>OY728139.1:700952025-703452025 GCA_963277665.1 Viscum album
ATAGAAAATGGGATATTAAAATAATGGAATCATATTAAAGTGTAAGTAACATAATACCTGAATTTAGCATGAGTGATGGCTCGTTTCACATAGAGTTACATGAGTAAAGGCAAGCCACCAAGACCGTTCCATGTAGATCATGAGACAAGGCTATACACCAAGACCATTGTACATGACGTCCCATAAGGATAACATTTACCCAATTCATTGGATTTATATCTGGAAATATCCATCATAACATGTTCATGATTATTTTTTCTACATAATTAATCATACAAAATTAATCAAACATAAATATAAGGGTTTCCCATGGAAAGAACTGGGTACCATATTGTCAATAGAAAAATAAATGGGTGAATCGTATAATTTTCCCAAATTATATGGAATAAAATCATTAATGGTAATTCATCAAGGAATATATTAATATATCATGAAAATATATGTCAAATTGAAGTGAAATGAGTGTTTAATAATCTTTAAAAAAAAATTACGGTTTAAGGGAAAACTCTTAAGATTATTTAAGATAGAAAAGGAATGATTGTTTGAATTAAACTAGAATTGACCAAAGGTAGTTTTTAATGATAAAATGAGTGATTTTAGTAAAATAATTGTGGCTGAAAATATATTGTGGAGAACACTTGAAATTTGAAAAAAATTTGGGACGTTCCCTTAAATTGGGTTTACTTTTTGGAAATATTTAAGAAGGAACCCCTATTAAAAGATGTATATCCCCATAAAATAAGGATGATATAAACTGGATAAATAATTTGGAACATAAAATATAATATATAATAAATATATAAAAATAAATGAGTATTATATTTGTATAAATACAGATAAAGAGTAACTCGAAGGAAAATTGGCGGTTCGGGTAGAATCCCTTACCATAAGTCTAAAGGTGTCCTTCACTTCATATTAATTTCCTGAATAATAAAATAAGATTCACTAATTAATAAGTACATAACCTTATCTAATTTTAATTTTCTTTATAAGAATTTTATTTTTTTCTTTTTTCCATTTCAATGAGTTATAGTGTTCAATTTCATCATTTGTGAGTTCTCATTTTCTATGTTTTAATTAGTGGTTGCTCGAATAAGAGTATGGAAGTTCATGTAAAATAGGAATGGTTTTACAGAAGTTCAATTTAATTATATTAATAAACATAAATATGATAAAATTTATATTTCATTCATTTTATTACATGGAATGAGTATTAATAATTACATAAAAATATAATGATAATCGCTAGGATTAATTTGGCAGTTTTTTAATCACAAAAAACTCATTTTTTTTATAAATTAATATCAATTGTAAAGAAAGATTCCAAAACCTCACATAAGATATAATAAAAATATTATAGTCTCGTTAAAACCAAAAGATGACATCATGACAAGGATTTAATAAGGTAACATAAATTGAAAACCCATCTTCATTGAATGTGATAAATTAATACATCTCAAATGGTGTTTTAATTTTTACAAGAAAAGGAGGTGAAATAAGATATGGCGATGAATCTTCCTTTAGTACAGATAAATTTCCCTACATGTATAGCAATAGAGTTATCATACCATTTTAATGAGGATATGCGAGGATAAAAATAAAAACAGAGGAATATGAAAATAAAATAAATGAACCAGAAAGAGGAATTCACCTATTCAATTTATCCTCCTTATGAGCCACCTTGGGGAAGAGGTTTTGGTCTTTTGATGATACCAAGAGATCGCAGATGTAGGGGAAAGGTTTGGGAAGAGTTTTGGACATAATATAGAAAATGATAAATTCTTTAGAATTGTGAGGAGAGGAGAGCGTGAGGGTTGGTATTTATATTAGAGGAGAGGAGTGCATTTACATTATTTTAATCATTATTTTAGTATTTTTCTCATGACATAAAATAGTGTGGGTTATTAAGACAAAAATAGAAATTTGTTCACAAGAGTTTGATCCAAGAGTTTTTTACCTCAGATTAACATCATCAATGACTCAATAATTCATGTATTTTTCATTTATCGTAAATTTTCATTTTTTTTACTATTCACTAAATGTTCAATTATTTTAGAAAAAACCCCAAAATTCACCCTAACCGTTTTTAACATGTAGAATTAAAAAATTAAATAAATTTTTTAAAAATAAATTTCTATTGATTAGTAATTTAATGTTTAATTAAAATCATAATTTACATGAAAAATAAAAAATTTAAAATTATAACTAATTTTTTAACACATTGAAAAATTCACAAAGGGTTCATAAAATTATCATATAATCATAAGACATCAAAAAATTAATTTATGAACAAATTTTATGACTATAAATTTTCCTTTAAATTAATATGTTTATCATAAAAATGTAATTAAATATTAATTACATAAAACAATTTACCAACACTTATACTTTGATGATATTATCTCTTATAATATGCCTAAATTTTATTTATAAATATGTGGGTGCGGTTACTATTTATTTTTTTGAATTAATAATCATAAGTTTCACATTATTATTCACAAGGGAAACATTACTAATCATAAGGGTATGTTACTATTCACTAATCATTAAGATGATCTTAACAAACTCTAAATATCTTACTCATTTCAACCGTGTATGTCCTTTTTTTGAAATTCAATTCATTGAAGCAGAATAATTTCTAATAATGTCTACGATATAATGGCTACATAGTATTTAGTAGGTCATTTATGAATGATGTAGCATTTTGTTTCCTTTCTAAAAATATCAGGATTTTATATTCTTCATACGTTATGAAATTTAACCCAAATAATTTTGTTTTACATACTCAGGTGAAAACAGGTGGGGGTTTGAATTCTTAGCTAAAAAGTATATAAAAGGAAAACATTGAACATTGAAGTATAAACATGATAGGAAAATTATATCATGACTTGTGATTCCCTACATTTCAATATAGGTTATGCATGAACTTTTTCCAAACGTATATTCTTATGGGATTTCCTTATTTTCTTAATAATGGTTCGTTAGGAGCTTATGAATTTACCAAAGCATGTCCCCCCAGGAGTGTCAAACCAAGTCCACAGTAAGACCCATTTTTGTGTACCTAGTTACCTAGAGTCCAGACCGAAACACCTTGTTATAGTTGTTACTCCTAGATATATTTATTCCAGAACAAAATCCACTTGTAGTATCCATACATGGATGTATTTTCCTGATAAAAAACTTACTCAACACTTACCAAAATTAAGGGATGTTTTATTATACTTACTCTTATCCCTAGTTTTTATAATAACGTGATCTATTAGTAATCGAAAAAAATAAATATACATTCTTCTGTTACCAAGTATAATTACCCTAGCCTTTTACAGATATAATTACATGATTATATGCATAATTAAACATTATATTACAAGATAAGGATCGTAAAGTCTAGTGTCTTCGAAGACTAGGCTCATAAAACGGAAAACATGGGACTAAATAAAACATTTCTGGATTAAATATTAATAATTAGATCTTAACTTTAAATGTGATCATACATCTTTATATGATAACTTGGGTATAACATGAACAAATGGAAGAGATTAAAACCCAGTAAGGGAATAATCATAAGAATAGATCCTAGCACAAAGGTTAGAATAAATAACATAACAATATTAAAAAGGCATGGATCATAAGGAATCATAACATATAGAACATTGGATATTATAATAAAATAATAATAGTAATGTGGTAGCAACATAAAACATTACTTTATCATGTGTAATGGCTTGTTGCACATAGAGTAGCATGAGTCATGGGTAACCACCAAGACCGTTGCATGTGGATCATGAGTCGAGGCTAACTGCCAAGAACATTACACATACCATCTCATGAGACTAAACATTACCCAATTCATTGGATTTCTATCTTGGAACACCCATTATAACATGTTCTTGAATATGTTTTCCACAAAAATAATCACACATAAGTAATCAAACATAAACCTAAGGGTTACCCATGGAAAGAATTTGGTATCATAATGATAAAATCATAATAAATGGGTGTATAATTAATACTCCCATGAATGAAATGAATTAAATCATACATAGATATTATTAAAGGAAAATAGAAAAATATAATGATAGGAGATGTCAAACTGGAGTGACAATATTGTTTATGAAATTTTGAAATAAAAACCTTTTGTACAATTTAAGGGGAAGCTTTCCAAATTATTTAAGTTGGAAAAAGGAATAATTGTTTTTATAAAACTAGAATTCAACCATGTTAGTTTATCATGATAAAATGAGTTATTTTATAAAAATAGTGGTGTCTTAATGCAGATTATGGATCACACATGAAAATGGGTATGAATTTGGGAAGTTCCCTTAATCGGGTTTGCTTTTCGAAAATATTTAAAAAGGGTACCATATTAAAACATGTATATCTCCATAAAATAATGATGATATGAAATGGATAAATGATTTGGAACATACACACATATTAGTTATTAATTAAATAAAAATAAATAATCATTATATTTGGATAAATAGGGAGAAAGAGTAACCCGATGTAAAATTTGAGGTTCAGGTAGAACCCCTTATTATAAGTCTCAAGGTGTCCTTCACTTTAAATTAATGTTCTAGATAATTAAAGTATATACATTAATTAATAATTAAAACAAATTTCTACATTTAATTGACATAATATAATTTTATTTAGTTTTTATGTTCCCATTTGACGAGTTATAGTGTACAATTTCATCGTTTGTGAGTGCTCATTTTCATAGTTTTCATGATCGGTTTGATCGAATGACAGTATAGATGTTCATGTAAAATGGGAATGGTTTTCCATAATTGTAATTATATGATATTAATTATGTTCAAACTGATAAAATGCTTATACCAATCATTTTATAAAATGGTATGAGGATAAATTATTAGATAAAATTCTATTGATAATAGCTTGGACTAATTTGGTGGTCTTTGGATCACAACGAACTCATTTTGTTTTATAAAATAATACCATTTGTATTAAATTATTACATAAAAATATATAAAATAAAATACATATATTATAGTCTGGTTGAACCATAAAAATGATTTCTTATCCATAATTGAAAAGGGTAATAGAATGTGAAAATTTGGCATCCTTGAATGTAATAAATTAATATATCTGAGATGATGTTTTCATTTCTAGTATAAAATGAGGTGAAATTCGGGATAATGATGACATATTACATTAGTATAAAAAAATTAATCACATTTATGGTATTGGAGTTACCATACCATTTGGATTTGGAGAGGTGAGGATATAAAAGATAATAATGGAACTTGAAAATAAAATAAAAGAGTCAGAAAGAGGAATATACCTCTTGAATTTATCCCCCTTCAGAGCCTCCTTAGAGAAGAGGATTTGGCCTTTTGATGATAAAAATAGCTCATAAACAAGGGGAAGTTTCTTGGGATGATTATTGGGTAGAATATATCCAAGGATGAAGGAATGATAAGTGTGAGGAGAATAGGGGGTGAGGGGTGGTATTTATAGTGGAGGAGATGTAGGTTTTCCATTATCATAATAATTATATTTATATTTTTCTCAAGACAAAAAATAGTGTTCATTTTTGTGACCAAAATTTGTAATTAGTGCATGTGATTTCAAACTAAGTGTGCCTATATTAGTATAATGTCATCCATGACTCAATAATTCATTTATTTACCATTTATCATAATTATCGTATTTTACTATTCACCAAAAATTTAGGTATTTTAGAAAAAACACCAAAAATCACCCTAACCATTATTCAACATGTAAAACTAAAAAAAAGCATTTTAATTATTATAAATAATTTTTTAATTATCATTACTTTAATTTTTATTTAAAGTAATAATTTACTTGAAATGATCAAAATTGATAATAATAACTAATTTTATAACATTTTGAAATATTAAATATGGTTTAAAAAAATTTCATACAATTATAAGAAGTAAAAATAATAATTTATGAATACATTTTATGAGAATAATTTATTAAAAAATTAAAAAATTAATCATTAAACTATAATTAAATATTAATGACTTTAAAGATTAACAACACTTATACTATGATCATATTGTCTCTTATAAGTTGGATAAATTCTATTTATACACACATGGGAGAGGATAATATTCATTTGGATGATTTAATATTCATAAGGTCCACATTAATATTTATAAGTATAACATTATTATTTATAAGGCTAAGTTACTATTTATAATAAATTAAGATGACTCAAATAGACTTTAAATATCATACCGATTGCAACCGTGTAGGTCCATTTTTCAAAATTCAAATCATATAAGAGAAAAAATTATAGTTTAGAAACTAGGATATAAGGGTCACATATTATTTAGTATTCCATTTATGAATGATGTTTCATTTTTTCATTTTAAAAAATATCATGATATTATAGGACATCTATAAGCATAATGTCATTGCATACAACATTTAAAGATTGTAAAGAAGAAACATGTACAGAAGAACTCTTATTAAAATTTGAATTATAAAACATAGGAATCTATGGAATATAACCAAAAAAATTAATTTATTTATTTCATCATAAATACCATATTCTCATATTTTTATTTACCTGGAAGAATGGTAGATAATGTATCTTTTAAGCTTACAAATTATTTTCTAATATTATTATTATATTTTTAAATAGACTCAAAATCAGCATAGATCTTACCAATAAAACCTGATGTATAATTTCATATTTCTTAATTTAGAGAATTATTCTCATAATTTAATTTATAAATTTCCCTGATAATAATTTTATTTTTATCTTTTAATTATTTATACAATTTAGAATCCCTTAAAACATTATTTTTTCAGGTTTTCACTTTCTCAATATAACTCATAAAAAATATAAGCATCACTATCATAATAATAACTATAATAAAATTCATTATTAACCACATCCATATTTTCTCTATCAAACATAGATTAGATGAATCTTTTTCTCTTATGTGTTCAATACATGATTTGGATTCTTTAGTGCAACTACATCTAACATGATATGAACATATCAATTTTTTCATGGAAATTTTATCTCACCCTTATTGCTTCTACATTAGACATTTAGGTTTGATATGTACCTTATTTTTATATTCATAACAAATTACATATAATCCATATATAGTACCCTTATTTTATTTTTTATCATTATTTTTATCTTCACTGGGTCGGTTCTGAAAATTTTTAATTCTCATTATCAAATTAAAGAATTGTTTTCTTATATTCTCAATTTCTCCATTCTCACTTTTCCAAGATTTAAATTTTGTAGAGTTTCAGATAAAATTTATATCTAATTAAAAAACACCTTTCTTTTTATATGTTTCTTCTACCAAAATATTCTTCAAATAAATTTTCTATTGATGAAGTAATATGATGAGTTCTTCCAATTTGTATCATTTGACGTTATGTTTATGACATCTAAACCATGATGCCACTAAATAAAAATTCAAGATGATGGGACACATGGACCCAAGAACATATCTCCAAATACTAGAGGATTTTGACTTATATTGAAGGCCTAGGGTGTGCATATGGGTATACTACAAACTCATGTCTGAGTGTAACATAGTGGAATAATAATATCAATCAATAGTGGAAGCAGATAAATCAATCAGATAGTGGATAAACATCCATGATATAAATATATATACAATCCCAATAGTAATCTCATATATAATGATTTATCATGTCACATCTCTAAAAATATTTAAAATAAGAGTACTATAATATGGTAAAATATACACATCAAAATACTAGACCAAAAGGAACTATCCTAACTATAATCATAAGACTCAGCTCGGTCCTGTGCTCCCTTAGTCCCAAGAAGTAAACAATGTTATCCATCACACTGTGGGTGTTTTCCATGATCCCTAACAGTATCCATATACTTTTTCTAGGTACCTAATGAAGGCATGTATAGGGTGTGAGATAAAACTTAGTAGGCCACCAGAAATAGTTTCAATAACACATCCATGTTGTGTAAAAAAGTTGAAGTAGAGTGTCGTATATATATATGTGACTGTAATATTAGTGACAACCAATGGAAAATTTAATAACTATATATGATACAATTAATCTCAACAAGGATCCTTAAAAAACGACGGTAAGACCCCACAAAAGGGAATCTATAAAACATTCCAAAATCCAACATGTACTTACCATATAACCAAGTGTAAAACACTACCATGACCACACCATATAGTTGAGTTTAAGATAATAATCAAAATCATGTAATATAGAAAATTAATGAACAATGGCTACGCCATGTAATCATGTATATTATACCTCATGGGGAATTATGTAAGGTATAAATGACCAAGGAAAACTCATTTAGTCCCAGGAGCATCATGGTGGAATATTGGTAAGACTTGGTTGGGGTTTAAGAAGCATATCAAGAGACCATGAGCAATGTAAGCCCAAGAAAGGGGAATCCAAGCAGTATGAAGGACCGATACATCCCACTTATTCAATTCCCAATGAGAAATCTCATCGAAGGCATCCACTGCCACTATCAATATTCATGGGAAAACTATCCTTAACACTTAATGGAAGCATTATCCATGTTATACCAACCAAGGAATCTGATACCATTCATTTCACCTCATTCATCTCAACCAACATTTGTAAGAATTCATCTCTTTGAGTTCTCCCAAATTATTTTCCACAATTTCTATTTTAACAATATAAAGATTTAACATCATGTAGTTACATGGAAGTGGAGGAAAACATTACCCTAAAATCTCATTTAAATTAAATTCAATTAATAAAGGGCCTTCTTTAATTAGGTAAGCACACACACCCCACATGGGTAGTATTACGAAGTGAAAATGAAAGGTAAAATCCCATGGGTGGATTATTTTGGGAAAACAACTCCAACAATATCAAAGGAACTAATGGGTGTCACTAACAGGTTCCAATATATTCATTTCCTCCATACAGTCAATTAATGGGGTTTTGCTGGAAATTTCATCACATGAAACAACTGAAACTGGGAATATAAATTATTAAAACCTAAGGGAATGTTATAGACCAAAAACTATATAAACATCGTAGAACACTCATCCAATATCAACCTATGATTCAGTATAGATCATGGTAAAAATCCGAAACGTATGAAAAACTAAAAATATGGAATATTATATTGCACCAAAATAGTGTAACTAATACCAAGAAATAAGTGAATGAATCGATAGGAATAAGAAAATCACAAGTGTCAATCCAACAAGACTAATAGTGGAATAAACTAAATCATGATCGCTAATTATGATCCATTCCACGATTCAGGCTTCTTTGGGTGCTTCTACGGGAGAGAAGAAGGGAGGGTGAGGCTTATGTCTGAAAATAGAGGTTGTTGTCTCTTATTTTAAAAATAGTCATTCTAGATTTACATGGTGTGTAAATGATTTTCACATATTTTAAAGATTGAGGTATTCCTCCCTAGAAATAACCCTTATAGGACATGAATTGGACTTCCAAGGTCATTAAACTTCCTGTGTTGAATACCTATCGTGTTTTCAAATTACATAATGTGTAATTTCCCTCTATCCATCCATAATACCTCCTACCTCTTCCTTTAACAAAACAACCTGAAAACCCCATGGAATGACATAGGATCTCAACCAAAAAAGTGAAATTCTCATGGTTTTATCTAGAAAGGAATGAGTATATACCTCGAGAAAACCCCAGATCATTCTATCATACCCATTAACTAAATCATTCCATGAATTTCCCTTACAATGGTGGCCATTAATCTTATGAGAATAAATCTAGGCACTATGAAAAAACATTACCCTCCTGCTCCCATGTCTCATTATGTAAAAAACCATTATACCACAACACCCATACTTGAGGATCTTATCTGCCTTCAATAACCTTCATGCTCCTGTCAATGGTAAGAATAAGATTCTACTCAATAGATGCACTTACCTATGACTCCACCTTATTTGGATATAGTTTGTGAGATGGGTCTGTGTAATAAATGAGAATCTATGATACATTCAATATGTCATGGATGGACTGAGACCTATTAGGTAACTAAAAAAGAAATTCTACAAACCCAAGTCTCCCTAGAATCTTGAACGAACAGACATATCATAGTGAAATTTTACCCAATATCTTAATGTATTTGTGTCCCAGCCTCGATGAGATACAAAAAAGACCTGATCCCGACCTCAAACTCAATTGGTCATCAAAGGTGACTAGTTCTAAATATATGACAAGACTATGCAATATCCGTCTAAATTATATTCAATTGGACCTATTCAGAAGTCTCCTTAACAAGACACAGTTCAAGTAAAGATACCTCACCTACCTCTAACCAGTATAGGGGAGATCAAAATGTCCTAAAACTAAAAATCCTTATACTGTTTAATCTGTATAGTCTCACGATATCTATTATTTGTAGAAAAACTCAACTAGGGGAATATGCCTCTCCCATGATCCCCAAATTTCTAGGAATCATGATCGTGGCATGTCCTCATGGACCTAAATTATATACTCTGAATGGACATCAGTATGAGGGTGATATACTTTTCCTAAAAGCACATGTATACCCAGTTCCATCCATAAAGACTTATATAAATGAGATGTAAACTTGTCATCCATATTTTAAATGATATTACAATGGACCCTATGAAGTCGTTCTATCTCAAAAATATAAAATCCCCCAATATCATCAACTGAGAAGGTATTCCTATTCTATATAAAATGATAATCATTCATGAGCCTATCCACAAAAACCTTAGTAACATCATTATCTTGAGGATTACTCGACAAAATAGTCATGAAATCCATCATGATATCATCCCTTTTCCACTCTAGAATTAGAAACTACTATAAAATTACATATATACAATTATCTTCTTCATCCTACTACTGACAAGTGGATCACATCGTAACAAAACTAGGTACCTCACATATCATAATAGGACACTAGTAATGACAGTATAAATCGTAAAACATATTGGTGATGTCGGGCCACACTTCCCAAAATGAGGCATAAAACCTCTCCATCATCTTCTCACATATGTCTAATAGAACCCAAATGTGACCATGCATACGTAGGATATTATCCTCACCCACAATTTAACAAGGAGGTGGTCACCACCCTCCACACTCTCCCATAGTACTAGGTCCTCATAATCTGTTATATTCATTATCCATTATCTATCAAGGAGGGAAGAGGTCACAACATATGATGAATGAAAACCCTGCATCTGACCATCATGCACCTCGATGTGCATCTATGAAAATAAATTCATAAGATACCACTCACTACTCACCTTCATAATTTATTGTATCTGAGTACTTCTACATGGTTCATCAGTCACTCCACTAACCTTTTTAGGTCTGTAGGCAATCCTGATGTTGATGGGTTTTTGGTACTCAACCCACCTTTGGTTCCTTATATTATGATCTTCATATGCATAAATATACATGAGTATTTTGCGGTTCATATTAACCACAAAATCCTGTCTATGTAAATAGTTTCTCCAACAATGCAATGTGTGAACAACTACATCCATCTCATGTTCATGTGCCAGGTTGTTCCTCTCGTGTGGCCTTTGATAACGAGAACTATATACCATGACTCTATCCCCATACAACAACACAAATCCAAGCCCACTAACTTATAGATCAAAATACACATTGTAGTTTATACAAACTCTAGAAGAATCAAAATTAGTGGTGAATTTAGTCTCACTTTTAGTTCCTAAATGGTTGTCTCATAGGTATCTAACTATTGAAACATCACACTTTTCTGAGCCAAGCCTTCCAATAGTGATTATAATCATGATAAGTCAAGTATAAAAAACCTTTATCATCTAGACAACCCTAAGAAACTCCATATATAAAATAACTTATAGGGATTCTCCCAAGATACTACATATCTCAACTTCTCTGGGTCAAATTATACACTATATTTGAGATTATATAACCAAAAAAGTGATTTTTATCTATACAAAAGTGGTACCTTGGGAGACTAACCTGTAACTAATTCTATTTCATCATATACAAGACAATATATTGTTTTTTGGAATGGTCGTGTTGATTGTAATAATAAACCAATATATCATCCATGAATACCACCACAAAATAATCCAAATAAGGATGGAAAACATAGTTCATCAGCACCATGAAAATTATTGGCATGTTTCTGTGATGAAAAAAATAACCATATACTAATGTAAACTATACCTACTATGAAAATTGTGGTAATGTATGGATAATTGAGAAATATAGACATGATGATATCCTTATCTGAAATCAATTTTCTTGAATACCCAATCTCCTCAAGGAAGATCAAACAGATCATCCATTTGTGGAAAAGGATACTTGTTTGAGACCGAAAAGTAGTTCAATTTTCCATAATCCATACATAGATTGTGTGTATAATTAACATTTTTTTCTAAAGGACCGGTGAACCCCATGGGGGAGTATTGGATTGTATAAACCCGTTCTCCACCAGGTCCTCTAGCTGCCTCATGACTTCCTATAACTCTAGAGTAGAAATCCAATAATGATTAATGGATACTTCTGTAGCTCATGGAATTATATTGATGGAGATAAGCACCTCTTTCTTAGGAGGTAAAATAGAAAATTCATTTATGAAAAAATACCTGAAATGATAAACCGTAGTAGGTAAATTGGTCTGATGTGTTCCATTATCATCCAGATACAAACAAGAAATCTTGGATGTCATCCCACCCATCCTATGATACTCAGGTCCATCACAGCTTTTTCGGAGATCCAATTCACAAATGTGAATAATAATTCCCTCTATGGTGATGAGAAGGTCATGATATAGTGATAGATATCAATGAAGGATCAATAAGAGAAAGCTAGTACATCCCGATATGTCATCAAATCCTTTCATCTCAAGGATAAAAAAGATCACATACGAAGTGACACCAACCAATATCAAGGAGGTGCTCACTCCACAAGTGTATGCTCTCCATTATAATCCTAAAAGTAGTTTCAATCATCATAACACCCTCATAGAACTATATAATGAGACCAAGGCTTTCCACCATTGGTATAATCATAATTCTATGTGATGCACATGTATTGAAAAGAGAATATCAAACTGTAGAGGCTAATAAGAACATACCTCTCACCGCAGATAGCCTTACACTATACTCCTCAAGTGTAGGATGTATAGAAGATATCTAGCCTACACTGTGGCCCTGTGAAACAAACTAATTACATAGAGTAAGTCCAATATAATATTTAGGTAAAATAAGTTCCTTGTTACCTTGACAACGACAACCACCTTGGCATTACCGATTGGTACTGCTCAAGCTCCTAGCATGATGCAGATTTGTAATGACTGCTTTTGAATATAGATTCATAAGTGATCCATTACAATAACTACTAGGGGGATGGTCCTATTGAAATGTTTTTTACATGTCCCTTCTTACATCAAACCCAACACATAGTTGGGTATCGATGAATCTGATTCCTCTCATGTCTTCATCTCTCATCCCAATGAAAGAAAAATGAGTAACCATTAATAACAGACATGATAGTACTCATCTAACAAGAGGCCTCAAAATGAAACTATCATTCTTTTTAATCAAAACCAATGGGTCGAGAGACTGAACATACTTGGACTAGACTCTCGGGTTCCCTCATGTTCTGTTTCATGGTGAGGGACTAATTCATTACATCAGAAATAAACATCATCCAGAAAACATTATCAAAGATCAAATGATATATCTGAGACCATCCTCTAAGTGTATCATCCTCATTACCTCATCAACAAGATATATCAGGGAAAAACACTACAACTCTGTAAAATGTTCCAACTATTCTATATCTATTATTGCACCATTATCTAGAAAAAAACACGTTGTTATACTATTCTCTTAAAGTCTTGGGGAAAAATTATTCACAATATATGGTTTTGAATACACCCCAAACCATGTATTCTATCCATCCATCCTAGTTTAAAATTTCCTACTAGTGTTTTTTGTCTACCCAAATCATATAAGTATTGATCTTCACTCACGTCTCAAGTGGTGTCTCCAGATTCACAAAGATTGAAATCATAGTATCAAACAAAAACTCGAAACCCTATGATCCACCATCCACTAAACATTTTGGAGGATACTACTATTTTATGACATAAGTCCTTTCTTCTATAGATGAGACAGGTTGCGATGCTCCGTAAAAAGTCTTTATATAGTGTAAAAACCCATCATGAAACTATGCCTCAACACAAATGTTTGGTTAAACTGTCGTTACCTTAGTTGAATGTATAGGAGCATCTAAGCGTATCCCATAGACCTCTACCTCTGAATCATGTTCTTCTTCTTCATCATGGAATTTGAGTAGAGCTCGTTGTGGTGGAATGTCACTATAGTTCCAAACACTGAGCTCCAAAAATATCTATAAGGCCCTGGCCTTAAACATTACTTAATCTTGAGTTACATCAAGAATACACATTGAGGATGTTTTCAAGTTTAGAGTTTTAGAGAATTAGATCATAAATCATGCATTACATTCCACTTTTAAACAAAGTGGTTACATAATAGATGGTACTCATTTTTACCATCAACGAAAACAATTATAAAATAAAACATGGATTCTTTCTTGACACTTCATTGACACTATCTTCACATAATTTACCTTTCCCTTGACCTGTGAAAAACATTTCAAAAACATGGGATGAGCATAAAAAGATCAGTAAGGGATATAAAAGTACGAAATGAAAATATTTGTCCATGTATGAAATCATACTTCACTCATAAAACATAATCATTTTAACATACCTCGTCAAATCATGAATAAATCATAGAAATCATTAGACATAAAGGTAACTTGAGGTATTCATAACATTCTTACGTAGGAAGTAACCCTCATGGTTACATTTGGAATACCCATCATAGTATATTACCTAAATATCTTCAGAAAAAACCTTAACATTTATCCCATTCGCGTTACCCAATGCATTGGAGATCTATATCAGGCTCACCCACCTTTATTTTATCACAGAACCACCCGTCTTCATAACAATGCCCACGAACCATAACATAATCGTATCACATAAAACATGCATAAAGGAAACATAACATTTCCACTATTCAATCATAATATTTCAATACAACACATTAATATAAAAACATTATTAAAACCATTTTCAATACCAAAGTAAAAGAAATGTAAAACATGGTATTAATTTTTCATTCAGAAAAAGTCATGGATTGTAGGGGAAGCCGAAACTCAAATAATGGTCACGGCGGCGGAGAAGTCATTGTCACCACATACGTACGATAAAAACATTCTATTTTGTCTTTTAGTAAAGTGATTATTATAAAAAAGACTCCTTTTGAATAAATGTAAAAGTCAAAGGGGTTTATACACCGTATAAAAGAAAGTTGTGTATAAAACAAAATATGCCTCAATGAAAGGAGATTGAGAAGAAGTCCCTTACCTCGGGTCCGACATGATTCGACCGTACATTAACATCCTGAATAATAAACATGAGTTAATTTCTACTTTCTTAAGAACCTTTTTGAAGTTCATTATTCCTTTTATATCACTTATTACCATGTTATGAACACTATGTAATTATTTAAGTTAATAATTGTTGTTTTGTTGATCATTGGTACTTGAGTCAAAAATAAACTCATTATAATTACATGTTGTTCATGTGGTAAAATATAAAGAGTTTTATTCATGATGTATATATCATTTATTTCATATATATCCAGTATATACATGCATTTACAATATTACATAACATTTAGAGGTAAGAAATGAAATTCACTGTTCATGGAGACGGTAAGACGTACGTACGCATGAAAGCTACTTTCATTTCTATTTCGTATTTTATGGAATGAAATAATAATTACGTAAAAATATATTATAATTCCAGTATAATATCATATATAATATCATTAACTCTATCCTTTATACGTCCCACATATGGCATTAACGAATCAAATCATTTTGAGGGGCTGGTAGTCCGCACTTTCTAAAATGATAATATCGCGTTTACTGATAATGGAAACCATAAAGGTTTGACATAAATGGAAAATACAGAATCTTAAGGAAAAAATAAACATATTATATATCATATATAAATATAGTGACATCTTAATGGCCACCTTTGAAGGTGTTATAAGAATATTGAACAATCATCGTTTCGTGAGGCAGAAATTCACCATCCACAGAAATAGTATGTTATCTAACCATTAGATGTATGTGTGTGTATTTTTAGCTAAAATCCTTCATATAAAAACATCCAAGTATATTGGAGATACATGGGATGTTACAAAATAAATGAATAAAAAGAGTTTTGTGGGTTGGAGAAGCAAAATAAAACAAAAGAACACAAGTGAAGACATTACCTTTAAATCGGGTAACTCCCTTTGGTTTGAACCAACAGGGTTTCTTGAAGAGCTTAATTCCAAAGGTAAGGATTCTAGGATGAGGAGAGGGATGTGGAGAGACAAAATGAGCAGAGATTGGACGTGCCGAAGGCTTGAGATGTGTGGGTAAGGAGGTAGAGGTGTGGGCCTTTTATAAGAGGAGAGGAGGGGCACTCTTGGAAGTGTATAACAAGTTACTTTATTTTCAAATGAGTTTCGGATTTTAAAGGTCCCACATTAATGTATTTCAAGGATAAGGTGATACGGGTTCGAAATATACTCATCCAATAGGTCTTTGACAAGTGTAAGTCTTAGATTTTACATTATCTTTTCATTTTATTTAAATCGTTCATTAATGAGGTAATCCCTCCATCATCATGATGTCATAAATAATTTAATTAATTTAGTGCCTAAGAATTATAAAACAAAATATATGAGGTATGAAATCTTTTTAGATTTCCAATTACTATTTATAGTCCAATATATCATTTATTTAGACAAAAGTAAAAATGTTTTACTCAGGTGATACATTTTTGTTATATTTATCTTTCTTTAAAAATAAAAATATAAAAAGTCATTATCACACAAAAATGATTCAATGGGGTCCCTGAGATTGGTACAAGGAATCCCATGGTTGTCCATGACACAACCAGTAGTATTAGTACACATGTAGGTGTCATTTTTTATTATTGTGATATTATTTTATTATCCTAAACTACCCGATTACTAATTAATCACGATATTTAAAGATAAATCCCATCGTTACTATTCATAATGTCCAAAAACAAAAGAGACTTAATTAAATAATTTGGAACTTATGATTACAAATATGGAATCAATTTTACCAAATTACAAACACATAAATTGAAATACTTAATTTAAAAATAATTCCCATTGTCAAAACAAATAGCGGGTTTTTTAGAAACAATATCTATGAAAAGTTTGGCACTTGTTTATGCCCAATTCCAATGTGAATTTAATTATAATGACCACTATTGGATTAGATGGTAAAACTATATTCTAATTAACCTTTAAAACCAATTAAAAAGAAAATCTAACCATATTATTAAATTAGATGAAAAAGAAGTTTTGATGTAAAATGCAGTATTTTTCACTATTCATTAAAAAATGAACATTGTCAGAAAAATACCAAAAATTAACCCAACTTAAATTTAAATGTCCCAATAATAAATAATATGTTTATTTTGAAAAATAGAGCTTATACAAGTGTCAAAAGTTTTATTTAAAAATGGTTTTCCATCAAAAGGCAGTAAAACAATCTTTTAAAAATAGTAGTGTATTTCAAGCTTAAGATTGGATTTATTCTCGTTTTAAGCCTCTAAAACACTATCTAATTAATAAATTGACATAGATAAGAATATATATTAATAATTACTTACTTTGGATGTTACATACTTCCCCCTTTAGAAAATTGTGTCCCCGAAATTTATTTACATATCGAATAAGTGAGGTTATTTATACCTCATTGCATTTTCAGATTCCCATGTTGCCACTTCACTAATGTGGTTTTTCCACAAAACCTTTACTTGATGAATCACCTTATTCCACAACACATGCTCTCTGTGGTCAAGAATCTGGACCAGTTGTTCCTCATAATATAGAATCTCTTCCAACTGAACTACCTCTGGACTCAAAACATGAGATGGATCTGGAATGTACATCCCTAACATTGAAACATGAAAAACATTGCGTACCTGAGATAATCTCGGAGGAAAAGACACTCGGTATTAAACTGATCCAACTCTCTCCAGAATTTTATATGGTCCATTGAACCTTGGACTTAGCTTTTCTTTCTTACCAATTCGCATCACACTTTTCCATGGTGTAACTTTGAGAAAAACATGATCACCTACCTCAAAAGAGAGATCCTTCTTTATGTTGTCCGCATAACTCTTCTGCCTAATCTGAGATGTTCTCATGTGTTTCTATATCAGCTGAACTTTTTCTACCAACTCTTCTACCAATTCTGGTCCCACAAAATTTCTTTCACCTACTTCATCCCAAAAAGCTAGAGTTCGACACCGCTTCCTATATAATGACTCAAATGGTTCCATCTGTATACTAGAATGAAAACTGTTGTTATAAGAAAACTCAACCAAAGAAAGATGTTGGTCCCAACTTCCCTGATAATCCATCAAACAAGCATGTAGCATATCCTCAAAAGTTTTATTCGTTCGTTCTGACTTCCCATCTGATTGGGGATGAAAAGCTATACTAAAATTTAATTCAGTACCCAATGACCTTTAAAGGCCTTTCCAAAAGTTAGAAGTGAACCTGGGATCACGATTAGATACAATAGAGAGAGGAAATCCATGTAACCTGACTATCTCTTTAAGATACAAACAAGAAACTTGATCTAGGGAAAAAATATCTTGTATAGTGAGGAAATAAGCAGATTTAGTCAAGCGATCAACTATAATCCAGATTGCATTATTACCTCGAGGTGTCTTCAACAACCCCACAACAAAGTCCATGGATATATTCTCCCATTTCCACTCTGGAACTGGTAAAGGCTGAAGCATCCCTTTTGGTAACTGCCACTCTGCTTTAACCTGTTGATAAGTCAAACACTTCACAGTAAAATCGGAAATTTCTCCTTTCATTCCGTCCCACCAGCAATACTCCCAAAGATCTTGATACATCTTAGTACTGCCTGGTTGAACTGAAAACGGAGAACTATGAGCTTCACATAACAACTCTCTCTTCAACTGTGAATCACAAGGCACACACAATCTCTTACCAAATCTCAAAACACAATCATTATCAATGTTGACTTCAGGAAATTCACCCTTCTGAACCAGCAGAACACTTTTCTGTAACTCACTATCTTGCTTCTGTGCTTTCTTAATTCTGTCTGATAGAGAATATTTCACTAATACCTGAAACAAAATAGAAGAACATCCTATACCAACAACTTCTATGCCAAATTTCATCAAATACTTAACCAAGGGATCACGTTCCAAATGCAACATTGTTAATGAAGAATTACTTTTTCGACTCAAAGCATCTTCCACTTTATTTTCTTTTCCATGATGGTAATGAATTGTACAATCATAATCCTTGATTAATTCCAGCCATATCCTCTGTCTCTTGTTCAGTTCTTTCTGAGTGAATATATACTTTAATCTTTTGTGATCTGTATATATTTCACACTTTACTCTATACAAATTATGCCACTATATTTTTAATGTGAAAACAACAGTAGCTAATTCGAAATCATGTGTAGGGTAACTTACCTCATGTGTTTTCAACTGACGTGAAGCATAAGAAATTACCTGGTCATTCTTCATTTGGAAGAAACCAAGTACTTTCAATGAAGCATCACTGTAGGTAACAAACTCCCCATTCCTGTAAGGTAGTGCCAAAACTTGAGCATTCACCAATCATCTTTTCAGTTCCTGAAACAATCATCACATTCTTTTGTCCAGATAAACTTAACACCCTTCCGAGTTAGCTTAGTCATTGGACTAGATAACCGTGAAAAATTTCTAACAAACCTTTGGTAGTACCCTGCCAAACCAAGGAATCTAAGAATCTCAGTTACATATGTGGGTCTTGGCTATTCTTCAACAACTTTTCTTTTTGCAGGATCAACAGTTATCCCATCTTTAGAAACAATATATCCAAGGAAAGAAATTTGTTGCAACTAAAACTCACACTTTCTAAATTTCCCACACAATATATTTTCTTTTAAGGTTTGTAAAATAACCCTTAAATGTCTTTCATGCTCTTATTTAATTTTAGAAAACACCAAAATATCATCAATGAAAACAACCACAAACTTATCAAAGAACTCATGGAAAATTCTATTCATATGGTCCATAAATAAATCAGGTGAATTGGTTAGCCCAAAATTCATTACTAAAAATTCATAATGGTCATATCTTGTACGAAAAGCGGTCTTTGGAATATCTGCTTCCTTTACCTTCAACTGATGGTACCCCGATCTCAGGTCAATCTTTGAAAAATTCTGAGCTCCCTGGAGCTGATCAAACAAATCATCGATATGAGGAAAAGGATATTTGTTCTTAATAGTGATGTTATTCAAGGATATATAATCAATGCAAAGTCTCATTGAACCGTATTTCCTTTTAACAAATAAAATAGAATCACCCCATGGTGATGTGCTAGGTTGAATGAAACCTTTCTCTAATAAATCTTGCAATTGCTACTTAAAATATAAAATATCAATTTGAGCCATTCGATAATGGGGTTTTGAAATTGGCTTAGCATCAGGAACTACGTCAACGGTAAAATTGACTTCCCGATCTGGTATTATTCCAGGAAACTCATCAGGAATGACATCAGGATACTCATTTACCACTGGCACATCATTAATCTGAACAGTTCCCTTATTTTCAACAATATGTGAAAGGTAACATTCATTTCCATCTTTTACAAGTTTCTTGGCCTCTTGATATGTTATCAATAGTAAGGGTTCATTCTTTTACACAAACTAAAAGTTTTTCTGAAAAGAAACTTCTGTAGCTCAATAGTCAATCATAGCATGGTAAATAGAGAGCCAATCCACACCCAGGATAACGTCAAACTCTACTAGAGGTAAAACAATAAGGTTTTCAAGTAGTTTCTTTCCATGGATAAGGATATGAAGATTCAAATAAATTCTTTTTGCCTCAAAATTCCCCACTGGTGTTTTTACCACAAGTTCAGGAGTCATTTATTGAGATGGTATTCCCATTTTACTAGAAAAGCTTTCAGAGATGAAGGAATGTGTAGATCCTGAATCAAACAACACACTGGAATAATCCGAAAAAAACAAAAATGTACCTGATACAACTTCATTTGATGGCCCGACATCTTCTGATGTAATCGCAAAGGATTTCACCACCCCTTTCGGCTTGTAGTCTAACTGGTTCCCATCACTCGAGCTCTTTGTCGGACACTCATTTGCATAGTGACCCGTCTCATTGCACTTAAAACATTTCACTAACTGTAAATAAAATTTGGTATTACCATCACCATGATCTTTTTCAGTGAAATCATGGGACTTATGTCCCATATTACCGCATCGGTAGCACTTTCCAGAATTCAGAAGACATTCCCCAGCATGCCTTTTACCACATTTATCAAAAAATGGAATCTTAGTTTTCTTACCATCAGACCTTTTTGAAGAATTCTTTCCTTTCTCCTGCCACCTCGGTCTCTTCTTCTTCTGGTTGCTATAGAATACATGATCTTCAGAAAACTCCATTTCCACCTTCTCAGCACATCGAACAAGCTTTTCATAACTCTTGAAATTGCAAGAATCTAAAGCCCTTTGATATTTTGGCTTTAATCCTGAGTAAAAATGATTGATTTTACTATCAAGGTCTCAGATAAAATTTGGAGCATACCTTGCCAATCGAGTGAACCTTTCTTCATAGGCAGCCACTAAATCCTCCTCTTGCCTCAATTCAAGGAATTTGTTTTCCATCCTAAGTCAAACAGCCTTAGGAAAATACTTCTCAAGAAACATACCTTTGAATTCATCCCAGATGAGAGCATTAATCTCATTAGCATCCCTGATATTTTTAACCATCGCCCACCACCAATCTGCTTCACCCTCCAAATGGTAAATAACAAGACTAAACTTTTGATTGTCTAAACACCCCATGACATCAAAAATATTCTCCAGGGATTTAATCCACCCTTCAGTTGGCACACGGTCAGATGATCCTATTAATGATGGGGGATGTTGCCTCATGAAATGTTCGACCACTGAAATGTTCCTCTGCGGTTGATTTGGCTGATCTCGTGCATGGATGCCACCACCATTTATCGCTTGAGTCAACTGCTCCATCACTGCAACAAACTGTTCAGTTCCAATTCCGACCATCTCAGGATGCTGATTCGGAAGGTCATTTCCTTCCGTATGCCTTCCTATCACTACTTCCCTGTTTCCTCTATGGAAAACCATTCTAAACAAACATGTCTTAGATGAAGCAACATAGTAATCTTAAAATTCTATATCATTTCAATTTGACCATAAAAAATATTTTTGGATAATCATTAAATAGATTTCTAACTCCTAAAGTTATCTAAACTGACCTCTGATACCAACTATAAGGCACCAACCTTGAATATTACTTAATCTTGAGTTACTTCAAGAATACACGTTGAGGATCATTTTAGGTTTAGAGTTTTAGAGAATTAGATCATAAATCACGCATTACATTCCACATTTAAACAATGTAGTTACATAAAAGATTTTACTCCTTTTTCCCATCAACGGAAACAGTTTTTAAATAAAACATGGATTCTTTCTTAACACTTCATTGACACTATCATCACATCATGTACCTTTCCCTTGACATGTGAAAAACATTTCAAAAACTTGGGATGAGTATAAAAAGCTCAGTAAGGGATATAAAAGTAAGAAATTAAAACATTAGTCCATGTATAAAATCATAATTCACTCATAAAACATAAGCATTTTAACATACCTCATCAAATCATGAATAAATCATAGAAATCATAAGACATAAAGGTAACTTGAGGCATTCATAACATTCTTACGTAGGGAGTAACGATCATGGTTACGTTTGGAATACCCATCATAGTATATTCCCTAAATATCTTTGGATAAACCTTAATTTTTAACCCCTTCACATTACCCAATGCATTGGAGAGCTATATCGGGCTCACCTTCCATTGGTTTATCACGGAACCACCCGTCTTCATAATAATGCCCAAGAACCATAACATAATCGTATCACCTAAAACATGTATAAAGGAAACATAACATTTACACTTTTCAATGAAAAGATATCAATACAACACATTGATATAAAAACATTATGAAAACCATTTTCAATAACTAAATAAATGAAAAATATAACATTGTTTTTATTTTTCATTCAAAAAATTTTATGGGTTATAGAGGAAGCCGAAACTCAAATAATGGTAAAACAATTTGTATAAAAAAGATTCCTTATGAATAAATGTAAAATTCAATGGGGTTTATACACCGTATAACAAAAAGTTGTGTATAAAAAAAATACGCCTCGATGAAGGGAGATTGAGACGAAGTCCCTTACCTCGAGTTCGATTTGACTCGATCGTTCTTTAAAATCCTAAATAATAAACTTGAGTTAATTTATACTTTCTTAAGAACATTTTCAAGTTCATTATTCCTTTCATATCACTTATTACCATGTAATTAAAACTATGTAATTATTTAAGTTAATAATGGTCATTTTGTTGATCATTGGTACTTGAGTCAAAAATAAACTTTTTATAATTACAAGTTGTTCATGTGGTAAAATATCCAGAGTTATATTCATGATGTAGATATCATATATGTCATATATATCCAGTATATACATGCTTATACTATATTACATAACATTTAGAGGTAAGAAATGAAATGCACCGTTCATGGATACGGTAACCCGTACGTACGCATGAATGCTACTTTCATTTCTATTTCGTATTTTATGGAATGAAATAATAATGACATAAAGATATAATATAATATATAATATAATTAACTCTATCCTTTATATGTCCCACATATGGCATTAACGAATCAAATCACTTTGAGGGGGTGGTAGTCCGCACTTCCTAAAATAATGATATCGCGTTTACCCATAATGGAAACAATAAAAGTATGACATAAATTAAAAATACAGAAGCTTAAAGAAAACATAAACATATTATATATAATATATAAATATAGTGACATCTTAATGGCCACCTTTTATGGTGTTAGAATAATATTGAACAATCATCGTTTCGTGAGGCAGAAATTCGCCATCCAAGGAAACAGTATGTTATTTAACCATTAGATGTAGTTGTGTGTAAGTGTAGCTCGAATAATTCTTATAAAAAAATACTAGTATATCTAAGATACTGGTTTTGTAACAATAGAAATAAATAAAAAGAGTTTAGGGTGTTGGAGAAGCAAAATAAAACAAAACAACACAAGTGAAGACATTACCTTTAAATCTGGTAACTCCCTTTGGTTTGAACCAAAAGGGTTTTTTGAAGAGCTTCCTACCTAAGTTAAGGCTTCTGAGATGAGTAAAGGGATGTGGAGAGACAAAATGAGTAGAGCTTGGTAGATCCAAAGGCTTGAGAGGTGTGGGTAAGGAGGTAGAGGCGGGGGCCTTTTATAAGAGGAGAGGAGGGGCACTCTTGGAAAGGTATAAAATGTTACTTTATTTTCAAATGAGTTTCGGATTTTAAAGGTCCCACATTGATGTATTTCGATGATAAGGTGATAAGGGTTCGAAATATACTCATCCAATAGGTCTTTGACAAGTGTAAGTCTTAGAGTTTACATTATCTTTTAATGATATTTAAATCATTCATTAATGAGGTAATCACAGTATTATCATGATGTCATAAATAATTTAATTTATTTAGTGTCTAAAAATTATAAAAAACTAATATGATGTAGAAAATATTTTTATCTTTCCAATGATTATTTATAGTCAAATAGATCATTTATGTATAAATAATTAAAAAAAATTCTCAGGAGATATATTCTTTGTTATATTTAACTTTCTTTAAAAATAAAAAGATAAAAAGTCATTATCACACAAAAGTGATTCCATGGGGTCCCCAAGATTGGCACAAGGAATCCCATGGACGGCCATGACACAACCAGTAGTATTATGACACATGTTTGTGTCATTTTTTATTATTATGATATTATTTTATTATCCATAACTACACGATTACTAATTAATCATGATATTTAAAGATAATTACCATCATTACTATTCATAATGTCAAAAAACAAAAGAATCTTAATTACATAATTTGGACCTTCTGATTCCAAATATGGAATCAATTTTAACAAATTACAAACACATAAATTGAAATAATTAATTTGAAAATAATTCTCGTTGTCAAAACAAATAGCGGGTTTTTTAGAAACAATATCTATGAGAAGATTGGCACTTGTTTATGCCCAATTCAAATGTGAAATTAATTCTAATGACCACTATTGTATTATATGGTAGAAATATATTCTAATTAAACTTTAAAACCAATTAAAAAGATAATCTATCAATATAATTAAATTAGATGAAAAAGTAGTTTTTATGTAAAATGCAGTATTTTTCACAATTCATTAAAAAATGAACATTGTCAGAAAAATACGAAAAATTAACCCAAGGTAAATTTCAATGTCCCAATCATAAAGAATATGTTTTTCTGAAAAATAGAGCTTATAATATTGTCAACAGTTTGATTTAAAAATGGTTTTCCATCAAAAGGCAGTAAAAAAGCTTTTAAAAATATTAGTGTATTCCATGCTTAAGATTGGATTTATTCTTATTTTAAGCCTCTAAAACACTATCTAATTCATAAATTGACATAGATAAGAATATCTATTATTAATTACTTACTTGGAATGTTACAATATCTATAATTAAGGATCACAGTTTAAAAAATAGGACATGTAAAATGCTTCTTATAATCATATCACATCCCTCTTCCTTCCCTTAAATCTAGTACTAGATAAAACGAATTTGTCATAAACAACACTTGATAAACTTCATACTGTCCACTAAAAAGCTGGGTAATGATCATATTATTTATTTCACATATCATTTTCCATTTGAAATAATATTATTTTCAACTTTCACTATAAATGGTAAAACTAAGTGGTTCACCACTTTTAATATATAGGGACCTATAATCTTCATGAACTAAAAAATAGAATCCACTAAATACAATCCATAACACGTTCCAATCCCTAAGACCAATGGTCCATGACACAATGTGAAATATTAGACTGCATAGGGATTCTTCTATAGACTAATCTAAAAATCTCGGTTTAGATTACAAAAATTTCTCTAAGTAACTTTTATGTATTCCCAAATTTTATATACAGATCATTTATCAAATAGTACATATTGAGCACAAGGAACATATTGAAAATTGATTCAGTCAAGTAATGAATCCTATGTGACATGGAATAATGCATGGCTTCTGAACCTTGTAATATTCCAATAATGAGGCATGAGATGCGTAAGATTATCTCACTGGGAAATGATAAAAGAAAATTCTCAATCATATCAACGATGACATCAAAATTTAGGTGCATCACATAATGATGGAATAAATTCCACTGAAATAGTAAAAATCATGAAAACACCTATTTTCATTCCACGAAATTTAGATTTTATTATATATGGGTAAGATACACCCAATTAAAACTCATTAAAAAATTTCTATACCTTTATATTCCATTTCTATTATATCAAAATAGCAATGAAACTGGAACATAGATAGATATGATACAACTTTGTAATTTTCTAACTCAGATTCTACTAAACGGTGCCTTGGTCTGGTGAGTTACATAACCTCAAGCACATACCCTTAAACACTAGAGTATGTTGACTAGTATTGAGGGCCTAGAATGTGTTTCTGGGGAACTATACCATCATGTTAGAGTGTAACAAAGCATAATCTTATTAACAGTCAGCAATGGAATCAGATAAACCAATCAGATAGAAAGTAAACATCAAAGACAAGAATATATAAAAAATTCCAAAATTAATCTCAGATAAATTTATGTTCTGTGTAATAAATCTACAAAGATAAACAACTAGAGTACAAGGATTTAGTATAATATACATATCAAAAAATCGAAAAACCAAAAAGGAACTATCTCAGCTAGCATTACGAACCTTATCTTGGCCCTATTCTCCCCTGGTTCTAAGAAACAAAAAAGCCAAGCATCAAAATATGGGTTCTTATATGAGTCCCTACATGTATCCATATAGTCTATCTGAGTACCCAACATCGACCCAAACAGGGTGTGATATAACACTCAGTATACCGTCACCAATTGTGCTAATAAAAATTACAGGAAATTTAAATTATCTAAATTGTAGTGTATAATATATAGATATGATAATAGTACATATGATAGACCAAGTAAAAATTAATAAATGTAAGTGATACTATCATGCCCAACAAGGCTCCTGACAAAACAATGGTTAGGCTCACATAATAAGACAATATGTAAAACATGCTTAAATCCTTGTTTAATCAAGTGTAAACCACTACCATGACCATGGTCTAAAATCTAGTGTAAAAAAATAATCAAATCCCTTTTCATATAAAAATGTCATCCACAATGCCTGCACCATGTAATCAAATATATCAAACACTACGGGGTTGGATCCAAGGTATTGAAGACCATTGCATCCTCATTGTTTCCTGGGAGCATCTCGTTGGACATATGGTAATACATTGGTGTGGTCTAAGGACCATGCCAACATACCATATCCAAAGTGAGCCCAATGATGCCGTATATAAGGGGTAGCATGGTATAAATCATTCAGAAGATTCGAGAACCAAGGATAAATCTCATCCATGGAATAACATATTGTTATCAAGATCCATTGGAAAACCATCAAATGAATCTATTGTAAAGAAGATCCATGTTATTTATGTCAAGGCATCCACTACCATTAAATTCATCTCTCTCATCTCATTCAACATTCATAAGCATTAAATTTTGTGAGTTCTTCTGAATCATTTTCCTTAATTTCCATTTTAGAAATTTAAATAATTAACATCATATAATAATAAGAAAAAGGAGGAAAACGTTATCCAAAAATTTCATTGCATTTCAATCCAATTAAATAAGGTTTTTTGTTTACTATAAAAGCACACATATACCCCATGGGTAGTATAAAAAAGTGAAATAGTAAGGTAACACTCAATATGTGTCCATGGTTAGGGATACGACCTCAAAAAATATAAATTGAACTAATGGGTATACTTAATAGTTTCCAATATGATCAATTCAACCATTAAATTAATTAAAGGGTCGCCATTAGAAATCCTGATATGTGACACAATGAGAACTAGGCACATAAAAACCCATACCTAAAGGGGAAGGTATAGACCTCCCACTGTATACACATGGTAGAAATCTCTTCATGTAACGTCATTCGATTCAGTCCATATTTGGGTAAAATGAAGAAGTAATGAAAACAAGAAAATTGGAAATATTAGCTTGAACCAAAACAGTGTATCTGATAATTAGAAAATAGAAAATATCAAAAGAGGAATATGTAAATCCCCAAGACATATCAAATGAGACTGAAAATGGAATAAAAAGTGTCTGGATCAAATATCTAGAGTGAAACCTAGCTATAGTCTTCACTGGGTGCTCTTGCATGAGATACAAATGTATGGTGAAGGTTTTTTTGAAAATAGATTCCCCTGCTTCTTATTTCAAAACATTTCATCAAGAAATTACATAGAATGTCCCAAACCAACTATGTCAACCATAAATAGGTCTCCCAAGATGATCCGCGATAAGGCATGAGTGGCATTACCGATCCTCCTGGGATGATGACAATGTCAAAGGGAATAAATAGAGATAGAGGGAATAGTTTGACCCAAAAAAATTAACAAGGAAACTGAATAGATAATAGAACAAACCAAAAATGAAATGATCCTTATAACATTACATAGTTACAATTCAATTAAGGGTTCAAAAAAATGAATAATTAAACCAGAATGACCAAACTCAAAATGATACCCCAAACACCTCAACGTGGCCCTGTGGGTCATACTTTAATTGCTACCAAACATCACCCAAGGTGATTGAGTCCAAGCTGAAACAAGAAGTAGAAACTAAAATAAAATGAAACTATCCGAGTGTGTATTAAAACATTGTAGGTATGCTCAACAAACTCTATTTCAAATGCACATGCTTTAAATAATGAAAAATTAATTATCAGGTTTGAACTCCAAAATATAAATATAGGTTTTTGACTCT
Organism: Viscum album; assembly: GCA_963277665.1. Lineage (NCBI taxonomy): Eukaryota > Viridiplantae > Streptophyta > Magnoliopsida > Santalales > Viscaceae > Viscum > Viscum album. Next base: position 700,981,165 of record OY728139.1, read on the forward strand.
TTTCATTTAAAAAAAACATTCATATTATATTTCCCTAATTATTTAAAACAAGGATCATGGGAATAATGGGGATGGAGGATAAAATAATAATTCATTTTTATAAAATTATAAATATGGTAATTGTGATTTTCCATTCAAAACTTTTTTTATAAACATTTTTAGTTAAACCCACACACTCACCATTTCAAAAAAAAAACTACAAAACCAAATACAAGGGGTATAATCCTACGCATGAGGGAAATAACACTAACTATACTAGTATCAGAGGAACACGTGAAAACATAGGAACATAGAAGATAACTAGAACATACTAATACATGAGACCTCATCCATGGTAGCATGTCACACACTCTAAAATCAAAACTCCCAAATCCCCTACCACCCTAACTTGGGACAGATCGATGGGGTCAATCCCATAGTAATAAACCCATATATATTATGCAAAAATCCATATATATATATATAATTCATCACATTATTCGCACAAACATGCACCACCTTGGCCACCCTAAAGATTAGTCCCTTATATTTGAACCATCTCCACATAAGGGAGGTCCCAAACTAAGGATACATTGATGTCTTCATTAATATATAAGGTAAGGGAATCCTTCAGAGGATGGGTTTTCGACTAATCATATCAAAAGTACCAACTGGTCCTCACATAATTTTCATAAGTTAATCCACTTCTTAAAAAACCAAAAATACTCCACTTTGAATGTCAAAAACATACATGGAATCCCATTTAAGGGAAAACAACCACCACTTAAGATCCAAATTACCATTATAAGATCTATCCAAGAATTAAATAAATACTTAGCAAGAACAACAAGATTTAATCACTTGATGAGTGTCAAACGGGAAGTACATAATTTCCTAAAAAATCATTTTCACAAAAATAGCCATAGACAACCAATTTTTAGAATGAATAGAACATTTGGATATCCATTAAAACAATTTAAACCAACATTTTAATTTTAAATTTTTTTATGGAGGAAAATGAGGCATTCAACCAAATACTTGTTGGGAAAACCAATTTTGGAAACACAAACCATCAATTTAGGCATCAAAAATACATTTATAAAATCATAACATGATTCTAGAAATCTATGATACTAGAAAAATCCAACCGGTCAATTTAACAAACACACATAGTGAACTATTCAACAAAATAATTCAAATTATTATGTGTAACACCCCATGCTTCTACGGGACGCTTCTCTTTTATTAATACAATAGCGTGCGTTCTACGCAACTTCAAGTTCTAACGCACCACAACCAATAAAACTAACCATTATGGATAGTAATGACCACATTTTGGAAGTTTAATAAATTTTATCTTTCAAAATGAACTTTATATTTGGATTCGGAATATCAAAATTATCCTAGGGTGAAGTTTTGGTTTTTTTTTCTGAAAACATTCAATTTTTGATGAATAGTGAAAAAACACAGAGATATAGTTTAAAACTGAATTTTTATTTAAGTAATTATGTATTTTATTTAAATTTTTATTAGGTAAAAATAAATACATAATACCTATATAATTTCAATGTAATTCTTTGGAGTCAGTTTATAGTAATTTTAGATATATAATTTTATTTGAACTTTTCAACGTCTTTTACCCACCTCCGAGGAGAATTTTCAAATTCACATAAAACATAATTTTACTACTTCTGTGAATGGAATTTCAAAAATATTAAAGACATGGTTAATATCAAGGAGTAAAATTTGGTTCAATAAGATAAAAATAGTTTTTGGTGAATAGTAACTTTTTACTTTTATTTACCATGGTTAAAAGTAAATAGGGTAATTAAGGGTAAAAAAAGATAATATTATTACCCTAAAACATGTCCTAATTATATTAGATAAGAATAATTCGACCAAAAACAACCATAGGAATAAAATTTGAACCTTTTTGGTTCACTTGGATAAGATTAGGACACTTATTATTATTTTATTTAAAGAAGAGTTAAAAGAGTTAAAATCAATGTTTAATAACTAAACAAATTTAAATGTAGGGTTATGAATAAGATAAAATAGACTATAAATATTCATTAGAAATATAAAATTATTTCCTACATAATGGTATTTTATTTATAAATTTTATACATTAAATAATTTAATTTATTTATGACCCAATGATGATTCAATAATTACCTAATTAATGAAATATTTAAATAATTGATATTATAAATATCCACATAAATGTAATTTGAGACTTTTTTATGAATTACACTAATTTCATAGGTTAACATTACATATTAGGGTTGGTTAGATAAATTTTTTTCGATGTAATAATGCTATTATGAATTTAGAGAAAACAAAATACCAAATAGTGTCAAAATTGTCATATGAGAGTTTATAAAACTAATATTCTATTATTAATTAATATTCTATTCATAAATATATAAGGCTTGAAAAAGGGACTTATATAATTATAGGTGTATCATTAATGAACCATTTGGGGTTCTCTTGGAAGTATATAGTAAGTTTATTAACCATATAATATAAAAATACAAAGAGACATGGTAAATGTCAAACTATTTATCTAAGAGTTAAATCTAATGGATAAAGTTACAATAGTGAACCAAACCTATCTAAAGCTTATTTGTTGTGTGGTTTTCGACCCATCCCCACCACATCCTTTAAAAAATCCATTTTGTATCCATTAGAAACCGAAATTTATTTTATTATAAAAAAATATTTCTATCTTTTCCTAAGGTGCTCCTCATAACTCTTATAAAAGGGCACTCCCCCCATACCTCAAATTCACACATTCAAAGCCATTTGTCTGGGCCAAACTCTGCCTAAATACCCTCTCAGCTATCCCCCTTAACTCTAGAGTCCATCCTTTAGTCCAAAAGCCATCCGAAGGATTCCTTTTGATCGAATCAAAAGGAAGAACTCGAATAAGAGGTAATCATTTCACTACTCTCTTTCATGTTCTAATCTTCTTCCACGTACTTTTTCGTTGTTGTTTCCATTCTAAAATAATAACTACAGTATCTTATATATACTGGGATGTTATTATAAATATGGTACAACCAAATTCATTATTCTATCCATCTTTTGAATGACATGTCACCTTACGTGTGTATGTACGACTTACCATCTCCACGTCATGGTGTAATTGTCATTCAATATATTATTATTTGGACGGATATAATAATAATTTGTAATTGATTTAAATAATAAATATAACATTATAATTATTCTGTATATATGATACACCATCCAATTATATATTATTTTAATATCAAAATAATGATATTGTCGCTCGTACGTACGAACAGATTACCATCTCCAAAAACGCAATTAGATTCATTCCCCATCGTATCCATTCAAGATGAATTTTCATTTGATGATTAAAATTAATTTTTAAAGACATGATATAATTCTGGATATGAAAAAGATACATCCCATTCATAACAAATATGACTCACATAACAAATAATATAAAGGAAAACATATTTGTTAACGACCCAAAAGATGATAATACTAAGATATTATTAACAATGAAATGTTAAAATATCATATATGATTTCATATTAAAGTATATGATTCTTGAATAATTTAATAACAACTATTTCACCATTATACAAGAGCCTAACCTACCCTCGACCAAGGAAAATTACAAGGTAAGGGTTAATTTCACAATCTCTTTATTATCCAAGGTTGTTTTTACGTAAGTATCTACTGGGACCTCATTATCATCAACATCCATGTTTCTTAAAAATGTATTTCAAAACATTTTTACTATTTAATATAAAATGGGGTAAAGTGATTTATACCCTTATTTGACTTTTTATAAAATGGTTTGAAAGGAATATTTCTGTTATTTTCCAAACAAGGTACTTTATAACCTTTTCGATAAAATTATAGTACGAATGTTTTTTATAACTTATACCACAGGTGTGGCTATTTTACTCCGTTATAACATCATCAAAGCTTCCCTTAGAAGCATATGAGAATATTTTCAAAATAAAGTTTTTCATTTATCATTATATGAATTTTAAATGATTTTAAAATAGAAAGAGATATTTCTATAAAAAATGTTTTGATTTAATCTATGTCAACATCCTTGGATGGATTTTAGGTTTATATGAAGTTGATTTATTATGATACAAAAGATCCATATAGTATTAAAGTTTTTGTGATATGTTTGACTTTAGATGGGTTATTTCATACCATTTATGTTTTATGGATAATGTATTGACATTTTTTATTCTAGATTCAATACGAATGTTTATATTATTTTTAAACCTTTTCATTTGAGTAATGCATTGGACTTAGTAAGTGACGGGTAGAGGCTTCTATAGCTCTTCGATGCATCAGTTGGTCTCTTGAGACAAACTAGTGTCTTAGCACAAGGCCATGACAAAAATATTATTTTTAGTCTTGGCATAGGGACTTTACTATGTGGTTATGAAAGTCTAGCATTATGCATTCCATCATTATAAAAGTGGTTATTGATATTGCATGTGATTATTCGACTAGTAGAATATCTATGAGAATAAGTAAATGGAATTATTTCATTATATTTTTTCAATATTATGCTGATGTTCTTGTTCAAAAAGCTTTTGTTTTAGTTATACGTTGCATTAAATGTTTGTGCTTATTTATAATTGTTTCCACTATATTGTTATCCTTACTGAGCATCTGTGCTCACCCATTTCTATGATTTATTTCTCCCAGGATGTGAAGAAGCATTTTATGACTCACATGTAGGGATAGTCTGAGGGGATATGAGTGTGGACTATGGAGACTATGTTGTTGTAGTTTTTCACTTTATGATGTAATGTATGACTTATAAATGTATCTAGTGTTTTTAGTACTACTAAACTAATCGGTCTATTGAGACTTGATCTTTTGTGATCATGCCAATGAAAAGTAATAACGCACTAACTATGGTTAACTGGGGTCAGGGCATTACAATTGGTATCCGAGGAAGTTTAGTACAAACATTGGAAGCTAAATTTAGATAAAATCTGATTAGAGCACATATCCTTGAGATAGACGATGAGGATTAGTATAGAATAAAATCATTGAATTTTGGTATTTTATAGATTTTGTGAGTTTTCCAAGAAATACATCCCTGTCTAGATACGAACAGGTAGAGGCAGCTCTAGCAAAGATGTACCTAGGGGTAAAATCAAAAAACACATCTTTGATCTGGACTCGAACTGTAACTGGTGCATGAAAATGGGCCTCAATGCACTCTTGGTTACGACACTCCCAGGGGATAAGCTTTGGATAATTCTCATTTTATTTAAAAACCATTATAAAGAGTTTATGAGTATATAATTCTGAAAGAAATTTTTTTATGATTATGGATTATATCCATAAACTGTTCAATTTATGTCAAGTGTTTTAAATGTTTGGAATTATGTATTTTGATTCATAAACTAATATAATTTATTCCATTGTTTAGAAATGGAACCTAGTGGAAGAAATGAAAACCGTATCAATGAACTCACTCCATGTAGGGATTTACCTCCTCCTAAAGATAATTATAGTGGAGCTGGTGATGTAACTGGTGCTGATCAGCTAATCACCATTCTGAGACAACTAACTCAGTTTATGAATAATAACCTTACCCGTACGGAGCACCCTGATCCACAGCGTGGAGGATCAATGTTAGGACACTTCATGAGGCAACAACCACCAATATTCAATGGGGGTAAAAATCCATTAGTAGCTAAGCAATGGATAAATCTCTTAGAGAAAATATTCCATTCCATGGAGAGTAGGTAAATAAAAAATATTTCATGGCAGTTGAACGCCTCCCTGGAGATGCTGATCAATAGTGGTCATTGATTGAAAACACAAAGGAAGGAGATGAAGTATCAAATACGGAATGGAGGTAGTTTAAATAAATTTTCATAGAAAAATATTTTCCTCATAACCATCGAGAAGATATGGAAAGGAAATTTTTGAGTCTCTGGAAAAAGGACGATGAGAATGTCAGAATTTATGAAGATAACAATACAAGGTTAGTGAGGAATGATGAAGATTATATACGTAACACAATAATTAAGATTGAGCATTTCATTGATCAGTTAAATCTGATTCTCCATCGGGTGTTAGTCCTCACAATCCTTCTCATTGTACGAAGATATTGTTTTATGTGCTATCAAGATAGAAAAGTAATTCTCCATGTCTTACTACATTAAATAAAATAAAGAGACGAAGAGATATGCTGAACACTTTGGAAATGGAAATAAGTGGATGAAGGGAAAAGTAGAATAGCCATCTTATAAATGTTGGAAGAAACACCATGGTACTTGCCTAAAGGGAATTAAATTCTGTTACAAGTGTGGTAAAAAAGGCCACCAAGCTCTTGATTGCAAGGGGAAGAAAGATGATGTCGATGTTGAATTCTATAATCGTGAGAAAGGGGGAATTATGAAAATGAATGTCTTAATCATCTAGGAAAATTACCTTGAAAAAGGAAAAAGAATCAAGGCCAAGATTATGCGATCACTACTACTGAGGTTGAAGCTCTTGAAGACCTGGTGGTAGGTAATTTAATGGTTTACTCATGTAATCAAATACTTTATTTGATTCATGATCATCACATTGTTTCATATCTTCCTAGTTTTCAAATAAAATTAGATATTTTAAATTTGACTTAACAAGGGAGTTGTCAGTCAAAACCCTTAAGGGTAGTATCATTGCAACAATGTATTGTGAATCAGTCCCCATTAGGGAATATAAATTTTCATTGTCTGCTGATCTCATCGTCATACCCATGGTTGAATTTGATAGAATCCTCAGTATGGATTGGATTTCAGACCATGATGAAAAAATTTATTTTAAGAATGAGGAGGTTAATGTTTTTGATAAGGATTATAAAGAACACCTTTCTTCAGATCAGAATTGTCACCACCTGATTCTTATCTAGATCCACCCCTGGTAGCTCAACTAAATTCAATTATTGGAGAGGAAGAGAATGAAATAACTTTGGGTGAGGAAAATAATGTTCAATTAGAGAATGTACCTATTGTGAAATATTAGGTTGATGTGTTTCCAAAAGATTTACCTGGACATCCTCCATAACGAGAAATTGAGTTTTCCATTGATTTAATTCCTAGATCAAGGAACATATCGAAGTACCATTATAGAATGGCCACTGTGGAATTAGTGGAACAAAAGAAACAACTATAGGAATTTAGTAATAAGGTATTTATTTGCTCTAGTGTTTCTCCATGGGGTGCCCCTATTATTTTTGTTAAGAAGAAAGATGGATCTATGAGGTTGTGCATTAACTATAGGGAGATCAATTCTATGTCAATAAAGAACAAGTATCCTCTACCTCACATTGATGATTTATTTGACAAACTACATGGAGCTCAGTACTTTCCAAATATTGAACTTCGATCTGGATATCATCAGTTGTGTGTGATGAAGGAATACATTCCCAAGATAGCATTTTGAACCAGGTACAGCCATTATAAGATTACAATAATGCCTTTTGGATAGACTAATGAACCCTCTGTCTTCATGGATCTATTGAATAGTGTTTTCAAGGAATATCTTGATTAATTTTTAGTGGTATTTATTAATGATATCTTGGTATACTCCAAAAGATATGAAAAACATAAAAATCACTTGCGTATTATCCTGAAGACTCTGAGAAGACATGAATTATATGGGATGTTAAGAAAGTGTGAATTCTAGATTCAAATGATTTCTTTTCTTGGCCATATTGTCTCCAAGGATGGAATCTCTATTGATTCTTCTAAGACCAAGATAATGAATGAATGGCCAACACCGACGAGTATAACTGAGGTACACGGTTTCATTGGTTTAGTAGGTTATTATTTATGTATTGTCCAGAATTATTCCCGATTGGCTAACCCATTAAGTAATTTCACACATAATGGGGTTAAATTTGTTTGGAAAAAAGAGTGTGAAGAATGTTTCGAATAACTAAAGGGAATATTAGTCAATGCTATTATCTTGACTCTACCATCAGGGAATGATGGGTTTCTAATTTATAGTTATGCTTCAAAGAAAGGACATGGTTGTGTCCTTATGCAGAATGACAGGGTTACTACCTACGCATCACGACAGCTAAAAATTCATGAGAAAAACAATCCTACTCATGATCTTGAGTTAGCGACTATAATATTTTATTTGATTATTTTGATACATTATCACTATGGTAAAAAATGTGAGATTTATTTTCATCACACGAGTTTGAAGTATATTTTCTTACATAAAGAACTCAACATTAGGAAAAGGAGATGGCATGAACTACTCAAGGATTATGATTTCACTATACACTACCACCTGGGAGTGGAAAATAAGTTTGCAGATGCTTTTAGAAAAAAAGATCATGGAGTTTTGAACAAGATGAGTGTTTAAAAGGATCCTATATATATGTATCTAGTTAAGATGGATATGGGAATCACCATGGAAGGTGAAAAATCATTACGATTTCAAATGGTTGCCAAACCATCTTTACTAGAAAGGATTAAAGAGTTCTCAGACCAGTGATGAATAGTTTCAAAAGAAGATTAAAGATGTGAATGATGAGAGATTGTGTGACATTGTGTATGAAGATGGAATTTGGAAATTTGGGATGAGAATTTGTGTTCCCGATATACCTGATCTAATAAGTGAATTGTTGGATGATGCTCATAGTTCCAATTTTTCTATACACCCTGGTAGCACCAAAATTTATAGATATTTGAAGAAACATTTATGGTGGGACAACATGAAGAGGGAGATTGCGAATTTTATGACAAGATGTATGGTTTGTCAACAAGTGAAAGATTTAAGGCAACAACCTAGAGGAGTCCTGCAACCTCTTCCCATATCTGAGTAGAAATGTGATAATATTATGATGGAATTTGTAATGGGACTACCAAAGACTCATATAAGGAACGACGTAATATGGTTCATTGTTGATCATCTTAACATGTCAGCACATTTTCTTGCTATAGGAGAAGATTTAACACATGAGCGTTTAATTAGACTATATATTAATGAAGTTGTATGACTTCATGGAGTACCACTGTCGATTGATTTTGATCGTGATCCCCGTTTTACATAAAGATTCTAGAAAAGTCTTCAGAAAGCCCTGGATAATGAACTTTGTTTTTGCACTGCCTACCTCCCTCATAATGATGGACAATTAGAATGTACTATTCAAACCATAGAAGACATGTTGAGATCATACTCACATGACTTTCAAGGTATGTGGGATCAGTATTTACCTCTGGTAGAATTTTCCTATAACAATAGCTTCCATTCAAGTATTCAGATGGCTCCATATGAAGCATTATATGGAAAGAGATGTATCACACCAACATGTTGGGATGATGTTTGTGAAAGAAAACTCATAGGCCCAGAACTGGTGGAGGAAATGATGGAAAAGGTGCAGGTAATCCAAAACCACATTAAAGCAGTTCAAAGTAGGCAGAAGAGCTATGCCGATAACCGACGAAATGATTTGGAATTTTAGTTAGAAAATCAGGTTTTCTTGATGGTATCTCCATGGAAGGGTGGTATACGTTTCAGTAAGAAGAGAAAATTGAGTCCCAGGTACATCGGACCTTTCGAAATTCTATAACGAATTGGGGCTGTATGTTACCATTTGGAAATGCGACCAAGTCTCTCTAAAGTCCACGATGTATTCCACGTATCACTATTGAGAAAATAAATGCTTGGCCCAACACATGTACTCACCTATGAGGAATGAGAACTGGAATCCGATCTATCTTATTGAAAGGATCCTGTCATGGTTCTTGATACAAGAGAACAAGTGCTGAGAAACCGAATGACTGGCCGCGTAAATGTTCTATGGAGAAACCATAAGATGGAAGAGGCAACGTGGGAACCCAAGGAACTTATGATGGGGAACCTACTAAGTCTTTTTATGAATTAATATTCTACAAATTTAGAGGCATAAATTATTTGAATGAGGGGAGAATTTGACACCCCAAGCTTCCATGGTACGCTTCTCTTTAAATAATACAATAGTGTGTGTTGTATGCAACTTCGAGTTATAACACACCACAACCAATCAAACTAGCCATTATGAATAGTAATACCCACTTTTTTGAAATTTTATAAATTTTATCTTTCAAAATGGACATTATATTTGGATTTGGAATATTGAAATTAGCATAGGGTGAATTTTTGGTTTTTTCTGAAAACATTCAATTTTTGATGAATAGTAAGAAAACATTGAGTTATAGTTTAAAACCGAATTTTTATTTAAATAATTATTTATTTTATTTTATTTTATTTTAGGTCAAAATAGATACATAATTCCTATACAAGTTCAATGTAATTCATTTGAGACTGATTATAGTAATTTTAGATATAAAACAAATTTATTGAACTTTTCACCGTCTTTCACCCACCACCTAGGAGAATTTGCAAAGTCACATAAAAATAATTTTACCACTTCTATGAATAGAATTTTTAAAATCTAAGATACACAGATAATATCACAGAGTAATATTTGGTTCAATAAGTTAATTTTTTTTGGGTGAATAGTGACTTTTTACTTTTATTTACCACGATTAAAAGTAAATAGGGTAATTAAGGGTAAAAATGATTTTATTATTACCCTAACACATGTCCTAATTTTATGGGATAAGTATAAATCGAGAAAAAACAACCTTAGGAATAATATATGAACGTCTTTGGTCCACTTGGATTAGAATAAGACACTTATTATTATTTTATTTAAAGAAGAGTTAAAGGATTTATAATCAAAGTCTAATAACTAAAACATTCTTAATATAGGGTTATACATGAAATAAATTAAACTATAAATATTAATTATAAAGATAAAAATATTTCATACATAATTTATTTTTATTTATATTTTTTAGACATTAAATAATTTCATTTATTTATGACACAATGATGATGCAGTAATTACCTAATTAATGAAATATTAAAATAATTGATATTATAAATATCCAAATAAATTTAATATGAGACCTTTTTATAAATTCCAATTATTTTATAGGTTAATATGACATATTAGGGTTGGTTAGATGAATTGTTTTCGATGTAATAATGCTGTTATGAATTTAGCAGAAACAAAATACCAAATAGTGTCAAAATTGACATAAAACAGTTTATAAAACAAATATTATATTATTAATTGATATTCTATTCCTGAAAATCTAAGGATCTACCATAGAATGTAGATAATGATAGGTGTATCATTAATGAAAAACTTGGGGTTTTCATGGAAGTATATAGTATGTTTATTAACCATATAATTTAAAAATAGAAAGAGACATGGTAAATGTCAAACAATTTAACTAAGAGTTAAATCTAAAAGATAAAGTTAATATAGTGGCCCAAACCTATATAAAACCTATTGGTTGAGTAGTTTTCTCCCCATCCCCATATTATACTTTAAATAATCCACTTTGGATCCATTAGAATCTGAAAATTGTTTATTATAAAATAATATTTCTAGTTTTTCCTATGGTCCCCCTCACCCCTCTTATAAAAGGGAACTCCCCTTTACCTCAAATTCACATCTTCAAATCATTTTGGCTCGTCCAAACACAACCTAGATACCCTCTAAACTATCCTCCCTTTATTTTAGATTCCTTCCTTTAGTAAGAAAGCCAACATATGGATCCCTTTTGATCAAATCAAAATGAAGTACCCGAAGAAGAGGAAATAATTTCACCACCCTCTTTAAAGTTCTTTTCTTCTTCCACTTCTTTTTTCTTTGTTCTTTCCGTTCTAAAATAATAACTCCAGTATCTTCAATATAATATGATGTAATTATAAATATGGTACTATAGAAATCCAATCCTTTTACATAAAACATGTCATTATTTCAAGAATAACTAACCATTAGAGTATAGGCCAAGGATCATTTAGTCTAGTGTCTTGGAAGACTAGGTACATAAACATAAAACATGTGGCTAAAAATAACACCTTTTTATTTAATCTCCCTAATGAACTCCTAAATTATTTTTAGACCTTACATCTTCATAGGGTACCCTAGGGAACACATGGACAATGGGATGAGCAAAAAACCCAGTAAGGGAATGAAAAGAAGGATACATCTCAAGCACATGATTTTGGAGGCATGACAGAATGATATCAAAAGAATGAAACATATAAAATCATTTAATATAATCATGGAATCATATAAACATGTTATCATATAAATGTGTCAGAATCATAAACCATTTCTTTAGTATGGGTCAAGGCTAACTGCCAATCTCGTTTCCCATTTCATTACTGGTGAAGGCTAACAGCCAATCTCGTTTCACATCGCATCTCATGAGACTTAACCTTACCAAATGCATTCGAACGCTATCTGGGTGAACCAATATCAAAATATTAATGAATAATATTTCCACATAAATAATCATACATAATCCGCAATACATAACCATAAGGGTACCCATGGAAAGAAATGGGTACCACAATCAGGACACAAAACATATGCAATGGGTGTATCACGAAAGTGTCAATGATAGGAAAGGATTAGAACATACATGGATATTAATTATGTAATATAGGAATATTAAATGGTAATTTGTGTCAAATATAAGTGACAACATATAAAAAATGTATTTTAGAATCATTTGCATTAATACATTTTTGTACGGTCTTAAGGAAAACACTCTAGAGATTTTCAAATAGAAATGAGGAAATTATTTTATATAAAACCAGAATTGAAACAAGAATTTTTTCATAATAAAATCACTGATTTTATAAAAAAAATGGTGTTTTAAAACATAGGATAGAGTGAACTTGAAATTTTGGTAAAAATTTGGGAAGTCCTCTTAAAACAGGTTTGCTTATCAGAAAGTTCTAAGGAGAGAATCATTAAAAATAATTTATATCCCCGAAAGAATGTGATGAAAGGGTATTGATATAAGAATATAGTAAAACTAAAAAGAAGTCATAATACTCACATAGATAGATAATATAACACCATTTTGAAATAATGATAAGGCATCCCAAAAGAAAAAATAAGGTTCGGGTAGAATTCGTTATGATTTTATCAGCATGGTGTCAGGTGTGACCAAGAGGGATTGATGAGAAAGAAATGGGGATTATCATAGATTATAAATCCAGAAGGAATTATGGGGGAGGTTCTTAAACATACCCCATCATTTTCTAGTACACATAAAAAGGGAATGTATAGAGGACAATCTTGATTAAGGGAGAAAAGGGGAGGGTTCCTTACCTTAAATCTGGTGGTGTTCTCCACTTGTTATTAATGACCTGAATAAAAAAGTTAGGATTATTAATTCATAAGTCTATAACCTACTATATATTTAATTTATTTATTATAAACCTTTTTAGTTAATTCAAAGCCTTTTTGATTAGTTATAAGGTTCAATTTCATTGTTCGAGCTCATTCGTTAACTCATCATTAAAGACCAGTTCACTTATATTGATGTTTGGATTATATCGTAGATGAAAGTGGTTGTACAGAATTAAAGTTATATTCATTATTTAATATACAGGAGATGACATGTTTTTAATTTTAATTAGGATACTTATATTGATGTTGAATTATTACATATATAACCTTAGTGATAACCATTTTTGTTATTCGGTGGGTTTGATTACAAAGAATGTGTTTTGATTTATCACTTAATTCCATTTGTACCAATAGATTAAAGAACCAATAATAGGATATATTAATTATATAATAATATGGTTAAAACATAACACAAATGGTTTCATGAGCATAATTAATGATACTAATAGAAATTGATAAACAATTGTCCTTGAATGTGCTAAATTAGCACATCTTAAATGGTGCTTTCATTTAATTCAAATAAATGGGCGGGGAAAGGGGAGAAGATAATTAAATATACCACTAGCATGAGGAAATTACAGTACATGTATGTTACTGGATTTATCATACTATTATGTTTAAAGGAGGTGAGGAAAGAAATTAAAAAGAAAAGAACCTGAAAGAAAAGTAGATATTTGGGAAGAGGAATTTACCTCTTGATACTTCCTACTTTGAGAACCTTTTAAGGGGAAAGGTTTTAGTATTTTGAGGAGGATGAAAGATTTTGGACGTGGGGGAGGACCTTGGGGAGATATTTGGGCAGAATTTATAAATGTCATGGTGCTTGAGAGGAGTGGAGAGATGAGGGAGTGAAGGGGGGTTTTTATAGTGGTGGAGAGGAGGGATTTCATGATATTATAATCCTTAATTTATTATTTCATCACAAGACAAAGAATAGTTAGTATTCCATGACCAAGAAAAGTAAATGGGTCATGTTAATTCAAACCAAGTGGTCTTACATCAGTAGATAATCATCGATGACTCTATTAATCCATTATTTAGCATTTATTGTAAATTATCGTATTCTACTATTCATAAAAAATTCATATATTTCAGAAAAATCTCAAAAAATCACCCTTAAAATTTTTCGATGTGTAGAATCCAATAATAAATTCCATTTATCCGAAATCATTTTATAAATATGATTATTTTAATATTTAATTAAATTAATAATTAATTATCAAAACCAGTTTTAAAACACTCATTAACTTATTCAAAACTATGTGTATATTGCACTTCCACATGAATCTTATTTTTAAACCACCATAGTGGAGGTTACTATTAATTAGGGTATATCACTATTCATAAGGGTATGTTACTATTAATTAGCATAGCTTACTATTCACCAAAAATTATTTTTGCTTTATTATACTCTAAAAAACATGAACACAACCGTGTATACCGGATTTTTGAAATTCCAAACACATGGTTTAAGGTCACTTATCACATAGTAGTTCATTATGTTGCATTTTCATGTGATTTAATGACATAAATATAAGAAGGTATTTTCCATTGAAATACTTTGGGTCGTTACATTCTTCCCCCCTTATGAAATTTCACTCTTGAAATTTCATTTTACCTACTATGACAAAAACATGTGCGGGTACTTTTACTTCATTGCTTCCTTTAATTCCCATGTTGCATCCTCAAACTTATGGTTCCTCTACAACAATTTGACAATATGGGTTGTCTAGTTGCAAAGAACCTTATCTCTCTGATCCAGAATCTTTACTGGCTGCTCCTCATAGAAGAGATCATCTTCCAGCTGCATCATCTCTGAGTTTAGTACATGTGAGGGATCATGTATGTACTAACTCAAGAGTGATACATGGAGAACATCATGAACTTGGGAAATATTTGGTGGAAGTGGAAGACGATAGGCCACGGATCCTATGGAGTCAAGGATCTAAAAGGGGCCAATATACCTTGGGCTTAGCTTCCCTTTCTTCTCGCATCGCATGACTCTTTTACATGGAGATATTCGAAGGAAGATTTTATCTCTAACTTCGAACTCCACGTCCCTTAGACGGTTGTCAGCATAGATCTTTTTCCTACATTGAGCATCATTGATGTGTTTCTAGATGACTTGAACTTTATCTATCATATCTTGAACATGATTGGGTCCATGTATCCTTTTTTCTCCAACTTCATCCCAACAGGTTGGAGTTCTACATCGCTTTCCATATACAACTTCATAAAGAGCTATATGAATTCTCGAGTGGAAGCTATTGTTGTATGAGAACTCAACCAATGGGAGATGTTGATCCCATCCACCTTTGAATTCTAGAGAGCAGGCTCAAAGCATATATTCAAGCGTCTGAATAGTTCTTTCAGACTAGCCATCAGTCTGGGAGTGATAGGTCATGCTGAAATTTAATCCAGTACTCAAAGAACATTGAAGGCTCCTCCAGAATTTAGATGTGATCCTTGGATCACGGTCAAGGATAATTAAGATTGGAACACCATGCAGTCTCACCACTTCCTTCACATAAAAAATTGCAGGTTTTTCAAGCAAGATATCTTCCCTAATAGGGATGAAATGGGATGTCATGGTGAGTCGGTCAACCACAACCCATATCGAATTATTTCCCTTCGCCTTCTTAGGGAGACCTGTGAAAAAGTCCATCGTAACATTTTACCATATTTACATGGGTATAGGCAATGACTGCATCATACCTTTGGACTTTTTTCTCTCAAATTTAACTTGTTGTCATACCAAACACCTTGATATATATTCCACAATATCCTTCTTCATGTTATCCCACCAGAAGTGTTCTCAGAGATCACGATACATTTCGGTACTCCCAGTACGGATAGAGAAGGTCGAGCAATGTGCATCATTCAATAGCTCCTTCTTTATATATGGATCAGATGGTACACATAATCATGCCCCACATTGTACAACTCCTTCCTCATCAATTTTGAAGTCAGAGGATTTCACATTGTTAACAGTTTCCACCCTTTTCTGAATCTCCACATCTTATCTTTATCATCCATTATTTTCTACCACTACTGGAAAAATGACCTATACCCACGGTTTTGGGAATCATGGGCTAGAAAGACGTCGGTATAGGGGTATCAGCCTATACCCACGGTTATGGAGAACCATGGGTATTGGGGGAGTCAAATGTGTCACAATGCATTCCTGCGTGGCACACAACATACCCAACGATTTTCAAACCGTGGGGAATTTTATTCAAAAATTCGGGCGACAGAGGGAATTGAACCCAGACCTTAGGCTCTGCCTCGCAAGCGCAACCATCCCAACGGACCAATCGTGCTACACTGGTTATTTGTAATTTATACATATATCTGTGTATTTGTATTAATATAATCCAATTCGGTATTTAAAAAAAATGCAGCAAGAGGGATTCGAACCTACATTTCACAGATCACCTCGTAGGCGCGGCCATAAATGGACCAACCGAGCTGCTGTATTTAATTATTATATGTGCATTTATCTACCTATATATATTAACATAATCCTGTAAGGCATTTAAATTAAAAAAATGCAGGGAGAGGGATTCGAACAAGATACATACAGCAATGGCAGAGAAGTCTTTACCAACCGAACTAAAGAATTTTTGAAATAATATATTTATATTAAAGTAAATATAGTAATCTACACTGTGAAAAAATGTCTCCCGCCAAATTTTTTTTTGTGTCCCACCTAATTTTCCTACCCCGCCATAACGCGGGAAAGATATACCGATGGTTCTAGAGACCCGTGGGTATAGGTCTTCAAAAAAAACCCCAATACCCATAGTTTTGATGAACCGTCGTTATATCTATTCGGAAAATACCCAATACCCATAGTTTTGGAGAAAACCGTGGGTATAGGAATTAAAAAAAACTATACCCACAGTTTTTAGCACAACCATGGATATATGTGACCTATACCCATGGCAAAACCATGGGTATAGGTTCACATAAAAACCCTATACCCACGGTTTTGGATAACCGTGGGTATAGGGGTTCCCTATAGCCACAGTTTTTTGAAATACTATGGGTATAGACCTATCTTCCAGTAGTGTCCACAAGGGACGGTTGAGCAATCATTTGAGAAATGATTGATGATGTTCCTCCCTTAATGATTACCATGTCCATCATCAATAAATATAAGAATATTGTTTCCTTTTCAACTCTCATCATTGATAAGGATGCATGATCTTTCCTACTTAGAGCATCCTCCACCTTATTTTTCTTACCAGGATGGTAGTGGATTGAGGATTCATAATACTTGATGAGATTTAACCATCTTCACTGGATTATATTAAGCTCTTTCTGTGTGAATATATATTTGAGACCCTTCTGATTGGTATATATCTCATATTTTTCCCCATATAGATAATGCCGCCAGATTTTCAACACAATGATCACAGCTGCTAACTCCAGATCATGCGTGGGATAGTTTTGCTCATGGAATTTCAACTATCGCGAGGTATATTCTATCACTTTATCATTTTTCATTAGTACATAGACTAAGAATTTCTTTAATTCTATTTATGTTGTCTTTATAAAGTCAATCCTTTCCCAGAATTGCATCAAATTCCACTAAAGGGAGACTTATATTATTTCATAGATGAACAGTTTCACAAACATCAACATGTAATACATAATCGTAGAAGTTTTCCACAAATGATATAAAATCATTTTATGTAATGACTCGACGTTCCTAAAAAACATTTAAGACATGCTAATAGGGCATGAACTGAAATAAAGAAAGACATACATAATAATTGAAAAGAGGTTACATGTACTTCAGTCATCATGATTTATCTCAACATTAGACTTGCATTGTCCCCTTGTCCTTGGAGATTGTTGATGTTCATCACGCTTCTCATCCCTTCCAATAGATCATTTTCCTGGATAATTTCCTACTTCTCCAAATTCACGATAATGAACAGTATAAGGTACATTAGATATAACCTTATCTCCATTCATCACATTATCCATTTTTTTATAGAAATTGGCTATTTTATGCCCCACCTTCCCACAATTAAAACATCTCACGGTTCCTTTGTGAAATTCTCCTTGATGCCTCTTTCCACACTTTTTTCACAAAGGAAATTTGGTCTTCTTTCCTTTATCACCTTTATCAGATAAACTTCCTTGAGATGTCATCCTCCTCCTCCTTGATGATTTTGGGCATTCAACAATGTACCCATTGTTGATTTTGATTTTCAATAACTGATTTGGAAACTTCACAATATGTTTAACATGGGCTCGCATCATCTCAGGCATATCATAAGGGTTGTTGTCACATTTTCTATCACATTAATTGTCGGCACAAGTTCTTCTATTTCCAAACATTAACTATGAAAGAAGAACATACAATTATGGGGGCTCTAATACTTATTTATTGAGCATAAAAGTAATCTTTCAACATAAAAGGATAAAATTTTAAGGAATAAGTACATCCTAACTTGTGATTCTTTAGGTTAAAACCTAGGTTATCCTCAATCAATTTATTTAATTATATTCTCATGGGATTCTTTTTGTCCCTTAATAATATATTGTACTAAGCATGTGAATCTACCAAAGCATATCCCCCGGGAGTGTCATAACCAAGAGTGCAGCAAGGCCCGTTGTCGTGCACCGGTTCCCATTCTAGTGTAGCTCAATGCATTGTATTCGGGTTTTACCGCTAGCTTCATCTATGCCAGAGCTGCCTCTACCTGCTGGTATCAAGACATGGATGTATTTTTTTGATAAACTTCTTACTCTATACTCACTTAAATTTGGGACTATTTTCATATACTTGGTCTCATCTTTAAGGTTCTCTCTAATGTTCTTTATTCATAATCTCCAAAAATAACTAGACCTTCCTCTCATACCAACTATATCAACTCCAGACTTTTACATAAAACATTTCATAATTTCAAGAATAACTAACCATTAGAGTACAAGATAAGGATCATTTAGTCTAGTGTCTTGGAAGACTAGGTACATAAACATAAAACATGGGGCTAAAATGAACACTTCTTTATTTAATCTTCATAATGAGCTCCTAACTTTTCTTTGAGACCTTACATCTACATTGGGTACCCTCGGGAACACCTGAACAAATGGATGAGCTAAAAATCCTAGTAAGGGAATGAACATATGGATACATCTCAAGCACATGAGTTAGGAGGCATGACATAATGATATCAAAATCATGAAACTTATAAAATAATTTAATATAAGCACGAGATCATATAATCATAGAATCATATAAATTTGGAAGAATCATAAAAAAATTCTTTATTACGGGTCAAGGCTAACCACCAATACTGTTTCCCATTTCAGTACGAGTCAAGGCTAACCGCAAATACCATTTCCCATTTCAGTACGGGTCAAGGCTAACCGCCAATCTGGTTTCACATCGTGTCTATTAAGACATAACCTTACCCAATGCATTAGAGTGATATCTGGGCACAACCTTCTCAACATATTCATTGAATTTTCTTGCAACATAAATAATCATTCCTCATAAATAATCATACATAATCAACCATACATAAACATAAGGGTGCCCATGGAATGAATTGGGTACCACAATCAGGACACAAAACACTTCCAATGGGCATATCACAAATGTGTCCATGAAAGGAAAGGATTAGTACATAAATGGACATTCATAGGGTAATATAGGAATATTAAATGGTAATTGGTGTCAAATATAAGTGACAACATATAAAAAAATTTATTTTAGAAACATTAGCATTAAAACATTTTTACGCGGTTATAAGGAAAAACTCTAGAGATTTTCAAATAGAAAGGAGGACATTCTTTTATATAAAAATAGAATTGAACCAAGAAGGATTTCATAGTAAAAATAATAATATTTTAAAAAAAATTCTGGTTTAAAATATAGGATAGAGTGCACATGAAAATTGGGTAAAAATTTGGGAAGTCCCCTTAAAACATGTTTTCTTACCGGAAAGTTCTAAGTAGGGAATCATTCAAAATCATGTATATCCATGAAAGAATGTGATGAAATGGTATTGATATAAGAATCTTGTTCAACTAACCTGAATTAATTATACTCACATAGATAGATAAGATAACACCATTTTGAAAGAAATAAAATTCAACCTGAAAGAACAAAGAAGTTTCAGGTAGAATTCATTATGATTTTATCAGCATGGTGTCAGGTGTGACCAAGAAAGATTTATGAGAGAGAAATGGGGTTTATCATCACTTATAAATATATAAGGAAGTATGGGGGAGGTTCTTAAACATACCCCATCATTTTCTCATATACATAAAAAGGCAATGTAAGGAGGAAAATCTAGATTAAGAGAGAAAAGGGGAGGATTCCTTACCTTAAATCTGGTGGTGTTCTCCACTTGTTATTAATGACCTAAATAAACAAATTAGGATTATTAATTCATAAGTAAAGAACCTATTATACATTAAAATTATTTATTATAACCTTTTTTAGTTCATTTGAAAACATTTTGATTAGTTATATGGTTCAATTTCATTGTTTGAGCTCATTTGTTTACTTACCTTTAAAGATCGGTTCACTTATATTCAAGTTTGGATTATGTGCAAGATGAAAGTGGTTTTACAGAATTGAAGTTATATTCTTTATTTCATATCTAGGAGATTACATGGTTCTAATTTTAATTTTATTACTTGAGTGATGTTGAATTATTACATATATAACCTTAGTGATAACCGTTTTTGTTATTCTATGGGTTTGATTACAAAGAATGTGTTTTGATTTACATCATAATTACATTGGTACCAAATGATTACAGAATCAAAAATAGGATATATAACATTTATAATAATTTGGTTCAACTATAACACAAATGGATTCATGACCTGAATTAATGATAATAATAGAAATTGATAAACTGTTGTCCTTGAATGTGCTAAATTAGCACATCTCAAATGGTGCTTTAATTTCTTTCAAATCAAAGGGTGGGGAAGTCAAGAAGATAATGAAATATACCACTATAATGAATAAATACCAGTACATTTATGTTATGGGATTTATCAATATATTATGGTGAAGGGAGGTGAGGAGTGACATTAAAAATAAAAGAACTTGAAAGAAAAGAAGAAATTTGGGAAGATGAATTTACCTCCTGAGACTTCCTCCTTTGAGAACCTCATAAGTAGAGAGGATTTGGTATTTTGAGTAGTATGAACGCTTTTGGACGTGGGGGAGGACCTTAGGGAGATATTTGGGTAGAATTTAGAGATGTCTTGGATCTTTAGAGGAGTGGAGAGAAGAGGAAGTGAAGGGGGGTTTTATAGTGGTGGAGTAGAGGGATTTCATGATATTATAATCCTTAATATATTATTTCTTCACAAGGCAAATAATAGTAATAATTACATGACAAAGAATAGTAAATGGGTAATATGAATTAGAACCAAGTGGGATTACATCAGCAGAGCATCATCGATGACTCAATTAATCCATTATTTATCATTTATTGTAAATTATCGGATTCAACTATTCATCAAAAATTCAAGTATTTCTGAAAAAAGCTAAAAAATTAATCCTTACCATTTTCGACATGTAGAATCAAAAAATGAAGTCCATTTTTCAAAAATAATTTTCTAAATATTATTATTTTAATATTTATTTAAAATAATAATTTATTATGAAAACCTATTTTAAAACACTCATTAAACTTTCCAAAATATAGGTATATTGCACTCCCAACTCGAATATTATTTTTATACCAACATAGGTGAGATTACTATTCATTAGGGTATATCACTATTAGTAAGTGTATGTTACTATTCATTAGGTTAGGTTACTATTTACAAAAAATTATTTTTGTTTTATTAGACTCCAAAAAACATCTTGAACACAACAGTTATGCAAGATTTTAGAAATTCCAAACACATAAGTGATAGACTTATAATTAAAGGTCACTTTTCATTTAGTAGTTCATTATGTTGTGTTATTATGTGATTTTATAAAATAAATATAAGAACGGAATTTCCATTGAAAAAATTTGGGTCGTTATAGGTACAACCAAATTAATTATTCTATCCATCTTTTGAATAACATGTCACCATACGTGCGTACGTATGGCTTACCGTCTCCACGTCGTGGTGTAATTGTCATTCAATATATTATTATTTGGATAGGTATAATAATAATGTTTATTTTAGGTAAAAACTAAATATAACATGATAATGAATCTTTATATATGATATAACATCAAATTATATATTATTTTAATATCAAAAGAATGATATTATCACTTGTGCGTAAGAATAGATTTTTGTCTCCACGAACACAATGAGATTCATTCCCCATCGTATCCATTCAAGAATAATTTTAATTTAATGATTAAAAATAATGTTTATAGACATGATATCATTCTGGATATGAATAATATACATCGCTTCCATAACAAATATTACTCACATAACAAGGAATATAAAGGAAAACGAATCTGTTAACACCCGAAATGATGATAATGCTAAGATATTATTAACAAATCAATATTAAAAGATCATATATTATATAATATTAATGTATATGATTCTTTTATAATTTAGTAAAATTATTTCACCATTATACAGGAGGTTAAGCTACCCTCGACTATGGAAAAGTACAAGGTAAGGGTTAATTTCACAATATCTTTATTATCTGAGGTTTTTTTACATATGTATCTACTAGGACCTCTTTATCATCCACATCCATGATTCATAAAAATGTATTTCAAACCATTTTTTCTATTTATTAGATAATGGGGTAATTCCCTTTTACACTTATTTTACTTTTAATAAAATGGTTTGAAAGGAATCTTTCCATTATTTTCAAAACAATGTACTTTATAACCATTTCAATAAAATTATGGTAAGAATGATTTTTTAAAGTTATACAGAAGCTGAGGATATTTTACGCCTTTATAACAACATAAAAGATTCCCTAAAAAGCATATTATAATATTTAGAAAATAAATGTTTTCTTTTATAATTATATTCGTTTTAAATGATTTCAGAATAGAAAGATATTTTTCCCTAAAAAAGGTTTTGATTTCATCTATTTCAGCATCCTTTGATGGATTTTAAGATTATTTGCAGTTGATTTATTATGATACAAAACATCCATATTTTTTAATGTTTTTGTGATATGTTTGACTGTAGATGTGTTTTTTCACACCATTAATGGTTTATGGATAAAGTCTTGACATTTCGTATGCTTGTTTAAATACAAATGTTTATGTTATGTTTAAACCATTTAATATGAGTTATGTATTAGACATTGTAAGTGACGGGTGGAGCCCACTATAGCTCCTCGATGCATCAGTAGGTCTGATGGGACAAACTAGTGTCTTGGCACAAGTCATTGACAAAAATCTTATTTTTAGTCTTGGCACAAGGCCTTGACTATGTGGTTATGAAATTCTGGCATTATGCATTCCATAATTATGAAAATGGTTATTGATATTTCATTTGATTACTCTACTAGTATAATATCTATGAGAATAAGTAAATGGAATTATTTTACTTTATTTTTGTTATATTATGATGAAGATCAAGTTTAAAAGTATTTTTTTTAGTTATACACTGTCTTAAATGTTATGCTTATTTATGAAAGTTTCCACTACATTTTTATCCTTACTGAGCATCTGATCTCACCCCTTTCTATGTTTTATTTTACCGAGGATGTGAAGAAGTATTTTTTGACTAACCTACAGGGATAGGATGAGGGGATATTAGTGTTGACTATAGAGACTATGTTGTAGTTTTCCACTTTATGATGCCATGTAAGACTTGTGAATGTATATAGTGTTTCCAAGGCTACTAAACTCATCAGTTTTTCGAGACTTGATCTTTTTTTATCATGCCAATGATAAGTAATAACTCACCGAATCTAGGTTACTAGGGTCAGGGAATTACATTGTTAAACAATGCATGAAACACCATTTTCACACTAAGAAAGCTACTCCGAAGATAACATATTCATAATTATAAATTTAGGAGAGTGTGGGAAGCATGAAATCAATGAATTATAAAATTTATAGATAATTTTCAATGGGTTCCTACCTCAAATGATGACAACCACCCATAATAGGTATAAATATACAATCACACATTAGTCGCACCAACGAGAAGTTGAAACTGACCTAACACAACAAGATCAAACCTTAAATTTTAATATTTGACAATAAAATACAAACCATAGCTACTAGAAACCAAAAATCTCAAATAAGGACCTTAAAATCGATAATGAATTTAATAGAGGGGGAAGAAGGATGACCAGTGGGGGTCACGCTCTGAAGAGGGAGTGTTCTGGCGATGTTTTTCTTCAATAAAGGGAAACGATGCTGGTAGGTCACACCATTGAGGGAGGATGAAAATAGAATGTCATGCCAGTAGTGGGGGGACGACACTGGTTAGTCTCACTAAGGAGGGGGAATGATGACAAGGGGGTTCCGGAGGAGTCGATCGACTGGATGTGGATACATAGGTGAGGGGGTGTGCATGTGAGGGGGTGCGCCAAACAACGGTACGAGGAAGAGAAAAAACACATGGGACGAGGAGGAAGGGAGATAAGAGAGGAAAATAATAAAATAAAATTAGGGTTTACATTAAATACCTATTAATACAAATAAAAATAAACTAGGTGTAATAATGATAATATAATAATAATACTAATATTATTATAATAATTATATTAATGGTAAAAATAATTATAATTTTTTAATTCAAACAATAATAAAAACAAAAACATAAGGATAATAATAATAATTATTATTATTATTATTTTTAATAATAATTATTATGATAATAATTTCAACAATGATAATAAAAAATCATATTTTTAATAATAATAAGAATAATAATATCCACAACAATGATAATATTATTATTTTAGTTAAAAGACTTCCTTCATTTTATTTTCATTTTTTTCCATGTTTTATTTAACTTCATTTGATTTTATTTGGATACTGACCAACTATGCGGTCTGTGAAAAGCTCAAGCAATCATGGGAGAATAGTGCAGTTACTTTTTCCCATTCCAGAAGATGCCACACGGGCACCTGAGTTGACCACACGGTCACCACTAACCATGTGGTTCCCACCCATTGACCCGAAAACCCACTAATATTCCCGATAATAATAATAAGAATTATTAAAAACATAAATAATTTTATTATTAATTATTATACCAATAATATAAAATTCCCAATAAAAATAAAAATAAAAATATTATTATTATCGTTAAAAAACACCTTTAATTTTTTATTTTTATTTTCTCATTTTATTTTTCATCTTGTTTTATTGTACATTGAATTATTGTTTTGTTTTTTTGATGATGGGTAGGTTGCATGGTTTCCTGGGAGAAGTTTCATTGTTTCTTGACCACACTCTTCCAGTGCAACAAATCCTAAAAAATCCAAAATGCAGATTTCTTTTCAATAAATGGTTAAAAATTAAAATCTTGACTCATCCCAAACCACATCAAGGTTATCCAAAGCATAAAAAATAATGAAATAATTAATTTAAAAATGTTGAGGTGTAACAATTCTCCCCACCATAATGATTTCCACACCCCAAAAAGCCACAACAAGGTTTACCCCAAAACAACAGCCACAAATCCTTAATAGTTTACACATATCCCAAATTATCGATAAACAAATAGGTCACAAAAATAAAAACAATGAGAGAAAGGATAACACGATGAACTCAAGAGATAGAAACAGATGCCTCACTATGTTCCACTAACCCTTCAAAATCATAAATACACATAGCTAACTAATCAATGGAAAGTAATTGTGATACTGACATGAGGAGGCCTGATGAACTCCCCACCATTAGAAGCATGCCAAAACTAAATTCAGAAATACCTGTGATGGGACTACCCACCAAAAAACTTTCTAAATTAAATTAACTTGAAAACCATCCTAGTAATGACCACCCCCCAGCACAAGGGTAGGGGAGGGAAGGGCCCAATTAACGAAGAACTAAAACTACAACTGACACAACAAAATAAATTTACATCCCAATATAACTACAAGCCAGGTCACACAAAATTCACACAAATAGGTCACACAAAGCCCCTACATTGAAGGCCTTCACCTGGTAAGATCCAACCACTAAAATTTTAAAAAGGCGATTCAACTATGACTCCTTATAATTGAGGTATATTCTTACACCAAAACATGTCATAATGTGGAAATGAAGTTCTGAACCCTCTTTCCACTAAACAGAACCAAAACGCACAAATGGAATCAATAGAGGAAAATGGAATAGTTTCGTCAAACATAAATTAACAAGGAACCTAATTAAATAACAACACAAACCAAACTCAAAATGATATTTAAAACCTTTTATAGTTAAAAATTCAATTATGGGTACAAAAAATGAATGAAAAACGAAATTATAATGACCTAATTAATCTTTACACCCAAGAAACCTCCATGTGATTCTGAGGGTCACTCTCCAATCCACAAAAAAAACACACAAGGTGATTTAGTCCATTCTCAAACCTATAGTAGAAACTAAAAAATATAAAATTGTAGTCATGAGTACTAAAACACGGTCACTAGTTTTACCTAACTCTATTCCCAATG
Organism: Viscum album; assembly: GCA_963277665.1. NCBI lineage: Eukaryota > Viridiplantae > Streptophyta > Magnoliopsida > Santalales > Viscaceae > Viscum > Viscum album. Next base: position 701,008,020 of record OY728139.1, read on the forward strand.
AACAAGATTTAGAAAAATAAATATTTATTAATATGATTGAATTACTAAATGTAAACACATGTTTTCCAAACATTCCATTTTAATGACAAACAATCATAATCCATTACCCACAGGATTTAAAATTGGGATTATGGGATAGAAGGGGAAGGGGAACCAAATGAGAAATCATTTTTCGTCAAGGTGAAAAGAAGGGAAATGTTCCTGTTCATTAAATTTATTTTTCTTAAAAAAATTAGATAACAACACTCACTCAACATTACACAAGAAAATAGTAAAACAATATAGAAGGTGTATAATCCTACAAAAGAGGGAATTGGGTCTAACCATACTAGTATTGGAGGACCATTAGAAGACATAAGAACTCATAAGAGAATAAGAACATACTAATACATGAGACCTTATCCACAGTATCATGACAGACATGATAAAATCAAAACACCCATATGCTTGGCCACCCTAACTCACGATAGATGGAGGGGGCTAATCTTATAGTAATAAACCCAAATATATCCACCTAATATGGGCCACTGTTAAGTACATCAACCACCAGTGCAACAATCATTCTCAGTAATCCTCATATCTATTGTAATTTCCCATGATATATTCATATGGAGGTGTGTCAAATAGGATCAAGAAAAAACAATATATATGTACAGAAGTCATCACAGAAGTTTCACAAACCGAAACCCCCCCGACAACCCCAAAGAGTAGTTCCTATCTTTGAACCACCACCATAGAAGGGAGGTCCCAATCTAATGATAAACCCATATCTTTGTTAATCAAAATGGTAAGAGACTCATTCTGAAAAAGGTTTTTCGATAAACCATTTAAAAAGTACCAATTAGCCCTCAAATAATTTTCATATGTAAAACATCTTCTATATTCTCTCTTGCTCGGTCTGGGATGCACTCTCTGTCAGTTTCTCTTTCCCTTTTTCTCGACTCCCAGATGTTTTTCTCTCTATCAGTTTCTCTTTCTCTTTAGGTTGACTCCCATATGGCGGTCTAGTTTTCTATATATATGTATCTTTTCCTTATGAACAAGTGTTCTGTAGCTCATCTCAAGGTTATATTTGGATCTCAAGAGACTACTAGGTTTTCGGATAGAGTTTTGATGGATGAAATATATCTAGGCATTACCAGAGTTGTCTATTCTTCATAGGGTTTCAGTCCCTTTATTCTGTTCGGGTTTCATTCCAGTTTTCATTTTACTATTTTGGTTGCTTATGGTTCTTTATATGGTTTCCTTTATTTTAGGTTCATCCCTAGGGTTTAATTCCCAAATCATTTTTCTGAGTTTCACCCCTCTTTTCTCCCAAATCATCTTTCGGGTTCCACATTCTATTTTATTAGGTTGTCGGTTAATTTTGTTTTCCTTGGTGTTTTTTATTGTTATATACAACTTAAATGATGACGTTATTATATGGAATGTCGGTGATGATGTTGGATTCATTGTGAGACATTGTTTGGAATCTCTCTATGGTTATTTCTGGTGATTCTATGTTGTGAAGATATGGCACAATGATGTTGTTCCGGGTAGTGACATAATGAAAAAAATGGTGTACTTTTGATTGGATGATAGTGTGGTTGATGGGACACTTTTTTTAATGCTCTGGTCAGTTGCACTGGTGGTGATAGATGACGCTGATGGAAGTTCATATTCCCATGCTGATGGAGGATGGAAGATGGAAAGCGACGTGACAGAAATGACTCTTGGATTGATGCCCCTCAGGCTTGGTGTTTGTATGTTTGATGTTCAAATTTCATTTTAGGATGTTGTATTTTAGGTTCCCGTTGGATTTTTGTCTATGGATTCCACTCTTCCATAAAGAGGCTTCTAAAAAACAAAAATTAATATTTTCATTGAAGATGCACACCACCATTAGACCACTTGAAAAGTGTAAAATGGTATTCACATAATTTCATCAATAAATCCATTTTTAACATTAGTGGCCATTTAAATCCATTTTTTAAAACCAAAAAAGGAATTTTGAAACCCATTGAATAAATTCAAACCACAATTTTAATTCAAAAACATTTTTAAAAGTAAAAAATAGGCATTCAGCCATGCAATTAGTGTGAAATACCCATTTTGGAAACAAAACCCATAATTTTAGGCATCAAAAATAAATTTATAATATTAAAAAATGATTCTAAAAATTATAAAATAAATGAAAAATCCAACCGATCCATTTAGGAAACAAATAGAGTGCACTATTCTACAGAACAATTTTAATTATTTCTAAACAAGGCTTGAAACGCTTTTTACACACAAAGAAACCTAATAGGAATATCAAATATTAATATTTAAAAACTAAGGAGGGAGTGAAAAGCATGAAATCAATGAATTCTGAAATTTAATCATAATTTGAAGTAGGGTCCTACCTCATTGATAACAAACCACCCAGAACTAGTAAAATAACCCTATCACACCTCAATCACACTTGCTAGAAGATGGAACTAACCTAACAAAACAATATAGAGCATAAAATTTCAGTATTCGGCCCTAAAAACCCAAAACCTATCCTCTAGAAATCCAAAATATCAGAGAGGAAGCTTAAAATCAAGATATAATTCACTTTTGGGGGAAGAAGGAAGATTGGTGGGGGTCACGCGCTGGAGATGGAGTGTTCTGGTGGGGATGTTTGCTGAAAGAGGGTAGTGGAACCGGTAGGTCGCACCAGTTAGGTGGGACGGACACATAATGTCACGCTGGCATAGGGGGTACTATGCTAGTAGGTCGTAATGAAGAGGGGGATTGGTGGAAAGGGCGGTAATCAGAGTAGCCGACTAGCTGGAGGTGGAGGCACATGTGAGGGGGTATGCTAAACATGGGTAGGGGAAGAGGGAAAATGTAAAGACCCAAACCTTCACAAACAAAATTCACTTTTTTTATTTAATTAAATGTCTTAGGGATATAGAAAAACACAATCACTTTTTATTATTTTATCCAATTGGGTTTAGTTAAACTTTATATATAATTACTGTTGATAATATAGATTTTGAATAGTGATCACATGACTATTGAAAATATAAGGTTTTTAAAAATATTTTATTGGACACTGAAAAAGGAGAGGATGGCCTCATCCAGTAGACTTGAGAAATAAGAAGCTCATTTATTGGAGCTTCGAAAGGAGGTAGTGTCACTGTGCTTCGTTTTGTCCAAGCCCACACTGAGTTTCAACACTTTAATCTTGAACAGAATTGCTGACGATATAATTTGTGGTTAATAGAGATTACCACCCGAGCGATGTTATCTGAGCCACCCCAAGAGTTTGTAATAATTGAACATCATACCATGTGGTCTTATGCGAGTGTTATAAGAAAATATGTTACAAGTTATTAGTTACTTTTTTTAATTCCTTTTATATATAAAATTATTATTCCATTAATTACATTATGATAATAGTTTCTCTTAAAAATAAAATGAATTATATAAATTGACTATTCGTGTAAATTGGTACTTTTAAGAAATATATAAATTTTTATATTATACGATGTTTTTATTAACAAATTTATTTTAATAGTGTTATAAAAAACCACATTTTAATTATAAATGATGAATATATTTATTGTTTTTAATCGATAAAATATAAAGTATTCATTTTGATAAGAATTTTATTTTTATTCAGAAAAATAGGAACCATATTTTTAATTAATGAACCAATTTTTAGTTATTTAATTAATTTTTAAAATAATTAATATTTTAATAAAATATTACTATCAAATAAATTTTATGATATAATAAATCATTATATAATTTTTAGGAAGTAAAATGTTATTTTAATTAAGGTTAAGAGAATTGTTTTCAAAACAATAAAATTTTTAGAAAATTCCTGTTTTTATTTTAAAATTGAAAATTCATATATTTTGAAAATTATTTAGATAAAATAAATATTATTTTTGGAATCATAATGTAAAAATTTTCTAATAGTGACTTTTTCTTAATTTACTTAGACAGTCAAATTTTTGGGAAAAAATTAAATACTGAAAAATGTATAATGTGTTTTATGACATAAAAATGACATAATTGTGATGTAATAAAATAATATAAAAGCTTTATTCATCCAGCATATGTTTTACCCTTAAAATAATGTGATTTTATATTTTTTTGGTTAATTTTATAATATCTTTGGGGACCCTTCAAGACTTAAAAAATATTTTAACATTTTTAAAATGATTTCCTTGAGAGTGTGACTCACCCCCACATAAGAAAGACTAATATTTTAATTTGTTCACCTGTTGGCCTTATAGAATATTTTATACCACACCCATTTGGAATAAACCATGGAAAAACCCCATGAGATGGTTTGTATTTTTGATTAGTTTAATATGTATTGTCTAAAACCTAAATAATAAATAATTCGCTCTCTTTCACTATAAAAACCCACCCAACCTCCTATTCCTCTCTACTAAAACAATTTTCAGCTTTCCCACATCATCCCCATAGTACCTAGAGTCCTCCAAAGGTACCCCTGATCTCCCACGAAGCATCTCCCAATCCTTTTGGATCACACTTCCATGTAAGGGATCCTCACTTTCCACTCCTCATTTCAATTTGAAGAATTTTATTTGAAAGTAGTGCTTGTAATTCCAATTAGTTATATTTTCGTCATTTTTTAATGAATTCCATACTATAAATTTTATGTTTTTTCAATGAGGGATCATTTATCATCCCTCATTTGGAACCATACCTAAGACGTTACAATGCTGAAATTCCGTAGGGGTTTTCACTTATCTCATTTCCATTCATGCCACTCTTTTACATTATAATACTTATAATCCATGATTATATGTTGGGTTATGATGTTTCATGACCCCCATAATATCAATTTTATGTATATATGATGATATAATACTTTCACATTAATCAATTCCTTCACCATGTGATCCTTTAAGAACGCCTGTTACTATACCGAAATTTCGTAAGGGATCTTCCACCCTCCCCTTTTATCCATCATTATTTTCATGTTATGTATTTTAATCTCCTATATTAATATGTTTTAATATGTTATTAAATATCGTAGATACTTCTTTTTTTATTTATAAATTATGATATTCCCTTTCACTCTTAGTTACCCCTCTTATGAAACCATATGTGCACATGTTACAATGCTGAATTCTCATAAAATATTCCTTCCTTTCTCAATTTTATCCATGTTTATTTATGTTTTAATACAGTTTTATTTTTTATTAAAAATTATGGGGTATGATTTCAAAAATCCCCATACATTCCTCCTTATGTTTTAATGATTACATACCACTTTATATCTCATTAATTCCTTCCGTGTACAGTTGTTACCATGCCGAAATTTCGTAAGATATTTATCTTTCCTTATTCCAATTCAATTATTTAACTTATATAATGAATCTAAATTCATTTTTATATGATATAATAATATGTTTGATGGTCAAATTACTATCTATTTCACGTATAAATTATGTGGGACTCATTTCTCTATCATAAACTAAACTTATGAATTTTGATATGAAGACGTGATGGAGCTGAAATTACACTGTGATTTTCCAAGACAAAATCATCATGTAGTGAATACCATGCCCATTTATACAATCAAGTTTATTTACCTTTATTCAGATATAATTATTTAATGTTACATACATTTATGTATTACTCATTCCTTAATTGTGTAAATACATATGATTTAGAATGATTCTATGTTATAAGATCCACGTGGCACACATATGCATGAAATGAAATTTTTATAAAGGGTGTGCTCTAATTCATTGGGTAATGTTTAGTATCATGATACACAATGTAAAATGAGGTTCTAATCATTATAATTCATGTACAATGAGTTTTTAATCATGCTAATTCATGTGAAATTAGGGTTTACTCATGCTAATCCATTTACAATGAACCCTAGCTCATGATAATATCATATTGTATGTTGTTGCCACATTTCCAGGTTATTATAATCATGCTATATCATGAATTTTTGTTCATGTTTCTTTTGTGCTCCATTGATAATAATGTTTCCAAAAATTTATTTTATTCTTCATGTTATGATTTTTTAACTTCCATAATAGGCTTTATAGCTAACCCTTTTCTTATGTATGTCCATATGTTATCCCATGTAATGCTATGTATAATAGAATTTTGTGGTCATGTAAAAGAAGTTTGCAATAAATAAGTTTTATTTAATGTTTAATTGGTCATGTAATGATCCTAATTTCTTAATAAACTTGACCTCTTGATCTATAGAGTTGTCTTAAGTGCATGCTTAAATATTAAATCCTGTTTAAATATTTAATAAAGAGTCTGGTTGCTATAGTTTGTATTAGAGGATATGTTTAGTTATTTTTTGGATAATTATTAGAAAACCATAGTGAAATAATTAGGGATAAGACTAATTATATTAAAAATATCCCTAAATTTTTGTGAGTGAATAACTAAGTGGATTACAAAGAAAATGCATCTATGTTTGGATACAAACAAGTAGAGGTGTCTATAGAACACATGTATCTAGGGGTAATCCTCGAAAGCTTCGCTTTAAGCTAGTTTAGAATGTGAATTGGTAAATGGAAACAAGACTTGCTGAACTCATGTTTTGACACTCCTAAGAGAAATGCATTGGTAAATTCATAAGAAGAGTACAAAACATTGTTAAAGAAGAAAAAAAGCCCATAATAATATATGTTAGGGGATAGATCATAGATAACATAGATTGAAGCATACAAATTTATAAGTTAAGGAGATAAATTTAATTAATGTGTTATTCATTTAATTTCATTTAATTCCCCATTAGGGGTTAATATGTTTAAGATAATCATCCCAAATTTCCATTTTATTCTTTCCAATGGCCTGTAATATGAGGAATGTAGATAAAAACTGATACGAAGGGCAACGTGATGAATATCATAGTGAGATTTTCAATAAAATGGGAGCACATGTTAGACATATCATGATTATACCAAACTAGCTATCAAAAATCACAATTGAAAATTGGCACTTTTTTGATTTCCCAAGGAAATCAAGGAATAGGAAGATGACATCTAATGAAATTCCAACAGATTAAGTTGATAGGGGGAAGAAGACCCAATTTCTTTTGTGCAACAAGTTAGGAAAGGGGAACCAAATGAAATGTCACAGAGGGAATAAGAGATGATATATTGTGTGGAATAGAAGATCACAAAGTATCCAATTTCCATGAAATAATGGAAAATGTTATGTAGGGAAACTAATTTTCATCTAAGGAATCTTACACGGTTTTGAGCTATAAATATTGAGAAGTGAGGAATTACTCAATAAAATTCACTATTGAAAGGGCTATGACGCATGATGAACATCAACAATATCCATGATCAAGGGAGAAAAGGAAGTCTAATGCTATGTTGGATAATTATGAATGAATCACATGTGACCACTACTTCAATTTAGTGTTTGTTGTAATGTGTTTTAATTCATGTCCTATTAGTATATCATTTATTTTTTTAATAACATTGAGTCCCTAGAGAAATGATATTAAATCATTAGGTAAAAACATCTATAAGTGTTTTATCACATGTTTATGTTTGTGGGAATTTTATTATTTAAAATTTAATAAGTCTATAATTGATGTAATTTTAGGAAAAAATAAAAAGAAATTTAATATGCATCATGGTAGTTGAAATTTTATGAGCAAAACTATCCCACTAATGATATGTAGTTGGCGGCAGCAATCTTTTTTGTAAAAATTATGTGGCATTATCACTTTTAAGAGAAGTGTAAAACATATACTATTCACAAAAGCCGCAAGTATAAATTCACAAAAAAAGATCTAAATATGCACCAATGAAGATGGTTAGAGTTGATAAAAGGCTATTACTTCTCAATCTATTACAAACATGGGAAAGTGTACTTGGTGGTGGATGATCTAAGTAGAAAGGACCTAATGATTATATAATTTATGAGAATTGAAAAGGATAAAATCTTCTTGGATTTGATGATGATGGACATGGGAATCCTAAAGAATGGAAAATCATCAATCCTTTCACAAATGGTTGCGAAGTTGTCTATTTTAGAAATGTTAACGGAGTCTCAAAACGATGATGGAAGAATTTATAATAAAGTGGAAACTATCGTAAAATGGTAAATACTTGGATTTAAATGTTAATGAAGTAGGAATTGAGAGATTCAGGCCATGAATATATTTTCCCTAAAATATAGAGTTAATGAAATAACTTTGGATGATGCACAAAGTTAAGATTTCTCCATTCACCTACAAAACAAAAATATGTATTAAGATCACCGGGAGAATTATTGGTGGGATAACATGAAGGATGAGATCAATGAATATACATCAAAGTTCCTGGTATGTCAGCGAGTGAAGGCTGAGAGGAAGAATCCTAAGGGGATGATGCAACTATTTCCCATTCTAATATGGTAATAGGATAACATCACCATAGACTTCATCACCGGACCTCTGAAGACATCTAATGGAAACAATTCAATCTAGGTAGTTGTGGATCGTCTTTTAAATACAACACTCTTCAATGAAATTCATTTGGATTTATCAATGGATAAACTCGCACGAATATATATTAGAGAAGTGGTAAGGCTGATTGGAGTACCGATGTTGATTTTATCTGGTCAAGATCCCGGATTAACCTCTACCTTCTAGAAGACTCTTAAACATGCTCTGAATACTGAGCTGAACATCAGTACACATTATCACCCTCAAACTAATGGCCAATCTAAGTGGACTATCCAAAAAAATTGAGGACATGTTTAAGGCATGCTCAATCGACTTAAAAGAAGTATGAGATCAACATATTTCTCTAGTTGAGTTCTCTTACAATAGCAGTTCCACTCAAGCATCCAAATGGCTCTTTATGAAACCATTTATGGGAAGAGTTGTAGAACACAGAAATGTTGGGATAAAGTTGGGGAGAAAAACTTCTAGGCCTATAAATATTTGATGAAATGGTGGAGAAGGTTAAGACCACAAAACAACACATCAAACCTACTCAGATTGGAAAAAAGGGCTATGCTGACAATCATTGACATGACCTAGAGCTTGATGGTGGAGACATGGTATTCCCCTGCATATCTCCATGGAAGAGACTTATGAAATTTGGAAATAAGGGAAATCATATGCTAAGGTACATCGACCCTTTTCAGATCCTTGATCGCTTCAGAGTAGTGGAATATCAATTGGAACTCTTACCAAACTCATCTCAAGTACATGATGTATTCAATGTATCACTCTAGAGGAAGTACAAACCTAAACCATCACATGTACTCAATCCATACATGGTACCATTAGGGAATGATCTACCCTATGAGGAAAATCCAATGATGATATTAGATCATAGGGAAAAAGTTCTATGAAATAAGACAATTCCCCTCGACAAATTGTTTTGGAGAAACCAAATTTCTGTTGAAGCAACGTGGGAACCAGAGGAAGTGATGAGGAAAATGTTACCCTCATCTGTATTGGAGTGGGAAAAATTTGTAGGGAAATTTTCATATGGGGGGGGAGGATGTAACCACCTGATCATTAACGAATAAAATTCCATTTCATTTATTTAATTAAATTTATTATAGAAATATAAAACACATGAACTTTTTTACATTATCCAATTGAGTTTAAATGATCATTAAGTATAATTTCTATTGATAATATATTCATAGAATAGTGACCACATGACTAGTATAAATTTATGTTTTTAAAAAGAAATTTTTCGGCAGAGATAAAGGAGAAGAGGACCTCAACTAGTAGACTCAAGCCATAAAAGCTATTTTTTTGGAGCTCGAAAAGGAGGTAGCATAACTGGGCTTCACTATTGACCAATCTCAAGCCATGAAATAACACTTTAATCTAGAATAGAATCACCTATGAGATAAGTGAATGTTAATAGAGATTACCACCATAGTCTTGTTATCTGAGATATCCCAAGAGTCTATCAAAATCGAAAACCTTACCCTTCAGTGTTATAAGGGGTTATGTGACATGGTATTAGTTACATTTTGTGTAATCCCAAATTTAAATAAAAATCTTATACCATCAATTCATTTATGATAAAAAAATTTTAAAAAATATAATGAATTACCTTAATTGATTGTTCGAGGAAAATGCTACTTTTCAAAAATATATAAATTATTATGTTAAAATAAGTTTTTATTAATAATTTTTTTATAATAGTGTGATAATAACACTCCATTTGATTATAAATGATTATTATATTTACTGTATTTACCCTAGAAAATATTATGTATTGAGTTTGATAAAAATTATTTTGTATTATGATAAAAGAGAAATTGTATTTTTAATTAAATATTTTTTTGATTAATTAATTAATTTTTAATAAATTAATATTTTAAAAAATATTATTATCAAATTAATTTTATGAATAATAAATGTGTAAAAAAATTATGATGATAAATTTAATTTTTATTATGTTTAAAAACTATTTTTTTTCAAAACCCATCAATTTTTAGTAAACACCAGTTTTTCTTTTAAAAATAAAAATTCACATATTTAGAATACTATTATGATAAAATAAATATTATTTTTGGAATCAGGATTTTTCAATTATCTAATGGTTCATTTTTAATAATTTTCTGAGATAGTTGAATGTTAGGGTAAAAATAATATACGGGATAAATATATAATGTGTTTTATGACATTATAATGAACCAATATTGATGTAATAAAATACGAGAAAATATATATTCATACAATACATATTTTAACTTTAAAATATTTTAATTTTATATTTTTTTTTATATTATAATGTCTTAGTGGACCCTCCAAAACATATAAAATATTTATCATTTCTAAAATGATTTCAATGAGAGTGTGACTCACCTCCACATAAGAAAGCCAAATATTTAATTTTTTTTGGACTATGGACATATAAAATATTTCGTACCACTCTTGTTTTTCAGAAACACTGGGAAGAATCCATGGGTTGTTTTGTGATTTTTATTAGTTTCATGTGCAGTGTCCCAAACCTAAATAATAATGAATTCCTTCTCCTTTCCTATATAACCCCACCCAAACTCCCATTCCAATTCACTCAATCCATTTGGAGCTTGACCAAGCTCTTGCAGATACTCCCTAAAGACCTCCAAAGGTTCCCCCAAGCACCCAAAATGCCTCTAATAAGCTTTTGGGATCACAATTCCATGTAAGGGATCCTCAATTTCCTCTCCTCCTTTCAAATTGAAGCCTCTTATTTGAAATTAGAACAGGTAATTTCAATTGGGTATATTTTCACCATTTTACAATAAATTCTCTAATATCAGTGTGAGTTTTTTTAAATGTTGGATCATTTATCATCCCCCTTTTGGAACCATTCCTAAGCCGTTACTATGCTGAAATTCCATAATGGATTTCAATCTTCTCATTTCCATTCAATCTACTCTTGTACATTATTATTCTTAAGATCCACATTTATATATTGGGTTATGATGTTACACGACCCCCATACTTTAAATTAAATGTATATATTTTGATAACTAACTTTCACTCTCTTCAATCCTCCCAGTGAACCTTTAATCACAATCGTTGCTATGTTGAAATTCTGTAAGGGATCTTCCACCACATCTTTTATCAAGAATTATTTTCAAGTTATTTATTTCAAAATATTCTATTCCTATGTTTTTATATGTTATTAAATATTATAAATACTTACCATTTGATTTAAAAACTATTATATCCCATATAACACTCATTTATTCCTCTTATTAACCCTTATGAGCTACTGCTACCATTGGGAATTCTCATAAGGGATTGATTCCGTTCTCATTTTTAGCCAAGTTTATTTATGTTGTAATACCCTTTCAATTTTAATTACTAATTTTGGGGTATGATTTCAAACCTCCCACATACTTTCCTTCTTATGTATTAATGACGAGGTACCATTTTCTCACTCATTAATTTCTTCTATATACACCAATTACCATGCCTAAATTCCATAAGATATTTCTATCTTCTTATTTCAATTCATGTATTTATCCATTATTATGAAGCTAATTTCCATTTCATATTTTCGGATATTATGTCACATGTTCCCATTACTATCTATTTCATGTATAACTGATGAGGGAACCCTTTCTCTCTCATCAACAAAACTTATGAATTTTCATATGATGAAATTATGATGCCGAAATTGTACCGTGATTTTCCAAGCCAAAATCATCATGTAGTGAATTCCGTACCCATTTCTAGATAAATGGTATTCAGGTTTATTCACATATACGTATTTAATTTTACATACATTTGTGTATTAAATATTCCTCAATTTTGGAATAAATTATTATTTTTTATAATTCCATGTTATATGATCGATGTTTCACACTTAATCATAAAATGAAATATTTATAAAGGGTGTGCCCTAATAGCGCTCAAATGCATTGGGTAATGTTTAGTATCAAGATACACCATGGGAAATTATGTTTTATTCATGATAATTCATGTTCAATTAGTATTTACTAATGATAATTCACGTGTAATGAGGGTTTACTCATGCTAACTCTAGTGCAATGAGGGATTACTCATGATAATCCATGTGAAATGAGTATTGGCTCATGCTAATATCATGTTGTATGTTGTTGACACATTTACATGTTATAATAACATACTATTTCATGCCTCTATGTTCATGTTCCTATTGTTCTCCATTTATTTTTCTATAGACTAACATATACTGTGTTCACCATGTTATTCATTTTTTACTGCCTTGACGGGCTTTATAGATCACCAGTTTCTAATGTATGTCATCAGTTTATCCCATGAAATGCTAAGCATTAAGGAATATTGTGGTCTTGTAAAATATTTTTTTAATAAAGATGTTGTATTTTATGTCTTATGTTGTCCTGTAATGTTCCTAGTTTCCTAAGACACTAGACCTTTCGCTCCTCAGAGTTGTCTTAAGTTCATGTTTATGTAATAAATCTTGTTTAAATATGTAATAAAGAACATGGTTTCTACAGAAAACGTTTCTGGGTAGTGGGAGAAAAGGAGAGAAGATAGGGAAAGAATTAAGTATTACATTAAAATCCTATTAATAAAAATAAAAATAAAATATGAGTAATAATGATAATATAATAACAATACTAATTTCATAATAATAATTATCATAATGATAAAAATAATTATAATTGTTTTAATAAACGAAATAATACTAATAGTATGATAAGGATAATAAAAATAATAACATTCATAATTAAATTAATAATAATAATAAGGATAATAATTTCAATAATGATAATGACAAAAAAATTCAATAATTATATTATCATGATCTGCAACCATGATAATATTATTATTTCAGTTAAAACACTTTCTTTGATTTATTTTAGTTTTCTTTATTTGTTTAATTTCATTTGATTTAATTTAATTAAGATACTTAACAAACTTGTGGTCCTCACACAAATCAAGTGACCATTCAAAAACCATGTAGTATATATTTCTGATTCCATAAGTTGTTCCACGGGCACCCCGACTGACTGCACGATCTCTCTTAACTGTGTGGTGCCCACACATCAGCCTAAAACCCACAACAACATCCCGATAATAATAATAATAATTATTATTATTATTATCATGATTAATTAGAGTGATAATAATAATAATAATGAAAATTATAATAATAATATAATATTCCAATAAAAATAATAATAGTAATAATATTGCTGTAAAAAACCCTTTTAAATTTTTTTTTACTTTTCTTATTTTATAATAACTATTATTTTATTTTTGATTCAATTATTATTTTATTTTTTGAAGCTGGGAAGGCCATATAGTAAATTAGGTGAAGCCTCATAGATTTTAGACCGTGCTCTGCCCATGATCCAAATGCCGCCGAACTGAAAAAACACACTTTTTTTCAATAAAATCTAAAAAACTGAATCCTGGACTCATTCTGAACCCAGACAAGGTTATCATAATCTAGTAAAATAATAAAATAATTAATTTACAAAAATTTGGGTGTAAAAGGTATACCCACTATAATGCTTTCAACCCAAAAAAATCTACAAAATGGTTTACCCCAGAAACAACAACTGATATTTATTCATAGTTTAATTAGATCCCCAAAGATCAATAATTGAAGTGGTCACAAAAACACCAACAATGAGAGAAAGGTGAACTTTATGATCTTAGGAGACTGAAACTGACTCCTTGTTATGTGACACATTCCACCAAAATTATAGACACCCTCAGTTGACTGATCATATAAAAGAAACATTGAACAAACTTGGGGATGCCCATCAGACTCCCCACTATGAGAAATATGGAAAAATTAAATTCATTGATACCCGTGATGGTTCTACCGACCATAAAACTATCTAAATTAAACAAACTCGAAAACCACCCTGGTATTGACCCCCCCCCCCATACAAGGGGAGTGAAGGGAAGGGCCCAACTAACAATGAATCAAAACAACAACTAACACATCCCAACAACTTTAAATCCCCTGATAACTACAATCCAAGTCACACTCTAGTCACAAAAACATGCTACCCATGGCCCCTTTAATAAAGGCCTACACTTGGTAAGAACCAAACATTAAAATTTTAAGAAGAAGAGGAAATTACACATCCTCATAATAGAGGGCAAATATTACAACCAAATAGTTCATTATGTGGAAATGAGTTCCCCACTTCTCTTTCCACCAATCAAAACCAAAAAGCACCAATGGAATCAATAGAGATAGAAGGAATGATTTCAGGCAATAATAAATATAATGAATATGAATAAATAACATTGAAAACCAAACTTGAAATGATAATTAATACATTACACAGTTTACAATTCAATTAAGGGTTCAAAAAACAGAACGAAAAATGAATCCCAGATGTCCAAACCAAACCTAGCACCCAAGAAAACTCCATATTACCCTACGATCCACTATCCAATCTATAACAAACATCACCCATGGTGATTTAGTCCAACATGAAACCCTTACTAGAAACTAAAACAATACGAAACTATAGGCATGAGTTTTAGGACATATTAGGTAGGCCTGACTTACTCTATTCCCAATGAACAATTATTAAATAATGAAATATTGATTAATATATTTGAACTACAAAATATAAATATAGGTTTTCCATAATATTAATTTTAAAAACAAACATTCATAATCCATTGACCTCATTATTTAAAATAAGGCTCAAGGGAATAAAGGATAAGGGGAACCAAATAAGATTTCCTTTTTCTTATAGGTGGGATGATGGGAAATGTTCTTGTTCATTCCAAACATCTTTTATAAACCTTTTTAGTTAACACTGCACACTCACAATTTCAAAAGAAAACACCAAAACGAAATAAAAGGGGAATAATCCTACACAAGAGGGAATTGATACTAACCATACTAGTATCTAAGGAATATTAGACGAACTAGGAACTCAGAGGAGAACCAAAAAATTAAAATACATGAGACCTCATCCTCAGTAACATGCCTGACACGATGAAATCAAAACACCCATGTACACGACCACCCAAACCCATGACAGATCATGGGGCCCAATCCCATTAAAATAAACGCAAATATATCCAACTATTATTGTCCACTAGTAAGCACATCAAATACCAGTGCAACAATCATTCTCATCGATCCTAGTTGTTTTTCAAGGTTACCATGCTATTTTGGAAAATAGGTGTTCCAAATAAGATCTAGAAACAAGCCATATATATACATAAGTCATCACACAAGTCAGAAAACATTAGAACCACCCTGATGACCCCAAAGTGTAATACCTTTCCATTGAACCATTTCCGTATAAGGGAGGTCCAAAACTGAGGACACTCCAATATTATCATTAATTGATAAGTAAAGGGACTCTTTCCGAGGAGGGGTTTTCGACATAACATTTCAAATTAACCAACCGGGCCTCACCTAATTTTCACTACGTAAACCACTTCATAAAGATCCAAACATATGCTTCATTAAAATCACTAAACATACTTGGAAGAACATTTATTGAAAACCAACCACCACTTTAGATCCATAATACATTTATAAGATCCAATCAGGCATTAAACGTACAATTATCATACACACCACAATTAAACCACATGAAAACTTTCAAACATGCCTTACATAATTTCCTCAAAATAAGCCTTTTCAGAAAAATAGTTATACATAACCATTTTTCCAAACCATAATAATATTTTAAAACCCATTAAATTAAAGAAAACCACCATTATAATTCAAAAACATTTTTACAAGGACCAAAGAGGCCTTCCCCCAAGCACTTGGTGTGAAAAAACCAATTTTCGAAACACTAACCATCATTTTAGGCATCAAAAATACCCTTAAAAATCAATATATGACTCAAAAAATCATAAAATATGTGAAAAATAAAAACATTCCATTTAAAAAACACAGATAGTGCACTATTCTGTGAAATAATTCTAATTATTACAAAACATGGCTTGAAAAACCATTTTCATGCTATGCCACCTAATATGAAGATAACACATTCATATTTATGAATTTAGGAGTCTGTGAAAATATGAAATCAATGAATTATGAAATATAAATCTAAATGTAAAATTGGTTTCTACCTCCAATTATGATGACCCTCCTTAATGTGGGGAAAAAACCTGATCGAACCTTTATCACACCAGAGAAAGATTTAACCTACCTAATGTTACCAGATTTAACCAAAACTTTTAGGATTCAATCATAAAATCCAAAAACTAGCTGGTAGAAACCTGAAATACCAAATAAGAACCTTAAAATAGAGATATATCTTTTTGATGGTGGAAGAAGGAAGACTGGTGGGGATCACACACTGGAGATGGAGCGCTCTGGTGTGGCTTCACACCAACAAAGGGAAGCAGCATAGGTAGGTCACATTGGAAAGGGGTGTGGAAATAGTATAATGTTGTGCTGTAGGGGGGGGGGGGGGGTTGACCCTGAAAGGTCGCATCATGGAGGGGAAATGGAAAAAAGGGGGTTTTCGGAGGAGCAGAATGGCTGGAGGTGAATGGGTAGGTGAGGTGGTGCCCAGGTGATGTGGGTGCACCGAATATGGGTAGGGAGAAGAGGGAAAACATGTGGGAGGAAGGGTGGAAGGGAGAAAACAGAGGATAAAAATAAAAAGAAATTGAGTTATTTTTTACATTAAAAACCTATTTATAAAAAAATATTATAATTAATGATAATGTAATACTAGTACAAATATTATAATAATAATTATCTTAATTATAAAAATAATTATAATTGTTTTAATAAATATAATAATATCAATACTAACATTAGGATAATGATAATAGTAATATTCAAAACTATTTTAATAATAGTAATGATCATAAAATTTCAATAATGATAATAAAAAAACAAATTTTTGATAATAATAATATTATTATTCACAACATTGATTTTATAATTATTCATGTTTTTAAAACTTTCGTCATTTTATTTTATTTTTTTCCTCATTTTATTTTATTTTATATGGATATTGGTAAAGTGCACAGTCAATGCATGGCTCAAGATACCATGCGATAATCGTGCAGTAGCTTTTTCGCATTTAAGAAGCTACCACACGAGCACATGGGATGACAACACGGTCATCACTAACCATGTGGTGTCTGGACACTGGCTTAAAACCCACCTGAACATCCGTATAATAATGATATGAATAATTAATAAAAAATTTAAATAGATTAATAATAAAAATAAAAATAATATTAATATTCCCAAGAAATAATAATGTTATATTATTGTTGTTACAAAACCATTTTTAATTTTTATTTTACATTTTCTCATTTTATTTTTTCTCTCATTTTATTGTTAGTTTAATTTTTATTTTATTTTTTAAAGACTGTAAGGAAACAAAGTTACGTAGGTGATTCCACACAGTTTATAGACCCTACTTTTCCCATGCGCTAGATACTGCCAAACACAAAAAACACAATTGGTGTCATTAAAAGGTCAAAAATCGAAATCAAGACTCATCCGGAAGCTCGAAATGGTATTATCAAGCCATAAAAACAATAAAATAAATAATTAATAAAATCTCGGTGTTACATGCCATGTGAATGATTTATAATTGATAAAAATTTCAGTTTCTTCTTCCATTAGAAAACCTTACACTTCATGAGTTAGTATTCCTTGGTTATTACATGTCATGTATTGAATACACATTTTTTATTCTGCTGGAAATCATTTTCTTTAATATCTAAAAACTGGTTTATGGGTTACCAGTAACCATACAAGAACTGATCCAAACCACAAACAAACACCAACCACATATTCAAACATCCAATTTAAAAATTTAAAAACCATTCCATCATTTCAAACGTGAGTACCGAGGAATCTCGGGCAGAACGTCACCTTGAGCCACACTCCTGAAGCGTTAGCCATACCGCCAACAACAACCACCATCACCGCCGCAGTAGACGTCATCGAAAACCCTACAACCAGTGCTGTCAAACCTCAACAATGCAACAACACCGCTCACCGATTTCAATGAGGGAGGAACCCTTAGCACAACTCTTCGTCATAACCGGCATCACCAGAAGGTCACGAACAAAATTCTCCAAGGAACCGATCCTCAACCGACAAAAAATCCTCAACCAAGACTCAAAACCAACAACAAAAACTCAACCAGACCATCACCTCAGGCCATCACAAACTCAGTGGAAGAAACCACTAACCACATCCAAAATAAAAAATAAAAGGAAAGAAAATAGGGTTAGAAAACCATCACCAGTCACGCTGGAAGGAAGTCCCACCAAAAATCAAAACTCATCGCTGCCAACCAGAACGCCCGTAGAAGCCATGATGAAAATCCAAACACACACTAGAGACAAGGCGGAAAATCACAATCCACTTGAGATGGATCTCGACCACGTACCGTCACCACGCCACCGTGGGGAACCCAATCCGGAGAAGAAGGGATTGGGTGAGAAATCAGGGCAGCAACTGTGAAAGAGGATGAGATGTCGAGTCTGCGAACACTCCACCGCAATAGGAATCCACCACCATGAGCTCCCAAGTGTGAGGACAGATGCCGCGCCAACCCAAGAATAAGGAAGGAGACGGTAGCGAGGGGAAAACTCATGGTATTAAAATCAATTTCATTGATCACAACCTACTTTTCATGTAACATTTTAGGAATTATATTGGGACTCTTTTGACTAGTATGTGGTTCTAAAAAAATTATCTATTAGGGTTCATTCCATTCATATTTATTTTGAATCAATGGATCATTTGATTTACACTTTCATATTCATCTATCCTAAATTCTTAGTAATCAACTCAAAGAATTCTAATTTTGGTTCTAATAATCATGGATGAGCATAGGCGATTATCTTCTAATTTTATCCATTTTTATGATATATCTTCTATGAATACACAATAATAAACAAAATTATTCTAATAGTACAATATAATATTTTTTATACTTTTTAATCTATAAATTTTCCAGAAGCATCATTTCTTATTAGAGTATATGAGTCTTATTTTTATATCATGTATTTTTTTCCATTATTCACTAATGTTTTATGCATTGCTATTTTACGTATGCCTCTACACTAGAATGCCAATAACAAAAATTATTTCAATCAATATGGGGTGTTTTTCAAGGATTTCATACATTATTTTCATTTTTCCCTTCCTTCGTATAGATATTTTCAACAAACTATGAAGTCTATAAATGTGTTGGAACAATAAAATATTAAAAATAAACTGTATACGGTGACTAGATAATTTTTGAAAGAAAACAATTATGATACTAATTATTTGGTATCAGAATAAACTACTAGATAAATGAAATCCTTAATAAGGTTCCCCTTTGAAACCAATTTTTATGTTAGATATATATGGGATTGATGGTCTAGAGGGTGCGGGTGAATATTAAAATTTTAAATTTTAAATAGACAAATTATTAAATTAAATTAATTATCAATTATAGCTAATGATGAGTAAATTAGAAGAGGAAATAAATGAATGAATGTCAGGATTCTTTTATATTATTTAGATATAAAGAGGACCTGGTATACTCTTATACTTATATACTGAGTGAGATATTCATTGTAAACTAAACAAATTTTTGAAGGGGAATCATAATCCAATTACAACCTATATTTTCTAGTATAATAATAACTGAACACCTGATCCTTGTATAAAAAGTTACATCCCAACAACAAACCTAAAATTAGATATTAGAATTCAAAACCCAAACTATCCATAATTTAGAATATGGGAGTCACAACCTAATGATTGAGAATGTTTTTTTTGCAATACCATAAAGAGAAATAAAAATAAATTAAGAGATGAGAAGATGTGTTATATACTCTAAAAACTAGAACAATATATGTAGGAGAATAATTAAACATATATACTACTTATTGACTATTTATTCATCTTGATTGCCTCATAAAGGTAGATAAAATGAATTAGATGTTTTTGTTCAACCCTTGAGAGATCATTCAAAATAGTGATAAATGTTCAACACATGTAGAATATACACACCAATTTAATCTTCAATTTCTATCACTTGAAACATGGAATCTCTCATAGAATATATATCATAATACAATTAAATCACATACTACTTCTTTGGACAAGCTACCCAGTTTCTTCTAGAGGCATCCATAGTTTAAGAAAGACTGTACAACCCTATCAATCTTCCCCGGTTTTGATTTTTCGTGTTCTAAAACATATCAAACATAAAAAAACACTATAGTAACCCCTAAATCATTTAAACTAGTCTTAAAAAACACATATGGTTGTTCCAAATTTTGGAATTATGTTTTTGATTTTCAGTTTGATGAATATCCCATCCACCAAACACTAAAATTCGTATTTCATTAGAATTTTACCATGGATCAAAACATGGGTCATTATAATGTAAGACAATATTTTATTGGAGAATCAATAAATAAACATTGAAAAGAGGGGAATTATATAATTTAGATGAAAAATTTCCCCATTTTTGTTCTCACAGATAACACAACCGCAATATTTTTAGGTGGATTTTGAATAGTTATACTAAACTTAAAGGAAATGTAAGAATGTGTAGAACTAGTATAAAAATGTACATTTTATAATCGTGAATTTTTAACAAGCATACCATCCAACACATCACTTTCAAAATCCACCCCAAAAGTAGTGATAGCATATAACCTTCATTGCTACCTTGGGGGTTGTTTTTGTTGACATTTTCTGATAACCATTGGCTTATAGAATTAGTTAACATAATGTATGGGTTCCTTGTTGTTAGGACACTATAATCAATGCTGATTGTTGGTCAAAAACTTCCTTTATTATTTTATATTTTTGGAATTCTTCATATAACATTAGTAATTATAAGCTCGATTTCCCTCGATTCCACATATGAAAAATCTCCTGGTTCTATTCAGATAGTTTCTTGGAAGCTTATTCCTACACTTTTTAGAAGTGGGAATTTTGGCTTTCATTCATCCATGGGATTTATCTATTGATACTCCCATTTTAAACTAAATTTCACTCTTTTTGTCGCTGATCCCATGTGAGTACACAGAGTCTCCAGTCTCCATCTCAACCATATGGTCCCAACAGAAAATATCATCGAGGCTCTAAAGGTTTTGAATCTACAATGCTTTTCATAAACATAGAATTAATCCACTGAAGAATAGATCCCCCTGGATATTAATTTTCATGACAATATGGGACGTGTTTCATGCAAGCCTTGTAAATTTGGCCTCATAAGTCATAAGAGACTCATCTAACTTTGTCTTCCATCTTAGTAACTCTATCTCCTTATTAAAATGGATAGTTTGGGGAAAATATTCTCCATAATCATTCCCATTCCATGAAATCAATTTCATTTTTATGCTTTGTGTACTTTATCAGTTTCCTCCAATGATCAGCTTCCCCATCAAAATGATAGACTGCCAGTATGAATTTCTTTTCTTCCAAGCACTGTATGATATATAATATCTTCTAAATGGAGTTAATCCATTGTTTCATGTTGAGGGGATCATAAAATCCACTATAAATTAGAGGTATTTATCATATATAATATTACACACAAATTTACCTTTTTTTAAAAGAAGGTAGGAATTCAAAATGATTCTAATTATTATTAATAACTTGATCCATTGGATCTAGTACTGTCACGATGTTCTGAACTCACATTCCCATAATGTTTTGAAGCATTTTAGTGAAATCATAATATTTCCTAAAACATTGGTTTTTGAAATTAGTTCTCTTATTTTTATCTATTAACTAAAAAAATTATGGGGTTCTTGAATACTAATCTAATGAGTATATAAAACGAAAACTATGGACATAGATGTATTAAAGTATAAATGAAATGTATATCATATCCTATGATTACCAATGTATTTAAATAGATTATAAATGGTGATAGAATTATTCTTAGGGTTCGTAATAAGGACTTAATGTACTATTCCTCAAAAATAAATAGACTATGCTCTGATACAAACTATAGAGACCATATACTTTTACACATATTATTACATTAAATTGAGCATAATTATCTTTGAAATAAAAACCATTTATTGAAAATTATAGCATCTTTCAAATAATAGGTATAAAATTAAAAAACATAAAAATAGAATAAAACACAATTTATTAACCTCTATAATGTTATGGTTACTTTCATTGAGTTCCTATAACTACATAAGATAACCTGGGGAATATATAGACAGAAAATGGATGAGATAAAAATATCAATAAGGGAATAATCATGGAAAATACGTATAACATATGATTCAGAAGGCATATCATAATTAAAGAAAAGGAATTGAATAAGAATAAAAATGTATAGGAAAATTATAAAAATCATGGAATCATATGATCATTTCAATTTTTGAATTTGTATGAAACACATAGCATGGCATAAACCGGAGTCAAGGATAACTACCAAGTTTGTATAACATGGTGGGAAAAGCCCTGTAATGGATTGGGTTTACTTCATAATCTCATACATAATGTCTAATGAGATAAAAAATTACCCAACCTATTATAGGGCTATTTGGGTGCACCTATCATAACATGTACATGAATATGTGTTCCACATAAATAAATCAAATGTAAGGAATAGTCATATGGGGTACCAATGGAAAGAAATGAGTTTCTTAATCGTTTCATAAGGCATAAAAAAAGGGGGTATCAAAATGGTATTAAAGAAAAATAGAATAAAATAATTTCGAGAATATAATAATGTCAAAATAATAATAGATCATTAATAGTTATTTCAAAATTATGTGATTACCAAAAAAAGAGTGTTTAAGAAACTGTATAAATTAGCCACTTTAGTGTAGTATAAGGGAACATATTAAATATTATTTAAATATGGAAACATAATAATTTTTTGTATAAAACCCAAAATAGAAAATTTATGTTTTTCAAGATAAAATGAGTTATTTCTTAAAAATATTGGAGTATTAAAATTGTTAATAGTGTGTACATTAAAATAGGTAAAAATGGAGATGTTCCCTTTAATCGACTATGCTTTTCAAGAGAAACTGAGATGGTAAACTTTTAAAATATGTATTTCCCAATTAAATAAAGAATATTTGATATATATAAACATGTGTGGAATATATACGAAGAATTTTGGTGAAGTATATAAGAGTAATGAGTAAATAAATTTGGGTAATGTTTGATAAAGTGTAAGCCAAAGTAGAAATGGAGGTTCATTGGGATCCCTTACCTTTTGTACAAATGCATTCATCATATGCACATAATGTCCTAAATAATCAAATTTAATCCCTTAATTAATTAATTCAGAACATATTCCACATATATTTGACTTATTATAATTTAATTATGTTTATTTATGTCCATTTTTATGAGTTTAAAGGATTAATTTTGTTGTTATGGGAGTGTTTGACTCATGGTTTCACAGTTGGATCACTTATATATAATTATAGAAGTTATAATAAATATATATTAATTATAAAAATGCTAGATTATGTGGTATTGATTCACATATATATGTTTTAATGGCCTCATATATCAGTTTTCTTTACTATATTAGGATGATTCATTTGATAAAATTTAAATGAAAAATTTATAGTTTTTTAGCAGTTTTCAGAGAATCACAAATTACTTCTATTTAATTTATATTATGTCCATATATTTTTGTAGAACATTAAATGGGTTATAATATACATATTTAAATCTTATTTCACTCTAATAATGGATTTATGACCATAATTGAACGTAGAAATAGAAAAAATAAAACTCATCAACCGTGAGGGTTGTGAACAAACATATTACGGATGATGTTTTCATTTTTACAATAAATTGAAAAGATAAGGAATTTTATTATGGATATTAAATTAAAAAAATAATACTCCAATATATATATATATATATCTTGATTTTTCATTTCACTTCGGATGGGGTTGAAGATATGGTATAAGAATCAAAAAAATTAAAACAGAATGATGGAGGATTTCACCTCTTGAATGTTGTTTCCTTGATAACCACTTTAAGAACCATTGAATTGTAATTTGGGGACACCAAAAAAAATATGAATTGGGGAATAGGTCTGGAAAAAAAATTGGAAAGCTACAAATCATAGATTGTTTTAGGATAAGGGGTTATATTTATAAGTGGAGGAGATGGGTGTTTTTTATTTTTAAATTTAATTATTTTTTATTCTGGATCTATAATATCAATAGTATTTATTATTTTGACTTTAAATATCAAATAGTGAATTTGATTTCTAGATAATGAGTTTTCACATCATTCATGAATAAAAAATTCATGTATTTGGATTATAGTGTTAAATAATATAAATTATTGTATTTCCCTATTCACCAAAAATAAACTATTTTTCTAAAATCCCAAAAATTCACCCCCATTTTTTCAAAATTTAGATTCCTAAAATGTACTCAATTTTTTTAAAAAATAATTTTATATATAAGAGAAATTTAATTTTTAAATAAAATCTTCATTTATTCAAAAAATATTGATTTTAATATTATAATCGATTTTATCACCCATTAAAAATTTACCAATGGTCTCATAAAATTATATTTTTATTATAATTAAAAATAATATTTATTTATGAATCCATTTTATAAAATTAAATATTACCTTAAATCATTTTATTCATTTTAAAATTGAAAATAAAACATTAACATTTTACAATAATACCAACACTTAAATTATCATTTTTAAAAAAATTATTTACTTATACCATTATATTAATATATCATATTTATACTTAAATAATATTTCAAACATTCATAGGTGAGGATACTATTCAAATTTTAAGATTAGAATTTCTAATGGTCAGATTACTATTCCAACAATGTGGTCACTATTCTAATGGTCGGATTACTATCCCAACAGTTACATTTATAATGGTCATATGGCTGATCTAATTTCTTTAAATACCAATAATCCAAATCATTCTTCATTAACATCAATATTCTCTCAAGGTTATTTATACATTTTCCTTCAAAATGAATTTTTTTATTTTTAACATAATGTTTTATTTATACTGCTCTATTCATGAGTTTTATCATCCTAGTCGATCGAGCAGATCAAAATATTTCTAGACATATTCTATTTTTTATTGACTTGTAGTAATATTTGTAATTATTATTTGATTATTTTATGAATAATGTATAATTGTTCATTATTTACAATAATATTTTGTGAATTTTTTCTATTTGATGTATGAGTTTTATACTATGTCACATAATTATAAGATGGTAAATTCAATTACTAAAATTTTGGGTCATTACATGTTATTATTTTGACCAATGTGTTGATCTTAGAAGATTATTATTGTTCATTTTACACTATGATATGATGTTATTGGTGATAGATTGTTCATTTGAATTTTTTTTGGATGATCATAAATTTTGTTAAAGTCGCATTCTTTTGGATATGAAATTATTAATAGGTTAATTTGATCTACCTAAAAATGATATGTTGTTTCGACTATGGGTTTCTATAGGATTGGTTGGGTTATGTTTCATTGAATTTTGGACCTTTGCAAATAAATAAATGAAACACCATTTTGGTTCAAGAATCCTTTATAAACATATAGACTCAACCTCACTCGTAACATTTTTTTGTGTTAGTTTGGGGGGACCAGGTTATGGTATACACCTGTAAATGTATAAAATTGAAAATAAAAAAACAAATTTCATTATTTCCAAAAAATAAACTCTTATTGTGAATATGTGGAAACACAAATAGAGAGATTGTGCACACATTCTCAATATATTTCAATATATATGTTTCAGTCACATATCAAAACGAATTTGACCACACAGAAAAGAATAAAATATTAACGGTGAACTTCTTCATCTAATTTAGAATAAATAAAAAGTATTTATAGTATTATGTAAACCACAAAAGTAATAATATATCAATGGTTCTCTAAAAAAATAAAGAAATTTATTCGAGAATGAATTTGTAATAAAATTAAAAAATTATTCCTTAATGAATAGTAATGTACTATCCTTTGATCTTATTATTTTTATCCTTCACACATATTGTTTTTTTAAATGATATTAGACTTTAACACTTTTATATTGAATCATGTATGGCATATCTTAAAAGCATAACAACTGAAAAATAAGAAATTATTTTTCTTTTTCAAAAAATTATTATAATTAATTGAATTTTTAAAACATTATAATATTTTTAGTGGTGATTATTAAATCCATTGAAATTCATATAGTTTATTTTTAAATCAAATTGGATTGGGCTTTATAAAAAAATTGGGGAAAAATTAATGCCTCAATAGTACATAGAATCAAATTGAACTGAAATTGATCATGGGATGAGACTATGGTACAAAATGATGACTCTAAGGATATTTTAAAGAATATAATAACTATATTATCTCTATAAATTCATTAAAAATATGATATTTTCTTGTATTTACTTTCTACTGTCTCAAAATATCATGTCCATTAAAATTTTCCTAATAAACATTGAAATATATATATATATATTTAATTCATTTAATTTTTGAATCATTTCTATTTTCCTTTTCTTTACCCTATATGCATATTTCAAATTCTCATCATTCTACCTACAAATAAAACCATCATTTAAATGAGTATATAAATCTTTAAGAGTACATGATTCACATTAATATGGAGGGATGGTATATTTACATTAATAAACTTCAAAGAGACTATTCATAACCAATTTTAATTTATTGATAAGTTCATTCTTCTCTCCACCATCAATCATCAATCCAAAACTATCCTAGAAATAGTATAATTTATATCAGTGATCATGAAAAGCCACCACAAGGAAGAGAAAAGTTAAACTTGAACTAATATCTCAATACTTTTCCAATATCAATTTCATTATAATATCCCTTATCTCTCATAGTAGTATAAGTAATTTACATAAATTTCATTATTTTTCAATATATATGATAAGTATAAAGAATGAATGTGTGAATTTTAACCTATTTAGAAGAAAAAAATCTAATAGAACCATCACATAATATGTTTTGATACATGAGAAAACACATGTATGATCCCATCCATATGATATAGGTGTATCACCATAAATGATAAGATCACTAAAAAAATTTGAATACACCTAAATGTGAATAAATAATTTTTCATACTTTGCAACAATATCCAACATGAAGTAATAAGAATTAAACTTAGTATACACATTAAGAATTATGGGAAATCGACTATGAATTTTTATCATTATTAATAATATTGATATTATACAATATAGATAGAAAAATACTCATATAAAATATAAAATATAATTCTAGATAATAAATGTTGTTATTTACATTAACACATCACTTACAATAGGGTTTAAAATGTGTGAATAATATTTCTCTAACATATAATCTCTTGTAATAAGAGACCCATTATAGTCATTAATCCTCATAATAAAATACATTATATCTACATTATTATATTAATAATTTTCCTTGTGAATAGTATCAATCATTTCAACCCTCTGTCTTATCATAGTTTGTTTTGAAAATAAACCAAGTGTTTCCTATTTAAGATCTAAAATAAAAAAACAATATTCTTTTTTATTCATGAAAAAATTATTATCAATAAAATATACAATTAAACATATAAAAATAATATTTTTAATTATATATATATTAGTAATATGGCATACAATATAAGAGAAACTATCAATAATAGACATTATTATGTTTTCCCACTCAAATATAGTAGCAACCCATCTATATCAACTTTTATTTTTCATGGAAATTGAAATTGGGGTTGAAAAAAATCCATAAATTATCCAAATACTTGATTCTATACATATTTAAAAGATAACTAATCATTTATTACCATTATAATAAGATATATACTAAATGTTTCTTAGTTAAAATTAGTTATTGAAAATTTATCCATCTTGTTGTCTTTTTCATCATACTTCCTTCTTACACTAATAGTGGATTTAATTTTCTCATGATTTTTATATAGAATTTAGTTAAAAAAATTAAATTTATATTCAAATTACTAGTTACATATTTTATAAAACATCATTATTATTAATTACCAAAATAATCACATACACACCTACCATATTTTTTCTAATAAAAATGATCCAAATAAAGAGAAACTATAGTTAGGGATTAATAAATTTTTACCTTCTAATGAGACGATTTTCTGCTAGTCGTAGTAATTTTTTTTTCTAATACATCTTAAAATTATATTAGTTGAATTGAACATTGGAATAGACCCCATTATGATTTGAGTTATTTTAGTAGTTTTAGGAGTAAATTTATTTGTATAATCTTCCTTAAATTACTGTCAAGATACATTTTGTGAGAGATCCCCACTCAGAGAGACTTCAGATACTTCAAATTTTTCTAGAAATACTAATAGATCATTCAAAACACCATCATTATAATCAAATGTATTTCATCATTTTTATTATATGGTTAGTCAGTAGGGGTTTGGTTCAGGAAAATAGTATAGGGAAGCAACATGAATGCAACAAAGATATGGATTAGTGTTGTTGAACCAATTTCAACATGTGGGAGTAATATTAGAAGAATAAAATGGGTATTCAGAGAGAAATTAATGTATTTCAGCAGTTCATGATTCCAAACGGAGTATGAATAGGGGCAGTGGTGGATGATTATGAATTTAAAGTGGAAATTAGGGGAGAGACGGAGAGGTATGAAGATGTGATGATGGTTATATTGGTAGTGCATGTATGAAATAATTGTATTTTAAAGGGATTTATTATTATTATTTAATAGTTACAACCAATAGAGATAATTTATGTGGGTTGATCGAGTTCATTTGGGTATATAATTTTTCAACATGAGACCCGAACCATTATATATAAGAAAAAATCCATCAAAACTCTACCTTCTTAAATTATGCGTATTACCTATATAACACCCCAAGCTTCTACGGTACGTTTCCCTTTGAATAATGCGATAGCGTGTATTGTACGCAACCTCGAGTTCTAACACACACCACAACTAATTAAACTAGCCGTTGTGAATAGTAATACCTAATTTTTGAAATTATAAATATTTTATATTTGAAAATGGACTTCATTTTTGGACTCGGAATATCGAATTTAGCCTAAGGTGAAATTTTGGTACTTTTCGGATAACTTTCATATTTTGATGAATAGTGAAAATTACTAAATTTTAATTAAAAACAACTTTTTTAATCAAAATAATTAATAGTGATAAATTATGAATTTTAGTAGTTTTAAAGTATATTTAGAATATATTTTTACCATTTAATATAATGTTGGTCATTGGACATAATTTTACAATTAAACCGAACATAAACAAGTGTCAATCTTTTGATAGTTATTATCTCTTAAAAACACGCTTTTTGTTTTGACAGCGGGAATTAATTTTAAATTAATTTCTGCCACTTCTGTGTTTTGAATTAAGGAAAATGGATTCCATATTTGGAATCAGGATGTTCAAATTGTGTAAATGGGTAACTTTTATTTTTAGACATTTTGAATAATTACTGCGGTAAATATTTTATTTACCATGGTCAAGGGTAAATCCGGTAAATAAGGGTTAAAAAATAATATTATAATAATACTAAATTACCCTAAAACGTGTCTTAACCCTATTGGTTGATACATGGTCGACCATGGGCATCTTTGGGTCTATTTTGGGACCCCATGGATCCACTTGTAAGTGATAATGACACTTTATTTTAATTTAGTTAAAATGAATACAAAAATGACACAAGCATATATCTTTTAGAACAACAATTTTTACATAGGGTTATATATGTTGGATTTTAGATTATAAATATTCATTAGAAAGATAAAACTATTTCCTACATAATGATATTTTATTTATAATTTTTAGACATTGAATAATTTATTTTATTTATGACACAATGATGATGCAGTAATTACTATAATAGTGAAAAATTAAAATAATTGATATTATAAATACCCAAATAATTATAATATGAAACTTTTAATGAATTAAACTAATTTTATATGATAATATGTTATATTAGGATTTATTTAATTGACTTTGTTCGAAGTAATCAATCTGTTAGGAGTTTCAAAAAAATCAACTATTGAATAGTGTCAAAATTGACATAAAAGAGTTCTTAAAACAAATATTATATTATTAATTGATATTAAATTCCTAAAAATCTAAGGTTCGGCCAAGAGACTTATATTATGATAGGTTCCTCATTAATGGACCACTTGGGGGTCGCTTGGATGTATATAGTAAGTTTATTAACCATATTATATAAAAATACAAAGAGACATTGTAAAAGTGAAACTAATTAACTTAGAGTTAATACTTAAAGATAAGGTTAATATAAGTACCCAAACCTGTCTAAATTCTATTGGTTGAGTGGTTTTCGACCTATCCCCACCTTAACATTTTAATAGTCAACTTTGGAGCCATTATAAACCGAATATGAATTTATTATAAATTAATATTTCTAGCTTTTCCAAAGGTGCCCCTCACCCCTCTTATAAAAGGGCACTCCTCCTTCTCATTTCCTCACACCTCTCAAGCCTTTTGGATCGGCCAAACTCTGCCCATATACTCTCCCAACATCCCTCACTACAACCTAGAGGCCTTAGTTTGATCAGAAAGCCAACCTAATGATCCCTTTTGATCAAATCAAAAGGAAGAACCCGAAGAAGAGGTAATGATTTCACCACCCTTTTCTAAGTTCATTTCTTCTTCCACTTCTTCTTCCTTTGTTCTTACCATTCTAAAATACTAAATCCAGTATCTCACATATACTGTGATGTTATTATAAGTATGGTACAACCATATTCAGTATTCTATCCACCCTTTGAATAACATGTCACCATACGTGCGTACGTACGGCTTACCGTCTCCACGTCGTGGTGTAATTGTTATTCAATATAATATTATTTGGATGGGTATAATAATGATGTGTAACTCATGTAAATAATAAATATAACATGTTAATGATTCTGTATATATGATATACCATTCATTTATATATTATTTTAATATCAAAAGAATGATATTGTCGCTCGTGTGTACGTACGGACTACCGTCTCCACGAACGCGATGAGATTCATTCTCCATCGTATCCATTCAAGTATAATTATCATTTTATGATTTAAAAATGATGTTTAAGGACTTGATATCATTCTGGATATGAATAAGATACAACAAACATGGCTTATGTAACAAAACATATAAAAGAAAATGAGTAAGTTAACACCCGAAACGATGATAATTCTAAGATATTATTAATAAATCAATGTTAAAAGATCATATATGTTATCATATTAATATATATGATTCTTGTATAATTTAATAACAATTATTTCACCATTATACAGGAGGTTAACCTACCCCAACCAAGGAAAAAGTACAAGGTAAGGGATTCCCTTATCTCACATTCAATTCCGTGAGATTTCCATTGTTCGCCACTAAATTATTGGAAGTGGTGTATTATGTACGGCCATTTGATATATATTATCATGATTCTCTTATATTCATGTTATTATGTAAATAATTTGGTGGTTATTAACTTTTGGCCATACGACTCAGTTGATTAACGTGGTAAGGGTTATTTCACAATCTCTTCATTATCCGAGGTTGTTTATACGTAATAATCTACTGGGATATCTTTATCATCCACATCCATGTTTCTTAAAAATGTATTCCAAAACATTTTTACTATTTACAAGAATATGGGTTAAAGTCATTTATACCCTTGTTTGACTTTTTATAAGAAGTTTATAAAGGAATCTTTCCGTCGTTTTCAAAACAAGGTCCTTTTTAACCTTTTCGACAGAATTGAGGTAAGAATGTTTTTTTAACTTATACGGCGGGTGCGGTTATTTTAAGCCGTTATAAAATCTTCAAAGCTTTCCTTACAAGCTTATAAGAATATTTTCAAAGAAAATGTTTTATTTTATATGAATCTTAAATGATTTCAAAATAAAAGGAGATATTTCTTTAAAAAGAATTTTGATTTCATCTATGTCAACATCCTTTGATGGATTTTAAGATTATTTGAAGTTGATTTATTATGATACAAAACTTCTATATTGTATTGAAGGTTTTGTGATATGTTTGACTGTGGATGTGCTATTTTTATACCATTCATAGTTTATTGTGAAAGTATTGACATTTCGTATGCTAGTTTTAATACGAATGTTTATGTTATGTTTAATCCTTTTCATATGGGAATGCATTGGACTTAATAAGTGACGGGTGGAGCCCGCTATAGCTCCTCGATACATCGGTAGGTCTCATGAGACAAACTAGTGTCTTGGCACAAGGCCTTGACAAAATCTTATTTGTATTCTTGGCACGAGGCCTTGGCTATGTGGTTATGATAGTCTGGCATTATGCATTCCAACATTATGAAAGTGGTTATTGATATTGCATGTGATTATTCGATTAGTTGAATATCCATGTGTACAAGTAAATGACATTATTTCATTTTACTTTTGCCATACTATGTTGAAGTTCAATTTTAAAAGGCTTTTGTTTTAGTAATTCATTGCCTTAAATGTTTATGCTTATTTTGAATGTTCCGCTATATTGTTATCCTTACTGGGCATTTGAGCTCACCCCTTTTCTATGTTTTATTTTTCCCAGGTAGTGAAGAAGTAAATTATGATTGACTTGCAGGGATATTATGAGGGGTTTATAGTGTGGACGTTGGAAACATTATGTTGTTGTAGTAGTTTTTCATTTTATGATGTAATGTAAAACTTATGAATATATCTAGTGTTTCCAAGGCTACTAAACCAATCGGTCTTTCGGGATTTGATCTTTCTTGTGATCATGACAATGTTATGTAATTAATGCACCGACTCTGGGTAGCTGGGGTCGGGGCGTTACAGTTGGTATCAGAGGAAGTTTAGTACAAACCTTGGAAGCTAGATTTAGATAAACTCTGATTAGAGCACATAGACCTAAGATGAACTTTGAGGATTAGTATAGAAGAACTTCCTAGAATTTTTGTATTGTAGAGACTTTGTGAGTTTTTCGAGCAATACATCCCTGTCTGGATACGAGCAGGTAGGGGCGGCTCTGGCACAGATGTACCTAGGGGTAATACCCGAAAACACTGCTTTGAGCTAGACTCGAACGGGAACTGGTGCACGACAACGGGCCTTGCTGCACTCTTGGTTACGACACTCCCGGGGGATATGCTTAGGATAACTCTCACTTTCTTTACAAATCATTATGAAGGGTTTATGAGTATATACTTTCTCAAAGAAAACATATTTATGATTATGGATTATATCCATAGATAGTTCAATTTATGTTTAGTGTTTTAAAAGTATGGGATTATGTATTTTGATTCATAAACTGATCTAGTTTATGACATTGTTTAGAAATGGCGCCTAGTGGAAGAAATGGAAACCGTATCAATGCACGCACTCCATGTAGGGACTGCCCTCCTGCTCAAGATAATTATAGTGGGGCTGGTGATGCAACTGGTGCTGATCAGCTAATCACCGTACTGGGACAACTTACTCAGGTTATGAATAATAACCTTACCCGTATGGAGCACCCTGATCCGCAGCGTGGAGGATCAATGTTAGATCGATTCATGAGACAACAACCACCAACGTTCAATGGGAGTACAAATCCCTTAGTAGCTGAGCAATGGATATTTTCCCTAGAGAAAATATTTCAGGCTTTGGGGAGTAGTGAAAGGGAAAAAGTTACCATGGCAGTTTACCGCCTCACTGGAGATGCTGATCAATGGTGGTCATTGATTCAAAACATGAAGGAAGATGATAAAGTATCAAACATGGAATGGAGGGAGTTCAAAGATCTGTTTTTAGAAAAATACTTTCCTCGCGACCATCGAGCAGATATGGAAAGACAATTTCTGAGTCTGAGACAAAAGGAGGATGAGAATGTCACAAAGTATGAGGCTAACTTTACAAGGTTAGCGAGGTACGCTGGTGATTATATTCGCAACCCAAGAAGTACGATTGATCGTTTCTTTGATGGGTTAAAACCATTTCTCCGTCGAGCATTAGTCTCACAATCCTTTTCATCGTACGAAGACATTGTCTCATGTGCTATCAATACCGAAAAGGAATTATCTAAGTCTTATGACATTAAAGCAAAGAAAGAGAAGAAGAGACCTGCTGATCAATCTGGGAATGGAAATAAGGGGAAGAAGGGAAAGGTTGAATATCCATCTTGTGGTAAGTGCGGGAAGAAACACCCCGGTGCTTTCCTGAAGGGAATGGGAGTCTGTTACAAGTGTGGTGAAAAAGGCCACCAAGCTCATGATTGCAAGGGGAAGAAGGAAGCTACCAACGTTCAGTGCTACAATTGCAGGGAGATGGGGCATTATGCAAATGCATGTCCTAAGCGTCAGGAGAACTTACCTCAGAAAAGGCCAAGGGATCAAGGCCAGGCTTATGCTATTACTACTGCTGAGGTAGAAGCTCCGAAAGACGTGGTGGCAGGTAATTTAATGGTTTCCTCAAGTTTAGCAAATGCATTATTTGATTCTGGATCATCGCATTGTTTCATATCTTCCCAGTTTGCTAAGAAAATTAGATATTTCCAATTTGATTTAATAAGGGAGTTGTCAGTTAAAACTCCTAAGGGAAGTATCGTTGCAACAAAGTTTTGTGAATCAGTCCCCATTAGAGCACATAAATTTTCTTTATCTGCTGATTTCATCGTCATACCTATGATTGAGTTTGATATAATCCTCGGTATGGACTGGCTTTCAGACTATGATGCGAAGATTTATTGTAAGAAGAAAGAGGTTACGATTCTTGATGATAATGATAAGGAGCACCTTATTTTTAGAGCATAATCGTCACCACCTAATTCTTATTTAGATCCACCCCCAGTAGTTCAACTTAATTCAATTATTGGGGAGGAAGAGAATGAAATAACTGTCGGTGAGGAAAGGAATGTTCAAATAGAGGATGTACCTGTTGTGAAAGAATTTGTAGATGTATTTCCGAAAGATTTACCTGGACATCCTCCAGAACGAGAAGTAGAGTTTTCCATTGATTTGATTCCTGGATCAAGGCCTATATCGAAGACCCCTTATAGAATGGCCACTGTAGAGCTAGTCGAACTAAAGAAACAACTAGAGGAATTGAGTAATAAGGGATTTATTCGCCCTAGTGTTTCTCCATGGGGAGCCCCTGTTCTTTTTGTTAAAAAGAAAGATGGATCTATGAGGTTATGTATCGACTACAGGGAGATCAATGCTATAACGATAAAGAACAAGTATCCCCTACCTCGTATTGATGATTTATTTGACCAACTGCCTGGAGCTCAATACTTTTCAAAGATTGACCTTCGATCTGGATACCATCAGTTGTGTGTGAAGAAGGACGACATTCCGAAGACAGCA
Source organism: Viscum album (assembly GCA_963277665.1). Lineage (NCBI taxonomy): Eukaryota > Viridiplantae > Streptophyta > Magnoliopsida > Santalales > Viscaceae > Viscum > Viscum album. The sequence goes on from OY728139.1 coordinate 701,043,772, forward strand.
TTTCAAACCAGGTACGGGCATTACGAGTTTATTGTAATGCCGTTTGGATTGACTAATGCACCCTCTGTATTCATGGATCTGATGAATAGAGTTTTCAAGGAGTATCTCGATGAATTTGTGGTGGTATTTATTGATGATATCTTGGTATACTGCAAAACCTACGAAGATCATGAAAATCACTTGCGCATTATCTTGAAGACTCTGAGGAGGCATGAATTATATGGAAAGTTTAGCAAGTGTGAATTCTGGCTTCAGGAGATATATTTTCTTGGCCATATTGTCTCTAAAGAAGGAATCTCTGTTGATCCTTCTAAGACCAAGGCAATCCAAGAATGGCCAGCACCTACGAGTATAACTGAGGTACGTAGTTTTATTGGTTTGGCATGTTATTATCGACGTTTCGTCCAGAATTTTGCCCGATTGGCTAACCCATTAACGAAGCTCACACGTAAAGGGGTTAAATTTGTTTGGACAAAAGAGTGTGAAGAATGTTTCGAAGAACTGAAGAGAAGATTAGTCAATGCTCCTATATTGACTCTACCATCGGGGAATGATGGGTTCGTTATTTATAGTGATGCATCAAAGAAAGGACTTGGTTATGTCCTTATGCAGAATGATAGAGTTATTGCCTATGCATCACGACAGTTGAAAATTCATGAACAAAACTATCCTACTCATGATCTCGAGTTAGCAGCAGTGATCTTTGCTTTGAAAATATGGAGGCACTACCTCTATTGTGAAAAATGTGAGATTTATACTGATCACAAGAGTTTGAAGTATATTTTCTCACAAAAAGAACTCAACATGAGGCAAAGGAGATGGCTTGAATTACTCAAGGATTATGATTGTACGATACACTACCACCCAGGGAAGGCAAACAAGGTGGCAGATGCTTTGAGTAGAAAAGACCATGGAGTTTTGAACAATATGAGAATTGAAAGGGATCCAATTTTCATGGAGCTAGTGAAGATGGACATGGGAATAACCAGGGAAGGTGAAACATCAATGCTTTTTCAAATGGTTGCCAAACCATCTTTACTAGAAAGGATTAAGAGTTCTCAGACTGATGATGAAGAATTCCAAAAGAAGATTAAAGCTGTGAATGATGGGAGATTGAGAGACTTTGCGTATGAAGGTGGAATTTTGAAATTCGGGAAAAGACTTTGTGTTCCCAATATACCTGATCTAAAAATGGAATTGCTGGATGATGCTCATAGTTCCAATTTCTCTATACACCCTAGGAGCACCAAAATGTATAGAGATTTGAAGGAACATTTTTGGTGGGACAACATGAAGAGGGAGATTGCTGATTTTGTATCAAGATGTATGGTTTGTCAACAAGTGAAAGCTGGAAGGCAACAGCCTGGAGGAGTCATGCAACCTCTTCCCATACCGGAGTGGAAATGGGACAATATTACGATGGACTTTGTCATGGGGCTACCAAAGACTCCTAGAAGGAACGATGCAATATGGGTTATTGTTGATCGTCTTACCAAGTCAGCACATTTTCTTGCTATAAGAGAAGATCTACCCCTGGAACGTCTAGCAAGACTATATATTAATGAAGTTGTGAGGCTTCATGGAGTACCCCTATCAATTGTTTCGGATCGTGATCCCCATTTTACTTCACGGTTTTGGAAAAGTCTTCAGAAATCCCTGGATACTGAACTTCATTTGAGCACTGCTTACCACCCTCAGACAGACGGACAATCAGAACGGACTATTCAGACCTTAGAAGACATGTTGAGATCTTGCTCACTTGATTTTCAGGGTATGTGGGATCAATATTTACCACTAGTAGAATTTTCCTATAACAATAGCTTCCATTCGAGTATTCAGATGGCACCATATGAAGCATTATATGGAAAGAGATGTCGTACACCAACCTGTTGGGATGACGTTGGTGAAAGAAAACTTGTAGGCCCAGAACTGGTGGAGGAAACGGTGGAAAAGGTGAAGGTAATCCAAAATCACATTAAAGCAGCTCAAAGTAGGAAGAAGAGCTATGCCGATAATCGAAGGAAGGATTTGGAATTTCTAGTCGGTGATCATGTTTTCCTGAAGGTATCTCCGTGGAAGGGATTCATACGTTTTGGTAAGAAAGGTAAATTGAGTCCCAGGTACATCGGACCTTTCGAAATTCTAGAACGAATTGGGGCTGTAGCTTACCGATTGGCAATGCCGCCAAGTCTCTCCAAAGTTCACGATGTGTTCCACGTATCTCTGTTGAGGAAATACATGCCTGACCCAACGCATGTACTCACCTATGAAGATTTAGAACTGGAACCCGATCTGTCTTATTGCGAAGAGCCCATCAAGATTCTTGATACGAGAGAACAAGTGCTGAGAAACCGGACGACGCGTCTGGTAAAAGTTTTGTGGAGAAATCATAAGATGGAAGAGGCAACGTGGGAACCCGAGGAACTTATGATGAAGAACCACCCGAGTCTTTTTATGCAATAATACCCTAGAAATTGCGAGGACGCAATTATTTGAAGGAGGGGAGAATATAACACCCCAAGCTTCTACGGTACGTTTCCCTTTGAATAATGCGATAGCGTGTGTTGTACGCAACCTCGAGTTCTAACACACACCACAACTAATTAAACTAGCCGTTGTGAATAGTAATACCTAATTTTTGAAATTATAAATATTTTATATTTGAAAATGGACTTCATTTTTGGACTCGGAATATCGAATTTAGCCTAAGGTGAAATTTTGGTACTTTTCGGATAACTTTCATATTTTGATGAATAGTGAAAATTACTAAATTTTAATTAAAAACAACTTTTTTAATCAAAATAATTAATAGTGATAAATTATGAATTTTAGTAGTTTTAAAGTATATTTAGAATATATTTTTACCATTTAATATAATGTTGGTCATTGGACATAATTTTACAATTAAACCGAACATAAACAAGTGTCAATCTTTTGATAGTTATTATCTCTTAAAAACACGCTTTTTGTTTTGACAGCGGGAATTAATTTTAAATTAATTTATGCCACTTCTGTGTTTTGAATTTAGGAAAATGGATTCCATATTTTGAATCAGGATGTTCAAATTGTGTAAATGGGTAACTTTTATTTTTAGACATTTTGAATAATTACTGCGGTAAATATTTTATTTACCATGGTCAAGGTTAAATCCGGTAAATAAGGGTTAAAAAATAATATTATAATAATACTAAATTACCCTAAAACGTTTCTTAACCCTATTGGTTGATACATGGTCGACCATGGGCATCTTTGGGTCTATTTTGGGACTCCATGGATCCACTTGTAAGTGATAATGACACTTTATTTTAATTTAGTTAAAATGAATACAAAAATGACACAAGCATATATCTTTTAGAACAACAATTTTTACATAGGGTTATATATGTTGGATTTTAGATTATAAATATTCATTAGAAAGCTAAAACGATTTCCTACATAATTATATTTTATTTATAATTTTTAGACATTGAATAAGTTATTTTATTTTTGATACAATGATGATGCAGTAATTACTATAATAGTGAACAATTAAAATAATTGATATTATAAATACCCAAATAATTATAATATGAAACTTTCAATGAATTAAACTAATTTTATATGCTAATATGATATATTAGGATTGATATAATTGACTTTGTTCGAAGTAATCAATCTGTTAGGAGTTTCAAAAAAATCAACTATTGAATAGTGTCAAAATTGACATAAAAGAGTTCTTAAAACTAATATTATATTATTAATTTATATTAAATTCCTAAAAATCTGAGGTTCGGCCAAGAGACTTATATTATGATAGGTTCCTCATTCATGGACCACTTGGGGGTCGCTTGGATGTATATAGTAAGTTTATTAACCATATTATATAAAAATACAAAGAGACATTGTAAAAGTGAAACTAATTAACTTAGAGTTAATACTTAAAGATAAGGTTAATATAAGTACCCAAACCTGTCTAAATTCTATAGGTTGAGTGGTTTTCGACCTATCCCCACCTTAACCTTTGAATAGTCAACTTTGGAGCCATTAGAAACCGAATATGAATTTATTATAAATTAATATTTCTAGCTTTTCCAAAGGTGCCCCTCACCCCTCTTATAAAAGGGCACTCCTCCTTCTCATTTCCTCACACCTCTCAAGCCTTTTGGTTCGGCCAAACTCTGCCCAAATACTCTCCCAACATCCCTCACTACAACCTAGAGGCCTTAGTTTGATCAGAAAGCCAACCTAAGGATCCCTTTTGATCAAATCAAAAGGAAGAACCCGAAGAAGAGGTAATGATTTCACCACCCTTTTCTAAGTTCATTTCTTCTTCCACTTCTTCTTCCTTTGTTCTTACCATTCTAAAATAATAACTCCAGTATCTCACATATACTGTGATGTTATTATACGTATTGTACAACCATATTCAGTATTCTATCCACCCTTTGAATAACATGTCACCATACGTGCGTACGTACGGCTTACCGTCTCCACGTCGTGGTGTAATTGTTATTCAATATAATATTATTTGGATGGGTATAATAATGATGTGTAACTCATGTAAATAATAAATATAACATGTTAATGATTCTGTATATATGATATACCATTCATTTATATATTATTTTAATATCAAAAGAATGATATTGTCGCTCGTGTGTACGTACGGACTACCGTCTCCACGAACGCGATGAGATTCATTCTCCACCGTATCCATTCAAGTATAATTATCATTTTATGATTTAAAAATGATGTTTAAGGACTTGATATCATTCTGGATATGAATAAGATACAACAAACATATCTTATGTAACAAAACATATAAAAGAAAATGAGTAAGTTAACACCCGAAACGATGATAATTCTAAGATATTATTAATAAATCAATGTTAAAAGATCATATATGATATCATATTAATATATATGATTCTTGTATAATTTAATAACAATTATTTCACCATTATACAGGAGGTTAACCTACCCCAACCAAGGAAAAAGTACAAGGTAAGGGATTCTCTTATCTCACATTCAATTCCGTGAGATTTCCATTGTTCGCCACTAAATTATTGAAAGTGGTGTATTATGTACGGCCATTTGATATATATTATCATGATTCTCTTATATTCATGTTATTATGTAAATAATTTGGTGGTTATTAACTTTTGGCCATACGACTCAGTTGATTAACGTGGTAAGGGTTATTTCACAATCTCTTCATTATCCGAGGTTGTTTATACGTAATAATCTACTGGGATATCTTTATCACCCACATCCATGTTTCTTAAAAATGTATTCCAAAACATTTTTACTATTTACAAGAATATGGGTTAAAGTCATTTATACCCTTGTTTGACTTTTTATAAGAAGTTTATAAAGGAATCTTTCCGTCGTTTTCAAAACAAGGTCCTTTTTAACCTTTTCGACAGAATTGAGGTAAGAATGTTTTTTTAACTTATACGGCGGGTGCGGTTATTTTACGCCGTTATAAAATCTTCAAAGCTTTCCTTACAAGCTTATAAGAATATTTTCAAAGAAAATGTTTTATTTTATATGAATCTTAAATGATTTCAAAATAAAAGGAGATATTTCTTTAAAAAGAATTTTGATTTCATCTATGTCAACATCCTTTGATGGATTTTAAGATTATTTGAAGTTGATTTATTATGATACAAAACTTCTATATTGTATTGAAGGTTTTGTGATATGTTTGACTGTGGATGTGCTATTTTTATACCATTCATAGTTTATTGTGAAAGTATTGACATTTCGTATGCTAGTTTTAATACGAATGTTTATGTTATGTTTAAACCTTTTCATATGGGAATGCATTGGACTTAATAAGTGACGGGTGGAGCCCGCTATAGCTCCTCGATGCATCGGTAGGTCTCATGAGACAAACTAGTGTCTTGGCACAAGGCCTTGACAAAATCTTATTTGTAGTCTTGGCACGAGGCCTTGGCTATGTGGTTATGATAGTCTGGCATTATGCATTCCAACATTATGAAAGTGGTTATTGATATTGCATGTGATTATTCGATTAGTAGAATATCCATGTGTACAAGTAAATGGCATTATTTCATTTTACTTTTGCCATACTATGTTGAAGTTCAATTTTAAAAGGCTTTTGTTTTAGTAATTCATTGCCTTAAATGTTTATGCTTATTTTGAATGTTCCGCTATATTGTTATCCTTACTGGGCATTTGAGCTCACCCCTTTTCTATGTTTTATTTTTCCCAGGTAGTGAAGAAGTAAATTATGATTGACTTGCAGGGATATTATGAGGGGTTTATAGTGTGGACGTTGGAAACATTACGTTGTTGTAGTAGTTTTTCATTTTATGATGTAATGTAAAACTTATGAATATATCTAGTGTTTCCAAGGCTACTAAACCAATCGGTCTTTCGGGATTTGATCTTTATTGTGATCATGACAATGTTATGTAATTAATGCACCGACTCTGGGTAGCTGGGGTCGGGGCGTTACAACCTAACCCGACCTGGTCAGGTGGGGTCATGTCTCTAATGTTGGGTCGATTGTGGACACCCCTAATTTCATGGATATCATGATAAAGGACTGCCTCATTAATTTCTTAGTATTAAAACATAATCAATATACTTTCATGATCATTAGTTTTTTATTAATACTTTATTTTTATGTTGTTTTGTATATCCCTTTACTATAATAGATCATAGTATACTACCCTTTGAATTCTGTGAACTCGTAAGGGGATCCACATTATGGTTTCCTCCACCTACCACAGCCTTCCTCTCCCATTGCAGATCAGATTCTACTCGATGATTCAACCGAGAAATCTTTTGGCGTGTTGTGTCTCTTTTATAGTTGCAATGTGTTACTCTATTGGCTCAAATTCTAGGGGAATATTTCTATTAGCTGACCTTTTTCACTCTCCCTCCTTTGATTTGGACAACACTTTACATGTCAGCATAACGAGGGTCCAGTGAGGGTTCATTTTCCAAGTTTTTGGATACTGCGATGAAGGTTTTCATCATGTTGTTGCATCAGTTGTGGGTGAGTTGGGAAGATTCAATCTGCATATATACTGGACGAGGGATATGAGCATTTTGATATTCTTACAGTTTTGTATGGCGTTAGGTTGATGATGTATGGGGATGTTTCTTGATGTTTTATGCTTTTTTGAGTGTGGTTCTACTATGTTCCGATTCGTGTTTTTGATTTAGTTTTTTGGTTTGTGGTTTATCTCTCTGGCTTAACTGCGATGGCTTGTTCTAGTGGCAGTGTGGATTTCAGGTTGGGTGTTTTTGTGATTCTGAAAGTGGTGGGAATATTTCTTGAGGGTTTGTTGTTTGATCTGTATCTCTAGAGGTTGGCATTATTGTTACCTTTTAGAGGTGAAGATGGAGGACCAACTTTCTATGAATTGGATTTGTGAAGGCTTTTGAGTGATGTTTTTTGGTATTGGGTTGCTATTTATGGAAAACATTTTCGTGTGTCCCAATGGTTTTCATTTAAGGGTATTCAAAACCAGTGCAACTATAAGGGGGTAATCCAAAGGTGGTTTAGAATAGAGGTTTTTACCAAAAACTTTTATTCGGATTCAGACATTTGAGAGGTTATGTCTTTGCCATCAGTTCTAGGCCCATGCAATAATTCACTGGAATGCTTTTCAAGCACTGATGTGTAGGTTGAATCAGGTCTTCATGATTAAGATGATGGGTATGAGCCTTTCTATGTTGTTTTGAATGATATTTTTTCCTTGAACTAATGGTGAAAGTTTTGTTGTTGTTGTTTAAGTCATAATGCCATGATCGGTTCCCCCTGAGCCCATAAAAGGGGGTATTTAATAAAAATAAATTAATATTCAGTCAGTAAAATAGTATTAGGTGATCCTATAATAACTAATACACTGAGTTAGGTTACTCCCTTTTAAGATAGTTATATTTTTAATGTCATCTGTTATGATAGTATTTTAGTATTCAGTTTCCTAGAACCTATAGTTGGGATTATTTTATCAGACTCATGACCATTGGAATTTTATAATGGATGAGGGGGTAGTCATTAAGGACTCTTTTATGAAGAGTATCTTTATGAGATTTATCATTTAAAAACTGTTGTTTTTGGACATTTTTTTTATTTCTTTATTTTATTAGTTAAAAAATTTTATTATTATTTAAGGACTCATATTATGATATGGTTTCCACATTAATGGTTTTACCTAGGTTCATCATATAGTGGTAATAAGTGATGAGGTTTCTTATTTATGATTTGATATCAGACTTATTGATAATTATATATGCATGGTATTAAATTTTATGTTCCAATAAATTGGAATATAATGTTTAGTATTATAATATTCATTCATAAACACTATTGTTTTTAGGAAAAAATTTCATTCCATTAACCACATATCTCTCAATTAAAAATACTTTTTATTAAGTAATTTGACCAGGTGATGGATATAAGTAATTGAGGTATGAATCAAATTAAAAGGGTAAACATGAATTGAGTATAGTATTAGTGGTTCTGAATTTCTAGTGTACAGTTTATTAACATTATTTTTATTTGGATGATATATATATTTTTTAACTATAAATAATTTATTTAAGAAATGAATTTCATGTAGATAACAATATACAAATTAATTAGTGAAAGTCCTATTTTTTCTGAATGAATTGTATATATAAAATCTACATATTTATTAAATTTAATACTTTGAAAATTAATATCAATAAAATGATGGGATTAAATTATATAAATTAACTGTAAAATCAATTAATAACATTCATGAAATAATTAAACACATATAAACAACATAAATTTAAACATTAATGGAAAAATAAAAATATTTTTTGGAAAAATTGATTTCTGTTTATATTTTATATTGTTTTATTTAAAATATAAATTTAAAAATGTTATTATCTAAATTTAATTTATAGAAAAAAACATTTGGAATAATCATTTTTATATTATCATAGGGAAAATTTTTGTTATTTTTAAAATGTAATGATTTATTAATTAATATTAAATAGTAATGTTTTTATAGATATCATATATTTAATAACAAAATCATTATATAAATATTACATAACATATTAAAAAACATTTTAATTGATATTTAATAATAATAATTATTATTTTACACTTAAAATATCATAGATTTCATATAAATTAATTTTTTTTCATGATAAATACAACATCATTAATTATTGTTGTCTCAATTCTTTGAAGACATTAAAAAAGAAAAAAATGGTTCTCTTTAAGATAATATTCAAATGTTATTAAATATCAGATCCATGAAACAAATAAATACAACGAATAATAAATTATTTTTATGTATGAATATTAATTTTGAGGTTATATAGAGTTTTAATTATCAAGACACTAGATTAGTGTCGATGCATCTCCTGCCGAGGAAAGAGAAAATTCAAATAAAATGGTTTTAAAACATTTAATGTGATACATTTTAGATTAATTAATGTTTTTCATTAATTATATTTATATTTATGAAGTATAATTAATTATAATAATTTTAATTCATGAATTTTTATTTTCATTTTAACATATTAATGTCAAATTACAATAATAACCCTAAAAATCTCATTACTATATTTAAGGTTGAAAATAAAATATATGGTCATAAAATATCAAAAAACCACATATATTAATGGTATGATGACATAAATACAACCCTACCCTAATTCCATTTCACTTTTTATCAATTTTGGCCCCACATGGATTCAAAATGACATTCTATTTCTAACAATAATTATGTATTTAGAAAATATTCATCCATCTCACCTACAAAAGGACCCCTCGACCAACCACTATAAAAAACACATAAAATTATAATTAATCCTTATAATATTCCATATTTTATTCTCTTGTATTCTACCTATGATCCATGAGTTTATGTTATCAATATAATCCCCTAACATCTTTTAAACCAAGACGGCTTTCATGAGATGATAAAATTTCATATTTGTATGAATAGAAATCTTATCCTTCAATTTAATTTACCTTAATCATAAAATTTTAATATTTTTTAATTATTTTAACAAAATGATCCTTTTATACAAAAAATATTACCTCTATTTAGATACATTTTCATTACATAACAATACAATCCATGCCATAAACATTAAGGTTTAGTGTCTTTTGATATTAGATATACAATATTATTATTTTTAAATGATATACATTATATCCCATAGAGATATTACCTTGTATTACTATTCATAATTATGCTCTACTAAAAACATTCTTCATAAATTGGGAAAAGTAATCATAAGAAAAGGGTGATCTTAGATTCTCAGTAACGGAAAACATTGAGGATATTGATTAACGATCACAATAAAGCATAATATAAGAATAAGAACATGATATCAAGATCATAACTTACAAATCTGATAACCAATATGATAAATATTATAAACATTAGTTAAGGAATATTAACATTTCAAAATAAATGAATCATAAGAATTATAATTCATCATAACTCAATCAAGTGACATATGTTCATGTCATAAACTTTGGTGGAATCATCAAAATTATATAGATGACTTCATATGTATTGGTTAACTAACAAGACTGTTCAAACAACATAAATTCTTATTTCCCATTTAGGTTAAGTATATCAACTTTTTCCCCATAATAGATCAATCACTTCAACTTTTTTCCTATAAGAGATGATGAAATTAGATATTTTTTGAATAACTATATCTTGAGATAAAATACATCACAGAATGAATTAGAGGAAGATATAGATCCCACCAATTAAATAATTAAAATCATTAATCTTGTTTTCAATAATATCATTAATCATTCTTCATATCAGAACCCATGAAATGAGAGGGGTTTCATAAAACATTTTCATATCATGACTCATGAACTAGAAAAATGATTCATAACCATCATGAAATCATAAATAGCAAACATACATAGAAAGAATAAGGATTTCATCCTTAGATTATATACCTATTAAGGAAAAATAAATTTTAAATAATGTAATATTAAATGGAAAATGATGTTAAAATATAATGTGGAATAATATTTTAGGAAAATAAGTTTTCCACATTGAATTCACATCTTTTATTGAGAAAATATACACTTTTAAATAATTTTTTTTGAAAATAAATTTTTAAACATGTAAAGGATTCTTAAAATCATTAAGGAATAATAATTATGGGAAATTGGGCTATTGCATTATAAGCTAAACAAAATTCCTTCCATTTTTTAGGAAAAATTACACAGTAATTTGTTTGGAAAATTGAAAATGTTTGCATTAAAACCATTTTTTAAAAAGTAAAAAATGGGTAAAAATTATTTTACACAAATGTAGGATAATATTAATAACCATTTTTAATTGTTTTAATAAATAATTGACATTAATGAGAAATATTCCATAATGGATAGTCATAAATATTCTTGAATAATGATTACACTGTGAAATAAAACCTTACCTCAAGTATCTATATCCCCCTTTCATTTTAACAACTCCTGTATAGTAAATATATATTTATAATACATGTACTCCATAACCGTACTCATATAAATCATTTAGTGTAGGATTTATTTATACCATATTTTCACCCATTCATTAATAATTTTTTTATTAAAATAACTTTCGGGTAGAAACTACTTTGTTTTCCAAGAATATTACAGTTCAACAATCCTGTTAATTAAAAATTGATCATGGATGAAAAATTTATTTAATATTAATCATGGTATAAAAATAACATATATTCATTATATACGTATTCGTAAAAAGAAGTGATGAAAAAATGATTCACATTATTCATGGTGACGGTAGGTCGTACGTGCACTTGAATGCTATTTCCATTATTCGATCAATGTATGAAAGAATTGTAAATAAAAATTAACCATTAAAAAATCCTTATTACATCATATATATCTTATAAATTCATAAAATTGTTCCTTATTAAAATTCAAGGGAAATATAAATAAAAAACAGTCACATCATATCCAGGACATGGTAGTCCATATGTGCGCACGAGCGACATTATCGTTTCCCAAAGGATTGGATGAAAAGAAGGTGGAATTGATATTATCATATAATATGTATAATTTTTTCGTGAATATCATTTATAAATATTTAAACCATCATAATACACACAAATAAAATTTAGTGATAAAAAATTAATTGTATCGATATGTGGAGACGGTAAGTTGTACATACGTATGAGCGATAAATTAACTTCTTATTTGATGGGAATGAGGGTGTATACAGGGCTTTTAATTACCATTATAAAATTTAATAATATTTCTTATACTTAATTTATTATTTTATGATATATTTAATTGATTTATAATAAGTAAATAAGAATAGAAAAAAAGTGACTGGTTAAGGTGACTACCTCTTCATCGAAACAAGCTATTTAGATCTTCTCCATCAGGCTCTAGAGTTTCTATTTTGGGAAGATAAGTAACTCTATTGTTTTTCTAGGGAACTGTAGAAGAGAATTTGGATTAGTATGGATGATATAGAAGACTCATAAAAGAGTAATGAAATAATGGAGGATGAGATCATTTATAAATGATGTGAGGGGTACATTAGGAATTTCTAAAATGGTTACATTACAATAAAATAAATATCATCCAAAATACATCCAAATTTAATGGTTTTTATGATAAGCTGGGTTACAGTTGTAATCCCATTAAAAAATATATTTTTAAAACAATTTGGTGTAATTTTAATCCTTATAACTTTAATTAACCCTTACTTGACCAATTTTAATAAAAAATATGATTTTCAATATTAAAAGGTTTCAATTTTTTATAAGGGGTCAATTGGACCATAAAAGGACAATTTGTGAAATTTTATACCATATCAAACCCATAAATTTATTATATTTAGGGTTTTTTATGTTATCTATAAATATTAATTTGATAAAATACTATTAATGTCAATTTTGATAATATTCGTTTAGTTTAATGTTAAATATATTAAGGAAAAGTATGGATTATGATATAATATTTTTAAACATTCGTAATATTTCATATGGGCCAATAAATTTATTTTAACTCATTAAATATCTAAAATTATATAAAATTTATTATTTTTAATATCATTTTTTTCCACTAATTAAATAATTACTTTATCAATATCGTGCATCCATTTACAGTAATTATATCCTGAATAAAAAATGAAATAAAATTATCATTATGAAGATAAATAGTTTATATTTTAAATTACTATTTATATTTAAATATATCCTATGGATATCTCATATTAGGTATATTTTGGATATTCAAAACAAGAGTGTGACATGTTTGACTTTTCTGGAAAAAACTATAAACATATTAATCAAATCCAAATAGAAAACAATTCCATATTAAATAGTATTAGATAAGTATGTATGAAACATAATCATGTAATAATATCAATTCAAATTTTAGTGTATTTTTATAGTCCTTATCATTTTATTCTTATCACTAATTTCATGTTTCACCCTTTATCATGGTAACAAAAATTACTAATGTTACAATTCACATTGAAAAAAACTAAAAACGGTCCTATTTACTAAATTTGGATAACCTAATTCTGAATATGGAATCCATTTTAAAAAACATAATAATTAAATAGAATTATTTAATATTATATTACACTAGAAAAAAAACAATGAGAAAAAACATTATTATTAAAATTGTTTATTTTTCGTTCAAATGTTTTTTATTTTAATATATAAAAAATTGAAAAAATATAAATAATTTAAAACCTATTTAAGAATTTATAATTCATAATTTTTTCATTTTTATTCATTCCTTCCAATCCAATGTCTTTGTTGGAATTATCACATAAAAATATTTTAATGTTATATTGTGTTTTGTTTAAACTATATGTTTCTTTTATGAGAAGATATAATATTATTTAAACGGAAAATTTTCATAAAAATATAGAGGTTTCAAATTATTCACCACTTATAATGAATTTTGACAATGAAATTCATCAATATGAAACAAAAAATGATTATAATTCTGCCTCATCACATCCTAAAGTTCCCACACAGCTTCCTCAAATTAGTGGTTTTACAAAAAAACATTAACCAGGAGAGTGGTCTAATTTCATAGAACATTATATCTAAAATCAATAATCAATATCTTTATTTATTTATAAGATATTTCCCTCTACATTGGTACAACCTAAAAGTTTTAGTACATGTGAACGATTTTGTAGGTACTTCCTCAAGAGAGATACATGGTACATATCATGAACTTGAGAGTGATTCACTGGAAGTTATAACTGATAAGCTACTATACTGATACGAACAAGCATTTTAAAACAACCAATAAACATAGGGATACATTTTACCTTGTTTCAAAATATCTTAACTCTCTTATAGAGATATATTCATAGGAATACCTTTTCACCTACTTAAAAATAAAGATCATTTTGACGATTATTAGCATAACATTTTTTTCAAATCTGATTGCTCTTATTTGTTGTTCAATGGATATAAAATTATATTCCATTTTATAATCTAGATCAAGTCCTAATAACTTTATTTCGCCATCATTAATCTATGATGTGGGGGTTCTATATTTCATACAATAGAGGGATTCATAAGGATCCATCTGAATGTGGTGTTCAAAGCTATTATTGTATAAAAATTCTAGAAATGGAAGGTGTTTATCCCAATAACATATGAAATATATTGAATAATCTCTAATAAGGTCTTATAGAGTTTCAATGGTCCAATTTGACTGACCATATGTCTGAGGATGATAACTAGTGCTAGAACATATCTCTTTATCCAAATCTTATTGAAGACTTATGTCGAGAATCGAGTTAAACTTTATATCCCGATCAGATACAATGGATGGGTGAACCCAATCCATTCTTACAACTTCCTTAATATATATTCTTGTAAAATGAATAAGAGAGAAATATTATCCAAATTTAATGAAGTGTTCTGACTTCGTAAGGTGATCAATTATAAACCATATATCATTATGGCCATTAGTTATTTTGGGGAGTGCAGGGATTAAATCAATGGTGATATTTTTTTATTAAAAATTAGGAATGGTTAATGGTTGTAACATACGCTTATACATCTGTGTCTTAGAATTAAGTTACTCATAATAAATATAGTGAGAAACATACTATGCATATATCTTCCCCCATTCCATCCCAAACTAAATACTCTTGTAGGTTTCTATATATATTTTTAATCCTGAATGAATATAAAATTTTAATTTATGATCATAAACAATCACCATATTCATTAAATATAGTATGGATGGGACACTTTAAAAGTTCTTAAACCTTATTAATCATTCATAATCAATGTTAATCTCTAGATCATTTGTTAACTTCCTTTATAGTTCAACATATTTATTTTACAACTCATTAATCCTAACTTGGATATATAGTTGAACATTAAGTTGAGATAGAATATTTATCCCCTTCCTATTATATATCTATATTCATAGTTTTTATATACATAAGTATTGGATCTTTTGTTAACATAATCATAAATAATCTAGAATAGTCATTTTATCTCAAATCATTTTCCACCCTATCTCTTTTCCTAATAAGGTAATATATTCAATATTTATAATGTATAATGACCTCTAACCATATTCTTTGGCGCATGTTTAGCTATATTTTAGTGACCATATACCTTAAATTTTTTTGATCAGTTTATATGAAACATCTTTTTTCATATAGATAATTAATCAACATATTTAATGAAAAAATCACCACAACTAACTCTAAATCAAGATATGGATATTTTTCTTATGGACCATTAATTTTTGTGAGTCATAAGCTATCACAAAATCATGTTTCATGAGAACACATCCAGGTCACATCATTAATAAATCACTCTAGATCACACACCTTTTTCCACTATAGGGTAATGTGAGCATAGGTTCACAAATAAACCATCACTCTAGATCCTTGAAATTCTCTTTACATTCTTCAGTCCATATGATCATAACTCTTTATTGGGTAAACATGGATAATGGATTAGATAACAATGATAAATGTTCCAAAAAGCATATATAATATCCATCCAAAGAAACTAAACTATTTATATTTGTTTGCATGGTTGGTATCATCTATTTCTCATTAATAACAACCTATTAAGGATATATTGATTATGACTCATTAATATACATTTATGAATCCAAAATTAACAATGGGAAAAAAAATTATACTGATAATATTTCCCTAATGTTTTCTATATAATACTCAAGTGATATTCATGCTCTTCCCTGTCAAAACCCATCCTCGGGGCCCGTTTCGTGACTGACCCAATCCCACCTTCCATAGGCCAGGGGCTGGCGACTAGCACCAAGGCGTAATTCCCGGTAAAAAAGGGAAGGCATTGTCTTTGTAAAGTAAACAAACACCACAGATCAAGCAAGCACTAGAAGTAAATTCTAAGTAAAAACTAGGTACAACAGTAAGTGCGGAAAAGTAAGTGGGCCAGAATACATACCCAAATTGAAAGTAAAGTACAAATGGAAAGGGAAAACAACAAATGAAAGTAAAGCCGCAACATCGAGTCGTCTACTGGGAGTCCCACATGAAGGGTGAGTACAGATAGCCTCCACAGCTCCTCGGGTCCAGTCGTCCGCTCTGAGTACGTCCCGCCCAGTGGACCACCTCCAGGTACAGTCTTGCTCCACAAGCCTCAACCACGATCCGCGCTGTCTGTCATATGCAAGCAACACAACGTAGTGTGGGAATAGCCCGTGCAGGGGTGAGTATAATCTACTCAGTAGGCACCCTGAGACCCCCGAAGGTCTCCCAGAATCCACAAAGGATAGATACAATCACGAAGTAACATCCGACACTACTTACGTATATGCCCATACATATACCTAAGTCATCAATTCCAGTTTGGCTCCAACATCCGAGCCCAAGTACAACCCAGTCCACACAGGAAAACACAACCCAATCCACACAGGAAAGCAAAACGTAATCCACACAGGATAGCACAACTCAATCCACATAGGAAAGAAAAACAGGATTCAGCTCACACAGTTATACTTCTTCATATGACGATAGAGATGATCAGATATAGCCACTAATTCATCTAAGTCATCGGACCCACAAAGGATCGATAGTTACTAACCCCCGCAATGACCCACAAAAGAACTGACCCACACAGGATAGATAGGTAACTAACCCCTGCAAGGACCCACACATGATCGGACCAACATAGGATCTGTAGGAGCTGGCCCACACAGGACCGCTGAGTGTTGACCCACATAGGATCTGACCCACACAGGATCGGTAGTACTGATCCACATAGGATCGCTGAGTGCTGTAGTCGTCACCGCCGAATCCACTGAGGATCTCTGTATAGTCGTCGTCGTCGTCGCAGTCACAGCCAGCTCTAGGTTTCTCGTACAAAGCAAGCTCATTCGGGAGGGTCTGCTCCACGAGCCGAGGGGCTGATACATCAACTGACACAAAGTCCAGATTTGATGTATACAAAAGTTCCATATCGCCAACAGGAACTCAACGTCATAGACAGCGCGTCAATCTGACGCCCGGTCCGAATGTTATTGGCTATTCTGTCCCAGGGGCACGGTTGGATTTTAAGTCAAAACCAACCCGACCGTACACTACCAGCATCCAACCCTCGAGCAGAGTAAGCCAAAATGTCTATCTCACTTAGAGTAATCCAACAAAGTCAACGACATGTCAATCGGACGTCCAAAGCTCAAGTTATAATCGTTTCTGCTCCGAGGGCCTGGTTGGTTTCAGGTACGATCCAACCCGAACGAACCCAAAGTTCTCCCAAATCCTAAGTGTAATATACCGAATTGACCGTCTCGATCCAAGGATCGCTATGCGACTGACGTTGCGTCGATTGGAGGTCTGCAGCTCATGTTATGAGAACCGGACCGAAGAGGTTCGGTATAGGGGGTCCGGGCCCGGTCCGACCCGGCCCGATACCCCTTGGGTTGGCCCGAACCGGGTCGACCTGACCTTGATCCGGGTCCGGCCCACTTGGGCACGGTCCGGCCCGGCTGGCGCGGCCCAGCCCGACCTTTGCGTGGTCCGGTCTAGCAGACCGGCCAGGGCCGCCGGCCCGGTGCGCGGCGCGCTGGCCAGGGGGGCTCGGCCGAAAGACCGAGCCGTTTCGGAGGCGGGGGGGGTGGGGGGCGCTGCCCCCGCATATAGCAACTGCGACCCCATAATGGGGCCGCTACGTCCGGCCAGCCAGCAGTTTCGAACCCCCGGTTCTTCCATGGTGCGGACAGCCTGCTCTGGCCGGCCGGATTCTGGCAACACGGGACCGGCAAGGCCGGTCCCCCCTGCTCCGATGTTAGCGGCCCAGAACCGGCCACGGCCTTTGTCCGTCCGGCGTGGCGCAACGGCGCTGTACCCCTCTGCCGTGGCCCCGATTCGGCCATGGTGCTTTCGTAGTTCTCCGGGGCGGCGCGACGGCACCGCAACATTGGTTCGTTTTCAACGGCGCCGCACTTCTTCCCCTTCTTTAATATTTTCCGCGCGGTGCTTCGGCACCACGTTTCCTTGCTCGTGATGCAATCAAAATCAAACCAAAAATTTGGAGGAGGGTCAACCATGTTCATGTGGTCCGACCTCCACCCGTTATTGTGATATCAGGCGGCTCAAGAGAAAGGAAGATGGCGACAGAAGAAAAATCACAAAATAAACCCCTACCTCAACATTGTCGTCGAACGACTGTTTGTCGCGGAATTGACCGTCGTGGAAGAACAGGATCATCGCAGAAGAATAGGATCGCCGCAGAAGGAACATCGGTGGCATTATGTGATCTCCGAGGAAGGCGTCTCTCACCGTTGTTCGCCGTCGGAGGTCAGCGTTCTTCGTCAGCGGCGGTGCATTCTTCACGTTAATCGTCGAAGAACGAAGAATCCTCTATTTTTCTCCCAATGTCTTAACACAACACAAAACCCAACATAATAAAATAAGTCCTTCCCTTATTTTATTATCATAACATAAGAATTTGAAATTCAAAAGATAAGAAATGAACAATTAATTCAATGAATTAATTGTAATGATTTAACCGCCCAATTTAATGAGGCATTTCATAACCAAAATAAACGCATGGTTTGAGTTTAATAAAAGGGGAGGTGCAGGAGCGTTACTTAGAGGGAAAGAAACGGTGGTGCTCGTGCGGCCCCCACCTCACAAATATCCTACCAAGTGGGTAGGATATTGTGGGTCCCATCTTATCCTCTTAACTTAGGATAAGCCTCTTTAATTAAAATAGAATAAAATGTTGCACCACTTTTATTTTATTCCTTAACTTATCCCCAAAAATTAAAAACCGCACCCGAGAAAATGCAACTCTGGAAAAGGTGTTTCTAAGAAATAACCAGCACTGCGATTCCATTGGTTCCCCTGGAATTCTATTCCGAGAACCGGTTCAAAAGTTATAAAAAAACCCCGCTCGTTCGTTCACTAAACGTACGAGAGCTAAACTTCGGAAAATGATTCCGGGCACACCGGGCCTCGGAATCAGGTTCCGTTCGAAACTGTGTTCTTGTAAAATTCCCAAGAAAATTAAGAAAAACATTTCCTTGAATTTTAAGGGTCTTTACATTACTCCCATCTTAGGGATTTACGTCCCCATAAAGATACATCAGAAACTAGGGAAACAAAAGTGGGTACTGAGCACGCATCTGAGCCTCCCGCTCCCAAGTGCTCTCTGAGAGGTTCTCGTACTGTCATCTAATGCGCACTAGAGGAATTGACCATCCACATAGGAAACACTCGTGTTGATCCTCAATCTCCACCAGGACCTCCGCAAAAGTCGCCCCATCATGAACGTCCAGCTCCCCATGGTCAACAATATGCGTCGGGTCATGCACGTATCTCCTCAACTAGGATACGTGGAAGACTTCGTGCACCCAGTGCAACTGAGGTGGTAGAGCCAGGTGATAAGCTACCTCGCCAATCCCGTTGAGGACCTGGAAAGGTCTGATGAAGCGCGAAGATAACTTGCCACCTCGGCCGAATCTCCGTAATCCACATTGAGGTGAGACCCGCAAGAAGACGTGGTCGCCATCCTTGAACTCTAGTGGCCTCCACCTCCTGTCATCATAAGACATCTGCCGGCTCTGATCTATCCTCATCCGCTCCTGGATGATCTTGACCTTCTCTATCGTGGCCTGGACCATCTCCAGTCCCACAAGTGCTGACTCCCCAGGGTCTGTCCAGCACAAAAGAGATTTGCAAGGTCGGCCGTACAACGCCTCGTAAGGTGTCATCTCGATGGTGGAGTGGTAGATGTTGTTGTACGCAAACTCCACCAAGGGTAGGTGGTCCTCCCAGCTGCGACCAAAGTCGAGGACACAAGCACGGAGCATGTCCTCGAGAGTCTGAATGGTCCTCTCCATCTGACCATCTGTCTGAGGGTGAAATGCGGTACTCAGATGTAACTGCGTCCCGAATGCCCCCTGAAACCGCTTCCAAAGCTGGTAAGTAAAGCGAGAATCTCAATTAGAGACGATAGATGATGGCACACCGTGAGGCCGCACAATCTCCTTAACGTAGAAGCGTCCCATGCTCTCCACTGAGCCCTGCTCTCTGATGGGTAAGAAGTGAGCCGACTTGGTATCTCGGTCGACAATCACCCAGATGGAGTCGTGACCTATGGATGTACGTGGATGTCCAGTCACAAAGTCCATATATATGCCATCCCAATTCCACTCCGGGACCTCCAAGGGATGTACCAAGCCTGCTGGTACTTGGTGCTCTACCTTCACCTGCTGGCAGGTGAGGTATTGAGAAACGAACTCCGCTACAGACTTCTTCATGCCCGACCACCAGTGTTGTCGTCTGAGATCCTGGTACATCTTCGCTACTCCAGGATGTACCGCCAATGGGGAAGTGTGAAACTCTCTCAGCACTTCCTCTCGTAATAAAACTGGTACGAAGGTACGTCCTCTGAAAAGGACGTTGTGCCCTCTTCCTAAGGAGAAACCATCAGGTGCATATCCTGAGGATATCTGCGCACGCCGCGTCTCATAGTCAGCGTTCCCACGTTGTGCCTCTCTGACCCACTGCAATAGTGGAGGAGTAACTGTGAGTGACTGAAGGAATGTTGCTCCATCTCTATCCCTGAAAGATATCTGCAAAGCGGCTAGCTGCTCTGTCGCCTCCTCAAGTAGTTGAATGTCCGTCCTCCTGCTGAGAGCATCAGCTACTACGATCCCCTTCCCATGAGTATAGACTATCTCAAAGTCATAGTCCTAGAGGAACTTGAGCCGTCGCCACTGTCTCAGGTTCAAGTCCTTCTGAGAGAAGATGTACCTGAGACTCTGATGGTCAGAATAGACTGTAAAGCACTCACCCATCAGATAGTGTCGCCATGTATTCAGAGCGAAGACCACTGCTTCTAACTCTAGGTCATGGGTAGAGTAGTTCTGCTCATGCGGCCTCAACTGACATGAACCATAGGAGATCACTGCCCGCTCCTGCATCAGGAAACATCCAAGTCCAGTCCTTGATGCATCACAGTAGACTACGTACCCTAATCCCTCCTCTGGAAACCTCAAGATAGGTGCACTGGTCAATCACTGTCTCAGCTTCTGGAAGCTCTGCTGACATATGTCTGACCACACAAAGGGTTTCCCCTTCTTCGTCAAATCTTAGAGTGGTGCCGCAACTCTGGAGAAGTCTGGAACAATTCTTCGGTAGTATCCAGCTAGTCCCAAGAAACTCTGCACCTCCATCACGCTCCTGGGTGGCTTCCAAGCTTGCACTGCCTCGATCATCACAGGATCCACTGCAACTCCCACATCAGAGATGACGTGTCCCAAGAAGTGGACCTCACGTATCCAAAACTGACACTTCGAGAGATTTCCATAAAGCTGGTGCTCTTGGAGTGTGTCTAGTACAACCCTCAAGTGGTAGGCATGCTCCTCCTCAGTTGTCGAGTATCTCAAAATGTCGTCGATGAAGACCACGACAAATCGATCGAGGTATGGCTGAATGATCCTGATCATGGGGCCCATGATCACTAAGGGAGCATTGGTTATGCCGAAGGGCTTAACCAAGAACTCATAGTGGTCATACCGACATTTGAAGGCCGTCTTCTGCATGTGATCATCCGAAACGCTGAGCTGATGATAGCCTGACCTGAGGTCTATCTTTGAGAACCACCATGCTCCCTTGAGGTGATCGAAGAGGTCATCAATCCTCGGTAGCAGATACATGTTCCTCACTGTCACCTGGTTCAGGCGATGATATTAAACCCAATGTCGCAAGCTCCCGTCCGCATTCTTGGAGAACGATATCGAGGAAGCCCAGTGTGAAACACTAGGTCAGATGAATCACTTGCCCTACAAGTCCTCCAACTGTATCTGTAGCTCTCAAATCTCGGAAGGATCCATCCGATATGTTGGGGTGGATATTGGGGCTGTCCCGGGGTACAGTTCAATATAATAGTCTACCTCTCTGCGAGGAGGTAGTCCTTGAACGTCGTCGGGGAAAATGTAAGCATACTGATCCACCACTGCAGGAAAACCAGGACTCCACACGTCAACTTCTCCTAGGATGAGGCTAGCCAACTGATGAGTGATGGGTTGTCCTCTCCTCTGCGAGAGTCCATCCTGTGCTGCGAAGGCTCCCTTCTCGCCGGTGAAGGTGAACCTGATCCAGTCGGTGCATACACATCGCACCTTGTGCCTAATACAGTCAGTCTGAGCATGGACTGTAGATAACCAATCCATGCCCAAGATGAAGTCGTAAGGCCTCGATGCCACTACAAGAAGATCCCAGCCAAAGCTCCGACCTCCTAGAGTAAGCTCAAACTGCCGGAACCAGTGCGTAATCATCGAGTCTGCTCCCGTAGGAGTCTCTAGCCGTAAAGATCGAGTCAACGGCTCTATCGGAATCTCCGAGCTCCGAACAAGGGCATCAGATATGAAAGAATGACTCTCTCCTGTGTCTATAAGAACTGCATCAAGGGTGGAATAGACATAGATAGTACCTAGAATCATCTCGGGCGTGCCGTGGTCGTAGGCCTCCACTTCCTGGAGTTGTGCCTATCTCTGCCCACCAGCTCCCTCTGGTCAGGGTGGACCTCCTTGTGGTGGTGGTGATACAGCCTCAAAGCGTCGCCCACCACCTGGTACTCGGCCAGCTCCTCTACCTCATTCGCCTGCTCCTTGAGGACCACCACGGTCGACCCTCTGCCTCTGTCGGGGTGTCCCCTCAACCGTCTTCTGCTCCTCGGCATGGCGGGTTGGGCAGTCACGAGCCATGTGGCCCTGCCCGCCGCATGCGTAGCACTCTCTGCCTCTCAAAAGACTGGCTCCGCGCTGTATGCCCCGCACTACTGATCCAGTGTCTTTAGGTCGTCTGCCTGAGGGTCTGGTCTACTTGGACCCATGAGTCATCCGTCGACTGCCTACTGCAGAAGACTCTACTACGTGTCGCCCTGTGGTAGGTCTCGCTGCTGGCGAATGCTCGACAAGGAAGCTCTCGATCCGAAGGGCTCGCTCTAGTAAACCTGCCTATGTCGGAATGCTGAGGGAGATCAGTGATGCCCTGAAATTCTGCCTCAATCCCTGCTCGAAGGTCTGGGCCCGAAATAATGGGTCCCTTACCATATCTGTCGAGTAGCGCGAGAGATCAGTAAATCTCACCGAGTAATGGGAGACCGTCAAGCTGCCCTACCGCAGTTGAAGAAGCTCCTGGATGTGTACCACACAGAGGGTGGCTAAGATGAACTCTGAGCGGAAGAGGCTCTCAAAGTCTATCTAGAGAAGTGATGCCTCATCATGTACCTGGAGCATCATGTTCCACCATCTGCCTATTGCTGCGTGCAGTAGGCTCGCTGCGAGGATCACCATGAGGTATGATGGTGTCCTCACCTACCTGAAAACTTGTACCACTGCCTCCAGCCAATCCTCAGCTGCCTGGGGGTCTGTCTCCCTGTGGAACCTGGGTGGTCGCTGGTGCTAAAACTCATGCAGTGCACTAAGGTGACGTGCATCGTCAGAGGCTGGGGTTGATAGCATCGGTGGCTCAGTGGGTATAGGTACCACCAGTGTCTCACTTGTCAAAGGGCACTGTACCGAGGCCTCGTCGCTCGTTGGGATGTCGTCACGCAAAACTCTCGGAACCCTAGTTGGCTGCCATCGTGGGGACATCCTGAAAAGAAACAGGTGCGCCACGGTCAAACAGTATACCTGGTGAGATGACACAAAGTAATCATAAAGAAAACTTGAAACACATATGCAACCAATGTTTCCATGCATTAAGTCAGAAATCAGAAGTTAGGATCCTGGTGTACAGATACGTCGACCGCCACACCAACACTAGATTCCCAGGACTGAAAACGACACTCAATACTATTAACACTGTTGCTTCACATTGAAAAAGATCAGAGTCCTGAGTTCTGCGGTAGAACCGAACTCCTCTGATACCAATTTTTCACAACCGATCCTCGGGACCCGTGCCATGACTAGCCCAAGCCCGCCTTCCATAGGTCAGGGGCTGGCGACTAGCACCAAGGAGTAATTCCTGGTAAAAAGGGAAGGCATTTCCTTTGTAAAGTAAACAAACACCACAGAGCAAGCAAGCAGTAGAAGTAAATACTATGTAAAAACTGGGTACAACAGCAAGTGCAGAAAAGTAAGTGGGCCAGAATACAAACCCAAACTGAAAGTAAAGTACAACTGGATAGGGAAAACAACAACTGAAAGTAAATCCACAACGTCGATCCATCTACTGGGAGTCCCACATGAAGGGTGAGTACAGATAGCCTCCACAGCTCCTCGGGTCCAGCCGTCCGCTCCGAGTACGTCCCGCCCAGTGGTCCACCTCCAGAAACAGTCCTGCTCAGCAATCCTCGACCACGATCTATGCTGTCTCTCGTCTGCAACCAACACAACGTAGTGCGGCCATATCCCATGCAGGGGTGAGTATAAGCTACTCAGTAGGGACCCCGAGACCCCAGAAGGTCTCTCATAATCCACAAAGGATAGATACAATCATGAAGTAACATCTGAAACTACTTAGGTATATGCCAATACATATACCTAAGTCATAAATTCCAGTTCGTCTCCAATATCCGAGCCCAAGTACAACCCAGTCCACACAGGAAAACACAACCCAATCCACACAGGAAAGAAAAACGTAATCTACACAGGATTGAACAACAAAATCCATATAGGAAAGCAAAACAGGATTCAGATCACACAGGTATACTTCTTCGTATGACGATATAGATGATTAGATATATCCACTGATTCATCTAAGTCGTCGGACCCACAAAAGATTGATAGGTACTAACCCACGCAATGACCCACAAAATATCTGACCCACATAGGATCGATAGGTAACTAAACCCCACAATGACCCACACATGATCGGACCCACACAGGATCTGTAGGCGCTGGCCCACATAGGACCGCTGAGCGCTGACCCACACAGGATCGGTAGCACTGATCCACGTAGGATCGTATAGTGTTGTAGTCGTCGCCGCTGAATCCACTGAGGATCTCTGTACAGTCGTCGTCATAGTCGCAGCCAGCTCTAGGGTTCCCGCACACATCAAGCTCATTCGGGAGGGTCCGCTCTATGAGCCGAGGGGCTGATACATCAACTAACACATAGTCCGGAGTTGATGTATCCAAAAGTTCCGTATCGCCATCAGGAACTCAACGTCACAGACGGCACGTCAATCAGACACCTGGTTCGAAATTTATTGGCTATTCCGTCCTAGGGGCCCGGTTGGTTTTTAAGTCAAAACCAACCCTACCGTACTCTATTAGCATCCAAACCTCGCACAAAGTAAGCCAGAAGGTCCATCTCACTTAGAGTAATCCAAAAAATTCGATGGCACGTCAATCGGACGTCCGGAGCTCAAGTTATAAGCATTTCCGCTCAGAGGGCCCGGTTGGTTTCGTGTACGATCCAACCCGGCCAAACCCAAAGTTCTCCAAAATCCTTAGTGTAATATACAAAAATGACTGTCTCGATCCAAGGATCGCTACGCGACTGACGTTGCGTCGATTGGAGGTCCGCAGCTCAGATTATGGGCAATGGACCGAAGAGGTTTGGTATAGGGGGTACGGTCCCGGTCCGACCCGGCCCGATACCCCTAGGGTCAGCCCGAACCGGGTCGACCTGACCCGGGTCCGAGTCCGGCCCAATTGGGCGCGGCTCGGCCCGGTTGGCGTGTCCTAGCCCAGCCCGACCCGGCTGGAGCGGCCCGGCCCGGCCTGGGCGCGGCCCGGTCTGACAGACCGTCCAGGGCAGCCGGCCCGGCGCGCGGCGCGCTGGCCAGGGGGGCGCGGCCGAACGGCCGGGCCGTTTCGGAGGTGGGGGGCACTACCCCCATGTGTAGCAACTTCGGCCCCATAATGGGGCCGCTACGTCCGGTCAGCCGTGGTTTTCTAACCCCCGGTTCTTCCACGGTGCGGCCAGCCCGCTCCGGCCGGCCGGCTTCTGCCACCACGGGACCAGCAAGGACGGTCCCCCTACTTCGATGTCGGCGGCCCAGAATAGGCTGCGGCCTTCATCCGTCCGGCACGGTGCGACGGCGCTACGCCCCTCCACCACAGACTTGCTCTAGCCGCGGTGCTTTCATAGTTCTCCGGCGCGGCGCGACGGCGCCGCATCTTTTGTTCGTTATCAACAGCGCCGCGCGACGGCGCCACACTTCTTCCCCTTCTTTAATATTTCCGCAAGGTGCTTCGGCACCGCGTTGCCTTGCTCGTGCCGCAATCAAAATCAAACCAACAAGGGGGAGGATAGTCGGCCATGTTCGTGTGGTCTGACCTCCTCCTGTTATTGTGAAATTAGGCGGCTCAAAAGAAAGGAAGATGGCGATGAGAGAAAAATCACAAAATAAACCCCTACCTCAACGTTTTCATCGAACGAGCATTTGTCGCGGAATTAACCGTCGCGGAAGAAGAGGATCATCACGGAAGAAGAGGATCGCTGCAGAAGGAACGTCGTTGGTGTTACGTGATCTCTGAGGAAGGCGTCTCTCGCCGTCGTCCGCCGTCGGAGGTCGGCGTTCTTCGTCGGAGGCGGTGCGTTCTTCACGTTCTTCGTCGAAGAACGAAGAATCCTCTCTTTTTCTCCCAATGTCTTAACACAACACAAAATCCAAAATAATAAAATTAGTCCTTCCTTTATTTTATTATCATAACATAAGAATTTCAAATTCAAAAGATAAAAAATGAACAATTAATTCAATGAATTAATTTTAACAATTTAACCGCCCACTTTAATGAGGCGTTTCTTAACCAAAATAAATGCACTGTTTGAGTTTAATAAAAGGGTGGGTGCATGTGCGTTACATAGAGGGAACGAAACGGTGGGGCTTGTGTGGCCCCCACCTCACAAATATCCTACCAAGTGGTTAGGATATTGGGGTCCCATCTTATCCTCTTAACTTAGGTGAGGCCTCTTTAAGTAAAATAAAATAAAATGTCGCACCACTTTTATTTTATTCCTTAACATAACCCCAAAAATTAAAAACCACACCCGATCAAACACAACTCCGGAAAGGTGTTTCCAAGCAATTACCGGTGCTGTGATATAATGACCCGAAGCCTAACGTACACGGACATTACATTACATTTGCGGAATACTTAGTACATAACAAAAACACACACTAAAGGATCGTAATAGTTTAGTGTCTTTGGAAACTTGGAACGTAATCTTCTAATCGTGGTGAAAGTTCTTCAATATCTCCCATAAAGGTCATCCCTTTTTTTTACCTAAAACCATTCTTTATATCCCGGGGAAAAGAAAACCTAAATGGGTGAGCTCAAATGCTCAGTAAGGGTAAACAAAAGAAATATCAATCACATCATATATAATAGAACATAGCTTTTGGAAATCTTAACCTGCAAAAAAACTCATAATATCATAACATGGGATAAATCATAGAAGTGAAATGTAATCCCAATAATCATAACTTAAAACATGAAACTTTGTGGCATACACACATAATCATAGAGAATCATTTCTTGTTAGTCAAGACTCAATGCCAAGACTATCTTAGTGGACAAAGTCCCTTTCTGAATCGAGTAATCCTCGTTTCAGTCCTGTTTCACTGAACCTGTATAACCTACCATTCCAGCCATGTCTATCTCATGAGATATAAAATCTTTACCCAATGCATTGGAGGGAGATATAGGTCCCACCCATCTCTTAATGAATCCTTTCTTATGTGTGCCACAAAATGATAAATCATACATCATTGCATAACCCATGTAATAAAAATGGGATTCTTAAACAACATGACATCATAAAACCATTCATATAAGATAAAGGAATTGATAAACATAATTCCATCACAACATAGTCAAATCAATGTATAAATATGGATAGAAATAGAACCCTTTATTATCTTATATAGAAAATAATTTTGATAAAACACTTGAATTGAATTCTTGATGAAAATATCCTTTCTTCTTCAAAATCAATTTTTTATTCACAAAACATCATGCAATTTTAAAAGAAAGAGATTTTATTGAAAATAGTCATGAAATCTTTTAGAGGAAGCTTCATGAAAATAAGGCTTTATAAAACAGTATAAATCCGTTCGTGCCATATAAGTTAAAAAAAACATTCTTCGTACTTTTGTCGGAAAAGTCAAAAAGTACCTCGTACGGAAAAACGACAAAAGATTTATTTCATATTCTTTACTAAAAACTCACCTAAGGGTAAAATTGGATTTAAACTATTGCAAGTGGATGGAAACAATATTACATATTGAGGGAACATGGATGTGGATGATAAAATACACCCCAGTAAATACTTACGAATAAACAATCTCGGATAAAAATGAGATTGTGATATTTCCCTTACCTTAGGTCCGACTTGCTTTGTAAGTGTCCGAACCTCCTGTATAATGATTTAAATCATGTTATTGACTTATTACAGAATCATATTCATTGTTATGATATCATATATGGTTCACTTATGACATTATATTACCCGTTCTTTTGTAAATTCCATGTTAAAGAACGTTTTGGGTAAAAATCATTTCATTTATCGTAGGTGTTTTGACTTGTTGTTCTTGACATTATTATTACTTATATCATGATTTAATTACTTACAGAATATAAAATATGATTTATATATCATATATATTCAGTATATATATATATATAATAGATATTTAAATGAAATGAAAAACACCGTTCATGGAGACGGTAGTCCGTACGTACGCATGAACGCTGTTTTTCTTTCCTTATTGTCTTGAATGGAATTAAGTAGATGACATTCATATGTATATATATACATAAATCCAGTAGCTTTATAATGTCATATATTTCATTATTATTTCTTATATATACATTATAATCATTCTTAAATGGTTAACATGGAGAATGAATCTCATCGCGTCGTGGAGACGGTAGTCCGTACGTACGCACGAGCGATGATATCATTTCTATAAATATTGAATTAAATTGGAGTGGATTATACAATATATCATAATCAATATGATGTTGTAATAACTATGTATAGTTATTCTTTACACCATTATACCCATCCATGTAAGGTGGTGGTGGAAAATAGATTACACCACGGCGTGGAGACGGTATTCCGTACGTACGCACGCGCGGTGATTTCTTTTTCCGTAGGATGGATAGATGGTGAAATAGGGTTATTTCATAGATATAATAACATATCAGTATATGAGTGATACTGATGTTATTACTTCATAATGAAAAAACCTAAGAAGAAGAAGTGGAAGAAGAAATAAAGATGAAAGAATTGGTAACGGTAATTACCTCTTCTTTGAAGCGCCTCTTTGAGACCTCCTCTTAGGGCACTAAAATTGGTCTTTGAGGAAGACCAGAACCTCTAGGATGTTTCTAGGGAAGTGGAGAAGAGATTTTGGCATGGGTTGGCCGAGCTTGAGTGCTCAAATTGGTGTGAGGAGGAGGGGGAGGAGGTGTCCTTTTATAGGGGAGGAGAGGGGCACCTTAGGAATATCTCAAAATATTATTTTATATTAAAGTCAAAATCGGTTTATAATGGTTCCAAATGGTCTTATTTCGAAGCTAAGGTGGGGATGGGTCGAAATCCTATCAACCAATAGAATTTGGACAAGTTTAGGATATTATTGTAAACTTATCAATTAGATTTAACTCCAAGTTAAATAATTTAACTTTTACCGTGTCTTTTTGTTTTTTTTCACAATATGGTTAATACACTTACTATAACATGCCAAACGAACCCCAAATTGTTTATTATTAATATATATATCCTTATTTAAGTCATTTGGCCGAACCTAAGATTTTTAGGAATAAAATAACAATTAATAATATAATATTTGATTTAAAAACTATTTTGTGTCAATTTTGACACTATTTGATATATGATTTTTGTGAAAGTCATAACAGAATTAAATGTTCGAAGCAAGTTAATTAAATCAACATTAATATATCATAGTAACCGAGAAAATTAGTGGAATTCATAAAAAATCTCAAATTACATTTATTTTGGTGTTTATAACATCAATTATGTCAATATTTCATTAATAAGATAATTACTGCATCATCGTTGTGTCATAAATAAATTAAATTATTTTATGTCTCAAAATTACAAATAAAATACCATCATGTAGGAAATCGTTTTAGCTTTCTAATGAATATTTACAATCGAATTTATCTTATTTATAACCCCATATTAAAAATGATTTACTTATTAAACATTGATTTTAACTATTTTAACCCTTCTTTAAATAAATTAATAATAAATGTCCTAATCTAATCCAAGTGGGCCTAAATAGTTATATTTTATTCCTAAGTTTGTTTTTGGTCGAATTACACTTGTCCAATAGAATTAGGACATGTGTTAGGGTAATATTAATATCATATTTACCCTTAGTTACCCTATTTACTATTAACCGTGGTAAAAAAAGTAAAAAGTTACTATTCACCAAAAAATTATTTTCATCTCATTGAACCACATTTTAGTCCTTGATATTAACCGTGTCTCTCGGATTTTCGAAATTCCATTCACAGAAGCGGTAAAATTAAGTTTTATGCAAAATTCAGTTTTTAACCTACCACTTAGTAGTTTCACTATTCATCAAAAATTGA
This sequence comes from Viscum album, assembly GCA_963277665.1. Lineage (NCBI taxonomy): Eukaryota > Viridiplantae > Streptophyta > Magnoliopsida > Santalales > Viscaceae > Viscum > Viscum album. Next base: position 701,074,784 of record OY728139.1, read on the forward strand.
TGTTTTTCAGAACAATGCCAAAATTTCATCCCAAGCTATATTTCATATTCCGAATTCAAAAATGAAGTCTATTTTACCAAATTCATAACATAAAAGTTTCATTAATTAATTTTATAATTAAATCCCGCTGTTAAAACAAATAGCGTGTTTTTGAGAAACAATATCTATCAAAAGATTGACACTTGTTTATGTCTAGTTTAAATGTGAAATTACATCCAATGACCAACATTGTATTAAATTGTAAAAATATATTCTAAATATACTTTAAAACCACTCAAATTAATGATTTATCACTATTAATTATTTCGATTAAAAAAGTTGTTTTTAATTATAATTTAGTAATTTTCACTATTCATCAGAATATGAAAGTTATCCGAAAAGTACCAAAATTTCACCTTAGGCTAAATTCGATACTCCGAATCCAAAAATTAAGTCCATTTTGAGAGTTAAAATTTCAAAAATTTAAAAAGTGGTTATTACTATTCATAACGGCTAGTTTTAATAATATTTTAATAGCATATCATTGTTTCGTGAAACTCAGGATTACGTACCACACACGCTATCGAGGAAGGTTGTGATTGCGTGTAATGCAAGGCAAGTCAAGGATGCGTGTTGTGCAAGCTCCTTTTGGTGTAGCGTATAACACAAGACAGAAATAAAATTAAAAGGAACATTTTTCATAAAATCTCGGGCTGTTACATTCTACCCCCCTTAAAATGAATTTCGCCCTCGAAATTCGTCGGGATTATAAATGGTTTACTATTCGAAAGTTTCTTTAATAGAAACCCACATCGTAAAAAGGAATATCAAAACCAATCTTTAAAAACAAAAGTATGAAATGTAACGGTTACCCAAATAAACTAATCATTGGGTTTCCACATAGGTGAAAATATGGATATGGAAGAGAAATCTAACGATCATGTTCTGATGGAGAGTGGTAGAGAACATGGCTATGGAAAATCCAGTAATCACAAATCCATAGATTTGTGATGATATAAGGTACCATCTGATTCATCAGGTATAAGATCACTAGGACAACATTTTTGGTTTTCAAGATCATTTCCCTAAAGTTGAAAATTTGAATTAGAATAAATACTTACTTTATTTTGGTACAATCTCACTGTTGTTCGTGCCTTGAACAATTTCCACTTCATCTCTTAAATAAATGAAGTTTAATTTGTTATTAGCAGATCATGTGATAGAATGACGGGTCATTCCATCTGTCTCAAACAAAAGGTTAGCAAAAATTATATGCATAAGTCGATCTCTAGTGAGATTAATCATATATGGTTCCTAAAATGGACTTATACTTCATATATCATACTACTTAATATAATAAAACTAGTTTCTACTAAACAGGGACTTCTTGTAGGCCAGTGGTAGGCGATAAAGGCCAGTCGTACTTCGGTTGTGGGTTCGATTCCTACAGCCTTGTCCGAAGCGATGGGTTGTCGCCCGTCCTGCAGGTTGTCCCTTTTTCTAAAACTACGTTACTATAACATCCCATCAATAATATCGAAAATCTTATATCCTTAAACAATACTAACTTATGTCCAACATAATCCAGTCTAATCATTAGGCTTATACATAATACTGCAGTCCACTCTCATAATATAGTGACATCGATTACCAGAGATTTAATACTGTCGTTGACCCCCACATATCATAAGATATGTCTTGTTGGTCACATTCCAAACATTCAAAGTCCTTAATCATGTATTCTCTTGAATACCTTAGTGAAAACATGAGTGCAGTTAAAAGTTAACACTTTCCACATACCAAAATCCTCAAAATTCTATATACTCAAACCATGATATCACTTAGTCCTTATATCAATCATGAGCTCATGAATACTATCAAACATTTAATTTTCTCCTTATCCCTTCATTATGCGCATATCATCTACATTCCAAAAATATCTGAATAACCTTTCATGGATACTGGTAACATTAATCATACACTTTCAAAACACAAGGAAAGACAACAGTGTAACAATCCATAGATGTCTCTTTATTCCAAAATTACACATGATAAACATGTAATCATTCCACTACATTCTCAAACTATTGACCGAGCTTCAAAAATTCTTTCATCTCACATATCATTTGTAGTCTCTTCATCATCATCCACATAAATACTACCCATATGACCATACTGATTCTCTTCATGAGTCTTTCCCTTAGGGCATTTGTTTGCATAATGCCCATACATTCCACATTTAAAACACTTAACCATTTTTGATGTCGTAGCAATACCATTATCCTCATCCATGGTGTTAACCGACCCTTTTCCTTTGCACTTACTTGCTTTGTGTCCTTCTTTTCCACACCCAAAGCATCTTCCAGTTCCCTTGAAACATTCTCCTTGATGCCTCTTCCCACATGATTTACATAGGGGAAATTGAACTTTCTTTCCTCTATGATCATCATGGAACTCCATCTTTCTCTTATTAGCCGAGTCAGGAAACTTACCAAATTTTACTTTATTGATCATATTATGAGATTGCTGATTCGGCATAATAATGATCTTTGGACTTCCAAATCCCATTTCATTTGGTTGCTCATGAAGAATATCATTCCATTGTCCATCATATCCTCCATTATCGTGAATCATCTTGTTTCCAGCCATTTTCTAAAACCCAAACAGAATAGTGTTAGATGAAAAAATCATAATAAAGGGGGAGTATCATCAATATCTAACTTCTTAGGTTAAATTCTAAGATCGTTACCGTAGTTATAGGACTGTATCCCATACGTATACTTATCCTTAGGGACATCCCTAGACAAACCTTATAAATATCTCTAGGGATCTCACTAAAGTTCTCGCATCCTAGTTTCCAAAGGTTGACTAAACCTTTCCTCTGATACCAACTATAATGACCCGAAGCCTAACGTACATGGACATTACATTACATTTGCGGAATACTTAGTACATAACAAAAACACACACTAAAGGATCGTAATAGTTTAGTGTCTTTGGAAACATGGAACGTAATCTTCTAATCGTGGTGAAAGTTCTTCAATATCTCCCATAAAGGTCATCCCTTTTTTCTACCTAAAACCATTCTTTATATCCTGGGGAAAAGAAAACATAAATGGGTGAGCTCAAATGCTCAGTAAGGGTAAACAAAAGAAATATCAATCACATCATATATAATAGAACATAGCTTTTGGAAATCTTAACCTGCAAAAAAACTCATAATATCATAACATGGGATAAATCATAGAAGTGAAATGTAATCCCAATAATCATAACTTAAAACATGAAACTTTGTGGCATACACACATAATCATAGAGAATCATTTCTTGTTAGTCAAGACTCAATGCCAAGACTATCTTAGTGGACAAAGTCCCTTTCTGAATCGAGTAATCCTCGTTTCAGTCCTGTTTCACTGAACCGGTATAACCTACCATTCCAGCCATGTCTATCTCATGAGATATAAAATCTTTACCCAATGCATTGGAGGGAGATATAGGTCCCACCCATCTCTTAATGAATCCTTTCTTATGTGTGCCACAAAATGATAAATCATACATCATTGCATAACCCATGTAATAAAAATGGGATTCTTAAACAACATGACATCATAAAACCATTCATATAAGATAAAGTAATTGATAAACATAATTCCATCACAACATAGTCAAATCAATGTATAAATATGGATAGAAACAGAACCCTTTATTATCTTATATGGAAAATAATTTTGATAAAACACTTGAATTGAATTCTTGAGGAAAATATCCTTTCTTCTTCAAAATCAATTTTTTATTCACAAAACATCATGCAATTTTAAAAGAAAGAGATTTTATTGAAAATAGTCATGAAATCTTTTAGAGGAAGCTTCATGAAAATAAGGCTTTATAAAACAGTATAAATCCGTTCATGCCGTATAAGTTAAAAAAAAACATTCTTCGTACTTTTTTCAGAAAAGTCCAAAAGTACCTCGTATGGAAAAACGACAAAAGATTTCTTTCATATTCTTTACTAAAAACTCACCTAAGGGTAAAATTGGATTTAAACTATTGCAATTGGATGGAAAAAATATTACATATTGAGGGAACATGGATGTGGATGATAAAATACACCCCAGTAAATACTTACGAATAAACAATCTCGGATAAAAATGAGATTGTGATATTTCCCTTACCTTAGGTCCGACTTGCTTTGTAAGTGTCCGAACCTCCTGTATAATGATTTAAATCATGTTATTGACTTATTACAGAATCATATTCATTGTTATGATATCATATATGGTTCACTTATGACATTATATTACCCGTTCTTTTGTAAATTCCATGTTAAAGAACGTTTTGGGTAAAAATCGTTTCATTTATCGTAGGTGTTTTGACTTGTTGTTCTTGACATTATTATTACTTATATCATGATTTAATTACTTACAGAATATAAAATATGATTTATATATCATATATATTCAGTATATATATATATATAATAGATATTTAAATGAAATGAAAAACACCGTTCATGGAGACGGTAGTCCGTATGTACGCATGAACGCTGTTTTTCTTTCCTTATTGTCTTGAATGGAATTAAGTAGATGACATTCATATGTATATATATACATAAATCCAGTAGCTTTATAATGTCATATATTTCATTATTATTTCTTATATATACATTATAATCATTCTTAAATGGTTAACATGGAGAATGAATCTCGTCGCGTCGTGGAGACGGTAGTCCGTACGTACGCACGAGCGATGATATCATTTCAATAAATATTGAATTGAATTGGAGTGGATTATACAATATATCAGAATCAATATGATGTTGTAATAACTATGTATAGTTATTCTTTACACCATTATACCCATCCATGTAAGGTGGTGGTGGAAAATAGATTACACCACGGCGTGGAGACGGTATTCCGTACGTACGCACGCGCGGTGATTTCTTTTTCCGTAGGATGGATAGATGGTGAAATAGGGTTGTTTCATAGATATAATAAAATATCAGTATTTGAGTGATACTGATGTTATTACTTCATAATGAAACAACCTAAGAAGAAGAAGTGGAAGAAGAAATAAAGATGAAAGAATTGGTAACGGTAATTACCTCTTCTTTGAAGCGCCTCTTTGAGACCTCCTCTTAGGGCACTAAAATTGGTATTTGAGGAAGACCAGAACCTCTAGGATGTTTCTAGGGAAGTGGAGAAGAGATTTTGGCAGGGGTTGGCCGAGCTTGAGTTCTCAAATTGGTGTGAGGAGGAGGGGGAGGAGGTCTCCTTTTATAGGGGAGGAGAGGGGCACCTTAGGAATATCTCAAAATATTATTTTATATTAAAGTCAAAATCGGTTGATAATGGTTCCAAAGGGTCTTATTTCGAAGCTAAGGTGGGGATGGGTCGAACTCCTATCAACCAATAGAATTTAGACAAGTTTAGGATATTATTGTAACCTTATCAATTAGATTTAACTCCAAGTTAAATAATTTAACTTTTACCGTGTCTTTTTGTTTTCTTTCACTATATGGTTAATACACTTACTATAACATGCCAAACGAACCCCAAATTGTTTATTATTAATATATATATCCTTATCTAAGTCATTTGGCCGAACCTCAGATTTTTAGGAATAAAATAACAATTAATAATATAATATTTGATTTAAAAACTATTTTGTGTCAATTTTGACACTATTTGATATATGATTTTTGTGAAAGTCATAACAGAATTAAATGTTCGAAGCAAGTTAATTAAATCAACATTAATATATCATAGTAACCGAGAAAATTAGTGGAATTCATAAAAAATCTCAAATTACATTTATTTTGGTGTTTATAACATCAATTATGTCAATATTTCATTAATAAGATAATTACTGCATCATCGTTGTGTCCTAAATAAATTAAATTATTTTATGTCTAAAAATTACAAATAAAATACCATCATGTAGGAAATCCTTTTAGCTTTCTAATGAATATTTACAATCGAATTTATCTTATTTATAACCCCATATTAAAAATGATTTACTTATTAAATATTGATTTTTACTATTTTAACCCTTCTTTAAATAAATTAATAATAAATGTCCTAATCTAATCCAAGTGGGCCTAAATGGTCATATTTTATTCCTAAGTTTGTTTGTGGTCGAATTACACTTGTCCAATAGAATTAGGACATGTGTTAGGGTAATATTAATATCATATTTACCCTTAGTTAGCCTATTTACTATTAACCGTGGTAAAAAAAGTAAAAAGTTACTATTCACCAAAATATTATTTTCATCTCATTGAACCACATTTTAGTCCTTGATATTAACCGTGTCTCTCGGATTTTCGAAATTCCATTCACAGAAGCGGTAAAATTAAGTTTTATGCAAAATTCAGTTTTTAACCTACCACTTAGTAGTTTCACTATTCATCAAAAATTGATGTTTTTCAGAACAATGCCAAAATTTCATCCCAAGCTATATTTCATATTCCGAATTCAAAAATGAAGTCTATTTTACCAAATTCATAACATAAAAGTTTCATTAATTAATTTTATAATTAAATCCCGCTGTTAAAACAAATAGCGTGTTTTTAAGAAACAATATCTATCAAAAGATTGACACTTGTTTATGTCTAGTTTAAATGTGAAATTACATCCAATGACCAACATTGTATTAAATTGTAAAAATATATTCTAAATATACTTTAAAACCACTCAAATTAATGATTTATCACTATTAATTATTTCGATTAAAAAAGTTGTTTTTAATTATAATTTAGTAATTTTCACTATTCATTAGAATATGAAAGTTATCCGAAAAGTACCAAAATTTCACCTTAGGCTAAATTCGATACTCCGAATCCAAAAATGAAGTCCATTTTGAGAGTTAAAATTTCAAAAATTTAAAAAGTGGTTATTACTATTCATAACGGCTAGTTTTAATAATATTTTAATAGCATATCATTGTTTCGTGAAACTCAGGATTACGTACCACACACGCTATCGAGGAAGGTTGTGATTGCGTGTAATGCAAGGCAAGTCAAGGATGCGTGTTGTGCAAGCTCCTTTTGGTGTAGCGTATAACACAAGACAGAAATAAAATTAAAAGGAACATTTTTCATAAAATCTCGGGTTGTTACATGTGATACCATTGGTGCCCTTGGAATTCGATTTCAAGCACCAGTTCAAAAGATAGAAAAAACCCACTCATTCGTTCACTGAGCGTACCTGAGCTAAACTTCGGAAAATGATTCCGGGAACACCGGTCCTCAGAATCAGGTTCCGTCAGAAACTGTGTTCTTGTAAAATTCCCATGAAAATTAAGAAAAACATTTCCTTGAATTTTACGGGCCTTTACATTACTCCCACCTCAGGGCTTTACGTCCCCATAGAGATACATTAGAAACTAGGGAAACAAAAGTGGGTACTGAGCATGCATCTGAGCCTCCCCCTCCCATGTGCTCTTCGGGAGGTTCTCGTGCTGCCATCTGATGCGTACTAGAGGAATCGACCATCCACATAGGACCTGCTCCTATTGATCCTCAATCTCCACCAGGACCTCCGCAAAAGTCACCACATCATGAACATCCAGCTCCCCATGGTTAATGATATGTTTTGGGTCGTGCACGTATCTCCTCAGCTAGGATACATGGAAGACGTCGTGCACCCAGTGCAAGTGAGGTGGTAGAGCCAGGAGATAAGCTACCTCGCCAATCCTACTATGGACCTGGAAAGGTCCGATGAAGCGTGAAGATAACTTGCCTCCTCAGCCAAATCTCCATAATCAACGTCGAGGTGAGACCCGCAAGAAGACGTGGTCGCCATCCTCAAACTCTAGCGGCCTCCACCTCTTGTTAGAATAAGACATCTTCCGGCTTTGAGCTGTCCTCATCCACTCCTGGATGATCTAGACCTTCTCTGTCGTTGCCTGGACCATCTTCGGTCCCACAAGTGCTGACTCCCCAGGGTCTGTCCAGCACAAAGGAGATCTGCAAGGTCGGTCGTACAACGCCTCTTAAGGTGCCATCCCGATGGTGGAGTTGTAGATGTTGTTGTACGCGAAGTCCACCAAGGGTAGGTGGTCCTCCCAGCTACGACCAAAGTCGAGGACACAATCACGGAGAGTGTCCTCGAGAGTCTGAATGGTCCTCTCTGTTTGACCATCTGTCTGAGGGTGAAAGGCGGTACTCAGACATAACTGCGTCCCGAATGCCCCCTGCAACCCCTTCCAAAGCCGGGAAGTAAAGCGAGCATCTCAATCGGAGACGATAGATGATGGCACACCGTGAAGCCGCACAATCTCTTGAACATAGAGACGACCCAAGCTCTCCACTAAGCCCTGCTCTATGATGGGTAAGAAGTGAGCCGACTTGGTATGTCCGCCGACAATCACCCAGATGGAGTCGTGACCTCTGGAAGTGCGTGGAAGTCCAGTCACGAAGACCATAGTGATGCCATCCCACTTCCACTCCGGGACCTCCAAGGGCTATACCAATCCTGCTGGTATGTGGTGCTCTGCCTTCACCTGCTGGCAGGTGAGTCATTGAGAAATGAACTCTGCCACAACCTTCTTCATGCCCGGCCACCAATGTTGTCGTCTAAGATCCTGGTACATTTTCTCTACTCTAGGATGTACGACCAAAGGGGAAGTGTGAAACTCTCTCAGCACTTAATCTCATAATACAACGGGTTCCAAGGTACGTCCTCTGAAAAGGAAGTCATGCTCTCTTCCTAAGGAGAAACCATCAGGTGCATGTCCTGAGGATATCTGCGCACACCGCATCTCATAGTCAGTGTCCCCACGTTGTGCCTCTCTGACCCACTTCAATAGTGGAGGAGTGACTGTGAGTGACTGAAGGAAGGCTACTCTATCTATATCCATGAAGGATATCTGCAAAGCGGCTAGCTGCTCTGTCGCCTCCTCAAGTAGCTGAATGCCCGTCCTCCTGCTGAGAGCATTAGCTACTACGTTCCCATTCCCAAGACTATAGACTATCTCAAAGTCATAGTCCTGGAGGAACTCAAGCCATCACCACTATCTCAGGTTCAATTCCTTCTGAGAGAAGATGTACTTGAGACACTGATGGTCAGAATAGACTGTAAAGCACTCGCCCATCATATAGTGTCGCCATGTCTTCAGATCGAAGACCACTCTTTCTAACTCCAGGTCATGGGTAGAGTAGTTCTGCTCATACGGCCTCAACTGACGTGAACCATAGGCGATCACTGCCCATTCCTACCGCATGACACATCCGAGTCTAGTCCCTAATGCATCGCAGTAGACTACGTACCCTACTCCCTCCTCCGGCAACCTCAAGATAGGTGCAATGGTCAATCACTGTCTCAGCTCCTGGAAGCTCTAATGAAATCTGTCTGACCACAAAAATGGTTTCCCCTTCTTCGTCAAAGCTGAGAGTGGTGCCGCAACTCTGGAGGAGTCTGGCACAATTCTCCAGTAGTATCCATCTAGTCCCAAGAAACTCCACACCACCGTCACACTCCTGGGTGGCTCCCAATCTTTCACTGACTCGATCTCCATAGGATCCACTGAAACTCCCACATCAGAGATGACGTGTCCCAAGAAGTGGACCTCATGTATCCAAAACTGACACTTTGGGAGCTTTTCATAAAGCTGGTGCTCTCGGAGTGTGTCTCGTACAACCCTCAAGTGGTAGGCATGCTCCTCCTCAGTCGTCAAGTATATCAAAATGTCAACAATGAAGACCACGACAAATCGATCGAGGTATGGCTAAATGATCCTATTAATGAGTCCCATGAACACTACGGGAGCATTGGTTATGCCGAAGGGCATAACCAAGAACTCATAGTGGCAATACCGACATCTCATGGATGCCTTCTGCATGTCCTCATCCCGAACTCTGAGAAGATGATAGCCTGACCTGAGGTCTATCTTTGAGAACCACCATGATCCCTTGAGGTGATCGAAGAGGTAATCAATCCTCGGTAGCGGATACATGTTCATCACTGTCACCTGGTTCAGGCGACGATAGTCGACACAAAGTCGCAAGCTCCCGTCCATATTCTTAGCAAACAATATCGGGGAAGCCTAGGGTGAAACACTGGGTCGAATGAATCCCTTGCCCTGCAAGTCTTCCAACTGTACCCGTAGCTCTCGAAGCTCGGCGGGAGCCATCCGATATGCGGGGGTGGATATCGGGGTTGTATCGGGGTACAGGTAAATATAAAAGTCTACCTCTCTGCGAGGAGGTAGTCCTAGAATGTCGTCGGGGAAAATGTTAGCATAATGATCCACCACTACAGGAAAACTAGGACTATGTATGTCAACTTCTCCTAGGATGAGGCTAGAAAACTGATGAGTGATGGGTTGTCCTCTCCTCTGCGAGAGTCCATCCTGTGCTGCGAAGGCTCCCTTCTCACCGGTGAAGGTGAACCTGCTCCAGTCAGTGCATACACATCACACATTGCGCCTAATACAGTCAATCTGAGCATGGACTGTAGATAACCAATCCATGCCCAAGATAAAGTCTTAAGACCTCAACGCCACTACAAGAAGATCCCAGCCGAAGATCTGGCCTCCTAGAGTAAGCTCACACTGTCAGAACTAGTGCGTAATCATCGAGTATGCTCCCGTAGGAGTCTCTAGCCGTAAGGATCGAGCCAATGGCTCTGTCGTAATTTCCGAGCTCCGAACAAGGGTAGCGACTATGAAAGAATGACTCGCTCCTGTGTCTATAAGAAATTCAGAAAGGGTGGAATAGACACAGATAATACCTCAAATCATCTCGGGCGTGCCGTGGTCATAGGCCTCTGCTGCCTGGAGCTGTGCCTGTCTCTGCCCGCCAGCTCCCTGTGGTCGGGGTGGACCTCCTGGTGGTGGTGGTGGTACAGACTCAAAGCGTCACCCACCACCTGCTGCTCGGCCAGCTCCTTTGCCTCGTCCGCCTGCCCCCTGCGGACCGCCACGGTCGACCCTCTGCCTCTATCGGGGTGGCCCCTCAACCGTCTGCTACTCCTCGGCATGGTGGGTCGGGTAGTCACGAGCCATGTGGCCCTGCCCGCCGCATGCCTAGCACTGTCTACCTCTTGAAAGACTGGCTCCGTGTTGTATTCCATGCACTGCTGAGCCAGTGTCCTGAGGTCGTCTGCCTGAGGGTCTGGTCTACCTGGACCCATGAGTCATCCGTCGACTGCCTGATGCAGAAGACTCTGCAACGTGTCGCCCTACGGTAGGTCTCGCTGCTGACGAAGGCTCATCAAGGAAGCTCTTGATCAGAAGGGCTCGCTCCAGTACCCCTGCCTGTGTTGGAATGCTGAGGGAGATCAGCGATGCCCTGATCTCCTGCCTCAATCCCTGCTCGACGGTCCGGGCCCGGAAGAATGGGTCTCGTACAATGTCTGTCGAGTAGCGCAAGAGATTAGTAAATCTCGCCAAGTACTGGGAGACCGTCAAGCTGCCCTGTTGTAGCAGAAGAAGCTCTTGGATGCGCACCGCATAGAGGGTGGCTAGGATGAACTCCGAGCAGAAGAGGTTCTCAAAGTCCGTCTAGAGAAGAGATGCCTCATCGTGTACCTGAAGCATCAACCTCCACCATCTGACTGCTGCCGTGTGCAGTAGGCTTGCTGCGAGGATCACCATGAGGTCTGCTAGTGTCCTCACTAACCTGAAAACGCGTACCACTGTCTCCAGCCAATCCTCAGCTACCTGGGGGTCCGTCTCCCCGTGGAACATGGGCGGTCGCTAGTGTTGAAACTCGTGCAGTGCACTAAGGCAACATGCATCGTCAACGGCTGGGGCTGGTAGCATCGGTGGCTCGGTGGGTAGAGGTACTGCCGGTGCCTCACTTGTCAAATGTCCATGTACCGAGGCCTCGTTGCTCGGTGGGATGTCGTCACACACAACTCTCGGAACCCTAGCTGGCTACCATCGTGGGACCATCCTGAAAAGAAACAGGTGATCCACGGTCAAACAGTATACCTGGTGAGCTGACACAATGTAATCACAAAGAAAACATTAAACACATATGCAATCAATGTTTTTGTGCATTAAGTCGGAGATCAGAAGTCAGGATCCAGGTGTATGGATACGTCGGCCGCCACACCAACACTAGATTCCCAGGACTAAAAATGACACTCAATACTATTAACACTATTGCTTCACATAGAAAAAGATCAGAGTCCCGAGTTCTGCGGTAGAACCGAACTCCTCTGATACCAATTGTTCACAACCCATCCTCAGGGCACCTGCCGTCACTACCCCAAGCCCGCCTTCCATAGGCCAGGGGCTGGCGACTAGCACCAAGGAGTAATTCCTGGTAAAAATGGAAGGCATTTACTTTGTAAAGGAAACAAACACCACAGACCAAGCAAGCAGTATAAGTAAATACTGTGTAAAAACTGGGTACAACAGTAAGTGCAGAAAAGTAAGTAGGCGAGAATAAAAACCCAAACTGAATGTAAAGTACAACTAAAAAGGGAAAACAACAACTGAAAGTAAAGCTGCAATATCGAGCCATATACTGGGAGTCCCACCTGAAAGGTAAGTACAGATAGCCTCCACAGCTCCTCGGGTCTAGCTGTTCGCTCTGAGTACATCCCACCCAGTGGTCCACCTCAAGGTACAGTCCTGCTCTGCAAGCCTTGACCACGATCTGCGTTGTCTGTCGTCTACAACCAACACAATGTAGTGCGGGCATATCTCGTGCAGGGGTGAGTATCAGCTACTCAGTAGGGACCCCGAGACCCCCGAAGGTCTCCTAGAATCCATAAAGGATAGATACAATCAAGAAGTAACATCCGACACTACTTAGGTATATGCCCATACATATACCTGAGTCATCAATTCTAGTTCGGTTCCAACATCCGAGCCCAAGTACAACCCAGTCCACACAGGAAAAAACAACCCAATCCACACAGGAAAGAAAAACGTAATCCACATAGGATAGCACAACACAATCCACATAGGAAAGAAAAACAGGATTCAACTCACACAGGTATACTTCTTCGTATGACGATAGAGATGATCAGATATATCCACTGATTCATCTAAGTCATCGGACCCACAAAGGATCGATAGGTACTAACCCCCGCAATGACCCAAAAAAGATCTGACCCACATAGAATCGATAGGTAACTAACCCCCGCAATGACCCACACAGGATCTGTAGACGCTGGCCCACACAGGACCGCTGAGCGTTGACCCACATAGGATCTGACCCACACAGGATCGGTAGCACTGATCCACATAGGATCGCCGAGTGCTGTAGTCGTCTCCACCAAATCTACTTAGGATCTCTGTACAGTCGTTGCCATTGTCGCAGTCACAGCCATCTTTAGGGTTCCCGCACACAGCAAGCTCGTTCGGGAGGGTCCGCTCTACAAGATGAGGGGCTGATACATCAACTGACAAAACGTCTGGAGTTGATGTATCCAAAAGTTCCGTATCGCCAACAGGAAATCAATGTCCCAAACGACGCGTCAATCGGACGCCCGGTCCGAAAGTTATTGGCTATTCCGTCCCAGGGGCCCAGTTGGTTTTTATGTCAAAAAAACCCGACCGTACTCCACCTATGTCCAAAACTCTAGCGGAGTAAGCCAAAAGGTTCGTCTCACTTAGAGGAATCCAACAAAGTTGACGGCACATCAATCGGACGTCCGGAGCTCAAGTTATAAGCGTTTCCGCTCAGAGGGCCCGGTTAGTTTCGTGTACGAACCAACCCGGCTGAACCCAAAGTTCTCCAAAATCCTGAGTGTAATATACCCAAACGACCGCCTTGATCCATGGATCGCTACGCGACGCATGGTGCATCGATTGGAGGTCCGTAGCTCTTGTTATGGGCAACGGACCGAAGAGGTTCGGTATAGGCGGTACGGTCCTGGTCTAACCCGACCCGAAACCCCTAGGGTCGGCCCGAACCGGGTCGACCCGACCCGGGTCCGGGTCCGGCCCAATTGGGCGCAGCCCGGCCCGGCTGGTGCGGCCCGGTCAGGCGGACCGGCCAGGGCAGCCGGCCCGGCACGCAGCGCGCTGGCCAGGGGTCCTCGTCCGAACGGTCGATCCGTTTTGGGTGTGGGGGGGCGATGCCCCCTCATGTAGCAAACGTGACCCCTTAATGGGGTCGCGATGTCCGGCCAGCTGAGGTTTCCGAACCCCCAGTTCTTCCACGGTCCGGCCGGCCTACTCCGGCCAACCGGCTTCTACCGCGACGGGACAGGCAAGGCCGGTCCCCCTGCTCCGATGCTGGTGGCCCGGAACCGGCCGCCAGTTCCCTTGCTCTGTCGTGGCCCAGAACCGGCCGCGGCCTTCGTCCATCCGATGCGACGCAACAACACCGCACCCCTCCGACGCGGCCCTGTTCTGGCCACGCTGCTTTTTTAGTTCTCCGGTGCGGCGCGACGGCGCCACATCTTTGGTCTGTTTTCAATGGCGCGGCGCGACGGCGCCGCGCTTCTTCCCCTTCTTTAATATTTTCCGCACAGTGCTTCAGAACAGTGTTGCCTTGCTCGTGCCATAAACAAAATCAAACCAACAAGGGGGAGGAGGGTTGGCCGTGTTCGTGCGGTCTGACCTCCTCCCGTTATTGCGATATCAGGCGGCTCAAAATAAAGGAACATGGCGACGGAAGAAAAATCAAAAAATAAACCCCTACCTCAACGTTGTCGTCAAACGAGCGTTCGTCGCGGAAGAAGAGGATCACCACGGAAGGAACGTCGTTGGTGTTAGGTGATCTCCGAGGAAGGCATCTCTCACCGTCATCCGCCATCGGAGGTCGGCGTTCTTCATCGGCGGCGGTGCGTTCTTCGCGTTCTTCGTCGAAGAACAAATAATCCTCTCTTTTTCTCCCAATGTGTTAACATAACACAAAACCCAACATAATAAATAAGTACTTATCTTATTTTATTATCATAAATTAAGAATTTGAAATTCAAAAGATAAGAAGAAAACAATTAATTTAATGAATTAATTGTAACGATTTAACCGCCCAATTTAATGAAGCGTTTCTTAACCAAAATAAACGCACGGTTTGACTTTAATAAAAGGTGGGAGGGGGCGGGTTCGTTACTTAGAGGGAAATAAACGGTGGGGCTCGTGCATCCCCCACCTCAGAAATATCCTACCCAGTGGGTAGTATATTGTGGGTCCCATCTTATCTGCTTAACTTAGGTTAATCCGTTTTATGTAAAATAAAATAAAATGTCGCACCACTTTTATTTTATTCCTTAACTTAACCCCAAAAATTAAAAACCACACCCGAGAAAACGCAACTCTGGAAAAGGTGTTTCTAATAAATTACCGGCACTATGATTCCATTGGTGCCCTCGGAATTTGATTCCGAGCACCAGTTCAAAAGTTAGAAAAAAACCCGCTCATTCATTCACTGAACGTACCCGAGCTAAACTTCAGAAAATTATTCCGGGCACACCGGGCCTCGGAATCAGGTGCCGTCAGAAAATCCGTTCTTGTAAAATTCCCAAGAAAATTAAGAAATAAATTTCCTTGAATTTTACAGGTCTTTACATTCCCTTCCCATTTGATTATTTAAGATAATCATCTAGAAAGACGACCACAAGCTGATCAAGACAGTCTCTAAAGACTCTATCCATTAACTTTTTGAATAAATGGGGAATTGGTAATACCAAAAAGCATCTATATAAATTCATATTATCCATACCTTATATAGAATGGCATATTTGTTATATCAAATTTTTTGAACATTAATTAATGATATCCAGAATTCATTTCTTCCTTGGAAAATTATTGTTCTATGTATAGGTGATCTAATAAATCATAAATATGGGGGAGATGATACATATTATTGATTGTGATTTTTAAACTCATGGCATTCAATTAAAACACCCTTTCACCCATATTTCATAATAATAAATCAATCGATAATACCCTATGGTGATACAATAAAACATATGGATTTCTTTATGAGGATTCTCTTGGTGTTTCTTCTTCAATTATTGTAACTTTATTTTAGAAATTCTATAAGGTTTCTTGGAAATGGACATATAACTAGCTATGAGTTCTATTAAAAACTCATCATCAAACTATTCTTAAAGAATTAGTAATTATTCTGGAAATACATCAACAAACTCATGTAAAATATGGGTATTCTTAATGAAGAGTTTCTCCACCACCATCAGAGATATATTTCCTTCATGTACATGAATTTAGACCCACAATATAGAAGTATCCTCTATTGGAAGTTCATATTCATTATTGAATAAATAATTTTTTCATTTGAAATATGAAATGTTCCTCCACTTCCTCAACAATTGATATGATTTACATGTAGAGAAATCCAATCCTTGTTAAAAATCAAATTAAATTCATGTAAAGGGAGAATCATAATATCTACTGGATGAGAATTCCCATAAACATCAATATGATAATAATTATAAATTTGATAAGATAACATTGTTCCATTAATAGTTTTCATAGCTATGTCAATATAAAATTGTTGAGTTTATATGGTGGTACCCTTAAAAAATTGATCAGAAATAAATGTGTGGGTTGATATTGAATCAAATAAGACATTAAATATTCTAATGTGGATGAATAGTTTACCTTTCAACACATCATTCTAATAACCCACTTTGGAAGTCATAATCACATGATATTTCACTTTTTCTTAATGAATAAGTGGTTTTTAAGGCTGATCATAAAAATACATAAGATTAATGCACTATTTAGAATAATTAGCACACTCCTCACATTTGAAGCAGTGGAGTTGGTAAATTCATTAGTTAGAATATTTTTTACTCTATTGTATTGACCATAATATTCATCACCTTTTTATATTCGTGGGATTTATGACCCACCATTACACATTTAATGGACCTCCTAGTTCCATTAAAACACATCCCTTTATGTTTTTCAAACATTTTTTGAATGTATATTGCTAGAATATTTTCCCACCATGTGATTTATTCATGTTTTCTTGAGACACAGAAAAAAACCATTGTAATGATGGTAATATATCATTTTAAATTTCTAGTTTGACTACACATTGAAAAATTTCTTAAAATATATGGATCTCTATTATATGAAATTCTATTTATAGTTTTAGTTTTATGCCATCAATGAATCCATAATTTTGACTTTCAAGGATAAAAATTAAACCATAGGTATATCTTATAATCGTTATAATATTTTCCACATTTGTACCAATGGATTCTTCATCCTTTTGAAGTTGATCATGAAATTAATTATCCATAATTATATATAGAATATATTGGATGTACTAACTAGTGAATATGCCCTTAAACTCATAGAATTCCATCAATTCTATTTCTTTATCTTCCCTCGTATTCTTGATAAGATTATACTATTGATATTATTTTCCTTGAAGGTAATAAATGACTATAAATTCATTTTTATGTATTAATCATTGAAGAATAAAAAATAATTTCTTATTGGTGTTGATCCATTGCTCACCTACTAGTGGATCCCATGATCTACAAGAAGGAGGATGATTTATCATCATAAAAGATTAAAAAATATTTTTTTCCATCATTTGATCATTTAGAAACTCATCATGCATCATAGCCAGAGAAATTTATATAAGCATAGCAGTAATATGATGAATAATAGATCCCATGAAATTTAGTCAGTCAGGTGTAAAATCACTTGATATTTCATCACATTCATCATTAACATGATTTCGTTAGGTTCAAGGCATTGAAACAAAACAAAAAATCATAGTTTGATAAGGAATAAACAGTGGAAAACCATAAAATAATGACAAATCAGTTATATAATGTCTAAATTGTGACATATTCCTCTATAAATCATCATGATTAAATTAGATTATTCATAGACATTACCAAAGAATTATGTTTTTTTCCTATACTTAGAAAAATCCCCTATGTTTTAATAAATGTTTTCTAACCCTAACCTCTAAATATTGACTAAACCATGCACTAAAACCAACTATAATGGTTTGGGTTTTTTATGAATACATATTTGGTCTGTTTAGATGAATATTGTATACACAACAACACAATACAAGCTAGAATATTAAATGTTAATGTTTTTTACGATTATATATTTAATAATATTATTTTATTAAATATCTTCAAAATCTCCACTAAACATCTTCCCTCATAGATGTCTTCATAGGTATAAACTACTAACAAAATTCTTCATAACCCATGGAATAGAAACATAAGAAAAGGGTGTTCCAAAATACTCAGTAAGGATAAATATAAGAGATATCAATTAATGATCATATGAAAGAATAAGATAATAATAAGGGAAACATATCTTGGCCATAAATTATAATGTTCACAACAAATATAAAAAATATCTTAAACATTATTTATGAAATATTGGAATTTCAAATGACATGAATCCTAAGAAAGAGAATTAATTACAATAAATCATTATCAAATAAGTTCATGTCATATGTGTCTCTAAAATATTTATATTTATAGAAACAATGTAATATTTAAATTTTAACTACAAAAACAACTAGATCATGAATAAAAACATATTTCCCTTTGTAGTTAAAGCATGTCAACTTTTTTCCTATAACAAATCAAGAACACTGACTTATTTCCCAAAACAAATTAAAAACATCTACATGTTTCCTATAACTATTGGATGAGGTATAATACATTACCCAATCCATTGGAGGGAGATATATGTACCGTCCATTAAATATTGAAAATCATTCATATCTATAGCACAAGATCATAAATATTTCTTAATACCAATACCTATGAATGAAATGGGTTTCTTAAACATTTCATTCTATCATAATTTATGGAATATAAATAAAATTAATACACATCATGCCATTAAAAACATAATAAATAAATATTAACAATATGTACGGTATCCTTGTATAATATAAAGAGTTAAGATTATGTATCATTAGAGGATTATATCATATATGAATAATTATTCTCAATGATAACTTGGAATAATTCTTGAGGAAAATAACATTACCATTTTGAAATCACTTCCTTTTTTTCAAAAAATATGTACATATATTAATGAAAATATTTTTTTGAACATAAAATTCCAATCATATAAAGGAATATGAGAACACATTAGGAATAATGACGATGGGAAATGATACCCATTCCATATATGTTAAAAAAATTCCTTCTTTATTTTTGTTTTGAATTTCATTGAGTGACTTGTTTGTAAAATGATAATAATTTCCTTTCAACCTATTGTGTGAAAATTAAAACACACTTAAAATGATTTAAAAAAATTATGATAATAAAAAAAGTTAGTTTTTTAATAAAACGTTGAAATTTAGGAGAAATATTCCCAGTGAAGACTTAAAAATAAACAATCACAAATAATGATTAAATTATGAAATAAACCCTTACCTAAAGTATTTACATTCCTCAATAATGATCACACATCATTAATAATAAATATGGATATATTATTAATATATTATATATTCATATTCATATCAATAATACCATGCATGATTTATTTGTAACATCTTAGGACATATTGATTAATAATTACTTATTAAAATCACTGTTCTGGGTGATAACTACTTCATTTTCCAAGCATATTTTGATTCAACAGTCTCAGTCCTTACAAATTTATCATGGTCCCATACTTGCAATATTTTATATAATGTTATAAATATTAAATAATTTTATTACATACCTATGAATAAAAAATAGATTTAGAGACTGATTTACGCCATCCATGGAGGCGGTAGGTCATCTATTTGCATTATCTTATTTCTATTTTTTGAATGATGTAATGAAATAATGGTAAATAATAATTAACTATTAAAAATTAATTATTGTATCATATATATCCTATATAATAATAAAATTCAACCTTATTACTATCCAAGTGAAATATAAATGAAAACATAACCACCTTTATTTATATTGATGGTAGTCCATATGCATACTCTAATGACATTTTCATTTCCCAAAGGATTGTATAGAAATAAGGAAGAAATGTTATTATCATTACATAAATATAATTATGTAATAATTATAATATATAAATATTAAAATCATCATATCACCCATCCATAAAATCATAGTGATGATAAATGAATTTTATTATCATCTAGAGATGGTAACTCATACATATGCATGGGCGATACTTTTTATTCTTGTTTGATATGAAAGAGGGTGCATAATGGTATTTACGGAATAATAATTACATATAGTCATATTTAAAATAATTATTTTATTATTTTCTGATATATTTCAAATATTTGTAGAAGATAAAGAGGAGTCGAAAAAAATTGATCAGTTATGACAATTACCTATTCTTTTAAACAACTCATTTACATCTCCTCAACAGAGCTATAATGATGGTATTTTGGAAAGTTCAGTAAAATTATATTTTTTCCAGAAAATTGTAGAATATAATTTGGTATATTTTTAATGTGATATAATGATCAATGTAATATAACAAACTAAGAGAGGAGGGACTTTTTTATAAATAACGTGAAGGAAACTTTTGGAATTTCTAAAAATATTAAACAATAATAAATTAAATAAAAATTAAAATACCTCCAAATATTAGGGGATTAGAATATCAGTTGTAATAGTGTTTTAATTCCCTAAACTAATTAATTTTAGACTAGTTTTGTAATAATTTTATCCCTTATCATTTTGATTAACCCTTTGGTATCATATTATAATCATAATTACAATAATAACATATTATGTATTAAAAGGTAATAATTTTCACTTATAAGGTGACTATTAGACCACAAATGGACAATTTATGACATTGGAGACCATATCATAACTCCTTTTATTATTTCATGTTTTTTGTGACATTGAAATTGTTTAATAAAATATTTTTTTGATAAAATATCATTACAGTCAATTTTAACCCTATTCATTTTATTTAACATTAAATATGTCATGAAAAGGGTATAATTAAAGTATAATTATTTTAAACATTCCTAATATGTCATATGAATATATAAAATTCATATTAAACATTAAATCATTAAAATTAAATCATTTTTATTATTTTTAATTTCATTTATTTTAGTTTTCCGTTATTAATATAATTATTTCTTTAGTGTTGTAAACAAATGTAAGATAATTTATTTCCAAACTAAAAATTAAAATTAAGTTAATATGATGAAGATAAAGCATTTATATTTAAAATTAATAATTATATTACAACATATCCTCTATAAAACCCCATAATAAAAATATAATAGTTTTAAAAAACAAGAATGTGACATGTTTGACTTTTAATGATATACAATACTATAAAATTCATAATATCATCCAGATGGACACAAAATTAGATATATAATAATATTCTATAATTTTAGAAAAAATGGATTCAACCAATAAGAATAATGAAACTTTTAGGTTCGTTTTTCAATCCTTATCATTTTTTTTCAAAATTAATTATTTTTTACACTTTACTATTGCAATAAGAATTACGAAGGTTTCTATTCATATTGAGAAATACATAAAGGTACATATTTTATATATTTGGACCTTCCAAATACAAATATAAAATCAATATTTAAAAAATAAAATAACAAAATTTTTATAATTGTATTTTATATTACACAAGGAAAACACATTGGATAACAATTTATTTAGATAAATGTTTATTTTTTATTTAAAAAGTTATTTTGTTTTCATGTATAATAAATTGATAAAAGTTGAATTAATTTTAAATATATGTGGCTATAATTTTTTCAAAATTTAGTTATTCATATTAATACCCAACGATCATATGGGTATGGGATATAATTCAAATACAAATATTTTAATAGTATATGGTGTTTCATTTAAACATAGTGTTGATTGCAACAAAAGCTATGTAATTATTTATAGATAAATATTATATAAAAATATCATTTTGTGATATTTATCATTATAATAACTTCTAAAAAATATCATGATACATATTGAATATTTATATTTTAGTAAAAATACAACAAAGTCTTACTCATTTGATTATTATAGATTGTTCTTATTTGGCTCTATTTCACAACCTATATGAATGATGAAATAAATATTTATCCATGATATATATAGAGAAACAATTTTTGGTAGATATGATATTAAAAATTAATTAATTTTTTATTTTTTATTTTAAAATCATAATATTAATATTTGACTCATTATTAATATTCTAGCTTTTATTCATTAAAAAATAATGAAACAAGAACATTACAGAGTTTATCTTGGAGAACTATTTCTAAGAATCCCATGCAATGAAATTGGAACATCAAAATTAATTATATCAATTATAATCAATTAAATTTACTATTTTATAAATGATTAATTAACAAATGATGAATGATGATTGAAACCATTATATTGAAATAGAGAAGTAATGGTTTAAAAAACTAAAAACCAATAATTTATACAAACCAAAAATAAGTAATAACATTTTTATAAAATAATTTAAAATATAGATATATAAGTCCATGATTAAGGATATTAAATAAATTTTCCATGATTCTTTGTTTATTATACAGTATGTTAGATTGTGTATAAACAAGAAGGAATCCATGTTAAGGGTTTTTCTTAACTCAATTTCCTTTCATTGAGTTATAATATTTATTCTTAGATTATAATTATAATTTTATTTCATTACACTATATATATTTATTATATATTTTATGAACTAATGTGAATATAGAATTCCCATACTTTATAACACATTTGAAATTTTTATTTGGATCAATTTTCATGTTTTTACAACATTAACATGTGTTGATAGGTGGGATTTAGTCATCCAAGGAATGGGTGAGAAGTTTTGGCATGAGCTAGACATATCTAATTAAAATTAAAGACCTTAAGACCATTTTTAAAGGCTTCACAGATACTAATAAGTCTATTATTCTATAAACCCCATCCATGTTAATTGCCCACACCCAGAACCATCAAGACAGAACGGGTCACACAATCTACACATGATCACAACAGCTATACATACCCTATAAGAAACCATTTAGGATAATATTTTAAGGTTTCTTTGGCCATTTTCATGTCCTCTGCATGGTTAAAAACACAAAAATCCCACTAGAAGATTATTCGCCTCAAATATAAAAGAAAAAACCCATGTGCACGGTTCACACATGGTTAAACTAACAGTGTGTCTAAACCATTCACCATTCAAAAGTTATCCAATCACTTTCAGTATACCCTCTTAACCACCATTTTCCTTTGGATTATGACCCATAACCACTCCTAGACATTGGGAAGTCCAATTAATGTTTGTTGTACTATTTTGGAGGGTTATGAAGATCTATATGGGATTCATCTTGCAAGAAATGGAGGTGGAAACTCATGCTAGTAATTTTTTGAGATTACTCCCTTGTGGTTTCTTTTTCATAATTAATATATTTCATGGATAATATGAACAACATATGTAACAATATATTTTTTGGAATCATTTTTCAGTGAGTAGTTAATTGATACAACGTGTTGGGGGTGTGGGTAATTAAGACTCTTCAGTGATTGATTCGACTCATTATGTTCATCATAATTATTTTATCTCTCATAATTGTCCAGAGAATCCTTTATTTCACTTATTGGATAATCCTTCCTAGATTTCGAATGGATCATCTAGGGAGATCCAAGGAAATTTGGATGAGTAACCCTATGACTACTGAGATCACACTGAATCTCCAATGGGGTTTTCTTTTAGATTTTTTTAAAACCAATTGCCCGACCAAAAATACTGATTTCTTTTAACATCACTAGAACTTACTGAACCAAGGGTTTTCCATCATAGTTGAATAAAATTAATGTGAGTTATTATGAACAACACAACACAACATGTCAATTGATTTTATAATATCTTCATAACCATCCACATCTCCAACGAATTTCCTCTATTAATTGTTAAAAATAGTTTTTCTGTGTATTGTTCCATATAAACCATTAAATATATCAGGATGTGAAAAACTAAAACATCTTGAGTAACTCTAACAAAAAAACTATAGAATCTAAATTTAGAAAATTATTAGTTAATTAACAAAAATTCAATTTACAAAACACTCTAACTCAACATGTGGATCGACCCCATACTTACACTATAGTAGTTGTGAGGGTGGAAAATTTAATTTGGGACACCGAAATAGATAATTTTCCAGGAAGGACACTATATTAGGTTTCTATTTCCTTGGATTTTAAATGGTATTATGAAAATTTGAGTTTGGAATAATTGAGTGAAAACAGAAATTATAAATATCAAAAAATTATTCTGTTAACCCCATTTATTTTTTTGATTTTTTCGGTTTTCCATTTTATGTGTGGTGTGTTATTTTGTGTGGTGTAGGACTGTAGGTGCATGATCCTCTGAATAACTCATTACAATAGTTCCACATTAGTGGAAACACTCTTATTTTACACTTAAAAGAAACAAATGATATCAACGAAACACTGTGGACTTATGGGACAACACATATAGAACACCGCCATGTAGAATATGGAAGAGGAAGAGATGAATATTTTCTATGGAGTTGGATTTTTTCTCAGATTATGGTAATAAAAATAATCATCTTTCCACTGACGGTGAATTGAAAAATCATCCACCATCCAATTTCATGGAGTATATTCCATAAAACCATCAATGAACACCGATTCAATTACTTTTATGTTATAGCCTCCTAAAACTGCAATAGTATCTTCCACAAGAGTGATTGTCATTTATTCCACTAAATCACGGACCTTCCATTGCAAAAGAGAAACAATATATTCATCAAACTCCTCCAGAACAACTTCCTCCATGATATACAGTAATGGTGTATGGATTTACCTTAATTAATGGAGCAGAAACGGTCATTGTTCGACCAATGGTGGAAGCACAAAATTTAAAAATCAACCCTTCCATGAGGCATATCATCTAGAATACGGTTCAGTTTGGGGATTTTCCCAAAAAATACCCCAATTATCATCTCTCAAATTTTCTAGAGATATGTGACACATTCTATTCCCACATAGTGTCAGAGGATGTGATTACGGTATTTGTAATTCATTTTTTATTTTGGGAAGAAGAAAATATTGGATCAAAGGACTACCCTAGAATGTCATCCTCACATATGAGGCATTGGGTCACGCCTTTCTACCCATGTACTTCAATCCCTCCAAAAAATTACATTATGGATTGAAATGCATAACATTCAGCCACATGAGTCATAAATTTTGTACAAATCATGTGAATGTTCCAAAGATATGTTAATACAATGTCACCATCATAGACTCTAAATGTGTATGCAGGCTCAAAATTTCTATGGGTGTCATATAAGGAATTCTAAATCTGCAATGGATGTTGTCGTCAAAGGAATTTTCATGTGGGAATCTCCTAATGGATTCTTTGATATTTATGAAGATATTTCATAAAATTGTTTCCAATACAATTCTGTGTGGAGAACTCATAAAATAGGATTAATAACATTAATTCAACCAAGATGCTATCTTACCATATTGATTCCATGTTAATAAATATTGATGCGTTGAATTTAAAAACAACATCACATGTTCAGAATGTTAACTAACCAGCTTACGGCATGTGTGGTGGAAACCACATCATGGGTGAATGTCAAAGGAAAATGACAAGGCCCTCTATATTTGGAGTGAGTTATGTTTCTCATAACCAGGGACCAAATATGTTCCATCAATATTATAACCATTCACAGATAGAAAATACAAATTCATGTTACAGAAAACACTAAAAACCCCTCATCACCAACCTATGAAGCCACCGAGGTACAACCAACACCAATACCAAATTACATATCTGAGATGAAAACAAGGTAACCCAAACCAAAAAACCTCATATTAGCAAAAATGGTGTCAAAAACCTCATCCGAAAAAACCTCCTAGACTACCACAGCAACAACAAGTTTTTCAAAAAACAACTTCATCAAAGGAAACCATCAAAATTAGAGGAGATGATGTCCAAGTTCATCACCAGATATGAAACTAGATTCCAAAATAAAGAATCATTCATTCTAAGCCTTTACAATCAGATTTAATAGCTATCCAATCTACTCTTAACAAGGAACCGAGTACACTACTAGGTAACACAAACAAAATCATGGGAGGAAACCAATCCAATAACCTTTAGAAGTGGGAAGGAGATACATCAACAACTGACTACAAAACAAGGTGGATCTGAAGCTGAAAATCAAAATAGATCCACTAATCATTTGGAAATTTATGATAAAGGATAGTTGATTCAATCACCCAAAGATTCATAAAAAATGAAGGGTGTTATGTATGTGAAAGAAAATGGGTTGTCAACCCTTATGAGTAGACCTTCCCTATATTGGAAAACATGATGAAAAAAATAGATCAATCATTTGGGAATTTCATGGAATTATTCCAGAATCCCCACATCAATATTACATTTTTAAAGTCATTAATTTAAATTTGTACTTACATAATATTTATGAATGAAATTCTATCAAATAGAAAAAAGAAAAATTAAGTATTTGGGTACCATTCAACACAACGATGGGTTCTCTAGACTGGTTTAATATTCAATTTCTCATAGGAATAAAGATCTTTAATTATTTTTTATTCTGTGTATTACTAGCTCTTGGATGTTTAAGAAGGCTCTATATGACTCAAAGGCCAGTGTAAATTTTATTTCATTTGGTGTTTTCAATAAGTCGAGACTCAATAAGCCGGAAAATACTAGTCTGATGCTATAATTAACTGACCACTTAGTCAAATATCCAAAAGGACTCCTTGATGATGTGCTGGTGGATGTATGAAAGTTAATCCCATTAGATGATTTCATTATAATTGATATGGAGTGGGATGTAGATGTACCATGGATTTTAGGGAGACCCTTTTGGATATGGGTAACATATTGATTTATGTTCACCAAAGAAAATTGAAATTCCATGTGGGATATGTAAGATTGTCTCTTAATTTCCTCAGAGATATTAAAAAAGAATCATTTGTGGATTTTGAGTACTGTTGAGCATTATCCATCCTCAAAGATTATTTTTACCACACAAAAATTGACATGGGTTTTTTTTATTCTATCACAGATTTGGGTTTAGTTGAACTCCTCTACAATCATGAACAGGAATAGCTATAATACATTTCAAGAAAGTTTGGTCATTTTTGTTATCAAGCCAAAGTCCCAGATCCTTTGAAAAGGGAATAGCTTGAACCTATTATGCCTTCAATTATTAAAAACCTAAAACTTAAAATGAATCCTCATCCATCATTTTTACTGTATGGGAACATGGGGGAAAGAGACATAATATATCCTATTTTTATCATTTCCCTCACTAGAGATCATGAAGAAACACTTTTATAGGTTCATAATATAATAAATAAGGGTATTGGATGGACAATAGCTGATCTTAAAGGTGGTATTCCAACAATTTGTACACTCAATGTACTTCTTAAAGAAGGAACCAAACCATCTAGAAAACAATAACGATGTCTAAAACCATCAAAAAAGAAGGTTGTGAAAAATAATATAGTCATGTTATTAGAGGTTGTAATCATTTAATCAATTTTATGAAGTCCTTCAGTCATCCCCTTCCATATGGGACATTCTCTTACCATTATAGGTAAATGATTATGTGGAACACTCTCACCCCCTTTTGGTGGTGTCTGTTTTCTATTTTCTATGACATGGTGGAGAAAAATCTATTCTTATTCATGGAAAACATCTCTAACAATGGAATTCATTTAATAAAAACTCATGAATAATTGAAATGGTATTATACTGGTTTAAGCCGACAAATTTGGTTTTTAATTTTCAAAAATAACATTTTTATGGTGAAAAATGCTATTATCTTAGTCTAATGAATATATAAAAAAGGGGATTGAAGTTGATCCTAAAAACATTGATGTGATAACCAACCCACACATTCCATCATAAGCCCTTGAAATGTGAATTTTTCTTGGGAACACAATATTTTATCGATGGGTTTTTTGATAATTCTCTAAAAAATATCAACCATTAACTAATATCCTCTCGAAGGATTCCATATGTCGGTGGTGTCGTGTTGATAACACCTTCATCATGCCACCAGCTCCGCTCTAGTGGTATGATCATAGATATATCTGAACCCTCACTCCTCTCGAGTTTCCGCCATCACTATGACAACCCATGGACATTGATTTTTCAATTCATTCATTTGGTCATGAAGAACACAAATGCTCACATTAGTGGGATTCATTATTCTTTCATGTTAGACTAATCACTCTGTGTTAGAATTTTCAAACAGATATCAATGGGGTTACATAATTCAAACCTGAATTTCGAATCCCATAAATCCTTACAATATCATTTTCCAACCATCATAAATGACTAAACTGTCGTTCAACCAGTTCATGGGTTGATCCACATTCGTCGTTTGAAAAGAAGAATGGGAAGAAGAAATCATATAGAAAGCACATAACATCTAATTGGATTGAGGATCTGTTAGTACGAGAGACGATGATCTGAGCCTTCATCAATCCTTGATTAGTTAGAGTTCATTTTCATTCATCGTGTCTCGAATCCACCCCACGGGAATATATCGATCATTAATTAAATTATGTTCATAAATGGTTTTCTTTAATGATTTTCATCATTCGAGATAGTGGGAGAGGGAGATTCATCATTCGTCATAGATTTTCATAGTGTTGTTTTTCAACATTGTATACTTCTTTAATGAAAGGGAGGAGATGAGTTGTGGGTGACCGTGCATTCTCATTAATTATGTTCATTAATGATTCAACATTTCCTCTTCACTACACCACAACACTAACTGGTCATTGTGTCGCAGTAGTAACAATTTGAAAAAAATAAACATTGAATTTCTATTATCTTTATTTTATTTTTCACTAAATGACTAATATTAATATTTTTTGGTCAACCCATGCCGGTCAAGGTAAGGACATTCATAGAATAATCCTCGCGTTATGAATTCAACGGTGCCCTCATATTTTAGATCCAGTCGTGGTTTCAAATGTTAGAAAAAACAGCTCGCACGATTACATAAAGTACATTAAAAATGTTCTAATATAATTTCTGGCCTCTCTGGGACATGGAATCACATTTCGTCTCAATGTCGCGTTTCAAAATAATTCAATTTAGTTAAAAAATTAAATTGAGATTCTGGTACATTACATTACTCACCTATTTTTGGGATTCAGATCCTCTTAAACCAAATCAAGGATAAAGAATCAAATTGTGGTACATGGAATTAATCTGATCCTCCCACGACCATATGATCTCCTAGAGACTCTTGTGTTTCTAAAATATGTGAACTAAATGAATCGACCATTCATGAATTAATCACTCTTATCAATATTCTATCTCCACTAGTAACAACGCAAACATTTCCCCATTGTCAATTTCCAGCTCGTAGTAGTCGATGATGTGTGATGGATCAGGCACTTACCTCCTAAGCTACGACAATGAAAACCAGTGTGCACTCGGTGCATCTAGGGGGAAGTTCTATGCAGTACACGACCTCACCAACTCTACTCATAATCTAAAAAGGTCCAATAAACCTCTGAGATAACTTGTCGCCCCTGCAAAATCTTTGCAATCTCTGTCAGGGTGAGACCTAAAAGAAAACATGATATCCCTCCTTGAACTCCATGAGTCCTTATATCCTGTCAGCATATAATTTATTCCTATTATGTGTAGTCCCTTGATTCTCTTGGATGATCTTCACCATCCCAGTGGTATCCCGTACCAACTCCGGACCCATGAGTGATGACTCCCTTAGGTCTATCCAACATTGAGGTGATCTGTAAGGCCTCGTGTACAAGGCCTCAAACCATTCCATTCCAATGGTGTAGTGCTATCTATTGATGTACAAAAACTCCAAAAGTCGTAGGTGGTACATCCAATAGTAACCAAAATCTAGGAAACAAACATGAAGCACATGATTAATGTTCTAAATGGTTCGCTCTATCTACCATCCATCTAGGGGTGAAAGGTTGTGCTTAAGTGCATCAGAGTCCCAAAATCCTCCTATTATCCCTTCAAAAACCATAATTTAAAGCATGCAACACGATTATATAAGATTAACAAAGGAACCCTATTTAACTGCACTATATCCTAGGTGTAGAGGCGTCTCAATCCCTCTACTGATCCGTACATTTGAATGGGTAGAAAGTTTTCCAACTTGGTTAATCAGTCAAAGATCACGTAGATAGAATCGTGTCCCCTAGACATGCATGGTATCCCCATCACGAATTCCATCATTTTACCATCCCATTTCAACTATGGTACCTCAAGTGGTTGGGCCAAGCCTACTGGCACTTGATGATCAGTATTCACTTGTTGACAAGTGATGCATCATGAAAGGAACTCTACCATCAGTTTCTTTATCCCTAGCCACTAGTACTGACGTTGAAGGTATGGGTACATCTTCACCACAACAGGATATACAACCAAAGGGTATGTATGGAACCCATAAACAACTCCTCCCGCAATGTCACTGTTACCACTTTTCATCCTCAGAAAAAGATGATGTGCTCCCCACCTATCAAAAATCTACTAGGAGCTTGTCCTAAGGATAACTGATCACATCAGGTGTCACATTAAACTTCCACAAGTTATTCCTCTCTAACTCATTGTAATAGATGAAGAGTGACAGTCATCGACTGAAGTTAATTTACTCACATCATCCAAAATGGATAACTACATCAAAGCTAGTTGCTCTGTCACCTCACTCAATAGTTGTAAACATGAACTCATACTAGGCATGTCTGCCACTACGTTCCCCTTCCTATACGTATATACAATCTAAAAGTCATAGTCATGGAAGAACTCCATCCATCACCGGTTTCTCATGTTCAAGAGCTTTTTTGAGAAGATATACCATAGAATCATGTGGTTGAAGTAGATCGTAAATTGTTCACCCATAAATTAGTGTCACCATATCTTTGATAAAACGACCAATACTATTATGTCCAGGTCTTGGGTTACATAGTTCTGCTCATACTTCCTCAGTTACCATGATATATAGAAATCATAGCTCACTCCTACATTAGGACACAACCCAGTTTGGTTCCTAATGCGTCGTAGAAAACAACATACCCAAATCCCTCTTCTGGTTGTCTCAAGACATGAGAAACTCATCATTCTTTAGCTCTAATCATGGAAACTCTGATGGCACTTCTCCATCCACATGAAGGGTTTTCCCTTTCATGCCAATTATGATAATGGTTCTGCTACTCTATAAAATATGGGCACGAACCTCCGGTAGTATCCATCTAACCACATGAAACTCCCACATCGGTCACAATACAAGGAGGTTCCTAAGAAAGCATGATATCTATCTTCTCTAGATCCATTGGAACTCACGCCTCCAAGATGATGTTTCCCAAAATGTGGACCTCTTGAATACATATCAGTAACGTCGAGACCTTAATGTAAATAATTTTCTCTTGGATTGTATCCAAGACTATCCCCAAGTGTGTAGCACGCACCTCCTACAACGATTAGTACACCAAGATGTCATCAATGAAGATGACAATGAACTAGTCAAGGTAAGGTAGAAAAATCCTATTCATTACTCCCATGAACATAGCTGGGGAATTTTTCATGCTCCAAAGAATCACCAAAAATCATAGTGGATATACAGGAATCTAAACGTTTTTAGGTATGTCCTCATATCAAACCAAAATCTAATTTTAGCCTACTCTGAGGTTTATCTTTGATAAACACCTTGCTCCCTTCTACTGCCCGAAGAGGTCATCAATACTTTGAAGTGGATAATTTTTCTTCACGGTAACCTAGTTCCAACACTATAAGTCACCACATATCCCCAAGCTCTTGTATTCCGTCATGAAAAACATCAATAGGGATGCCCATGGTGAAACACTGGGCCTCATGAATCCCTTCACAAGGAATTACTCCAACTGTTCCCCCGATTCTTGAAGCTCCATGGGAGCCATCTGATATAACAGGCTGGATATCAGTGTCTCTCTGGGTACAGGTAGATGTCGAAGTCTATGTCACTACAAGGAGGTAGTCTTGGAACATCCTTTGGAAAGACATACCCATACTCATCCACCGCTAATGTAATGATTGGAATCCTCTTGTCCACCACAATGAGGGTGAGTATAGCCAATTGGTGAGTGATCGCCTGCACCCTCCTTCCAGAAAGTCCATCCTATACTGAAAAATTTCAATTCTCTTTGGTGAAGGAAATCATCATCCATATTTCGGGTACACACAATATTTTGTGCCTAATATGGTCTATCTGATGATGTATTGTAGATAACTAGTCCATACCCATGATGAAGCCATTAAGAATCAACACCAATACTAGGAGTTCCCAGCCAAATATCTCACCTCCTAGAGTTATCTCACACTATCAACACTAGTGTGTAATCATTGAATCCTCTCCCATAAGAGTCTCTAATTATATGGATCCAGCAGAATCTCTGAGATCCGAACAAGGTCTCTTTCCAAAAGTATTGACTGGAACCGTTGTCTATAAGAACTATAGGTAAAATGGAGTAGAAACATATCATGCATCTAATCAACTCTAGAGTGCTTGGGTCATAACCCTCCATTGCCGGAAGCTGGCCCTGCCCCAGTCCACCTGCTCCCGGAGCTCATGGTGGACTGCTGGGGGGTGGTGGTGGTAGTTCCTCATAAATCCTCCCATCATCTAATATTCTTCCTACACCCATGACACGAATGCCTCTCTATGGACCACCCTGTTTGACTTTTTGCCTCATCCTCAGTTTCCCCTTAACCGTGTTATGGACGTTTGTATGTCGGGTTGGTCAGCCTCGAGCTATGTGCCCTACCCCTAACATGTAAAGCACATGCTGCTCCTCTGGTGGTGTCTACTACCGTTGGGTCCTCACACTTCTGACCTAGTATCATGGGGTCCTCCTCTGGAGGTTCATGTCATCATGGACCCATGTGTCAGCTATTGATTTCCCGCTGTCGGGGACTCTACTACCGGCCACCCTATGGTAGCTCTAAGAGTCAGTGAAGGTTCATCAAGGAAGATACCCACTAGAAAATCTCCCTCCATCACCCTATCCTATGTAGGGAAACCTAGAAAGATCATCGATGCGTTGATATCCAATCTAAACCCCTTCTCTATGGTTCGGGCCCTAATGAAAGGGTCTTGTACAATATCTGAAGAGTATCGGTAGAGGTATATGACCCTCGAAGAGTACTTATCCATTGTCATGATTCCATGCTATAAGTGGAAGAAATTCTATATGCGTACGGAGCACAAGGTCCTGGGGAAGAACTCCTCCCTGAAAATGCACTTGAAGACTACCTAGGTGAGGGTCATCTTCACGATCTTCTATAGTGTCAAGCCCCACCATATCCATACCATGCCTTGAAGAAGGTTAGAGATCAGAAATACCATTTAGTTTGAAGGTGTCCTCACTAGGCAGGAAACTCACGTCACCATATCCATCCAATCCGCAGCTGCCTGAAGATTTGTCTTGCCTTGAAACCTCAGAGGTATCTACCTCTTGAACTCATGCAACACGCTTAGTCAGTGTGCATCCTATGCAGGTACGGCTGATAGAAACTGATTCTTGATGGGTGGTGGTTCCTATGGTACACCACCTAGGGATGATATCTCTGGATTTGGTACCTAAAATGATGCTTTGTCACTTGTTGGACCATCCTTATGATCATATACTAGGATACTATCTAGATATTAATGTGGAGGAAACCTAAGAGAAATCAAGATGAACCACAATCCATTAATTCTAACTTGTTAGCTGAATCTGACTCAAATAGATCATGAAAAAAAATTTAAAGATGCAAGAAACTAGTTTTTTCATACACCAAGTAAGAAGGAAGAATTCAGGGTCTGAGATTATGGATACATCCGCCACCACACCAACACTGGACTCCAAGAATATGAAAATCTAACTCAAAACATTTAACATTTTTTCCCATAAACAAAACAACTAACTCTTAGTCTTTGAAGTATAACTTACCACCTCTGATACTACTCTGTCACAACCCATCCCCCAGGGCCCATGTCTTGACTACCCAAAGGCCGCCTTCCATGGGCCTATGGATGGCGACTAGCACCCAAAATCAATATATTGAAAAGGGATGTCATTTCCATTAATCCTGTACACACACCCAACCCATACTATATAATGTAAATATGATATTTGGATAACAACAACTAGTATTTCACACGAGGAAGAAACCACACATGTAAATGTGTAAATGAAAGGAAAGAGGGGGCCAACATACAAACCAAATTGAAAAAAATTATAGTAAAAGGAAGTAAAATCTCCAGGTGTCATCCAGCAAGGATCCTACCAGAATGGTAGTGGTAGATCACTATCAGATGTCACTGAAGCATAAAAACTCTGTATACCCACCTCCAAGAACCCCCTGGCCCTGGCTCTCCAAGATCCTAGTTAAATATATCTGTAGTCAACACACGACACTATAGGTGCAGGAGAATCCAGTGTATGGGTTAGTATACAATTTCTTAGTAGGGACCCTGAAACCAAATCGGGTCTCATATAAATCCATAAATTAAATCACAAACTAATGAATAAATATTAGAATCACTAGAGTCATTGGACATAGATATAACATAATGTATTGATAGAAAAACAAATTGTTGCGACCAATAAACATCAATCACTACAAAAAAAATAAACCATGATGAGTCCTTTAGTCTATCTCGGCCTCCTAAAGCTATTTAGTAGCTGAGTCACTAAGACATGATGGGTAGCTTAGTAATAGAGCCTCACTCATAGCCGATTCACACAGCCTTAATCGGTAGCTAAGTCGCGAAGCCTCATTGGGTAGGTGAGTCATGATGCCTTTTTGGATAGTTGTGTCATGAATCCTAGCTCATAGCTGACTCACAGAGCATTGATGGTTAGTGAAGTCTTGGAGCCTCACTGATAGCTAAGTTGCAGAGCCTCAATAATAGTTGAGTCATAGAGCCTCACTGGTAGGTGAGTCACGTATATTCACTCGGTAACCAAGTTATAAGGCATCATGAGGAAACGTCCATGAAATATTACTTAGAGGATTTCTTAAAGACCACCTAGTCATTTGTGTATCATACCTGTAGACGACACTTCAATCAGAAGAACCATCTAAGAGATACATCAAATTTTGTAAACAGGGGTCGGTTACATCCGGGCGGGTACGACTAGTTCAGATCGACCCGACCAACCAGAACCGGGGTCCGGCACAAGCAGATCCTATCTATTTGGGCCCACTGGCCTGGCCCATTGGGCCTTAGTTGACCTGACCAAGGGTGGTTGTGGGTCTAGTATTCCCATCCACTGAAGGACTTGAATTTATCCAACCCGACTTGCACTAGCTGGCCTTTATATTTTCCCAGTACGGGCTACCCTACAGCCTGATATTATCCTATCAACCTGGTCCACTAATGTGGACTAGCTTGAAAAATTAGATGGGCTACTCATTCATCCCTAACTGGCTCAAACAGTCTCGTTAGAGCATGTGTGGTTGTTCATCTGGATTCCCCCTTGATCAACAAGTGACCCGCGTGGAGAAGGTCGGTTCCCCTATGAAGTGCCACATTGGTGGCGCATACAACAAGCCTCTGTATCCAACGAGTTGTGGTCCTCATCTGCCACAGTGCACACCCGACATGACACCTCCTCCAGCATGGCCAACGAGGCTTGTCCAATACGTCCCGCATGCGTAACCTGGGTGGTGACGCTGCGCTGGTGGTGCCACGAAGGCGGTGCCTTCCGCCGGCCACTGGGTCCACTCTAGTGGTCGGATCTCAGATCCTTCTGCGCCCTCGGGCCTATTGAGTCTCCAAAAATACTTCCACGACCTCAGGGCCACTGGTTTTTTGATTCCTCCATTGAGTCATGAAGAACACAAATACCCATTGTATAGGGATCTAATTCATGTTCGTGTTAGTCTGATCCATCCATGTTATAAATTACAAATAATTATCAATGGGTTTTTATAATTCAAACAGAGATTTCAAATATTGTAACTCCCCACAATATCATTTCCCAACCCTAAAAAACAACCAAACCGCATTTCAACCTGTTTGTGGGTTGATCCACGTTGGTGATTTTAAAAGAATAATGATAAGAGGAAATCATAGAGAAAGCTTATAACCCCTACTTGGATTTAGGATTCTTTGTTGATGAGGGAAGAATCTCTAAGACGTAAACATTCGTCATTTTTTGAATTTGTCTCACTGGTGTTCATCGATCATTGATTCAATGGAATTCTTTGATGGTGTTCATCATTGGAGAGAGAGAGAGATTTCTCGATCGTCAGAGAATTTCCAAGGGGTTTTTTCAACTCTGGATCACTATTTAATTAAAGTATGGAGACATGTTGTGTTTCACCATAATATTTCATTAATAGGGTTCATTAATTATTCAACATCTCCTCATCACTGCACTACAATACTGACTAGTCAATTCATCACAACAGAAATAGTTTGAATAAATAAAAATTTGAATATATTTTAAGTTTATTTTTTTCAATAAAATTATGAAATTTATCTTTTTCGGTCAACCCACACCGGTCGTGGTTAGGCCCTTCTTTGGTGAATCCTAGTATTCTGAATTCAATGATTACCTTGGATTTTTCATTTGGGAAACTTTTCATAAGATAGGAAAACTCACTCAAAAGATTACATGATGAACTCTAAAAGATGTTATAAAATACTGTCTTGCCTCTCTGGGCTTTAGAATCACGTTCCATCTCAAATATTTGTTTCAAAATATCTCAATGTAATTAAAAAAAATAACATGGGAAATCTGGGACATTATAGTGTTTCCCTACTAGGAAACAGAATATTATAGAGATATAAAATAATAATTTCTAGATGAGAACATATTCTTAGTAAAAATAACACCTCATCTATGGTTTGAAAATATTTTCAATTATTTGGAGGCATGGGTGCTCCAATATGACCTCTCTTACCAACAGAGGAAGTGCTTTTAATCTGAGTTAAATATATATTTTTTGTGATGATCCACTACACTTCTGATTATGTGGAATCAAAATAATCTTCCTCTCCATACCTGAGGTGGATGTTAATGATGTTCAAATTTTTTTTACTCATCTCTAGCTCGAGGGGATCACGGTCCAGACCAAATAATTTCAAAAATCATACAATATAGGTGTTTCTGGCTGACAATGAATAAGGTTTTCCAAAACATCATATCATGATTCGAAAAATTCCAGGGGCCATGTATTATCGTGTACTGATTTTAAATTCAAGATCACCCCATCCTTGAAGTGGAAGTATTTTGTGTCTGGGGTATTGATTTCATGGGGTCGTCTCCACCATCATTTGGTAACACATACATTGTGGTATGTGTTGATTACATTTCAAAATGGTAATAAACTACTATGAAATCCAAAAATAAATTAAAGGTCGTCATATCCTTTCTAAAAAAATTATATCTTGTAGGTTTGGTATTCTCTGAGTCATCATTACTTACATAGTAACACATTTTGATAATACAATTATGAGAATTGATCTCACGAAATGCATGGTGAAGTACAATTTCGGGACACAATACCATCCCTAGTCATATTTCGAAGTTGATGTTTCATTGTGAGAGCTCAAGAAAATATTGGAGAAAATAGTGGGAGCATCACACAATGATTGGTCTAAGTGATAAATGATTCATTATGGGTTTAAAGGACAACATTCAAATCACTATTCGGAATGTCTCCATTCTGGATGGTCAACGAAATGCCTTGGAACTTACCAATGGAGGATGAACATAAGTTGCATTGGGATCCCAAAGAACTGAACGATGATGTGAAAACCAATGAGAATAAATAAAAATTATGATTATTTGAGCATGATGTGATCCCGATGGAAGCATATAAAAATTTCATGCTCTAAAAGAGAGAAAGATGGCAGTTCATGAAAACATGATTTCTAAAAAATCATTCCAGATTAATCGGTAGGTTTTATTTTTCAACTCATGGTTACGGTTGTTCCTGCTAAATTAATGTGTTCATGGTTGGGACCACATAAATTGATCAAGGTTTTCCACCATGGTTTGGTAGAGGTTGCTGGTGAAGATGGATAACCCTTTAATGTGTACAGAAAAAATATCAAACCATGTATTCAAATGGAGGAAATGGTTGTACTGGTTTCTACTATGCAATTTTAGTAAACAAGATTCCTAGGTATGTCTTCATTGAGACATTAAATTTAAAATTAACTAATAGGAAACCCGAAATTTCCTAAAAATTTAAAATAGTTTGTAGTTTGTCTGTTTTATAGGGGATCATGTCAGTATGTTTTTTATTTTTGTGTGTTTTAGTAATAGGATTCGTGTAAACTGATAGATTTATGATGGAGTATTTTTCAATTCCTACTTATAAGTCCTATGGAAACCTCAAATCATCATTAAAAATAAATGGGGAAAATGTATATATTTTAATGGAGTACATTTCATAAAGGTGTTAGAAAATCACATTTTTTCAATGAAAGTGTTCACATGTATGGGTTATGAACTTTTATCCAAATAGTAATAAAGTAACATGAACTGTAAAGACAAAATTCCAGGAAAAAATTCATTATATTTTCATAGATAACCAACCTTTACATTTAAACCATGTGGGATGGCTCTCTATTCGAGTAGTTTCAGCAAGGTTACCTCACGATTAACCAAAAAATGAAATGTAATCATGTGTCAGCTTAAATTACCCTATTTAAAAAAACTAAATATCTACCAACAATTTTAGATGACCTAAATTATGAAATCCATCCACCTTTCAGCTGTTCACAGATCTTTACCTCTCAATAACTTCAACCTCTAAGAGCCATTGCTCATTATTCTTCCTCCAAATCACACCAAAACACATGTTCTTCCACTTCTTTCACTCTCCCCTCCTCTTATTTTTATCCTTAACCAGAATTCTTTCCTTTTATACTTATCCACCTTGCCTTTGGATTGCACTGTTGTATGTTATTCCCACCCCACCCTTTCTCCAATTTTATTTTTTTCTTTTAATCTTTGTATTTCATCACATTTTTCAGAAATAAAATTTCCGAAGCATCACATGACAAACCTGTATATGAATATTTCCTAAAACCCCCAAATATCTCTATAAATATGACCCAATATCTAGTATGTAATATGTTATTTAGTATTTTCATTATGATAATTAAATTTTATATCTATAATATTTTACATTACGCAATATCTATGATTTATTTTCCAACAACCTGTAGGAATACCCACCCAAATATCCATGGACTCTTCTAAAAGGGCACGTGCTTTAGGTTCTGATAAACACAAGGGTCTAATAAAAAATTTATGAATAAATAATAGATTATGTGATATTGAGTGATAGTCAGTTGGGAGGTCAGACACATAACTATTTTTCACCCTAAAACCATCAGGGCTTGGGAATATCTGACGAAATGTGGAGACTAATTGACCATGGAAAACCACCCGGGATCATTTTGTACACAACACTATGTATAAGGAACTCATAATCGAGTTCTTTACCAAATTTTCAGTGTTGTGATAGGTATACCATTGATGATTAGGGTGATTTAGCTGAGAGTATAGGCGATGTCACATTCCAACATTTGAAACACCCATATAGTTTCAATCATAGAGAGATCTACAAATTTTCTAAAATGTATGATCTTTACTATGTTCACATCCTAGAGTATACTAAGGCAGCCTGAGATTGGGACCCTAGAACATCTTGTGAATTTTGGTCCACTATTTCTCATCTCGACCCACCAAATAACCCTTATGCAGAGAAGTACTCCAATCTATAGAAACCCACCAATTGTATTCTTCCCCACATGATCACCACCTAATTCACATCCTGGTGGGAAAATAATGGAAATGTTATCCTTCCTTATTTTTTTCCCTAAATTCCATGATTATTGGGACATCCATAATAATATCATTTTTATTCACATTGTACCTCTAAAATATGTTCACAAAACCAATGGCTAATAGTTTTGGAGGCCCTTATATCATTATCTTAGCTGAGCATCTTGGAATTCAACTTGATAAAGATGCTTTTATTAAGCTTCCACTGCCAATCCCTTTTGATATCACTATAGTACTTCATATACTGATGATTGAATTTTATAGACACCACTATTAGTTCAGAGGACACCAATATAAATCCGAAGAAAAGCCCCATCAAACCTAAACCCCAAACATTGCATTCCACCATTCCTCCCCATTTTATGAGGAGTAAAAACCAACTAGTCCATCCACCTCCATGAATCCTCCACCCTACTAGGCCTACTCTACATACCCCAACATAATGCAAACCCCATTAGAGGAACTAGATTTTCAATTGAATGTGGATCACGATTTTCATTTCATTTTCAATTTGAGACTTCTGTCTAGCCGATGATAGATAGTGGACATCAACTTGTATGATCTCCATACCCTTAATATTTACCAACCTCAACCCAACTATCCCAAATCATACTAAATGTATGAGGATGAATCCTCCCACAAAGATCATTCCAAGTCATCCTATCTACTATAAAATCCACGACAAGGACCTCCCACTGATGTGATGAGAATGATTTTATTTAACATTACACTAATCTTGCCACTTGACCTTCTTTGTGACTCTTTTTTAAAACAAACGTACTCATTTGAAAGTTTGATTTGTTTTTATTTTTTGGTGAGCTTTTGTGATTATCTCTAATTCCACCAGCTGTTACTATGCTATTTCTGCTTCAATATTTTTTATTTAATTACCATGATTGCTGATGGATGAAAATTTTTTCATGAAGACACTCTTCAACTTGATGAACACTTAAATAAAAACTAAAGACCATCCTGTGAACTTTTTCATGGGGAGTTTTTCTATTGTGGTGAATTTTTTATTTTTTTCACAATTTTCCCCTCCCCTTGAATGCATTTTTTTCACCTTTGTCCACCTAATCGCGTTCATATGGTACCATTCTTGGTTCTAAATATGGTTGAGGGAACTTACTTTTAGAACCCAATTTGGTCATTCCCTTGGAATTTCCTAGGATGACATGTTATTAATAGGCGAATTATAAATTGATGTTATAGATTCCACACAATTATCTGAACTATATAAAAATGGAATTTGGAGTCCTGTTTTTTAAATTCCTCATATGCCCAGTTTGATAGATTTATAGTTAAGTGAATACGCATTGGAACACTTGAAGTGAAACCATTAGATATACATTCATAAAACAGTTTTTTAAAATGTACACTTTGATGGAGTATTTTAAATTAATGAACTCGTTAAAATGGAAATTCATTTATTCAAAATGAAAATTGAAGCACTGAAATTGTTGATACCACAATATTGTCATATTTTCACAAGCTCATGGCATTCTATCTTAATTCCTAAAATCACGATATGGAAAATTTGGGTACCAAGGTTTCAATGCTTGTATCTCACACCAATGAATAAAATTCATGATATCCTTAAGTGTGCCAAAAATATTGATGACCTTTCATCATTCTTCGTATTTTTATGTCAATTAGATTTTTTGACCAATAAATGTGATGTCCCTCTATTTTGTGTCGATGGGATATTTTTCATTACCTACCTTAGTGTATGATGAGAATGAAGTGTAGGATGGTACATTGTTTAAATGAATAAGGATTGTATCATTTTTAAGCAAAAATGATTTAATAATGAGTATTTTGATTTTTTGAACTGAGAATAATTTTTAAGATAACGTCAAAGATTGGTGAGTAATGAGGATTGTATATAAGAATCTCAACAATTATTCACCCAAATCTATCTTTCATTTCGTTGATATAATATGTGATATTTCTACATATTACATTTACTATCCCTTTGAGATTATTGTATAATAATTTGTTTCAGGAAAAATGACTAATAAAGTGTGGGGGAGTTTTATGAACTTAAGAGAATATAGAATTTTAAAACATTAAAACACATTGAAAATGGGGTTTTGGAACAATTTTCAATTTTCACAACTATTATATTTCTCGATAGGGGGTATTTAGTTTTACAATAATGTTAAAATATGATTATTCCGAAGTTGTGAAAATTCAGATAGAAATTAGAGTTATTTGGACCCTTTTTTTAAATGTACAAGGTTACTAATAAGTCACATAAACCGTGAACCACAACCCAGTTAACCATGGCCCCACAGAATCCTCAAGATAGAACTGGTCCCATGGTATCTTCATGGTTAAAAAACCATGAAGACCATCTAGAAGACTATGCGCCTCAACTCTATAATAATATACCCATGCGCAGGATTTATGGACAGATAAACTAATCGGGGGCCTAAACCATGCGCCAGGAAACTAGAAACAAACCATTTTTCATCTACCCCATTTACCACAATTTTAATCAGGATTATAACCTCTAACCACTCATAGATACTAAATTTCACACAATTAATGGATCCATGATTAGTTTATAGGGAGGGGAGGATCCAAAGGGGATTCAACATGGCCACAGTCAAGATTGAAACACATGTTATGAATTTTTGGAGATTAATTTTTTATGTTTTCTTAGATATTCTTAATTTATTTCATATATTTTATGAAAAATAAAGGTAACAATAGATTGGTTGTTGTCATTTTTTCTCTGAGTAGCTAATTCATTCAATGTGTTGGGGTCATGGGCAATGAAGATTCATTTATAATTGATTTAATATACTTTATTTGTGTTAATTATTTTATCCCTAATAGTTATTCAAAGTATCCTTTATTTATATTAATGTATTATCTATATCAGATAAAGAATCGAGCTTCCCGAGATATGGAGGGGAACAAATATGAGTAGTCCGGTGACTATTTGGAGCACTCTTCATCACCAAGGGGTGTACTTTAAAAAAGTTTTAAAAACCCAATTTTGATACTATGAAATTGATCTTTAATAACATAAATGGAACATATCAAACTGAGAGACTTTTGAAACACTTGGATACAAAAAATTATTCATATTATAAATAACACAAAACTATAAGAAAATTGATTTTTATAATATTTATAATTATCCACAACTCCGATGGATTTAATCTATTGATTGTTAAAAAAACTTCTAAATGTTTTGTTACAAGTAAACCATAAAATATTTTACGGAATGAACCCCTAAAACACATTACTAACTATTTCAAACATTAATAATTGACTCTAAATTTATAAAATTATCAGCTAATTAACCACAAATAATGTTGAAAAACACTCTAAGTCTCTATATGGATCTACACCAAAATTATTTTATACCACTTATGAGGGTGGGAAATTTAAATTGGGATACCGAATGTAACAAATTAGCTATAATGACACCTGTTTTTTTTAATATTTTTTCCATAGATTTATATTTCTTTAATGTAAATCCATTTTCAAATGTTTCTTTTTTCACGAATTATGATAATCGTAAGTTTTTTCTAATCATTATTTTATTTCATTGAAATATGTTCTATATTCACCACCTTCTATTTTTGTGGTGTATATACTTAAAATAGTTTTACTATTTTATAAATTAAATTTTATTAAAGGTATTTAAAAATATATCATGGGTTCTT
Source organism: Viscum album (assembly GCA_963277665.1). NCBI lineage: Eukaryota > Viridiplantae > Streptophyta > Magnoliopsida > Santalales > Viscaceae > Viscum > Viscum album. Next base: position 701,118,171 of record OY728139.1, read on the forward strand.
TATTTTTATTAATTTTATTGAAATGTTACCAAACCCGTATGGGTTTCATTTCCAATCTCACATTGAATTTAATATTCTTTAGAAATAAATTATTATTTGAGGTAATTATATATTTTTATCTTTAAAATCCAAACTATAATATTTTCCACTATTTATTTGTGTTATTTACATGTCTTCCTACCATTTCACTTACCTTGGTTCACAATTTGAGCGAAACGATGTTTTTATGTGGAGCGGATGTCATATCTTCTCTATGGTAGAGAATATTTCACCTCCTTGTCCATATTCCTTATAATGATACAATAATAATATTATTTATATTTCAATGATATTTTAAGGTCATATTACACAATCATTTGAACATATTTAATTGTTTTTTAATGAATATTTCAAATTCTATTCGCAATGGTCATTTTCTAAATTTTGTAAAAATTTACTAAAAAGTAATCTTATTTTTAACATTTTACGGAAGAAAATAATTTCCCATTATTATAAATTTTTATTAATGAATTATTATATTATATTTTTTTCATCTTTAGTTTAATATCTATTCATTTTTATTGAAATTTACATTTAGAAAATAATGGTTAATGTTTAAAAAGAATAAATAATTTGATTTCATTCCACTTATATATATTTTTATCATCCATCTAAATTATATATCTTTTTCATCATTTATTCTCAAGGTTTTATATTTTTTAGTTCTCTTAAAATTTATGGTTTTCTATTATCTATTTTTATCCCCTTAAACCATATCTCTAAGTGACTTATAACTTTGATATTAAAATGAGTTTATAAAAACCTAGTTATTTTTTTTATAATTTAACTTCAATTTTTTTCTTAGACTAAAAAATATATTTATCTTATGGAGTTATGTTTCATGTGTTATCCTCTAAATTATCTTATTATTTCATTTTATTTTAGAATATTGAACATTTAACATCAAATTATCCAATTCATGAACTCTTATTATGAGATAATTTCTAATTGTTTTATGTAGATCGTATTCTAATAAAAGCGTTTCTCATCTATATCAACATCAGTTAATGTTTATTATTATACGATGTGGATATGTTCTAATGATTCAATCTAGTATATTTCTCATAACGTCATATGATCTTGTATGTTATAAATATTTCTAAACATTTTTATTTCTCATTGGTTTACTATTCTATAATGAAATTATGAATGTTTTTTTGGCACACATATTCTTGTTCATAATATGATGTTATAGGTGATACTATGATTATATATCATTAAAATGAATTATTTAATATTTTATATACCATGAGATGATATATAAGGTTTTTTGGAGTAATCCTAATCCTTGGTGGGATGTTTTCCACATTGTTATGTTATTATAAAATTGAGCCTTGACCTTTGATTTTGATGTCAAATTTTATGTTTTTTCTAAATTATAATGATTTCATAATGCTATTATATCAACTAATTTATGTAGGAAGGACTATGTTGTGATTCATGAAATATGATCAATATTTTATGGGGTATAATTTCATTATGACTTTTTCATTAAACCGGATTATTTTCTAATACCCACATGTTTATCTTATTCCTACTTTTGATCTTCATCTTTTATAGCTAATGTTTACCCATAATTTTTATTTGACTCCATAAATATCATGTTTTCATTTATATGGTCTATAAATAGTATTATTATATATTATATGTCTAAATATGTACCATGTGGGGATACTATTGTGGGATATATTGAAGACATATAAAAAATTTGGAACCCTTGGTTTGTGGATAAAATTTCTATTTGATTGGAAATATATGAGTTTTATTAGTTATAGGTTATTCAAAATTTTGAGAAACTATAAACCTAAATTGTATTAGGAATATAGTTAGTTAACAATTTCTATTGATAGTATAATTATTTTCATTTAGTTTGGGAAACATCAGTTGGAATCAAAACCCATTTTTGAAGATGTAGTTTCTAGCACCTAATCTAGGAAATTGGGTAATGTCATATCTGTTCATATTAGAACTAGGATTATGTAAATATAGAGGTTAGTATGTTATCCAATAATTATAATTTTTTTTAATTTTGGATTATTTGATGAATCAATATCTTTATGTTTAATCATAATTTCTACATATAGATATCATTTTGAGGTCTTATTTGATTGGATTTTATAGTGATTATTGATTTTTAATGATATATAAAAGGTTTTTAGGAAGAATGTGTGATTGAGGTATACAATAACCTTGGGGTAATATGTGATTTGACATTAAGGTTATTATGGTTAATTGGGATAATGAGATAATTGATTTTGGGAATATATGTTGATAAGTATTTATATGATTAGGGGATGAAAACCAATTTGGTTACAAGGTCATTCATGCTATTTTAGGAAAAGGATAATATTTTTTTGGAGTATTTTTTATTACGGTAAAATTAATTGATAAGTGATTTTATATTTTTAGGTATAAAATTGTTATTTGTTTTATAGGAGTATCTGTTTTCATGATTTTTCAGTTTATAATATATTATGAAATATTATGGAAAAATAATTTTTAGTTTTTTTGGGGAATATGTTATTGATATGAAACTTATGAAAAACAGAGCTAAACTAAAAGTTTTATTGTTTAGAAAAATAAATCAATAGTTCAATAGAATTATTAATGTGTTCAGATTAAGGTTTTATAGAATAAGATATCATAATAAATATTTTTCCAAAATAATATGATTATTTACTATGAATTTTTGAGATTTTATCATAATAATTTTTTATTTAATAATTGGTTGAGTAATTGTTAATATTACCAGTTCAAAATATAATATATAAAATTGATATAAATTTTTTTATTTATATTTGTTATATATTTTAATTATAAATAATTTTATTGAAAACAATTATGATTTTAGAATAGTGAAAAATATTCAAATTGAATTTTTGGAAATAACATTTATTCGGAAGGATTCGATTTTATAAAATATAATTTTTTTTAAATTTATTAATTTTGAGAAATAAATTCAATTAAATTTATAAATTAAATTCAATAATTTATTGGTAATTCAAATTAATATCATTAATGAGATAATTAATAACCTATAAGGAACGTTCATTTACATATTCATGGAAAATGTTTTTTATAAATATTGGTTTAATTTAATCATATTTATGGTTTTATATAAAGGTAAAATTTATAAATTTTAGTAAATTAATTTTTTAAATGAAGATAATTTTCTACATCAGAATATGCAAATTATATTTGAGATATTTTTTATATTTTTTTGAAAAGGATGATTTTTTAGTCAATAGTAAAAATATATAATATTTACAAAAAATATATATTTAATGACATCGTCATCATTTATATATGGCTTAAATGATTATGAAATATCATCCATGAAATTAAAAGATAAATATCTTGATATTACACTAAAAATATCACCAGTGTAAATTAAAATAAATAATATGTCTAGATAATTACAAACAAATGTATTAATATTGACATAGTTCTTGCTTAGTTTTATAAAAGTCAAAATGGGATAATTTAAGATAATATTTTGAAGTGGATAAGTATATAATTTACATATTATATAAATATTACTTATTTTTTATTATTTTGATTTATATTTATATATTTTAGAGATATATAACTAGTCACTTATACAAACACTAACCCAAAGTAGATTCACCACATTTTCCATCCGGTGAAAAGTCAAATAAATGGTCTTAATAATATTTAAAATGATAATATTTGGTAATATTAAGGTGGTTCAAGAATTTTGTAGATATTTATAGTGGGTAAGTAATTATATAAATAATTATTAGTTAATTGTATTATCATTTTAATTTTGTAATGTCAAATTGGTAGAATTTCCCATGAAATTACATTATGGTATTTGATGATAGAAATGACATATAAGGTGAAAACATATCCTAAAACCTAATATAAAATAGATTATATGAGTTTAATATTAACTTTCCCTTGTCAATTATCAGTTTTTTATCAATTTACGATCTATTTAGGATAAATATGATGTTACTTTTATATTAGAAAATAAGTGTTTGCAAAAAAGCCCTCTCTCACTTATAAAAGAATACCCAAAATTTATTTCTACAAAAAAACATAAAATTAATATTCGTCAATATAATATACCATATTTATATACCTAATAATTATAATATATGTTATTCAAATTCAATTGTCAAGAAAATTCCCTAACTCATTCCAAACTATGAAGGCTTAAAAGAAAATATATAATATCTTCCTAATATGTGATGACTAAAAATCCATAATTTTTATTTATCTTTTTCAAATACATCTTATTAATTAATATTTATCATTTAAATATATTTTAAATAAGAACAATTAACATTCAGAATATATATATTTCAATATAAACATAACATAATAATACATATTGATTAATTATGTCATATTCTTTTTTGGGTACATTTACCCAACTACATGAACATTGCTATAAACATTTATTATTTATAATGATTGAAAATTAATTACATGTAATATATTATATTAAATATTAAATAATGTTTTATTGGTTCTAAAAAGGTTACATTAATATTTGACTCATTATTAATATAACACCTTTTATTCCTTAAAAATCAACGAAACAGGCACATTAATGATTTTAACAAGGAAAATAGTACCAAAATATCCCATTAAATGAAACCAGAAGATAAAAATTAATCATTTAACTTTTATTTGAGTAAAATTAATATTATAAATATGGTAGAATAATGAACATTAAATGATTACTAAATCCATTTTATAAAAATATATAATGAACAGTTGAAACTAGAAACAACTGAGGATCAATATTTGCCAAAACTAATTAATAACTATGTAATAAATTAATATAAAAAGATTAATATATTTGTTAATAAACATGATTAAGGATATTAAATAAATTTTAAATTAATCCTATATTATTATATTGGATAATATACAGTGTTTGACTATGTTAAAATATATTTTTAGTGTTTTTTCTTAACTCAATTTTCATTCATAGAGTTATAATGTTTCTTCTTGAAATCCTTTTTCTATATTATATTCGTTATAACATTTCATTTTAAATTATAGTAGTTCCTCTTCTTTTAAAATTTAGTTAAATTTATTTTACAAATAACATTTTGTATATGTTTCTTACTTTATAAATTAATATAGTCATAAAGGGATTCTCCTCCAAATTTTATTTTATACATGTTCAATATTAAAAACCTTATTTGTTATCAGATATACATATATGTCACATTGATTTACTTTTTATCATATTTTCTATAAAATTATTTATATTTACAATCCCAATAATGGATATCTCTTTCATGGACTTTTGATTCAAATATTACAATATTTTTGACTATTTTTTCAATCTTAATTAGAATTCAGCATTATTTATGTAAAAATTATTAATTGAAAAAATTATATTTCCATTCTATTTATAAACCATTACATTCTCTTCTCATAAGGTTATTTCTACGTTATATATATATATTTATAACATTTTAATTAACTATTTGAATATTTATCAATATCCTTGATTCTAAATGATGGTTATATCCCATAAAACCAAGGGTATTGGCTATACCCATGGTTCTTTGATCCGTGAGTACTTAAGCCATCAGGATAGACTTATACCCATGGTTTCATTAAACTATTGTTTATACCACCCATAACCACAGTTCATAAACATTTGGTGTAGAAATTTTCTATGGAACGACATTTATGAATGGTTGTGAATAACATGGGTATATGTCAATTATTAGAGGAAACTCTTATAGGAATCAATCTCAGTACCTTTTGCCTATACTCTAGTGACTTTACCACTATCCAACAACACATTTTTTGTTCTTAATTTTAAATATATATATGTATATGTATATATATGTGAAAATTTATATATATAAATTGATTTATAATTATTTTTTTATTATTAAAAAATAATGATCCAACCTATACCAATTATTTAGTGAAACTGTGGGTATAGGTTCTTTAATAAAAAATTTACACACTAGAAATTAATCCTAGAACCTTTAACATATACTATAATGAAATTGTCATTATCCTACAACACATTTTTTGTGATTATATGCATATATATATATATTTTATTTATATTAATTTATTTAGTATTATTTTTATTATCAGGGAAAATAATGGGCGCACCTATAGCCAACATTTGGTCAAACTGTTGTTATTAGTGATCTATACCATTGTTTGAAATAAATAGTTGGTATAGTGTCCCAGAAACATTACCTTTACCCATGAATTGGTCAACTTGTGAGTATCTTAGGAAATATATGTCAACAATTTATGATTATCATTGGTATTGGTCACCCCTATAACCACGGGTTTTGGACAACTATGGGTATAGGTTTTCCTATGGTCTTCCCATGACACCCCTGAAAAATCTATTTCCATGGTTTACCAAACCAATGTATAGAAGTTTTGAACCCAACACTATAGAAATAGTTTTTGTAAAACCATGACTAAAGGGTTGCACTATAGCCTCAGTTTAAAAAAACTTTGGGTACAACCCTATTTTTTAAAATTTCTTCCATTTATTTAAAAATTATACAGAATGGTTGTTCTTAACAAGATATTTCCTTATCACTTATTTAGGATAAAGAATCTCTCTCTTAGATTTATTTATTCATTATAATCATTCAACAATTTTCTAGTATATAAATAAATGGTCGTCAAAGGAAATTTTCCAATATTGTTGAATTTCTCTATAATGTTTTATGAGGAATATTTTTAATGTCTTCCACTCATGTTATTCTTTAAATTTTATAAAAAAGTGGGAAAATAAAATTATTTTTAACATTTTATCATACAAGTGAATTTCACACATTAATTACTATTTTCATTAATAAAAATATCACCCTGTGTTTTCAAGATTTTCTAATATAAATTTTATTCCCATTTTTTGGTTTTTTTATTTAAGAAATTGAGATTAAAGTTGTAGAATAATTTATACTGGGATTTCATTCAACCTATGCATATATTTATTTTAAAACCCACATTTATTGTATTTAATTTCATTTATTTTCAAGGTTTTCAAATTTGGTATTATTTTAAAATTTTGTTATATTATGTTATATTTTCATGATCATGAATTCTATTTTTATTGTGATGTATATGTTTTTTTACTACAATTTTACTAAAACCGTATGCAAATTAATTTTTATCATTTCAAATATATTTTCCTCTGAAAATATTATATTTTTTTCTCCATTTGGATGCATTTCAAGGGTTACCATTTATATTTCATTATGATATTTTCAATTTATAATATTAAAATAATGGAAGAAAATGATCAAATTCTTTAACTATTCTTATGTGATACAATCTGAAAGTGTTACGTATCACATTATCATATAAAAGTGTTTTTCATCTCTATTGAAATCCCTTATTATTTCATATATTTCATTTTGGAAATTATCTATTGATACCAACCATCTTATTTCTCTCATTGGAATATGATCATGTTATATAGAAGTCATTATGGAACTTGTTTATACTTATGAGTAAACAATTCTACGATAACATTGTTATTTTTTTCTTATATGGAACCCATATGTATATACATATTATTATATGAATGGTTTCCTTAGAATTATATATCTATCCAATACACTATGTGGTGTTTTATATGTCATGTGATGATATCCAATAGACTGGAGAGTAAATTCACTCCAGTATGGGACTCTATCCACAATGATATGTTATCTTGGTAGCGATTCTAGTCATGTTCCTATGATGTCATGTTTTATGTATTCAACACATTTTTTTGATTCCATGATCCTGTGATATCAAATTATTTATTCCAAAATCCTTATTTTATGATTAATGACATATGATATTTATTAGTATTATTTATTTTTGATGTTCTCACATTGATTATGTTTGAATAACCAACTATTTATCTTTTTCTTACATATGTTCCTTGTTTTTATCATGTATGTTTACCATTATTTAATTTATTAGCTCATGTATCTTATCATTCAACTTACCTAGGTTATGAGGAAAAAAATTGAGCATGATAAGAATAAATGAGTACCATGTGTGTAATAAATTTTTGGATATGTTCACAACATATTAATGAATATAGAATCCTTGGTTTATTGGTAAAAGTGTCCAGGTGATGGTGAAATGGGTTTTATTTGTTAAATATTGTTACTCTATTTTTAAAAAAACTCTAAACCTAAAACGCCTTGGGTATGTATGCTACCCTATATTTAATGTTAATATATTAATTATAGATGGTTATGTTTGGGTATCTTTAGTTGAAATTAACAAAATCTGGTAATGTATATGTTTTTCGAAGGAGATTCCAGAGTTTTGGTATAGGCCTCTCTAAAACCATAACATGCTCAAATGTGGATACATAATATGTTTTCTTTATTGATTTGATTTTTTATAGTAGAACACAATGGCCTTAGATTTTATGGTATTGGTCTCCAAAGTAGACCAGATAGATATTATTTATGTTTCATTGATATGGTATACTTATATAATATTTTATTTGTTTATTTTGGATTTTAATGTTTGGTGTACAATATTTTTGGTTTAGAAATTTTATTATGTTTGATTGATTTATATTTGTGAAATTACATATATAATTGTTTTCCATTTTATAAAATTTTATTTAATTATGGTTTGGGTTTCATATAAATTGATATTTGTTATTTGGGGGTTGTAATTTTATATCCTTTATGAAAGAATGCCTCTAATCTTTTGTGAAAACCCATGTAGGATAGTAAATATCCCCATGATTGTAATTGGTGGGACACGGGATACACAACATGCCTTATCACAAAGCCGAGTAAGATCCCAGTGAGGATTTATAAATCCTCCACCCATATTCACCATCACTATGACTGAGACATTTCACTACATACCTCATGTTCATCACCCCATATTCAATATAATGTTAATTAATTGTAATGGTCTATGTATATCATGGGTATAATATACCCTCCAAAATATAGACTATAATAAGTCATAGTAGACAAAATATCAAGAAACATTCATTACAATATAACAATGATATATAAATATGTATCACACATATGCTTCATCTAAAAGTAAAAAACACAATCCATTTTATAGTAATTTTATCCACATCACATTTTATATAATCTAAATACTAAAAGACATGATATCCAATTGTAGTTTCATATTCAATTGGTTCATAAGTGAAAAAAGTTAGGTGGCCCACTATGTTTGTCCCATGTCGTGGAATGGCCCCATCTTTGATATGAAACTACAGAACTCCATATCATGCATACAACAGACTCACCTACCCTTACATGAGTCAAAATCCATTAAATCTTCTCGGTTAATAAGGAACATTAGAATGGTGTGAGTAAAACCCAATAAACCACCACCAATTGTGTCCTAATAATATTTAGTAAATACACATTCATTCAAGATATGTATCACTGATAATGAAAAAAATAACAACAAAAAAATAAACCTTTACAAATTGGATTTATTTACAACCAAAAAAATTAGTTATACATGATTCAACCAATAAAATAATGTGATGATATACCCATATCCAGAACATGACTAAATGATAAATGTCAAATCACACTGCATCTCATTATCATGGTTAATGAGGTATCAACATTGAGTACGATTAGATTAATTTTTTATCACCATCACAATACATTAATGTGAATTTTCTATCATGAATCCAATAGTAGTATTGAATGTGTCCTTGATTTGTGAATGAGGTATCAATAAATATAAGTATAAGATATACCATTGAAACTAGTCTCCATTTAGATGAAGCAACATTAATACATCCCAAATCGGTGGATAATGTACCTTAATTATCACTCTCAAGGATGATGATATACCACTAATATAATTATACAATTTGAATATTCACCACTAATATGGATCACCCACTTGAAGGAAATAGCATCAATTTCACCCTTGAGTAGGATGTTATTCTCTTGATATATATGTTCATATAGATATTGAAACACAAACAATACACCCTTATTCTGATGATGCTCAACCAATATCAATAATTTGTTGGACTATACACCACAAAAATACAAAGGGTTGATGATGCACCACCTATAACCCACCCTATATGGATGATATAATAATAAAACATCAACAACTTGATGAAAAATGGATAATAATTTTGACAGGGATAGATGAGATTCCACCTATAAAATATAGAGAGGATGATGTTTTGAAAGTCAATCTTATAGGGCCGATGACACAACACTAATATATTAAAATTTAATGATTCACAACCTCCATAAAAACATAGGTTGATGATATACCACTAATACATCAAACACAATGTCAAATAGGGTTCACTAACTCAGTTTTAATGAATGACATACCACAAATCAAATAAATGGTAGATTATGTAGCACTAAACTATCCCATATAATGGAAATGATTCCACCCACACATTTACAGTTCATGGTATTCTACCAATATATCATCAATATGAATTATTTAACCCTTATAATGAGAATATAGAATTCGTTTTTTTGTACAGTAATGGAAACTCTCTTATGGACACAATGTAACTTAATTTCTCATAACTATGTTAGGATATCCATGTCCTATGATTTTTTGTAACAATTTCTTATAAAGTATCAATCTATGATATAAAATGAGGCTCCTAAAATCACAACATAAGAATATGACCAATCATGGGCCTTATGTAGTAATTTAATGTTATTAAATTTATAGATTTAAGAAATCTAAGACAATAATACTATCACATGACTCATTGAGGGAAACTCGTGAACCTATTCTATAACGACCCATACTTTACATACATTTTTATTACTTCAGAATTGAAGTACACTTATTACAACATATAACAAAACCAAGAAAGGATCGTATAGGTAAAGTGTCTTTAGAAACTGGGAAACATAAACAACTGGTTCATAAAGCATCTACCTTTCCTCCAATTTATTTCATCATATCTAGAGTCCCGTTTTGACATATTCTACTTAATAAACTTCTTCCTGACCGGGGGAAATAAAACATACAAAAGGGTGAGCTCAAATGCTCAGTAAGGGTAAACAAAATAAATATCAATCATGTCATATTCATAAGAACATATCTTTTGGAAATCTTAACCTGCAAAAGAGATCATAATTTCATAACATGGGATAAATTACAGTAGTGAAATGTAATCGCCATAATCATTACATAAAACATGAAACTTTTTGGCATACACAAATAATCATAGAGAATCATTTCTTATTAGTCAATACTCATTTCCAAGACTATCTTAGTGGACAAATTCCCTTTCTGAGCCGAGTTCACTCCTCGTTTCAGTCCTGTTTCACTGAACCGGTATAACCTACCGTTCCAGCCATGTCTATCTCATGAGATATAAAATCTTTAACCAATTCATTTGAGGGAGATATAGGTCTCACCCATCTTATAATTATACCATTATTATGTGTGCCACAAAATCATAAATCATACATCATTGCATAACCCATGTAGTAAAAATGGGATTCTTAAACAACATGACATCATAAAACAATTCATATAAGATAAAAGAATTCATAAAAATAATTCTATCACAACATAATCAAATCAATGAAATAATAGGGATATAAACAGAACCCTATATTATCTTAGATGGAAAATAATTTTGATAAAGCACTTGAACTCCATTCTTGAGGAAAATATCTTTTCAACTTCAAAAACACTTTTCCTTTCCTAACATGTCATAAAATTCTAACTAAAAGAAGTTGATTAAAAATAAAATTAAAAACATGTAAGGGAAGATTCTTGGAAATAATGTTTTAAAAATCCATTCGTGACGTATAATTTAAAAGAAAACATTCTTCTCGTACTTTTGTCAGAAAAGTCAAAAAGTACCTCGTACAAAAAATGACAAAAGATTCCTTTCATATCCTTTACTAAAAACTCACCGAAGGGTAAAATTGGATTTAAAAAATTTTATGTGGATGGAAATAATATTACATATTGAGGAAACATGGATGTGGTTGATAAAATACACCCCAATAAATGCCAAAGTATAAACAATCTCGGATAAAAATGAGATTGTGATATTTCCCTTACCGTAGGTCTGATTTGCTTCGTATGTGTCCGAACCTCCTGTATAATGATTTAAATAATGTCATTGACTTATTCCAGAGTCATACTCATTGTTATGATATCATATATGGTTCACTTATGGCTTTATATTAACCATTCTTTTGTAAATTCCATGTTAAAGAGCGTTTTGGGTAAAATCGTTTCATTTGTCGTCCGTGTTTTGACTTGTAATTATTCATATGATTACATAGATCATGATTACTTAATTCCAGAATATAAAAAATGATTTATGTATAATATATATTCAGAATATATATATATATATATAATAGATCAGTAAATGGAAAGAAATACACCGTTCATGGAGACGGTAGACCATACGTACGCATGAACGCTGTTTTCTTTTCCTTATTGAGTTGAATGGAATTAAGTAGATGACATACATATATATACACATAAATACAGAATCATTATTATTTCATATATTTCATTATTACTTATTATATATACTTTATAATCATTCATGAATGGTTAACATGGAGAATGAATCTCATCGCGTCGTGGAGACGGTAGTCCGTACGTACGCACGAGCGATGATATCGTTCTCATGATCATGGAATTGTATTAGAGTGTATGAACACTATTTCATAATCAATATCACTTTAAAATAATCATATATAGTTATTATTTACACCATTATACCCATCCAAGTAAGGTGGTGGTGGAAAATAGATTACACCACGACGTGGAAACGGTATTCCGTACGTACGCACGCGCGGTGATTTCATTTTCCGTAGGATGGATAAATGGTGAAATAAGGTTATATAATAATTATAATAACATATAAATATATAAGTGATACTGATGTTATTACTTCATAATGAAACAACCTAAGAAGAAGAAGTGGAAAAGAAATAAAGATGAAAGAATTGGTAACGGACATTACCTCTTCTTTGAAGCGCCTCTCTGAGATCTCCTTTTAGGGCACTAAAATTGGTCTTTGAGGAATACCAGAACCTCTAGGATGTTTTTAGGGAAGTGGATAAGGGAATTTGACAGGGGTTGGCCGAGCTTGAAGGCTCAAAGTGGTGTGAGGAAGAGAGAGATGAGGTGCCCTTTTATAATGGAGGAGAGGGGCTTCTTTGGAAAAACTAAAAATATTATTTTATTATAAAGTCAAGTTCGGTTTTAAATAGCTCAAAATTGATTTATTTCGAAGCTAAGGTGGGGAAGGGTCGAAATCCTCTCATCCAATAGAATTTAGACAATTTTCGGTTCCTATTTTAACCTTATCATTTAGATTTAACATTAAGTTGAATAATTTTACTTTTATCGTGTCTTCTTGTGTTCTTATACTATAAGGTTAATAAACATACAATAAGCAGCCAAAAAAACACCAAGTTGTTTATTATTAATATATATAACCTTTTCTAAGTCATTTTTCCAAACCTTATATTTTTAGTAATAAAAACACAATTACTAATATAATATTTGTTTTAAAAACTATTTTATGTCAATTTTGACACTATTTAGTAATTGAATTTTTCTAATCATAACAGAATGATTAGTTCTAACGAAGTTAATTAAATAAATACTAACATTTCTTATTAACCTATAAAATTAGTGTAATTCATAAAAAGTGTCAAATTACATTTATTTTTGGGTTTATAACATCAATTATATCAATATTTCATTAATAAGATAATTACTGCATCATCTTTGTGTCATAAATAAATTAAATTATTTAATGTCTAAAAATTACAAATAAAATACCATGATGTAGGAAATATTTTTATATTTCTAATGAATATTTATAGTCTAATTTATCTTATGTATAACCCCATATTAAAAATGATTTACTTATTAAACTTTGATTTTAACTATTTTAACCCTTTTTTAAATAAATTAATAATAAATGTCCTAATCTAATCCAAGTGGGCCTAAATGGTCATACATTATTCCTAAGGTTGTTTTTGGTCTAATTAAACTTATAAAATAGAATTAGGACATGTGTTAGGGTAATAATAATATCATTTTTACCCTTAATTTCCCTATTTACTTTTAATCGTGGTAAAAAAAATAAAAAGTTACTATTCACCAAAAATTATTTTCATCTCATTGAACCACATTTTAGTCCTTGATATTAACCATGTCCCTCGGATTTTCGAAATTCCACTCACAGAAGCGGTAAAATTAGGTTTTATGAAAAATTCAATTTTTTTTAACTACCACTTATTGGTTTCACTATTCATCAAAAATTGAAAGTTTTCAGAAAAATACCAAAAATTAGGCCTAAGATATATTTGATATTATGAATTAAAAAATGATGTCTATTTTACCAAATTCAAAACATATCAGTTTCATTAATTAATTTAAAAATTATTTCCTGTCGTCAAAACAAATAGCGTGTTCTTAAGAGATAATAACTATCAAAAGATTGACAGTTGTTTATGTCTTGTTTAAATGTGAAATTACAACCAATAACCAACATTGTATTAAATTGTAAAAATCTATTATAAATATACTTTAAAACCAATCAAATTAATAATTTATCACTATTAATTATTTCTATTAAAAAGGTTGTTTTTAATTAAAATTTAGTAATTTTCACTATTCATCAGAAAATGAAAGTTATCCGAAATGTACCAAAATTTCACCTTAAGCTAATTTCGATATTAAGAATCCAAAAATGAATTCCATTTTGAAAAATAAAATTTACAAAATTTCAAAAAGTGGTTATTACTATTCATAACAGCTTGTTTTACTAATATTTTAATAGCATATCGTTGTTTAGGGAAACACAGTATTGCGTACTACACACGCTATCGAGGAAGGTCGTAATTGCGTGTAATGCAAGGCAAGTCAAAGATGTGTGTTGTGAAAGCTCCTTTTGGTGTAGCTTACAACACAAGACATTAATGAAATTAAAAAGAATATTTTTCATAAAATCTCGGCGTGTTACATATTCAATCTCACTCGTTTTTTTTAGAATTCCAGGATCTAATGGTAATCTTTTATTAGTCCCTTTGACATGGTTGGGGCTTTCTGTATTTCCTAAAATGAATTATACACATGTATATACTAATGAGAAATCAACAGAACACCTTCAATGCCCCAGTGGAATATTTCTCATCATATACCATTTGTTTTTCCATACTCTATTGCTTAATTCCAAATAATCTAGTAAAATACATAGAATTACCAAAATCTAATGAGATATGGTGAAAATAATTAGTAAACAAGAATAAATAGAATTTGATGGGTAGCCTTATCAAAGAATAAATTTTGTTAAATTTTTTTAAGGATTAAGAGTCCTAATTCCAAATATCCACCACATTAAATGTAATGATACAGAAGAAGAGTGGCAAGTGGGAATGCATACTAGTGTGAATAAAATGTGGGGTAGTGGTTTTCAATTGATTTTTTTAAAATAATTATTTTAGAAATTTGAAAATATTTTTTGTTAGATCAAACCTGGTACCCAAGCCAATTGCACCAAGTACTTTGAACTCAACCAAGTAATTTCTTATAATTAAATAGGTGACTACAGGACCATCTGCAGGATGGACCATAAAAACCCCACCTCCAAATCATTGGCCCACTCAGATCCTAGTAATGAACCAGTTTTTATTTTATAGATTTTATTACTTTGATATAAATCTTAAAACCATGTCAATTTCTTAAAATTCAATCTTTATTACCTGACTAAAAACTCTAATGTTATAAAAAATTGAAATATCAGAGTTTTAGGTACAATTTTCTCAAAATAAAACATTCAAATATATGTTTTTTCACAAATTACAAACTTTATATAATCTCATAATTGAGTTTTATAATGAGAAATAAATACAGCAACATCGTGAAAATATCTTTACATTGCGCCCATATATCTCACTCCCTCTTTATAGCACCATAATATTTAAATCAAGTGTAAGATGTTCGATGGTGTATTCAACATGAAATACTATTTTTAAACGACCCATGTAATAAATAACCATCATAACAAAGAAGATGAATTGGAGGGTATGAATATAATTAAATAATTTTCAATAAATATATATAAATTAAAATCTTAATATAAATTATTGATAATTTCTTAGTAAATAATAAATAAATATTTAGTAATGCAATTTTAATCTTCTAAAATATATTTTCTTCAAAAATTATTTTTAGTTATTTTTGTAAAATAATAATATAAATAATTTTTGTATATTTTTGAATATATATTTGATAAAATAAACATGATTTTCTATTTCATCGTGAAAAAATAAACTTTGGAGGATATTTGGGGATTTTCTCAAAAAATATTGATTGTTCAATGAAAAGTGAAAAATACTAATTTTTGTAAAAATATAATTTATTTTCAATTATTTAAGTAAATTAAGAGTAACATTATCTTATGAATTTAATTGAAATAAACATACGTTTTATTTAGTTATATTTCATCCAATAAATCAAAATTTATTCATTTATATATTGAATCTTATTATATGTTTATTTTTTGGTTTAAAAAATAGATTTTATTGAAAACTATTCTAAAGTTGATAATGTTTATCCTTATGAATTAATTAAAAAATATAATGTTTAAGGTTTAAAATTAAATTTATATACTACATAAAATATTAATTGGGTTTCATAGAACAATTATTATTATTCATATAGTTAATATAGAATCATCTTTCATATAATTAATACACTTCTAGAAAAATCATTTTTTCATAATGTTTTTTGTTTTAATTTTATATTAATTATATTCCAATTATGTGATACTAATTTGGTGATGTTAATTACATATTTTTAATTTTAAAAATATATATTATCTAAAAACATCAACATAATTTTTCTCCATAATGAGTAAAGAAAACAGTAAAAATTAGATACTGAGGTTGAGGTAAAAATGGGATTACCAGAAGTTAAACAAAAAACAAAAGGTTTAAAGTTACTTCAAAAATAGTCTAATATCTATTGTATTGAACTATTATGTACTTATAATTTCTATATATTGAAAATGGAACATTTTTTATCCTTGTGACTTTTAATAAACACAGGTAAAACGTTTTGTTTTCAAATAGTATAAGTGTACCCATAAACTCAATTATAAATGGTCACCCCTATCCTATCCTCAAACCATAAAATCTATTTGGATAAAAGGAAACCTAAAAATATGTTTTCATTTATTAAATAACAAAGATTTATATCCCTTTATTTACAAATTCTAAATCATATGAATTATTTTGGTGGCCACCTAATTAGTTTGTTCGAAGAAGAGGTATCATTCTTAACTGATAATTTTTATTTTATTTATCCATCCACCTCCTTCAAATATTATTAAATTATAATTATATAATACCACTAGTATTTATTATATTGTAATATTTCATTATTTTAATTAAATAATATAAATCCATATCCTCTTCTATCAAATGGGATATTAAATCATCATTCACATGCATGTCAAACAACCACCCCACGAACTCATATCATTCATATTTTTATCCTTACCTCCCCAAACAAGTCATGATGATTAATTTAATGTATATATATGTTATTTTTACCATATTTATAATTATTTTGATATTATATCACGTATACCTACTTAAATTCCTTTTTGGGGGATATAAGATAATATCCTCAGTGTGTACGACGAACTAATGCTTCGAGAAGCGATGTGATTTGTTTAATCACTAACTCATTACATGGAAGGAAATAAGGATAAAAAATTATTATATTAGATATAAATGATATAACTATAATATTAATGAGATACTTATCAATCACAATTGATAATATATCATTTTATTTCTTACATTGAAAAATGATAACATCGTTTGTTCATACATGTGGATTATCACCTCCAAAAAGTGATGTGATTCATTTTTCATAACCACATAAAATGGATTATATATATAAGTTTATTTAATGAAATAATATGATATTTATAATATATTTAAAATTATTTAAAGTTATTATAATACATTCCCTCTTTCTATGATCATCATTGATAAACCGAAATGTTATTCATGCGTGTGTATGACTAACTGGTTTCATGATCATAATTCAGGTCATTTTTTATAAAAATAACTTGTGATTGGTTTTAAACGATTAATTTTTTATAAAATATGATATATAATTAATGTTTAACATTATATTTACATTGATATAATAAAATATTTGACCATAGTGAAAATACTGCTGTTTGTTTAACACACTAGTGTTAATTTTTGTGAAACATATTCAGTTTTTAATAGCTTTTTTGTCATGTATGTACATCCCATGAATTTATTTTATTTTTATTTTCATTAAAATTATTTCAATTTACAAATCCATAGGATCTTCTCTCTTAAATTTTGTTTTGATCCACAGATTTCTAATGCCATAAGATATTACATTACAATTTACTTTCATTAAAGAATATTTATTGTTATGCACCTAATTTATTTAATATGGTGTATATAATATCTCTTTTATTTGTATTAACATGAATACATCATATATATTGTTATTTTAATTTTCAATTTGAATTATTTTTTTCTAATGGTATTTGAATTTAAAATTTCCAACTGGTAAATAATTTAATAACTGGATTTATTTTCCTTACGTTATATAATATATTTTTTTATATACTATTATATTTGTCATTTTTATAAAGATTTACATTTTATACACATAATCAACAAATTTATTACTTCTAAAATTTAATGGTTTGATTTTTGTAACGGTTATTAATTGAAAATTATTTTTCTATTATTCATATGTTTATGATATGAACCTTTATTCATTTGTGAGTTTTATATACTAAACTCTGGCATTTTATTAAGCAAAAACTCATATATTTAATTTATAATATGATATTATAATGCATGGTACTTACAATTAATGAGTACCAAAGTATACATGGGTTTATATTACAAACACATTTCTTTTAATATTTTTTATGTTCTATGTTACATTACTAGAAACAAAATGATATTATTTTCTCCATAAACATGTATTTATTACCCACTATTTCTGAATGTGGATAAAATTTATGATATAATTTTTCCCCATTTTTATTGAATAAATATCAAAAGATATATTTTTAAGTGATACTAATCTTGTATTTTATTTTTGATCAAATTACTTTTTCTTCAGTATTAATTTTATTAAAATGTTTTAAAAACACATTTTTATAAATAAAATGATTTCATAAAACTATTTTAAAAGATTATTTATGATCTTTTAAATGGATTTAAAAAAGAAATTTCTTAAAAACAATTAATGGTTCACTTTTGACACTGTTTTCACAATGATTGAAAATGAGGTTTTTATATTATTGTTACATCATCAATGTATTTTCCCACCATCATGACCATTATTTATTTTGAATAATATTTTATAAATTACCCTGGTTATTTTAAATGAAATTTATTTTTAAAATATTCTTGGAAATTAATGTTTTTTAAAGTGATTTTTAAATATCAAAGGTTGTTTTTCTAAAAATGGATTTGAGTGTTGTTTTAATGGTATTACCATTCATCAATGTCAAAAAAATTTATTGTTACTTATAATATAATTGGGATATTTTGTAATGATACCATCCTC
This sequence comes from Viscum album, assembly GCA_963277665.1. Classification (NCBI taxonomy): domain Eukaryota; kingdom Viridiplantae; phylum Streptophyta; class Magnoliopsida; order Santalales; family Viscaceae; genus Viscum; species Viscum album. The sequence continues at coordinate 701,137,809 of OY728139.1, forward strand.
ATTATTTCACAGGATCAATTAAGATTATTTCAAATAAGTTTTTAGGGAACCTATTTCTTTTCCAAAAGGTAATCAATTTTTAATGATATTGTCATGGAACCCATTTATTTTTCGTGGTTTAATCAATTATTAAAGATATTGTCAAGGAAAATATTAATTTTTAATTATTTAATCAAATTTTGAAATGAATAACGGATATTTAAATGATTTTATGGTGAAATGGATGCCTTATTTACTTTCATTACGATATAGTTCTTGGAAATAATTTATGATCATGGGTGGCCCTATTACAAAACATGTATTGGTTGTCATGTTATTAACCAAGGTTGTGTTTCTCCAAGATAAACCAAGAATGGCTGGTTCCATGATAAACGATGTATGGTGGTTCTATGATAAATCAAAGACATGTGAGTCCATGATATCCGTTTATTGCTTTGGGTACAAGAGAGATGGATGTTGACAATATTTGTAATTAAATTTTTAAGAGGTGATATAAATATAATTTCCCAAGATACCAATAAATTTACATTAGGATTTCTGTGGTTATAAATGTTTCATCTTCCAAATATTGATATCACATGGATCATGATTATGGAATATGATGACTCTTCCCAATACACAATCCTTATACCATGTATTTATGTTTTATGACTGAGGTATTTAAGGGTATAAATAATAATATGTTTTTATAATTTATTATGATTATTTGATAATTAAGTTATGATATTATTATTCCCATTAATGAAACTAAATAATTAATACTTAGGTTTACCCTTATTGGGCATTTAATCTCAACCTTCTTATATCTCATTTTTCATAGGTTATCAAGAATGATGTTGAATGAATTTATTAATGAAGGGTTTCATATGGATGATAATTATTATTTAATGTGTTATAATAAAATATAGTTTTAATTAAATAAATGGTCAATTATAGATATGGGTATTGTCAATGAACGAGTACTTCTTAATTCTCAAAAGTCTAAAACTGATATGTCCTTTGGTATGTAGGTGGTCTAGTACTTCCCTTTGATGTTGAATGTTTTGGATGGTAGAAATTGTGTCATATTAATCACTATAAAGTCATGGTATTTAAATTATATTATACTAGAACTAGAGGTAGGATTTTAGGTTTAAGGCTGTTATAGTTGGTTGTATAGAATGGTTTAGATAAAATGGGACATTATGATATTTTCGAGTAATAATATATTAATATTTATGGATACCATTATCGTTATATAATATTAAGTTCAATCACAAGTTTAAATGTTATGTACACCATGTTTTATGTTTTAAGTGATAAGATATTAAATTTATGAGTGGAACTTTATGATACTTTTTGTTGGTTTGAAGTACATGTAAAGATATAGGATAATGTGATGTATTTTTCCAGCTTTTTTGGACATAAATTCTTAGGTATTCATAGAAATTAGTGTTTTTATGCTCATGGATACTAAGTTAAATATTGGGAAATATGTTTTATCTTATTTATATCCTTGGGATTTAATAGTTATTTTGTGATTAAGTGATAATTGTTATTTCATAAGAAAATATCTATATTTTTAGGCATGTAATATAACATGCTTAACGTAACATTTGAAGAAAAAAATCTATTTATCGTTGATGATATTGTTTTTATCTCGGATGAAATTTCATTTATATATGCAATTTTTTTGTTTTAACTTTTGTTATTACTATTTAATTTTTGAAATTAGTCTATTATTTCATCACATGAAGGTCTATTTATTTCAGGAATTATCATTCCATGTGTAAAAAGTTAGGTTTTTGTTAATATATAATGAAAAAGGGAATATATTTTTATCCATAATATGGTTATGTGATTAATTATAATTTTATTTTATGGCGACATGTATGAAAAAGAAATTATCTTTAATAATAATGTTTTGGATGAAAAGATGGGATTATGGTAAACATTGATAAACTGATGACATTATACATATTGAGTAGTTATATTTCATTAGTCTTATAGTATAGATAAAAAACATATTCCAAAACTATATTTAAATTACATTGAAACAAAATATTTTTCCATTAACATCATTTATTATGATATCAATGAACATTTTCACACCTATTTTAACTATGGATTTGTGGATGTTTATGTTCTCATGATCATTAACATTCTTATGATCAATTATCTCTATAACCTTCCATTATTATTTGGAAATTATTATTTTATTAAATTTACAAATATTAACTTCCCACATATGTTATTAGATTTTCAAAACTATTCTGTGTTATTTCATATGAACCTCGTTCTTCTTTTTCTCTCTAATAAAGAGGATGTGTTACTAATCCCTTTTACAATGTGGGTTTCCAATATAGGTATTTTATTTCAAATGTCCAAAATTTTATAACTAATTTCTTGTTAAAATTTTTAGGATAAAATTTAATAATGTGGGTGAGTATGTTAAACCCTTAAATTTTAAAAAAAGAGAATAATGTTTAATAGTGTATTCAATAAGCAACATGGAGCTTAAACTACCCATGAAATATATAACCATTATAACCATGCCACTAAATTCGATGGTACAAATAGTATTAAATAATTTATAATATATATAGATATATATATCCTACTAAATATAAATTAATGATAAATTATTAGTAAATAATTAATCATTTTTATTAAAGTAAATTTATTCATAAAAAATGTTTTCTTGAAAATTGATTTTTATTAATTTTGTTGAGAAAATATAATAAATAATTATTGGATATTTTAGAATGTTTAGTTGATAAAATTATGTTATTTATTCAAATCATCATAAAAATATTAAAATAATCTTTACTTTTTTTAGAAAATATTTTTTAGTGAATAGTGGAAAATAATGATTTTTTTAAAAAAATCATTTAATTTTAATAAGTAGTGTAATATAAATGTACCATTATATTTTTAATATTATTTAATAAAAAATAATTATTATTTAGTTATATTTAACCCACATAATTACATTTGAATAATATGTATATAGAGTTTTAAATAAGATTATTTTTGGGCTTAAAACATCATTTTTATGAAATCTATTTTAAAGTGAATATTATTTAATTTTTTAATTAATTAAAAAAAATGAAGTATTATTTAAATTAATTATTTTAAATTATATATAACTAAAAAATAATTTGTATTTATACATTGATTTTTAAAAATACACTTATTGATAAATCACTTTTTTATCACGTGTACATGTTTATTTTTAAATACATTTTTCAACATCTATGATTTGAATTTTGTAAAAATAGATTCCATATTTTAAATAATAATAATTTATATTATTTAATAATTTCAGGCTAACATTTTAAAATAATCAATAGTTAAAATAATTAAAATTAATTCCATGATTATATTGAAAACATGTTTATCGAGGGTTTAACTAAAAATATAAGGGTTAAATAGACCTAATATCTTCTCAAAAACATATTAATGTATATATTGTAATTTAATATTGTCTGGGTATTAGTTATGGTCCATTTTGGAGTCTTTATATATTTCAAAAAATGGGCCCACTTTATTCTTTTCAAAAATTATTAGTGTTCCACTCACATTACTTATAAAAGGTTATACCTTGCCCTCTCCTCTTAACAGCTTCAAACACCATTGGATAGACCAATACCTATAGTTTTTTTTAACTAATTCACTCCTGAAATCATAGTGAACTTATTCTTTTCCAAAAATCACCCAAGGAATTATTTTTGTGCCTACATAATTAGATTCTTTGGAAAAGAAACATCATTCTTAACTGAGCATTTTTAATTTATTTCTTCATCCACCAACAAAAAAATTATTTAATTATTAATATATAATAAAAAATAATCTCCCATTTAAATAAATGTTATTTTGTTAAATTTTTATCCTAAATTTATCTCCTATTCCATAAAATTTGATACAAAATCATCATTCTTTTCTACAGAGGACAACCACCTCACAAACCGATGTAATCGTTTTCCATCATTTCTTCTCAAATATTGTTATAATTATGGGATTGAAGTGTGTGTGTATATATATATATGATATTTTTATCATATTTATAAATCTTGAATTCTTATAACACATATAAAATATCACATTATATTATGTGGGTGATACGAAAACATCAGTCATGTGTACGTCGGACTACCGCCTCACAAGGCAATGTGATTTGTTTTTAACAAATATTTTACATAGAAGGTAATATGGATAAATATTTTAAATATATTTGATATAAATGGAATATTTATGATATTCTTGATATATATTTCTTTATTAATAGATGATATATCAATTTATTTCTTAAACTGGAAAACAACAATGTCGTTTGTGCGTATATGTGGACTACCATCTCTACAAAGCGATGTGATTCTTTTTGCATAACCAAATAAAATGGATGGTATATATAAGTTTATTTAATGAAGTATTATTTATTTTATGATATAATTATAATTCTAAAAATAAAATATAATATGTATCTCAATTATATAATGATTTTTCTATAATGTAAATGTTACTCATATAAACCTACGTCATACCGTCTCCATAATCGTAATGTAGTTCATTTCTCATAACCATATTTCTGGAATGGTTTTAAAAGTATAATTGATGTATAAAAAAATAACTATCCAGAATCATTATTCAATATATTTTTAAATAATGATCACTTTGACCAAGGTCAAGACCCCAATGGTATTTTGAAATAATGAACCGAACATCCTAAAAACATAAGACCCAGACATAATTAATTATGTTTTTAAATAATTAATTAAAATAAATAATTTAAAGTATTTATGTATAAGTTATTAAAAATATAAAATTATCTTGTGAAATATTATAAAATAATTTAAATAATATTATTATATAGGAGTTAAAGGACAAGGATGGAATTTATGAACTCAATGTAAGTGCTTCTCGTATAACATTTATTTCTGTGAGACATATGTTATATTCATAACTTATTTATTTTTTGTTGTTTTTATACTATCGATAAATTCATTTTATAATTATTCTCATTAGAACTTTTGGGATATTAAAATTTAAAGTGGTTATATCTATCATGTGGTTTTGATATTAAAATTACCAATACCATAAGGGGTTTCATCTCAATTTACAATTGTTGAGGAATATTTTATTATTATGATTCTAATTTCTTCTATACAGTGTATATAATTACCATTTTACATTTATAACAATAAAACATCTTACATAATGGTTTTTTATGTTTTAATTTTAATTATTTCATCCATGTTGATTTTAAATTAATGTTACCAAGTGGTATATAACTTCATAACTCAATTATAGTTCATTATGTTATATTAATTCTTTTTTTATTTGATATTATATTATTATGTGTGAAATGAATTTTGATTATATTAATTTTTTAATAACAATTTTTTTATTTTATTTTTTATTTTTTACACATAATCAATTCATTTATTTATTTTCAAATTCAATGGGATTAATTTTATAAAGTTAATTCATCTCAAATTATCCTTCCTCAAAACATATGTCAATGATATATACCTATATTAGTTTTTTATGTCTATATACTAACATTTGACATTTTATATAATGAAACTAATTTTTTGATGATATTTAATGTATCATATTATGTTATTATTTCATGAAGATTATGATTGAAGAGTCCCAATGTGGTAATGGATTTATGTTACAACCACCATTATTTTTGGATTTTTAATGTTCAATGATACAATGAGGGAAATCATATGAAAATACATTCTTGAAAAACATATATTTCACCTCCATTGGTTATCAATGTGTTCAACATGTTTTATTTCATTTACTTCGATTATTTATTGGAGAAATATCAAGAAACTCATTTTTTATGTGATGCTAATCATATAATTATTTTATATCAGATATATTTGTTTAATATCAATGTTTTATAACCTTTTTCCAAAACATTACCCATAAAAATAAATGATTTTATGATACTATTTTACGTGATATTTGATATTCATTTAAAAGGGTTTAAAATGTCAATTTCATATCATTTTCCAAATGAGTAATGTTTGAATCGCTTTAAAACTTTTTTGAAAAGAATGGTTATTTTTAACATTTACTTTATGAATGGATTTTCTCACTATCATGAATATTATTTGTTTTCAGGCTTCCATTATTGATTATCATGTGTATTTTCAACGAAAAATATTTTCAAATTTTTTATGATGTTTTAGTTTTTAATGACTACTTTCAAAATGAATATGTTATTTTCTAAAAAAAAGTTTCTAAAGATCCTTAAATGGTATTTACATTCATCCACAACAACAAACCTTGTTGGTACTTATTATATAATGTGGATATTTTGTAATGATACCATCCTCATTATTTCTATTAATTAATTAAGATTGATTCAAAGAGATTTTCAAGAAACCAATTTCTTTTCCATGAGTAAGACATGTTTCAAAGAGATTTTCTTTTAATCGGTATATTTTACATGTTTTAGTCATGTTCAAAGAGATTTCCATGGATACAAGTTCATTTTTTTTGTTAATCATGTTCTAAAAATAATAATGGTTGTTTCTATGATATTATGATTAAATGAATATTGTTTGTACTTTATTCATGATATAGTTCTTAGAAATTATTTATGATGGTGGGTGGTTCCATTATAATCCAAGGATATGTGGTGACATTATTAAATAAGGATGTTTGGTTTTGTGATAAAAACATTATGGGTTGTTCATTAATAAACCATAGATGGGGGGTTCCAATATAAACCAAGGGTATGTGGGTTCATGATAGCCCTCTAATTCATTTGATATTTCGAAGTCATAAGTTGACCATATTGGTCATTTTATTTTTAAGAATTGATATAAAGATAATGTCCAACGATACCCATATGTTTTCCTTTTTCTTTCTATTGTTACAAATGTTTCATTTGATTATGATTGATATCACATGGCTCATCATTAATGAATCTGATGAATCTTGCCCTCGTAAAAGACTTATTCAATTTTTTCTTGATTGGTGATCCATTTAATGTTGGGTATGAATATTCTTAGATTATAATCATGAACTTTTAATATCTAATCACACCTTCATGATCTTCTTAGGCTTACTAAGGACATTAAATTGTTAATAATTTTGATAACCATTACTTATATTATAAGCTCACCCTTCTTATGCCTTCTTTTTCATAGGTTATAAAAAATGTTGTTGAATAAATTATGTCTAGAAGGATTATATATATATGATTATTATCAGATAATTTGAAATAAGAAAATTTGGGTTATGTTGAAGAATTGATCAACTTAAGACATGGGAATTTTTTTTTATTAGATTTCCATAATACACTAAAACTATAAACCTGAATGGTTTTTGGGTATGAAAGTGATTCAACATTTATTTTCAATTTAATATGTTTTGGTTTAAAAATTGGGTAAAATTCATTGGTATTAAAAAAATAAAAACAAATTTTATGATTTATGCACTAGATTCAGGTGTGTGGGTTCATGACTATTATACGCTCGCATATATCTTCATAGATACACATAGAATAGGCTTGAACCCACACACCTGAATCTAGTGCATAAATCAAAAAATTTACACCATAGAGTAATGATAAGTTGATACTCTATGGTGTCAATCCTAACAAAAAACATGAATAGAAACATGAATTTTTCACAAAATTACCATACCTTCAAAAATGATAGTGCACAAACTAGGGTAAAACCAACAACAATAATATTTCACTAACAACAAACATCATAGGATTGTAATCATTTATTAGTATAAAATCATTTAAAAATCTAGACCATCAATAAACACTTTCAATTTAGCCATATATTCTATGATATCTTCTAAATGAGACTCAACCTAAAAATACTTGATTGTCATTCATTAAAATGAGTAAAGAGGTGATCAACTAAACCTTCCATACGAGGCATCACACAATGTCATCAAAATTATTGAATGATAAAAATTATTTTTGGGAAACTCAGAAATTAAAAGATAAATCTCTCATTATACCAAAAAATTATGGACTCATTCCCATAGAGTATAATCTAAAACAGGGATGATATACTGATATTACCTTTCAATATAGGAATAATAACTAGTGTTCATGTTCACTAGTATTTCAATTTTATTTTATAGACCATTATGAATGATCTCTTTAAAATAGGGATCCTAATAATAAATAATGATACTTTTAACTATATATAGATTCTTCATCTATTATATATTCAACCGACCCATTTCATTGATGAAATATGACTCTCAAATGGTCAAATATATGTGGAATTCTCTAAACTTACATTAAAACCCTGTGATGGAAAACATCCATGATAAGACCTTGGGAATCCCATATAAAATCCTTCATTATATAATCAATCCTCTAATTCGGATAGGTAATGAATAAATAATATTTATGGGTCACTATTTCATTGGTATCACATGATAATTAGTGTAACATAATTAAAAGAACACTACCATGTCCTTATTCATATAAAGACACCAATACTTAATAAAGATGTAATCACACATATTATTAATCCCTAGGGTGAACAACCCATATTAAAGAATGCTAGTCTCACATAATCTCTTATAACATTCTCAAAGGATCTACCACATGTCCCCATTCATAATGGTTTTCATTATAATCAACATAAAAAATAGGTGGTAGCTCTTAACCGTATATATTACCCCTTATCACTAGGTAATGAATGTCAAATAATTGATTATTCCTCACTATCATGGAGCTAAGAAATAATAATATTTGATGAAATGGTTGATCTACCCATATAATCATGAATATCAAGGTGTATCTTATTGAAGTTTCATATTACCTATCATTCACTATGTGAATCCTAAAAAACTAACACTTGAGTATTCTTTATAAATTCATCACCCAAAATATTCTCTTTCATGACGGTATAAATCCACAAAAATAAAAAATCATATAGTTAATCAACCCATGTCATCTATCCAAGGATCAATTTATTATGATATAATATGTTATCCAATATACTATAGTAAATATATACCATGAACTTCATGTTCATTAATAATTGATGCCAATATATCAACTTGTGGACTACTACTGCAAGCTCATGATCATAAATTATGGATGGTTCACACATTTAGGCTCAGCTTCCATTGACCATTAGTGACTACTCTATCATCCAATATTAGAATTACATGAATATTTACATATGAAGCATCCCAATAAATATTCTACACCTTTCCAATATCATATAAATTCAAGATCAGTGCATGTATAAACCCTAACTCCTCCATCAAATCCTAAGAGGATCTCTTGAACGATGATGACCATATAAACAACATCATATTATTAGTCAATGGATTCATAATAATAACTGAATAAAATAATTTAATGATAAAACTCTATTATAAAACTTAAAATCCCAGGAAACTGTCAACATCGAATATATTCCAAGTAATATCCCAATAAAATACATCCCCAACCTTTATCACGGTAAACTAATTGTCCTACATCAGATATCACATTCCCCAAGGAATAACACCACACTTCTCTACAAATCTCCCATGTAGTTAACTGCATACAACTATTTCTCCCTCAGTGTAATCTAGGTGATCTGTAAATACCATGCTTGGTGTTAACACATCTAGAAGTAGACTATAATATTATCAATGAAGATAACCCCGAATGAGTCTAGATAATAATATAATAATATATCCACTAGATCCATAAATGGATATAATTCATTCTTATACTATTAATTGCATTAGAATATACTTGATGGTGCGCTTGATTCAGCCTTCTTCACGGCGGCGCAGGCGTCGAACGACCGAGTCCCAGAGTCCGCGGGTTGAGGGAGTCTTCCCGTTCGTGGTCGCAGGCATCTGGTGAGGGGTGTGACTTCCGGGGGTCTGAAGGTTGGTAGCGCTGGGTTTCGGAACAAGATCTGGTTTTTACTGGGTCCTTCTCCGGTTTTGTGCGTTTTTCTGTTTTTTTTCTTTTTTCATTCTGTCCTTCCTGCTTCTGGTTCCTGTATGGATGAATTTTTTTGTCGTTTCATGGATGGATCTGGCGGTTTCATGCCGCTGTTTTTGATGTTCATGCGTCTTTGCGAGCATGGTATGAGTCTTTTCCTCTTTGTTTCGAGGTTGATGTTTTTGTGTGTGTGGAAGTTTCCGTATGTTGTGATTTCTTCGGCCTCCACCGAGGATCTGGTGTGTGCCGCTGATGTTTGTACCGGTGAGGTCGGTGGACGAGACGAAGATGGTCGATGGTGGACGATGACGGTCGCCGGTGATGGAGTTTACGGGAGCCGGTGAACCTCGCCGGTGTCCCGATGAAGTGGGTTTTCCGGTCACATCGGGGGCGTATCCCAAGGATGATGAGATGGTGGCAGGTGATCCCGGGTTTCGAGGTGGTGTGTGGGCTCGCGGCTCGAGGAGTTACGCGGTTTGATGGTGGTTTTTTGAATTTTGAAAAGTTTGATTGTATCCTTGGGTCCCGGCAACCCCTTTAAACCGGCTTTCTGATAATGAAAAAAATATGATTTCCGGACATATTACAAGTGGATACTGAAACTCAGTATCCAATTTAAAAAAACAAATATATTTAAAATAAAAAACGATTTCTTATGCTAATACATCTTCAAAAATTTCCGTTAATATCATATTTATCGTAAATATTTGATAAACCTTATGAAGAAAAATTGAAAACATTGTATGAGCCCAAAATATATGTATGGTACATAAAGAATGAAAAATTTTAGTCTAGTAAAAACAAGAAAACCCATTAAAACAATTTCTTAAAAACTCATTAGCATGATGAGAAAAATAAAATATGTGATTTGGGACATGATTACCACATCACTCATACATTCAAACATACAAATGGAATTCCTTTATTGACAAATTTCATCTCCAGAGTACCCAAAGCATTGAAAATCTATAATTTAGATCATTCTTCATCTATTCAGCTTTAATGGGGATCAATCCATAATATATTGAGCTAAAATGTTGATCAATCCATCATATATTGATATATAATGTGATAAATCCATAATAAATAATGTTAAAGGATCATTTCATTAATAAAACCCTTGAAAAAGCCTTTAAAACCATGAGAAAAACACTTGTAGTTATCAAAATCCTATTTTTATTGCAAAATATCACTTTTAAAATACAAAAAACATGCACATAATAATGTAATAATTTTTATAAAAAATTAATAAGAAAACATATAAAGAAAAAATAAAATTATTAAAGTGTCAAGAAATTAATATAAACCTATCTTACCATATAAGTTTAAAAAACTTTTCCTTTGACATTTGTAAAAAGAGTTTAAAATGGAACTTTAAAAGAGGGGTTTTAAATAAATGTCCCTTACATTTAGTCAAATAATCACATATATTCTATATCTTCATGAATAATAAACATCGATTAATTATTTAATTTCTTAAAAAAACTTAAATTTTATTATTCCTTTTATATCACTTATTAACATGTTATATAAATTACTTAATTATTTATGTTCTTGTGTGACGTTTTGATGATATTCGATACTGGAGTCCAAAATGACTTTGAAATGATAAATATTGTCAACATGTTCATCTGTACATAATCTCCAAAATAATATGAATAACATCGGTATCATATTTATAAATTAATTATACTTTTAAGTTTATCTATTATATGTGGATAAGGAAAATGAACTATGATACAATCATATGTATGGTAAGCCATAGACACGCATGAGTAACATTTCTATTTTTTGAATTATCATTATCAAAATAAAGTCACGAAGATTTTAAAATTCTATAAATATAATAATATTATATATATATATATATCATATTATTTCTTAAAATATACTTTTATATACAATCCATGGGACATGGTGTTAAAAAATGAATCACATCGCTTTGTGGGGTAATAGTTCACACAAACGTATGAACGATATTATGATTTTTACAGAAATGGAAAAGAAAGAATGTCAATGATATATTATATTTTAATAATGATAAGAATGTAATTAATATCATTTAGAAATTTTAATTCGATCATTATAACTAGTATTTAGAGCAGGGTATGGAAAATGAATTAAATAGGTTTGTGAGGTGGTAGTTCATCGTACACACAAACGATAATTATTTTCTCATTTTATGGACATGGAGATGGATTTAGGTGGAAATATTAACATAATAAAAATAAATTATATTTATGATACTATATTTATTATTTAATAATGGTTGAAGAATATTGTAATTAAGTTTATGAATAAATAAAATAGAAATACTTGATTAAAAACGATACCTCTTCCTCAAACCACCTCCTTTTCATAACACCCTAATACCACTAAGGATGTTGTTATACATAAAATGATATCTCTATAATGTGATGAAATAAAATAGGAATTCCTTGGGGAAGATATAGGCTGATACAAATTGGTTTTGAAGTGTTAAGTATAGAGATGAAGAGGTTCCTTTTAACAAGAGAGAGGAGGGGCACTATTAGAATTTCTGGAAATATTAAACAAATATAAATTACGTTTTCTATTCCAAAAGCCTCCAAAATTATTTATTAATATTATAGTTTTATTATGGGTATAAATAACTTCTTGAAATGAATATTATACATGTTTTGACTATGTTTTGATCCTTATCTTTTAACAATAACCCTTATTCTACCACATTAACTCTTACCGTGATAACATGTGTCTTTAATATTTAATTGTTAATTTAGTTACTATAAAATTCTAAATGAACCACAAATGGATCATTGATGAAATTTAAAACATTGTTAAAATAATTTAGAAACATTATATATTTTTATGAATTTTATATCATTTAATAAACTACTTGTCATTTTAAAATATCATTTATGTCAATTTGGAAAATGGTTATTACTTGAATTTTTAAAAATATCATAAAATATGATATATTTTTAAAAAACACTATTAAATAAGAACTAAAATGTATAAATATTCTTTAAAATTCCTAAATGACATTAATTATATCAAATTATATTTATTTTAATATTTTTAATATCATTTATCTGATACTTTCTCTAATTACATGATTAGTGTACCATCATTACGTAATCCATTAAGGTAATTATTTCACTCAAAAAAATTAAAAATAAATTAACATGATGAGTAAAAACATTTTATACTTTTTAATACTATTTATAGTCAAAAATATCTTCTATATAACCACATATTAAAAATATTTCAATTGTTAAAAATGAATGTATGATAAACATGACTTTTCATTGAATATAATAATATAAATGGATTTAAATCATTGAAGTGGATCCAATGAATAAAAAACATACCAGGTATTATTTTGGTCTAAAATGAATCATAAAATAAAATTATGACAAGTGTTATGGTAATTTTATACTCTTTATAATATTATTTTTACCCTTAATAAACTAATTTACCCTTAAGGGTTTTTATAAAAATTACTAATGTTAATATTCATAATTTCTACAAGTAAAAGGAATATATTTAATTAATATGGAAAATCATATTTTAAATAATGAATTAATTTTTTCAAAATTGAAAACATAAAATTAGATCAAATTAGTTTAATATTAGTCTCATTGATGGGACATGAAAACTTGTTTTTGATGTGAAAAAATTCAAATGATTGAAATTTTTTTATATCCTAATTAAAATTTAAATTGATTCCAATAACCCTTATTGGATAAAACATTATAAAATTTGACTAATAAAAATTTAAAATAAATTAAAAATATAATTATAATAAACAATACATTTAGATGAAAAACTTGTTTTCAATTTAACTTTAAGATTTTTCATTATTCATCAAAACATAAAACTTTTTAGAAAAATATTCAACCAAAGTAAATTTTGGTATTAATTTTTAAATGATATTTTTTTTTCAAATATAATTTATAATTACTTCAAAACAAAATTTAATACAATTTATTCATCAAAAGGTGGCAAAACTACATTTTTTGAAAAATAATCTTTTTTGTGTAAATATGGATTTTTTCGTATATCATGTATATAAATAAAATTAGATAAATTTTAATGATTATATTTAATATTATATATATATATATATATATTTCATTAATAGAATCCAAGAAGTTTTATTTTATTATTTTATAAACATGCTTGTTCGAATTTAAATAGTATTTTTGAAAATGATTTCATTTTATTTTTAAAAGGGTTTTATTATCATTTATAAATAACTAGGCAACAACAAATTAAATATATATTGATGATTAAACAATATTTTCAGTATTTTGTTAATCATGCTAAGACATTCCATTATAATTGATTGGATATTACGATAACATTCAAATAATAATATACAGTTGTTTGTTTAAGGATGATGTGGCATATCATGTATGTTATCGAACATTGTATTTCATTTATAAAACATGAGATTTTACTTTCTTCTACCATTGTTTTTAAATTTCTTAATCTAAATTTAGAACATAAACTCGGTAAATATGGATTAAATTTATAGAAATGATGTTACTAAAATCCCACATTGGAAAAAGGATTAGTAAAGATTCCACTTTAAAATAAAGAATGGGAAGTACGATGGTCACCAACAATAATAAATACTAGGGTTACATGTAAGAAATCATTGACATATAAGATAATTTTGAATATCACGTTCTGATCGAGAGTGAGAGATAACATCGTTATGAGAAATTTAACGATCACAAACCCATAAACCAGTGATGGGTTACAAGGTCATTGGTTTTCTTAGTAAGAGGATTGAATGAATACTGTTTTTGTCTCGAAAAAATTTTCATAGTGTTTAGGAATTATTCTACTGCATGGAATAATTTCATAAGGAAACATACTTACAGGAAAATTAGTGTGTCATCCTCTTTTTTCACCAAATGGTGAGTATTCAAGAAATATTTTTACACATGATGGACTAGAATCAATTTCTTGAGGATCAAATAATCCAGAAAATGATTAAATATTTATTTATACGACCCTTATACATTAACCATAAACAGAATGGTTCGTACTTGATAAGATAATTACTTGAAAATAATAAACCTCGTATCATTAAAAACTTCTCCAATATCTGAAATTATACAGAAATGTAAAATTTTCAACATAAACCATTAAATAAATAATTTCCCCCAAAATTCCTCAAAATAATCCAAGACTAAGTTAGAAATAAAAAATTTAGACTTATTTGAAAATGTAGTCTTTGAAAATAAATATTAAAATTTATCTTCAAATAACATCAATCCCTCACAATGTCTCATACCAAAATTGTAATTTCCTAAATATCATAATATCTATGATATTCTAATCATTTCCTTAGATATCCCCTATCACCATTAGTCCAAATTAAAATCACAGTTTATAACAAAATATAATTCAAACATTACTATAATATAAAATCCCATATTATTCTGCTTACCTAGGTCATATAGGATTCCCAAAATAGTGAACATCTTTTAAAATAAAATTGACCACTTAATCACCAAATCATACTCAAATCCATGGGTTATCTATTCAATAGAATATATGTTCCAAAAATAAAATTATTCTTCCTCCATAAAATTGTTTAAATAAAAAAAATTCATAATAATTGTAAATTCAAGTAGGCTAGTTGCAGGCATTGCACCCTTGTTTCCCTTCAGTAGTTGTTTCAATCTCCATAGCCTTGCCGGGTGTGACTGGTTTCCAGCCATCCATTGTGTTTTAATTTTTCAAAAACTGTATAATAATTATATAATTCACAAAATATGATAAAATACATAAAATTTACCATTACATTCTTTCACCTCAAAGGATATATCATACCTTTCATTTTTCATCCCAAAATAAAATTACAACTAATTACCTATAATTTAATTTCTCTGAAAATACCATTAGTAACCTTAAAATTTTATAAACAATTTCTTAAAAGGGGTTTCTAATAGATTTAACTTGTTATAAACCATAAAATTATTAACTGATGATGATATCCTTAACTATTAAGAAAACATCTAATCTATAATTTTGTCTAAACCCTGCTCTGATATCAACTATAATGATTCGAAATTAGACATCACATTTTATAGTTATTTTAAAACTATAAATCAGATTATAGAACAAATATATTTTAGTTATACACATTTATATAATTTAGAAAAACACTTACATAGTAATTCAATTCATTACATGTGGACACATATACTCAGTATCCAAGATTCACATAAAACAAATATCTTCAAAAAAACATGATTTATTATAATGATATATCTTCAAAATTTTACCTTGTTTTAATCCTTATCCCAAAAAATCCTTAAACCTTAATAAAAACATTTACAAACATGGTATGGGAAAAAAATATTGGGAAGGGACATAATGAATGAAAATTGTTAGTTCATTAAAAACATGAAAACCCAATGAAAAAAATTTCTTAAAAACCCCATTATCATGCATAGAAAAATCATTCAGGTGTCGTGGAACATATTTACCATATAAATAATACATTAACCATTTAAAATGGAATAAAATTATGGTTTTATTCCATCTCTAGAGTACCCAATTAATTGAATAAATATAATAGGGCTCTAACATCATATCTTGATATTTAATGAGGGCTAAACCCATTGTAACATGATGTTTAATGGGGATTAACCCATCATATATTGAGATATAATTGGTTCAAAACATAAATAAAAAAATTTACAAGGAACATATCATGAATAAAACACTTGAAAAAACTTTTAAACATATGAGAAAAACACTTTCAGTAATCAAAATATCTTTTTCATGTAAAAACATCTTTAAAAATAAAAAATCACGCACATAATAATGAAATCATTTTATTTAAAAACTATAAAAAATTATAAAGAAAAAATTAATATAATAAAGATTAATTAAATAGGGATAAACCACTCATTTTCTATAAGTTATAAAATATATAGTCCCTTATAAAATTTTGAAAATATTTAAAACATGAACTTTAAAAAATGGATTTTTAAAAGGAAGTCCCTTACCTTTAATCGGAATCATGATGTATGTTCTTTATCTTCCTGAATAATAAAATTAGGTTAATTATTTAATTTATTTATAAACATATTCATTTGTATTCCTTATTTTATATCTCTTATTAACATGTTATAATAACTACTTAATAATTTATGTTCACGTTAGGCGTTTTGATGGTATTCAATAATTGAGTCCAACATAACATTGATATTATGTCTATAGTCAATGGTGTCATTAATACATCATCACTATAATAATATTAATGAAACCTTTCAAATTTTTATAAATTAATTATACTTTTAAATCTTTCTATTAAATATTCATATGAATAAGTAAATATAATAAAATCAGGGAGATGATATACTCTACATACGCATGAGTAATGTTTCCATTTTTCAATGATGATTTTGGAAATAAATTTAGTATCATTCTAATGTTATATAATTATAATAATATCATATATATCATAATTTTTATTTATAGATTCATATATATTTTATCTTTGTCATATGGATTTGAAAAATGAATCACATTGCTTGGTGCAGGCGATAGTTCACATGTACTCATGAACGAGGTTATCATTTTTTCATGAGAGGAATCATAAAAACATAAATGATATGTTATATTTTAAAAATGATTAATATATCATTAATATCAAATATAAATTATAATACCATCATTTCAAGCATTCTTGATAGAGGGTGATAGAAAACGAACTATATCGGTTCATGAGGCGGTAGTTCACTGTACACATGAGCTATAATTCTTATCCTATTTGATGGAAGTGGAGATAGATTTAGGTGATTATATTAAAAGAATAACATATCAAAATATTGACTATATTTTATATTTTATTCTATCATAGTTTAAGATGATTTTAAAGAAGTTGGAGATGAAATAAAACAAAAATACTTGATCAAAAATGATACCTCTTCCTCAGAACACGTTTTTTATATAACATATTAAGACTACTAAAGATGATATTATTCCAAAAAAAGGTCTAAAAATGTCGGGAGGTATTATAGGAATGTATTTTGGTAGATATTTTAGTGAAAAATTGTTTTTTATGTGTGAGTAATAGTTAATAAGAGGTTCCCTTTTATGAGAGCATGGATGGACACACTTTGAATTTCCAAAAAATATTAAAATAATATAAATTCATTTTAATTCCAAATGTAATGAAAATTATTAATTAAAAATATATGATAATTATGGGTAAAAAAATTCATAAAATAATAATTAGATAAGATTTTCTTCTTTTTAATCCTTATATTTTAGCTTTAACCCTTATTTAATTTCTTAAACTCTTATCGAGATAACATATCTTTTTATGCTTCAAGGGATATTATAGTTAATATTAAATTCCAAAAAAACATAAATTAATCATTTTTGTTATTTGAAATATCATCCCACTATTGTTTTTTAATTTTAGATTTTTATTAATTTTATATCATTTAATAAAATATTATTTACTTTTAAAAATCATTTATGTCAATTATTTCATTATTCATTACATGACTTTTAAAAAATATCCTAACGACATTATATCTTAAATAATTATTTTAAAATTTAAATAATATGTAAAATTAATCTATAAAAGTCTTTTATTAAATTTATTAGATCTTATTATATTTATTTTAATGTATGTAATATAATTTATTTGATATTTCTTTTAATTAATCAATTATATTACCATCATTGTGTAATCCATTAAGGTAATTATATGTCTCCTAAAAAGTTAATATTAATTACCATTTTGAATATAAAACTTTTATCATTATAAATTCTATTTATAGTTTAACATATCCCCTATATCACCACATATTAAAAATATATCACTTGTTAAAAACACAAGTATGGAAAAACTGACTTTTTTGAATAATATAATGTAAATGGATTAAAGTTATCCAAGTGGATCAAATAGCTCAAAAAATAATACCATATATCATTTTGGATGAAACTAACTCATATAATAAAACTAGGACAAGTTTTAGGGTTATTTTCGAAAAATTATATTATCATTGTTACCCTTAAATGTGTTAATAAAACATTCTGATGTTACATTTCATATAATCCAAAAAAAGAAACCTATTTTTTAAATATGGAAAATATTATTATAAATATTTAATCCCTTTTTTCAAAATAAAAAAAATGGATAAAATTAATTTAAAATTAATGTCATTTAAAGAATTGGAAAACATGTTTTTAAAGTGAGAATAGTCAAAAGATTGAAACTTTTTTATATCCACAACCAACATCAAATTTATTAAAAATACCATATTTTTATTAGATAAAATATAATTTATCTAATTATACATTAAATAAAATTGAAAATAAAATTCATCAACATAAATTATTTATTTGAAAAATCCAGTTTCAATTAAACTTCATTATTTTCCACAATTCATCGAAACATGAAACATATAAGAAAAATAAAAAAACCCAAAAAATTATATTTTAATATTTAAATTTATTATAAGGAGTTTATTTTTTCAAATATAATTTATAAATGTGTTAAAAAAATAATTTTAAAACATGTGCTCTGTCAAAAGTTAACAAAACTTCCTTTTTGAAAAATACTTTTTAATGCATAAAATTGGATTAGTTTTAATATCATGGCTAGAAATAAATAATAAGAATGTTAAGTATGGGATTTAATATATATATATATATATATATCATTAATATAATCTAATATTATTTATTTCATTATTTTATGAACTCATTTTTTAATATTTCAATATATTTTCAAAAATGATTTTCTTTTATTTTAAAAAATGGTTTTATTTAAATTTATAATTAATTAGTCACAAATAATTAATTATATATAAAAATGTGTAAACCCTATTTTCATAATTCATTTAATATTTTTCACACCCTCCATTCTAATGGGTATGTCATAATGATAACATATGAATAATAATATTTAGTTGTTTGTTTAAGTTCCATGCGACATATCATGTACACTATCGAACTAAGAATTTATTTCATGAAAAGTGATAATTATACAACCTCACCCAATACATAGAAAATCTACAATTAAAACAACTACAAGATTACCAATTGGAAAACCTAAATGATTAAAATAATCCATCTATATTAGAAACAGTATACCAATTCTTAACCATTACCTATAAACGTCAATGGTAATCAAAAAAGAATTACTATGATAAGTACACCATATTTTATGTGGTAATAGAAAATCCAAAGGGGATGTTATTGGCTGAATACACCCACTCTTTATAAGATCCACAACATGAGTATTCAGATCTCTATTCTCTATAGAAACTATGTGGTAAAGAAAAATGTATATTAACTTTATACTAGTAGATCATTTCAACAAGAAAATCTAAAAACTAGTCCAAAATATGGGTAAATGTTGGTTTATATTTCTCTTAATTTTCTAACATAATGAATGTTTATAAAGATGAAGGCTCCCCCGACTACCCATGGTTGAGTTCATAATAGTCAGTCCATTGAGCCCACTCATTAACATAGCTATAACAATCACCCACTATGGATTTAAAAGAAGCGTAAAGATGATATAAGTCTATGAGAAATAGATTCTAGTTCTAAATAACTATCACAGAGACCACATAGAAACTATCCATCTTTAACGTGATGAAATCTTATAAATAATATTTCTAAATATCACTATATTTCCCCCCAGAAATCTCTTGATACCCTATAATTAAACTGTTAAGGGTGATTAGTAGAAAATACCTCATTAAATATATATATAGTAATCATAAAATCCAAAAGAAGTTTTTTAAATATGAATTAATATAATTAAAATATATCAAATAAAATGGAAGGTACAGGTGTTTCATTAAAAACATACGAAAATGTGTCATTAGTTTTCTACCATACATGAAATGTGATTTCTGAATAGTTAGAAGCAAGATATAACCATTTTATGATGATCTAAATGACATACTCTTCATTGGGGTGTCACCCTTCTGGTGTCACTTCCCCTAATCATAGGAAACCAAATATTTATCACATCATGTATTTCCAAAGGATCACTAACTACCAAACTATATATATGATCATAGTTTTTCTCCTAATCTAGTTAGTGAAATTTTTATATGATCATCATGAATTAATATTTAGAGGGGTGTTACCTTATTGGTGCCGCTACCCCAAATCTTAAGAAACCTAATATCTACCACAACATGTATTTCCAAAGGATCACCATCTACCAAACTGTAGATATCCTCATAGACCTTCTTCTGAACCCTGGGTCTAAAATATTCCATTCCCATTATCAAGGAATTTAATTAATCCATATAACCTATATAAGATCCCCATATACTCATAGGAGAATCAATCCTTCATCTTACTATTAAAATCTACAAGGATATGGACTAGTAGACTACACTCGTAGCATAAAAACAAGGCTCACACTCTTAGATAAATTGATTAACCTCTCCCCTAGATTGAATTCATATCTAAACCTTAGATAGAATCCTAAAACCTCTATTTCCTACTACTCTATTACCCACTAAAAACCTAGGAAGAATAAGGATTCTTCCATGATAGTATACCATCCATACTATTTCTATTTTTAAGAAGGTCGTGATTCATGACCGAATAGAAGGATGTTATGTGGAATGTTTTTACCTATGATTCAATAGAAATACTTGATACCTCATAAAAATTTCTTAAACTTGTATTATTATATTCTTCAATCGAATGAGAAAACTATTATATATTGGTGAAGAGGGAAGTATAATCTATCATTCAAGTACCCCCTGAACATAATCTATAAATTTCTTTCCATGTTAGACCATAGTGTCCCTAGTAAGAAATTACTAAAAATAATCTCTACAAATCCCTCCTTTTTATCACTGAATGTTGTTATGGAATGACCAAATCATCTCATTAGTTCTTGGGATGTCACCAAATAAGAAAGGAAAAAAATTCCATCCACTCATGGAGTGTACCAAGAAGATCAAAAAAATCTACATAAAATATATCAATAACCCCATATCATGTGATCCACCCTCCACCCACCAAGAGTGGTCGATCATATAGATAAAAGCCACTATTTATGTTTAACATGGTAGGGTTGACCCTTATAACTCTATTACCCTACATACTATAATACTTGAAAATTAATCACCTAGAGATATTAACCATTAAGATAAATAGTCACAAATGGATACTTTAACCCCAATAACATCGAGTCCTGATTTTACCACCCCTCATAGTTCCCAATAGGTAGTCACCATGGTGGAATTTCAGTACAATGATAACCACATGACACAAATGGAAAATCTATCCCATGTCAATATTTCATTCATTTGGGCAACCAATAACAATCATACACTATTCTACCCCCAGCATACACCCAATAAATCAATGATCAGACATATATTATGTTGATTCTTTACAAACCTACCCTCTATTTTTTTAGGTAAAATCTCAAACATGATCATGTAATAGTATTGATTGACTATAGAAATAACCATTAAACATTATTTGGTCATGTAAGGCTCCCCGAAGAAGTTATATAAGAAAATAATATATAATTGTTTAAAAAAATTAAATAATTGAACGATGAATTGTAACCAGAGTAAATAATATATAAGAATATAAATTTCATTTGATCCCTACATGATGAAAATGATTAACGAACACCTTCCTCTTTCATCCTCGGGCTAAGATTAAAACCAAATAAATTATAAATCACATATCAACTTTTTAAAAATAAAAAATCATAATAATCAAACATTAATAATAAAAATCACATCCATAGTTACATAAATTTCTGAAATAATGGAATATTTATTATATGAAATAAGATCCATACTTATATATAACAAATCATATCTATTGTCTACTACTTCAAAAATAGTAAGATGAAAAAAATCAAGCCTCTGATACCACCATTAATATTCTCAACCCAAAGCACATTTAATATAACCAGTATATTTTATCATATATATATTGCTTGTAGACTTATATTACAGTGGATTTTAACCACCAGCAGGGGTATATTTATATTATTGGGTTATTGTAACCTATCATTTCTAGAAAACCATAAATCACAGTGGAAGAAATATCATGAAATAATTAGTATGAGATAATAGTGATAGAATGACAGTTATCATAGCTATTTATTAATCAAAATTAAAAAATAACCACTATATTATAGAAAAATGATATAATTTAGATGTCATTATAGTCCGAAAAACATTTATTGGTTCTATAATGGGAAGAATATATGAAATGTGTTCCATAATTAATCAAAATATAAGAGGTCATCTAAGATTGTATCAATTTCGGACATTGAACCATCTCCCAGCTCTAACAAAAATTAATAATCTCATCCATCCAATATGGGTCCCTTTACTTTACATGTATCGTGATCCATGAGTCCTTATTTTCTACTATGGTTCCCAAGTTGGTTATGGGTACACTATTTTATACCAGAACCAATGGTGTCCCATGAAAGTCCAGTAAATATTACTGTATACTCAATAGGAAATACTGATAAACAAAATAATAAATATTAAATAAATAATCCCCCAAAGCATAGAATTATTGGTAACTAGATCATATGTTATAATGATGACTTTGAACAATGTTATAATGGGATAATACAACCATGGTCTAAACACACCTTGAGGATAAATGATATATCACTCATAGTCTTATAATCATGGAGAGAGATCTATCACTATCATGTACTTCTAGGTAAATAATGAAAACTCATCACAATACTTATAGGTTAATGATATATATTAAATCCAACAACGATGGTGATTGATACATCAATTTGTGAATTAGGTATCACAAAATTACAGTATAATATATCCCACTAAAACTAATCTCCATTATATGATATACAACTAAGATATCCCTTCCTAATGATGATGAAAATGGGTTTGAAGAATTATATATAAAATGGGTACATTAAAATGTTTTACATGAAATTTTCCCAAAGTCACTATATTATTCATAGATATACCTGATTCATTCCAAGGAACCCATGCATGAAATTCATGTATAAAAAATGAATAAAAAACATTACTACGATGGATGATGTGATCATATCTTGTTGCAATCATCTATGAAAATTCGTATCATAATGGATCTATGTGGGAATCACATTATATCATCCCAAAATACACCACCATCATTGAAATGATATTCATTAATATTTTTATACTAGTATGGATGGTTTGAGCGCTTCATGATGTGTACTTTATCATGATAAGATAAATTTATAAATTCATTTAGTAAAATATTTAATACTATTTTCTAACATTATGTTTCTCTCTGTAGAACAATAGAGAATGTAAGGGAATTAATGAATTATATCTAAAAGATAATCCATCAAATTTAGTGTTTTAAATTTGTTTTAACACATCTATTAAACTAATTTAAATTTTAATTTTCGACCATTAAAAAAGTTTTAACCTTAAAACCAACTCGTATCACTACTAAAAACCTTGTTAAAATTACAGGAGTGTCAAAATAATTTCATCTATCATTTCTAAAACTCATATTATTCATGTATTAATATAGAATCTATTAACACATGTTTTTCATACTATAACGATTTATATATCATTGAACATATTACCTTCATCTAAGAAATAATATTTTTTTCAAATTAACATTAATAGTTAAATAAATTTTTAATAACATGATAAATATGTTTTTCAATAATTATTATAAAATTGAATAAAATATATAATTGATCTAATATTGTTGTGATCATTCGGGCTTGGATATTTTCTAGGGCCCGACTATTGTGCTTAATTCATCTTAAATTACAATTCATTTGAATTCATTGAACTTACAGATAATCTTTTTGTGTGAACATATAGGCTCTAATCTTGATAGTAGTGAGTTATACTCACAGACCAAGAGTAGTTTATATAAAGTATCAAATCCCCAAAAGTGATAAGTAGAATTCATAGGTATGAAAAATTAATTTAAGCACAAAGTATTTAATAAACATTATTTTACTATTGATATATTATAAAGTAGTTTTCATACTCTATTTAATCAACAAAGAATTCATTAGTTAATTTTATTAACTATATTTGATGTAATTTCCTACCTCGATCATTTCCATTATTTTATTCAAGTCAATACCATCCTATCAAGGGGCCAAATATATCTTCTTTGATCTGGAAATTAAAAATCCAACCATGATCATTTTGTCATGTCCATACAATCAATGAATCACCTAACACAAGCTAAATTTCAACACAAATAAATTTTATAGTTTTCTTATTTTATATGTGTACACTATAAAATTAACACATTGATAATTATTTCTATTAAACTAACCAAAAAACATGATCATATAAAGGAATTTCCTATAATAAAAAAATTGGGGATCCTATTGATAGGTCAAACCACTTGAACACATATATTGATGAACATCATGTATGAACATCATTAGAATAATTATCAATGCATATAATCCCCCAACAACTAATATTTAATCATCATAGAGGTATTAATAGTATAGAGTGTCAATAACATTCAACACATTTTTAGGATTACTATCATAGGAAATCGATGTTATCCTAAAAAATAGGGACAACTATACCATTTTCATAAAATAAGTAATGATTGTATATTTCCTTGTAAATAGTGTTTATAGAAGTAATAACATTATTATGGTAAGAATATATCCTTAATATATCTCTGTATACATGATATGGTATTAAAAATTTATTGTATATGTTGGGTCTATTGAAACCACTTTCATAACACTACCTCTTCATGGAGATCCAACTTTCTCTCCTTCAACCTATTAGCTATCACATGACAAGATAATGATTCTAATAAGTTATGGATTTATTCATTGTTCCGACAAAAGATTCCTACATGGATACAATATTTCTATGACCTCACCTCCTTGAGTAAAAACTCCTTCAAGATATGATATCATCAAGTACACACATTTTATCATATTTTATAGAAATAAAATATTGACTAGTTCATATTTTGTAATTTCTCATAATTTATTTTATGATAACACTTTTCATTCATACTATAACACCATGAAATGGAATAAATAATTTCATATTTAATACTCCCTCATTAGTGGAACCATAAGATACAAGATACCTATAATTTCATCATGTGAGAACCTCTTTAATTAATTAGATTATCTTTATAATTTTCATATCCTTACGATGATATTATATTAATATATCCATCAAAATAATAGTTTCATATACCCTTAATAAACAATGTTCTTTTTTTCTCCAAGGACTATATTACATTTACTTTCTCAGAAAATGTTAGATAATTATGACAACACAATGTTGAGTTCTCCATGATTTATTTGATTTTTCCCTGTCATAATCTATGTGTCATCAATATAATACTAGGTACATATCATAGAATATGTGAAAACTACATTACTAATATGTGTGTAGTTTTTCTCACAATTATAATCCCATTTTAGGCCTTATACTTGTATTATTGGAATGATTTAGTCTATG
Source organism: Viscum album (assembly GCA_963277665.1). Lineage (NCBI taxonomy): Eukaryota > Viridiplantae > Streptophyta > Magnoliopsida > Santalales > Viscaceae > Viscum > Viscum album. The sequence goes on from OY728139.1 coordinate 701,164,224, forward strand.
TGATGTAGGAAACTATTTCCTCATACATTTTTATTACTTTTATTGTTATCAAATTTTAAATATATATACATGGATATGATCCAAGAATCCTATATATCAATCCTACTCTATCTTTTTCCTGATAACATTGGTGACTATGTTAATTTTATAATTGGAGAAATATTTTCAAAATTAGTCTTAACTCACTATATTAGTATTAATATTTTAAATATGGTATCAACATATATCAATTTGATAATAATGGCACTCCCAATTGTATGTTTCAGGCATAGTGGATGTGTGTTATAGGTGGTTCCCAACTATGTTTTTACCCTTATCGATGATGAATCAGTGATTTACATAATAATAAACATCATGATATTCAGAATAAACAAAAAAATTTATATAAAGAAATCATACATGAACGAGAGGAAGGATCATCACAAATTATTTAAAATTAATTTTCTTAAATAATAAATTACCTTATTGGATTTCCTTCTTTATAAATGGATCTGACAACATTTCTTCATTTTTTATCATTTATTCATAACAATCATGTATAGATTCTATCTAGAAGTCATCCACATGTGATCCTTGATTCTCTAAACATTGTAGAAGGAATCTATTGGTTCTAGCATGAAATATCCTTGCCATTGGGTTGTCCGCCTTGGATCATCATGTGAATTGTATCCAAAGAATTATTTGGGATCACTCTTCACTCCACAGTGAGGGGTGGATGAAGAACACTCTCTATTCTTAGGACTGTTCTTGTAGAATGGATCTATCTCTGTCTTAAGAAGATTCTTTAAATCTATAATGTTGAACATAAAAAAAGGAATTATTTTATTGAGAAAATAAAATAACTGGGATTATATATCACTAGGGTTTAAATAAAATATTTTCAAAAGTGCCCAAAATTATTTATTTATTGCTATCGAAAACCAAATGAAAAATAATAATAATAATAATAACTCTCCACATGCAGTTAACATGCCAATTAATATTAAATATTATTTAATCAAATAATATTTAATAGTTATTATTTTCTCACTAAACCATTAAAATTAGGTCCTCCATTCATACACAATATTTATTGGGCCTTGTATAATAAATATTTAGTTAAAAATATATATTTCAATTAATTATTCTCTAATAAATAAATAAATATCATATTCACTAAATTGAAAATAATTATTTATTAAATATTCCACCCACATTATATACGCTTGAATAATTGGTGACATAATATATGTTATCTAGAAAACATGAATAATTATTAAGCAACGTGGTGGAATAATATTCATTCAACATGTTAAATAATAAATAAAAATATATTATTTAACTGGGATTCTAGATATAGTTAGTGTGTGACCCACATGACCGCTTTCTTAGTGGAATTAGGCGAAACAGCTGAACGTACAATGATATCTTCTTTAAATAGGCTAAGGAACACATAGAAAAAGAATTTAATGCTGAAAATACATTTTACATCATATGGATGCTTAATGTGTAATATAACCCCTTTAAAAGATATCACTAATCAAGAAAGTTGCATCATATTGCCATCAACCAAATCGATCGATTTATCTTTCTTTGATTTCATGGAAAATGAACTTTCTTGTCAAATATATTTTTTGCAAATTTATTTTGGAAATATTATTTCCACAAAGGTCCTGAGGTATCAACTTCCCTTAAATAGAAGGGATAAATCCTTTCTTGAATTATTCATTAGTATAATACTAGTCATGACACATCCATGGTATCCTTGATCTCCATGAAAATATGTCATCATGGTTTTCATCAATACATTAAAGTACGCAACTCATAATATTCATTAATAATAATATTAATGTCTATGTTTCAATATACATGCTCTCGTATAGTAATTCCCAATAAAACATATACATGTAGATTTCGTACTAGAGGGTGTCATACTGAAATATCCATCTAGATATTTCCAAGGGCATACACCATGATAATGTTCCCTAAGTCATATAAATCTCCACCCATGTAATATTATATCATTTCTGTCCCTCAAATGATATCATCTCTATATAGAACTTATATTCAATAATAGATTCATATCACTTCAAGGTTCTCATCATAGAAGGGAAAAACTATGACATTTTAGTATGAAAACTACTCTGAGTACATTATCAAAAATTGTTTTCATGCATAAGAAGAATCATGATGTGAAAATTAGGTTATTAATATTCAAAACAATGAATACATGTTGTTATACAGTACATAGATTTTGGTTTCAGGGAACAAACTCCAACAGAGTCCCATCAGAACTATAGAAAACTATGAACAACCAGCAGTCTACTAGCTCTCACATGATACTCATTCTTCTACTATGATATGACATTAGTCGATGGTTCCTCCACATTATCTTCTGTGAGTACCATACTTACTCCAACTACCCCCTCTAAAAATCCCTAAAAAAGTGATACATTCAGAGTATATGTTTTGCATGCTGGTGTGGCCTTGATTCTTTTTCAAGATCCACCTCTACTATATTATAATAATACAATGTGATAAGATATTTAATACAAGGTACAAATCAATTTATTGGAAAAATATATAAACCCAAATGTTATCCTTTTCTGTATCATAAATCACTATATACTAAGAATCTATTGTAGAATCAGCAACAACATGCTACTTTGAACTGTTCAAGCTCACCATACCTCTATTGATACAATAAACATCTCCTAATTTCGACTTCATATCATTTTGATATATTTGAAAACAACCCCTTATGACCAGCTCTACCTATACCCCATACACCAGGAACATATCCTTAGTTCTCATCAGATACCTAAGGATATCCTTTATAGTAGTCCAATGGTGTTCTCTAGAATATTTTTGATATCTTCCGACCATGATTAATTCATAGACAACATAATTTACAGTACATATCATGAAATAAATGATTTATCGTTTCACTTAAGAATATGGGATGTTACTCATTATCTCTTTTTCGTGTTGTGTCTAAGGGCACATTAATATAGGATATGTAAACCATGTGTCACTGAAACTAATACTATCTTCGATAGTTCCATATAAAATATCCTTAGTATATGGTCAATCTATTCACTTTCAGTTATCACAAGGAGCCTCTTGGATCTATCATGAATGATCTTGAACCATAGAATGTAAGATTCTTCTCCAATGTCCTTTATGGAGAAACACTTGTTTAACTAGTTCTTAAATGAATGTACCATTGTTATGACATTTCCAATAACAAATATGTCATCAACAAATACTACTATGATAATGACTACATTTACACTAAACCTATTGTAAACACACTAGTAAAATTCATTCTTAATTAAAATAAATGTTTTTATGGTTTCATCGAATTGAATCATCTAGGACCTGGCTATAAACATTAATCCATAAATGGATCTCCATAACTATAAAATCTTCATGGAAACACCTAGAGTCCCAAATTTTTCTAGTTGTGTCATGTATACATCTTCCCAATGGTTCCAATTATGGAATGAAATTTTGATATCAATCATCAAAATTTCATAGTCATTGTACGAAGCTATAGAATATACAATTCTGATGGATTTAAACATGGAAACTGGTGAAAATGATTCATCATAGTCATTTCCTTAAAAAAATTGAACATGTTGGAATATTTCTATATTTTAGATTATGAGACTTCTACTACCTTTTTATTGGAGAGATTTTCATCTTTTTTAAACAATAATGAGTCCCCATCATCAGTGACTAGAAAATCACATCTCTCTACTTATGTTACCTCTCTTACACTACTATATAGTAACTGTGTTTTAAGAACTACTTCTTCTACAGTACCTATGGAATGTGTTCTGTATCCATCTCTTGTGTTCCTTGAGGATCAACATACTCAAATTTAATCTTGATACAACCATCCCTTTTGAGGATGCGATCTCTCTCAGGAAATATGACTTGTCTAGTGATAATCACATTCTTTTCTAAGGGCTTTTGTAGATAGTATCCCTTTGATTCATTAGGATACCCTATGATGATACACATTGTCCCCTAGAGTTCTATTTTGTATCATAAGAAGTCATTAACAAATTCCACATAATCTCATACATGTTTATGCGACAAAACAAGTTTCATTACTCTCCTTAACTCAAAGATAATTCCTTTTTTCACTTTAGTTGGAACCCAATTTAATTTTTCTGTTAGATTTGGTAATGAATATCCCCAAATGAAAAATAGAAGATCTGCACGACTCATCATCGAACATACCATTTCTAACGAGTTACGGTTCCTACTTTCAATAACAACATTCCACTAATGTTTATAAGGTGGATTGAGTTTACATAGAATCCCAAAATCTAGTAGAAATTTGAGGAAAAAATTGTTATAATATTCACAAACCTGATCTGATCGAAGCTACATTATCATATAACCAATTTGATTGTCTACTTCATTCTTGACTTCCTTGAATTTATCAAAGGAATTAGTCTAATTACTCATCTATTAGACATATCCATTTCTGCTAAAGTCATCAGTAAATGTTATTATGTAATAATATCCACCTCTACATTCTCTTTGATATGGTCTATATACATTAGTATGTACTAATCCTAGAAGCTCTGTTACTATTTTTACCTATCTGAACAATTTTAGGTTGGTCATTTTTCCTTGTAAACAAGAATGACATATTTTAAGTGGTTTAAAATCAGATGAGTCTAAATAACCATCTTGATGGATATTTTTCTTATGCTTCTCATTTACATGACCATGATGGTGATGCCAAATTTTGTTGTTATATGAGTCATTTGAACATAATTCATTATTAGTATCTAACACTTGGTTTTTCTAGTTTAATACATAAAGGACACTATTAAAATGCACCACTACATAACAAATGTTGTACAAATAAAAGAAAAAAAATTATTTCTAAACATAAAAATAAACCCAACTACATCAAGTGATGATACATAAATTATGTTCTTGGTAACCGATGGTATATAATAAAAATATTGTAAAACAAAAATCATTACATGTTTTAAATCAAAGGTGGTAGTCACCAATGGCTATAAGAGCATGCCTCAAACCATTAGCAGCTCTCAAATCTACCTATCCTATAGAAATAATTCAAAATATACTTGGTTACTACATTAAGATGTTGATATGAGCACCACAAGCTATATCAAATACCCAATGTGTAGATAAGGAAATATTATACAAGATAATAAACACACCTTTAGCTTCCAATAGATTCTGGGTGATGTTCCACCTCCAGTATCCTAGCATGTCACACGACAAACATACTTCCTCCTTTTCATTACACTGCCTCTCGATATTCATCTTCTTGTAAGGAATGTACTTGGGATATTTAGGTTTTTTATTAGCCCTAGGCCCCATTTCTTTGTTCTTACCTTTCTTATTCACCATAAAGACTGTGGTTTTATCACAACCCATGTCTTTATCCACATAAAGAATCAAATTTAGATGTTTTTAAAGACTATTATCATTATTGATCATATTTTAATTAAAAATAATGTGGTAGAAGGTCTTGGGAAGTTATGGAAGTATGATCTGTAACATCCCAAGTAAGTAATGAATAATAGATATTTTTATCTATGTCTATTAATGATTAAGATAGTGATTTAGAGGCTTAAAATTAAAATAAATACAATCTTATGCATGGAATACACTAATATTTTTAAAAGATTGTTTTACTGCCTTTTGATGGAAAAACATTTTTAAATCTATATTTTGACAATTTTATAAGCTATGTTTGTCAAAATAAACTTATTCTTTATGATTGGGACATCAAAATTTACTTTGTGTGAACTTTTGGTATTTTTCAGACAATGTTCATTTTTTAATGAATAGTGAAAATACTGCATTTTACATCAAAATTGATTTTTAATCTAATTTATTTATATGATTATATTATATTTTGAATTGTTTTTGAAGTTAAATTAGAATATATTTTTACCATTTAATCCAATGGTGGTCATTGGAATCAATTTCACTTTGAAATTGGACTTAAACCGGTGTCAATCTTTTGATACTTATTGTTTCATAAAAACACACTATTTGTCATGACAACGAAAATTAATTATTAAATTAATTAATCTGACTTCTATGTTTTTAATTTTTTAAAATAGACTTCATTTTTGAATTCGGAATATCAAATATAGCTTAGGGAGAATTTTTGGTATTTTTCTGAAAAACTTCAATTTTTGATGAATAGTGAAACCACTAAGTGGTACTTATAAAAACTGATTTTTCGTTTAAATGAAAATTTACCACTTCTGTGTTTTGAATTTCAAAAATCTGACATAAATGGTTGTCATTAAGAAGTAAAATGTGGTTCAATGAGATTAAAATAATTTTTTGGTGAATAGTAACTCTTAAGTTCTTAATCACGATTAGAGGTAATTAGTGTAGTTTAAGGTAAAAACAATGCTTTAATAAAATGAGATGAGCTTGAAACATGTCCTACACTCATTGGATGTGTCATGGTCAACCATGAAAATCCATGGTTCAACTTGGGTACCCCATGGAGCCACTTTGGTTGGGAAATGACATAAATAACTTTTTATTTAATGTAAAAGTAAAAATGACACAAACATGAGATGTTTTACTAAAACAATTTTTACATGGTGTTATAAAGATCAGATTTTTGATTATAAATAGTAATTGGAAAGATAAAAAGATTTCATACATCATAGTATTTGTTTTATAATTTTTAAAATTTAAATAAATTAAATTATTTATGACATCATGATGATGCAGCGATGACCTCATTATTTAACGATTTAAATAAAATGGAATGATAATGTAAAATATAAGACCTAAACACAGCAAAAACCTATTGTATTGGTGTACATAGAACCCTTATCACCTTATAATCGAAAAACATCAATGTGGGACCTCTTAAATCCGAATACCATTTTAAAATAAAGTGACTTTTCTTTACCTTCCAAGAGTGCCCCTCCTCTCCTCTTATAAAAGGCCCCCACCTCTACCACCTTACCCACACTCCCAAAGCCTTTGGCTCGGACAAACCCTGCCCATTTTGGCTCTCCACATCCCTCTCTTACTCCTTGATGCCTCAATTTGGGCAGAAGTCTTTTCAACGAAGCCTTTGAGCTCAAATCTAAGAGAGTTACCCGATTTTAAGGTAATGTCTTCTTTTGAGTCCTTTTGTTTGATTTTTCTTCTCCAACCCCCTAAACGCTTTTTATTATTTCTTTTTGTAACAAAAACAGTATCTTCCATATACTATGATGTTGTTATAATATGGATTCTAGCTACACTTACTCACACCTACATCTAATGGTTAAAGAACATACTGTTTCCGTGGATGGCAAATTTCTACCTCCCGAAACAATGATTGTTCAACATTATTTTAACACCTTCAAAGGTGGACATTAAGATGTAAATATATTTATATATGATATATAATATGTTTATGTTTTCCTTAAGCTTCTGTATTTTTCATTTTGGGCATACCTTTATGGTTTCCATTATGGGTAAACGCGATATCTTCATTTAAGGAAGTGCGGACTACCGCCCCCTCAAAGTGATTTGATTCGTTAAATACCATATGTGGGACATATAAAGGATGGAACTATGATATTATATATGATATTATACTGGAATTATAATATACCTTTATATCATTATGATTCCATTCTATAAAATATGAAATAGAAATGAAAGTAGCGTTCATGCGTACGTACGACTTACCGTCTCCATGAACGGTGCATTTCATTTCTTACCTCTAAATGATTATGTAATATTATAAAATGAATGTATATAATAGATATATATTATATATAAATCATGATTATAATTCTTGATATAATGGATACATGATCAACTTGTAATTATAAAGGGTTTATTTTGGACTCAAGTACCAATGATCATTAAAACGACTGTTATTAACATAAATAATTACATAGTGTTCATGACATGGAAATAAGTGATATAAAAGGAATAATGAAATTGAAAAAGGTTCTTAAACAAGTAGAAATTAACTCATGTTTATTATTCAGGATATTAAAGAACAACCAAGTCAAGTCGGACCTGAGTATGGGACTTTGTCTCAATCTCCTTTCATTGAGGCATATTTTGTTTTATACACAACCTTCTTTTCTACGGTGTATAAACCCCTTTGACTTTTACGTTTATCCAAAAGGAATATTTTTTATACGAAGCATTTTAGTAAACGGCAAAAGGGAATGTTTTTGTCGTATGTATGTGGAGACAATGACTTCTCCGCTGCTGTGACCATTATTTGAGTTTCGGCTTCTTCTACAAGCCATACCTTCTTTTTAAAAGGAAAATAAATACCATGTTTTACTTTTGTATTATTTTGGTATTGAAAATGGTTTTCATAATGTTTTTATATCAATGTGTTGTACTGATATCTTGTGATTGAAAGGTGGAAATGTTATGTTTCCTTTATGCATGTTTTATGTGATACGATTATGTTGAGGTTCTTGGGCATTATTATGAAGACGGGTGGTTCTGTGATAAACTAAGGGCGGGTGAGCCCGATATAGCTCTCAAATGAATTGGGTAATGACAAGGAGTGTAACGTTAAGGTTTTTCTGAAGATATCTAGGGAATATACTGTGATGGGTATTCCAAACGTAACCAACAGGGTTACTCCCTACGTAAGAATGTTATGAATGCCTCAAGTTACCTTTATGTCTTATGATTTCTATGATTTATTCATGAATTGATGAGGTGTGTTAAAATGATTATGTTTTATGGGTAAATTATGATTTCATTCTTATGTATATATGAACTCATGTTCCTTTCCATATTTTTTTTATATAACCCATACTGAGCTTTTTATGCTCATCCCAAGTCTTTTTTTGAAATGTTTTTCACAGGTCAAGGGAAAGGTACATGATATGATGATAGTGTCAAGGAAGTGTCAAGAAAGAATCCATGTTTTATTTTAAATATGTTTCCATTGATGGGAAAGAAGAATAATATTATTATGTAACCACTTTGTTTATATGTGGAATGTAATGCAAGTTTTATGATCTAATTCTCTAAAACTCTAAACCAGAAAAGATCCTCAATGTGTAATATTGTAATAACTCAATATTAAGTAAGGTTTAAGGATGGGGCCATATAGTTGGTATCAAAGGTCAGTTTAGATAACTTTAGGAGTTAGAATTCTATTAAATGATTATCCGAAAATATTTTTTTTATGGTTAAATTGAAGTGATATAGTATTTTAAGATTACCATGTTGCTTCATCTAAGACATGTTTGATCAGAATGGTTTTCCGTATAGGAAACAGTGAACCAGTGCTAGGAAGGCATGCAGAAGGAAATAACCTTCCGAATCAGCTTCCTGAGATGGTCGGAATCGGAACTGAACAGTTTTTTGTAGTAATGGCGCAGTTGACTCAAGCGATAAATGGTGGTGGTAACTATGCACGAGATCAGCAAGATCAACCGCATAGGAACATGTCAGTGGTGGAGCATTTCATGAGGCAACATCCCCCATCATTCAGAGGATCATCTGACCCTGTGCTAGCTAAAGTGTGGATTAATGCACTGGAGAAGATTTTTAACGTCATGGGGTGTTCAGCAATCAAAAGTTTAGTCTTTCTATTTATCGTTTGGAGGGTGAAGCAGATCTGTGGTGGTCGATGGTTAAAAATATCAGGGACGCTGATGAGATTGATGCTCTCGACTGGGATGAATTCAAAGGTATGTTTCTTGAAAAGTATTTTCCTAAGGCTGTTCGACTTAGGATGGAAAAGAAATTCTAGGAATTGAGGAAAGAGGAAGACTCAGTGGCTGCCTATGAAGAAAGGTTCACTCGATTGGAAAAGTATGCTCCAAATTTTATCCGAGACATTGATAGTAAAATCAATCGTTTTTACTCAGGATTAAATCCAAAATATCGAAGTGAATTAGCTTCTCGTAAGGTTAAAAGTTATGAAAAGCTTGTTCGATGTTCTGAGAAGGTGGAAATGGAGTTTTCCGATGATCAAGTGTTCTATAACATCCAACAGAAGAAGAGACCGAGGTGGAAGGAGAAAGGTAAGAATTCTTCAAAAAAGTCTGATGGTAAGAAATCTAAGTTTCCAGTTTGTGATAAATGTGGGAAAATGCATGCTGGGGAATGTCTTCTGAATTTTGGAAAGTGCTACTGATGCGGTAATATGGGACATAAGGCTCGTGATTGCACTGGAAAATATCAGGGTGATGGTAAGACCAAATTTGATTTACAGTTAGTGAAATGTTATAAGTGCAATGAGATGGGTCACTATGAAAACGAGTGTCCGACAAAGATATTGGGTGATGGGAAGTAGTTAGACTACCAGCAGAAAGGGGTGGTGAAATCCGTTGCAACTACTTCAGCAGATTTCGGGCCATCAAATGAAGTTGTATCAGGTACTTTGTTTGTTTTTTCATATTATGCTAGTGTGTTGTTTGATTCGGGGTCTACACATTCTTTCATCTCTGAAACCTTTTCTAGTAAAATGGGAATACCATCTCAAGAAACGACTCCTGAAGTTTTGGTAAAAACACCTGGGGGAAATGTTGAGGAAAAAATAATTTATAAGAATCTTCATATCCTTATCTGTGGAAAGAACCTACTTGCAAACCTTATTTTTCTACCTCTAGTAGAGTTTTATGTTATCCTGGGTATGGATTGGATCTCTATTTTCCATGCTATGATTGACTGTAGAGCTAAAGAAGTTTCTTTTCAGAAAGACTTTCAGTTTGGGAACAAGAATGAACCCTTACTGTTGATAACATATCAAGAGGCTGAGAAACTTGTAAACGATGGAAATGAAAGTTACCTTGCACACATCATTGAAAATAAAGGAACTGTTCAGAATAATGATGTGCCAGTGGTAAATGAGTATCCTGATATTTTTCCTGATGAGTTTCCTGGAATAATACCAGATCGGGAAGTTGAGTTTACATTTGACTTAGTTCCTGATGCTAAGCCAATTTCAAAAACCCCTTATCAAATGGCTCAAATTGAACTTTTAGAGTTGAAGGAGGAATTGCATGATTTAATAGAGAAAGGTTTCATTCGACCTAGAACATCACCATGGGGTGCCCCTATTTTATTTGTTAAAAAGAAAGATGGTTGAATGAGACTTTGCATTGATTATAGAGCCTTGAATAACATCACTGTTAAGAACAAATATCATTTTCCTCATATCGATGATTTGTTTGATCAGCTCCAGGGAACTCAGTTTTTTTTTCAAAGATTGACCTGAGATAGGGGTACCATCAGCTGAAGGTAAAGGAAGAAGTTGTTCCGAAGACTACGTTTCGTACAAGATTTGGCCATTATGAATTTTTAGTAATGCCTTTTGGGCTAACCAATGCACCTTCTGTATTCATGGACTTAATGAATAGAATTTTCCATGAGTTCTTGGATAAGTTTGTGGTGATTTTCATTGATGACATTTTGGTGTTTTCTAAAAGTAAAGAGGATCATGAAAGACATTTAAGGGTTATCTTGAAAACCTTAAAAGAAAAGAAATTGTATGGAAAATTCATCAAGTGTGAGTTTTGGTTGCAACAAATTTTTTTCCTTGGTCACATTGTTTCTAAAGATGGGATAACTGTTGATCCTGCAAAAACAAAGGTTGTTGAAGAATGGCCAAGACCCAAAAATGTAACTGAGATTCGTAGCTTCCTTGGTTTGGCAGGCTATTACCGAAGGATTGTTAGATATTTTTCACGGTTATCTAGTCCAATGACGAAGCTAACTCAGAAGGGTGTTAAGTTTATCTGGGCAAAAGAATGTGATGATTGTTTTCAGGAATTGAAAAGAAGATTGGTGAATGCTCTAGTTTTGGCACTACCTTCCAGGAATGGTGAGTTTGTTATATACAGTGATTCTTCCTTGAAAGGACTTGGTTGCGTCCTAATGCAGAATGATCAGGTAATTGCTTATGATTCACATCAGTTGAAAACTCATGAGGTAAATTACCCTACACATGATTTGGAATTAGCTACTGTTGTTTTTTCTTTAAAAATTTGGAGGCATCATTTGTAAGGAGTAAAGTGTGAAATATATACTGATCACAAAAGTTTAAAGTATATATTCACTCAGAAAGAGTTGAACATGAGACAAAGGAGATGGCTAGAATTAATCAAGGATTATGATTGTACAATTCATTAGCATCCAGGAAAAGAAAATAAAGTGGCTAATGCTTTGAGTCGAAGAAGTAATGCTTCATTAGAAATGTTGCATTTGGAATGTGATCCTTTGGTTAAGGATTTGATGAACTATGGCATAGAAGTTGTTGGTGCATGATGTTCTTCGGTTTTTTTTAGGTATCAGTGAGATCATCTCTATCAGACAGGATCAAGCAAGCAGAGAAGCAAGATAGTGAGTTGTAGAAAAAGGTTTAGCTGGTTCAGAATGGTAAGTTTCCTGAATTCAACATTGATAATGATTGTGTTTTGAGATTTGGGAAGAGATTGTGTGTGCCTTGTGATTCACAGTTGAAGAGAGAGTTGTTATGTGAAGCTCATAGTTCTCCGTTTTCAGTTCATCCTGGCAGTACTAAGATGTACAGAGATCTGTGGGAGTATTACTGGTGGGGTGGAATGAAAAGAGATATTTTTGATTTTACTGTGAAGTGTTTGACATGTCAACAGGTTAATGGAGAGCGGCAGTTACCAAAAGGGATGCTTCAGCCTTTACCAGTGCCAGAGTGGAAATGGGAGAATATATCCATGGACTTTGTTTTGGGATTACCAAAGACATCTCGAGGTAATAATGCAATCTGGGTTATTGTTGATCGCTTGACTAAATCTACTCATTTCCTTGCTATACGAGATACTTTTTCCCTAGATCAACTTTCCCGTTTGTATCTTAAAGAGATAGTCAGGTTACATGATGTTCCCCTCTCCATTGTATCTGATCGTGATCCCAGGTTCACTTCTAACTTTTGGAAAGGCCTTCAGAAGTCGTTGGGTACTGAATTAAATTTTACTACAGCTTTTCATCCTCAATCAGATGGGAAGTCAGAACAAACAATTTAGACATTGGAGGATACGCTACGTTCTTGCTCTATGGATTATCAGGGAAGTTGGGACCAACATCTTTGTTTGGTTGAATTTTAATATAATAACAGTTTTCATTCCAGTATACAAATGGCACCATTTCATGCATTATATGGGAAGCGGTGTCGAACTCCAGCTTTCTGGGATGAAGTGGGTGAAAGGAAGTTTATGGGACCAGAATTGGGAGAAGAGATGGCGGAAAAAGTTCAGCTGATTTAGAAGCACATGAGAACACCTCAGAGCAGGCAGAAGAGTTATGCGGATAACTGGAGGAAGGATCTATCTTTCAAGGTAGGTGATCATGTTTTTCTCAAGGTTTCTCCTTGTAAAAGTGTGATGATATTTGGTAAGAAATGAAAGCTGAGTCCAAGGTTTATTGGACCATATGAAATTTTGGAGAGAGTTGGATCAGTTGCATACCGGGTGGCTTTACCTCCGAGTTTATCTCTGGTACACAATGTTTTTCACGTTTCGATGTTGAGAAAGTATATGCCAGATCCATCTCATGTTTTGAGTCCAGAGGTAGTTCAGCTGGAAGAGAACCTATCTTTTGAGGAACAACCGGTCCAGATTCTTGACCACATGGAGCAAGTGTTACGGAATAAGGTGATTAATCAGGTAATGGTTTTGTGGAAAAACCACATGATGGAAGAGGCAACATGGTAATCTGAAAATGCAATGAGGGATAAGTACCCCCATTTATTTGATAAGTAAATAAATCGCAGGGACAAAATTTTCTAAAGGGGGGAAGGATGTAACATCCCAAGTAAGTAATGAATTATAGATATTTTTATCTATGTCTATTAATGATTAAGATAGTGTTTTAGAGGCTTAAAATGAAAATAAATACAATCTTATGCATGGAATACAATAATATTCTTAAAAGATTGTTTTACTGCCTTTTGATGGAAAACCATTTTTAAATCTATCTTTTAAAAATTTTATAAGATATGTTTGTCAAAATAAACTCATTCATTATGATTGGGAAATCAAAATTTACTTTGTGTGATTTTTTTTTATTTTTCCGACAATGTTCATTTTTTAATGAATAGTGAAAAATATTGCATTTTACATCAAAACTGCTTTTTAATCTAATTTATTTATATGGTTAGATTATCTTTTGAATTGGTTTTTAAGTGAAATTAGAATATATTTTTACCATTTAATCCAATTGTGGTCTTTGGAATCAATTTCACTTTGAAATTGGACTTAAACTAGTGTCAATCTTTTGATACTTATTGTTTCATAAAAACACGCTATTTGTCATGACAATGGGAATTAATTATTAAATTAATTAATGTGACATATATGTTTTAAATTTTTTAAAATAGAATTCATTTTTGAATTCGGAATATCAAATATAGCTTAGGGTGAATTTTTGGTATTTTTCTGAAAAACATCAATTTTTGATGAATAGTGAAACCACTAAGTGGTACTTATAAAAACTGATTTTTCATTTAAATGAAATTTTACCACTTCTGTGTTTTGAATTTCAAAAATCCTACATACATGGTTTTCATTAATAAGTAAAATGTGGTTCAATGAGATTAAAATAATTTTTTGGTGAATAGTAACTCTTAAGTTCTTAATCGCGATTAGAGGTAATTAGTGTAGTTTAAGGTAAAAATAATGATTTAATAAAATGAGATAATCTTGAAACATGTCCTACACTCATTGGATGTGTCATGTACGAACATGAAAATCCATGGGTCAACTTGGGGACCCCATGGAGCCACTTTGGTTGGCAAATGACATAAATAACTTTTTATTTAATGTAAAAGGAAAAATGACACAAACATGAGATGTTTTACTAAAACAATTTTTACATGAGGTTATAAAGATCAGATTTTTGATTATAAATAGTCATTGGAATAATAAAAAGATTTCCTACATCATAGTATTTGTTTTATAATTTTTATACTTTAAATAAATTAAATTATTTATGACATTATGATGATGCAGCGATGACATCATTATTTAACGATTTAAATAAAATGGAATGATAATGTAAAATCTAAGACCTACACATGGCCAAAACCTATTGGATGGGTGGATTTCAAACCCTTATCACCTTATCCTAGAAAAGCATTAATGTGGGACCTCTTAAATCCGAATACCATTTTAAAATAAAGTGACTTTTCTTTACCTTCGAAGAGTGCCCCTCCTCTCCTCTTATAAAAGGCCCCCACCTCTACAACCAAACCCACACTCCCAAAGCCTTTTCCTCGGATTACCCCTGCCCATTTTGGCTCTCCCCATACCTCTCTTACTCTTTGAAGCCTCACTTTGGGCAGAAGTCTTCCCAAGGAAGCCTTTGAGCTCAAATCTAGGAGAGATACCCGATTTTAAGGTAATGTCTTCTTTTGAGTCCTTTTGTTTGATTTTGCTTCTCCAACCCCACAAACTGTTTTAATTAATTCCTTTTGTAATGACACCAGTATCATCCATATACTTGTATGTTGTTATAATATGGATTCGAGCTACACTTACACACACCTACATCTAATGGTTAAAGAACATATTGTTTCCGTGGATGGCGAATTTCTGCCTCCCGAAATGATTATTGTTCAACATTATTTTAACACCTTAAAAGGTGGCCATTAAGATGTCACTATATTTATATATGATATATAATATGTTTATGTTTTCCTTAAGCTTCTGTATTTTTCATTTTGGGCATACCTTTATGGTTTCCATTATGGGTAAACGCGATATCTTTATTTAAGGAAGTGCGGACTACCACCCCCTCAAAGTGATTTGATTCGGTAAATACCATATGTGGGACGTATAAAGGATGGAACTATGATATTATATATGATATTATACTGGAATTATAATATACCTTTATATCATTATGATTCCATTCTATAAAATACGAAATAGAAATGAAAGTAGCATTCATGCGTATGTACGGCTTACCGTCTCCATGAACGGTGAATTTCATTTCTTACCTCTAAATGATTATGTAATATTATAAAATGCATGTATATACTGGATATATATGATATATACATCATGATTATAATTCTGGATATAATGGATACATGAACAACTTGTAATTATAAAGGTTTTATTTTTGACTCAAGTACCAATGATCGTTAAAACGACCGTTATTAACATAAATAATTACATAGTGTTCATGACATGGAAATAAGTGATATAAAAGGAATAATGAACTTGAAAAAGGTTCTTAAACAAGTAGAAATTAACTCAAGTTTATTATTCAGGAGATTAAAGAACGACCAAGTCAAGTCGGACCCGAGGTATGGGACTTCGTCTCAATCTCCTTTCATTGAGGCATATTTTGTTTTATACACAACCTTCTTTTATACGGTGTATAAACCCCTTTGACTTTTACGTTTATCCAAAAGGAATATTTTTTATACGAAGAGTTTTACTAAATGACAAAAGGGAATGTTTTTGTCGTACGTATGCGGAGACAACGACTTCTCCGCCGCCGTGACCATTATTTGAGTTTCGGCTTCCTCTACAAGCCATACCTTCTTTTTAAAAGAAAAATAAATAACATGTTTTAAATTTATTTTATTTTGGTATTGAAAATGGTTTTCATAATGTTTTTATATCAATGTGTTGTATTGATATCTTGTGATTATTTTATGTTTCCTTTATGCATGTTTTATGTGATACGATTATGTTGAGGTTCTTGGGCATTATTATGAAGACGGGTGGTTCCGTGATAAACTAAGGGCGGGTGAGCCCGATATAGCTCTCCAATGCATTGGGTAACGTGAAGGAGTGTAACATTAAGGTTTATACGAAGATATTTCGGGAATATACTGTGATGGGTATTCCAAACGTAACCAAGAGGGTTACTCCCTACGTAAGAATGTTATGAATGCCTCAAGTTACCTTTATGTCTTATGATTTCTATTATTTATTCATGATTTGATGAGGTATGTTAAAGTGCTTATGTTTTATGGGTAAAGTTTGATTTCATTATTATGTATATATGAACTCATGTTCACTTTCTATATTTTTTTTATATAACCCATACTGAGCTTTTTATGCTCATCCCAAGTCTTTTTTTGAAATGTTTTTCACAGGTCAAGGGAAAGGTACATGATATGATGATAGTGTCAAGGAAGTTTCAAAAAAGAATCCATGTTTTATTTTAAATATGTTTCCATTGATGGGAAAGAAGAATACTATCTTTATGTAACCACTTTGTTTATATGTGGAATGTAATGCAAGTTTTATGATCTAATTCTCTAAAAATCTAAACCTGAAAAGATCCTCAATGTGTAATCTTATAATAACTCAAGATTAATTAAGGTTTAAGGCTGGGGCCTTATATGATATATTTTTTCAAATCATTAGGTAATTTAATACATAAGATGTATTGGCATTAAATTAGCCAAAAAATATTTACTACGTGAGGCCCATATGGTGAATAATCTATAAGATTAGTTGTATATTAATGTTGGAGATCTCGTAACACTCTTATCTTTCCTTCTCTTGATTAAGATGGAAAAGTTGATACATCTTGCTAAAGGAATATATATCCTCCTGTTTCATTAAATACTCTTTGGAAATGGATGATAGAAAGAAAAATTAAACATGTATAAAATTATTCAGATTCTTATCTTAGAACGATATCTCATTATCACTAAGATCAATACGACATGCTTAAGGAAATGGTTCATCCAACGCATATAATTTTTTTCATTCTGAAAGATGACTTGTAGGTGCCTTTCCCTTTCATGGAAATTTGTACTGGTGAGAAGGTTTTCCTTATCATTTATTGATAAAAATGATATTTTCGATGTAATTTTTATTACTATTTCTAAAAATAATTTGAGCAGTGATTTTTAGTACATTATATGATAAATGATTGACAAATAAATAAATATTATATATATTAGTCTCCCCATATTTTATCAAAACCCAATAACCCTCACCACTTTCATTAGAATATCATGTTTCTTGTAAAATCTAGTGGAATTTATCCATATTCCCCTTTTCATTACCCTGACATTGGTTATTAAATAAAATGAAATTTTTATTTGGGAAATCCAAATGACAACCACATTATCTCATAGTTCCTGGATCTACCAAGTGGATTCCCCAATCCCAATATCCATAATTGGATTTATCTAACCCTTTCCTCTCAATTACACCAAGTCTTTATTTAGCATTAAACCATTGATGTAAAATAATTTAAGCCAACCCAAAAACATCATGTTAATATTATAATATAGTTAAAAGAACCCCAACATTGGATGGTCAAGAACATTGAACAATGGTTTGATTTTTACAGAAGTTGTGGAAGGCTATAGTTGCTTAAAATATAATTGATGGATTTTATCATTTTATGCCTAAATATACAATTAGTATCTTTATTAAATGCATGAAATATTAAGGGAATTTACTTTAGTGAATAACCATTTCTTAGATAATATTTACACAAAAACCAATTTATTTTAGTTCTTTATTTCATGCTCGTTAATTTCATTAATTATGTGATCGTGAAAAAACATCTATAATGAATTACCATGCAACTGGATATAAAAAATAATAATAAATTGGCTTCATCATGAGCTTTAATAATGGATATTTTATCTAGAATTTCATTAACTAACCATTTTCCTAGTGAAACAAAACCTTAAACTGATTAAGGTTCGAGTTATAATTGTCTATGTGCCCACCAATATATCTCCTTTGATTCGTTTTTTCAAGGCTTTGAATTTAAACCGCCTCCACCATCTTGGGAGCTCCATCCATTATATATGATTTTACTCACTCATAGGTGATGGAAAATGGTTTACATAAAATAAACAATGGGAACACATTCCCTTACATAATAAAATGAGAGAAGGCACACATGCCAACAATTTAATTTTATAATAAATTAAATAAAACTAATCACACACAATGCCCTAGTCTAGATCATGATGATTCACATTCATTTAATGAATTAAAAATTTAGTAATAATATCATTAAATTCTTAATGGTTCTTATTTAAGATAAATAATTCTAGAATCAACTAATTATATTCTTTAATAAATAAATTCTTATATCTTACTTCTCATATGAATATCCTTGAGATTCACATCCATTATAATTATAAACAAATTAAATAAATTCATTCAAAATAAACATTTTAAAAAAATGTAACATGGATGCATGATGGAAAATACCTAACCAAATATACCTAATATATATCACACTCATATATATTTCTACTTTTTTGACATATAGAATACATGAATTATCACATACATTCCTGAAGTGTAAAATAACCTGAATTACATGATTTTTCGGTCACATTTTATGATTTAATGCATGTGAAGTAAATAATGTAATACAACTCATAAATAATTGCACATAATAACATTATCATGATATTAATTAAACATTTATATTTGTATATATTAAAACCCATCACAAGATGTGTCCTATCAACTTAATGACCACATGCAAGAACCTCTCTCAAGGTTTACATTAAATAATAATTATATTTTTTATCTACGTAATTTGGTATAAGTACATGGAATGTTTGAGTGAGCTATGTGACATGTACATATATCGCCATTTATTATTTGTAAATGCCTTGGGACTCAGTGTGCAAATTTTACCTCAAAATTGGAGTACATTATGTGTCCAGCGGTCTATATTCCATGTGATCTCCAAATTACATGGCCACCATTCATGTAGGATATGTGTTGTAATACATGGCCCAATGTGACACAAACAGACTACACAATGTTAATGTGGGATACAAAGTGGCTCATCCAGTTCAGCATGAAACATGTTGGCCGGTTCAATGCATGGTGTATGTTATTTAGTGCACCATGTGTAATCAGTTCACATGATTTTAATTAATTAAAAAATTAATTCATGATGAATTAACCAAAAGTACACAATGTTTATTGATGATTAAATGGTTTGTACAACTTTTTTTCTTGCATGAATACTTAGAACCTCAGGATGAGATCCTAAATTTTATTTTAATTAAAAAATTATTCATTTCAATTAGATCTATGAGAAAAAAATGAGGAAGAAGAATATATCTCAATTCAAATTAAAAATGTGGATGATCAATAATTTAAAAACAAACGTACAAATACATAAATCTAAAATGATAATTAAATATTTATAAATAATTATTTGACCTCTAAAATACAACTTGTGGGTTCTAGGGACAACAGAAGCATGCAATGGGTAGTGCCCAACATTTCTTTTTTGTAATGATCGATGATCAATCAAATATTTAAATGATGATAAACATCATGATCTGAAGAATTAAATCAACGAATATAGAAGAGTGAAATCACACCAAAATCTAACGGAGGATCATCCCATATTATTTATAATTAATATAATTAATTATCGAATTACCTTGATGAAATTATTATTTTGTTGATGGATTTTAAAATAGATCCTCATTTCTATGTCATTTATTTGAAGGAATCAGGTGAATATTACCTCTAGATGTGATCTCACATGTTCCATTAATCTATGGATTTCACCGAATTAATATTTGGTTACTTGAATGGTAGATCTTTTTGCCTACATCATTCACCTATGATCACCTTCAGAACAACTTCCAATGAATTCTCTTAGATATCTTTTGGCTCGAGAGTGGGTGGTGGAGGATGATCTCTATCTGTTCTTGGGATAGTTCTTGGAGACGAGATCTATATAGGTCATGAGAGTATTCTTCAAATCCATTGGGCATAACCAAAATAATTGAATTTGATTATTGAGAAAAGAACATAACTGACTTTATAAATCACTAGGGTTGAAAGATTATAATTTCAAAAGTGTGCATAATTATTTATTTAATACTAGAGAAAACACAACATCAAATAATAATAAAATTATTATGATTTCATGAAATGATAATAACATTAGAATTAAAATTTAATATTTTTTTAATAATATAATATTCAAATTTATTATTTTCACACTAGGCTATTTAAAATCAGTCCACTATTCCCCCAAAATTTTTATCAGGACTTGAATAATGACTATTTATTTACAAAATAAATATCACTCTATTATTCACCAAAAAAATATTATATTCACTAAATAAAAAATTAATACTTAGTATGAATTTCGCTCAAATTATATTCTATTGAATAACTAAGGATATAATATTTATGACTAAGAAAACATGAATAATTGTTAAACCAGGTATGGAAATAATATTTATTCAAATTGGTAAATAATAAGTAATATTATATCATTTAACTGAGATTCTAGATAAAATTAATGTGTGACCCTCTAGGCCTATTTTTCAATGGAATTAAGTGATGAAACTTAGAGTCCATTGTTAGTGTGTAGTAACACGCCAAGGCACACATGGATAAATAATTTAATGATGAAATGACATGATACCTCTTACGGATGGTTATTATGTAATATAATCGATTTATCATGGCATCTCTAATCAAGAAGGTTTCATGCCAGTGCCATCAACTGAAGTGCTTGATGTATCTTTCTTTGATTTCATGGAAAATGAACTTTCCTATCAAACACTATGTCCATAGATTTTTTAGGCTATATTATTTCCATCAAAGGTTAGGAGATATCCCCTTCCATTAAAATATAAGGGGAAAATATTTTCTCGAATTATTTATTGGTGAAATATTTCTCGTGACACAACAAACATGTCATGCCTTACCACAAAAATATGTCATGATGGTTTTCATTAATACAAAAATGAACATGACTCCAAATATTTGTTATTAACAATCTTAAACTCTAAATATCAATACACATGTACATAGATAAAAATCCCTAATGACAGATATACATGTGGATTTCCTACTGGCGGGTCTCATTCTCATAATATCGTACTGCATATTACAAAGGGCATACACTATGAGAAATTTCCTCAATGTCCAATAAATCTCCACCCATGATAGATGATATCATTTGTGTCCCTCAAATAATATCATCTTGATATAAAACCTATATTCAAGAATTGTGTTGTAGGACTTCCGGGTTCTCATCATAGAGTGGAACAACTATACCTTTTATTACAATAGTTACACATAGAACATTATCACATTATATGTCACCCAGAAGAACAATCATGATGTGATAAGTAGTTTATTAATATTTAAAAAAAATTAATAAAATTTATCATAAAGTACACATAATTGTATCTAGGAAACCAAATCCAAAAAATTATCCTTTTATAGACACTGGGAAATATTATCATTCTATGATTTAATTCCTACCTCGATTGATAAATCATACTTTACAACATTAATATAATAATCTCAATATATAATATTCCAATATGGATTCAAATAGATTTCAACATCATTATTAGTGAATTATTTTTTATGTATACAACACTTATGAATGCCTTAATCATTTAACAATTAGTCTGAATTTAAAGAAACTTTATTTGGTATCCATGTTCGAATCTCTTTGGAATACCAATTTTGTAAGTGTTGGATTTACATTTGTAGGAGGTATTACTATTATAGGAAATTTATCTTGATATATGGAATCTAATTTTTGAAATCATAAATTTCATCCTTTTATTGTTATTCTATACATACTAAATTATTATGGGAAAATATTCATTATTATCAATGAAAAAAAGCCACCTAATAGGTGATTATAAAACTTTTTACCATTTGTTATATCATTCAAATGTGGTTTGAGCCACTTGAATTTTCTTTTACATGATATTTGTGTAATGTGTTATAATGCACACTAAATATTCTTCTTGTGTCAAACATATAATTTTATTTTTTCTATGATTTTTATATTACTAATTTGAAATATATTTATTGAATTATTTGTTAAATTTATTTTATTTTTTGAGGTATAAGTGTTTTAGTTTATGGAAATATAATTATATATTCTTAGTGAAATATTTGTGGAATATCTTTTAAAATTAAGTATAGTTTTTTATAGATTCTTAGTTCACTAGATCATGGGTTGACAAACCCTATGTTGAAACATTGAGGAAACATACCACCTACTTAGTATGTATCTAATTTGATGTGTGCATAACATGATTAATCATGCAATAAAACTATTTAGTATGTCAAAAAAATTATTTTTGGTAATTTTAAATTTTATCATCTTAAAAATTACACCAAATGGGTCTCTCATATATCATGTTTTTTCGATTCACCTCAATATACATCCCTAAGAGACCCCCTTTTATTTTTGATATTCACCCATCATTTTACACATATATTTTAAAGGTTTATTAAAACTTATTATTCTTATAGAATCCATCCCAGGTTACTTTACCTTCCACTTCTTTTGTAAAATTATCTGAGAAACCATGGGTGATTATTTTTTTAAAACCATTTGTATCCTTTGTGTTTAGTGTTTTTGTATAATTCCTTTGCAATTATTCAAACAATAATTGTAGAGACCCAAATAATGACGTATATGGAAATTACATTACTTTTTTGAAATACTTAATACATAAGAAAAACAAACACACATGGACCATAATAGTTTAGTGTCTTTGGAAACTCAGAACATAATCTTCTAATCATGGTGAAAGATATTCAATATCTCCCATAAAGATCTTCCCCTTTTGTTTTTGTACATCAAACATTTTTTTATATCCTGGGGAAAATAAAACATATAATGTGTGAGCTCAAAAGATCACTAAGGTTAAGCATGGATAAAATAAAAAAACCATATAAATTTGAACTTCAAAACATGAACATAAGGTTTACACATCAAAATCTTGTGTTGTGAAATAAATATTGGCAGTACATAAGGCATAGGTCATAAAGGAACATTAATCATGATAAAATAGCATGGGAATAAAATATTTAATTTTGGAAAAACATTAAGAACATGATATGATTTCTATAGTATCCAAGGCATTGTTTCCAAAACCATCTTAGTGGACAAAGTCCCTTTCTGAATCAAGTTCACTCCTCGTTCCAGTCCTGTATCACTGAACCAGATTAACATGCCATTACATCCATGTCTATATCATGAGATATAAATCTTTACCCAATGCATTGGAGAGAGATATAGGTCCTACCCATCTCATAATGAAATCATTCTTACTTGTTCCACAACATGAACATAAATCATTCATCATTACCCAAAGTATAAAATGGGATTCATAGACATCATACCATCATAACATAAACCATACAAAAAAATGGATATCATTTAATCATAAGAAAAGTGAAACAATGGAAATCATAGAGACATTATACTTGAAATATACACATATGAAATAATTTCATCTTAGATGGAAAATGGTTTTGATAAAACACTTGAAATGAATTCTTAAGGAAAATATCCTTTCTTCTTCAAAGTCATTTTATTTTCACAAAATTCCATGCAAATATTAAAAGAAAAGGATATTTTTGAAAATATTCACGAAATCTTGTAAATTAATATTCATGAAAATAAGGTGTTATAAAACAGTAAAAATCTATTCATGCAATATAAGTTAAAAAAACCATTCTTCTCGTACTTTTGCCGAAAAAGTCGAAAAAGTACCTCGTTTGGTAAAAAAAGAAATATTTTTAAAATATCATGTATTAAAAGACAAAAATGGGTAAAAAGGTCTTTAAAAATACATGAAACAATTTTTGGGAAATAGGGACTTTAATAATAAATATAACCCCAGTAAATACTTACGAATAAACAATCTCGGATAAAACCGAGATTGGAAAAGTTATCCCTTACCTTATGTTCAATTTCTTCCATATATGACCGACACTCCTATATAGTGTTTTTAAACAGGTTATTAACTTGAAACTGAACCATAATAATTTTTATGATATAATATATGATTCACTTACGACTTTATATTATCCATTCATTTGTCAATTCCATGTTAAAGCAACATTTTGGGAAAAATCATCTCATTTATCATCCATGTTTTGACTTGTAATTATTAATATGACTACATAGATCATGATTAATTAATTCCAGAATATAAAACATGATTTATATATAATATATATTCAGAATATACATATATATAATAGATCAATAAATTAACAGTAATACACCGTTCATGGAGACGGTTGGTCGTACGTACGCATGAACAATGTTTTTAGTTTCCTTATTGAATTGAATGGAATTAAGTAGATGAAATACATATATATATACATAAATAAAGTAGCATTATTATGTCATATATTTCATGATTACTTATTATATATACTTTATAATCATTCTTGAATTGTTAACATGGAAAATGAATCTCATCGCGTCGTGGAGATGGTAATCCGTAGGTACGCACGAGCGATGATATCATTCCCATATATATTGAATGGAATTGGAGTAGACAATATAATATCATATATTCAGTATGATGTTATAATAATAATATATATTTATTCTATACACCATTATACCCATCCAAGTAAGGTGGTGGTAGAAAAACTAATTACACCATGGCATGGAGACGGTATTCCATACATACGCATGCGCGATGATTTCATTTTCTGTTGGACGGATAGAAGATTAAATAGGGTTGTTTCATATTTATAAAAACATATCTGTATATATTTAATACTGATGTTATTACTTTAAAATTAAACAACAAAATAAGAGAAAGTAGATGAAGAAAGAAACTTGAAAGAGTCTGTAGAAGAGATTACCTCCTCCTCGACGCACCTCCTTTAAACTTCTTCTTAGGGAAATAGAGTTGGTCTTTTGAGAAGACAAGAACCTCTATGATATAAATAGAGAGGTTTAGAATATTAATTGACATGGTTTTTCCGAGATTCAATTCTCAAAAGGGTGTTAAGGGAAGAGGGAAGGGGTTCCCTTTTTATAAGGGAGGAGAGGGGCTCTTTTGGGAAAACATAAAATATTATTTTATAATAAAGTCATATTTGGTATATAATAGCTCCCAAATTGATTTATTTCGAAGCTAAAGTGGTTATGGGTCTAAATCCTCTCAAAAAATAGGTTTTGGACAAGTTTAGGTTACTATTTTATCCTTATCATTTATATGTAACTATAAGTTAAATAATTTATCTTTTATCGTGTCTTCTTGTTTTCCAACAATATATGGTTAATAAACATACTATAACAAGCCAAAAGAACCCCAAGTGGTTCATTATTAATATATATATCCTTATCTAAGTCATTTGGACAAACCTTAGATTTTTAGGAATATAATAACAATTAATAATATAATATTTGTTTTAAAAACTATTTTATGTCAATTTTGACACTATTTGGTAATTGATTTTTGTGAAAATCATAACAACATGATTAGTTCAAAAACAGTTAATCGAATCAATACTAACATGTCATATTATCTAAGAAAAGAAGTTTAATTCCCAAAATGTTTAAAATTACATTTATTTGGGTACTTATAACACCAATTATGTTAATATTTCATTATTAAGGTAATTACTACATCATCATTGTGTCATAAATAAATTAAATAATTTAATTTCTAAAAATTATAAATAAAAAACCATTATGTAGGAAATATTTTTAGATTTATAATGAATATTTATAGTCGAATTTATCTTTTTTATAAACCTATATTTAAAATGTTTTAGTTATTAAACATTGATTTTAAATTTTTTAACTCTTCCTTAAATAAAATAATAATAAGTGTCCTAATCTAATCCATGTGGACCTAAAGGGTAATATTTTATTCATAAGGTTTTTTTGGTCGAATTACACTTATCCAATAGAATTTGGACATTTGTTAGGGTAATTATAATATCATTTTTACTTTTAATTAACCAATTTACTTTTAACCATGGTAAATAAATGTAAAAAGTTACTATTTACCAAAAATTATTTTTATCTTATTGAACCACATTTTAATTCTCGATATTCACCGTGTCTCTCAGATCTTTGTAATTCCACTCACAGAAGGGGTAAAATTATGTTTTATGTAAATTTTCAAATTCTCTTAGGAGGTGGGTAAAAGATGGTGAAAAGTTCAATAAAATATTTATATATCTAAATTCATTATAAAATGACTCAAATTAATTAAATTGAACTTATATAGGTATTATGAATAAATTTTTACCAAAAATAAATTTAAATAAAAAAAATTATTTACTAAAAAGTCGGTTTTTAGATAGTAACAGATTGTTTTGACTATTATTCAAAAATTGAAATGTTTCAGAAAAATACAAAAAATTCCCCCTAGGATAATTTCAATATTCAAGATCCAAAAATGAATTCCATTTTGGAAGATAAAATTTATAAAATTTCTAAAAGTGGGTTTTACTATTCATAAAGACAATTTCATAATAATATTATAATAATATCTCGTTTAGTTAAACATGGTATCACGTACTACACATGCAATCGAAGAAGGTATTAATTGCATGTAATGTAAGCCAAGTTAGGGATGCGTGTAGTGAAAGATCCTTTTGGTGTTGCTTATAACATAATACAAACTTATTTCATTTATACATTAAACAAAATCTATACTTAATTTGCATAGAATAATTTCCACAAAACAAACTGGAATTTGTGTGTAACACGAGCCAAAAATTGTGTTTCGTATACAGCAAGCTAATATGGTGTTGTGTTAAGTACAAGCTAATATTGGTGTATTATATAATAGAAGACATAAAAGAAATTAAAAATAATATATCTCATAAAATCTAGTGGGGTTACATTCACCCCTCTTAAAATGAATTTCGCCCTCGAAATTCATCACAGTTATAAATGGTTTACTACATGAATGTTTCTTTCATAGAAACCCACATCTTAAAAAGGAATACTAAATCTTCATTTTATAAAGGGATGTTAGAATCATAATAGTCACCTAAATTAACTTAGCACTGGGTTTCCAGCAAGGACAGCATGGGTGAAAATATAAATATGGAAGAGAAATAAAACCATCAACTTCTGATGAAGAGTTGTAGAGGAAATGGACATGAAAAATCCAACAATCACAATTCCATAAATTTGTGATGATCTAAGGTATAATCTAATTCATCATATATATGGGCACTAGGACAACATTTTCGGTTATGAAGATCATTTCCCTAAAGTTGAAGAAATTGGAATTAGAAGAAATGCATACTTGATTTTGGTACAATCACACCGTTGGTCGTTCTATGGAAAATTTCCAGTTCATCTCTTAAAGAAATGAGGTTGAATTTGTCATTCGTGAAGTGTTACTAGATAATGTGATAGAATGATGGGTCATTCCATCTGTCTCAAAAAAGGTTAGAAAAGTTATCATAAATACATAAGTCCATCTATAGTTAGATTAATTATATATGGTTCATAAAATGGACTTATACATCATATATCATATTGTATAATATAATAAACTAGTTTCTACTAACCAAGGAATTCTTGTAGGCAAGTGGTAGGTGATAAAGGCTTGTCGTAGTTCGGCTGTGGGTTCAATTCTCACAACCTTGTCCGACACGACGGGTTGTCACCCATCCTGCTGGTTGTCCTTTTTCTAAAACTACATTATTATTACATTCCATCAATAATATTAATAAAAGTAAAACCTTAAAGAATAATAACTTATGTCCAATATAATCCATTCCAATATTTAGGCTTATCCAAAATACATTTGTCCAGGCTCATAGTATAAATATAACAATTAGTAGAAATTTTATTTGTCGAGCATCTGAATACCATCATTTATCCCCATATATCATAAGATATATCTTCTTGGTCACATTCCAAACATGTGAATACCTTAATCATGTATTCTTTTGAAACATGAATTTCCAAAGAACCTTAGTGAAAACTTGAATTCTTTTAAAATTTAACTATTTATACATACCAAAATCCCAAAATATCTATATACTCAAACCATGATATCACTTTGTCCTTATATCAGTCATAAGCTCATGAATACTATCAAACATATTTTTTTCTCCTTATCCCTTCATTATGCGCATATCATCTTTTTTCAAAAAATATTTCAGTCTCTTTTCATGGTTACCGGTTCCATAATATTATTCAAAACAATAATAAAACAATACATAGATATTCAAATATTCCACAATACTATGAATTAGATACCACACAATTATTTTGGAATCCAGTTACACAAACACTTAATCATTCCACCACACCATTGTCATACTCAACATCGACAATAGTGATCGCATATGACTTCCCTTTTTTTCCTTTGCCATAAGAGGTTGCTCATGTTGATCATCATTAACCCTTGGATTAGGTCATTGATTAGCATAATGCCCCATTTCCTTACACATGTAGCATTGAAGTGTTGGTGGTGCGTTTTCTCTAGTCTTTTCTTTATCCACATCATTATCAACCCTTTTTCCATTACTTCAACACTCAGCTACTCGATGAACTTCTTTTCCAAACATAAAACATTTTCATGTCCCTTTAAGACAATCTCTACCATGCTTCTTTCCACACATTGAGCATAAAGAAACATTCATTTTCATTTCACCATTATTCTATGATTTCTCCTTGAACTCCATCTTTCGTTTCTTATCAAAACCAAGAGATGGATATGTAACACCGACTTCCATTTCCACCTTGATAGCGCAATGCACAATTTCTTCTTAGCTACTGATGTCTCTTATAGCTAATTCCCTTCGAAAATTTTACGCCGCTAAACAATAGAACAACTTTACTTTCAGGATGGATGATTAAGCCAGATGCATACCTTGCAATCCTTGTAAAATTTTCTTCATATATACCTATTGATTCATCATAATTTTTCTTAAGATCAAGGAAAAACTTTTCCATATTTTTTCGAAGAATGTGTGGGAAGTACATATTGAAAAATAGGTTATGGAACTCATCCCATTCCATTGATTCAATTTTATCTTGGGGCCTTTTATTCTTAATTAGAGTCCACCACTGGTCTGCTTCACCTTCTAAACGGTAAACAGCCAAAATGAATTTTTCATGCTCTGAACAGCGAAGTATGAAAAATATCTTTTCAATTCTACTCATCCAGCGTTCAGCTACAATTGGATCAGAAGACCCATGGAAAGAAGGTGGATTTTCCCTCATGAAGGACTTAATAGAATATTGTTCCCTTCTCTGCTCATTCAGATGTCCAGAATGATTCATAGCTTGTATAAGTATAGTAATAAGATTTTGCACTCCATTTCCCATAACATTAGGTTTTTCAGGAGGAAAACCATTTAATTGTTCATTACATTGATCAACACGGTTTCTCCGGTTCCAACCATCATCTAAAACCAAAAAAAGGTGTGAGAGGAAGAAATCATTCTAGGAGAAAAACATAATAATGGGGAAGTACATTCAATATCTACCATCTTAGGTTTAATTATATGATCATAACCGTAATCCTAGTATTATAACCTATAGTTATACTTATCCTTAGGGACATCCCTAGACATACCTTAGAAATATCTCTAGGGATCTCACTATAGTTATCGCATCCTAGTTTCCAAAGGTTGACTAAACCTTTCCTCTGATACCAACTATAGAGACCAAAAGCTTGACATACATGGAAATTACATTACTTTTGAAGAATACTTAATAAATAACAAAAAAACACACAAGGACCGTAATAGTTTAGAGTCTTTGGAAACTCAGAACATAGTCTTCAAATCATGGTGAAAGATCTTCAACATCTCCCATAAAGATCTTGCCCTTTGGTTTTCTTACCTAAAATCTTTCTTTATATCCTGGGGAAAAGAAAACCTATAAAGGGTGATCTCAAATTCTCAGTAAGGGAATGCATGGAGAAAATAAAACAAACCATATACATTTGAACTTCAAAACATGATCATAAGGTTTACACCTTAAAATCTGGAGTTGTGAAACAAATCATGCCAGTACATATGGAATAGGACATAAAGGAACATTAATAATAATAATATAACATGGGAATAATACATTTAATTGTGTAAAACCATTAATCACATGAAATTATTTCCATAGTAGCCAAGGCATTGTTTCCAAGACCATCTTAGTGGGAAAAGTCCCTTTCTGAATCGAGTTCACTCCTCGTTCTAGTCCTGTATCGCTGAACCGGATGAACTTGCCATTCCATAAATGTCTATATCATGAGATATAAATCTTTACCCAATGCATTGTAGGGAGATATTGGTCCCACCCATCTCATAATGAAATCATTATTACTTGTGCCACAACATGAACATAAATCATTCATCATTACCGAAAATATAAAATGGGTTTCATAAACATCATATCATCATAACGTAATCCATACAAAAAAATTGATATCATTTCATCATAAGAAAAGTGAAACAATTTAAATCATAGAGACATTATACTTGAAACATACACATATGAAATAATGTCATGTTATATGGAAAATGGTTTTGATAAAACACTTGGAATGAATTCTTGAGGAAAATATCCTTTCTTCTTTAAAATCATTTTATTTTCACAAAATGGCATGAAAATTTTAAAAGAAAATGATTTTTTTGAAAATAGTCATGAAATATTGTAGATCATGCTTCAGTAAAATAAAGCGTTATAAAACCGTAAAAATCCGTTCATGCCGTATAAGTTAAAAAAACATTCTTCTCCTACTTTTTCCAGAAAAGTCAAAAAAAGTACCTCATATGGTAAACAAAAGAAAGATTCTTTAAATACCAAGTAGTAAAAGTAAAAATGGGTAAAAAGGTCTTTAAACATACATGTAACCATTTTTAGAAAATAGTGACATTAATGATAAACATAACCCAAGTAAATACATACGAATAAACAATCTCGGATAATAACGAGAATGGAAATGTTACCTCTTACCTTATGTTCAATTTCTTTCGTATGTGTCCGAGACTCCAGTATAGTGGGTTTCATTATATTATTAACTTGTAACAGAACCATAAAAATATTTATGATAACATATATGATTCATTTAAGACTTTATATTATTCGTTCATTTGTAAATTCTATGTTAAAGCAGCTTTTTGGGTAAAATCGTTTCATTTATCGTCTATGTTTTGACTTGTAATTATTAATATGATTACTTAGACCATGATTACTTAATTACAGTATATAAAACAGTATTTATATATAATATATATTCAGAATATCCATATAAATAATAGATCGATAAATGGAAATAAATACACCGTTCATGGTGACGGAGCCCATACGTACGCTTGAACGCTGTTTTCCGTTTCCTTACTGAATTGAATGGAATTAAGTAGATGAAATAAATATATATATATACATAAATCCAGTAGAATTATTATTTAATATATTTCTTGATTACTTGTTATATATACTTTATAATCGTTCTTGAATTGTTAACGTGGAAAATAAATCTCATCGCATCGTGGAGACGGTAATCTGTACGTACACACAAGCGATGATATCATTACCATATTTATTGAATGGAATTGGAGTGGATAATATAATATATTAGAATCAGTATGATGTTATAATAATCATATATAGTTATTCTTTCACCATTATACCCATCCATGTATGGTGGTTGTGGAAAAACTGATTACAACACGGCATGGAGACAGTATTTTGTACGTACGCACGCGCGGTGATTTCGTTTTCTGTAGGATTGATAGAAAGTGAAATAGGTTTGTTTCATATTTATAATAACATATCAGAATATAATTAATTCTGATGTTATTACTTATTAATTAAACAACTAAAGAAGATGAAGTAGAAGAAGAAAGAAACTTGAAAGAGTCGGTAAAAGAGATTACCTCTTCCTCGACGCACCTCCTTTAAACTTCTTCTTAGGGAACTAGAGTTGGACTTTTGAGAATACCTGAACCTCTATGATATAACTAGAGAGGTTGAGAACAGGAATTTTCAGGGTTTGGACGAGCTTCAAGGCTCAAAAGGGTGTGAAGAGAAGAGGGAAGGGGTGCCCTTTTTATAAGGGAGGAGAGGGGAACCTTTGGAAAAACATAAAAAATTATTTTATAATAATGTCATATTCGGTTTATAATAGCTCAAAATTGTTTTATTTAGAAGATAAAGTGGGGATGGGTCTTAATCAACTAATCCAATAGGTTTTAGACAGGTTTAGGTTACTATTTTAACCTTATCAAATATATTTAACTCTAAGTTAAATAATTTAACTTTTACCTTGTCATCTTGTTTTCTTACACTATATGGTTAATAAACATACAATAACAAGCCAAACGAAACCCAAGTGGTTGATTATTAATATATATAACCTTATCTGAGTCATTTTTCCAAACCATATATTTTTATAAATATAATAACAATTAATAATTTAATATTTGTTTTAAAAACTATTTTATGTCAATTTCGACACTAGTTGGTAAATAATTTTTGTGAAAATCATAAAAACATGATTAGTTCAAAAAAAGTTAATTGAATCAATAATAACTTGTCATATTAACATATAAAATTATTCTAATCATAAAAAGTCTCAAATTACATTTATTTGGGTATTTATAACATCATTTATGTTAATATTTTATTAATAAGGTAATTACTGCATCATCATTGTGTCATAAATAAATTAAAATAATTAATGTCCAAAAATTATAAATAAAATTCCATTATGTGGGAAATATTTATATATTTCTAATAAATATTTATAGTCGAATTTATATTATGTATAACCTTATATTAAAAATGATTTAGTTATTAAACTGTGTTTTAAACTATTTTAACTCTTCTTTATATAAAATAATAATAAGATCCTAATCTAATACAAGTGGACCTAAAGGGTAATATTTAATTCCTAATTTAGTTTTTAGTCTTATTATACTTATCCAATAGAATTATGACATGTGTATGTGTAATAATAATATCATTTTTACCCTTAATTACCCTATATACTTTTAACCGTGGAAAATAAAAGTAAAAAGTTACTATTCACAAAAAATTATTTTTATCTTATTGAACCACATTTTACCCCTTGATATTAACTATGTCTCTTGGATTTTTGAAATTCCACTAACAGAAGCTGTAAAATTATGTTTTATGTAAATTTTTAAATTCTCTTAGGATGTGGGTAAAAGACGGTGAAAAGTTCAATAAATTTTTTTTATATCTAAAACCATTATAAAATGACTCATTTGAATTAAATTAAACTTATATATGTATTATGTATCAATTTTGACCTCAAATAAATTTAAATAAAATAAATAATTATTTAAATAAAAAGTCGGTTTTTAAATTGTAACCTAGTGTTTTCACTATTCATCCAAAATTGAAAGTTTTCAGAAAAATACCAAAAATTCAACCTGATCTAATTTCGATATTTCGAATCCAAAAAATTATTTCCATTATTAATGAAAAAATTTATTAAATTTCAAAAAGTGGGTATTACTATTTATAACGACTATTTCATAATAATGTTATAATAAAATCTCGTTTAGTGAAACTTGGTATAGCGTACTACACACTCTATCGAAGAAGGTCTTGATTGCGTTTAATGCAAGCCAAGTCAGGGTTGTGTGTATTGAATGCTTTGTTTGGTGTTTCATATAACATAATCAAAACTTATTTCATTTATACATCAAAAAAAATCTATACTTAATGTTGCATAGAATAATTTCCACAAAACAAACTTGAATTTGTGTGTAACACGATCCAAAAAAAGTGTTGCGTATAATACAAGCTAATACGGTGTTGTGTATAGTACAAGATAATCTTGTTGTATTGTATAATAGAATACATCAAACAAAATAAAAATAATAATTCTCATAAAATATGAGGGTGTTACAATATTCATGGTTTTATTTCATTTAAATTATTTTTTGGATGTTGTTTCCATGTCTACCCATTACATTAATAATCATGTCATTATTGGGTGTATTGTAATTTTTTTTTCATTTCAATTGTGCATTTTGTAATATATACATTGATATTGAATGTTTTTTGATCCTTCAGATTGATTTGAATGGTGTTCCAAAATGGTTCTTTCTGAATATTTATTTTGAACAACAAATAATGATTACATTATGCTTGGAAAAAATGTAAGAATGGTTTTCCTCATATGAATTTTGAATATTAATGATACCCTGAATATTGAAATTCTATAATTTTAATTTATTTAGGATTTTGAGACATTTTTTCATATGTTTGATTATTTTATGGTCATGATAAGTTAACCTAATTAATTTATAAGTTATTCGAGTGTAACTTGTGTTTATAAATTGTTTAGTGTTTTTCTATAGTGTTTTACATATATATATATTATATTTAAGGGATGTTATTAAACTATAATTGTACTTTTAGGGTTTAAAGGAATCTTTAAAATTGTAATTTTTCTGAAAATGGTTTTCCCATTGATTTTTTAAATGAGGTTTCTAAAATATAGCATAACGAATTTCATGGTACCTTTGAAAAGGGGTTTTTAGATTCAATGGATTTTTATGAACAATACTACAACAATTATAAACATATGTTCTGATTAGACCTTATAATATTTTTTTTCATAAAATAAAAAACTACCTTATACTAATCCCTTTATTATGATATTTTAGGTAGACACGTTATTTAATGTGATTTAATCATGCTCAAATGCATTTTAAAGACTGGATTCATGTAATGATCAAAACTCTAGTATCCCAAAGTTTGTGTTTACTATATTACAATGGAACAAGATAAATGGGATCACAAAATGAATGATTGATCAGTTTTGTAATCACGCAACTCATGATTCATACATGATTTCCATTTTACACTGAAAAAAAAATATGTGATGAAAAATTATTACATCATTAAAAAAATAAAAATATTTATTATTTATATATTGAGATATATAAAACATAATAAATGGTGAGATCAGATTCCTTGTAAGGGAATGTGATGGACTAAATAGATAATACATAATCCATTTAATCAATAACTCTATCTTCAAAATTAATCCATGGAAAATTGAAAAACAATCATCTCATTGATAATAAATACAAAATAATTGATATAGTAAATTCATAATTTCAAATATCTGGATCTTATATACATTTCATTAAGCCTAGATTTCATAAAATTCACTGTCATGGTCTTGTGAGAAGACATTTTATAGATTGGGTAGGCATACCCCAAATACCAAATGAATTTTCCTAACTGCTTATCTCACGAGACATACAAATGCACTTATGGGATATATATAACCCCAATATTACTTATATAAGGGAAATTAATTTCACATAAATTTAATTAAAAATAAAAAACATAAAAAATATACCTAATAAATCAATAAATATATTTATTGAATCATTATTACGGAATATCAATATTTCCCTAGTAAATCAAATAAATATTAAAATAATTTTCATTTAACGAACACATTTTTTTAAAATAGTATTTAGTTATGAAAATATTGAAGTAGTAGAAATAGAACTAAAAATATCCATGAAAATAAACATATGGACTTGATGGAACAAAATAATGTTTACTGAATAGTGGAAATTGATAGAGAAAATGATCATATGAAAGTGAATGATAAAAAAATTAGGTATAATCCATAAATAGGTAATGAATGTTATAAGACCATCTAAAAATCATATTTAAAGATCTTAAATAAAGGAAATTCATCAAATAATTAGTAAGGATAATGGATGTGAAACTTTAAAAAACATTCCTAACATATATTGTATCATTTTTGTACAAAATAATACATAAATCATTTCTAACATTATTTGAAACAGATTTGAGAATATTTTATTTAATATAAAAACCAAAAATTCACAGAATAATGGAATAATATTTTCGTTGAAAAAATATGGAAACTTATATTAGAATCTAAATATAAAATAATGTTTAGAAAGGTGGAAAAATATTTCGAATCAATATATGATAAAAAAAATTTTCTATTCACATTTTTGAAACATGAAAAAACACTTCTTCTTGGAATTCTTTAAAACTATTCTTTTAAATTCTTTGTAATTAAATTAAAAATTATTACAAAATATCTTTACCAATCACTATAAATTTGTCAAAAAATTCATAATACCATTTTAATTATAAATAGGAAATATAAAGGTTCCCAACCAAAAGACGAAATATTTTTTCTGATTTTATTGAAGACAATATTTATGAATTGTTGAGTACCAAAGAGAAGAATATTTAGAATAAAACATTAAAATGTAATAAACAATCATAGGAAAATATGATTGACCTGTTTTAATAATAAAATGAAAAATTAATTCAACCAATATTTATTGAAACATGAAAAATCGCAAATTAAAATGGTATTATATAATCAACCATTAAAAAACTGATAACATCGAAACTGATTAAAATAGAAAAATGAATTAAAATAAGAAATAACGTGAATAAATGTTATCCATGACATATTATTCCATTGGTTATGTATATCCACTATATTTAAAAAAATAGGTTCATAATATAAAATATATCTCATTGGATTGTAATTGATAGAAAAACATTTACATTGGATTCCTTATTGATTGTACATTTTATATGCTCCGAAATAATCAATTATATTTTCTAATGTAATTTATTAAGAATTTTTTCCTTATATATTCAATATTTAATTACCTTTAATACTAATTTTTTATCCATTTAATTAATAGTTATTTCTTAAGTTGAGAACATTGGGTTACTCAGTTGATTTCACAAAAATTACATTAGAATATTAACCATGGTTATGGGTTTAATGAAATTATTCCATATCCAAAAGGATAATTGTGTCATGATTTTAATTTTTATTCATTATATATAACTTTATAATCAATATAAAATGTGGTTAT
This sequence comes from Viscum album, assembly GCA_963277665.1. Classification (NCBI taxonomy): domain Eukaryota; kingdom Viridiplantae; phylum Streptophyta; class Magnoliopsida; order Santalales; family Viscaceae; genus Viscum; species Viscum album. Next base: position 701,201,828 of record OY728139.1, read on the forward strand.
TGAAAACTTAATCACAATTCATCATGGAAGTGGTAGCCCACACTAGTAGAAAAATATTATTTATCATTGGTTTTTTAAATTATATTGATGTTTTTAAACCGAAATCAAATCATCATATTTCAAAAATGTTATTTTTATGTCGGTTTTTATAAACTGAAGTTAACATTTAAAATGTTTAACGGTCGAAAATGGATTCTTAAAAAAACTGACATCAAATACTAGATGAAATAAGGTTTTTACCATTGTGTTTTGATATAATACTACATTAATTGTCCTCATGGAAGTATATTAACATCTATTTTTAATTATCCAATGTTAAAACCCTTCTTTTTTACATTTTTCAATAGAAACTGACACTAAAATCTTTCAAAGAAAACTTTTACCATCGTTTTATAGGAATTGGCATTAAAAGTAATTTTTATAATTGGTTATTTCAAAACCCAATTCCAAATATTATGATATGGTTTTTGATAATTCTAAAATATTTTATTTGACTGGTAGTGGAGATAAAACCGAGTTACAGATCCAATGTTATAACCATCAGATGTTGGGCATCTCTATCTATTGATAGATACAACTCGTTTCAAAGAAAACATGATAAATATAAATGATAAATAAAAAACAAAATGAAATAAATAGAAATAATACTTCAAACTAATTTCAATTATTTTAGAAGTTTCGATTAGGTTGGTATGTGTTTTATCATCATTTATCTTGAGTTTATTGTAGAACTCATGCGACAACGAAACCGATGATCAATAACAAATTTTGAATCTTTTTTGGTGAATCAAATCTGGATGTTTTATATTCTTAACTCATTTGTAATAATAAGGAATCATTTTTAGGAAAATTATCATGATTTTTTTAGTGAATGAAAATAATAATAATGAAATTACATTACTAGAATGATTTCACAGTTTAAATCAACTATTGAAGATTCATTGAAAATTTGATTGAATTTAATAGGATGAAAATCATGAAATAAATATAATATGGATTTCATATATAATAAATAGAAATATTTTCAGTGGAATTTTATCGAAATTTAGGTACTATTGGGAAAAATTAAATATGCGTTGTTAAATAATTGAAATAATGATCCTGTGTTTTTTAAATTTTAGTTTCCATGTTGTTTTTAAAAAAATCATGATGTCAAAATTTAATAAAACTATATATTGGAGTCATGTTTTTCAAAAATATGATGAAAAAAATGATTTAAAACATTTATATTATCTTCCCATTTTCTATTTGAGTGTTCATTTAGATGATATGTAGTTATAGATCAAAAGTTATGACCATTGAAAGATGGACTTCTCTAAAATTTCTCTTAGAAAGGTTCCACTTCCAACATACATTACTTTTCATTTGTAAGTCCATTATTCTCATGTACCAGTCAATTATAAGAATATAAAAAATAATAAATACAGTAATCCTATTTAACATCATTTTTTGGATAAAATTAATTTAAAAACTTGGTTTTTTAACTTTTCAGCATAGGTTATTATGAAAACCAATGAAAAAAGGTTAATAAAACTATAATTTAACATCCATTTTTTCAAAACAAATGTCCCAAAAAGGTTTTTCAACATATATATTGGCATGTAATATTTAATTTGAGTGTTCATTTAGATCAAACATTGTTATATATGAAAAGTTATGACCTTTGATTGTTGGACTTCTCTAGGAATTCTCTTAGAGAAATTCAACTTCCAACATCCATAACATTGGATTTGTAAGTCTATTTTTACTCCAAGACCAATAAATTCGAATAATAAAATGATAATAAATATTGGTAATCATATTATTTTCGTTTTTTGGAAAAAAAATTCCAAAATCTAGTTTATTTATCTTTTTGTGTCTTTTTTATGGAAACTAATGCAAAAATGTTAATAAAACTATATATTGGTGTCAGTTTTGTCATAAAACCAACATCAAAATGGATTTAAAATGATTATATTGTCCTCTATGATATTATTTGAGTGTCAATTTAGATAAAATGGAGTAATATATCAAAAGTTATTACCTTTGAATGTTTAACTTCTCTAAGACTACTTTTCAAGAAGTTCGACTTCTAACATACATAATATTTGTTCCGTAAGTCCATTTTTACCCCATGACTGGTAAATTCCAAATATAAAAAATATAAAATATTATTAATCATATTTGATGTTTGTTTTTTTAATGAACTGACTACAAAATCTAGTTTTTTTTAGCTATTGGAGTCAATTTTTAAGAAAATCGTTGCAAAAAATTAGTGGTCAAAATGATTCATTATCAGTTTTATAAAGAATCGATGCCAACATAATTCTTGGTAAACTTGTAACATATTTCTCTTAGAACCTATATAAAAATAGTGACATCAAATACAATTTATCTAGTTGTTCCACACAAATTCATGAGCAACATTATCATTTATAATGGATATAAGGGTAAGATGTTAATAGATATATAATATTTATAAGGTCATTAGTATTCTATAAAGGTTATATATATCCACTAATTAATTATTTATATCCATCCAAGGGAAATAGTGATGAAAACCTAATTACACCACTATATGGAGATAATAATTTTTTTGTACACACATGTGATGATTTCATTTTCCATATGATAAAATTGAGATATAAAATTAGTGTAACATTAAAAAACATCTCAATATAGCAAATATAATTATTTAATAATTTGAATATGGTTATTGATGATTTTAAGGTTGTATATGAATAATGAAACTTTAAAAATACTTTGTAGGAACATATACTTCTTCTTTTGGAAACCTCATTTATCTTACACCTGAATCCTTCTTGAAGTGGTATATTAATAAGAAAAGAAATAATAGGTTGAAAAAAATTGATTTTCTATTGTATTTGGGTAGGTATTGGCAGATCTTTGTTTCACATGAATTGTGTATAATATTAGAGAGGAGGTTCCCTTTTATAAGTATGCTCATTAATAAAAATTTAAATTCATGAAAAATTATTTTATAATTTATGTTTTACAAAATTACAGTGGGTAAAATTTCATAGAATTTCATACTATGTGGATAAGGTTTAAATTCATCCAACAAATAATATTTAATTTTTCATTTTCTATTATCTTGAATCTCTATCATTTTTAAACCTTTTAAAACACATTACCCCTAAATGAGGGATACAATTTTTCTATCTTTAGTATTTATTATTAAAAAAATTAAGTTTAAATCATAATGTAATATTAATTATTTTAATTAAAAATATGTAATGAAATTTAAAATATTAAATTTCTATAAGTGGAAGAAATTTATTTTAATATATTTTCACAAAACACAATGAAAAACCATTTTTATCAAAATGATCTATTAATATTAAAAATTATTTTATTCCAAATTTATTTTTGAATGATTATTTTCATCAAAATAATTAGATTATATTTAATAATTTGATATTTAGTATAATTTAAACCAAAAAAAATATATCTTACCTTTTTAATAATTTATTAAAATATAATGAAAAATAGTTTTTATTTTAACAAAAATATTACCCAGATTTTAGAAATGTTTAACATATATTTATATGTTAACATTTTGTTGATAAATTACTAAATATAATTATTAAATATATATTTGGTTTATAAGATAGGATTCATAAACTTTGAATACATTCTAATATCATGATAATGTTATATAATTGGAAGTATTTTTAAAATTTGTATTTTTTAATATTCATAAAAATTCAACATTTTTAAAAAAATCTCAAAAAATACTTCTAAAAAATTATGACATGATGAATTCAAAAATGAAATTCATTTAATCAATTATGTTTTTTAAAATTATGTAATTTAGGATTTAATAACATACTTAAATAATTTTATCTGCATTATTTCATAGATTCTTTAAAATGAAAAGATTTTTTATTATAATTTAGGCTTTTGAGTTAAATTATTCCCCATTCAAATATAATATCCTTCAAATTTCCAATATGTTAAATTGTTAAAAAAAATTATTGGTTCCCCATCATAAATTACTTAGGATCTCAATTTGGTTCTTCTATCATAGGATTTCTCAAAATTACCTTTACCAACTGAGTCGTATGATTCCACAAAATGTGTTTCCTTGTGTCGTGAATATAAATAGGTTCATCTATATAAAATAAATAATTCTTCAATACCTTTTTTTATAACTTCACAATGTAATTTTGATCTTGAATATAGTTCCTTAATAATTACATACGGATCAAAATTTTCACCTTATAGAGGTTAGGTGGTATTTAAAAATGGTAAACTTGTGTTATTATATTTTATTTGAAAATATAAAAAGGCCAGACGTAATAAATATTTAGTTTCTATTTAGTTATTAACATTATAAAAAAATTCCAATAGAGATAACATCAATAATAAATGATCCCCAACATAAAATTATAGATCATTCCTTCAGCTATATCTACAAAACATTTTCCTTCATTAAGCTACCAATTTATAACTCTTAATAGTACCCCCATTCATGGTTGTTTCCTAAACATGTTATAGGCCTAAAACAATCATTTCACTAAAATCATCCCCATAATTTATTAAATTAAATCATTCCCCATCTAACACCTTATATAGTTCCATTATAATTACTTAATGGAAGTTATTATCATATGAAAATTCCACCAAAGTAAAATACTTATAACATGTACCATCAAATTTAATTGAATGTAACCTCATCATTTATTATATTTTTTTAATGGTCCTTTAATACTAGCCTTCTATGTGAGAATGATAAATAGTTCCCAACATTATAAATGAGTTAAGTTCCATCTAAATTCGTTTCTAGATTTTTTTTAAAAACAATATCCAAATAGGATTCAATCAAAATATGTAGATGATAAAGTTTCATAAATTCATTGATATAGTGTCATACAATGTTCTCATGAAGTATATACTTCCTTATAAAAAAGAACTATACATTATTGGTTACCCAATCAACAAATACTAATATTGTATCATTTATTATTGAAGTATTTGAAAAACTAGTGAAAACTTATATAGTAAAATAATCCCTTATTTATATAGTAATAGAGAGAGGCTTCATGAATCCTTTAAGATGTTGTATCTTAGACATTTCCTATTTATCAGAAAATTATCTTGGTACATATTCAGAACTTTTTTGCATCATATTTTCCCACAAAAAACACTCTTACATCCATGTACATCATTGTGATACTATTATGTTATAGTAATATTATCTATGGGTTTCATCATGTAATTCCATATTCATCATAGTTATTTATGGAATACATAGTGTCTTTCTAAATTTCATCACACTATCTTCAAAAACAAAATCTCCCAACATCCCATTTTTTAAAACTATCATTTTATTTTCTAAACACTTATCATCAAAATGGGACTAATTTATCTTCATTGTTAAATATGTTTCAATAACCATTTGGAAAAATAATTTTGTTTCCCCTTCCCTAATTATTTTTGTATCAAAGTTAACTAAAACCATTAATAGAGGATCTTTTATAATCCTCATATTATTCATAACCTCCAGATCATTTCTACTCAAGGAATCTCCCAACTTGTTTTCCTTTTCATGGAGATATTTTATTAAGAAATCATAATACTTTAATAGCTCTATCCATATCTATTATCCCATGTAAGGATAATTTAATTGAAAAAATGTATTTGATAATATTGTGATATGTATATATCTTGATATTCACCATACAGATAATGACTCTATATCTTCAAGAAAAATATTACCAATATAAACTCAATATAATGGATTGGATAATAATTTTCATATCTATATATATATATATATATATATATATATATATATCTATAATGATGTCTATGTGAAAACATTTATATTCTATATAATTTATCATTTGACTTCTTTCATTTATTGATCACTATATAACCCAAACCCTTCCCATTAAGAAGTTAACGTGAATATCAATGTGTTGTCCAATCTAGTCCTTAGTACTTAAAATTCCTTTATATTCTTCTTACCATATACACATAACCACATTATATGTCAATGTGGATTTGTAGAATGTTAATTGAGATAATTTTTGAATAAAGTGTGTATAATAACCTACTAATCAAATCAAAAAATTTATCTTGGTTATGCTCATTGGTGTAATCCATTATTTATCTACTTTTATCCTTAAAGGATCAACTAATGTTCCATCATGAGAGAAAATATATATAGAAAAATAATCTTCTTGATTACATATTTCAGACTAACTAAATTTACTATATAAATCCTTTTATATGTGTTTTACAAGACTAATTCTCAAATGGATTTTATTATCTCAAAAGATTTCCATTATATCATGTTATCATTAATAAATACCAAAATAAAATTATTAATAAATCATATGAATAATTTGTTTATTGGATCAATAATGATATTGTTTTCATTATTCAATCCAAAAATAATTACAAAGAACGCATAATTTTGATAAAATTGGTGAAATATATTTATAAAATATAATATTTTTACTATAAATTTATAATACCAAAGATATAGATAAATATTTTAAAAATATTTATCTATATTACCTTCAAAAAGAAACTCATTAATTCAAGGAATATGAAACTTATTCATTATATTAATGAATCAAGTTTTCATGTAATCTATGGAAAACCTCATAAACCCATCATCATTCTTAAAAAAATTAATAGGGGATCCCCATGGTGAAACACAATGATGATTGGATCACTTAATACACATATATTATAGTTGTTTCTTTAGTTCCACTAATTCCACTATGGTTATTTTATAAGTAGTAATTTGTATAATTTTTACATCTAGGATGAGTTAAAAATAAAACTCAACTTCACACTCATGTGGATTTCTTGGCATCTCTATAGGAAATGGATCAATGTGTTCTTAGATAATATGTATAATTTACTTTCAATATATTTATTTCCCATCCATTGGTTATATATTCTCTTTTAATACAATAATTTCATTAAGGTGAGATATTGGAGGTATATCGATAAATATATGATTTGATAATGCATCCCCTCTAATTAATAGGGATTCCACATCTTCTTCATCAATCATAATCTATTTCACATGGAAATAAATTTTCACATTATGAAATGAAAGAAAATTCATTCTGAGTTTTATATCAAATTCGACAAATTTTATAATAACAATGTTTGAAAATAGTGATTATATATTGATCATAATGGGTACAAAATAAAAATTCATACTTGAAATAATATTTGAACACTGATTATGGATTAACAACTCCTTTGTTAATGTGATATAGAATGATTTGATGTTCCTTGAAAATATTGAAGATATAAAAGGGTGTGAAGATAGAATAAAATAAATAATTATAAAAATTTTGGTTTATGGTTACTATACATATCATTAAATATTTATGAACATATACTTTATTTGATGTAATCACAAATTATTCTCTCCCCCAGCCTCTTTTGTAGTATGTTGATTGACACTTGGGGAATTGGTGGAATAAGTCCACATAACATTATATTAAAAGAAATAATATTTGTGGCTTCCTTATTTACCTAACAATAATGATTTATATTTCCCTTATTGTCACTCGTTAAATAATATCTCATTCACTTTAAGAATTTACCAATATGCTTTCATCCACAATTATCTCACTCTGGGATTTATTTCATTCAATTATTGTTCACTAATGAATTTATTTTCCATGGTTCTAAACCAAAATATTCTTTTCTTTATTTCCAATGAAGATATAAGATCTAAATTTTTTTTTCTCTTTTTATAGACCATGATAATATATCATCATATTAAAAATACATTTGGGATACCAATTCCATTTGATTGTTATGCATAGGCCCATGAAATTAATAGCCAATCTCACTATCCAAATTATATATTTAGTTTATTTCATGTAATTATAATATTTTAGAGTTATCTATATGTTCAGTAGTACATTAATCTTCCTTTTAATTTATTTAATGGAAATCAATCCCAATTTCATGACAATCCTCTTGAGGAAAATATTACTCAAACAATATCACTTCAAATGGTCCCCAACTCCAAAATTTATATTTCATAAACTTCTTTGGTATTCTAGATCAATATATACCATTGTTCAATATATCCATTAAAATACTATACTTTTATAGAGAACTTTTCTTTTTCATTACTTTCCAAATCCATATATATGTTTTCAAAGGGAATTGATCCTTTACTCTTCTATTAATGGGTTAATATTTATATTAATGGACATAGGTTTCTTATATATAAAGATATTAAACATATGTGAAATGTGCTATATAATAATAGGTTTCCCTCTATTTTTATGATTATTTTTCATTACTTGGGCTTGTTTCCCCAATATGTAAATGATCTAATCAATTACACCTCCCATTCAATTGAAATTCTCTAAATTAAAATACCTTTATTGTTTATGGGTTTCGAAATGATTTCCATTTCATTTACTATGATCTATATACAATAATATATCATATATAATTGTCTCAAAATATCATGAACAATGATCCATAATATAAAAATTCTGAAGGCATTTTGATCATCATAAGGGATTAATTTTAAAGCTCATCTAATCTATATTCGACTAAAATCTATTTCCCAAGGGTCCCACTAATATTCGTTTGATACCAACTATAATTTCCCCGACACAAGAAACAAATGGCCAATTTTTAATTTAAAAAATTTTTATATGATACGATGGATTTAAACTGAAGGTTTCAATTATTTTATCAGTCTTGGAATATAATATAATTACATTATTTCTATATTACATTTGAAAAAATAAAATACATAATGAAAAAAATTACTGAATCCATTAAGATCATTCAATGATTCATTTGTAATATCATTGGGAAAGGGAAAAATAATGAAGGAATATCTCAGAATATAGGTATGGGATTCCACATAACAAAATCTTTCAATAGAAGATAAGTAATAAAAAAGTATTGTGGAGTAAATAATCAATACATATTCTATTTAATCAATTAAATGAGATTTAAAATATATCAAAGTAAAATATCAATAAAAAAATCGCATGGATAATAATAACTAAAATATCGATAATGGAAATACATAATATTGGAATGGATAATATTAATGAACCATATTATCAAGGAATTAGTCCAATAATTCTCTAACCATACTACCAAGGACTTTTGCTAATACATTATAATGATTGGGTTGATACACACCAAATACCCAACTAATTTTTCCAACCGTATTTCTCATGTGACTTGTTGTAGCATCAATGTAGATATTTATAACTAGGACCCACCCATAAGAGACATAATTCCAATAAATTATCCATATATTGAATCAATAAAAATATACATAATAAATGTTTCATATCAATCAATTGATATATGGATTGAATTTAGAATACATAATATTAATATTTCCTCAACAAATAATATATAATTATTATAATATACCTTAATCTAAAAATATATATTTAAATGATATATATGTTATAAAATATTATATTTTATATGATACTAAATACATCCATGATACTAAAAATATAGACATGAATGAGAAAAACAATATCCAATGAATAATGGAGTGAGATAGAGAACATGATCCCAATAAACTGATTGATCGAACAGTAAGGTATATCCCCTAAATCCACAAATGGATGATATAAAACTATGAATTCATTTGTAATTATGGTTTAAAATAAAGGAAATTATTTTTTAAACTATAGAGAATAATAGATATGATAATTTAAAAAGAATAGTGTTAAATGATTTTGTAACATAGTATGAATGTTGTTATAAAGAATATAGAAACTTTTATTCATTCCTTTTGAAAAAAAAAAATTTCCATTTTAATATAAAAAAAATAAAATTCATATGATAATGGAAAACCAATTTTCATTCAAACAATGTGGAAAATTGAATAGAGTTCTATATATAAAATATTTGGCATGGAAATTTAAAAATTCATTCATCTTGTATATGTTTAAAAGATAATTCCTATCATAGATTTTGTAAAAGTAAAAAAACATAAAAAATTGAAAATTTAAATAAATTACATTAAACATTTATAAATAATTTTAACAGTGGTATAAAATACATTTCGCAAACATTTAAAAGTACATAAAAAATTATTGTAAACAAATTTATGAATATGTATCTGAAAAAAAAATATTTCCTGCTAAAAGAAGAGAAATAATATTGAATTTAAATATAAACATTATTTTCTTATTTTTAGTACAAAAGATATGAAAATTTTGAAGAAAACATGAAAAACCAAGAAATAAACATAGATGAAGATAATATATGTTGTTTAATAAGAGAAATATGATATAATTCTTCCAAAATAAATTTAATCATTAATAATCCTGGATGAGAGTGAGATTGTAAAATAATGCTGTTTGGTTTTAATAACATTTGAATGAAAACCCCTTAAAATGGAAAACATGATTTGAAACAAAAAATATGACTAATAAATAAAATTCATGATACAGTATGTCAATGGGAAATTTTATATTCCATATAAAAGAAATTATCTACATATTATAAAAATATTTCTCATTAGAGTGGAATGTAGAAGAGAATCCATTAACATCGATACCTCCTTATCCAGAATTTTTATATTATCCTAAATAATATATTTAAATTTACTAAATATTTTTTTAATAAATATATATTATTGATATTCCATCTTGTATTGTCCTTTTATAATCAATTTCAAATCATTAATTGAATATTAAATTAATACATTGACGAGTAAAGGATTCTTAATCAATGTATGATAAATTAAAAAGATATATTTACCATATCTAAATCTGTTATGAAATGGTTCCATATCCAGTATATAAATGATATTGTGAATTTAATTTTTATTAATTATGTAACATTTTGTAATTATCATTTCCATTATTTAATATAAAAATGAATCACATCTCTTATTCAAGGTGTTAGTCCACATGTATGCACAAGAAACATTATAATTTTCCAATAGATGGTAGAGTAAGACAATATATGCATTTTACATGGATTTTTTCTATGTTATACTTTGGACTATTTTAAGGAACGTTTCTGATGCTTAGTACTGAGTTGGCTTAGTGTTTTGGGTCTCAGAGAGCATCATTAAACTTCTATTACAAATATTAATTATATTTCATCAGGTAAATGATGTTTTTAAGTAAAATTGAATAAATTCTGATTAGAGTTACATATTAGAAATATAAAACTATACTTTATTTTAGAAAATGGTATTTACCTAGGTGCGTCATAAATGTTTTTGGTGTTGGGTTCTTAGTTGAGGGTGAGTTAGTGTGGCATTTAGTGATGATGTTATTAATTAAATTTTATTTATTTTACAACCTAGTATAAATCCACCAACCCATGCTTATTATCATATTCATAGTATATTAGGAGGCCAACTTGAATAATGGATTAACTGAGGAAAACCAATGGGAGGAATCTCCCCATGTCTTTTATCTTGACGGAGATTGCTCCTGGATGATGTTCAAGTGGCTTCAAATCATGGATTTCTCTAAAATATTTGTCTTTTCTCAAAAAGGTATTATGATTTTAATTTTATGTCCCAATTATCCATTGTTGTTTTTATATAGATTTAGAGCTATATTATGTATGATAGTTATCCCTGGTGGTTGATAAATGGGTTTCAGTGGAAACAATGGAGTTTTAGGCAACTCCTATCGAATTCCCATTTTGAATTCCTGATGACATGGTGTGTAGTATAGGATCACACACAATGTGTCCATTCCATTTTTATAAGCTGAAATTTTTGGAATACACTATGTGTACCAAGGGAACATGTCATGTAGTGAGCCCATGTCATGTGGATGAGGGACATGGTTGGGTATGTTGTGTCATGGGATATGGGGTTGCATCCATACACTGATATAGTAAATGGGCATTGGTAGAGGGAATTTACATGTGGCTATACAGCCTATAAAGGACGTGTATAGAGGGTATATCCCCGGTGGAGAGATGTGGACAACCAGTTGTGTATGGGTGAGGACACACCCCGGAGTTCGGATGAGATCACATGCCATGTAACATAGTGTACATGTAATGTATACTCGTACACACTAAGTTCTAAGAGGGGAAACGACATGGGTCTGGTTTCTAGAGACACATAATGTATTGTGGGTACATTCCATGTACTCCACTTAGAGACTTCTCCCTCTTGAATATCAATATTCAATATTCAGATGGAGGACTGCGAGTAGCCTATCCTGAGTAGTTTTTTGTATTGGATGTGAGGGTGGCCATGGTTTTGGAATGTGAGACGTGACAGAAGGTGAGGTTAGTGGATCCTTTTCTAGTGACTTATAAACTAGTATTGGCTACGGGGATCCGTTGGTTTATCCCTATGAGGGTATTGTGTGGCATTATATCCATAACACAAGATTTAACTCCCATCAATATGATGAGATCTTGTAGAGTTATTGGATACCTATAGGAGGCCAGGGTGGGATCCCATAACACATTGACTAACGTAGATAGGCTTCATGGTGTCATCGTGACCATATTTTAGTGAGACAATCAACTATATAAAATTATTAACCTATATGTTTAAGGGAATAAATGGGTATAAGATCACCTACTTAGTGGGTAATTTTATTAGTGTTTGTGACATCTTTGGGTATATGATCCCCTATGCAGTACTTGTTTTTAGTTGGGTTTACAATATTGTTGAGAGTACGATCCCCTATGTTGAATTTGGATCTTTATTTGGATTTTGATTATTAGATATAAATCTTGTGCATGATCCCCTATCTATGTATCATGGTTTGGGACTTGGTAGGGTTTTTAGTGACCCCTAGTGGTCCTGGGTGTGATCCCTTATCAAATTGTTATGATCTTTGGAGTTCCATTTTGGGTTCATGGTGTCCCCCATCAGGGATTGTTTTGACCCCCTTTCTAAGTGATGAGATGTTCTATGTTTCTTATAGGATTAGTGCAGTCCCCTATTTGTGATGGTAATATAATCCAATATGAGTGGCATGGTCATCTGGGTTTCAGTATGAATTCCATTGTGGCGTAACCTGATGAGTGATATCTCCTGGGTATATGCCTCATGGGATGGAAGGATTGTGCCATTATTATTTCATTTTTTATTGAGCATGTTTTCTAGGATGAGTGCCACCAGGGATGGATGGTTTTTTTTAATGAGTGAGATTTCTCGAACGTACCATCTGGGATGGTAAGATGACTCATGGTTAGGGTTAACACATAGATGTTCAATCTAGGTTGGACGAGCATGTGTATTGAGTTCTCACAGTTGAGGGTTACCATATAGACGTGAGTAGAATCATATTAAAGGCTTTGAGGTTGAAACATCATGAGACTTGGAGTCTTGGAAGTGTATATCTATGTGATTTTGGGTGTATTTATGGTGATATAACATATCTTAATTAACACCCCTTGTGGAGTTGATCTATCTAGTTATGTATACATAAATGGTGGATGGGATGGAGTTATTCTATGTGGATGAGTTACCTCTGTCTTGGATCAATAAGACCATATAATTTCAATTACTCTCATTTATTTTGGGTTTTTGGTGAACCAAATGAATATTTTTATACGCACAACGTCATGTGATTTTCTATCACATATCATGTATTGTATAGATGATGGGACTTTAGAAGGAGTCCTTATATGATCCAGTGATTAGTGAGATAGAAAGACTGAGGTCATTTTCGGTGCCTATCCAAAGATATTTATGGATATTGAATTAGAAAATGGTCCCCTTCTTCTTAGATGTATGGAATCTTTTTCTATTTTTATGGGATAGTTTTTTCCCTTTTAAAATTTTAATACATTAATTATACTTTTTTTTGTCGACATGTATGAAATCAATTTTTTTAATAATTATTATCACTACACTATTTCATGAAGAAGTATTAGTGTGTGTGTGTGCAAATACATACAAATTGTTAAGGCCTCCTTTGTGTGTGATATGCCTTCTCAGATCTAGACGTTATCCCTCAGCTTGTTGAAGGTAGATTTTTGGAGTCGTAGATCTGGACCATGTAGGTCGGGTCGTGATAGAGAGGTATTAGAGAAGGTTCTACATTGGGATTGAAATTTATTGCTTGTCTATCATTGATATTAGTTTGGGATTTATGGTGACAGTTTTAAGGTGTCTCGAGATTATATTTTAGTCTGGGGACTACAATGTGGGTGTAACTATTGACAAATGCATTCAATAAGACTCTAATAAAATTCTTGTAGACATGGTACATTTAGGGATGGTTTTAGGGAATCATTGGTACAAGAATCATATAGGGCTAGGTTGTGGAATCCATATCCTTCTTGAGTTAGCTGCCCAAATATATCTTCTGACTATTCTGTGTCATTAATCAATTTTGGATTCCACCATGATAACAACTATACCAGAATCTATGGTGTTTATGTGATGATGATCTAACATGTTATGAAGCTTAAGTGCAGGGGAATATGTAAGATCTTGTACCTCTATGTAATCAGATAGTTGATCGACCACCCATTGAGTAGAAGGTTGTCCAAATAGTTAATGTTGTGGATGTATGCCGGATGAGTGCTCTGTATGTGTTCTAGAGGCAAAAACATCTGAGTTATCAAGGTGAGATAGATTCATGGGTAGATGATGACTAGATTAAGTTAGTCATGTGCGTTTTTTCTTTATGAGGATACTTCCATGTTCGATGGTGATCCTACTGGTGAGTCTTCTATGGTGATCAGATATGAAATGGAGGAGTGTGGTGAAGCAAACTCATAATGTGATGATTCTCACTTGGACAGAGTTTTAGGGGCTCTTCTCAAAATAGTTTTATCCATCCACATTGATATTAGAGTATATTGATGATTTTTTTCATCTACGGTAGGATAACATGACTATGGAAGAGTTTTCACCAATTTTCAGAAACATTTTCTGACACTCCCTGGATATGGAACAAGATCTACTTTTTGAGTTCACACATATGAGTAGGTTTTACGTCATGGTATCTTGGATTCCTTGATAACATTGTGAATTCATACATATGATGGAGTTCTTGAGTGGGCCTTTATGGTGGAGAAATTTATAGACGTATATAATCTATCTTTTGTGATGGGAAAATAGGATTTGAGCCTTGGTAGCTAGTATCCAATGGTAGGATTAGGGGTTTAGGCATGTGAGACACTTTAGGAGACTAACCCAAGAGGGAGGGACTACAGATCAGGGATCCCATTCCAGATATAGTCATCTACATGAGAGGCTTTGTTTCAGATGTTATGTACAAGTTCATCTCATGCGAGGTTATACATCCAACCACACTATTGAGAAGGATATGGTTGATATAACACTATGTAAGTGATAATGATTGGGGAATAGAGTTCCACATAATGGTGGAAAAGGTGGAGGAGTGTGGAGAGATGTTGGAGGTGTAATATGGTTCAATTTGTTTCCACCACCATCCCTAGGTGGTCTGCGATAGGCTAAGGGAGTTGGAGGGTGGGGGAGAGGAATGTTGCTGGCCAAATATGCCTAAAACTCGGAATCTATGAGGATTATTAGAGGTATAATATATATATTTTCGACTTTTTCGATACTATTTGTTTACAATGTTATGTGGTACTCTATTCTAGATACTCATTTCTTGAGGTTCATCTTGGGTGGTGCGGGGTGTCAGTATGGCCTAGTGTTGGTGATGTTTGATGTTGCTTCAGATTCATGAGGAAGTGGGATTCTTTCCCTGCTTAGACGATTTGTTTTTCTGATGAGATTAAAATTGTGAAGTAGAATCTGAGACTCTAAAATTGGATTCTCTTGTGGTGTGGTGGAAGTGTTATTTGGAATTGTGTTTTTGGGAAGAGGTTACATTCTAGAGTTTGAGAAGGCCTTAGAAATACCAATGGAGATTTTATGCTCATCCTTGTGATGGATGATCTTACAGAGAAGATCAATGAATAAACACTTCTATGGAAAGTGTGACTTGACTCTAGGAGGCTAGTTCCTCTGATAGAACCTTTCTTTAGTTGTAGGGAGACCCTAATATGTTTCTTAAATGTATATTGGTTTCCAACCATCTATAAACAGATTGTTTCCACTTATGGGGTTGGTGTTGTTTTTGGATTTTGGGATGGTGTTTTATTCTTTTTAAGAGCGATAATATGGATTGAATGATGATCTTAAGTGGTGGATGATACTACTAACTTTTAATAAGTGGCTTGTATTGAACCTTGTTGTAGTAGTGCTATGTGATTTTTGTTTCCTACTGTAGTGGTGGATTTGAGGAAATCTACTCAAGGACGTGTTAGGTTTTACTACCCACCGAGACTTGAGGGTGGTTCTATTTATATACTAGAACCAAAGAATTGCACTGATATTTTCATCATCATATCGGTTGAATCCTATGAATATTTATGATATATTTCACAGTTGGAGGTTTGCAAATAGAGGTTCTAGTAAGACCAAATGAGTGCACATGGGAATCACTTTGTTTTTTCATGAGTACCATCATGTTGTCGGCATCAGAGGTGTATTCAAGACACTTGAGGATTGTGCGACATATATTTGGTTTATGTTAGTTACCCCTCCATTTTTTCACTATGGCAGGGAGGCACAATTATGTGATTATGTTCCCGAGGTCTTGCATGACTGAATATAGACTGGACATGTTTTTGATTGGTTTTCCAAAAGTGGTATGTATTTCGAGCATTCTAGGTATGAATATGACACCAATCAGGTTGTGGGATGAGTTCTTGAGGTGATTTTTCCCTCTATATTACATAAAATATAGGGGTGTTATGCCATATAGAGAAATATATTCAGGTTATGGAGAACATTCTTCAAGTTTGAAAGTTTTAATGGTGTTTTTGACAATATAACATCATCATAGTACCATTTGAGCATAGATTTTTGAAGCCCTATAAGTTACCACTATAGTGGTATAATAAACTGAGAGACAGCATTGTGCACTTAGTGTTGGTGTTATCAATGGATGTTGAGGTTCTAGTCTGTCCAAGAGTGTATGAGGAATACTTGGTTACATCTACATCAACATAAAGTTATAGATGTGGTATACCGCTAGACTCTGTAACTGTAGTTGGACCATGTGTTTTTTTTCTCCACATATTTCACGTTAGGACACATTTCAACACATCATTGCTTGATTTCGACCTAGTTTGAGCTAAATATTGGACTTGGTTTAGTTTTTGTTTTTCCCCTGAGTGAGTAGCTATATACATACTGGGAATCCCCTGGTGATATCAGTTGTGTGGGAGGTCTAGTTGAGAGATCAGTTTTTCCCATGGTTATAGGAATTCTAATTTTTAGGAATAAAAATAGTAAGGTGGAGAGAACTTAGTGATTCATGATTTCCCATGAAAGAAATTGAAATATTTATAAGAATGTTTTTGAATTAGTCATATAGTCGGGGAAAGATTTTGGGTCCTTAAGAGCCTTAATATAGTTTCATTAAAAATATCAAATATATTTTATCAAACTTGCTTTTTTTATTGTAAACATGGAATACCTCCTGATTGGAGTCTCATATCATAAGTCATTATCCATTTTTTATTTTAGAATATATATTTTTACCCTTGGGGTGATATAAATTTTTTTGATGTTGGGTGCTCGGCTGAGGGTGAACTGGAGGGGCATTGAGTGATGCGGTTATTAATCATATTTTATATTATTAATAATCTAATATATAATCCCATAACCCCACCCTTGATATCATGTTCACGGTGGATTAGGAGATCCCCCCTAAATGATAGAATAACTAAGGTGTAACCAAAGAGAGGAAACACCTCTGATCTTTGATCTTGATGACGATCACTCTCAGATCAAGGTTCATTTGCTTCAGAGTGTGGATCTACACCCAATGCTTTAAAGTAGTTGTACAAGGTTTTATGATTTGTGTTACAAGTCCCAATCCCCATTTGAGGAATTTTTTTTAATGCTTTAGAGTCGTATTATGACTACTGGTGACCTCTTTGGGGTTGATCTATGGTTCTTAGTGGAAACATGATCATTTTTAGCAACTCACAAGGAATTTCCAATCAGAAATACAAATCACATGACATGTTGTATAAGAGAACACACAATTTGTTATTCCTATTTGGGAATAATGAACATTGGGGACTACACACCATGTACAAGTGGTACACACTATGTAGTGATCCTAGTCTATATGATCAATGGAAATGGTCATCGATCTTATGTCAAGGTACATGGTCATGTGTCATTAGAAAACAAGAGTACAAAGGGGCAGGCAGTGGACAAGCCCATGTTTCTAGATAGCAAAAACATTCAATATACTAAGAGTATATTCCATGTAAAGAGTCAAGGACATCAAGTCATGTATGGGTGAGGAAGCACCCAAGAGTTTGAATGAGGTCACACACCATGTGACCTTGGTGTTTCTGATGCTTTCATCAGGGTGCATGCATCTGTCTGTCGAGGATGACGATGACATGTGGATTGTTCCTCGAAATTCCTTCTTTCCAAAGGCGGGTGTCATCCATCACTTATTTAGGTACATTTTCTCCTTGATCGAAACAGGATGATGTGATGTCAGCTCTTCCTTCTATGGATTCATCCTCAGAACTCTTCACCTAGTCCAGGACTCCATTATAGACTTATGACATTGTTCCTGAAACTCTTCCCAGTGCCATATCTTCATCCACACCACTTAATTACACTTCTTCTTTCAGTACATTCCAAGGGGTTCGGTTAGGGCAGAAACCATCAGTTGGGGGAGTTGTCACATTGGACAACACTTGCGTGTCTGGACACTAGAAAACGGGTGAATATGGGGTTTTCCTCTTATTATAGGGCTTCTCGAGGGCAAAAAATCCTAAGTGATACCACATCGAGTGCCGGGAATTAAATTCTATGGGAATTTCTCTAATGATATCCTAAGATTCCCATATTTTACACAAGGTATGCCGCATGTTTAATGTCTAGCGGTGATGGATCGAACTGATTGGAACGCTGATGAGATTCGATCAGAAGGGTGAAACCCCTAGAGGGAACACTGATGCTCGGTCTAACGCGAGGTTAGATACCCAGTTACTGTTAGGAATAGTAAGGAAATGGAGATGGCGTGAACACACCAGGATGTGGCGGCCCGGGAAGAATCAGGGTGGGTGATGGAGAGTTAAATAAATTATTGGGGGATAAGGTGGAACCTTTGTGAAGGTGATGGTGGTATTAGTATTGAGACTCAAAGATACTTCTTACGTATCCCCATGGTAGGGAATCAATGTCTGTGTAATTCAGTGTGGTGATGGTTCACCTAAGGAGGTGGCCTGTGGGAATGGATGCATGGATGGGATCCAGAGGAAGTGGAACCTCTGAGTCAGTGGAATGACCATTCTGAAACACATAAGCTCGAGAGAAAGACCAAGATGAGACATGGGTGATTGCATTGAACCACATGGAGGCTTCCTACATATCTTGCCTGACAAGGATCAAAGTCCACATAGTTCAAAATGGGGGCATAGAATTTGGTTGTGCACAGAGGATAACGACCCGATGAAATACTGGAGTTTACACAAGGTTAGCTGCCCGGGTTGGTCTAATGCCAGAGGGAAGACCATAGATGTGGGTCCCAAAAAATGGGACGACAACAGATTACCGCTCAATTAGAAATAAAACGGCTTACCACTGGATGGGATTGATAATGGCTTACCATTGTTTGGGGTACACAATAACTTTCCATCAGTTGGGGTTGCAACGGCTTAACACTGGATGGGTCTCTACTTGATGGGTTACCCCAGGATGGGGTCACAATGGATTAACGCTCGATGGGATCACAATGGCTTACTTCTAGATAGGGTAACAACAGCTTACATCTAGATGGGGTGACAACCAATTAGAATTGGATGGGGTCACAACAGCTTACCGCTAGATGGGTTCACAATGTCTTACTACGGGATGGGTTCACAAAGGCTTATCGTCGGATGGGGTCACAACAGCTTACCACTAGATGGGGTCACAATGACTTACCGCTGCTAAATGTGGTTACAAGGTATTACCTCTAGATGTGGTCACAACGGCTTACCATTAGATAGGGTTGAACCTTATGGAGGATTCTTGCATACCCTATCTTGGAGGCTTCTTGTGTACCCTATCTAGGTACAGTTTAACTTAATGTGGGACAAAAAGGGGGAATGTAGTTTATTGTCATGTAGGACGATGGTGAACTGGCGTGAGGGGGGGGGGGTCATAATAACTAGCTTTTGGGCTTGAACCTTAGGGAGGACCCCTCTGTAACTCGCCATGTAAAGGATCAAAGTCCACGTAGTTCATAATTGGTTGGTGAGCTGATGTAAAGGGAGTTGTGACCAATGGTTGTGGGGCATAAACATCATGGAGTTTTTTTATGTACCTTGCCTTGGTATGGATCATATTCCACGTAGTTCAGGAGGGTTGTTGAGCCAACGTAAAAGGATTCGGGACCAATTGATGGTGGGATTGAACATCAGGGAGGATTTTTACGTACCTTTTCATGGCAAGGATCAAAGCCCCAGTAGTTCGGGATAGTGTGGGTGAACTGACATGAAGATGGTCAGGACCAATGGATGGTGGGCTTGAACCTCGGGGAGGCTTCCTACGTACCTTGCCAAGGCAAGGATCAAAGTCCTTGTATTTAAGGATGGTTTGGGCAAACCAACGTCAAGATGGTCAGGACTAATAGACAGTGGGATTGATCCTTGGGGAGGCTTCCTATGTACCTTTCCCTGGAAAGTATCAAAGGCTCAATGGTTTGGGATGGTGTGGGTGAACCGATGTGATGATGGTATAGACTAATGGGTGGTGGACTTCATCCTCGGGGAGGATTTCCTACGTACCTTGCCTTGGCAAGGATAAAAGTCCCCATAGTACGGGATGGTGTAGGTCAATCGACTTGAAGATGGTTGAGACCAATGGATGGTTGGATTGAACATTGGAAAGCCTTCCTACGTACCTTACCTTTGCAAGGATCAAATTCCTCATAGTTCTGGATAGTGTTGGGGCTTACACTCTAAGGTTACCCAACGAGTAATTCATGGTCGATGCTTTCTCTAAACCCATGTGATTCATTCTTAGTGCAAGAAACAATAGAGAACAAGGACCAGATGATCACTTCGGTAAAGGTGGATCCTTTGAAAGTAGAATTGGGCTTAGAAGTGGATAGCTGCCCAATGAGGAAACATGGTATTATGCATGATATGTAGCCCAGAGAGATGGAGACTGGGACTTACTCGAGGATGGAGGCTCGGTTGGCGACAAAGCCTAGTGTGATAGGGATTCGACACCGAATAAAGGAGGGCTCTAGTGCCCATCCCTTGCTCTCTGGTCCTTGTCGCCAAGGAAGATAGGAGGAATAGGGATGCAACATCTTGTAAGAAATTATAGGGGCATACACCAAGGTGGTTTCACATTCCCCATAGACAAACACCGTTCCAATAAAGTGGATCTCATTCCATCTGAGGAACGATTCACTCCCATGGAGACCAGTGGGCATACGTAATGTCTTTGGTGCAGGACCCCATGTATGGGGCATAGGGAGGGGTCATAGATAAATGTCTTGTATTGAAGAAGATTGTGCCTGGTAGTTTAACGTCCTCCAGCTTGAACGAGGTGGGCTCACTCTACACCCATTAGGAATAACATGACAGATATCCTCACACCCTTGGGGAAGTGAAGGAATTAGTAATTCCATGGTGAAGTGGTGTTATGTAGTGATCCATTAAAGGGTCTACGTTAGTGTGGCTATGCGAAGAATCAATAGTCGTTAGTGTACCTATGCGAAGAATCATGAGGTGAAGCAACACAATGGGAAGCACCGCCCAAGGGATTTTAAATGACATCGTGCAAACCTGGAAGGTCACATGGGAAAAGGATTTGTAGAGAAAAGGGGATTATTGGTAGAAGCCTCATTAAGATTTGGTACTCCATGAAGTGGAGGGGATTCATGAATGTGTTTGATTCACAAAGTGAAGTGGACAAGCCAATGCATAGGGCATTGGTGCATATGGAAGGTGCTTTGTGAAGTTGAAAAGTATTCATAGAGCAATGCTTCTCAAAGCATGGGTGCCTTGAGAAGCATATAATTTCGATGAAATATGCATTGCGAAGCACAGTAACCGTACCTTAGCATGTGGGTCACACGTGCACAGAGGGTACTTCGTGAAGCCTAATTGCTCCACGAAGACCTGTGTCCCCTTGGGGATCCCTTTCCTTTGTGGAGGCATCTGGGCTCTTTGAAGGGCATCCCCATTTGAAGAGTGGCCGAATTCAAACCTAGGGAGAGGCACATCGCAATGCTAAAGTACCTTTAGGAGTTCATGGTTCATAGAGAAGATGTTTCTTCGTGATATGGGATCTAAGAAAGAAAAAGTTCAGAGGTACCATCAGATGGGCTCGAGGGGAACCCGATATTTATAGGCAAGAGGCACTAAAAATCATAGGTTGCTCAGCGCGAAGATAGAGATTAATCCAATGTAGGAATCCAAATGTCAAATAGGTTCATGTAGCATCCCTCCTCCTTGCTTCACGGTGGGTTAGAAAACGTCAAATGGGTTCGCGGAACATCCTGCCACCTTTCTCTACGATGGCTTCGTGAAGGGGATTTGTGCACCGGTTGCGGGGTTACGGGGGCTCCACGAGTAGTCTTTGTGAGGAGGCCCTTAATGACTTTGATTTGTTTTGATTCTTCCCAAATTTTGGTGCCAACAACCCCCCCCCCCCCCCTCAGACTGGGAGACGGGGAGAAAACAAGGGTCACTGTTTATGGGTCAATTGCCAAATTCCCTCCTCAATCGCGAAGTAGACTCATGAATGAAGCTCGCAAAGTGTAGAGGCTATGTGAAGGGTGAGCGTACTATGAAGTTAACAGTGGTTAGATGTTCCACGAATCACTAGGGTTCCTTTCCTATAAATATTGGAGATGACCTATCTTTTTTTCCTTTCTCTTCTCTGCGATTTTATCTTTTAGTACTCTCGATTCGTGAAACTCCGCGTACTCCACAATTAATCATTGCAAATTGAGCCTTCTGATTGGAGGTACCAAGCGAGTCTTTGACTTCACGACAGTGTTCTCTACGGATTGCATCTGAAGGTCGAGGTAGGGCTCCATGAACAGTCTTCGCGAAGGACCTCCATAAACAAGCTTCGCGAACGAAAACCAAAAAACACCCATACTAAAAAAATTAATGGATCACTAAGAGGCTTATAGGGGGTCATTTTGGATGCTTCCAGGAGGGAGGAGATAAAATTTATCTCACATATAGGGGAGTTCTGACAGAGCCACTCTAACCATAATTTTTTGGTCGTGCTGATTTCGGAAAGCAAAAAGAACTATCTGTTGTGTAATAGGCTACAAATGTATGGATTTGGAATGAATGATGACATCTTCATCCATGAAATGCATAGGAACGAGATTGCTTACTAGTTTAGGAGCATGTCGTACTAGAAATATTATTTTACGGTAGCTTACAACAATCCCTGGGAGGACGTCACGCCTATTAATGATGACTTCTTGTATAATCACTTGAATAATGTTGACGAGATGGAATTGATGTCGGAGACGTCTCCCCCACTCTATCATTATATCTTGAAGGAATCCCTGAGGAACCTAGGAACGGGGTGGTACGATGTCTGGGATCTACACCAGGGTGATTACTTCACAGATTATTGGGCCTGAGCCTACTGAGTAATTTCCTCGTGAAAGTAATTTGAAGAAGAACTAAGAAGATTCGGCCTATATGAGGAGGCTTGGGCCTCCCAATTCCACATCTATCAGCCAATGCATCTGATGCTATATTTACTCATAAGATGTTCATCGAGGAACAATACCTTCTACTTACACTGTGGAGAGTTTGACATCAGCTTATGGGACCTATATCATATCTTAGGGGTCCCAATACTTGGGGCGATGTAGAATGAGTTCCTCCCCATTATATATGTGTGGGGGTATCTGAAGCTAATCTCTTCGCTGTCAATGGCTTTGATGAACATAGTACCGGGAGAAGCCAAGTAGTCAATGAGGGACGTTCAATTCAAATGGTGGTTCAAGAAGTTCTTGAACATTCTGGAAGACATGCAGTTTCTAGTGAGGCCTAGAACTTGCCCAAAGGGGGCCCAAAATGGCAAGGAGTGTTCCTACTAGGGGATCATGGATGACACCCAGTGGAAACCTAGAAGATTCAATGTCAACACTGAGAAGAAAATGCTAGTCAGGTTGGCTGCATTCATTGCAGCACTCATCTGTGGTTGGAACCTTCTGGTGAGAGATATGAACATGGGTTTGTGATCAAGTATATTTATCATGGAGTCTATGCTAGCGACTGGAAGGTGAGTCAACCTCAGGATCCCGATTCTTGCAATTATGTACAATATGTTGTGGCATATCAGTGAGGGGAAGAAGCCATATAAAATATCTGGGTCATTCCACCTCTTGTATGGGTGGATAAAAGCACACGTTGGGGGGTTATGAAAATCTGAACCCCATCTACCCTATGGGATCGAACTTCCGCCCGTCCATCATGAATGCTGTAGGGATATTTCTAGCCAATTTGACTGTGCAGTCGCTACTGAACTAGGTCTAGAAATTAGAGGAGTTCAACTTTCAATCGTTCCCATTTCAACTTGGTGTATTAAATCTTGATGACCAGAAAGTGGAATAGTATCGGTCCTACCTACTGGACTTTATAGGTGGTGTACAGGTGGAAAAGGTGGATCGTGAGCCCCTCTATGAGTCATACACCCCACACCGACTAGCAAGGATATTTCAATGCATGTAGCAACTCACCCCACAAGTCTATTTGGGGGAACTCTATGAGTAGCACTCGTGCATGATGAGGTAGATGTGGATCATGTTCACAAGAGAATAAGGGAAGATGTGGAACATTATTCCTCCACCCACGACTATCTTCAGACTGGTGAAGGAGTATTCCAAAAGCTGTGAGGAGGCCTACCCTGGGGAGATGATGAAGCAGTCGACCATTCGTGTCGGTGATGGTGCGCCTCCACAACCTCGAGTTTGTGACTGGAAGGTGGCCAGGACATCCTATGGTTGTGGGGTCGCATTGGAGGTGAGGCCCTCACTGGTTGAGGGGGAGGCAGTGGCAGCGGATCTAGTGGCAGTGGTGAACTCGGCAGTCCCAGAAGAAAAAAATTATCCAGAGCAGAGGCCACCAAGAGGATTTCGAAGAATATCCAACCAGGATATGGGGAAGCAGTTCTGTCACATAGACATGTCGTAGAATTATGTCTTTCTAGAGGTCTGGGAAATCTGGGATGTCAACAGGAAATTCGTCATCCCACATGAGATGTGGCCACACATAAATTAGATCGGGATGGATTTTTCGGGAATCAGGCTTGTCAGGGACAGCTTTGCAGTATCACAGGAGGAGTCAGAGTGATTCATGGCCAAGTTGGAGGACTTTGACCACTCTCACGGTTCCCCGCATCCAATGACAGACTAGATGAAGGTGTTATTGGATTGAACAGCTCCTCCTCAGTTTTCTGCTGCAGATTTGAGGGAACTGTTCCCTCTGCCGAAAAAATCAGACGAATCCTCCTGGGGGAGGAGGCCCATAGAGGTAGCCCTCTATAACAGGGTGAGGTATTTTATCATGTCATAGATATTGAGTAATTCGCAATGGACACTAAGGTAAAATCCTAAATCCCTTCCCTGGGATCAACTTTTAGCCTACTTTGGACCCCTCACCAATGTTTAAACTATGCAGGAGAACCTCATTCACAGAACTCATTCTTGTCCCTCAGTGGATGCCGATGCAGGGCCTTCAGGATCCACACCCCTGGCTACAGTGATTACCACGTCCAGCGGGTCTAGGATAACCGAGGGGGCTCCTCTAGAGTTCTCAGCCCTTCCAAATATATACAGAAGGCCATGCCTCGTTGTCCCAATGGAAACAACCCATGAACAAGACCTAGTGTTCTATCTCTGTAAGTATCCTATACAAAATTCATGGTTGAAACCCATCAATCATGTTAACTTACATCCATGAACATCTCGATAAGCATTGTTCTTCAAATTGAGTGGGCTACACCGGTGAGGTTGTTTGGTACTCTTGGAGGCACCTTTCCTTGTGTAATTTCAGTGGTTGTGGAGGCAGATATCCAGACCGACCCACCTACGGTGCTCCTGATCACTGGTGGGACAGTTTATAGGGCTGCTCTTGTGATTATTGAATTGGGATCCAACAATGAAGATCGATTGGAATGAATGGGTCCTGTCATACTTGATCATACACCAGATGCAGACACTGTTGAAGAGTTCTGGGGGGAGTTACCTGCAAACGAGCCTTCCAACCACACAGACTTGAACAAAACAGCCTATGATAAAGAGGATTGAATGATAGTTTTTCATGTATCATGGAAGATAATCACGTGCTTTATTTATGACACCCCTCATGCACTGTGGATATACCAGCTGGAGAGAATTTTATCGCTACTGAACAAACTGTGCGATGGGGGAGTGGATTCCTAGCATTCCCAGATGCTCGTCTGAGATCTCATGGAGGAGAAGATCGAGGAGTACGACCGCGGCCTTGTTGTGGGCTGGCAGGAGAGAAAAGAGGTGAACATAAAGAGGCTCCAGGAAGATGAAAATGAGATTCAGAAGCTACATGTCTGGGTGGATGAACACTCTTCTCTCCTCAATGCACAGTCTGAGATTATATCGCATCTGAAGGTCCAGTAGGTAGAGGACTAAGTGCTGATGAAACAATCCTCCACTGATATGGCTATCATCCTAACTGATGAGGATTGGGCTTGGGTTGCAGCTAACGAACATCTCCCTGATATTTCCAAGGAAGATTAGAAACTGAATAGGCAGCAATAGATCCGAGATGCCACCCGCCAGAGGGTGGCGGAGCTATAACGCTCTTTTTACGGGGTTGACCTGTCCATGGGAGGGGTTGATCCTCAGGTACTGTAATTCAACTAACTTTTGAACACACTTTCATGCTTTGATTATTTATTCTAGATGCATGCATGAGTTCAGTTTTTTGTTTTGGTCTATTTAATTTTTGTTATATTCCTGGGACATCTGGAGATCATTCCCTAATCTCACGTGGGTAGGGATCGAGGTGAGAAATAGGGGATGACCACCTTTCCATTCCATCCAAATATAAGATCACAAACAGATCTCCGGACATCCGGTGTTTGAATAACCAATTTGGATTTCCCGGAAGAGTGGGAGAGTCCTGACTAGAGGACAAAGACCTCAGAACAATCAACACGTCATCTTCACTATATGCTATAGTGCACGAGCTAGGAAACACTAGGGGATTTGGAATTAATCGGAACACAGGGGAGTGGAATGTGCGAATCACGACACCCAAATTTTGGAACACTATGGGGGTGGTGTGATAAGAAAGGGTCACTATTGACCGTGTTCAAAATACAATATCCCTATTGCATTTACCTAAAATGGAGATAACAAATGAGGGCCAACCATTGACCATGTTCAAAACACAGAGACTAACTCAAAATGATAACCATTAATATTCCATAACATTGGACCCGGACAATAGGTGAGCCATAGGCTGAGGATCCATACTATTAGGGGGGTACTTTTATACATGAAAAAGGAAAATGGTATGAATAAAGGGCATAAAAATCATGAAGTGTGGAGTGATGAGTTTCTGAGATGGAGTCCAACACTATTGAAATTACACCACAATGGTGGAAACACATTAGGTGGGCACATAATGCAGATCAAGGATCAAACATACTTTTGAACATGACCCCTCTAGTAAGGACCATGAATGATGTGATGTTTTACGCCATACTAAAAAAGAAGGCCGACATGTAGTTGAACGTTGTATGGTGAAGATGGGGATAATAGTTTGAAGTTCATACTGCCTGGACCAGGATCAGGCCAGATGGGTCAGAAGGGTTATTGACCCTTGGGCTAGTCTCGAGGTGAAATTTTGGGGGATTTCTATGTATCCCATAAGGATGAGAATAAATCTAATGTAATTATTATGAACGGCATGGCCGAAGGCCAATACGGATATGGGAAATCAATTTTGCAAAGGGATCTAGTGCATCCCATTATTAACGTGGGGCATCCTGAACTTGTTTAGGGTATAACCACAGTTTAGTGTCATGCGTTGAGGACATACGGACTCGTGTAGTTTAACATAATGCGATAAGACAGGGAGTGAAAGGGAATATCCCAAGAAGGGAGTACATGATGTGGTAGCTATAAACCAAACATGAATGGGGACATAACCCCATATCATGTATCCCCAGAGGAAGTTCTTTAGGTCAAGGGACCAAAAGATATAGTTAGTTTGGGCTCAAAGCAAATAGGTCGGGCATTCCTATGTACTCCATTAGGATGGTAATCAAGCCATACATAGTTCTGAGAGAAGAGTTTAACGTCATGAGGGATGATGAATGGCGTGTGTGACATGGTTGCGCATGTACATGTCCTACCAAAACTACTAAGACCACATGAGTCATGATCGGTGTGGGAAATAAGAAGTTTTTATGGGACATTCTTGACACATGTATGAACATATTTGTGGATATGGAATGCTAGGTGAATGACATCCCATTGATGTTGACCCTCATATATAACGCACCTAGATATGCAAAGGAGTAAAGATGAGTATGTTGGAATTCCACTTCAACATAAAGAAGTGCATATATGTGAATCATGATAATTTATATTTGGACCACAATGATGGTTGTGGGACAATTGGGGATAGTTTTCGACTGTTTTCAATACAAAATATCCAAATCATGTTATCCTGGTATGGGGACAGATAGATATGGGTCGACCGCAGACCATGTTCGAAACACAGGACCTGTCACAAATATCGTCTGGGGTCTCCAGGGGTATTGGCCCAAGACGTTAGGTAATCCATTGTTTCATAAAACTTGATCGTAAAGGGGGTCCATTAAAATGTAAAATAGGATGAGGATCCAAATAACGGGCTCACAAAGCATGGACATGGACCAAGTGCAATGTCCCCATGAAACTTCCACACCTCAGGCTCTTTGTCAAAGTGTCTTTGAGTATGTTTATAAGATATATTAGATATTGGGAGTTGATTCTCCCTCCAAGAAAAGGGTCATGTGTTTGCACACTCCCAGCTTAATGTTCATGGGATGGGTAATTAAGGGGGGCCTGATTGGGAAATGAAAAGGGAGGCACATGGTGTGGCTATTGCAAAACACAACGTGGACGAGGTCCCAATAGGTACTCGCCACACCACATTATCCCAATAGTGTTTGGGACAAGGTGATAAGGAGAGGGGGTAGGATTTTAGATTCCTATGGCTAGACCCGAAGACAAGGTGTCTTGGTGTTCTTTCATATCTCATGAGAATAAGAATCAAGCCATATGAAGTTCTGGAATATTTCTAGAATTTTAACGTCTTGTGGAAAGGATGCTAAGTGGTATTGGTTTATGTTCATAGAGCTATAACCATGTGGGTAGGGAATGAGAGAGACACATGGTGAGGTAATTATAAAACCCGATGTGAATGGGGACCTAGATTCAAGATAACCATGTGTTCTTTGGGGAGATTTTCGGTCGAGGGAAAAAACGAAAGTTAGGCTGGGCCGGAGGCAAAGTGCACGGGCATTCATACACATCCCATGAGAATGAGAATCAATCCACACATAGTTATAATGGTGGAATGGTAAGATAACAGTTCCAGAGATGATTGTATTGTGAGGATCTATCCCTCTCACTGAAAGAAGAGGAATTTGATAGATATTGTTTGTCCTTTAGGATGAACATGTTTTTTTGTGAAGCGATAGACCAAGGATAGAAATTCCAGGAATCGCCACTATAATCATTCCATATAAAGGCATTGAAAAATGGTGTGGTTTGTGACCAATACCAAACATGATTTCTCCTAATGTGAGAACTCCATGATGCAATTCCATTATTCATCGTGCGGCCAGGACGATATGTTCATAGTTTAGGGTCATGTGATGGGACCGTCCATGCACTTTTAACATATTGAAGTATAGATGAATCAATTTAAAGTCATGTGGGTCTAGGAATCATATATTAAATTCCTATGTCCTAGACATATACAAGAGAGATGAGTATTAATAGGGAATGTGCACAGCGTGATAATGCATGCCCAACATTAATGACGACGAGGTCCACATCATATCGTGTGTGATACCTAGAAAGAAACATGCTGCTGAGGGGATAGAAAAGGTTAGAGAATATGGGGTAGGAGAGACTAGATCACAGTCAAGCGGAACCCTATGATGATATGTCTGGGTGTTCCTATGTATCCCATGAGGTTGGGAATCATGCCATAAATAGTTATAAATAGGGGACGTATAAAGAGATATTAGATTAAGGTATTAGAGATCAGACTGTGGAGAAGCAGAACCCTTTTCAAGTAGTTGCAGACCTCAATCCAATCCCTATTCCCACATGAGTTAAACTCAATGTGGGAAATTGGGGTGAAAGAGGTATATTTAGTACCTAGAATACATGAAAAGTAGAAGTCATTTTGGAGTCCTAAATGACACCTTACATCAGCTTTGTCTTCCTAACGTGCAAATGAACAATAAGTTATATTTCCAAGAGTGTCGAAATTATGCTCTGACATGGTGTGGTGGAAAATGATGTGAATCATGTAACCAAAATTTAAGGCTGATGGGGTTGGCGTGATGATGGATGTTATCTATTGACCGTGTTCAAAACACATCATCCATATCATGTGACCTGAACTAGGAATAACGAATGAGCGTCGACTATTGACCACATTCTCAAAGCAAGTCTTGTATCAATTTGTTGTTCGAAACCCTCGAGGACATTATACTATAATGGTCGGAGAGCCCTTGGGCTGAGCATCCTTGCCATCTGTGGGTCCATTCGAATTTTAAAGATAATGAAATCCCAAATGAAGGGGAACACAAATCCTGAAAAATAGGTGAAAGCATGTCCAAGTAGAATCCAAAACACCATGTTATGAACCAATGTACTATTGGGATCATTAGTGGATCACTGAAGAGGGTTGAGGGACCCAACTTAAGATCTTCCGACTCAAATAGATGAGTGTTAGGAAAGAGAGAGAAGGGAGCTCTGGAGAAAGAGGGATGTGGAATGATTGTTACAAACCCAACATGAATGGGGAAATAATCCCATACAACACCATATACCACTCACATGGAAGGATGTAGGCCAAGGGTCCATGATGATAGGGGGTTTCTAAGTGATGGGGAAGGATCTGAGGACAAAACGTTCGGGCCATCCGAAATGTCCCATAAGGATGGGAATAAATTCATACATAGTTCTGGAAGAAGGATGATGTGCATTTTATCGTCATTTAGAAGGGACACGTGATAAGGGAGAGATACCCCTACTAGGGATGTGTTTGGAATAGTGAGTAACCTAATGTGAATGAGGACATAATCTAATACTACACCGTACAATCCTAGGTGGGGACATAAGACAGGGGCCCGAGGCTAGGCCACAGACAGAATGTTGTAGTTGTCTTGCAGTTTGATGTCTTTCAATGAGAACAATGGTGATCTTAGTTCAAGGTCAGAGAGCTCAGACCGTAGACACCTAGTTTAAGGTCATATTCATGGGACAACTGAGTAGAGAGGAAAACTCATCATGCCTATGGAAGATCGCAATTTGGAAATGATGATATAGGACAAGTGTTGACCTGGTTGGCAACATAGTATCCGCCCTTGTGTGACTGTATATCGGGGTGTGTAATTGACTGTGGACCATTGACCGAATTCACAACATGGGACTAGTATCAATTTGTTGCTCAAAATACATGAGGAATTTGACCCACAATTGTTGGAGGGCCCTTGGCCCAAGAATCCATGCCATTTCGAGGTCTTTTTAAATATAGAATATGATGGAAACCCAAATTATGGGGCCCACAAAGCATGTAAGGGCCTGCACTCGCGGAAACTATGAAAAATTAATGATTTATGTCTTAAGGGAATATATGAGGGGAAAAAATAGCCCGACGTGAATGAGGATTTGATTCCATACCACACTAAAAAATCCAAAATGAGAACTTAGGCCAGGGGGCCGAAAAGGCTGAGGGACATTAGGATGGGCATCCCGGCCAACTGTAGCCAAATAGCCACTCATGTGGGTATTGCCTTATCAAAGCTCTTAAGACCACGAGAGAAATGCTTGGTGTGGAAAAATAGGAGTAGGACTAGGCTCTCCCCATCACATAAGGGACCACCAACTAGAATCACACTCCTCGAGGAAGAACATGTTTTGGAGAGACGGTAGGGAAAAATGAACCACTACACACCAATTTCGGGATATATGGGGTGGTGAAAATGAAAAAGAATGGGTTTTGACCAGATTCAAAACACATCATATATATCATGTGACCTGAAATGGGAACAACAAATGAGCATCGACTTGTGACCTTATTCTGAATGTGGGACTTATATCAACTTTTCGTTCAAGTTCTTCAACGACATTGTCCTGTAATGGTAGGAGATCCCTTGGTCCGCGTATCCATTCCATTCGAGGGCCCTTTCAGATATGAATGAAGAAGGAAACCCAAAATTTAGGGGATGAGTAAAGAGAGAATATGCCAGTGCAGGACGATACTCAAGGGGAGATCTCAGAGTATTGGGCTGGGCCTATGGACAAAATTTTCAGGCGGTCCTTCGTATCCCAAGAGGATGGGAATCAATCTATACATAGTTATAAAAAGGCCCTCTAGTTTAATTTCATGCGGTAAGAACAAATGAAGACTATAAGAACGAGGAGGGGAACATGGACTGACCTTCGTAATCCTTCCATGAGAGGGTCCAAAGAAAATTAGGCTGGATCACATGGGATCCTCCAATTGAACAACACATAGGAGGGGTTTCCAGATGAGAAGAGTGTGGGGATGGACTTAGGATGAGGAATCTGAGTGTTCCTATGTATCACATGAGTATTGGAATCAAGACATATGTAGTTCTATAGATGTAGTTTAAGGATTTTAGGGATGACATGCAGTTTAATGTCATGGGGGATTCTTAACTGTTTAAGGTCATATAGGACCAGACAGTTTAAGGTCATGTAGGACTCTAATGAATTTTATGGTTGTATGTGACCATACAGTTTAAGGTCATCCGGGACTATAATGTAGTTTGAGGTTGTGCAAGACTGTACAGTTTAAGGTTATGCGGGACTAGGAGACTCAGGAAATAAATTGCTTGAGGAACATGACATTGGTGGGAGGAGTTATATTCTCACCATCTATAGTAACCGGGGATCATGCTCTATTAGAGTAAACCTTGTAAAAAATGTAATGACTTTCCCATTTTTTCTCCAACATGGGTGGGTTCCTTCTAGGTATTATTGATGTTCACCGGGCCAACACCTAGTCACCTTGCAAGAAGGAGTGGAGGTCTGATTTCTTGTTGAAAGCTCTATCTATCTTGTTCTAATGCCTTTCCAAATTGTGCAGGGCATGAATCATGTTCTTCTCGAGCACTTCAAACTCAGACATATAGATTTCAGCTACGTTATATGGTGCTTGCAGATCATAGATAGCAGTGCGCAATGAGGGAAATTTGACATAGATGGGCAGGAAGGCCTTAGTTTCATACACCAGGGAATATGGGGTCATCTATGTAGAATTACGAATCTTCATCCGATAAGTCCTGAGGGAATTGGGGAGTTTGTCTAGACAACTCTTCTTATTCTGACCAACCATTTTCTACAGAATGTTAGATAGGGTTTGGTAGAATGCCTCAAGCTGTCCATTTTGTTGTGCATGATAGTAGGAGGTATGGTTCGAAATGATGGTGTACATAGAGTACAATTTAATTAGCTCAGCTTCTCGGAATTTCATGTCGTTATCAGCAAGGAAGACATGAGGGACTCCAAATCAGTAGGTGATGTTAGTGCTCACAAAGTCAATGATGGAACGGGCCTTGACCTCCTTGAGCAGAACTGCCTCTACCCACTTGGAGAAGAAATCCCTGTTGGTCATGATGAACTTGGACTCACGAGTTGCCATTGGTGGATTTGGTCCCATGACATCGAGTCCCCATACCGCAAATGGCTATGAGTACTTGGTGGATTGGAGAGGATATGGAGGCTGATGCATGAAGTTATCATGAATTTGGTACACATGGCACCTCTTGGAGAACATTATGCAGTCATAGATCATGGTGGGACAAAAGTACCCAAGTCTCTGGATCTAGTGAGATAGCTTTGACCCAATATGATGAGCCTCACAGGAATAGAGATGAACCTATTAAATGACCTAGGAATTCTCGACTCCTTGAATGAAATGGAGGAGAACCCCATCAAACCCATGCTTGTAAAAGATCTGCTCACGACCACAACCCTCCTATAGGGTAAACTATAACGTACGACATCGAATTCTCCCATTCTTAGCCCGATCATCTGGGAGATTTCCATTTTGGAGGTACTCGATAAAGGAGGTTCTCTAGTCAGAAGTCACTTCAATAACCGTATCCAAGGTACACGGAGGTCCTGACTTGAAGGCATCGATGGTAAGGTGGCCTACCTACATGTTTTCGTCATCATCTGGGGTGACCGGAGCAATTAATCTCTAGTGTCCCATGTGGATAATCAAATCATCTGGTTCGGGCTCTGCCAGTGAGGCAGATAAGATGGATAAGGATTCAGCTCGGCCATTCTAGAATCGAGGTACATGAGTGACTTCTGACCGAGATGAGAATCAGGCCATCAGCCGAAGAGTGAGTTCAAACAATAGTATGATCTCTAGCATTCTGATGACATAATCACCATTAATTTTCTTAATTACTAGTCCGGAGTCCCATTTTACATGCATGTGGGGAAAATCAATATGGAGGGCCAGCTCGAGGCCTGTTTTGATATCCCACTACTCTACCTCATTGATGGTGTAGCCTTCTGACATCAAGAATGAATATGGAATAATGGCTTGTGTTGGGGTAATGAAGACAATACCCAGGGCTGCTCTGTTCAGCCGGGGGTCTTTGAGCCTTCTACTGATGGGGCACCGGGAAGCACCATCAAAATGTATTTTCCAACAGGACATGGCTTGGCCTATCGTGAGAATCACATTATCTGGGAAATCGAGATATATGGACTAGTCTGTAGGAGATGAATTGGCAGCATGAAAATCTACCAATTCTTGTACCTTATTAGCCTTATGAGGAAAATCCTGATGTCGAACAGTTAAAGGATTACCATCCACTGAGCTAGACGGCCTGTCAACATGGGGCGATTCAGGATTTATTTCAGCGGATCTACACAGGACACTAGTTGTACCTCATTATGCTACAAGTAGTACTGCAATTTCTGTACTTCGAATACCAGTGCAAGGCAACTCTTCTCGATAGAAGAGTATCTAGTCTCCGTATCATGGTGAATTCAGCTGAGATAGTAGATACCATTCTCAGCCCCCTCTTTGTTTTTATGGGTGAGATGGGCGCCGAGAGATCATTATAGGGTGGTCACATAATGGACTAGTGGATTTCTAGAAATGGGT
Organism: Viscum album; assembly: GCA_963277665.1. Lineage (NCBI taxonomy): Eukaryota > Viridiplantae > Streptophyta > Magnoliopsida > Santalales > Viscaceae > Viscum > Viscum album. The sequence goes on from OY728139.1 coordinate 701,237,231, forward strand.
GGCATTAAGACCAGAGGCTGGAGTAGATACTGCTTAATTTCCTCTAAATCAATCTGCCACTCTTTGTCCTACTCATACATAGTTCCTTTCTTCATGACCCATGAAGAGGTCTTACACTTGCTGAACAGATTCTCAATGAATCGGCGTATGTAGGCCTAGTGCCCTTGGATGCCATGAAGCTCCTGAATATTACTCGGGGGAGACATTTGAATGTTGGAGTTGATCTTCTATAGGTTAATCTCAATGCCCCTATATTGGAAAACAAAGATGAGAAACTTTACATTGGTGGACCTGAAGGCACGCATCATCTGATTCATCATCAGATAGCAGCAACAGAGGAAGAGGAACACTTTGTCATGGTCATTGAGATGGTCTTGAAGTGGGTGAGAATTGACCACCATCCATAGAACATTCCACCAATTTTCTAAAGATAATATTTAATATGTGTTGCATTGCCCATAGATAGGTGTCACCATCATTCATTAAACCGAAGGGTGTGACTTGGTAACAAAATGTACCTTGTGGTGCATTGAAGGATACACAATCTTCATCCTCGGGGGCCATTTGGATCTGGTTATACTCAGAGTACCCATCCATGTGGGAGAGGTCTTGGAACCCAGTTGTAGCATTGATCCACAATTCCGTCAAAGCAATTGGGAAATCATCCATCATATAGTGAATGTTGAGATCCAAGAAGTCAATAAAGACTCTAATTTGTCCATTCTTCTTCATGACTGGCACAATGTTGGCCAAACACTTGGTGTACTAGAACTCATTAACAAAATTGACTCTGATGATCTTATCAACTTCTGCCTCCACCGTGGCATCATCAAAATGGTGCATCATTCTGGGATGCTGCTGGAACCCACAGTGATTGGCCAGAAGACCGAGGCGGTGGATGGCTCTCTGATGATATAGTCTAGGAATCTCATCATAACTATAGATGAATACATCATTGTGTTTTTTATAGAATTACATGTACTTAGTTAGCTACTCAATGGGAATAGTATCACTGGTCAGTGTGGGTTTCAGGTCTATCTCTCTACCGAGGTTCACCTGTACCAATTCATCGACTATGGAGGAGACACCCTCTTCAAAGGCTTGGGGAGCATCCTCTAAATCTTCTTCTTCACTTATAAAGTGTATAATTAGTGGGAGGAGTTTTATCTAAGTTAGAAGCTCATAATGGGAGGTTTTTACTCACATGAAAGACAATGGACACTACATTGGTGGACTCTTATGTTGCAACAACCATAGCGATGAATCATGTTGATCTAATCCCATCTGGTCTTCAGCCCAAGGGGCAATGCATGATGATATTGAAGCAATAGTGGAAGGTCAGCCTGAGCCAGTTTATTCCATCCCGGTGGAACAAGCAAGTATGACGTATTTCTGTCGCCATGTGGTGGACATCCCAATACCTTATGGGCATAGGGGGCTCCTGGTTCACCAGAGCTGGATTCGAGTAAGAGTATGAGGTTATCTCTCGGAGTCACTTAAACTAGGTAATGTGCTCCCCCTCATTATAGAAACAATGAATCATTGACCCATGTATGATCTTGTAGCCTCAAATCGGTGTATTGGTAAGATATAGGAAACATTCAGATCTTTTCAGGGGTTGGTTGCAGACGTAGCATGCTCAACCTCATTCGCCTGAATCTGCTAGTCCTTTTTTCTTATAATAGTCAGCATGCAGATAACGGGCTTCACATGTGGCAAAGGAAGACACGTCAACTTGAATAAAACCTACTATACCATTAAGGTGGTACTTGAGGCACTAGTGATATGATGAAGGAACCACCGCATAATGGTGGAGCCACAACCTACCCATCAATGCGTTGTAAGAAGTGTCCTAAGAGACAACCATGAACTCAGTAATGGAAACTAGGCCATTAAACTAGGTATTCAAGAAGATATTCCTGACCAATGGCTATATTTTTCTATTATAACCATGTATTCTTTGGTCAGAGGGACTCAGGTAATCTTCAGACAATCCGGATAATGTGATCCTGGAGCCTGTGTCAACAAGACACCAGGAAACCTCCATGCTATTAAACTTGTCGGTAATGTATAGAGGGATAATGTGACCCTATATAGGATAGCCTTCACTTTCTCTAGAGAACGACATGATGTCCTAACATTCATCATGCTCGATCGACTTATAGTGGAAGGCTTTTGAGGCTTCTACCTCCGTCTCAAATGGGAGGGGGATTCTTAAAGCCTCGGCGAGGGCATCACGCATATCTGACGATAAGTGAACGACCTCAATAATGGGAATATTTTGTGGAATTTTAGAAAGATTCTTGAGGATATCATACTTTTGTTCTAGGAATGAAATTATTCTTATAGGAGTTTGCTATGTGATAGGAGGTATCGTGGGACCTGGCGACTTGACCTGCGGCTGACTGGAACCAGGAATATCTCACATCTCACGAGTCAAAGCTAGCATAGTGAGTACTGGATGAGGACCCAATGACTGAGACAAGACTATACTAGTGCTTGGATGATCATGGTGTGGTAGAGATGGCTCTACCTGATCTAACAACATGAACGATGGTGAATGCGGACCTGATGTCACCAGATGAGAAGGTTGTGCATGCTGAGATCTACATTGGGCCTACTACCTATTTTTGGTAGCATGCACTGCCAGGCAGGAAGTACTAAATGAGGCACTCTGAAGGCCCATATAGTCGCAGCTCCATCGACGATGACAACAGATTGGGACGTTGGGAAGATCCTTCTTGCGCTCTTCATCATCCAGATTTATGTAGGGGTTTACCAGCTCTACGGAATTAACTATGGCGTGCCCTAGACAATCACTTGAAGAGTCATCCACTACCAGACATATTTTGGGAGGAATAATCATCTCTAGAGTCATGAAGTCACCGAGGGTACAGGGTGACGATGGAATTGGTGGGGGAATTTGTTTTCCCTTACGCTGTCGGTGGTTGCTCTTATGAGAAGGGGACAACTGAGATGACGATGCATAAGTAGTAAATGTGGATTCTGATGGTTTTTTATAATATAGTAATGCATAGATAACACCATTGGCATGGGTGACTATTTTACAAGCCATCCAGTCATTGTACTTATGGGACCCGCTGCTAGAAACCTGATGCCACTCAGCCTCGTTGTCCTTGTTGCTGTTAGGCATCACGAAGACACATGCCACATGTGCCGAAGCTGGGAATAACTAGAATATGTTGTTATCCACCTGATCTTGATTCTAGTATTTGAACACATAGCATTATTTGAGGCCTTTCCCCATCATCCTGTGATATGGTGGGTAATTATTGAAATCAGTGAGGTTTTCCTCTTCTGGCCTTCTGCACTTAGGAAAAGGTACAATCCCCTACTCTATGGCACTGAAAAAGTAACCAAGGACTTGAGCCTTGTTTAATGAGTAGGTTATGTTCCACCTATCCAGGAATGGGGCCCTTGGAGACTGGCCCAGAGAAGGGGTTGGGGATGATTTCGTGTATGTGGGACCTGGTTATCTCACTTGGGTGGTGGCGGCACGTTTTGCGGTGGTGTCTGCTGATTCTGAGGTGGGTGCTTTTGGCCCGGAGGCTGTGCCTGAGGTGGAGGGGCTCTGCGAGGCTATGAAGGCATCTCTATTGGTAATAACTATATTTTCCTGGGGGACTCTATTTGATCCACTAGGGCAGGCTCAGCCCTGGTGGCCCTTCTCGCGGGGATTGCAGGAGGCAATGAACACACCTTCTTAGCCCGGTGTAAGGATTTTTTAGTTGTTGGGCCTTATCAGAGAACACTCAGAATCCCCTGGGGTAGTTCTGGTTAATCAAATAGTGGAATAATTATATTATATCATTCCTTAGACACAGAGTTAGTAGATTCTCATGAGTTAGTGGAATGCTGAGGGAGTATGTGAGCCCTTTCTACTGGGCAACAAAGTCTGAAACGTGCTCATCGGGCCTCTGATTCCACTTGAAGAGGTCCGAGATACTCATCTTCGTGTTGTGGAACTGAACTGGTAAATAAATTGCCTATGGTGTAATTCCTATCTAGCTAAATATTCGATGGGGAGATGGTTATACCAGACAAACGCAGGCCCTTCCAATGATTGTAAGAAACATCAGAGTTTGGCGGCCTCCTTTTGCGCTAGAGTTCCCAACATGGGTCCACACATTGAGTTAAAGTGGTCTAGGTGCTGCAGTGGGTCACCTATACTATTTAAGGGGGGGAAATGGGATTTAGTAAACCCTGGGGTGCTATAATATCATCCACCCATTCCGGATAAGGCTTTCCATCATGTAGGATTACCACCTGTCGCGTCTCCAATGCCTCGAGACGGGAAATGAGTGCCGCAATTGGATCGTCTAGTTGGGGGTTCTTATCTTAACAAAGATCCCTAACCAAAAACGCATTGGAATATTCTTTAACATGAAATACAGGTCCAGCGGCTCGTGGAGCAGCAGGTGGAACGACCGGTGGAGTAGCTAGGGAACCTGAGCTGGGTCCCGAGGATTGTCACGCTGATCTTTTGGATTTGGAGACATATATCATTCCCTATTTCGTTAAGTTCTAGCCTCAACCCTGTCTTCATGGAAAAGATATGTAGGGTCTCCTAGAGAAAATTTTCCAAGGGGAAGTTGTTCTTGTTTTCGTTATCCCGGTTGAGGATCATCGTAGTCTATTCGTCGCTCTGCAACGCGTTCAGCAAGGTGGTCATCAATAAACTTCTTGTGTTCTGAATGTTGCTAATGCAATGTGTCATTATTGATATCTTCTTATACCTTCTGGACAGATCCAGATGCATCTGAGGGTTTGATGGCTCTGAGGTTCTCTTTGAACTTATTTAGATTCCGGCCGAGGTTTAATGACTCGGTAAGTACATGAAGACCTAGAATATTTCTCTGCTGGAGAGTGACCATTCCCAGTGGATCCAATAGATGTGGAACTACCTCAGTGGGTAAGTACCCATCAAGGAGCTCAATCTCATTCTCTCCCTTTGATAGGACAACCAAGCTAATCGCAGCCCATCCTAAGGTCGTATCCTCGATATCACCTGGAAAATTGGGCTGGTGCTGGATAGATTTGAAATGGAGGGCCGCATGTTACCCCAACGACATATTCTCACTTGGGGAGAAGCCTCCTTCATTATCCAATGGTGTACATTAAATATTTGGATGCATCGTTGCTGGAGGGTCCAATGGCGGCTTGGCAGCTCAGGGCACTGGGCCATGGAATGTGCAGTCAGGTCAACTAAATGGCATTTTTGGCCAATTTCCTCAAAGTGTGCCTAAATCTTGGGTTAGGACAGTCGTCGATGATGTAGACTGAAATGAGTCACCTATAGGGTTTGGCTAAAGCATCTGACCTCATCCGAGGTGAGTGATTACGGTTCACTAAAATTCGGTGCTGCAATCGATCAAAACATCTCTTGGAAATGGTTCATTGCGAGAATATCCCACAAGCTCCTCGGTCCAGATTCAGGGTATGGCCCTTCATTGACCCTCTCATCTACTAGAGGTGGCTGGGGAACTGGTAGTGGTACTGATGCATACCGCCGATATGGCAGTATTGCCGGTAAAGAATATGACAAGTGAGCTGACAAGTCACCGCATCTTGGGATATCCTTAGAAGAGCGTAGTGACTTTTCCACCACATCGTGGTAAGATGGGATGGCGTCTGTAGTTTCTGGAATAGGGACTAAAGATACTGGTGATGGATCGCACTGCTGGTCATCCACCATCTGTCACCAGAATTTCCCTCTATGATCTATTGTCGAGATAGAGAGTGCTTCTGGTGAGGATGGAGGCAATCATGTGACTAAACATTGAAAAAACACCAAATTATCATCTTTAGGTATATACCTATGGATGGAGGTGGGAATCCAATGGACCTAACATTATAGAATTATGAGCCTAATGTGCCTTGTTCCTACCCTAACACTTGACACAGAGGATCTAGGCGAGGGTTCTTTCGTTGAGTCGTATTCTGCCTCAGAATCTGAGAAGCATACTGGTTTGATCTCAATATGAATCTTTTCAGCATTATTTTTATGGAAGAGATGATCCACCCTCCTACACACTGATGGTTTATCGGGATATGGAAGATTTCCAACAAGAGGAGTTCCTTCGGCCACACTGGTGCCGAGGCGGGGAGGACTTCCACCTGAGTGATCTGGGGTGCGAGGAGAATTAGGAATGATCTCAATGGGAACATAGGAAGGACTATCATGAGCACTGATTGATGTGTGGAGGTAATCTCCATGGGAAACTCTTGAGTGGGTAGGACCTCCACTCAATCTGGTAGGAGCACGGGTATGACCTCCATGCTTGTTTCCCCTAACAGTGTCAGCCTGAGGAAGGTACTCGTACTAGTTGAGTTAAACAGGGGTTGGAACTCTATGCTGGGTACTAATGAATTGGGGATAACCTTCGTTTCCCTACCCACTGAGGCGAGGAGGACCTTCGTGAGCTGTTGTAAAGACATGGGTTAGCCCCGCAAACTAGATATTGACTGGGTGTGTAACATCTCCATTATGTCGGTCTGTAGAATAAGGAATAACCCCATACCTGATGTAATGATCATGAGAGAGGCTCCTGTGATGAGTTTCACTTCTACGGGGATGACCCTCATTTGTATTTAATGTAGTATGGATTAGACCTCCATTCCAAGCTTGTATGTGGGGAGGAACCACATTCTCAATGGTGGTGGTATAGGTTGGACCTCCGTACTGGGTGTCGTCATTGTGGGTAAGTACGTGGTGGCCTCTACCTATGTTGTTGACCGAGAGAGTCGACCCAGCCTACTAGTGGGGAAGTTGGGGCCTCGATCCGGGCCTGGCATATAAGTTCCTCTGCTCAGCATACACATGGAGCTGATGATATGTGTCAACGGTGTAGTGATCCATAGTATTTGTTGAATTTGACTCCCCTTAGCGAGTTTCCTCCTCGACATGTGCCCGAAATTGGCATCAGGTAAGCCAGATCGGGGCCGGCAGTGCAGGAACGTAGTTTAACTCCCCCTAGACTCATGGGATCGGGTGTAGGTGTTGGTGCGGCCGAGTGGGGGGCCCTCATTGGGGACCCTAGGGATGATATACCAGCTAGGCTAGCCTGGACATCACCTACCTCATCGGCGTAGGTGAGGAAGTCATTGAAGAATTCTGGGGAGAGACTCCCAAAACAATTGTGTGTCAGGGTGGGGAGAAGTGGCTCCCTACACAACCCTTGGGGTGGCGGTGGTGAAGAGGCGATGACGCTTTGAAATCCTAGTGGGCCATATCTTGAGTAGGGATAATCCCTTTCTCCATCTATCATCATAAGAGGTCATTTATTACCCTTCATTGAAATATTTCATAAGGGGAGATAGGGCATGGGTGCCCAACATCCACATTTATGAAAGCAGTCATGGAAGCGGTGGAGCCGTGCAGGATTTCCGCGTTGGTGCTACCCTGCCCCTACATCAGTGGGTGGGTGGTGATCAGATTCCTAATGAAGCAACATAGTTCCTAGAAAACATGGAGATGAAAACATTAGTTCTGAAACAAAGAAATCAATGTCCACTTCCCCAGTGCCTTCCCATCTCCTATTTCTTGTAAGACAGATCCAAACTGAAAACGTCGTAGACCGAGATTCCCAACGTTTAACTTCCCCAAATTTGGGATAGTTTCATGCTAGGCCCACTATTTTCTTTGCAGGACCTGGTGCCAGATAACTAGAGCTGGTGACACACTAATCCACTAAGGTCTTTAAGATTACTAATCTACACAATGAGGAGAGGAACATCAATTCAGGTTGACCATTTCTATTCCATATGCTTTCGTCGGGGAGTTCACATTCATGTTTCGAGGACAATGAGGACGCATTGATTATTGACCTGTATTCACACTTCCCAAGGGCGGGTGGCATCCGTGACATATTCAGGGATGTTTTATCCTTGATCGAAATGGGATGATGAGATGTCAACACTTCCTTCTCTGAATTCCTTCTCTGAAATCATCACCATGTTTGGGTCTCCCTTATATAATAAATAAATGTTTCGTGAAACTCTTCCTAGTGCCATATCTTCATGGAAACCGGTTAATTACATTGCATATGTCAGGATATTCCAAGGGGTCTTGTCGGGGAAGAAACCTTCGGTTGGGGACGTAGTCATGTTGGACATCACTAGAGTGTCTGGATGCCGGAACACTGCCATGCCTGGGTTTCTTCCCCTTATTATATGAAATTTCGAGGGTGTGAAAGTCCGAAGAATCCCATGTCGAGTGCAGAGAATTATATTCCATGGTGATGTCTCTGAGGTATTCCCCATCTTGTAATGTTTAACAAAGGGTATGCCGCGAGTTTAACATCTAGCTGAGATGGATCAGACTGATCATAAGTCTGACAAGAGGGGATTAGATGGGTGAAACACCTGTAAGTAACACTGATGCTGGGACTAACGCATGGTTAAGTACCCAGGTATTTCTATGAACAGTGGAGAAATAGATATGGCTTCATCACACCAGGATGTGGCGGACCGGGTAGAATGAAGGTGGATGATGGAGAGTTAAATAAAATAGTGTGGGGTGAGGTGGAACCATCATGATGGTGATGGTGGTATTTGGATTGATCGTTGAAGATACTTTCTATGTATCCTCATGGTGGGAATCAATGTCTGCATAGTTCGATGGGAATGTGGGTCACATGAGGAGGTGGCCCACGACAATGGACGCATGGATGGGATCCAGAGGAAGTTGATCCTCCGGGTCAGGGGCATGAACTTCCCGAAACACATAGGCTCGATGGAAACACAATGATGAGACATGGGTGATTGGCTTCAACCTCAGAGAGGCTTCCTACGTATCTTGACTAGGAAATGATCAAAGTCCACATAGTTCAATATAGAGGCATAGAATCGGGGTCTGCGTAGAGGACAATGACCCGATGATATATTGGGGCTTATATGTGGTTTGCATCCATGGATGGACTGATGCTTGAGGGAAGGACAAAGATTTTGATCCTAATAAAGGGGATATAATTGATTACTATTGGATTAGAAATTCATTGGATTACTGATGGATTGGATTGACAATTGATTACTATCGATCAGGGTACACAACAGCTTACCATTAGTTTGGGTCGTAACGGCTTACCGTTGGATGGGTCTCTGTTGGTTGGGATCATGCTATATGGGGTCACAATGGCTTAATACTGGATGGGGTCATGAAGGATTTCTGATGGATGGGGTCACAACAACATACCATTGGATGGGGTCACAACGGATTACTACTGGATGGGGTCACAATGGCTTACCGCTGGATGGGCTCACAACAACATACCACTTGATGGTGTCACAATAGATTACCACTGGATGGGGTCACAACGACTTAACATTGGATGTGGTCACAACGGCGTACCACTGGATGGAGTCACAATGCCTTACCGCTACTGGATTGGGTCACAATGGCATACCATTGGATGGGATCACAACTTCTTACCACTGGATGGGGTTGAACCTCATTGAGGCCTCCCACGTAACCTATCTAGGAGATAGGGATCAAGGCCCACATAGTTCAAGTGCATATAGTTTAAAGTCTTGTGGGAAGAAAAGGGGGCATGAAGTTTAATTTCATGCGGGAAAAAGGTGAACATACCTGAAAAGGTTGGTTGGAACAACTGCGTGTTGGCCATGAACCTCATGGAGGCCTCTTACGTACCTCTCCTTGGAAATGATCAAAGTCCCCATAGTTCGGAAGGGGTTGGTGAGATGACATAAAGGGAGTTAGGACCAATGGTTGTTGGTATTAATCCGCAGGGAGGATTTCTACGTACCTTTACATGGTAGGGATCAATGTCCACGTAGTTTAGGAGGGGTTAGTGAGCCGATGTGAAGGGAGTCAGGACCAATGAATGGTGGGCTTGAACCTTGGGGAGTCTTCCTACGTACCTTGCCTTGGAAAAGATCAAAGTCCCCCTAGTTTGGGATGGTCTGGGTGAACCGATGTGATAATGTTTGGGATCAATGGATGGTGGGCTTGAACATTGGGGATGCTTCGTAAGTACCTTTCCCAAGAAAGGATCAAAGTCCCTGTAGTTCGGGATGGTGTGGGTGAACCAATGTGAAGATGGTCTGGACCAATGGATGGTGGGTTTGATCCTTGAGGGGGCTTCCTACATACCTTCCCTTAGCAAGGATCAAAGTCCCCATAGTTCGGGATGGTGTGGCTGTACTGACATGAAGATGGTCGGGACAAATTGATGGTGGGATTGAACCTCGGGGAGGCTTCCTACGTACCTTGCCTTGGCAAGGATCAAAGTCCCCATAGTTCAGGATGGTGTGGGTGAACCGATTTGAAGATGGGTGAACCGATTTGAAGATTGTCGATACCAATGGATGGTGGGCTTGAACCTTGGGGAGGATTTTTATGTACCTTTCCTTGGAAAGGATCACAGTCCCCATATTTTGGGGTGGTGTTAAGGCTTACACTCTAAGGAGGCCCAAACAGGAGGTCATGGTCGATGCTTACTCTAAGCCCACATGAGTAATGCTCGGTGTGAGAAACAAGACACTATCAAGACCTGTAGATCACATTGTGAAAGGTGCATATATGGAAATTGGAATGGGTATTACACACGGTTAGTAGCCCAAAGAGGAAATAGGGGCTTACAAGTGATCCATAGCCCAGGGAGATGAATACTTGGACTTACTTCAGGATGGAGGCCTGAGTTGTGACACAGCCCAACGTGAGAGGGATTTGGAATCTAATAAAGGAGGTATAAGGTGCCCGTACCCCACTCTCTAGTCCTTTTCACCTAGGAAGAGATGAGTATCATGGTTGCTACCTCCTGCAAGAAAGGATAGGGGATTACAACAAGGTTTTTCCCTTTCCCCATAGATAAAATCCAATCTGATAAATTGGATCTCAATCCATGTGAGTAATGATTCACTCTCATGGGGACCAGTGGTCATGAATAATGTCCAAGGTGGTGGTAAACGTATGATGCATGGGGCGGGGTCACAGTTTAACATAATGTGTTGAGGACAATGGGGCATGGCAGTTTAACATTCTGTACGTCGGACAAGGTGGGTTCACTCCGCACCCCTTAGGACATACATGACTAATACCCACCCTCCCTTGGGGAAGGGAAGGCATTAGTAATGCCATGGTTAAGGGGTGTTATGGAGTGATCCATTGAGGGGTCCACCTTATAATGACTATTCACAGAAGCAATAGTCGTTAACATGAATATGTGATAAAGCATGTGGAGAAGAAATATAATGGGAAGCACCTCCAAAGGGACATTGAAATCACTTCATGAAATCCTAGAGTGTCACATGGGAAAAGGGGTTGTGGAGCAAAGGGGATTATAAGTAGATTCCTCATAAAGCTCTGGTGATCCATGAAGTGGAGGGGCTTCGCGATGGGGTGTGCTTCGCAAAGTGAAGTTTCCTAGAACAAGCATAGGGCATAAGTGCATATTAAAGGTGCACATTAAAGTGGAAAACTATTCGTGGAGCCGTGCTTCGTGAATAAAGGGTGCATGGTGAAGGACATCATTGCAAAGCAATGTGCATCGTGTAGTACAGTGACCATGCCTTTGCATATAAGACATATGTGCGTGGAGGTACTTCATGAAGTATAAGTTCTCTACAAAGAGACGAGTACCCTTCGGGACCCCCTTCATTCACGGAGGCCTGTGGGCTCAGGGAAGGGTATCCCACATTGAAGAGGGGCCAAATTCAAATAGAGGGAGAGGCACTTTGTGATGAAAAATTACCTTGAGGAGATCATGATTTGCAGAGTAAATGTTGCTTTGCGATTTGGTAGACAAGAATAGGAAAGGTCATAGGATCTATCTGTTGGGCTCGAGGGGTTATAGGCAAGAGGTGTTGTAAAGCAGAGCTCACTCGACCTGATGAGAGAGAATTCTCTACGGTGGGTTCACGAATGTCAAATGGGTTCAGAAAGCCTCCCCCCTCCTTGCACTGCAGAGGGTTTGCGAATGTTAAATGGGTGCAAAGAGTATCCAACCTCTTTTCTCCACGGTGGCTTTGCATAGGGGAATTGTGCGCTGGTTGGGGGCTACAGGGGTTCCGCGATTAGTCTTCGCTAGGAAACCCCTAATGTGTTCTGTTTCTTCATTTTCTTCCAAAATTTTGGCACCAAAACTGGGTTATACACTATGTATACTCATATATTTTGAGTACCAATAGGGTATATGAACAGAGATTTGTGTTAAGATACACACTGTATACTGTTGGTACATGTCATTTAATTATATTTGAGACTTCTCCCTTGTGAATATTTATCTTTATGACTCTAATGGAGGCCCACAAGTATCGTATCCTCATTAGTTTTCCACATTGGAAATGAGGGTGGCCATGGTTTTGGTGTGTGAGATGAGACACAAGGTGAGGTTAGGGGATCTCTAGCTAGAAACATATAGACAAGTATCAGTTGAGTGGATTACCTTGTTCTATCCTTATGAGGGTACAATGTGGCATTATATCTTGAGAATTATATTACAATCCCATTGAGAAAAAGATATAAGATAGAGTTTTTGTATCCCTCTGAGAGGCTGGGGTGGGATACTTAATCGTTTTGACTTCCCTTGATGTGGTTTATGATATCATCATGAACATTTTGCATGATGGATATCCCATATCCGTCAGGCTATTCTAGTAGGGTTTGTGGTATCGTTGGTTATATAATACCTTATGTAGCAGGTGTTTTCAATTTGTTTTATGTAATAACTAGGTATATAATACCCTTCTGAATAGCAGGGATCAATTGGTTTTTTTAGCATCATCGAGAGTGATCCCCTACATAGAATTTGGATCTAGATATTGGTTTCCAAAATCAGTCCTGGCTGTGATATCGAATTTTAGCATTAAAATAGCTACAGTTCTGGTTCTGGTTATTTGGTGTCCCCCATAAGGGATAGGTGTGATCCTATTTTCGAGTAATGAGATCTTAGATGTTTTAAATAGGGTTAGTGGATTCCCCAACCTGGGATGGGAGGGGTCCCCTAGCTGAGTATTTTTGTCACCTGGGTTTCTCTATGACATTGTTTGTGGCATGACCCAATAAGTGAAATATATTGGGTCTATTCCACCTAGAATGTTGGGATTGTGACATCAACATATCATTTATAATGGTGTGTATTCTCTTAGATGAGTTCCATCATGGATATATGGTTTGTTACAAATGATTTAGAACTCTCAGATATACAATCTATAAATGTAGGGTGATGCCCGATGAGGGTTATATAAGGTATTAGCCATCTTGGATTGCATGAGTCATGGTGTGAGTTCTCACAGAGTATATTTACCTTAGATACTAGAGTACAATATTGTGGCACGTTGTGAGGTTCAGACCTCATGAGACATGGAGTTCAAGATAAGTATATCGAGGTGAATATAGGATCTTTTTGTGGATGTCACATATCATGCTTGACATACCATGTGGATTTTAGTAGTCTAGTCTTGTATAGATGAGTATTGGCTAAGACGGAGTTTCTCTATCGCATTGCGTTCCCTTTGTCTTGGGCCAAGTTTACTATTTCCTTTCATTTGATCCATTTTATTTTTGGTTTTTGGGGAACCTACTATGTACTCTTATACTCACCCATACATGGGCTTATCCTAAACATGTTTTGTCTTGTGTAGACGATATTCCATTTGATGGAGTCCTAGGAGAATAAAAAGTTGGAAGACATTAGAGAGGTAGATATTCTAATGTGGTAATTAGTGCTTGGCCAAAGAGCTTTCTTGATATTGAATTTGATAGTAGTCCCCTCCTTTTGAGAATGTTGGACACTTTTATAGTTTTGGTGGGCTTGTATTTCTCACTTTTTATACTTTTTGTACATTTATTTAACTCTATTTTTGTTATAGATGTATGAATTCATTTTTGGTTTTAGATATTGTTATCTCAACACAATTTTATATATATGAATGATGGTGAATGCATATAGGTACAATAGACTAAGGAATCCCATGTGTGTGATATCCGTAATCAATGCTGGGAGCTAGCCCATAACATATTAGAGGTTCTCTTGGGGAGTCACGTCATAGACCCAGGTAGGTCAGGTTATAACAAGATGATAAATTATATTAATAGAATAATAATTATTTCATTAATATCAAAATTATTCATTAATTATATGTTTATAAACATCTAACATAAGTGGAGATGAAAAACTAATTACAATGCTATGTAGAGATGGTAGTATGTATGTATGCAAAAGAAATGATTTCATTTTGGATAAGTTGCAATGGTGATAGAAAATGGATGTACCACTAACATAAATATATTTTAATGGGGTTTATATACTTATTTAACTAATCAATTAGGATTATTTTTGTTTTGGAAGATAATTAGGAAAATAAGAACATTAATATCAATTGTAAAGTCATTAGAACTTCTTTTGGTTACCACATATGTAATTAAACTTAATCCTTCTTAAAATTTTCTTTTGAGAAGAGAAAATAGTATAGACAAGAAAAATAAAATTTTGAAGGTATTTTAGAAACGATTGGACTCAATAATTTTCTCCATATGTTTTTATAAGATATGATTGGAGGTTACCTTTTATTTGAGTTGTAGACGGAAAACATTGTAATATATGGAATGTTTTCATATAATATATGAACAACTAATATAAAAATGAACCAAAATATAATAAATTTTAATATAAGAAGAATTATTTTGAAATAAAACCAACTAATGAGATTTAAGAATGTTGTTCATTTTATATTGATGTCATATACCTTTATATTAACCATTTTATCACATTTAATTGTTAACTCTGGTTATAAATTTTAAATATAATTGATATTAATTTTTTTAGAAAAATATGTTTACCTCATTACCAAATATTAACTATTCAAATTATAAAACATTAATACATATAAAAATTTTCAATTCCTTGAAGTTTTAGACATTAATTTTTAAATGATTTTTTAAGAAGCAAGGAAAACCCATTTTTTTGAATAATCCCCCCTAAAGTGTAAACATTATTTTATACCATATTCATGTATAATTATTATTTCTAAGGGATTTGTTTGAATATTTTTAATTAAATTTGATTTATTTGACTTTAAAATCAAACCAAAACCAAAAAGGAACCTCGTGAATACTTGGCTCGGTGAGAATAACCAAAAATAGTTTTTTTAACAAAATATCACATAGGGAAATGAGGAAGCATGTTTGAAGAGTCCCTCTTATTCCACTTCATTTTTTACTCTACCTTTTCCTTGTTCAACCCATTCATTTTATAAACATTTCATATTCTTTTAAAAATATAAACAAGTTAGACCATTTCATTATTGGAATTTAAATAGAATATTATTGAGGTTTTACCTTCTCCATTTTACTTCTTTGATAATTGGATAGTATTTTGGGATTATTATTTCCTTTTTTCCAGTTATAGGTGAAAATCATTGTTCCCGGAATAATAGAAGTTCATTAGTAGAGTGTTTGGATATGTTCACTTTTATTAAGGCTTTTTGGGTGCCTCATAGTGATCTTCTTGGTTTGTTCCATACTAATTGAAATTTCCATATTAGTGTGGACGATATATGGATGGGAGACTGACTAATGGTCTTAGAAACATTTTATTATCCCTTTTATATACTTGTGTTAATGCTCTAGTATTTTTATGGTTTGGGATTTTTTGGTGACTATTGATTTAGAACGTTTATAGGTGGATTGTTTTGTATCTGATTTTTTTTCTGAGTTTTTCTTTCCTATTAATTAGTGTATAAGTGATTATATATACTCTAAAACTGAGTAAAATCACTACTATAGATTGTGTTATGGTGGAGTGAATTGACATGCCCATGTACTTAATTTCTATAGTAATTTTATTATTTTTTAATTTTAAAATTTTTCATGAATTCTCTGTAGATCATATTTCATTTTTGGAATTATAGGGATTTTAGTGAAAGTATAATTTTTTTCATGGATTGTGAAAAATAGGGGGCCTACTCTTGAAAATTATTAAACATTTTTTAGAGGTGTCAAATTATCCGGTGTATGTTTTTGTAAATTGTGTGGCCTAACCATGTACAGTACCCTTCTTTTCTTGTAATTCACGCATGATTGGTTCATGGTTTAGTAAACTGTAAGGACTTTGTAAAAATTTAATTTTTATGAAATTTTTATTTTTAATAATAAAAATTTTTAAGCAAGTGGGTCTCTCCCACCTCATATTATCCTGACATTTTTCCAGGGCAAGGACATGGGGATTTCATATCCCCCGATCATTTTTTGAGTTTTCCCATTATCTTACGATGATTTATTCACGGTTTCCTACTATTTCATAGTATCATTTTACTTATTACCTTATTCATAAACCATCATTTTATCTTCCAATGTAGTTTGATAAACCCTAGGAGACGGTTTTCCTAAATCTTATGTGGTCCATTGTTTTTATGGTGTGTGAATCATTCCATCAACATTAATATATTTTTAATTAGTGTTTCACATAATCTTCATCCATTTGACGAAGGTGTTTCTATGCCTTATAATTTGAATACAAATAATTTTATTGTGATGGTTATTATAAATTCATTTTTATTTAAATATTATCTTCTATTAAACTTATAAATTGACTTGAAAGGTTTTTTAAACCTATATTTTGGTTTCAAATGGTTTTATAAATTGGTTTTTATAACTATACATTTTGAACTAAGTTTATTTTACTATGTGTTTATAAATAATATCAAAAGGTTTCTCCTCAAGGAATTTTTGTACATTAATGAATCATGGAACCCTTAAATGCTCTCACATGAATTTATTTATGATTTTGACACATTTATTTATTTAGTTTAATAATTTGAGCGTCTTAATGTGTTTAAATGATAAATGTGTATTATTTTTAATGAAATTTTTGTTTATATAACATTTTTTATTATACCATGATGTTTCAAATATATATATCTAATGATATTGATGGTATTAAACTATAATTATCTTTTTATGATTCCAAAGGGGATTAAACATTATACTTGATCTTAAAATGGTTTTTCAAATGAGATTTTAAATGTGGTTTATAAATATTAACCTGAATTCCAATTTTTAACCATAGAAAAGGAACATTATGAATAATATTTATTTTGATTTTTTAAAAGTTTTCTTAGAAATGTTATTATAATTTTTATAAACCTATTTTTCATTAGGATAATTATATAATTTTTTTCAAAAATAGGGTTGAAATCTTATGTTAATCCCCATATAATAATGGTATATCTTATCTTGTTATCAGATTTGATTTAATAATGATATTATGTCTTTTAAAGAGGGTATTTAAATCCACAATCACTTTATATATATCCCTTTAAAAAATAATTTTGGTGAGAGTATTCCAAACTATGATGTAATGTTGATAGACCCTCCATAGTTTAAATATATGTGTTAAAGTGAACCCTCCTACTTTACTTATGTAATTATAAATCATGAATTGGTTTCCAAAACATTCAATTATTATAAGTTCAAGTTTCACACATGTTTACAATAATCAAGGACTTCACCACCATGGTATAGTGTCTTACACTATATAAATAAATTAATTGGGTGGATTGAGATAATGATAAATGAATAAGAAAATAATTAATGGCCAAATTGAAAACCAAATATAATCTCACTAGATAATAGAAAATGTTATTTGAAAATTAATATCGATGAAATAGAAGAAATAATGGTTCTTATTCCATAATGTTCATGAAATCAAGCATTAAAATGGGGGTTTCATTACACTTATCATTCACACCATGTTTAACCCTCTATAGAAATTGTAACTGAGATTAGAATGGTATAAGAATTCATGGATAAACATTGAAAATAAGAAAGAAATAAACTAATAAAAAACCTAATATCTAGTAATTCACAAGTGTAATATCTCTCATGTAGTATTCTACTCAAACACACCCCAACCTTATCTTATAGAAAAGTTTATTTCACTTTGTAGTACCTTGTTTAGAAATCTATGTTATCCTCATGTTAAAATAATCAATATCTCCCCCCTTTACTCATCACGGTCTTCCATAAATATATTTATTTTCAGAACTTCTCAAAATCCATTGATGAATCTTTGATTTTGAGTTTCCATATTTTATATGTTTCCTTTTCTCAGATTTAAACATCCAAGTAACACCCCTTTATCGCTATCATTCACACTAAATTGGTAGCACAAAGATTAATATTATGTATTTTATCTAATAAAAATAATGACCTATGATGGGTTATGGAATCTTGTTGGTAGCCTTACATAGTTCTTATATCATGGAATTGAATGTTACATAGGTTTTAATGTCTAAGTGTTACATATACATAGGTCTCCTTCTATTTAGTGGACTTTAAGTAGTCACACATCTCCCAAGAGTAAGACATGTAATATATAATGACCGTTATGCATCATGTGGAGTTAGAGATTTAACCTTAAAAATCTTAACCCAATGGGTCAAATGAGATCTAGTTTTAGTATGCAATATATTTTTATTGTCATGTGGCCAATTTTAACATAATCTTCCATCATATGGTCAGTCCGAACTATTTTGTATTAAATTCATCAAATGTTGGATTTCATGGAAATTTTTCAATGTATAGAAGGTTCATTGATCATATCAGGATTCTATATTGGTGTCAATTTATATGGAACTATGGTAGGTTGAAGAATTTTCAATGTTTTAACCATGGTCGATTCCGAAAGGCATGGTCATTCAACTTCATGTTTTTGGTCTGTTAGCTGATCACATGAAAGATTGTTACCACATGGTAGTTTCCTTGCGTGGCCACTAAAATATCTTTTTGTGGTTAGTTGACCTAATATGAAGTTGAAAAGTGACAATATGGTACATTTTATGTTCATCATGTAGTTGTTCAAGTACTGATCTTACGATCAGTTGACTATAATTCTTCATAATTCCTAGTTTAGCGTAGAACTCCAGTTATTTCATGAAATTACCTCCATATACCTAAAATAGTTATCAAAACATTCATGAATAAATGTTGGCTTATTTACAATATGTCCAAATATCATATAAATTAATTAAATACAAGGTTAAATTTTATTTCTCAATTAGACTGTAGATTATTCCTTAAGCTAAAAACATTGATATAATAATTTGATATTCACAAAATGGTGGGGTTAAAATCATTTAAACTCAATATAAAATGATTGGAATCATTAGTATTTCCAATCAAAAATACATAATTCTTCGATTCAAGACAAGTGAACTTCAAAATATTTCCAAATCAAAGTTCAAATAATAAGATAATTTCATTTAATTTTTAAATATCATATCCTTATATTTAACATTACTCTTCAATGTTCTTGATTCATTTTTCTCCATTAATAATATTAAATTAATTCTCACCTCTTTCGTTACCCTCATAGACACTTATACCTACCTACCACGAATATTAAACTCAACATCAAGATTGACTTTGGAGAAATGTTTTTCCACATTCATAGAGAATAAAATTCTCACCATATTATTGATTAAGTTTCTCATATCCTCTTAAATAGTCATCTAATTTTTCATATTTTTAGGGCTAATAATTGTTTTTATCTGTTTGTAGGATTGGTAGGATTTGAATGTAAAACTATTGATCCTGACTGAGGGGTATTGGATCTAAAATAAGAAGCCAGACAAGATCTTCAGCTTCCACCAAGTGAATATTTATCCTTAAATTCTTCTTGAAGTAAATCCCCATAATCTAATTAAATAAATAAAACCCAAATAATTTAGATATTTAATATAATAAAATATTTTAGTACCTATTTCCTCTTGATTTTTTTCTAAAAAACAATTTTTTATTGTTTTGAATATTGTTTTTTAATATGGATAAGGAATTTATAATTTATTTTTAGTGGAGTGTGTTCTACATGTCCATAAATTTTATTGTATTCATTATTTTGTATGATGTTTTTCAGTACCTGCCTTCAATTACTTCTATATTTATCGTTAGTAAGCTTAAGTGGAACGAATCTTTATGACTGGTTTTGACTAAAAATTAACCACCATTTTCTCCAAATTTAATTGTATGTCAAACCATATAAAATATCAATAGGAAAAACTATATTTATTAATTTATTCCTAAAACCCTTTTTCCAATGTTTTATCAAGAATTCATATCTTTATATTAATTCAAAATCATTTTTTGAGGGAAATATATGGACTTATTCCCATCAGAATAGTGGGGGTATTTTATGGGAATCCTTAGATAATATCATGTTATTATCTATTATACATTATGGGATTATTTTATTAAAATTTTATTTAATAATTTGTAACAAATATAACTTTAAATTTCATTATATTTTTCTAAAAAGAACATTGTAACTCATTTTCTCCCTCCTAAACACTTGTATTATACATAGATTATGAAAATCATTCTTAAAAAATATAGGTAAAAATATTTGGATTATAATGTGGATTCCTAAAATTTTAATCCACTGTTGTTAATCTATAAAAGGGATAAATTTATAGTTATTGAAGAAAAAAGTCTCCACTATTAATAAAATGGATTTAAAATACAACTAACTCCTCGATCATTTAATAATATATACCATGAATGCACCAAGGTTTTGATTAGATTACGCAAATTTTATTCTATATTTTTATACTTTTGGGTTCACTAAAGAAATATAAATTCTAAGGAAAATTTCTTTATTTTTTCAGAATCCTCTCAGGTAAAAGATTGAGTATTTAGGACTGGACATCTTGGCATGAGTTTAATAAAATAGTAGGTTTTGTGTAAAATTTCATCCCTATGAATTTAAAAAAATAATTCATTTCTGTATTCCACTAATAATTTTTTTAGATATAATTAGTTTCTCAAAGTTTTCATGGATTAAATTTTCTCCAGGGTAATATACTAAATCTAAAATATTTCAAAAAAAATACTAATGATAAAAATGTGAAAACAAATTTTTTTTAAAATCAATGAAAATATAGAACATTCGAAAAGTAAAGAACTACAATGGTTCCCTCCCCTACACAGAATTTATTTAGTTCCATAAATGCATTAAAATTGATTTATCATGTAGTATATTTTAAATTTAATCATAGAATACAATAAAATTTAAGAATAGGTACAACATAGTTGGTTTTCTCTGATTAATATGTTAGAGGAGTGGGGTATCCTCCACTGACTCCTATGAAAAGTTCCCATATTATTTCATCAATTGATGTCTGCTAACAGTGAATGGTGTCTACTCCATTTCTTTAACAATATTAAAAAAACCAAAAGTATATACATGATTAATATAATAGTAACCTTCAAATCAAGAAACAAACATACCTTTTAACAAATTGATTCATTAGTTGTATGAAAATACATGATCTCTACGATGAAAGGTTTCTAGATGAATTGACCAGTAAGGATAAACCCTTGTTCTCTATTTATAAATTTTAGAACACGTAAAGGTATCTCTCTTAAATAATTTCAAATATTATAGTTGTAATATTTCCTATTTTCTAGCTTTACCCAAGTCCATATTCAATTCTCTCAAAGTTAAATAGTTGTTGTCTTCTAGAACCTTATGTATATGATCACTTTTTCCATAAATAAATAGATAGGGGATCCTTTATATTTTTTTCTTCTATATCTTTCTTCATGAACATAAGTAGCTAGAAACCTCTTCGACTAGACATTCATACTAGGATTAACAGTTGTCTCTAAAATTTCCATGGTATCCCTCTTAGGAAACTTGATCTTGTAAATTTTTCTATAGATGATAGGGTGTTATTTTATTATGGTACAATCTATATGTTACAATTAATGAATCCATTTTATAGTTGATAAAATTATTCACTTCATCAAATATTATGGCTTCGATCACTCCAAACTAATAAAATTTATTATCCCTGACCAAATCACCCACAACATGAGCCTAATTATTTTTATTATATTTTGATTTCTCCCTTTTCGAAACATAATAATTTACAAGTAGAATATAATAATTTTCAGAACCTATTGGAAGAGTTCCCATAAAATCTATACTCTAAACATTAATGATTTAGCAAAATATAATTTGATTTTCACAAATTTCATTTTTAAAAAAAATTATTTCAAAAAAATGAAATTGTAGTAATTTTTTCAAAATTAATGGCTACTTTTTAAAAAATTTGTAAAATAAATTCATGAATATAGAAATTTTCTAATTTTAAATTTTGTTATAATTTGGTATATATAGCAAAATTGTTGAGAAAAAATAGAAACAAATTTAATACCACATTAATGAGGGAATATTCTAATGAATTAGTCATTAAAAACATTCCAAAGAAATCGATATAAAATAATGTAAAATCTGGACTAAAATTTTATTTTTGGTATTTTGAGGGGATATAAATGATTTTAGTTTTTATATGTTAACAAATATTTTAATAATTTATCATACTATGAACTTAAACATTAACAAAGTTAATTTTCTCTACCAGAATGCGGTTTTGTGCTACTGTGTAAGCAAGAATCACCACACTCGTTGTGTTTTCTAGTCCACTCAAGTGATCGAAAACCTGGTTCACAGATTTCTTTTTGTATTTTCATTTGATTTTGATATCTTTCTGAAAGATAATTTATAACACTTGGCTTGGATTTCAATCATTATTTTTATTAAACACATAATTGTTTTACAGTCCAAAAAAAATACAATTTTGTTCAATAAACATATTATATGTATTTATTGAAGGCAAAAAACACTACCAAAAACTATTTTGATAAGGTTTTATAGTTTAATTATAAATAATAAATGGTATTTGATTTATAGAATATGAATTTTTTACTTAAATCAATTTTTTGATAGTGGTCTGCTCCACTTTCTTGGTTAGAAGAGTAAAAAATTAGCTCAAATGATTTTTCGCAATTTAGGGTTACGTCACTGGTAGGGTTATCAATATAATTTTTATTTGAACGAGGGATTAATTTCACTCCTTTGTACAATAAAAAATACCATCTTTCAAAATTTGTCTTTATAAAGGGAGAGAAATCATAAAAAAAATTAATAAACCTTATTCACAATCCTAAAAGTCCAAAAAATTATCTGTCATGTTTCACACAGGTGGGGTAAGGCACAGAATTTATCAATTATTTTTTTCTATAAAATTTAATGAATTTCTATGAAATTATGTGCCCTAGTATAGTTATTATTTCTAAAAAAAATAAACTTTTGAAAATTCAAGAAAAGGTTATTTCCAATATACGTTATCAATAATTTTTTAAAATTGTTTTTAAAACAAATAAATGGAATTTCCAAAATAAATGAAATTATCCAATAATACCTTAAACCAATCCACAATGTGATAAAACAATAAACTTATATTTTAAATATAAATGGTATATGGAACATTAAATAGTCCAAATGGAATCATACAATAAGTTGTTTTTCCAAAAAAGGAATGCAAAAGTGATCTTCTATTGGACATATGGAGCAACAATCACATGGGAATTAAGTTAATATACATATTATAATAAATAATGATTTATCCATTATAATTTATATAATATCAATTCCATAAATGGGATAGAGATATGTTACTTTTTAGGGACCTAGTTAATCTTAATATATTCTATAAGAACACTCTACCTGCTTGGAATTCTCATAGGGGGTAATTCATTCTTTTCATTCCTTATGATGGTTGGGACAATTTATTATGAACTAAATGAATGGGGCTGATTCATTTTGGGTGTAAAATAGGATATATGATTTGAGATTATATGTAATGGTCTATAGATCACTATACGACCTCTATAAAGGTGGGATTAATCTACATTTCGGTCTGTCTAATTGGTTTAGAATCTCCACCAAGTAAAATTTTATGTGATCAGATTTTGGCCTATTCTGGAGATATCAGTAGAGCTATATCCTATTGCTTGAAAATTATTTTTAAAAGCTCAATAATATTTTTATTTTTTATGATATTTTATTAGTAATTATTTTATGTAATGTCTCTCCATTTATGAGGTTTACATAATTTAATTTAGTTAAAACTAGTTTTAATTTATAATTAGTGTGTTTTTCAAGATATTGAATTAAATTAATCTTCCCAATCACGAATAATTTATATCTTATAAAAATGATTACATATTTTGTTCTTATATATGAAATATTTTATCAGTTTTACCAGAAAATTCATAAACTTCCACGTCATCCATGTTGAAAATTGAAATTCTAGAATTCTAGATAACTTCATTTTTATGGGATTTTCAATCAATTAATGTTCTCATAATTATAAAAATTCATGTAATATGCCTAAATATTCCATAGGTATATATTAATTATGTTTTTATAGATTAAATATTTTTTGTTCATTTGAGGGTGTCACATGGAGTTAAAAATATTAAAGTGAAAAATATTGTTCTCAAACTCCTGGGGGAGTTTTCTTCAAAAATATTAATGACAGTCTTGGCTTTCATCAAGAATTTTCTCCCAATAATTCTAGGTGACTGTCCTGATTCTCTATCCTTATCCATTTTTAACACATATATGTTAGCTATAAATACATGATCATGTATTTTTTTATTTTTATCATACAACATCACTTTTGGAAATATAGGGATCTATTATTAAGGTATTGTAGAACTCTTATATACTTCAAATATCTTATCTGTAAAAAAGGAAAACAATGTTACGAATTTCATTTACTATGTCACCCATATAATATAATGAAATAGATAAAGTCAAGGTGCCAAATATTCATAGAATATAAAATTACCCTGGATCTTTACAATTGGTGAGTAATTATGGTGTAATCATTGATTAGACAATTAATTATAAGTTAAACATATTATTCTCATGAATTATAATACTTTTGCGGAAAATTTAATTATTGAATTTATCACAAATTGAAATCACCATAACTTAATAAAGAAGGAAAATATTTTTATCATCTTTATATAATTTTTCAAAATTTTCCCTTTGTAGTTATTCTTAATGGATATTTTGGGGGAGAATTATTCTTGATAAAAATGGATGTGGGAGATCCCATTTCTCCATTTTTTCCATGGTGTCTCTAGAGTCAATTTTAATTATATAATTTGTCTTTAATATTTCATTCCTTTATATCCTACTTTTGAATCCTAGAAAGGTTTTAGCTAATTGTTCTGCATGATTTTTTCCAGCGTCATCAATATCATTTCTTTCCATATCTGGTTGTGCTTATTTAGGTTCAGGTTTTTCATATTGATATATTTCATAGTTAGGGTCCTATTTAATTAATTTAGGTTTTTTATAAAGAGAATTTTTTACCACATAAAGTGGTTATCATTTTTACATTATCATTAATGTTAAGGATTGTTGGGTAAGGATATTTTCCATGGTTTTTAGTCAAAATTTCCATAATAAATTTCACTTTGTTTGTCGAACTATCCACTTTATTCATTATACTCTAAGATACGAACCATTATTATTACTTCATTGGTCATTATGAATTATTAAATGGATGTAAATTGGGATTATATTATATAAATGGTTTGGTTAGTAATTTTATTATTTTAATGATTATTTTATGTGATTTCGGTTTTGTAATAGTTGGTTTCAGTATAGGTGTATATCCTGGTTTAGATGATTTCAAAATCTATTGTGGACATAGTTAGTCTCTCATAATCCCTAGTTTTATTAGAATGGAATTTGAATAAAATAATTTTCACAACTCTCTTTGTTCATAACTTCATCATATTGGTTATTCAAATTTTTTGGTGATGTGGATAAATGACATATCATTATTACTGCTTATTTTTTAGTGGATTTTCAATCAAATATCCTAAAGATGGGGAATATAAAAAATTACAATTAATATCAAGAAAAAATTAATAAAAGAAAAAATAATGTGGTTACCTAGGTTTTAGGACATACAACCATTGTTTCTAAAATCATGTGAGGGAGAAAAAAATTTCATCCACTTCACTTTCTCCCCATAAACTCCACATAAGTTCAGATTCCAGCTAACATGTCTAATTTCTTGGATGTGTTTTTTGGTTCATCTCTTAGAATAAAATAATTTATAGGAAATACTTGGATTAGAGAAAATTATAATTAATAGAAATTTTAAAATTCAGTCACAGTTATTTTAACGAGTAGGTTATAAATTTGTGGTCCATACAGATCTATGAGTGTCTGGATGGGATTTATTTCCAAGTTTAATTGATCAAAGTAAACACCTGAGTTTTCACTCATGTATATGACATTTAAATACGCAAAATTTAATTTTAAATTTATGTTCCTCAATTTAGAAAAAGTAATTTTTAATTCATGATAAAAATCAATAATTGTTTTATATGATTATTTTATATTCATTATTAAAATTAGTCTTTTTATTACACTATATCACCATAAATAGAACTATTTATTAAAAAAACCTTGTCATGGAGTTTTTAATCTCAATTATTCTATTAAAATAAATATAGGTATAGTGTAATCCTAGGGATTTATACATTTGGGGATTGAATGAAAAAATTAGTTGTCACTTTTTTGGGGTAATAAAATGGTGTTTTGATTCTAGGATTGTGGTTATGAAAATAGTGATTGTTGGAGAGATAGTGGTTTGAAAAACATATAATGATTTAGGAATTAGGTCTGGGATTCACCTATTTAAATATTATTTTAATAAACAGATATATAATTTACTTATTATAATATAATAAGATATGGAATTGAAAACCACATCATCTCTGTCCCTTGAATAAATGAAAATAGAGAGAGTTGTCTTATCTAAAATATGTGGTTGTCCTGCCCTGCATCATGTGTGTCCAAGTGTTATAGTGGACCATCCATTTTAACACAAGTAATTTCCAATTAGGTATCTTTTTTCTTAAATATACAATATTTATAACTACCCCTAGCCCATGTGTTGGTGATCATTATGTACTTCACAACCTATGTCTTATCTATTTCATCTTATATAGTGTCAGGTCATGATAACAATGGTTGAACGGTAAAGTTGGTTGCAAATTAAAACCATTTATATATTTTTAACCACTAATAAATTTTAACTACATATAGTTAAAATATAAATAGAAATGAATAAATTTATTTTTATAATAGTTTTGGACTAAATGATTATACTGTACTCTGAAACCCTCTAAAATGATGATGATGTTAGAGCACACTATAATAAAATCTCTTGATTTTTAAGGGAGTTACAACCCTTTACCACTGTCTTTTTAATCAATGGAGGTAGATATTGGGACAATATTTTTACACAATTAGTGGATTTATTAAAAAAACACTACCATTTCACAACATGAGTAATAACATAAATGATACCTTTTAAAGTGGATGTATAAAAAACTCGTTCATATTACCCAAACCAATTCTCAAATAATTCCCTTTCCTTTTACTAGTTATAGGGGAACTTATACCATTTGTATAAGGTTATATAACCCAACTAAAACCATTTATGGAAAATTTAACATAAAATGATTAAATATAGATAAAAATAAAAGGAACTAATAACCTAAATACCAGATGAATAAGAAATGCTTTGAGTTTTGAGGAATAATGGTTATCCCCAATAGTAATGGTTCAAATGATTGAAGTTTAGTTTAAAATTACATTTTATCTCCAAGGTGTATGGATCGGTATAGTTTTAGAATTTCCCCAACCTCATTCATCTATTGGTTCTATATAAATAAATATATAGAGTTCTTTGATGAAAAATATATTCATATCATGAAGACCAATTTCATTTCATACTTCTAAAGGAGACCAATGACTCTATCCTTGAATCTGTGTGAAAAAATATATCCACGTAGTTTAAATCAATGAAATGTAATTTAAAACTAATTTATATATTTTAATTCATTATACCAATTATTAATTTAGTAATAATCCATAATATATTGTGTTTATATTCATTATAATTCTCAATTAAATCATGTGAGGATATCTGTTGATATTTTAAAAAAATTTGAAACTCACGTTTTCTCAAGTAACGGGTGCGAGGCTTAAATCCTTGTGAAATTAATTTAGTACTTCATATAATTATTCTAAATAAAACTCTATATTATCAATTTTATGTTATAATATTTTAAAATAAGACTATATTTGATAGTGATCAAGATACATTACTCTGAACATAAACAAACAATGAAATATAATTATTTAAATGTGAATATTATATCCCTTCCATTAAATTGTATGGAACGTAGAATTTTAACCAAATTATGAAATATATAATTTTCATACTCCTTAATAATTTAATAATAATGTGTTTGGAAATAAACAATAATGTTTTTTGTAAAATATGTTTATTCCTCATAAATATGATTTCTTCAAAAATAGTTTTCATTATTTTTATAATTGAATATTATAATTAAATTTTGAAAATATTAGAAAATTTATTTCATAAAAATAAATATATTTTTTAAATCATCATTCCTAAATTATATTATAGTCAAATTTTGGTATTTTTATGAAATGATTGATTTTATGGTGAATAGTGAAAAATAATGTTTTCATTGAAAACATATTTTTTGTTAAGTAAATTAAAAAGATAATTTTTTCAATAAAATAGTTGAAAATTAAAATTAGTTTTACTATACTATTTATAATCAAATTAAGAGCACTAGAATGAATTTTGATGTTGTGTTTTGTATATAAACATTTTAATACCTAAAAAGTAATTTGTCTAAAAAACTTTTTTCATAATATCTTATATTTTTGATTTTAAGTTAAATTATTTCACTTATATGTATTGAATAATTTAAAAAATATTACATATTTTTAATCATAAGATATATATTTTGTAAATTTTTCCCTTTTATTTTGGATCATTATGACTAGTAACCATAGTAAATATTTGTCACCATGGTAAGGGTATATTGAGTAATTAAGGTATAATATTAATATGATAAGGAATAAAAATAACCAAAACACTTTAAAATGTCCGATTTTATGACTGGTGATTATAAATTACCTTCCATGTCTTGAGAATATTGAAACATGGTTTCATATTTCATTGACTTTGAACATCGTAATATTTTATCAAAATAAAAGTCAAGAACGTCATTCACTTTATTTTATAGTATTAAAATATTTTAAAAAGGGTTAAAAATGAATATTCAGTTACAAATAGTAATTTTAAATATAAAGTATTTTTATAATATTTATTTTTCATTAATTTTTAGTGTTTTAATAATTACCTTAAAAACATACGTAACACTGGCGCTGAATTTTTTCAATAAAAAGAAAAATGATGTAAATATTTTTTACAATATTAAAATTAGTAAAAATTGAATGATGGGATTTTATAGATAAATTCTATAAATAAATAAAACACAATATAGATGTGTGAAAGTATTATATTTGAATTCTTTTGGTGTGTTGATGTTTTTAAAGAAAAATTGAATGAATATTTCTTAAATCGACATTAAAGATATTTTTCAATAAATACTATATTATTAAATTATTTTAAATTACTATAAACACTATCACAAGCCATTTTATTTTTATATTGTTTAAACTATATACCATGGCCCTTTTATTGGAATATGTTCCTTTTATAATGACTATATTGATCCATAATGAGTAAAAAACTCGTTATAACATTAATTTTAAAAAAATGGTTAATGTAAATTAAAATAAATATATAATGGTAAAAATGTATTCCAAATATTTGGAAAATTTATTATTTGAGATAATTTTTACTCATAGTCATATAATATTTAAAATAAATCAATTGGGTTTTTTAACAACAAAATTAATTCATATTAATTTAATATCTTAGGAAATTCCCAGAGTTCCTCTCCCTTCTTTTAGGATAGGGAACACAGTCTCCAATAATTTATTCTTATAAATCCTCTAGATCTTGAATACCCTAAAATATAACTTTTTTTAATCCCTCCTTATATACAAGAGAAGTTTTTTGAAGATTAAACATGCCTGTGAGTTATTTTGGTGTAATCTTTAAATTATTGTCTGTAGAAGCTGTAATGTTCCTAACCAATCATTTTTGTTTTAATTATTATTAAACCTCTATTAAATAATCCATAAACATGATAATATAATAAAAATAGTTTCTCCTATATACTATGATTTTATTTTGTTCAAGTCATAACCTATATATATGAACTCTTCCATCAAATGGGAACAAAAATGATCATCCAAGTGTACGATGAACTACCGCCTCATGAACTGATGTAATTTGTTTTCATCACCACCTATTAGGGTTGGTTAAAATTATAGAATTAATATTTATATATTAAATAAATAAAATATTTTCCATTTTTAAAAAATAATACAACATATACTTATCCACAGTTCCATTCACCAAAAAATAATAAAGTCGTACGTGCAAACGTGTGGACTGCAACCTCTATAAAGCGATGTGATTGATTTTTGATCACCACATAATTCAATTTTTATAAAATAATTTATTTAAATAAATATTATTATATTTATTATTATATTATAATTATGGAAATATAAAATAATACATACCTTCTTTCAATAATGATCATTTAAAATTGGAAACATTACTCATTCATATACACAACCAATTGTCTTTGTGATTGTTATATTGGTCATTTTTATAACCATATTTCATGGATGGTTTTATTATAATTAATATTTGAATATAAAAATTATAATTATTTAGTAATTATATTTTTTTATATGATTGAACAATGATCCCTTTGACTATGGTCACCCCACCGAAGATGTTATAAATGTTTTTTTGAAAGTCCTAAAAAATACGAAATGTGGAATTAATTTATTGAATAATTAGATATGTCTTTAAAATAAATAAAATAAATATTTTAAGGTAAATGGATTAAATAAGGAAAATTATTTTAATAAATAATATAACTATTATATTTTTATTATAAATTTTTTAAAGGAAATACTAGTAATGTCTTGACATGAGGTAAGGGATGGCGTCTCAATTTTAATTCACCAAGACATATTTTAGTGTTAAAAATATAATTTATTTTATATGGTGCATATAATTCCCATTTACAAATTATATCATAATTCCATCATAATTTTCTGTATTTTATTTTTCAAATTGAATTATTTCATCAATAATATTTGACATGAAATTTACCAAGTGGAAAAGAGTTTCCTAACTAAATTTATTTTTCATTATGGTATAACACTTCTTGATTGACTTTTTCATTGTGTGATTACGTTTGAATAGATCTGAAAATAGTTTTATTATATATTTAATATTTATTTGTGTGTATTTATATTTATTACAGATAGTCTCTATATATGTTAATTATGTTGTTAATGTTATGATCTTCGTAATTGATATTCCTTTCAAATTCTATTTATTTAGGACATATTCTTATTATATACACCAATATTGTTTTATATGATTTCTATATTGTCCTTTTTATTTGTAATAATATGAATCTTTTTCTATTCATGATATTAAAACACTAATTTGCTGTTATTATTTTATTAGGATCAAATTTTAAAAGTTACAATAGTGGTAACAGTTTAATGTTACAATATCCTTTATTTTCATTATTGATTATGTTGAAGATTCTTTTGGATATAAAAATATGATATTTTTTCTTAATCCAATATTTTATTCTTCTACACTAGTTATTAATGTGGTTTAAATGTTTAATTTCCATTTCCTCCATTATATAATAACGATAAATAAAGACTATTTTTTGTAAGTTGTAATATTTTTATATCCTATTTTAGACTAGGAATCATTCAATTCCATGTCAATGTTTTCAAAAATGATGTAAAAAATTTTCTTATATAAATATAAATGATTTATTAAAATCATATTACATTATATTCAACCTTCTTCCAAAAGTATTTGAATGAAAATTTATTAGTGTTTGATAAATGGTATAATTTTTAATTCCATTACAAAATATATTACATGAACCTCAAATTTTTACATTTACAACAAGAACAGATTTTCTCATAATCATGAGCATTATTTTTTTGAGGATTATTTTCTATGTTTCTCAGGTTACATTCAAATAAAATTATTTTCAAAATATTTTGTGATATTTTGGATTTTTAATTTTATTTTCAAGGAGGTAATTTAATTTTCCAAAAAACAATTAATTTTATTTTAATGGAATTTCCATTCTTCAATTCCATCATCCCTTGAAGTTATTAAGTCTATATTTGAGATATTTTGTAATAATTCCATCCAATTTGTTTTTCGTATTGGATTCTCTAGGGTAACCATGTCCGTCAAGGAATAATTATTCTTAATATTACTATTATTATGTAATAAAGGCTATTTTTACTTTATTCATATTATTATTATTTTAATTTTTTTTGATAGGTGATCCTGATAAATCTTGTGATGATAATTTAGACCGATATATAATATATGTTGTCTATTCTTCTATAGATATCCAATAAATTCGGTAATGAAAATGTTCTTC
This sequence comes from Viscum album, assembly GCA_963277665.1. NCBI lineage: Eukaryota > Viridiplantae > Streptophyta > Magnoliopsida > Santalales > Viscaceae > Viscum > Viscum album. Next base: position 701,269,554 of record OY728139.1, read on the forward strand.
AAAACATTATATTTGAAGTCTACGGTATGATTATAATAATTCTAAGGGTACTATAAGGGTCTTATGAAGACAAAGTTTCTAGATTGCAACATATTTTCTTTCATCATTCTTTTGATAACAAATTATTCAGTTAATCGAAATTAACATCACATGGATCATTATTATTGATTTTTAGGATACTTGAATTTGATGTAAATTTATTCCATGTTTCGTGATTAATGATTCAGGTATTAATAGGTGCATATTAACTTATTCCCCTATTCTTATTGATGAAATTGAATTTCTAATTTTTTGGTTTGCCCATACAGAGTGTTTAACTCACCCATCCTATATTTACCTTCCCACTAGGTATCAGAAATTATGTAAATTTAATTCTTTCTAAACTATTTTCTTAAGTGGACAATATTATAGGAGATTATCAATACTCATTGTGAAAAAAGAAAATATTGGTGTATGTTGGAAAAGTGATCACATAAATTCAATGGTATTGTTATGTAAGATAATTTCCAAATTCTTTATGTATATAAAGCTAAAAGGACATTATGTATGTAAGGGATCCAATACAACCTCTTTAGGTTGTATATTTCTTATGGATAAAATCAAGATATACTTATTTTTATCAAATTAAAAAATATAAAGATTATGCTTTTAGCACTTTATTTTGGAGTGTACGTTCTAGGATCTTACAGTTGTTATCAAAGGAATGGTTTAGAAAACATCATAGATTATGAGGCTATAATGTCAGGTTATTTTATGACTTATGGATACTATTATGGGTTATAATAAATTATGGTTGATTACAACATCAATGTTATAGACACAGCTTTTTATCATTTACATGATGGTATTAAGAAGTGATTTGGAACTTTTACTATGTAATAGAAAGAAATCACTTTTTAGGTTTAAACAACCGTTGCATTTATATTATATTTTTGTGAAAATTTTATATGATGAATAAAGTATGAATTAGTTTTTGGAATATTATTAATGTGTATTTTTAAAAGATTTTGATTATTTATATAAATGATTAGAATATTTTCAATATTATTAAGGAACATTAATACTTGGTATATGACATCAAGAGTGATTCATGTTATTTAGAGATAAATACTAGATGTATCTTGGAAGAATACATTATAAATATCATGGATTCAATATTAGTCTTGGATATTTTGAGGAATTTTATGGATAATTATTTATCAAATAAACAATGTTCAACTTTGTTAGTTATTATTGAGGACATTGAGAATGATGATGTATTTATTCATATGAAGGTTTATTATTTTAGGTATTTATCATACATTGTGCTATTAATTTTTAGTAATGTATAAAAAATTTAGTAATATTATGTTATCTTTTTTTGAATTATGTGATCCATTAGATTTTAGTTTTAGTGGTTGGGGCATGAAAAATTCATTGTGAATACTCAATATTTGGAGAAAAAGAATATATTGTGATGGAAATTGATTAAGGTAAGTAATTAGAATTGTATAGTATATTTCCACATGATTAAATTATAAAAGATAAGGTGAATTACTAAACTGTAGGAAAATATCTTGAAACAATAATGGTAGCATATTAACTACTTTTCAAATGAATGGATGGTCTATTTCACACCTCCTCGGTTTGTGGGATTTTACTCATTAACATTATATTGATAATTCACTACATTGCAATCAATTACCATTCTCATTATCCATAGTTTATTGGACCTTAATTATTTATTCCATGTCCATATTTTAACATCCACTATTTTTATCCTTTTTGGAAACCTACTATGTGTTATTAATGATGAACATCACATTTTCCTTTATCTATTGTTAATAGGATGCTAAATTGACCCAGTTTATGATGTGGTATTTCATAATTGTAATATAAAATTTCAAACCCTTTAAAATCATCCCGTTTTCAAATTTAAAAGATGAAATTCATTTTAAGGGTAAAATATAGTGTCCTTATATTTTAAACGAAGGCAATGTTTGATAAAATAGAAGATAATCATTACCGTGTTTAAACAAACAATAAAATATTAATATTTAAATGAGACCATTATAATTGGGCCCTTAAATTGAAGGAAAACTATATTTAAACCCAAATTATGAAATTACTTGTGGAACTAATCATTAACAATTTATTAATAAATTCTATTAAAAATATAATTATTATTTAGTGAATTTATTTTATTGTGTAATTTGTTTCTCTATACAAACAAATTTTATTTATTTTAAAGAAGGGATATTATAATTAATTTATAGAAAATTAAAAAAAAATTATAAAATGAAATAACTTTTTGATATTAGCATACTAAAACAGTTGTGGACTATTTTTTTGTATTTTTCTGAAAAGGTTGAATTTCTACTGAATAGTGAAAAATTCAAATTTCCACTAAAACCATTATTGTAGTTTCAGGAATTTAGAATTTAGAATTTTATTTTAAAATTAATTAAAATTAAAATTATTTCTATTATATTATTTTTAATTTAATTAACTTCATTGAAATCAATTTTTAGGTAAAATTTGGTTTACGGAAATTTTTTTACATAAAAAGGGTTTTTTTTTTGAAAAACTCTTTTTATCGCATCTTGCAACTTTATATTTAAATTAAAATACACCACAAAAAAGTATTTAAAGTTTAAAAATATGATACCTTTTTGCAATCATAATTTATAATTTTTTTAAATAGTTTCCTTTTATTTTTTATCAGTATTAATAGTAACTATAATAGATATTTATCATTATTATAAGGGTGAATCTAGTAATTAAGAGTTGAAAAAGTATGATAAGGACAAATAATTACTGTCACACTTGAAAGTACCTTATTTGATGAGTGATGATTGAAAATGACCACCAGTTTCTTGAAAATATTAAAACCTTCTCCAACATTTCATTGATTTTGACATTTGTAATATTTTGTTAAAAAAACTAAAAAATGTCATTCTCTATTTTTTATATTTCAAACGTTGAGAGAGGGTTTATATAGTTATTTTTTGTTATAAATAATAATTTTCAGGATAAATTAGTTCTTTTATTATGAAAATTGATTTAATTTTTACATTTGAAATAATTACCATACTAAATAATGCAACACTCGCATAATATTTTTAAAATTAATAAAATAATAAAATAGTTAATTTAAAAAAATTACATAATATAATTATAAAGAATTAATGATTTATAAGAAATTTATAGAAAAATATTAAATTTTTTAGATGTAATTTTGTATTATTTGCATATTAATATTTTTGTCTTTATGTTATTTAATTAAATGTTATTGAATAATCATTAAATTGAAATTATTATTGTTTTTTATTAAGTAATTTTTTGTTAAATTATTTAAAATAACTACAAACTATAACAAAAAATTTATTTTTATATGGCATAAAATATCAACCTTGTTCCAATTATGGTACATATTTTCTTTTATAGTAATTATATTTACCCCTAAAGAGTAAATACATTGTTGTCACGATAATTGTCAAAAAGGGTTTGATTATGTTTAAAAAATGTAATAAGGTTAAAATAATATTCAAACTGGTTCAAATTTTATTTTAGGATCATATTTGTACTCATACTCATATTATATTTGTATTATATTAATTTGGATACATTTGAACTAATTTTCTAATTTATTTTAATTTAATATTTTTTGAAATTTTCAGACTTCCAATCCCCTCTGTTGCAAAAGAGAACATTCTATCCTATTTTAATCACACTTCAAAAGTATTTTTGATTACTACATCACTAAATAAATACCTCCCTTACATCACTCCATGCATCTTAGATCTATTGGTTTGATTATAAAACAATCATATGAATTCTTTTTGGCATAATCCTTTAAAGGCTGTCTAAAGGAGAGGTATCATTCTTTACTAAGATTTTTTTATTTATTCATCCACTTCATTCAAATATTCTTCAACCGTGATTATGTTAAAATAAAATTATCTCCCATGTAAATATATGTTATTATTTTATTCAAATAACTTAAATCCATCTCCTCATCCAACAAACGAAGAATGAAAACAATGATAGTGTGTATGGAGGACTACCACCACATGAATCAATGTAATATGTTTTCCATAAACACCTATTTCATATGGTTATAATGATGGAATATATATGTATATATATTTTATTCATTCCATTTTTATCATTTTAAAAATATAATATATCTTCTACTTTCTCACATTTTCATTTACTAAAAAATGGAAATGCCATTCGTGGATAGGTGTAGACTATAACTTCCATGAAGTGATATGATTAATTTTTCACCAACATATAAAATAGTTGTTATATAAAAGTATATTTAAATAAATATTATTATATTTTATAATTTTTTTTATAATTCTTGTTATTAAAAAATATTGTTTAACTTATTTCCCTAATTATAATTGTAAAATATAAATGTTACTTATGCGTATGTAAGACCTACAATCTCCATGGTTGTAACAAATCTCATTATTCATAACCATCATTAATGGTTTTTTTCAAATTATAATTGATGAATTATAATTATTTCATGATTATTATTAAGTATATGATGTAACAGTGATCCCTTTGACCATATTCAACCAAACAAAGAAGTTTTAAAATTATGAACTAAACATCGTAAAAAACCCTCCAGTACTAAACTGATTAAGTATTTAAAAATGTCATTAAGAATAATAAATAAAATGGTTTAAGTATTAGGGATAAAATCTGGAAAATGTTTTGAGAAAAAAAAATTGACATGAGTTTATTATATAGTAGTAAAATGACATACATGGAATGTTTCGAATTGAGGTAATGGATTTTATCTAATTTTCCATTCACTATGACATATTTTAATGTTATTCTATTAATTTGTTTTATATGTACTATATTATAAAAGTTTACATATTATATAATGATTCATTCATACTTCATTGTATTTTATATTTTAACATGAATTATTTTATCAAAGGGGTTTGATATGAATTTCACCTAGTGGTAAATATATTCTGAACACAATTTCATTTTGAGTGGATTAAATCTATTTGGAATTAAATTTATTATATTTTGATTATGTATTAATCAATATAAATTTTTTTTTTATTTATTTCACTTCATTTTATGTATTTATATTTGTTACACATAATATTTCCTTTCATTAATTCTTATGTCAATAATATGATCATTAAAATGATTATTCTCCTTTAAATTTTCATCCTTTGGGGAATACATCTATGATATATGCATTTTTTAATAAGGTGTGTATTTTATCTTCTTAAAATGTTATATAATTAATATAAACATGTTTATGATATTTAAATATCCATTAGATGTTATTATTTCATTGGGATTATGATTGAAAAATTACTAAAGCGGTAAAGGATTTCTAGTATACTCTTTTTCTCATTTCAATATTGTTTATATTGATGGTCCTTTTATGGGAAATCATATGGTCTAATTTTAATTAAAAAATCTATATTCTTCAACTATGGTTATGAATGTGTGTTATATGTCAAATTTATATTTTGGATATTATTGAATATATAATAATTTATAATGTTTATTTAATTTTATATTTATCATCTATCTTATTTTAGATCCTGAATCATTCTCTTATATATCAATTCCTTATAAAATGATATAGAAAATCAAATTTTATAATCCTAAATGGTTTCATAAAATTATTTTACATGATAATTGACTTTCATTTAAGAGTATTTAAAAGGATATTTCATAATATTTTTTAAATGGGTCACTTATGACATCCATTACCAAATATTTAATAATATATATTTTTTAATGATTACAATATGAAAATATTTTTCCACTATCATGATCATTATTTTCATTCAATATTCATTTATAAGTAACCAATATTAACTTTAAATAAAAATATTTTAATAGTAATTTGTGAAATTTTAATTTTTTTAAAATCAATTTTCAAGGTGGAAAGGGTATTTTACTCAAAATTATTTTTAATGGTATTTAAATGTTATTTCCATTTTCAAAAAAATAATCCTTGATTTCTATTATTTCCCTATGGGGATATTTTTTATAATAGCATCATATTTTTTCCTATATATGGATTATGATTATCTTAATGATATTATTATGTAAGTAGTTTATATTCCATGAGTTAATCTTGTTAACAAACGAATGAGGGTTCTTCCTATAATTTCTATGAAAAAATGAAATATCTATGTACTTAATTAATATTATGGTTCATGGAGATTATATATGTCATTTGATCCAAATATAACTCATGATGATGAGTGAGCCCATTGTAGCTTATATTATTATTGTGCCTAAATAACACTCCAATTAATTAGGTAACAACTACTTTCTATAAGGAATTATATCTGATGTCTTCTATATTTATATTCTAATTGTAAATTTTCCTGGATTTTTCAAGTTTTATAAAGATAAATTTTCAAGATACAAACATATTTTTTTACTATCTATAGGATATAAATGTTTTCTTTTTTTTAATATTTACATCACTTGAATTGTGATTATATATTTGTATGACTCTTTCCATTGTTAAATAATTATTCCATGTTTCATGATTGATGATCTAAATATTTGTGGGTATGAATTATATTATATTTTTCTCATTTACTTTGATTATGTCATTATACCCAAATTATTATCTTATTCTAATTGGTAAAATTGAATTTTTAATTCCTATATTTACAATTAATGAGTATCAGATATATCCTTTATATGCTTCCATTTCTACGAGTTATGAAGAATGATTTTAGATGATTTGTTTCTGGAAAGGTTGAATTTTTGTATAATTTAATTGTATATTTTAAAAATTCCTTATGAAATAAGAAAATCTACGAATATTTAAGAAAAGTGTCCTCTTAGAGTCATTGATATTATTATTTAATTGTTTTTCAAAAATCATTAAAAATATTAAAATTAAAGTTCCATGTCAACGTAAGTGGGACAAAATTTCAATTTGATGTTGTAAGTTTTTTATGGAGGAAATTGGGTCACATTTATTTGTATTAAATCCATACATGTAATGATGATGTTGTTAGCACTAGATATGCTTGTGTGGGTAAAAATATCTAACAACAAAATGAACAATATAACATTAAGACATCATTAAGTCTATAAAAACCATTAATAAAAAATTTAGTAAATAATAATTTATATAAAATATAAAAAAGTTCTAAAACATAATATCGTAGAGAATATATCTATTAATGAATGTTCTATTTCTCATGATAGTTCTATCCTTATGGTAAGTAATACCTTACTAAATATAACTATTTTACTCATACGGTGGATCAATTTCATTTTGTGGTCAATCAGATTTTCAACATGTGATTGATCAATTTTTTAATGCAAGGTTGATCAAAATTCCAATGTGCAGTTTATCAATTTTAGAGAAGTTGGTTCAAAATATATATGGGGATAATTAATACATATAAAATTGTAACTAATTTTCTAAGAATATATCCATTTTCTTGTGGTCACTTGGTTCTTCTTTATTTATTTACATGAATTTGCTTGATGAGACATGTTGAATTTTTTTCATGTTAACTATTGTATTTTTTCATGTCATCTCTTCAACGGTTAGAAAATATAGAACTCTTGGTATTACAGTCACTTAACTATTGTTCATGTGATTTATGTATCTAGTCATGTGGTCCCTTGTACTTCCTTCATTACCATCATATCAAGAATTATTTATATTTTATAAAATAGATAAAAATTAGGCATTCGACATTATCCCATAAAAATATGAACCAGCTCATGAAATACCTAACAAACATGATTATTTTAATATTTCATAATATTAAAAATCAATCATATGTATGTGAGAGGGAATAATGTACTGAAATAAATTCAATGATAAGTTATAATTATGTGATAAAGATGTATTGTAATTATCAAAACATAAATAAATAATGTGGTTATAATCCACTACAACATTATCTCCATTTTTTAGATTTATAAAACAATAAATGATTTTCTTGTACATTATAAAATTCATAAAAATTATTAAACCAGTTCCCCTTCTTAAATGTTCCAATGGATTAAGATATACTATTTTGAATGAAATTGACCCTTTAAATGTTAACATCGATAATGAATACATCCCCTTTAATGATTACAATTGAAAACATGCTCCAATATTTTCATCAGTCACATAACTATATTTCGCCCAAATTCATGAATATTCTACCAATATATATAGAATTTATTGATAAATATGTATAACTGAATAAATTATTTTGGAAGAATATTTTATAATCATAATGGGGCATTAAAAAAATTCATTATTTTAAATGAATGATCTTTAATTAATTAAATTGTATCTAAATATTCAATCACAATATTTTAATAAGAACAAAATTTTATCATGTATAATAATTGAATTTATATTAGCATAAAACATATATTAACTCCCATAAAAAATTATGTAAATTTATACTTCCATGATTTCATTGTAAAATTAAATTTTATCAAACATAGATAAATCAAGGAGTTTAGTAAAAAAGTTTTCATATTGAAATTTTTTTGAAAAAAATTCTAAAATAAAATTACAATTTTAAACATGATATAAAAAAAGTGATATCTCAAAATAATGTGTTTCACCATAGACCACTTCAATGGATTCTTAGAGTTAGAAATCACTAATATATTACCTCAGAAACATATATCTTTTCAAAATTAAAATTAAAATCAGAATGTGATTGGTTAATACCTAATGATTTTGACCAAAACGATATAGGGACAATATTAATACTCTCATTATTTAATAATTTCACTGAATATTCATTCTTAGAAATCCATAAAACTAAAAAATCATCCTGAAAGTGACACATACATTTTTTTAAATATATTTTTCAATCACTAAAATAAGAATATGTGAAACATGATAGATCTAATGAAGTGTGTGTAGGATAAACTAATTTAAGATTTATAGAATCTTAATTAATTTTTAACTAATTTTAAATGAATTTTTAGGTATAGATTGCAATCTAGAAAATATAAAATATAAAACATCAAATCTCATCTGGATGATTTATATTTAAGGACTATACCAAACATCCAAAAATCTTATTATCAATAGATTTATATATTCATTATAGTCTAGTTTACAAGAAATACTCATTGGAATATTTTATATTTTATAATTATCATGACCAAACCACTTAACCAATTCTTTAGAAGATTTATCTTAATTAAAAAATATTCTATATTTCTTCACAAATATTTTTAAAACAAAAAATATGATAATCACTCCTCTATGAATCATGTAAAAATATGAAGACATTATGTTCAAAACATTGTTATAATTTAAATAACTTGGTGATCATAATATAATATCATAATCATATATTTTTAAAAATAACCTATATATTTAAACCATTATAACAAATAACGTTCAATATACTTTTCCCTTTTCAAAACCATTTTTCAAAAAAATAATAAATACATCTAATACCTAGATCAAAAATAATTTATCAAAAACTAAATTGGTTTTAAATGTTAAAAACATTGTTAGGTTTATTTTTGTTCTCCAAATATGGGGGTTATTTTAAAAAAACATTTTGGGAGACATATTAGTTAAAAATGATCCTTTCGCGTACGTTTTAAAATGTTAAATTCAATATTGTGATTAATACTCAAAAATAATTCATATATAATTTAATATAGAAACCAAGGAAAAGGATTCTTCAAAATAAATTCCATCATCCCAATTATATCCTTGATCCACTAACCTAGATTTGTTTAAAATTATTTGACATGATTCATCTATTTGGTTTCTAAAGATCCACTTGGTTCCAATAAAATTTTGATGATTATGGGTTTTAAACCAAGGTACATACTTTCTTCATTCAAAATGGATTTAATTTTTATTTCATTTCCAAACATGAAATTTGAATCAGATAATTATTCAACAATATTTTGTGGAATGTTTTTTTAATATTTACAAGAAAAAATATATAATAATGAATTTATATTTTTAATATAATAATTAATATCACAAATTATTTTTTTCATTTGATAATCACTATGTAATTTTAATTTTTTCTAATGAGAGATACCCCCTTTATAGACTCATCCAGATATGAAGTTCTAAGTTTAGTAACTTGGAAATCTATAAACGTTTCCTCAATTTGTTATGTGTTAGATTTTACTTCATTCTAATGACATTCCTCAAGTTTATAATATAATTATTATTTAACAAGTAATTTTATTTTTATATAAAATCTCTATTACTTAAATGAACTAGAATACACTAAAAAGAACATTCATCTGATTTGGAGTCATATTTGCCTTGTGAATATTACCAAATATGAATGTAAAAATTATATCCAAATCCTCTGATATAAAAAATTAAAGGCTTCATTCATTTCCAGATTTCAGAAGGTGTCTCCTTTATAAATGCCCTAAGTAAAATATGCTCATAATTAGGGAAAGATGGCTAAATTTATTCTACTAAGAAATATTTTTAGTAGAATATACACATTTAACATTTTCCTACCTAAATATTTTAATGTCAACTTTTTTCATTATACTAAATGATTGTGTTTTTTTCCCATGGGATGAAAAATTATCATTATATCCTTTATTTTCAAAAAAACATTTAAAAATTATTTATTTTGTAACTCACCACCCCTACCACTTCTATTTTAAAAACATCAAAACCCTTTTTCATTTTGAACTAATTTAAATTTTGAAATATATTTATACAAAGACCCATATATGTGTGTAAGAAAATAAGTCCCTGTTACTATACTATATTTATCAAAAATAAGGAATCTATAACTTTTTATTCTAATAATATAAGTATTTATTCGGTTAGAAATATAAAAATGAAAAAAGATAAGGTATTCTATAAGTTTTCACCATTTCGATGGACATAAATGACACGTTAAGATGTTCAATTTTAATCTTGAATCAGATATATATGAGTTATCTATTTTAAAATCCAAAATATTCATTACATTTTTCATTTTCTAAATATTGATTAAAATCCTTATATATGTGTGACCCTATCTTATTGGACATTAAATATTTTTTAAATATTAAAAAGATTTAACATTTGAAATTATCATTAGAAAACTCAAATAAACTAATCAAATAAAAAAATTCCTTAGTTTTTTTGTCACTCAATACTACAAATTATTCTTTTAAAATTAAATACTTTTCATTTTTCACATTTAAAATTTATATTACCATCAAAATTATATGATATATTTGTTAAATAATGTTCCCAACCATTAATTAAAAAATCCGTTGAGATAATAAATGGATTTAAAATGCTAAATTCTCTAAAACCTTTTGCCTTTTCCTTTTAAATTATCACTAAAAGATAAACATCCAGTATCAAACATAATAATAGAAAAAAACTATAAATATAATTACTCATAAGTCATGAAAATCCTATATCCATGTACCAATTATTCTTTTAAATACATCCATGAATGGTTTCATATGAAAATATATTTAAGAATTATTTTTTATCCAAAAAAATATGTGTCTAAGTGGGGTTAAAATGTAATTCTTGGTAACCCATAATAATTTGAAGAATTGATTTAATGAAAAAATTTAAGATGATGATTTTTTTAAAAAAAATTTGTTTTGACTAATAAATAATAGAAATATCATGGAACATTCAATTTTAGAATGTCCCTTGATTTTAAATCTCAAGAATATAACACCTGAGATATTTCCACATGAACTGTTAACAAAAAAGGTTTTATATGACATCGGGGAAATATTACCATATCCAAGACCAATTATCTTTATTTTTTCAATTTATTATTTCTCATCAATTTATCATAAAATTTTATCCATTGAAATAATATTAAAAAATCATATCTCAATCAGTCAATTTCATTTATAATCCAGCCATTTTCTTCCAAATATAATGAAAAATAATTATTTGAGGATTATATCATTGAAAAAATTAATAATTTATCTTAATATTCTCCTTTTGAAAATTTTCTAGATCATCACATTGTTTTTTATTGGAGCTTGAAGGTCTAGTTTACACTTTTTTATTTTCTGCAATAAGATACCTTTGTTTATTATTAAAATTTTTGAATAATTAATTAATATTGATAAAATTATTTTTAATTAAATTAGTACACCCATAAAATAATCTCCATAAGGATTAAAATTGTTTTTAGAAGAGGGAGAATAATTACATTCGATTACCAATTTTTAGGATGTTATAACGAAAATGTTTGATGAGTTATTTCATGCACTACAATAATAACATAATTTTAAATAATAAGTATAACTACAAATATATTCCACTTATTCCTTTTATTTTTTATAATATTATCTATTTTAATAAAACAATATAGTCTTGGTATGTTGTTTTTTATATTACCTCTTTCTCTACATCCATAACCGATGAAATTATTCTCATCATTACCTTTTTCATTTTGCTTTTTTTGTTGGTAATTTCTTTTGTTTCTTCATGATAAGACATTATTTGTTATAATATTTTGAAACATATATATCATAGTTTCTTTAAATATTTTTTAAATTTATAGTTATAAGGGTGTGTGGTTACATTTATTTTTTTTAAACTAATACATTTATTTTTTGAATTATACTCTTGAGCTATATTTATCAATTTTCATTGATATTAAAAAAAATATCTTGTAAAATCATATAATGTAAATGCCATAAATTTTTTACATTCATTAATAACTACATTTTTTGAATTCTTATCATTTGGTAAATCTCTTAAAACTCTTTCAACCAAAATTAAATTATCTAGTCATTCTCCCAATGAACTCCCCCTAATTACAATACTTGTAAATCATTGAAAAATTTGATTAAATGAATATTATTCTAAAAATTTTTAATTCATTTTACTTGTATCAAAACGTTCCTAATTTAGTTCATGTCAATTTATCTACACAGATACGAGTAAATTATACTATTTTCCACACTTCATGTGCTTTTTTAATGAAAAATTATGACTATACAAATTCTTGTTAATTTCACAGTAAAAAATAATCATCACAATATAATTTAGCACATTATTTACCAAATAAATACAAAATAATGATTCATGTAGAAAAACACGATTTTTTTTTCAGTTTCACAATGATTTTAAAACATTAAATGAGAGTTATTTAATATAATATTCCATGTGAGACTCTCGGTATTTATTATCAGTGCCATCAATGAGTGGAGGTCATTCAGGTGCCCAACCATCATTCAAAATAATTATTTCCATCTCAAAACTGATATTTTTCCTACAACTATTTAAATCATAATTTTCTATGAAAAAATATAATAAATATTTTCCAATGGTGGGAACAACATAGATACAAATTGTTAGGTGATAATAAGAATGGTGAATGATCAATAGTGGGGTAAATTGACAATTTTAATAAAATATTAACCAATTATAAAAGTTTTTATTGTTTTTAAAATAGAAATAGAAACTAATGGAATGATATATATAGGTTTCTTAATATAAATTATCCTAATCAACTCTCCAACCATCTCAAATGTTGAGAGATATAAGAGTCACTATTATGAAATGTGTGATTTTTGTATGGATTTACCACCCTTAAAAAGCCTTTTTAAACATTAAGGCAAACATATATGATAAATATTTTTCATAATTGGTAATAAAACAACCTTTTTAACTCCTAGAGTTATGGAAAAAGATATACTATTTGATGTGTAGGTGGAGAAAAACAATATCTTTTACTCATACCATGGAATAATCAATCCCTTCGACTTTTAGTAATTACGAACAATACCTGGCCATTTTTATGTGGTAGTATAACCCAAACCCTACCATTTATGGGTTTTATAAATATAAATTATTATATATAGACAAAAATAGAAATATTTAGTAAACAAAAAAACTATATTAACTATAAGTGCTCTATGTTTTGAGTCCACTAGGTTATATCAAATAGTAATGGATAAAATTATTGTAGTTCTGTGAAATTTAGTATTTGATGACCAAGGTGAATCACTCAAAATAGTTTTAGAATATCCTCATCACCATTCTTTCATTGGTTTTGTTGAACTAAATATATTTTATTATGTCATGCATAGTAGATTCATACCACTAATACAATTTCACTTGATCTTTTAAAAATTTAACATGTCACTTCTTCACTGAATATGTGTGGGAAAACATCTCCACATGGTTTAATTAAATAATCTATAACACCAGAAAAATGTTTTATGATGTAATTATATAAAGTAATTAATTTTATTCTATAATTACAAGATAAAAACCCATTAAATTCATAGAAAATCAACATAAATAATTGATGTTGAACTATTGAAATTCCAAGAAATTTAAATCATATACTCATGTCCTTCCAAGAATACAGTGTGAGACTCTAACCTATCTGAAGAGAACTTAATATATAATAAAATAATAAAAAATAAAATGCATTATTATCAAAATGATTAATAATTAACAAAAAAATTTATCAATGAATACCATTAATAAAAATATGTAGTAAATAAACATGTATAAAAAATATTAAAGTAATAAAAATAGAGTACCATATAAAATACTTCTTGTAATGCATGATTTATTACTCAAGATAGTTCGATCCTTATTTTATTTCATATATTTTTATATGTCACTACATTCCTCATATGTTTGATCAGTTTCGGCATGTAGTTGATTGACTTAATTATGTGATAGATTGTATATATAATTGTCAATTAGTTAATTTTTCAACACTCACCTGTTAGAAAATTCAATGTATTATTGATTTAAAATTCAATATTTGGTTGATCAATTTGACCATATTAGTTTCAAACACCATGCATGATTGAATCAATAATTTGAAAAAATTTATCTTCATATCTCATGGTCAATCCATAGCCATGTGGCACTTGGTTTTTGTTCATGTGGTCACTTAGATATTATTCATGTGGTCACTTGGATTTTTTTCATGTGGTCTCTTGGATTTAATTCATGAATTATTAAAAACTTTTGAAAAATTGTACTCCCTATCATATAGTCACTTGTGTTTTTTTTGTGAGGTCGATCAATCTAGTCTTGTAGTTTCTTTCACATCCCATATCAGTGTCTCTTAAATATATTATCATATTTTATAAAACATTTATATATTAGGCTTATGATACTAACATATATAAAGATTCATTGGTTCACGAAATATATATGAATCATTATTATTAAAATAGAATAATAATATAATAATCAATCCTAATTACATGATTTGGAATAAAGGCTTAAAATAATATTTACTAGAATTTATAATTTTGTAATGACCATGTATTTTAATTATCAAAATATGAATAAAATTTTTAGATGCCACATAAAAATAAAAACTAGTACCTTAATGAGGGAGGTAATTATAGTTGTCCAAGGAAATAATTCATAACATAATATAAAAATAAAGTGGATCATAAATGGTAATAAGAATCATTATTTGAAAATGGAAACAAGTTTAACATAAGAAAAAATAATTTTATTCTAGGAAGAGAATGTAATAAAATATCAAATTGGTTTTTCACATGAAATTCCTAATAAATTATAGTTTACTAATACATTTTAATGGTAAAAAATAATACAATGGAAGAAGAAATCAAGGATAAACTATGAAAAATGGGATGAAATAAAAACAATTTCTAGAAATTCATACAATGAATCCTTCCGACCATGGCTTCCACTCCACCATGCCTTCTCATTCTCTTATAAACACATGTATTAAACTTTACATTACATTGGTGAAACATCATATTTTATATCAACATTATAATCATGAACATCTTACCATCTCCCTCATCGTATTCTTCCTTAAAACTTTTAGTTTTCAAGTCATCATGAAATGTAGAGCTTGATATTTTATTTTCATTTCCTATATTTTGAGGTTTTCTTTATCCATGATTGTATCATCTACACATAATCCTTTTGTTTCATTCATGTATGAGGATATAGAATCCTATATAATCTAATTTTTTTTATACTACCCTGTAGTAATGTGATGAAACATATGTGGGTTGTAAAATCTTAATAGTAAACCTAAACAGAACTTGAAACAGCCATATAGACATTAAATAGGATTTAGGTTTTTTTATTTACTCTTACATTTCTATCCTTCTATTTGGAGGAAATTTTCAAATTCTCATAGCACCCTTACACAATCCATGTAATTCGTAATGAACTTTAAACATTAGTTTCAGTGTGATATTTACCCTTATGCATCTCAACCCAAAAGATCAACCATGAGAAATTTTCTGCATGAAATATATTTTGATGATCAGGCAGTCAATATTTAGATGTTCGGTCATAATATGTTCAGTAAAAAAATATTGTATTCAATTGTTCAAAAAAATGATTCTTGGAATTATTTCAATGTGGCGAAGGTGCATCAACCATATAAATGATTCGTTCATATAGTCAATTGACCTGAATATATAGTAGGTTAATGAATTTTAAAAAATTCCCTATAGTTGATTTGAAAATGCATGGTTAGTTAGCTTCTTCTGTATGGTTGATTGAAAACCACGTGTAATTCATGTAACCGTACAATTGGATCTTCATGGGGTTAGTGAAATTTATTTGGTGGTTAGTTAAACTACCATGAAGAAGACAAGTGACTGTATAATGCATAGTATGTTTATCATCTATCTGGTTATGGACATCACTTTCAGTTAGTGATCTGTAATTTTACCGAATTCCTATTTTGGCATAGAACTCGATTGATATATTAATGAACGATTCAAGTTCATAAAATAGATATAAAAACACTCTTTCATAATTTTATGAATATGTTTAATGAATCCAATTATCAAATAAAACCATTTAAAATCATCTTTTAAACAATTTATAAATTAGACTCCATATTTTTTTCAAGTTAAAAAGTTGTGATATAAACAGAATATCTAATAAAAATAGTTTATATAAAATCATTGATACTCAAGATATATTGTATGATGATATTGTGTTATTATTCATCAATATTCATTCAAAATAACATGGTCATTGAAAATAATATTATGATGTAAAAATAAAATCTGTCATCCAATAGTATCTTACAAGATTTTATTTCTACCATTAATGATTTCTAATATGGATCATTAGGTAGTAGGGACTCCAGAAAATACAATTTCCTTTTATATCATAGTGATATGTGAAAGAACATATATAACTTTTGGAAATTAGTAATGATTATGTCATATTTTCTGTTGAGTATTGATATTAGGGTTTATATGGTATTATAGTCATTTTATCTAAAAAATGAAACATTATATGATTAGTAATTTTACCTCGATTGAAAATTGTTTGATATTGTGGATTACATAATCATAAATATATACAAATTTTTTATTTATAGCCTTGTATCCCTATTCTTTTATTTTCTAAGTATTATTGTGAAAAGGATCCTTAAAAATATCTTCATTGTAAGAGTAATGTCATCAAATATAAATTTAGAGTAAAAGGTGTAATTTTGGTTGTCAATCCACATTAACTCATGGATACATGATCTATTTAGTTGATTCATATCTCCAATAAATCCTTAACATTGATTCTCTTAGTTTATGACACTAAAAGTTTACCAAGATAACTATTTTTTCATTACAATTTTATAAAATTTTCACCACCATACATTTCAAAACTTCTGATAGAAGGATTAACATTCATATATGGTTTAATAGCACCCAAAACTACTGTTTCACTCAAAAATATGTGGTTGAAGTCATTCTCCACTTAATATTTTATTTTATATTAATTATTTGTTTTTCTCTCATTAAATGAAATATATTTCTAATAATCATTCTTCATACTATGTTGTAGTACTCATAAATTAACTCTGATGAAATTGGAAAAATTTATTATGTGTTAGAATATTTTTATATATACATAATTTCATACCATTATAGATGACAACGTATAACTATACAAGAAGAAAAATAATAAAGAATTCATATAAAACAGTAAAAAAACATCAAGTGATATTTCATAATAAATTCCCTCTCATCAAATTAATAGAACATTTATTTAGATTATATAAGTTTAGATCATTATAAATTATCAATAAAAAGACCAACCTATGTATGATTGGTGTTTAATAATTTATTTATAAAGTTATTTTTAGTCATATTGTTTCTAATAAATAATAAATAAAATAAATTCTATGCATTTTTCATCTACAATATTAAATATAAAAGGGAATTCTTTTCCACTAGAGTTTTGATTCATTTTTATCCAAAATTCTTGAGACCCCCAAACCTTTATGTGAGTTTTGACCTATATATTAGAGGAATATGTAGATTCAATTCATGTTTAGACTTGGAGATAAACCAAATATGATTTTTGTGAATTTGAAATGGTTACTATTATAACACAGGTAAGTTATATCTCAAGGAGAACCCTCAACTTAAAGTGAGTTTTATCATATAAATAGGTGGAATATGTAGATTTAGTTTAGTAAAACCCTTTGATAAGATCCACACATGTGTTTTTTTATTTGGATAGTGTTTGTTTTGTAACTCATGTTAGTTATTTCTCATGGAGTTACCCATGGGGTCTCAGTTGACCTATCATCCACATGGTTGATCAAACATTATAAATGGTTCATAATCAAGTCATTTATCTTATCATATGAATGGTTTATTATTTATGTGTAGGTGTACTTATATGTTTTAATTTAGAATGATAAACGAACTTCATAGATATAAATAATTTAACACATGATAAATGTTTCATATTTATGCATGGTTAAGTAGTGAATGCAGTCACAAAGTAACATGAATGATAAGTATAAACCTATTTAATTTTGTAAGGGAAATATTAAATATAAAAAATCAAAATTAAAATATTACTCTGGATATTACTTCTATCAATTTTTTCGGAATAAAAACATATTTTATGGTGTAACACCCTATGATATTGGAATATGATTTTTCGATAAATTAATACTACATTCAAAATATCTATTTTCCCATGTAACACTGAACTAATATGAATTTAGAAATATTATATTATTATTATTATGAAAATTTAATAATATTAAAATCCATATTGAATAAAAATATTATAATAAATTATAAATTCATATAAAACAATATTAAAAACACTTATGGTTTAAAAAGGAATGTTTTTTCTCAGAAAAGGATATTTTTCATTAAATATTTAATATTCATTTAAAGGGTAATCATATAGATTTTATAATTTTAATTTATAATAATAAACTTAATTTTTTATTTTGTATGTAAAAATTATATTAGGCTAAAATTTATGGACTTTTTCAAATCATTTATTTTTTTGTGTAAAGTGAAAAATATAATTTTTAGTAAAATTATATATCTTAGGACTATAATTATTTAATAAATCCATATAAATTTATTAAAAAGTAAAATAAACAACTTATTTTTTTAATGTGTGACATTATGAATTTTAACTATTATTCTAAACATACAAAACAAATGATTAGTTATTATAATATAGGAATCATGTTATCTTAATTTAAAAAATATTCCTCATTTATGTTAATAAAAATTTATATGAGGATTTTATCTTTTATTAAAATTCCATGAAATATTTTTTTTATACTAAATCAATTTATATCATCTTAATAAATAACATTTAAATTTTTATCCAAAATAAATATTTTATTCTTTAAAAAAACATTTTCTAAAAACAAATTTTATATGTCATATGCATTAATTATGAAACTAAAAATTTTAAACCCTATATATTTTATACGAAAAACTGGTTTCCATATTTCAAAATAAAATGTTAAAATTAATTAATAAGTCCAATGTTAATTTTGTTCATTAAAATTATATACCCTAGTTAAAATTTAGTTTTTGTAGTAAAGGTTAAAATAATAAAATGATTTTTTATAAGTGTAAACGACCAAGCACATTAAAAAATATTCCTATTATTTTTTGGATGAGAGGATGATTGTAAAAAAATATTACCATCCATTATTTTACATGTTTTAATCCTTTCATCCGTGAATATTGATATAAAGTTATTGAAAAATAATGATTACATCAAAAATTAATCTTTTTATCAGTTATAAATGGGGATCAATTTTACATGTCCATTGTATATATATCACATTGAATTGAATTTAATAACTCCTCAACTATACTCCTCCATTAATCCTCAATTATGTTGATAATCATCTTTTCTAAAGTATTCATTCTAAAGCATAAATTTCTATGGATATTTCCAAAATAACACTCAAGTCCCAAATGTATGTACTAATAATTCATTATTTATTTTCACTTTTAACTTACATTCCAATTTATAATATTCACATCAATATAAAATTAAATTATTATTGTTTTATCCTATTATTTTTTATGCTAAGGTAATCGACATTAACCACCATTCCCCATTTCCTTTAGAGAAATTAAAATTTCAATAATTTGTCTGTGTAGACTACCAACACCTTTAAAAAACAACTTTTATTCTTCACCACAACCTATATATACTGGTGATAAGGATGAAATTTGTGAATAAATGTGAAATATAAAATTTAATTATGTTTACTAAAATTAAAATCATAATCCACCTTCATTATCCATAATTCATTCATAAATAAATATGTTAACCCTGTGTTGCCTAATTTACCACCACCACAAATTAACGTGTCTAATTTTTCATATATTTTCTTTATTTTTTATTAAAAACAATAAAAATTTTAATCAAAACCTTAAAGATATCAAAATAATATCATTATTCTACTTTTATATTGATACTCTTCTAAAATATACAGCTTTTAAACCCATACTCTGTAACATCCCAAGTCAGTGATGAATAATAAATATTTTTATCTATTTCTATTAATGATTAAGATAGTGTTTTATAGGCTTAAAATGAAAATAAATACAATCTTATGCATGAAATACCCTAATATTCTTAAAATATTTTCTTACTGCCTTTTGATGGAATCCCCTTTTTAATCAAACTTTTGAAAATTTTTTAATCTATATTTTTCAAAATAAACATATTCATTATGATTGGGACATTGAAATTTACATTTCATAAAGTTTTGGTAATTTTTTTTGACAATGTTCAATTTTTAATGAATAGTGAAAAATACTGCATTTTACATCAAAACTACTTTTTCATTTACAATAATTATATGGTTAGATTACCTTTTTAATTTTTCATAAAGTTTAATCTGAATATAGTTTTACCATTTAATGCAATGGTGGTCATTAGGATTAATTTCACTTTGGAATTGGTCATAAACTAATGCCAAACTTTTCATAGATATTATTTCAAAAAAACCCGCTATTTGTTTTGACAACGAGAATTATTTTTAAATCAATTATTGCAATTTATGTGTTTCTAATTTGGTAAAATGGATTACATATTTTGAATCAGAAGGTACAAATTATGTAATTAAGAATCTTTTAATTTTGGACAGTATGAATAGTAATGATGGTAATTATCTCTAATTATCTTGATTAATGAGTAATCAGGTAGTTAAAGATAATAAAATGATATCATAATAACAAAAAAGACCACAACATGTGTCCTAAGGCTACTGGTTGTCTCATGTCCGACCATGGGATGCCTTGTGCCAAACTTTGGGGCCCCATGGAATCACTTTTGTGAGAAAGTGACTTTTTATCTTTTTATTTTTAAAAAATGTTAAATGTGACAAAGAATGTATCACCTAAGTAAAATATTTTTAATTTTGTCCACATAAATGATCTTTTGGACTATAAATATTCATTAGAAAGCTAAAAATATTTCCTACATCATGATATTTTTATTTATAATTTTGATACATGAAATGTATTAAATTATTTATGACATCATAATGATGCAGTGATGACCTCATTTTTTGACGATTTAAATAAAATGGATAAATAATGTAAAATCTAAGACCTAAACACGTCCAAAACCTATTGGGTGGGTATATTTAGAACCCTTATCACCTTATCCTCTAATTAAATCAATGTGGGACCTTTAAAATCCGAAACCCATTTTAAAATAATGTAACATTTCTTTACTTTCCATGAGTGCCCCTCCTCTCCTCTTATAAAGGCCCCCACCTCTACCTCCTTACCCACACTTCCAAAGCCATTGGCTCGGCCAACCCCTTCTCATTTTGTCTCTCCACTTCCCTCTATTACTCCTTGAAGCCTCACTTTGGGTAGAAGTCTTCCCAAGGAAACCATTGTGCTCAAACCAAAGGGAGTTACCCGATTTTAAGGTAATGTCTTCACTTGAGTCCTCTTGTTTTATTTTTCTTATCCAACCCCCTAAATAGTTTTTATTAATTTCTTTTGTAACAACTCCTGTATCTTCAATATAATAGGATGTTGTTATAATAAGTATTCTAGATAAACTTACACACACCTACATCTAATGTTTAAAGAATATACTGTTTCCGTGGATGGCGAATTTCTGCCTCCCGAAACGATGATTGTTCAACAATCTTTTAACACCTTAAAAGGTGGCCATTAAGATGAAACTATATTTATATATGATATATAATATGTTTATGTTTTTATTAAGCTTATGACTTTTTCTTTTTGGTCATACCTTTATGGTTTCCATTATGGGTAAACGTGATATCTTCATTTAAGGAAGTGCGGACTACCGCCCCCTCAAAGTGATTTGATTCGGTATATACCATATGTGGGACGTATAAATGATGGAGTTATGATATTATATATGATATTACAATGGAATTATAATATACCTTTATATCATTATGATTACATTCTATAAAATACGAAATAGAAATGAAAGTAGCGTTCATGCGTACGTACGGCTTACCGTCTCCATGAACAGTGCATTTCATTTCTTACCTCTAAATGATTATGTAATATTTTAAATGCATGTACATAATGGATATATATGATATGTATTATATATACATCTTGATTATAATTCTGGATATAATGGATACATGAACAACTTGTAATTATAAAGAGTATATTTTGACTCATGTACCAATGATCGGTAAAACGACCGTTATTAACATAAATAATTACATAATGTTCATAACATGGTAATAAGTGATATAAAATGAATAATGAACATGAAAAAGGTTCTTAAGAAAGTATAAATTAACTCAAGTTTATTATTCAGGAGATTAAAGAACGACCGAGTCAAGTCGGACCTGAGGTATGGGACTTCGTCTCAATCTCCTTTCATTGAGGCATATTTTATTTTATACACAACCTTATTTTATACGGTGTATAAACCCCTTTGACTTTTTCATTTATTCAAAAGGAATATTTTTTATAAAAAGCGTTTACTAAATGACAAAAGGGAATGTTTTTGTTGTATGTATGCGTCGACAACGACTTCTCCGACGCCGTGACCATTATTTGAGTTTCGGATTCCTCTACAAGCCATACCTTCTTTTTAAAAGAAAAATAAATATCATTTTTTACTTTTCTTTAATTTTGGTATTGAAAATGGTTTTCATAATGTTTTTATATCAATGTGTTGTATTGATATATTTTGATTTAAAGTTGGAAATGTTATGTTTCCTTTATTCATGTTTTATGTGATACGATTATGTTGAGGTTCATTGGCATTATTATGAAGACGGGTGGTTCCGTGATAAACTAAGGGCGGGTGAGCCTGATATAGCTCTCCAATGCATTGGGTAACGTGATGGAGTGAAACATTAAGGTTTCTCTGAAGATATTTACAGAATATACTATGATGGGTATTCCAAACGTATCCAAGAGGGTTACTCCCTATGTAAGAATGTTATGAATGCCTCAAGTTACCTTTATGTCTTATGATTTATATGATTTATTCATGATTTGATGAGGTATGTTAAAGTGCTTATGTTTTATGGGTAAAGTATGATTTCATTCTAATGTATATATGTATCCATGTTTCCTTTCCATATTTTTATATCCCTTACAGAGCTTTTTATGCTCATCCCAAGTTTTTTGAAATGTTTTTCATAGGTCAAGGGAAAGGTACATGATATGATGATAGTGTCAAGGAAGTGTCAAGAAAGAATCCATGTTTTGTTTTAAATATGTTTCCATTGATGGGAAAGAAGAATACTATCTTTATGTAACCACTTTGTTTTTATGTGGAATGTAATGCAAGTTTTATGATCTAATTCTCTAAAATTCTAAACCTAAAAAGATCCTCAATGTGTAATCTTGTAATAACTCAAGATTAAGTAAGGTTTAAGGCTGGGGCCATATAGTTGGTAGCAAAGGTTGGTTTAGATAAATTTAGGAGTTAGAATTCTATTAAATCTTTATCCGAAAATATATTGTTTTTGTGGTCAAATTGAAATGAAATAGCATTTGAAGATTACCATGTTGCTTCATCTAAGACATGATTGTTCAGAATGGTTTTCCACAGAGGAAACAGGGAAGCAGTGCTAGGAAGGCATACAGAAGGAAATAACCTTCTGAATCAGCATCATGAGATAGTCAGAATTGGAAATGAACAGTTTGTTGCAGTAATGGCGCAGTTGACTCAAGAGATAAATGGTGGTGGTATCCATCCATGAGATCAGCCAGATCAACCGCAGAGGAACAAGTCAGTGGTGGAACATTTCATGAGGCAACATCCCCCATCATTCAGAGGATCATCTGACCCTGTGTTAGCTGAAGGGTGTATTAAAGCACTGGAGAAGTTTTTCGATGTCATGGGATGTTCAGACAATCAAAAGGATAGTCTTGCTATTTACCGTTTGGAGGGTGAGGCAGATCAGTGGTGGTCTAGGGTTAAAAATATCAGGGATGCCGATGAGATTGATGCTCTTTACTGGGATGAATTCAAAGTTATGTTTCTTGAAAAGTATGTTCCTAAGGCTGTTCGACTTAGGATGGAAAAGCAATTCTTGGAATTTAGGCAAGAGGAAGACTCATTGGCCGCCTATGATGAAAGGTTCACTCGATTGTCAAGGTATGCTCCAAATTTTATCTGAGACCTTGATAGTAAAATCAATCGTTTTTACTCAAGATTAAATCCAAAATATCAAAGGGAATTAGCTTCTCGTGAGTTTAAAAGTTATTAAAGGCTTGTTTGATGTGCTGAGAAGGTGGAAATGGAGTTTCCCGATGACCAAGTGTTCTATAACAGCCAACAGAAGAAGAGACCGAGGTGGAAGGAGAAAGGTAAGAATTCTTCAAAAATGTCTGATGGTAAGAAATATAAGTTTCCAGTTTGTGATAAATGTGGCAAAAGGCATACTGGGGAATGTCTTCTGAATTCTGGAAAGTGTTACCAATGTGGTAAGATGGGACATAAGGCTCGTGATTTCACTGAAAAATATCAGGGTGATGGTAAGACCAAATTTGATTTACAGTTAGTGAAATGTTAAAAGTGCAATGAGATGGGTCACTATGAAAATGAGTGTCCAACAAAGAGCTTGAGTGATGGGAAGCAGTTAGACTACAAGCAGAAAGGGGTGGTGAAATCCTTTGAAACTACTTCAGCAGATGTCGGGCCATCAAATGAAGTTGTATCAGGTACTTTATTTGTTTTTTCAGATTATGCCAGTGTGTTGTTTGATTTGGGGTCTACACATTCTTTCATCTCTGAAAACTTTTCTAGTAAAATGGGAATACCATCTCAAGAAATGACTCCTGAACTTGTGGTAAAGACAACTAGGGGAAATGTTGAGGCAAAAATAATTTATAAGAATCTTCCTATCCTTATCTGTGGAAAGAACCTACTTGTAAACCTTATTTTTGTACCTCTAGTAGAGTTTTATGTTATCCTGGGTATGGATTGGCTCTCTATTTACCATGCTAAGATTGACTGTAGAGCTAAAGAAGTTTCTTTTCAGAAAGACTTTTAGTTTGTTTACAAGAATGAAACCTTACTTTTGATAACATATCAAGAGGTCGAGAAACTTATAAAAGATGGAAATGAATGTTACCTTGCACACATCGTTGAAAATAAAGGAACTGTTCAGATTAATAATGTTCCAGTGGTAAATGAGTATCCTGATTTTTTTCCTAATGAGTTACCTGGAATAATACCAGATCGGGAAGTTGAGTTTATTGTTGACTTAGTTCCTGATGCTAAGACAATTTCAAAACCCCCTTATCGAATGGCTCAAATTGAACTTTTAGAGTTGAAGGAGCAATTTCAAGATTTATTAGAGAATGGTTTCATTCGACCTAGCACGTCACCATGGGGTGCGCCTGTTTTATTTGTTAAAAAGAAATATGGTTCTATGGGACTATTCATTGATTATAGTTCCTTGAATAACATCACTGTTAAGAACAAATATCATTTGCCTCATATCGATGATTTGTTTGATCAGCTCTAGGGAGATCAGTTTTTTTCAAAGATTGACCTGAGATTGGGGTACCATCAACTGAAGGTAAAGGAAGCAGATGTTCTGAAGACTGCGTTTCGTACAAGATATTGCCATTATGAATTTGTAGTAATGCCTTTTGGGCTAACCAATGCACCTACTGTATTCATGGACTTAATGAATAGAATTTTCCATGAGTTCTTGGATAAGTTTGTGGTGGTTTTCATTGATGATATTTTGGTGTTTTCTAAAAGTAAATAAGAGAATGAAAGACATTTAAGTGTCATTTTTCAAACCCTGAAAGAAAAGAAATTGTATGGGAAATTCAGAAAGTGTGAGTTTTGGTCGCAAAAAATTTCTTTCCTTGGTCACATTGTTTCTAAAGCTGGGATAACTGTTGATCCATCAAAAACAAAGGTTGTTGAAGAATGGACAAGACCCACAAATGTAATAGAGATTCGTAGTTTCCTTGGTTTGGCAGGCTATTACTGAAGGTTTTTTAGAAATTTTTCAAGTTTATCTAGTCCAATGACTAAGCTAACTCGAAAGGGTGTTATGTTTATCTGGAAAAAAGAATGTGATGATTGTTTTCAGGAACTGAAAAGAAGATTGGTGAATGCTCCAGTTTTGGCACTTCCTTCCAGGAATGGTGAGTTCGTTATATACAGTGATGCTTCATTGAAAGGACTTGGTTGCGTCCTAATGCAGAATGATCAGGTAATTTCTTATACTTCACGACACTTGAAAACTTATGAGGTAAATTACCCTACACATGATTTGTAATTAGCAGCTATTGTTTTCGCTTTAAAAATTTGGAGGAATCATTTGTATGGAGTAAAGTGTGAAATATATACCGATCACAAAAGTTTAAAGGATATATTCACTCAAAAATAATTGAACATGAGACAAAGGAGATGGCTAGAATTAATCAAGGATTATGATTATAAAATTCATTACCATCCGGGAAAAGCAAATAAACTGGCTGATGCTTTGAGTCGAAAAAGTAATGCTTCATTAGCAATGTTGCGTTTGGAGCGTGATCCTTTGGTTAAGGATTTGATGAACATTGGCATAGAAGTTGTTGGTATAGGATGTTCTTCTGTTTCGTTTCAGGTATCAGTGAGATCAGCTCTATCAGACAGAATCAAGCAAGCATAGAAGCAAGACAGTGAGTTGTAGAAAAAGGTAGAGCTATTCCAGAAGGGTAAGTTTCCTGAATTCAACATTGATAATGATTGTGTTTTGAGATTTGGGAAGAGATTGTGTGTGCCATGTGATTAACAGTTAAAGAGAGAGTTGTTATGTGAAGCTCATAGTTCTCCGTTTTCAGTTCATCCTGGCAGTACTAAGTTGTACAGAGATCTGCGGGAGTATTACTGGTGGGATGGAATGAAAAGAGATATTGCTGATTTTACAGTGAAGTGTTTGACATGTCAACAGGATAAAGAAGAGCGGCAGTTACTAAAAGGGATGCTTTAGCCTCTACCCGTGCCAGAGTGGAAATGGGAGAATATATCCATGGACTTTGTTATGGGATTACTGAAGACATCTCGAGTTAATAATGCAATCTGGGTTATTGTTGATCACTTGACCAAGTCTGCTCATTTCCTTGATATACGAGATACTTTTTCCCTAGATCAACTTTCCTGTTTGTATCTTAAAGAGACAGTCAGGTTACATGGAGTTCCCCTCTCCATTGTATCTGACTGTGATCCCAGGTCCACTTCTAACTTTTGGAAGGGCCTTCAGAAGTCGTTGGGTACTAAATTAAATTTTAGTACAACTTTTCATCCTCAATTAGATGGGAAGTCAGAACAAACAATTCTGACCTTGGAGGATATGCTATGAGCTTGTTTGATGGATTATCAGGGATGTTGGGACCAACATCTTTCTTTGGTTGAGTTTTTATATAATAACAGTTTTCATTCTAGTATACAGATGGCACCATTTCAGGCATTATATGGGAAGCGGTGTCGAACTCCAGCTTTCTGGGATGAAGTGGGTGAAAGGAAGTTGATTGAACCAGAATTGGTAAAAGAGTTGGCAGAAAAAGTTCAGCTGATACAGAAACACATGAGAACAGCTCAGAGCAGGCAGAAGAGTTATGCGGACAAGAGGAGGAAGGATCTATCTTTTGAGGTTGGTGATCATGTTTTTTTCAAAGTGTCACCATGGAAAAGTGTGATGAGATTTGGTATGAAAGGAAAGCTGAGTCCACGGTTCATTGGAACATATGAAATTATGGAGAGAGTTGGATCAGTTTCTTACCAAGTGTCTTTACCTCCGATTTTATCTCAGGTACACAATGTTTTTAATGTTTCGATGTTGAGAAAGTACATGCTAGATCCATCTCATGTTTTGAGTCCAGAGGTAGTTCAGCTGGAAGAGAACCTATCTTATGAGGAGAAACCGGTCCAGATTCTTGACCATAGGGAGAAAGTGTTATGGAATAAGGTGATTAATTAGGTAAAGGTTTTGTGGAAAAACCACATGATTGAAGAGGCAACATGGGAATCTGAAAATGCAATGAGGGATAAGTACCCCCATTTATTCGATAAGTAAATAAATTGTTGGGATGCAATTTTCTAAAGGGGGGAAGGATGTAACATCCCAAGTAAGTAATGAAAAATAAATATTTTTATCTATGTCTATTAATGATTAAGATAGTGTTTTAGAGTCTTAAAATGAAAATAAATACAATCTTATGCATGGAATACACTAATATTCTTAAAAGATTGTCTTACTGCCTTTTGATGGAAAACACTTTTTAATAAATCTTTTGACAATTTTCTAATCTATATTTGTCAAAATAAACATATTCATTATGATTGGGACATTGAAATTTACATTGGATAAACTTTTGGTATTTTTCTGACAATGTTCATTTTTTAATGAATAGTGAAAAATACTGCATTTTACATCAAAACTGCTTTTTCATTTAATTTAATTATATGGTTAGATTATCTTTTTAATTAGTATTAAAGTGTAATCTGAATATATTTTTACCATTTAATCCAATGGTGGTCATTAGGATTAATTTAACTTTCGAATTGGTCATAAACTAATGCCAAACTTTTCATAGATATTGTTTCAAAAAAACCCGCTATTTGTTTTGACAATGAGAATTATTTTTAAATCAATTATTTCAATTTATGTGTTTGTAATTTGGTAAAATGGATTACCTATTAGGAATCATAAGGTACAAATTATGTAATTAAGACTCTTTTCTTTTTGGACATTATGAATAGTAACGATGGTAATTATCTCTAATTATCTTGATTAATGAGTTATCAGGTAGTTAAAGATAATAAAATGATATCATAATAATACAAAAACTCCACAAAATAAGTCCTAAGGCTACGGGTTGTCTCATGGCCTACCATGGGATGCCTTGTTCCAAACTTGGGGGCCCCATGGAATCACTTTTGTGAGAAAGTTAATTTTTATCTTTTTATTTTTAAAGAATGTTAAATGTGACAAAGAATGTATCACCTAAGTAAACTATTTTTAATTTTGTCCACATAAATGATCTTTTGGACTATAAATATTCATTAGAAATATAAAAAGATTTCCTACATCATGATATTTGTTTTTATAATTTTTAGACATTAAAATTATTAAATTATTTATGACATCATAATGATGCAGCGATGACCTCATTTTTTGACGATTTAAATAAAAAGGAATGATAATGTAAATTCTAAGACCTACACATGTCAAAAACTTATTTGGTGGGTATATTTCGAACCCTTATCACCTTATCCTCTAATTATATCAATGTGTAACCTTTAAAATATGAAACCCATTTTAAAATAATGTAACATTTCTTTAGTTTCCATGAGTGCCCCTCCTCTCCTCTTATAAAAGGCCCCCACCTATACCTCCTTACCCACACATCCAAAGCCTTTGGCTCGGCCAAACCATGCTCATTTTGTCTCTACACTTCCCTATCTTACTCCTTGAAGCCTCACTTTGGGCAGAAGTCTTCCCAAGGAAGCCTTTGAGTTCGAACCAAAGGGAGTTACCCGATTTTAAGGTAATGTCTTCACATGAGTCCTTTTGTTTTATTTTGCTTCTCCAACCCCCTAAAATCTTTTTATTAATTTCTTTTGTAACAAATACAGTATATTCAATATACGAGGATTTTTTTTAAAAGAAGGATTCGAGCCACACTTACACACACCTACATCTAATGGTTAAAGAACATACTGTTTCTGTGGATGGAGAATTTCTGCCTCCCGAAATGATGATTGTTAAACATTATTTTAACACCTTAAAAGGTGGCCATTAAGATGACACAATGTTATATATGATATATAATATGTTTATGTTTTCTTTAAGCTTCTGTATTTTTCTTTTTTTTCATACCTTTATGGTTTCCATTATGGGTAAACGTGATATCTTTATTTAAGGAAGTGCGGACTACCGCCCCCTCAAAGTGATTTGATTCGTTAAATACCATATGTGGGACGTATAAAGGGTGGAGTTATGATATTATATATTATATTAAACTGGAATTATAATATACCTTTATATAATTATGATTATAGTCTATAAAATACGAAATAGAAGTGAAAGTAGCGTTCATGCGTACGTACGACTTACCGTCTCCATGAACGGTGCATTTCATTTATGACCTCTAAATGATTATGTAATATTATAAATGCATATATATACTGGATATATATGATACGTATGATATATACATCATGATTATAATTTTGGATATAATGGATACATGAACAACTTGTAATTATAAAAAGGATATTTTGACTCAAGTACCAATGATCGTTAAAACGACCGTTATTAACATAAATAATTACATAATGTTCATAACATGGTAATAAGTGATATAAAAGGAATAATGAACTTGTAAAAGGTTCTTAAGAAAGTAGAAATTAACTCAAGTTTATTATTCAGGAGATTAAAGAACGATCGAGTCAAGACGAACCTGAGGTATGGGACTTCGTCTCAATCTCCTTTCATTGAGGCATATTTTATTTTATACACAACCTTCTTTCATACGGTGTATAAACCCCTTTGACATTTACGTTTATTCAAAAGGAATCTTTTTTATACAAAGCGTTTACTAAACGAAAAAAGGGAATGTTTTTGTCGTACATATGTGGTGACAATGACTTCTCTGCCGCCGTGACCATTTTTTGAGTTTCGGCTTCCTCTACAAGCCATACCTTCTTTTTAAAAGAAAAATAAATACCATGTTTTACTTTTCATTTATTTTGGTATTGAAAATGGTTTTCATAATGTTTTTATATCAATGTGTTGTATTGATATCTTGTGATTGAAAGGTGGAAATGTTATGTTTCCTTTATGCATGTTTTATGTGATACGATTATGTTGAGGTTCTTGGGCATTATTATAAAGATGGGTGGTTCCGTGATAAACTAAGGGTGGGTGAGCCCGATATAGCTCTCCAATGCATTGGGTAATGCAACGGAGTAAAACTTTAAGGTTTCTCCGAAGAGATTTAGGGAATATACTGTGATGGGTATTCCAAACGTAACCAAGATGGTTACTCCCTACGTAAGAATGTTAGGAATGCCTCAAGTTACCTTTATGTCTTATGATTTCTATGATATATTCATGATTTGATGAGGTATGTTAAAGTTCTTATGTTTTATCGGTAAAGTATGATTTCATTCTTATGTATATATGTACTCATGTTTCCTTTCAATATTTTTATATCCCTTACTGAGCTTTTTATGCTCATCCCAAGTTTTTTGAGATGTTTTTCACAATTCAAGGGAAAGGTACATGATATGATGATAGTGTCAAAGAAGTGTCAAGAAAGAATCCATGTTTTATTTTAAATATGTTTCCATTGATGGGAAAGAAGAATACGATATTTATGTAACTACTTTGTTTATATGTGGAATGTAATGCAAGTTTTATGATCTAATTCTCAAAAACTCTAAACCTAAAAAGATCCTCAATGTGTAATCTTGTAATAACTCAAGATTAAGTAAGGTTTAAGGCTGGGGCCTTATATACTCATCCATTAATTATGGTATGTTCATTTCTGTGTCGGTCTCACTACCTAAATGAATAATGTTAAAATATAATATCATGGATTAATATGAAAAATTAATTATTTAAAGAATATGATATAAATATGTGAATAATTATATTATTTTTTTATGTAATATTCAAATTAATACTAAAGTAATAAATTCGGATACCAAAGTTCATTTGTTGAAAATCTCAAAAATATACTCATCACTAATTTCATCATTAATGATATTAACTAAAAGACTAATATAATGAAATTTTGAAATTATAAATTATTATAAAAAACAATTTATATTGTCTTATAACATCTAAAATTGATGAAAATTATCATAATTATGACAAACAACACCAAAATTACAAAACTAGTTCAAAACAATCAATATTACGCATACCTGATATTGAAAATAAGTAATAGAAAACAAATATACCTGTAGATAATTTTTATAAATTATCATTATAAAAGTTTAAAGATATTTATAATTTTCACAAATATTTTTTTAATATAGTTACATATTGTATATAGAATATTCATGCACAATGGTTGAAGTTATAAATTAAGGTAACGTATTTTTTGTCTGAAAATTATTTATTAGGACATATTTTAAATTATGCATCATTATATCATTAATATGATTTTGTTAATACATATTGGACTTTTCATAAAGTATTCATTTAATTTAGGAGGTTTAAATATCCATATCATTTCCCTCATTAAAATTCATTTGATACAAAATAGACCAAACCCATATGGGTTTTTTAACTCATATCCTTTTATTGAGTTATAATGCTTACCTTAGACATATTTCTTCCATTATTGATTTATAACACCCTAATATATTATTTAATTGTAATTTCTATTTCACCATTTTCTAAAAATTCATTTTAATTCAAATTTTTTTCCTTGTTATATTATATTTCTCAATAATATACCTTTATTGAGAAAAATTCTTGTTATCTATCATGAGGTTTTCCCCTCATTGTCTATATTTTCCATACTATCATTATTGTATTTTATATGTGTAAAACCACTTATATTTTATCCCATGTTCCCTTAACATTTCCCTTATCCTGTTTTAAAAACATAATTTTTCTTTTTCCCTTTTTACAATGTCGGGTTCAACAAGGATATTTTAAAATATAAAAATATTTTTTTTAATAATCATTTTATTTATCTTCCACACATAATTTCATAAGGATCAATTTTATATCTTATTTAAAGGCTCTATTATTGATGATTTTTTTAATGTTAAAATTTTTCAATCGTTTTGACATCACCCTTTAAAAAAATTATTTTTAATTATGACCTATAACTTAATCTTTTATGGAAATGATAAAAATATTTTCTAAAAACTATTTTATTTTTTCTCTCACATTTTAATATATCAAAAAAAATATTTATTTTGAACTTTCATTCCATTAATTTTCCTGTATATTCTCTTATACTATTTTGGGTTATTAAACACCAAAAAGATCATCACTACATTTTTCATTCCTATTCATTGACTGTTCATGATTATTCTTAATATATATTTCCTCTATGAACCAAAACAAATGTCTTTCCTTTATTTAAAGGGAGTTCACTAAGATTCCATACATTGATTGATTTGGGGAATTATTGACTTAATCATATTCTCATATTCAATATGACATAAATAATGTATGTCTTATTATATGGATTGAATGATATTTTCCTAAGAATTTATTTAATATATTTTAATACACATTTATTTTCCATGTTTATATCATGTTATAATTATTAATGCTACTGTGAATTATTTCATTTTGTGATTCTATTTTAAATGAATATGAAATTCATTCTCATTCTATTGGTTCTTTGTGATATGTTGAATGAATGATTTCATATTGAACTATTATGCATAGATTATAATGGTAATGTTCTTACATCATCCCCATTTAATTATTTATGTTCCATATTTAATTATATAGTAAGGCATGAACATAAGGAGTTTGTTCAAAAAATCATGGCTATATTGAGTTTTCTTGATTTTTAATGCATGGAATAATGAGTTTGTTCACAAAATAGAAATCATGATGATTTTTGTCACAAGGTTTCTTATTCTTATGATTATTCATCCTTTATATGTTGTCCTTCTTTTCAGTGTATGTTACACTCCATATTTAAGAATATTTTCTAATATATTTCTAACTTTTACATTTTTTCATGCCTCATTCAATAATTTATTATCTATGATTTATTTTGTACATCATTATTATATAACATGATTTAACAAATATTATCAGCTTATTCTCAAATATTATCATTGTTTTGTATCTCTTATGACTACCATTGCTAAGAATTTGGACTCATTACAATCTTATGTTTTCATTTCCCCAGGTTATTAATAAATTTAACACGTATGATGAATCTATAAGATTATCATACGTGAATATTTTTTGGTCGATGTTGAAGACATGTTATGTAATAATAAGTTTATTATATAGTAGGATAAATATACATTGGTAGGAAAATAAATGTTATTTTGTAGATAATTGTTTTTCATAATTCTATAATACAACAAAACTAAATAATCATGAGATTGTATTGTAATGCAATATTTTATTTAATTCAAGTAATTATGAAATATTCTTGTCATTTGGGTGTTATAAAAGGTTCTTCTTATCCATCATTGAGGGTTTCACCTTCTATAACAAGACTATATCAAGAGTGGTTGGTCAAAATAACCTAAAATGGTTTTATAAAAATAGACATAATATATCTTAGTAAAATTTTAAAATCATTTTTTGAGAGAACCCCAGTTATGGATTCATAAGAAACGAGACTCCACTCATGAGATTGGGGTGTGAAGTGTTAATTTATATGATCTACAACAATCCTACCACGGACACTTAGAGTAGTGTTGATTTTATCACTCAATTTATCAAGTGGGCTTTATGGATCCATACCCACTTGAAAACATAAGATACTATATATTTAAACTATAGTAGATGATGGTTACTAGGATTTCATTATAATCATGAGATAAATTTCTAATAAAAATATATAATGTCAAAATAATGGTAATCATGATAACAGTATTAATCTTATAAAATTTTAGTCTATAAAAATGGATACTAATACCATATAAATTTTTTGATCTATATTACACTAAAAAAATTTATAATGGACACTATTTTCCCAGATTATTATATTCTTTTTTGTATATTATTATAATATATAATGAAATTTTATATGTATGAATACACACTACCTGATGAGACACCTTAAAATTAAAGTGATGGGGAAAAGGGAATCTTAATGTAGACTCATGATTGATACATTATATATTTACCTAATAATGATATAATAAAGACATAGTGTTTTCTGAAAGAAATAAAAGTACATGGATGGTTATACCCTATTATCTCATTAATGAGAAGTTTGAGAATAGAAAATGAATCATGAATTGAATGAAATTATCCTTACAATTTTCATTTGTTAATTAAATCATTCCATTAAATTTTGTTATTATGAACTATAGTTGATAGTGTACATTGATTGTTTTTTATAATTTAAATTTATTTTTAATCTTGATCTTTCATATATATTATTCTCTCATCCTTATAACCAGGTTACTAAAACTAAATTATAACCTCTAAAATAAATGTTATAGATATACCTATTCATTATATTTTGGAATTGGTTTTACAAGTAGATATGAATTTAATTAAATAAGAATATTTTTCTATTATCCTTATATAGAAGAATGGATATGAAAAATAACCACTATAAAGTGGCATTCCAATGATTATTTCAAATCATCATTATATGAAATAATATATAAAGAGGGAGAGCATTGGTATGAGACAATTTTCATTAGATGTGTTGATATTTTTCACTAGAGGATAAATTTTAACAAAATCAAGAATAGTCATGTAAATTTATTTATATTAGGTATATTATTTATTTTATGTGTCTATTCTACTCTATATATTGAGTATTCGATATAATATATGACTTACATATTTATATCTATATAAATTAACTGAGTATATTGATAACATTTATAAGAGTGGTGTGAATCCTTGAGTTTATTGTGATGCATAAATCTTATAAAATTAATATAATATCAAATCCTTACTACCCTAGTGGATATATTCTTGTATTTTAAAGTCATATTTTATGTAATGTCTGTTACTAAAAACAAACATTTATTGTCGAGGATTCACACAATGATATTTTTTTCAACCATAAATTAAATTTCTAAACGTAGACCATAATTATATAATAGTAGAATTATACTTGATTAACATATTTCTTATATCCGTAATTAATGATAAAA
Organism: Viscum album; assembly: GCA_963277665.1. Lineage (NCBI taxonomy): Eukaryota > Viridiplantae > Streptophyta > Magnoliopsida > Santalales > Viscaceae > Viscum > Viscum album. The sequence goes on from OY728139.1 coordinate 701,306,083, forward strand.
ATAAAAATGTAAGACGTGATCAATGCCTGTTTTTATAAGATAATTATTGGTAATGTATATGATGATAAAAATGTCTTGGAAATATGAAGAACATTTTTTAAACTCCTTTACATCTAAAAGACTGAGGAATTTGAAAAAAAAATAATAAGGTTTATGGTAACCAAGAATGTTTTTTATATTAAATGTAATATAAAAAAAATATTCTGGTACTCATTCAACTAGATATGAGTGAAATATTTCATGAAATTATTTGTAAATTCAGGTATTTCAGGATATTTCTTTATTGAATTTAAGAAATATAATATTAATGAAATTGAATTCAATGTAAGAATATTTAAAAAAAATACATTAAGGTGATCCAAAGAATATCAAAAATAATAATTCATCATTCATTAAAATTTAGAGTGGGGAGATTCATAATCTGATATTTCATTATATGCATAAAAGTCACGAAGTTTGGAAAATGATGAGAGATAATGAGTCTTATATGTTTAAAAAAGTCATTATTTATCCTTTATTGACACATATATCAAATCATGGCATTAATAATTAAATATATTTCAACTATAATGACAATATAATATCAAATGAGTCATAATATGAAAGAAAACAATTATGTAAAAAAATTCACATGTATAATGGTAAATATTTTTTTGTGTAAAATAAGAAAACATGCATCATGAAATAATAAAATTTAATAATTGATAGTTATCCTAGAGGTTTCAATTTATATTACAAAAAAACATCAATGATAAAGAAATATAATCAAGTTCAAGACTATATTTAAATAATAGTTTGAACATATCGATAATATATAATTGAATAATGACTGACTTGGATAAATTAAAACCTCATGATAAACATTTAGTCACCATAGGATAAAGTACCAAACTTTCTAATGGTTAAAAAATTACATAAAATAGAAATAGAAAATGAATGATTAATGAATAGATACGTGGGTTTATAATCAAGTGTTAGATGAAATATTTTTCATTGATAAAGATGAATCTTTATCGTCCAAAAGTGATGTAAGTCCCAAATAACCATAAAACAGATGACGTTTATGAATTCAAAATTAGATTCCATCTAGTAAAATAAATTCTATATTATGGTCTTATCAAAAATTAATTTAAATAATATTTTATTAAAATGGATATTCAAGGGAGAGATAAAAAATTATCAAAAAGTGATTTCCTATAACTTAATATCTGTTATTAGAGGCTTAAGTCTGGTTTGTGTGTTTGTTATGTCAATAAATTTACACCAATATAAATTGTAAAATAATTTTGAATTAAAATTTTCATATTAGAGAACATTAATTATTAATTAACAATATAATGATCAATTTATACATTTAAGCAAAAATTAATGTTGGAATGATAATATTTTTATGTTTCAATAAATGATTAATGGGAGCACAAATGTTTTCCATCTAAGATATGTTGATTACCTGTAGAAAAAATAGACATTAGTCATATATTTTTTAAATACTAAATTTGAAAAAAATAATATAATTATTAATTTAAATTAGTAACCCATTGTAAATGGAAGAAGATATACTAATATAGAAACATGAGTTTCTTATACCATGTCAATCTAAGTATACTGACAATGTATTCAATATTTAAGTTATGAAAATTCAAGAGGGAATAATTTCTTTGGTCATGTGGCATATATCATTTCCTGAGGTAATGTATAACTCATAGGTGGAGATTAATATTGTGAGTAGAACTCTATATTCTTTAGTGATTGTTCTATCTTGTATTCCATTAAATTTACAAGATATGTCATTTTTTACATATGAACATTGGTAGGAACATTTCAAATAAATCTAAAGGAATTTAATAGGTAGATATAAAAATAATAAAATAGTACGTTAGAAATTATAAGTGATATGAACCTAGTTCATAGATATGAAGGATGAAATATTATCAAGGGGATATAAAAATAGTTTTTTATATACCAATTAATTAGATATAATAGTTAAGATAAGAAATTAAAAAATATGATCTCATTAATGTAAGTGATATTTGTCACAACCCAAACCAAATTTACCTTATAATATTTTTTATATTCAATCCCATGAATTTTGGGTATTTTTTATAATTATTTTTTAAATTTAGTAATTTTTCGTGCCATCTGGTTAGAACCTTATTACTATTGAAAATGTAATTTTCGTGTTGGGGTTCTATAAATTTTTTATAGAATTGTTTACAAAATTGGAGCACGTCTATCCAACCATGCGACCAAATGTTTTGATGATCCCAGGTGAGTTTAATGAGGGGTGAATTTTTGGGTCGTATTATGGTAAATCATTTTGAAAAAATTCAATATACCAATGTTTTTAATATTCAGAAATCACAATCCAACCCATCATAATTTTTTAACATCTACACATATCCTCTCCTCCCCATTTGTGATACCTAAATCAAGAAAATCCCAAGGAGTGGCATTCTCCTCATTCCACCTCGGATTTTTGGCCACCTACCATTGAATCTTAGTTACATCTCTAATGTTAAACCCCTTTTATCAACTCTTATCATTCTTTTGGTTTATTATTCTACCTTTGGTACAGGGTGGTGTTGGCCAAATCCTTGGTGTGGATTTGGATCTAAATAAATGATCCTTTGGTTCTTAGGGTGCGTGGATAACTCCTCAAACACTTTTCTATCTATATTGGAATGATTCACTTCAACTGATCTTTACCTAGGTAGGTGTTTCCCTGACATTTCTTTTTATTAACATATAATTTTTTTGTTAGGGTTTCAAAAATGGGTTTCTATAAAAAATAGTAATGTTTTATAAATTATATTGTATTAGTATATAAGGGTTAATTTTTTCATGGGTAAATTACATAATTTTAAGAAGTGTTTTTCTAAATTTGAAATTGTAACTTTTTTCTATTTAATGATTTTGAATGGTGTATGTTTGATATAATGTTTATAGTGATTTTCTTGTGTAATTTCTATAATTGATTTATTTTTTGGATTTTTAATGTTATGTATGGATTTATATTATAGTTTTAGATACTTTTTTTGTTGTATTTTCCTAGTTTAAGAGAATTTTGTGAATTTACGTATCTCACCCAGGAGTTATTAAAGTGTGATTTCTCTTTGTGAGTTTCCATATTTCATTCCCTAATTTAGTGATATTATGGTAAATTTTATTTCTTAAATATTTAATTAATATTATTTATAATTTTTAAATAATTTTTTCTTTTTTGGAAATTAAGCTAACATTAAATTTCTTCCATGAAATTTATATGGGGTTATATATATAGATTAAATTATGTTATGAATATAATGTAGAGTAAAAAATCTAGGCAATTGGATGTTAAAGTAATTATTTATGTGAACTAAACATTATTATACATTATCAATGTCATTGAGATTTAAAAATCTAGACTATGAGAAGGGAATACAATCTATAGTTAAACATCTAGACTATGAGAACCTAAGGTAACCTAGATTTAAAACTCTGTATTAAATTATTATCAATGTAAGCTAGTGTAAAAAATATAAATATAAATTTTAAACTTTACATTATATATCAATCCAAAAGCACAGGTAATGTAAAAATAAGAAAAAAATGAGGATTTGAAACGAAAAATTGTTGTAAATGATTGTTTGATAATATGGTGAATATTTCAAAGATATAAATGTGTGAATTAAAGTAGATCTTTGCAAAAATATAATAAAAACATTTTAAATAGATATTTATTCATGATTAAATATTTACATTTCATATAGTAAGCTAAAACACGTATATAAATTTGTGGAAAACTAATATCATAACTCTACACATATTCTTGTAAAGATAAAGAATACATTTTTATTTATATATTCTAATTTTATATTTATACTCCATGAAGAAAAATTAAAATCTATAAATTAATTAATGGAAATAATTCGAGTTTACACCACTCTTCATTGTTGGGATGGATTAGATAAATTGAAGAGTATATGTGGATGTATCGACAGTTCCAAAATATCGATTGTAATGAAATATTTCAAATATATGCATTCAGCAACCATCTTTTTCCACTATATAGAATCTTATTATTTTTAAATTTTATGAACATCATATATGAATGTATTATTGTGTGATCATATTGCACCTTTAATCCATTTAGAAACGTCAATATAGCTAACCCTTTAGAGTCATACTTGGGAAAGTCTTCTTCTCCTTCCTTGTTCATGCATTATGTGAGTATATATCTACTCCATGTGTAGAGATTGAAACCAATGTGAATTTCATCCAAGGGATATGAATTTATCTCCATTGATTTATATTTTAGTGTTTCCAAATCCTTCTAGGTTTCCAATGATTACATTAAAGTTATCATCCTTAATTAGATAAATAATTATAAATACATTAAATAGAAATGGGGATGAGAGGAAGGTTTGAAATCATACCGTACTGATGTGATTTTCTTTTGTATTATATATTGTATGTATTAATTATTTTCTTCTTCTTTCTGATATATATCATGTTATTGTTAATATAGAGAACCAAAAATGATAAAAAGGTCAAGGTTAAATAGTTTCAATGTTTTTACCATTATAAATCACATAAAACAATAATTGTGGAATCATCCATTTCTATTATTGATTGATTTGTTTCATGTAAGAATTCATATTAATTTAATCATATAATTCAATAATGATTTGGTATCATAGGTATATTTTCATTTTTATTACATTGGTTTTTTCATGTAGAGATTAAATTTAATTATAAAATATGAAAATATTTAATGAAGGATTTGTTATCTTTATTCCAGTAAATATGGAACTATTTATTTTAATTGAATAGTTTAAGGAAGATTGTATTGAGACATTGTAAATATTATTCTGTGTTAGTTGTTATTGAATGAATAATTTCTTTTCACATTTTTTTCAGTGAATTATATATATTATGTGTCCATTATATAATAAATTTAAAGAACACTTGTGGTGGTAAAGCATTTAAATTTTTTTTATGTGGACATTATTGATATTTGAGTCATGTTACAGTTCATAGGCAATATAGAATATGGGTGGGAAGTTTATATGGATTACACTAGGTTGAATGGATTGAGTTGATAGTTGGTCTTTCCCATTTCACTTATTCTTACAGTGATGATAAAGTTTCTACTATTGCATATTGTTTCTCTTCCATTATATACATTCAATGCTGAAAATATAATATTTTAAACTTGATACCTAGAAATTTTGGAAGGATTGATGACTTTTTAAATTAATGAACGTGAATGGTTGATGGTTAATACACATATTGATGACATGCTTCAACATATTATAAAAACAATTAAAATGATTTATATGGAAAATTGATGATTGAAATATATTTGGAAATTTGGAATTGATAATCACTAAAAATTTAGTTGAGATTATATTTATTTCCTTTCACACTAAGACAAGTCTTCGAAACTAGTCCTTAATATGGTGGTCAGTATCTTAGGAGGGATGGTAGCTATAAATCATGTTTATGGAAGCTAGTTTACCCCAATTTTGTTGTTTTATTTCTATATAATTATTTTAAATAATTTATTATGATCTGCCACAAATGAGGATTGGAACAGCAGACACCCATTCTGGCCTTGGGTTCTGGGTGTTTCCCAATATTTAGGTTAACAATGGAATAGATAGATGACAACACCCCTACCACACTCTCTTACCTAGGATTAATATGTTTGTTTTTATACTCCGTTTTAGTATATTAATGTTATAGGGTATAGTTTCATAATACCAATAAATAATCTTATTTATGTTATACTAGTATACAAGGGTTGTGTTGGATCAAGGTTATTGAATATACCTATATTTGGGTTGATATAATCGCAGTTAATATAGCTTCGCTATTTCATGGTCTATAACACCATGAAAATATGTGTATATTAAAATGGTTTTGAGGGCTTCTAAACTCTTCAAATAGTTATGATCTATGATTAAATTCTGCATGGGGTGTATAGATATTATTATAATGTGGATATATTAGTTGAATTTGTTGTGGGATGAGATGATAATGATGTGATTTCCCAGATGGAAATGATGACTTATAATGAAATTAGAGCACCATGACATGATCTGTTGGGTTATAAGGTAACTAGTCTGATCGGAGTGTGGTATAGAGGTTCTCAGTATTACATGTTAATCTGGGTATGATGTTATTATATTTTATGACTTACTTGGTGATTGGATTTGATGTGGTTTTTAAATAAGTTTAACTAATTGGGTGATGTGTTGGGTCATTATTTATTCATTTGGTTTTTTATATAATTCATTCAAATTTTCATGAGATATTTCAAGGATTATTATACTCAGTATATGAATTATGATCACGCCAACATATGTATGAATATTTATTCAGTTCACCATGTGGAGTTGGTGATCGATTTGGAAGATACTAGATCATGTATGGATTATGATTTGTTGGAGTTCATTGTTTCCACTACATGACTGGTTGTTTTTGTAATGGTTTGGAACTCTCCGGTCCATTCCTTTTTGAAAATATGGTGTTTGAGGAGTTTTGGGAGGTGAAGGTGACTTATCCCCAACACTTTGCCAAATTTTCACTTCATTGAACATTTCTATAGGTGTACAGTTCTATCGGTGAGGTATAATAGTATCCCTTATTGGTAACCTCTATCAGTAACCTCTATCGGTAACCTGTAACGGTAACATCTCTTTCCATTAACAAATTTTGAGTTCTGTGAACAGTTTTTCAAGACAAGAGAGGTTCTAATGGAGACATTTACAGTCCTTTTCCAAATTTTGAGTTCATGAATAGTGTTTCTAGAATGGTGGGGTTCTAAAGGTGAACATTTTATTCCTTTTCCAAATTTTTAGTTCATGAACAGTTTTTCCAGAATAGTGAGCTCTAACGGTGAAATTTTCTTTCCTTTTCCAAATTTTGAGTTTGTGAATAGTGTTTCCAGAACGATGAGGTCTAATGGTGACCTTTTCTATCCTTTACCAAATTTTGAGTTCTTGAACAGTGTTTCTAGAATAGTGAGGTCTAACGTTGACCTTTTATTTCCTTTTAAAAATTTTGAGTCTGTAAACAGTGTTTCCAACTTCCTACAGTTTTACCCCTTTGAAGTTTCCTTTGACATAAAATGTATTTAAAACCTTTCTTTAAGGACTCTAAGGCTGATTCAAAGGCCATAAAAACTATATTAATTATTCCTAAGGCTTGAAATGTTTTTACTAAGTCAAACCGTGTTGTTTAATGCCATCCCCATTTAATGGGAAGACAAGCATATCTTAAACTACTACACTGTTAAATATTCTGAAGGGACAAGATATCTTCCTCAATAATTATTTATCCTTTTTCTCAGATATAAGATGATCAAACATCTCATACCATCTTGTAGGAGTTACATAATCAATCATTCCTATTACGATTTCTTCCGTTATTTTTTGATGCAACCGAGCTATATCTGTCAATCTTCAATATAGGGTATGTTTTATCATCGTTCTTTTGGGGTTCATCTTCTCCTATTTCTCCATTACATATTATATAATGTAATCTCCATGCTTCTAATCGTGTTTTCTTGGGTTTTGGTTGGTGTGGTCATACCATGGAATCCTAAGGTGGATGCAGTTGACGCAAGAGGAGAATCGTGACCCGTTGGGTGGAGAAAGAACATCATGAACTGTTTGAGGTAGATAATTTGTTGCTTCTCTTTTATTTTATGTGAAACTATATTGTTAGAATGTTTATTCCTCTCGACCATAATGGAATTGACATAATAAATTTTTTAACCCGATAAATAAATTGATATCGATCATATGTTATTTCCCCTAGTTTTCTAGACAGTGTGATATCCATGCATGCTTCAATTAGTTGTTCTTTCATGATGAAAATTTGTAAATAACGTAAACTAGAATTAATTGATAACTGTTTTCTATGTGTAAAGAGGCATGTAAATTAATCTGGTTCTTCTTGTTTTAATTTGATATTAATAAAATTGGTGATGTTAGCATGTTTAATTATTTGTGATATCATACTGATTAGGATTCCTAAATTTCGGATCCTATGAATAATAAATCTGTTAATTCATGATGGATTAATGAACTGATTGTTTGATAATTCCTTGAAGGGTTCTAAGTTACCCTCTTGATTGTTAAAGGGCCAAGATCCCAATTGATGTGATATTTGTTTTCCTACTGCTTGTGCTATGATGTGATCCTGGATGGTTGTAGTGATAGGTGGGGATATGGAGGCTTTTGGTTGGGGAAGAAAATGATTCCTAGGGTGATGAGATGCATTAGTTTATGCATGTGGGTTTCGAGGAGGACATCGGGGATGATGGAATGGGATGGATGTGTTTGTTGGATGCTTCCTGTTTCTTTTTGGTCGATTATTTGTTTTACTATTCCCCATTGCCTTAGGTAGCTGCTCTTTCTTACCATTCTTCTGATAGAGGTGAAGACACGCGGGGTATGACACGTGCTTTCTGTGTTTATATTCTCAAGGGAGGATGGGTCTATAATCTTTGTATATGTGGAACAGACTCGACGGTTAGTACACATACTCACCGTTTTTGTGCCCCCTTATGTTTTTTTATTGTATAATGTTTTTATAGAATTCCTGGGAATGTGGGAAAGAAACTATATAATGAATAATTGAATAAATGATGTTAACCCATGGGGTTGGATTTTGCTGGAACATAATGATGAAGTTGTAATTTTAAAGGGATAGTGGACTTTGGGTGCGATGCTAATGAAATTTAATGTAGAATTTTTCATGGTTAATTATTGATTAAATAATTAATTAACATAAAGTGAAAATATTAAAAAGGGAATGAAATAATATATTAAATCTATTTAAAAGTTAGTGTGATTATAGGATACCTAGTCTTAGAAGTGGCAGTCGAGAGTCCAAGAGACGTTAGCTGCAGTTGAGTTTAAGACTAGGTTATGCCCATAGTGTGGTTGTGAGATATAGTATATTCTGTACTTTTGTGTTTCTATATGCTACTCCGCCCTGTCAGTAAGGGAACTAGAAACCCAAAGATTCTAAGCCCTGGGGGGGGGGGGGGTTTTCCCCAACATTCCGGTGGGAGGATGAATGGATAACTATCCCATTTGGCCCTTCTCTCTTCTCTTGGTAGATACTTGTGAAGGTAGGAACCATGGTTAGTTTTCCCCATACATGTTTGTAGAGGGATGTAATGGCTTGTGGTTATTCATACACATATATTCTGGATATAGTATCTGGTGGACTACTTTAGGTGTAACGTGTATAGGTTGTGATGGCTTGAGGAGCCTTACTCAATGTATGGGATGTAATGTATTTAGGTATAATACCTGATGTATGATACACGTTATGCGGGCTATGGTGGCTCATCGAAACTACCTGGTTACTTTTATTACATGAATGTGGGGGGTATTGTTTCACGAGCTGCATGTTGTGGTGCTTCGCCCAGGTGTATGTGGGAATCCTTTTGAGAAAGAGATGGTTGGGACGTGCGATGTTGGGGAAAAGCAGAAAACCGGTGGGGAATTAGTGTCGGGGTACCCTTGTTATTCTTTATTATATGATATATTCTTGTATGCGTTACATGGTGAGAGTATCCATGGTGAGGTTGGGTTCTCCGTATACTTGTTTAGGTGATGAGTTAGTTTCACATGTTGTTCACTATGCTTTAACATGCTTTATTTACTTTTTCAAGAGAGGCTTCAGAGATGATCCTACTGAGTATACTGTTATACTCACCCTATGTATATATAAACTGTTTTCAGGTCACTTGGAGCATGTTGGAGATCAGGATGGTTACTACTAGCTTATTGTTGCAGGAGCTATTCGGGCTTGTGGTTGCTGTTGTTTTACATCCATTTGGGTACATTCCATTTTTCATATTTTAGTTGCAGAAGTTTTGCATGAAATTTCATATGTGTACATGGGATTTCTTTCATCTTACTGGTTGAGTTGGAGTTGTTTGGTGTCTATCATATATCTCTCTTCGGCATCTGTTCTCTTTGAGGGTAATGCCTCCCATTTGTGTTTTTTCTATACCCACGGTGCTAGTCTCCATCCCAGGGCCTACTGGAGGTGGGACTTGGGGTTCATTATCTACCTTATCACATTGTCGGCCTAGGAGGGATACTCATTGTGGGGAGGGGGTCGTGACAGAGTTGTATCAGCGGCTCTCGTTGAAGGATAGGATGGATATTGGAGTTAGGAAAAGGTGAGATTGCATGGGTTGGTAGGGAAATGGTGTCATTCATGTTTCGCAAGTGAGGTAAACAATGGAGACCGACTGAGACATAGGTGTTTAGGGCCCCCTATGATCTGAGGTATGGAACTTTATGTTTACAATATACACTAAACATGGTGATACTAGTTATAGGGTAGAGACCTAGGAAAGAATCATGCATCATTCTTCTTTGTGCCTATGTTTGAATGGGATGACATTGGGATAGGTTAACCTAAAATTAATAAAATAAAACATTAAATTAATTAATTTTGAGTCATCCATATTCCATGTTTAGAAGCTCTAATGGTTTTTTAGTTTACAGGTATGGCTCTAGGTCACGTCTTCATCGGGTTTGTGCAGAACATTTCCAGTAGGCTATTCCACAAGATTTTTGTAGGGTAGAGGTTGATGACGATGACACTTGGAGGAAGATACTCCGAGAATACCAATTCCAGAGTTGGAAAAGTATGAGGGATCCATTTCAGATTCATTCATGAAGGACTGGTTGGAGGATGTCGAGATAGGATTAATTTTGATTTATTCTCAAAAGGAGCACTGGGTGTCCTTGGTTGTGATGATGATGCATGGAGCAGCGATTCAATGGTGGTTCTTGTTCCTCGAGGATCATGAAGAGTCAATGATCTCATGGGAGGAGTTCCGAGAAAAGTTTAGAGTTGATTTTATTTCCTTGACAACGAAGGCGTACAGTCACCAGGAGATTCTTACCCTTCGACAGAGGATATCCAGTGTTCGATAGTTTCTAATCAATTTTAGGATCCTTTTACGATATGCTTTAGACCTGCTGCCAGATGAGGAGGGTAGGGAGAGGCATTTTGTGGAGTTTTTGTGTCTATAGATCCAGCGATAGGTCACCCTATTTTTTTTTTGAAAACATATCTTGAGGTGCTGTTGAGGGTATAGGATGTCAAGAGGACTTTGGAAATGATTGGATCATTACGAGAGGGAAATCAGCATGATTTTTCATAAAGAATAGATGTGGACTGAGGTTCCCAATTTTCAAGGAAAAAGAATTTTTGTTCAGCCGGGGGTAGGTCCCAGCCCTTTACATCTCATTTCTAGAGAGACATAAACTCTCATTCATATTCCAAGGGATCATGTGCTTTTTTTTATTGTGGTAGTTGTGGTCATCAGCAGTGGGTGTGGTGAACCTTTCAGAGAATTCATCGTGCACAAGTTTCTATGCTCCAGGTTCCTCCATTAAGGTAGTTACAGACAAGGTAGAAGCAGTAGGTTGCACCAGCATTAGATCAGCAAAGGGTAGATAGGGCATGCTGAAGATATCCCCCTGACGCTCCTTGTAACACCCTAATATTTTATGAGAAGTATATTTTTTATGAATTATGTTATACGCAATGAAATCTTTCACATCACACAACACTGACTTGGCTTGCATTACACGCAATCGCGACATTCCTTGATAGCGTGTGTAGTACGCAATAATGGGTTTCACTAAACAATGATATATTATTATGGACTAGCCTTTATGAATAGTATTAACTACATTTTTAATTTTATAACATTATTATTCATCTTACACATTTTCTAGAACATGTTAAGAGTACAAAATAAACGTTTCGGGTAAAATAAGTATTTTTCAAAAAATGCAGTTCTGCAGCCTTTTGATGGAGCACAAACATTAAATCTAGTTTTTGACATGTTTATAAGTACAATTTGACAAAAAAAAATTCTTCTCTGGAATCAGAACATTAAAATTTACTTTGGATACATTTTTTATATGTTTCTGATAACTTTCATATTTTGATGAATAGTAAAAATACGCTAATTTTCAATTAAAAACAACTTTTTTAATTGAGATAATTAATATTCTTAAATTATAATATTGAATGGTTTTAAAGTATAAATATAATATATTTTTACCATTTAATAAAATATATGTCATTATCATTAATTTCACATTGAATTCATAGGTAAAAACATTTCAATTTTTGGCAATGTTTTAACTTCTAAAACCCGTTTTCTTAACAACGGGATTTATATTAAATTATTTATTGCAACTTATGTGTTTTGAATTTTTAAAATTGGATTCCATATTTGGAATCAGTGGGTCCAAATTATGTTAATAGGCTACTTTTTATTTTTGGGTATTATGAATAGTAACTATGGTAAATTTTATTTACTGTAGTTAAAGATAAATCGGGTAATTAAGGGTAAATATAATATTATAAAATTACACAAACACCTGAAAAAATCCTATTTGATTACTAAAAGTCGACCCATATCACCTAAGGGTCAAATTATATTCATTTAATGGAAGTTTCTCCATAAAAAGAATTTAATTATTTTTAAAACCAAAGAAAGTGACAACATGTAACTTTCTTAAATCTTATTAGTATAATAATTTTAATTTAGTGATAAACTTAATGAAACATAGAACATTAATAGTATCCAGAAATCTAATACAATTATATACATCATATGATTTTATTTAGAATTTTTAGGGATTAAATTATTATCATTTATTTTGACACAATAGTGATGTTGAAACTATTTTATTAATCCAAATATCAAATAAATTGTTTTAAATATATTAAATTAAATATTATATGAACTATTTAATGTTCTCCACTAATTTTATAGACACATATGAAATTTAATGAATCTATTAAAGCTTTTATTTAGAACATATATTCTGTATATATTTTATTTAAATTCAAATAATTGAATATTGTCAAAATTGACACTATTGATATTTTATAAAAATAACTTATTATAAAATTGTTTAAAAATCACAAAAATAATTAAAAATTATAAATTAAAATTTATATGGTCTAAAATGTAATAATGTTTCAAATTATGGAAAATTGACAATACATATGTAATTATTTATAATAATTTAAAATTTAGAATATTATTACCACAAATAAGATAAATTGATAAATAAGGATAAATCAAGTTGATAATGTTTAAAATAAATTCCTAACATGTCTAAATATTATTTGATGATGAGCTTACAACCCTATCTCATCTAATATTCGTATATGAGTCATTTTCTAAGTTTTTAACTGGGTTTTGGAGTTAATATAAACTAATATTTCTTATATTTCCAATGGTGCCCCTCTCCTCCCTTATAAAAGGGAACCTCCTCCCTCTCTTCCTCACACCACTTTGAGCCTTCAAGATCATCCAAAAACTGCACAATTCTCTTCTCCACTTCCCTAGAAACATCCTATAAGTCCTGGACTTCTTCAAAAACCAATTTTAGTGCCCTAAGTGGAGGTCTCAAAGAGGCTCTTCAAAGAAGAGGTAATGTCCGTTACAGATTCTTTCAACTTTATTTCTTCTTCCTCTTCTTCTTAATTAGTTGTTTCATATTGAAGTAATATCATCAGTATCAATCATATACTGATATGTTATTATAGTTATTAAACAAACCTATTTCACTATCTATCGATCCTACGGAAAACGAAATCATTGCGCGTGCGTACGTACGGAATACCGTCTCCACGTCATGGTGTAATCTGGTTTTCCACCAACACCTTACATGGATGGGTATAATGGTGTAAAGAATAACTATGTATGATTATTCTAAAGTGATATTGATTCTAAAATATTATACATACACTCCAATACAATTCCACAATAATGGGAACGATATCATCACTCGTGCTTACGTACGGAATACCGTCTCCACGACGTGATACGACTCGTTCTACATGATCTTCATTGCATAATGATTATATAAATGAATTGAACGAATAAATATGATATAAATTACACTAATACCATTCTGTAAATGAGTTTTCTATATCCTAGAAAGTGGAATAATAATTTATTCGACAAAACACACATACAAACATAAAGCAATAAACACCCGAATAAAAAGTAGCAAGGAAATATTACTAATAAGAAGCTACGAATATGACCATATATGATATCATAAAAATAACCATGATTCTGGAATAATTCAATGACATTATTTAAATCATTATACAAGATGTTCGGAAACTTACGAAGCTAATCAGACCTTAGGTAATAGAAAATCTCACAATCTCATTTTTTTCAGAGATTGTTTATACTTCAGAATTTACTAGGGAATATTTATCATCCACATCCAGGATTCATCAATATGTAATAGTATTTCCATCCACCTACAATTGTTTAAATACAATTTTACCCCTCGGTGTGTTTTTAGTAAATGATATGAAAGGAATCTTTTGTCTTTTTTCGTACGAGTTACTTTTTGACTTTTCCGTCCAATGTACGGGATGAGTGTTTTTCTTAACTTATAAAACACGAATAGATTTTTAGAACATTATTTCCATGAAGCTTCCTTTACAAGTTTTCACGTTTATTTTTAATTAACTTCTTTTAGTTGAAAATTATATGACGTTTTAAGATAAGAAAATGTTTTTGAAGTAGAAAGGATATTTTCCTCAAGAATGGAGTTCAAGTGTTTTCTCAAAATTATTTTCCATCTAAGATAATATAGGGTTTTGTTTATATCCCCATTTTTACATTGATTTGATTATGTTATGATGGAATTATTTTTATGATATCCTTTTATTAATTATGTTATGATGACGTGATGTTTAAGAATCCCATTTTTATTACATGGGTTATTCTATGATTTGTGGTTTATGATTTTGTGGAACACATAAGAATGGTATCATTATGAGATTGGTGGGACCTATATCTTCCTCTAATGCATTGGGTAATGATTTATATCTCATGAGATATACATGGTTGGAACAACAGGATAAACCGGGTCAGTGAATTAGGACTGGAATGAGGAGTGAACTCAGTTTAGAAATGGCCTTTGTCCGCTAAGATAGTCTTAGAAATGAGTATTGACTACTAAGAAATGATTTTCTATGATTATGTGTGTATTACATAAATATTATTGTTTTATGTTATGATTATTGGTATTATATTTCAATTCTATGATTTATCCCATGTTATGATCTCTTTTGCAGGATAAGATTTTCAAAATGTTATGTTCTTATGAATATGATATGTTTGATATTTCTTTTGTTTACCCTTACTGAGAATTTGAGCTCACCCTTTTGTATGTTTTCTTTTCCCCAGGTCAGGAAGAAGTATATTAAGTAGGATATGCCAAAAGGAACTCTAGATATGATGAAATAAATGTGATACAACATAGATGATTTATGAACCAGTTGTTTATGTTTCCCAGTTTCTAAAGACAGTATACCTATACGGACCATTCATGGTTTTTTATATGTTGTAATAAGTGTGCTTTAAATTTTGAAGCAATAACATTGAATGTAAAGTATGTGTCATTATACACCTCATCCTCCGAGAGTAGAGCACAGCCATGGTGGTGTTTGTCATCAGGGTCGGAGAGGTCATGGTCAGCGTCATGCTCTAGTGTTGCTAGCTCCAGGAAAGCCAGGCGTTGTTCAAGGTACGCTTTGCTTATTTTCCGCCTTGGTGTATGCCTTGTTTGATTCAGGAGCAACACATTCCTTCATACCACCTACCATGGTCCATGCTTTGAGACTTGAGGTAGAGAGGCTTCTAGTGCCCTTGGCATTGACTACCCCAGTTGGAGGTCGAGGTGACTTGTTTGAAATATGTATAGACTGTGAGATAGTTTTGGGGAAACATTTCTCTTGGGGATATTTCTTATGTTTACGAATACAACCATATTATGTCATCCTCAGCATGGAATGGTTGTATTCAGTGCATGTTATCATGGATTTCTTTTGGAATAATGTTATTTTCATCGGAGAAGATGGAGAGCCAGTGGTTTTTGTTGGTGAGCAAGATCCATATATGGGTCATAGGTTCATTCTATCTTTATCATCCATGATTGTTGAGATGATTCTGAGTTCATCAGTGGTTTAGCAGTTGGTGTTTCCTAGTGTCATAGAAGAGTACCCTGATGTCTTTCTAGAAGAGGTTGTAGCATTACCCCCTCGACGAGAGATTGAGTTTGGGATCAAGCTATAACCAGGAGAATCTCTAATCTATATATATCTAAATAGGATGTCCCCTTATGAGTTACAAGAGATATTTATACATCTTGATGGTTTGTTATATTATGGTTTTGTTCTTCCAAGTGTGTCGCCATGGGGTGCACCAGTTTTGTTCATGAAGAAGGATGACGACAGTTTGCAGTTGTGTGTCGACTATAGTCGGTTAAAAAAGTGACAATAAATAATCACTATATGCTTCCGCAGATTGATGATTTATTCGATCAACTGAAGGGTGAAAGTTGGTTCTAAAAGATATAATTGAGGTTAGGATATCATCAGATGCATGTAAAAGATGAGGATAACCCGAAGACTGCTTTCTGTTTTCGTCATGTGCATTATGAGTTCGTTGTAATCTCATTAGGAATGATGAATACTATAGATGTATTCATGGGATTGATGAATGTTGTGTTCTATGAGTTCTAGGACAATTTCATAGTAGTTTTCATCGATGCCATCCTTATGTAATCCACATTTGAGGAGGAGCATGCAGAGCATCTACAAGCCATTTTAGGAGTTCTTTTTCAACATCATCTATTTGGGATGTTGTAAAAGTGTGAGTTTTGGGATTGTGAAGTATTTTTCATTGGGCATGTTGTGTCCCAAAAGGGAGTTTCTATGGATCGATCGATGATAGATGCAGTTGTGTCTCAGGCATCCCCCAAGACAGTGTCATAGGTGCGATATTTCCTTGGTCCTGTAGGATACTACAGGATATTCGTAGCCAATTTTTCAGGAGTTTTGTCTCCCCTAACATCTTTGACCATGAATTATTAGGAATTCATATGTACTGATCAATGTCATGAAGCTTTCGTGTATCTAATAGAGAAGTTATTAAGTGATCCAATTCTTTGTCTTCCAGCTGAGGGAGTTCAGTTTGATGTTTTCTGCGATGCTTCACATTTGTAGTTGGGCTGAGTTATGATGTAGAAATAGTCACTTGTTTCTTATGGGTCTCAACAGTTATGTCCTGATGAACATAACTATTCCACACATGTTCTTGAGTTTTAATCCATGGTGTTCTATCTAATGTTGTGGAGACATTACCTCATTATTGAGCGCTTTGTGGTTTTCACCGATCATAAGAGTTTGAGGTATGTGTTCTCCCAGTGTGACTTGTACATACAACATCGTCGATGGATGGAGTTCAAACAGGAATATGACTTTGAGATATAATATACCCTTGTAATGGGGAATGTTTTAGCTGATGCACTAAGTTGAAATTCACATAGTGATGTTGTGTGTGAATCTGGTGATTCCTTGAGAGTAATAGAAGAGCTGTCAGCGTTACATCTTAATATGGGAGAATTTGGGGTTTGAGTTTGTATTTTTATGATGATAGTATAGTCATCCCTGATGCAGAAGTTGGAAGAATCCTAGTCGAGGGGTCTTGAGATGGAGGTCTGGAGAGACTGAGTTGTTTTGGAAAGTCCCCTGATGGTTGGACTGAGGGTGAACAACACTGAGTATTGTATCATGGATGGATTTTTCTTCCTTTAATGATTCATGAGATGGTTCTTAGAGATATCCATAGTTTTCCTCTAGCAGTTCATCCTAGCATGAAAAATATGTACTGAGCCTTAAGTAGCCAATTTTGGTGGCCAGGGCTGAAGTGTGCAGTTGCGGTGTTTGAGTCTCGATGTTTGGTCTTCTGAAATGTGAAGGCTGAACATCGTGTTCCTGATGGACTTTTCTATCCATTAGAGATTCCACAGTGGATGTGGGAGGACATTTCAATGGACTTTTTTACTGGTTTACCTCAATCTCCAGGAGGAAATGATGTTATTTGGGTGGTAGTGGATCATTTAACAAAATCAGCCCACTTCATAGCAATCAAATAGTCGAGCTCAGTGGAAGTTTTGTCGAGATAGTATCTAGATGAGGGGGTGAGACTTCATTGAGTTACATGGAAGATAATTTATGATCGAGACGCTTGTTTTACCTCCAGGGTGTGGAGAGGTCTCCGACAAGCTTCCAGTTCTCATCTATTCCTTAGCACTACTTTTCATCCTCAAATGGATGGTCAGACAGAGCGAACCATCTAGACTCTAGAAGACATGTTACGCTCTTGTGTTAATGATTTTTGAGGTTCGTGGATGAATCACTTACCCTTGGTGGATTTCACTTACAATAACATTTTTCACACCACTATAGGTATGTCACCATTTGAAGCCTTTTATGTCCAACCATTCCATTCAATGTTAGGTTGTACTAGGGTCGGAGTGTCAGCAATTCTCAGACTAGAACTTGTGCAGAATACAAAAGAGATGGTTCAGGTGATTCATGAGAGGATGAAGATAGTAGAAGATCATTATAAATTATGTGCTAATTAAAGATGATACCCATATAGTTTAATGTTGGGGATCATGTGTTTTTAAAGGTGACTCCCCGTCATGGGAAGCGATGTTTTGGTCATGGAAGTATGATTTCTCCCCAGTTTTTTGGGCCTTTTGAGGTGTTACCTCATGTTGAAGATGCGGCGTATCGAGTATCACTTCCCTCGTAGATGAGTCAGATACATAATTTTTTCCATGTATCACAGCTACGTCGTTATCTTCATTATGACTCTCATTTCATCAATTAGGGATATATCGATGTTGATGGTGATGAAACCTTTGTGGAGTGACCTACAAAGATCCAAGACTGTAAGGAGAAGGTGTTGCGCGAGAGTTCTATCCCTTTGGTTCGTGTCTTGTGGTGACATGGTGGCATGGAGGAGAGTACCTAGAAATGTTAGTCCTAAATATGTTCCAAGTACCCAGAGTTTTTTGATGTTTAACTCTTTTAATTTATTAATGGAGATTATGTGGTTGTGAACCATTCATGATTATGAGATGGCTCCCTTTGTTGCTTTTGGAGCGTTCTCTCTTTTGAGAGGTATCTCGATGGGTGGTTGTTTAGACGCTGTTTTTTTTTCACTTTAGGGGGGTTCTAAATTCTTACAGATGAGAATGTTTTGAGAGGTATTTGATGTAATGTCCAAGACCTCTCTGGTCAATTCCAATGTGAAAATATGGTTTTTGATGTGTTCTGGGAGGTCAAGGGGACTTATCCCCAACACTTTTCCAAATTTACACTTCATCGAATAATTCCACCAGTGAACAGTTATATCAGTGAGGTCTAACGGTAACCTTTATCAGTAACCTCTATCAGTATCCTCTATTATTAGCCTCTATTAGTAACCACAATCGGTAACCTCTAACGGTAACCTCTCTTTCCTTTGAAAAATTTTGAGTTCTATGAATAGTGTTTCCAGAACGGTGAGGTTCTAATGGTGACATTTTCATTCCTTTTTGAAATTTTGAGTTCATGAAAAGTGTTTTTAGAACGGTGAGGTTTTAACAGTGGCCTTTTCTAAAATTTCCCAAATTTTGAGTTTGTGAACAATTTTTCCAGAAAGGTGAGGTTTAACAGTGACATTTTCATTCCTTTTCGAAATTTTGAGTTTGTGAACAGTGTTTCCAAAATGGTGAGGTCTAGCATTTACCTTTTTCCTTTCCCAAATTTTGAGTTCAGTAATAGTGTTTCCAATATGGTGAGGTCTAACAGTGACCTTTTCTTTCCTTTACCAAATTTTGAATTTTTGAACAGTGTTTCCAGCTTCTTACAGTTCCCCCCATTAAAGTTTCCTTTGACATAAAATGCATTTAAAACCTTTTTTTGAAGGATTCCAGGGATAATTAAAAGGCCATGATCCTTATATTAATTAATCCTAAGGGTTTGGATGCTTTTACTTGTTCAAACCATGTGGTTTAATTCGATACTCATTAACTGGGATGTCAAGCGTATCTTAAACTGCCGCTCCATTAAATCTTCTAAAGGGATAGGATATCTTCCTCCCTAATTATTTCTCACTATTTTCGGCTGTAAGATGCTCGAACATCTCATACCATCCCATATGAGTTTCACAATCAAACATTCCTCCTAGGATTGGTTCCACTCTGTTTTGATGCAACCGAGCTATATCGGTCAATCTTTGATATAAGGAATGTTTTATCATCATTCTATTGGGGTTCATCTTATCATGTTTCTCCTTTCCATAATATATCATGCAATATCCATGCTTCTAATGGGGTTTTTTTGGGTTTCGATTGGTGAGGTCATACCATGGAATCCTCAGGTGGATGTAGTTGACGCAAGTGGTGAATCATGACATGTTGGGTGGAAAAAGAATGTTAAGAATAATTTGAGGTAAGGAATTCATTGCTTCTATTTTTTTATGTGCAACTGTATTGTTTGCATGTTTTATCCCACATGACCCCAACAGAATTGACCTAATAAATATTTGAACCAGATAAATAAATTGATATCGGGTGTATGTTATTGCCCTTTATTTTCTATATAGCGTGATATCCATGCTTGCTTTGTTTAACTGTTCTTTATTGATGAAAATTGTTAAAGAATGTAAACCGGAATTAATTTATAACTTTTGTATATGGATAAAGAGGCATGTAAATGAATATGGTTATTCTTGTTTTAATTTGATGTTAAGAAAATTGGTCCAATAAGAATGTTTAATTATTTTTGATAGATTACTGGTTAAGTTTCATGAATTCTCAAACCTATGAATAATAAATCTATTAATAGAAGATTTATTAAAGTATTAATTGTTTGATAATTCCATGAACAGTTGTGAGTTACCCTCTTGATTGTTAAAGGGCCAAGAGTCCAATTGATGTGGTGTTTGTATTCCTGCTGCTTGTGTTGTGATGTGAGCCAGGATGGCTGTTGTGATATGTGGGGGTATGAATACTTTTCGGTGTGGTAGAAAATGACACCTAGGGTTGGAAGATGCATCAGTTCAAGCATGTGGGTTTTAGGGAGGACACTAAGGATGATGGAATGGTATGGATGTGTTTGTTGGATGCTTGATTTTTATTTTTAGTCAATTATCTGTTTTACTTTTCCCCATTGGCAAAGGCAGCTATTCATACTTACCCTTCTTCTGAAAGAGGTGAAGACACGTGGGGTATGCCTCATGCTCTCTGTGTTTAGCTTCTCAATCTAGGATGGGTCTACAATCTTTATATAGGCGGAAAAGACCCGACGGGTAGTACATCTACTAATTAAGTTGTTCCCCCTTGTATTTTTGGCATAGAATGTTTTTCTAGAATGCCTGAGAATATGGGAAATTAATTCTATAATGAATTATTGAATAAATGTTGTCAAGCCATGGGGATGGAGATTTCTAGAACATAATGATGAGATTGTAATTTTAAAGGGACAGTGGACTTTGGGTGTGATGCTAATGAAATTTAATTTGGAATTGTTCATGGTTAATAAATAATTAAAGAATTAATTAACCAAAATTTCAAATAGTAAAAAGGGAATTAAATAATGTATTAAAACTCTTTATATGGTTGTGTGCTTATAAAATACCTAGTCTTAGAAGTGGCAGCCTGATGTCCGAGAGATGTTTGCTGTAGTTGAGTCTAAGAATATGTTATGCCTATAGTGTGGTTTTGAGATATAGTATATTCTGTAATTTTTTGTTTATATACGCTACTTCATCCTTTCTATAAAGTAAAATGACACCCTGGGGATTCTGAGCCCTGGGGTGGGGGGTGTTTTCCCCATCATTCTTGTGGGAGGATGAATAGATGACAACCCCCTATGACCCCACTCACTTATCATGGTAGATACTTCTACTGGTAGGAACCATGGTTATTTTTCCTCATATATGTGTGTAAAGGGTTGTAATGGATTGTGGTTATTCATACACATATGTTATAAATATGGTATCATGGGGAAGACTATAGGTGTAACATGTATAATATGTGATGGATTAAGGATCCTTACATGGTGTATGGGCTTTAATGGATTCAGCTATAATACCAGATGTATGATACACATATTGCGGGCTTTAGTGGCTCCTAGAAACTACCTGGTTACTTTTCTTAAGTGGACATGGTGGTTTTGTTGCATGAGGTGCAGGTTGTGGTGCTTCGCCTAAGTATCTGCGGGCAAGCCTTTTTAGAGAGAGATTCATATGACGTCCGAAGTTGGGGAAAAGTTGTAAACCAGTGGGGAAGTTGGTGTAGGGTACCCTTGATATTCATTATTATATCATATATTCGTGTGTGTGTGTGTGTGTGTGTGTGTGTTACATGGTGAGAGTATCCATGGTGAGGTTGGGAACATAGTATATTTGTTTAGGTGACAAATTAGATTAACTTGTTGTTCACGGTGCTTTAGCATGCTTTATTTACTTTTGCACGAGAGGCATTTGGGAGGATAATACTGAGTATACTATTATACTCACCCTATGTATATATAAATGGTTTTTTTCAGATCACTTAGAGCAAGTTGGAGATCAAGCTAGTTACTACAATCTTGTGGTTCCAAGAGATATTTGGGTGTGTGGTTGTTGATGTTTTACTTATCTTTGGGTACATACATTTTTACACTTTCAGTTGTAATAGTTTTTCAGGACATTTCATATGTATACTTGGGATTTCATTCATCCTAATTGTTGTAATGTAGTCGGTTGGTGTCTATCATATCTCTCTCTTCAGCATGTGTTCTCTTAGATGGTAATGCATCCCGTTTGTGTGTTTCCTATACCCTTAGTGCTAGTCATCATCCCGGGGCCTATTGGGGGTGGGAATCGGGGGGATCATTATCTCTCTACTCACATTTCCGGCCTAGGAGGGGTACTATTTTTGGGGATGGGGTCATGACATTTTTTAATTCATGTATGGTATTTTAAAAGTTTTACTTGCACAGTTATTTATGATATGATTTTTTTGTTAGATCTTTCTTTTTTCCAAGGATTATTGATGGAAATGCCTCACATATGGGTGTATGATACCATCATTGTAATTCACTGACATGTGGTCTCTTGAAGGTGCGCTTCTAGAAATAACTTCCTATAATAACTATTAACTATATAGGGGTACCAATTTTGGTTGGTCATGAAAATATGGTATCAATCCTTTTGTTAAAGAGATAGGATATATTTTTAGAATAGGAAATGGTGAGGATGTATGAGTTGGTGTGGAAATTATATCATCTAGACATAGTAAATGATGTAAATAAGGGATACCAACTATAAAAATGTTATCTAGGTCCTCCTATTATCCGACATATCAACCTTCAATTTTACTATACCTAATATTTGAAGTGATACTTCTTGCAGTGTAATGTCCCTAATTAGGTATCATGTGTTGTCATTATTTTTTTCTATATTTGAATATGGTAGGGAATAAAAATTTGGATAAAATTAATTTATTATTTAACCATAAATCATTTATATAATAGGTTTAAGGGCCCTTGAAATTCATTCTTTTATAGATATGACTTAGGGTCGGTGTCCATAATAGGTTCATTCAGAAGAGATATTTCATGATATACTAGTATGTAATCATGTATTGAAGGTTCATGAATAAAAAACTTTTAGTAGAAGCAATATGATATTAATAATGAAATTTGGTATAATTTTTATGTCCACATTTTTAGTTTCATGATCGAGGACCTATTGATGGAGGTGAATATAGAATTTTGTAAAAAAAATCTCCAAAAGAGAATTGGGTTTCATTGGTTATGATGATGTTGTATTTGGAAGAATGGTAATATTGGATTTGTTTCCCCTAGGATTATGGGGATTTATGTGTTTCGTGGGATCTTTTTCAACACTAGATTCAGGATGACTTCATTTTTTCAATTGTGAAGGAGAATTGTTTGTAGAATATAATTTTCCCTCTATTAGGGATTAGGGAGAAAATCTATTATTATCCTTTGGTAACATTGAGTTACCTTATTGAACATATAATCCTAAAATTTTTATCCCCATTAAAGTAATAATCAATAATATCATTATTCATATTTTTTAGCCATTTTTCTTGATTTTTTACGGATTCGTATATCATTTAAAATTTAAAAAACCTAATATATACATCATTCTAATAATTTTTATCAATTCAAAATTTTGTTACAAATATCCCTAAATAATTTTCATTAGATACAAGAATGTTCATACTCTCTCTTTGGGAGGAGTGGTGATTATTTGTTCCAGGGGAAGGAGCTTCTATTTAATTTGTTTATTTATTATCTATAATTTTCTATCAAGCCCTTATTTGGTCTTGTTGTAGAAGTTACTAATATTATTTCTGAATATAAATTTTTATAATCTTCTATAAACCTTATTATTGGGGTATTAATTTTATATGAAGGGATAATTATATGCATCTACTAAATATATTACACTCTTCACTTACAATTACTATTATGGTTTTGGGTCTGGGGGAAGGGGTAACTTGTTCTATTTATATAGTTACATGCCGATGTTATTGAAACATTACTCTTTGGGAGATTTAATATATTTTTATATAAATTTGTATGATTTCATCCTCTTCATCGAGGGGATTTATCTAGTTATTTATATTATAAATTCCTTCAGAATGTGTCTTATAATATTTGACATCGATATATAGAAGGTTGTTTTTTTTCATGTGAGGGCATTTGGGGAGTCAGATGCATATTGAGACTTTTTCATCCTTTATGGATGAGTTGATTCCAAGTTCATCATATGTTTAACTTGTGGTGATTCCTAGGATAGTGGAAGAATACCCCTTGATTTTTGTAATCTAATTTATAACACTACTCATAAATGAGAGAATCAGTATGGGATAGTGTTACATCCAACTACCTCTATGATATCAATTCCACTATAAAGGATAGAACCTGATGATTTATGAAAAATAAGGAATCATCTTGATGAATTTTTTCAGTGAATTTTATTACATCCCATTTCATCTCCTTAGGGTTATCTAATTTAGTTAATGAAGAAGGGATATGGTAGTTCAAGATAATGCATAAATAACCATCACTTAAATCATGTAATAGTAAAGAACCACTATTCCCTCCTTTGGTTTCTTAACATGTTCATCCAGATAAGGAGATCTAGTTAGTTTGTTAATATTAAATTATTCATGGGATTTCATCAAATTTATATAAAGTATGAGTATATTCTAAATACCACATTCAAATGTCTTTATAAGATGTATGAGTTTAGGGGAATTACATTCAGTGTTTTGAAATCACCATCCATGCTCATGGTATATATGAAATTCATATATTTTTTCACCTAGAATAGTTTCTATAGTGCTCATGGATAATATTTTAAATTATTCTGTATTAGAGAAGGATTATTTTGAGAATTATTGAGAAATTTTGTATATATTTTAGTGTTATTATCTATTCTATAAGTTACCAAAGTGTGGTTTCTAAATATATTAGTTTAAACTCCTATATCATAATATGTAATAAAAGGTTATTTTTATTGATCCCTTTAAGATCGTGGTTGAGGTGTATTAGGTATACCTTCCCCCAAAAGAATTTTGAATAGGTACAATTATTCTTAGATCTAGTAGGATATTATAAGATATTTATACATAGTTTATCATGGAGTTTTACTTCAAAAAATACCTTGACTAGGATGTATCAATAATTTCATGTGGAATTAAAAGTGTCAATTATATTTGAGAATATAAAGGGGAAGTTTCCCAATGACCCTATTATGTGTATTCTTAATTTAGGAGACCATTTTGAGGAATATTATAATGCATCAATCTATGGATTGGGTTCCACGATCATCCAGTGGAGAATATACATTTCCCAAGTGTCTAATAATCATTACCTCATGAATAAAATTTTTTAACTAATGATATAAAACATTCCCGAGTGGGGTTTTCTCATAATTTTTTTGTAAAATTATCTCATCCTAGAGAACTTTATTGTCTTCCCAATTACCCAAATATTGAAGCATATCATCTTTTATTGTGATTTGAATTTACAAAAATGACATTAGGATAGATTATAATAATAATGTGACTTTTTATATTTCTTATACCGTAGGAAAATTAAATGTTGTTACTAATGTGATGATAAGAATGTATCAAGGATATGTTTTTAGAGAATCTAAATATTTGTAAAGAGTAATGGAAGGTGTTATTGAATTGAACCATGGCATGGGAGATATTAGTGCAAGAGGTTCTCTTTAACTGATAATAGTCTATTCATAATGGAAATAATAGTTTGTGTTATCCCATATATGATATTATGGGGTGCATGTCTAGTTATATCAGGTTATTCATATAAATTATCTTGAGGGATAATTTGGGGATGTCTAACATTTTGTTTTTTTTTTCAAGGATATTAATTAATTCCTTCGTTATTGCATGATTTTGTTCATTGAAAGTTCCATAGTTATCCCTTTTTGGTATATCTAAGCATGGTAAATATGTATATTTCAATTTGAGGTTATTTTTAGTATCCAAATATATAATGATTAGTCGTAGAGTTCATTTCGTAGCATTTGGTGAGGTTGATCATCATGTTCATGGTTTACTATACCATCTTATAGTTGTACCTACTATAAGTGGGTGTATTTATCAATAGAGATCACCATTTATTTTTCATAGTGGTGATATGATGCTATACATATGGTTATTTTACTATTAACAAAGTTAACTCAAATTATAGGGACCCACGTGTTGAGCTCGATCAATGTTCTATTCGGAAATAATTATATGAGGTGGTGAGGATTTATTAGTTTCAAAAGATGATAATTTATAATAAAGATCCCCCTTTTTTCCTTTAGGTTTTAGTTCAATATGATTTTTGATCTCCCTTATTATCATTTCTGGATCTTCTAAGTCACTGAGATGTAGAATGGAGAATCAAATATACTTTTTCATTTATGAGTTAATCCCTTTCAACCCAACCTCCAGACCTATTAATGTAATATATTAACTAAATGATTTCCCATAACCTATCCATCATGTGTCATAATAGTGTCAAAGATATATTCAAAAATTATTTAATGGTTTTTTTAAAATTCATACTATTTTACATGTTTGTTATACCTCACAACACTGAATATCCACTATCTCTAAGAATCTTCTTTAACATAGAGTACACTAATCTTTCCAAAACATCTAAAGTCCATAATAATATATAATTATTCATTTTGAATATTTGTAAAAGGGAATTTTATATAGCTTTAGGTGTTCTTATGCACCTCTAGGATATCGGTCCTCATCCATGAGTAGATGGATCATTAGGTCTATACATTTTCGTCTTAAAAACATCAACATTAGTACCAGTATCAATATATTATTATGATCTAGAGTGTTTTTTTATATTCCTCACCTTCTATGAATAATTTCCATAATATTATATTTTGTTACTCATCAAAAAATATTGTATTTGACTCCTCTATCTGTGATATATATGTGATTTTGGTTCCTAGAACTCACACAAAATATATGCCAGTCCTTAATATTATTTTTTCTGTCTCTATAAATCTTTTCCTTTAACAACCTCGATGTATTAATACACATATAATTTCATGTGAATATTTATTTATAAATGCTATTTTGAAAACCCATCAACCTCTAATAGGATATATCTTTTCATTATAACATCCATGATTTATAACCAAGACACCTCATTCAAATCACTGGATGTATCAAATTATATCTCCTTCAAAATTCCCCTGACATGGAATACTATGTTTTTTATATATACCACCATAAGAAAATTTGGGACTCATATCAACAATTTATTCATTTCCATAGTCATCTCAAATTCTCTATTTCTTAAATATTTACGTTGAATCCTTATAATTAAATCTTACACCCATTATAAAGGTTTACTATATATTATTATGTTCAAAATTAATGTTTGATGATAGTATATAAATACATATTACTAGTTTTTTTGAATAATTCATTCTATAGAAAAGTTCTATATTGAGGATTTATGATTATTTACTTTTCTATTTTTTGGTCTATAGCAAAGTCATACATTGAAGCATTATGATTAGGGAATTTTTTATTTTTCCATTAAAAGAAATTTTTTTGATGAAGTATTGTGATTAGGGGTTTCCTATTTTTTTGGATTTATATCCAAATAAAAAAATCCTTTAAAATTATTGTGGTAATATTCAAAGAAATAGGAACCATTTTCATAAAACTCTAATAACACAAATATTATTTGGATATTGTCTCTAAACCAACCAAACCCGATAGAAATTTTGTAAAATCTAACTCAAAACAATTATATAAGAATCATCATCTAAATAATTAAACACATATTAATATATTGAAAATAAATTCTATCATATTCTTAGGAGAGAAAAATAACCCATGTTTCTTTGAAAACACCCACATATGTCTAATGTCCCTATGTGTTTTCATTTCTTTCTACCAAATATTGATAATAAAAAAATGTCCAATGGGGTTTACCTCGAATCACAAAAATATAATAATATTAAACTTATAAAAATATAATATGCCACGCATGAGAGAAGGATGTCATCAACTTATTTTTCGTAACAATGATCCTTATGTAAGTCCACTTTATGTCTATGTGAGACATAATGGTTTAGAAAACAAAATATATCTAACTAAGGTTTCCACTATTTTCTATAAAGAAGAAATTATTTGATATCATACTCATAATTTAAACAATTATAATTCTAGGGGTTTTATATATCCCAAACAAACAATTCTAGAAGTTCGACTGCAATGTTTAAACATATCCCATTGTTTTATCTATTCATCAACCAATAGTCACCTGAAATAGTTGAATTTAATATAGTAATAAACACAGGTTATAAGTTTAATTTTCATATTTAAAACATCGTATATCATGATGCCATAAAAATATTTCATATTTTTTAGACACACATATACTGTGAAATAATGACCTCACTATTTTCATTTTTTCTCTCCATCAAGTAATTGACCCACACATCTTCTTCATGGCAGGTCAAATGTCATGACTAAGATCATTTTTTTGTCAAGTAGTTACATCTCCATTTATCCTTAACTTACCTACATGTTAACATACATAAACTAATATATGAAATGGGATGCCTTATTTATTCCTTATAGATAGTATATTTGATGATTGTTTTATATCACCATATGATTCCCTATTCATTCAAGATCTACACTTATCTTTACATTAATAGTTTGAAAATACTTTTTAGTCTCATATTTATTTTTAGTTTTTTCTTTTTGTGTAATAATTTTCTTCATATCTTTAGTTGAGTTAGTATCATTTCCTTATAATCTCATTGATAATATCACCAATAATTCTTATAAAGGGAGGATAATCATAATATTTATCAATTCACTCTCAATATGTCCAAACCATACACATATAATATTATGAATATGCACATCACCAATTACTGAAAATTATTCTATTACATAAATATTAAATTTTTAATATCCTTCTCTCATTTAACCTGATCACTCACTTATGGTTTATCTATTTTATTCATTTTCTAATTGGTTAGTCCAAAAAACATTACACTACATCTTGATGTATGAAGATTCATTAAGATAGTCATTGAACTTCTTATTAGTACGTGAAATACTTTTGACAATATAGGTAATTTCTCCAGAGAGTTTCGTCATATATACCTCATCGTTGTGACCTTCCACAAAACAAATCTTACATACTTGTAAAAATTTAAATCTATTTTGGTTTGATACATTTTTAGAAGATCTAGTCACACCTTTCTTCCATTGAGTTTTAAATCTCAATATCCCATTAATACATTTCTTGTTTCTTTCCACTTCAAAAATAGTAATTATATAAAAAATAATAGGATTTGGGTCATGAACTTATATATCACTATTAATAACCCCTAATATCGGATATTCTATTTAAACAAACAATCTTTATATAATTTGTTTCGGGTAAAAAACCTTCAGATTGTGTCTATATTTTCTTAAAATGAAGTGACCTTCTTGTACTTATTTCTTTGTCTAATATGGAAGAGTGTTCATAATGATTTTTCTTGATGAAATTAGGATATGACAAATGTTTTTCACATTCTCTATTAGAAATAAAAAATTTAAAATGAGACCAATTAGGCATATATTTCACATCCAAGTTGATGAAATCATCCAACTAAATTTGAATGGTTCTCCATAAAGCATGAAATAATTTTTGAAGTCATATATGACATTTTTCATCTCATTTTAAACAATATAAAATTCTTATTATGTCTCTTCATGTAATTATTTTCTTATAACCATCTTCAGTTCTAGGTCACTGGATATATTTTCTTATTCATATTCTCTACGTTGGTGCCTCATGATCTCATTAATATTGGTCAGATCCTTATTAAAATAATATTCATCATTAGAAACAACTTAATTATTTTATTTCACAATATTACTAATTTATTTCTTGAATTACTTTTCATGTTCCATGCATAGATATAATTTTTCTTTTAATATTCACTAATGCAACATAATTTATTCTCCTTAATCATCATTTATTGTTTAATCAAATCACTAATAAATGTGAGGATTGAGAGTTACTCAATTATATATATTTTATATCATTCATATTTTTTGTATAAATCATAATGAATATTTTTTTTATGAAAGGTATCTTCTTATTTTTCATCTTCTTATCTTTTTTTTTCACATGGTCATTATCTAACTAAAATTATTCAATCTTATTCTTTGGGAAATACTTTATAATTTGATTTATATGATCAGAATTTAAACTTGTATATAATTTATTAACATTTAATATTCATTTTACCTTCAATAATAACTTTCATAAAATAATAATGATTTTCATAATGTTTCATTAATCCTTAGCATTATATTGTTCACGTGATTCAAAAAGACCATCTTAATCCATATCGTTTTTTTCCATTTTTTCTAGGATTGATTACTTTATAATGTTATATGATTTGAGTATTTTGTATAGCTCATTAATTTTGTTTTCCTATCTTTCCTCAAAATCATATCAGTTTGAGTTAAATCTATCTAGAATATCTCTCGTGATATTTCTAAAACTGATAGAGTATTCTATCCACTCCCAAAACCTCAAATACAGATACAAATATCATTTTTTGATTAAATAACCATCAATATATTTATCATGTTATAATTTAATAACTTCAAATTTCTACATAAAAATATGAGGTTTGTGTTCTTAGAATTTTATATTACATTCATAATGTATTTACAACATTTCCATGATCTCCTGGGATGTTTGGAGACTGATGATGTTTTTATAAACCCTATTTGATAGAGACATGACGATGTAATATTTTGAATTTATGTTGATCCTGATATTCCATTTGACTTATTCAGCTAATGAATAATCAACAACAATGGGTTGAAACCCAAATATTATAGTATCGATCAATTTAAATCCATGTGATATGAGGTATTGTAAAAACATAATCCTCCATATATTATATTTATTCCCATCTAAGTTGGTAACACATCACTTTTTCACATAATTGTGATTATCAATTCCTTATAAATTTGTTTTTATTTTACATGGGTACCTAGGATTTAATATGAATTTTAAAATATATATTCACTATATCACTAAGTTGGTAAGGTGTTGAATTAGATATCCTTTATCTTTTAGGAGTTATTAACCTTTATCATAACCTCTTTAACACATTATAGTTATTTTTCTAGTTAGTGATTTCTAAAATCCTCACCTTAATATATAGTAATATAATGAAATATATCATTACATAGTATTTAGAAGAATCAGATTAAATGCTAATTATTTCTTCATATAATTTATATCCCCCAATATGGAATATTCAATATCTCTATAAATAATCTACATCATTTAGTCCACACTACTGTCCACCACATGAAGAGTCCACATGAAAATACAATAATTATTTTACAAAAAATATATAAAATAAAGGCCTTTAGCTTGGGGGGGTCTTCTAATCATCTTAATATTGGTATTCCTTCATTATAAGAGGTACCATAGGTCTTTACATGTAATTCATTAAGAAATTTATCATTAGTTTCGGTCTAAAAATTTCATTAATATCTTATGTGATTTGGGATCTTCCCCATATTATATAAATAATTGAGTTCACAATATCATTACTTCTTCTTAAATGGTATTGATATCTATTTCATTATCTCCCTATGATATTTATTTGTATTAGGTTCTTATAATTTTCACATTTAGTATAAAATCTCCATAATATTTTCTCCTCATTATATATAATTTCTTCTTTTGAAAGATGTGCATATATTCATAGATAGAATTTCATACAAACCATTATTTTAATTTTTTGTTTTGAAACTCCATCAATAATTTCTAGGTATTGTCTCATCATTCAATCATCCATGATTCATAGTCAATAAATATCATTAAAATCGTAATAAAAATAATATTTTCTAACATTAAAATCCTGTTAATGGAATAATGTTTTTCCATGTGTACCGATTTCATGGACATGAGACTCATCTAAACACTTATATTTATTTATACAATCATTTCAAATTTACAATGACTAAAATATTACATTCATAGTTATTACAAATACTTATAAACATTAGGAAATATTTTCCATGAAGATTTATATATAGCAACAAAATCTTATGATTATCCATGACGAATTATGATCCAATACATTGATATTTTTTATATAGAAAAGTATCATGTTGATACTTCGAAATCAGGGAATTTGTAATTTTTTGTTACATAGAATATTACAACATTGAAACATTATAATATGAGTATTTTTTAGTTTTATGAAATCATATTCAAATTATTTTTTTCCTTCAAAATACTATTGGTATTCATTAAGGCACCTCCAACCCTTCTCAAGAAACTAAACCATCACTATCACGACTTAGAGAATGTATCCACATACACAATAAAATTAAAATAATATGGAATATTTATGTCATTAATTTCCTCCACGAATGAACATCTCCATCACTGAAAACATTTTAAAAATTTACAAAAAAATGTACCATACCATTATAGGAAGAACGATTATTCCTTATCACCACTTTTCATCTATAGATGGATGGTCATACTCAGTGGATTATCATGAATATTAAAGCCTATTTTCATGCATGAAATATTTATATTGGAGGTTTTTGGGTGATCCACCCACCCTTATTGGATTTGGAACAAAATAACAGAAATAATCCAACTTGTGTTATGACTCTTTGAAGGTGACTCAGGAAAGCTGGAAGTCCTGTTTTGATAAAGATATTTTTCTAGAAATATTTTTCCATAATTTTTTATACTTTTTGAGAAATTTAATAATAATTTTATTCCATTAGTTATTTACATATGGTGAGATAATTCCATGGAGTGGAATGTACATAGGGACATGAGTTGAAAATGCATTCTCGATATCCCATGTGGATTGGATATTTGGATCCTTTTATGTTAATTTTTTATGTTTATCCATATTGAAATTTATGGTACATTTAAATTATTATGACATGATAATGAGTATTGGATTTTTTATTTTTTGAGAAGAATTTTTCCCATGAGTGTGTTATTGGAAATGATGATGTAGAGTTTGTTTATGTTTCTTGAGATATCATGTTCATGATTTTCATGATAGGAAGATCCTTGAGGGGTATCTTAGGGGGTTTGAAATTATTCTATATTTATATTTCATCTATTTTTGGGTTTCAATTCTCATGTATGAGAATAATTTAATGGGTATTTCATATATTTTCATAGATTTTATGAACATTTGTTTTTTTATTTGGAAGGTTAAGGGAGTCTAAGGGTTTTTTTCTATTAGGGGTTTATGGTGATTTTATTTAATTAAATTTATTTAAAATGAAATATAAATAATTCTAGATATTTTTTCATACAACATAAATTTTGGAAATATAAAATATATTTCATATTATCTTAATGAAAAATCAAAATAGTAATTAAATAGTGTTTTATTTTTGGGAAATTTACTCGTTATTGCTTTTTTTCGCTAGAAATGTAATATAGAGTGAAATCTAAAGATTTTCTTATTTTGTTAATGTAATCTAGTATTAAACTTAAAGATTAAAAGTAGGTAAATTAATCTTTATTTAAAACACTAGAAGAAGATAATCAAATGTAACATAGTGTTAATACTCTATATTTCAATATGTTTAAAGTAACCTAGATTGAAAACTTATGATGTTAAAATTTATCTAATGTTTAAACTATACATTCTAAAAACACTCAATATTGATATGTAACATAAAGGAAATAATAAATTCGGATTTCAGGCATAGAAACATAAAAAAAATTAATAATTATTTAATGATTTGGATGATAAAAAATGCATGAAATAATGGTGTGGTTTTAGTAAATAAAACCAAAAAAATTGGAATTATACATTCTCATATTAATATTCACATCAGGAATAGTAGGATGATATGCCCAAATAAATATCTAATAAAATATTTCAGACCATTAAAGTACTTCTTTTCATATAAAATAATATATATATATATATATATATTAATTCTCAGTTTATATTTATATTTCATGAACAATGAACTAAAATTCCTATATAATATGAGGGAATTATTGTATGTTTTACTGAATTCTTCATAATATAGAAGGTTCAGAGAAATTTAACAGTTCTGTGTATGAATCTAGAGTGTAGACAGATCAATTGTTTTGGTATATGTTAAATTTATACATTCATGACATAACATTATTCAAACTAATAAAATGAATGAAATGCCTATTTAAATACATTTGAATTAATATATACCTCATACTTTAACCTATTAAAACAATGTAGGAAGAGTGATGATATTTTAATGGTGAATCAACATTACATTGGAGACCTAATGTGTCTATAAATATTTTTAAAAGTATTATTTATAATTTCATCTCATTTCCATATGTCACTTCTTATTATTTTTCACTTTTCTGAATTTTTTACATCCAAGGATATATGAGGTGATCATTGAGTGGAAATATACATTTAGATCCTTTATTCTAGATGACTATTATCAGTCTTTGTTTTGATAGTCTTCTTCTCCTTCCGTCCTCACCAATGTTATGAGTCTCAATCTTCTCCCAATGACTAGTGTGAATTACATACATGGGATCTAAATTTATATCATTCTATTATGTGTGAGTTTTGGAGTATAATTATTGGTTCTAAATGATTAAATAGAAGGTACTAACATTAATTACATAAAAAAATTGAAGAAAAAAAATTGGTCAAGTAGTAAAGATGGAGGTCTGATCTCATGCAATAATGATATTATTTAAAACTTATTTTTTATATTGTTTGTATTGATTTTACTATACATATTTCAACTGTATTGAATGATAAAGATAATTTATAGAATAAAAAATGATAAGAACATCATGAATAAATATATTTTATAAATCACATAAAATTATATTAAAATAATCACAAATTTCATTTATCGATTTATTTGAGTCGTGTAGGTATTGATATAAATTAAATCTTCAAATTATAAATTAATTTTGTAGTGCATTGTTTGTTTCCCTTTAATATTATTGGTTGTTCATGTACATAAAATATTTAATTATGCAAGATGGAAATATTTCATAATGGATTTTTAAACATTATACTGGTATATATATAACCATTTTTTGAAATTAATTATGTTGAGGATGATTTCATTATGTCCATGTTCCAATAATTTTGTGTGCTTGGTTGTCTCATGATTAATTACTATTGAAATTATTTTCACTAAATTAAACTACCCTTTCGTAAATGTTATTCTAAATTAAAAATATCATTCTGGTAGTAGAGTATGGTGATATTTTTTATATGTGGAATTTATCTAGACTAGTGGCATGTTGTGGTGGATCGTGGATTTCCTGGATGGTTATAAAGCATATCATCTTCCATAATGGGGTTTTTTGGAATAGGTGTAATTATGGACTATTTCATTTCCCTAATTCTTATGGTGATTATGATATTCTACTTATATAGGATTACATAGTTTCTTTTATATATATTCCATGTATATATGTTTTTTATTGATCCCAAGAGAGTCAAAATGTTTAATGTAATTAATGAAAAAAAGATAATGAAATAGAAAGGTTATTATTTGATATAGATATTAGTGAAAAAATTGATCACATTATAAGAACCAATGAAATGGTTCAGTCATAAAAAAGATGATGTAAAATACACAGAAATTTGAAGTTAAATAATCACTTGGACATTAGTGATTATTAATTTTTATTTCTTGAGCACTAAGACAAGTCTTAAAAAATATTCCTTCAGATAGAAGCTGATATTTCATGTGTGATAGTACATATTTCTTATGTTTAGGGTATGTAGTCTCCCCTAGGGTATTTTTTAAATATATCATTATATTATAGGATTTATTATGCTCCATATCTCATGTTTTTTGGGGAAGATGATACCTATATTACCCTTTTTTGGGTGTTTCTTAATGACTAGGACTTAATGGGAGTAAATGGTTAAATACCCTCTACAATTGTCTCTCCACATCATATACTATGTCTGTAATCATACCCAAGATGTTGTGGATTATTTTTTATGGTATTATATTATATTATATGTGAAGGATCTAGGATACAATATACTTGTATATGCGATCAATGTTTGTTGGATGTTCTTTCTCATTCTTGTACTTAAACTACTATAGTTACGGATAATATTTGTGTAATATTTCATAGGCTATAATGGCATTAGGTGTTTTACAGATTATATGGGATTGATGGATTCTAAACTCATCAACTCGTTATGAAACAAGATGAAGAGCTATATGAGTTACATATATATGATGATGCTGTGGATATGAGGGCTAAATCGTTTAAAGTATTATATTATCATTTCATTACCAAAATGGTATGGATTACATAGAAAGAGATGAGGGCACCAATACATTATTCATTAGGGTTTATGGTGAATAGTCTTATTAGAATATAGTGGCGGTGTACCCACATTTACATATATATTTTTATATTGTGTTTTTATATTATTTTATCTATATATTTTGTAGTATAATGAGGTTGGGAAATTATTTTACCAAATTTGGGGAAGTGTTGGCTCTCTGTTAACTCACAAGAGACTTAATATATTTGTTCCAAATTTTAACTGTATATTTTGGGGTTGATCATACTAAGTATATTATTTATGAGCAGCCCAATGTATATAAATTTTTTTTCTATCTAACATATGGAGTTTGTGAATGAGCTTATAGATACTATCTCGTGGATTGATCTAGAATTTTAGGCGTTTATGATTTTTTCTGCATTAGGGGATTGAGTTTTCTTTTGTTTTTTGATGAATTATATTAGAAAACATGTACTAAGATATTAATATATGATATAGAGATTTTTGGTGGATGTTTTTTAATTCTTGGGACTATCAAATGTGATTCCTCTAATTTTTTGTAGATCCATTGGTCCTGGTCTCCAAATCATGGCTTATTGGATGAGGGCTTCAGGGGACCACATCCAATCATCTGTGCCATCCCATGAGGTGCATCAATGGTTGTGTGTAAATATACATGATTATGAACCACCAAATCAGATTTAATATGATTTTTTATTATATTTATTTGAATATAGGTAGGGTATTAAGTGAAAAGGGTGTATAAGTTTGGGTTGAGGTATTTAATGGGTATAGTTTTGAACCAGGTTTATTATTGACAAGTGTTTGATAGGTTACATTCCCTTACTCACCCTACTCTTCACATATCATGGTAACCCTATTCATTTTTCAGGGAAATTTAAACACTACTATCATGATAGTTATGTTTACAAATCGACTAGAATCCCCTAGTTTAATGTTACAATCCATACTAAGGGAGATTTAATGGAGAGTCCTAGTATATAAATAGGACGGTATTTTATATGGATACCTCAATAGGTCTAGTTGTGGTTCCTCCTGAGTATTTCTAAGATAATATCTTTGTATTATTAAGAGTTTCCACTGATTAATTTACACTTTAAATTGACTTTGTAATTTCTATAAATGATTCTTTACCATTAACTTCACATCATTATTATTACATATGATTATTATTATGTTGCATTATTTTTACAATTATTATTCCATGTTATTTGTTATTATCCATGATTCTTTTATTGATATTTAAAATTCATCCTTTACATAGTAGTTCATTATTTATACATTCCCAAAATTTTGGAAATTTTTTGGTCATTATTTATTTAGTTTCTTTTTTATTTTATATTTTGAATACATATCTTCTTTTATTAATATGAATTATTTTTATATTTTTGAATATTTATATAGCGTGTTATAAAAGTTGTTAGAGAATTTTTTTGGTGAAGCTGTTTATTAAATGAATTTTAATTAAAGGATAAAACATTTTTTATGCATCATTTGGTTTTCAAAATTGAATTTTAGAAATTTCCTAAGTTGGTTTTCCAGAAGCATTATAAAAAGCAACTTTTCTGTAATTTATTTTAAAATATAGCATCTAGAATATTTTAAAAAAATGTATAGAGTCTTTAGTGTAATCCTACTAGTTTTTTTATGTTCAATAAATACTAACACTATTATGAATCTATATAAGGAATGTAAATTGTTGCTTCTAGATTAGGATCCATGGCCACTAATGAAGCTATTCTAGTTATTGTGTTGGGACAATGAATTTAGGGTCTAGGGAATAACATATCTGGACATTGAATTTTTTTTACTTTGAAATATAGATTTATCAACCTACTAATTACTTCTTGTATCCATGTTTTATTTCAAACTCATTTTATATTATTGTACTTTATACATTTATTTTTAGATGGTTCTTTATTGGTTTCCTATTTTTATATTTAAAATATTGTAATGTGTTATTTCATTGACATACAATATCTAAATTCACCAAAGTAGTTTCTTGAATGATGTTTAATAAATGAAAAATAATATTTATCAAAAAAAAATTATCCCCAACAAGTAGATTTTAGTTCCTTGGAAAAGGATTCTAGAGAGTTCTGATCAGATATTCCCTTCAGATATTTCCAAAGGTTGGATCAGGTGCTTGGATCAAGAGTAGACTAGATTAGTTTCTTATAAAATGTTAGTATATCAACCTTTATATTTAATTATTATATTATATGGGATTTATTATCATGGGATATCATAAGGATAGACATGATTAGCTTCTTCAAAACCCCATACCATGACAACACCTAATTTACCATGGGATTTTTAATTTTGTGTCATCAATTAGAATATTTCCTTATTGATTTCCAGATATTTTTACTTCAATTATTTCTTATTTTAGTTATTATAATATTACATAACTTGTTAGGGAATTTTACATGTTTTGGGGTGAGAATTGGAGGAGTACTATAGGCACACAATTTTCCTACACATAGACACCGAGTTATTGTATGATATTCCAAACCGAACATCCAAAACATGTACATCCACTAATCACATTAATTTTTTTTCTAGAATCTATTTTCTTTGGTATTACTTTTGATCTTGTTTTATTTCAATTTTAAATGGAATTTTGAGATGAATAAAATTATTTGAGGTTGTTTGGTCGGATTTTTTTTTTATATTTTGTAACTGTAAACTATTTTCAAATTGTGGAAGTATTTGGTTTTTTATATTTATGATAATGTTTTCTATAAGGATTTAGAATTATATTTTTTTAAATTTAAAATGTTTTATTAGTAATAAAAATGTGGTTTAGTTTTTTTTGAACTAAAAATTAAAATATTCTTAAATTTAATTATTGTTGAACACTTCAATTCTAAATTACAGTGGTTATCTTTCACAGATATGTTTTTAATTTGATTAAAAAAATTTATTTTAATTTGATTGAGTTAGAATTAGAATAACTAAATTGAGTCTCATCATTCATTCTTCTACATAGTTCATGCATCCTAAAAAAGACATGGTGAAATAGTAGGAGTGTCTAAATTGAGAATCATTTCACATGTGGTCATCACTTTGAGTTCTTGTATAGCCTCTCAATTTATCAACGCTTCCCAGACTCCAGTTGGAGTGGAAGATCTAGACCCATATTAGAATTTGAACATTTATCAGGTAGTTTTTGTGGGATTAATGAGTTATTAAAAATTACATTATTCTAACCTCTATATTAAAATGTTTTATCATGAAGAATAAATGACTATTGACATAGAACATAATGATTTAATGGTATATATATGCTCTTAATAGTGTCCCTTGATACATAACGTCAGGGATTATCCTTTTATGGGAGTAACTAACCATGTAATGAACCTAGTCTTGGCATTCCTCCATCGTGGTTAGTATAAGAATAATAAGGTTTTTTTATATTTAAACATCTAACAATACATGATTTATATGAGTTGAGGATTAGTTTCATAGATCTTGGTAGTAATATAAAGGAGTATGTTATAGGTATTCCTTTTCTTTCTCCATTAGGTACTACCCTTTCTTCCACTCAACATTATAATTTTTTTAATAGATTTATGTATTTTTGCACTATTTTTTCCCTATATCCTCTATTTTGGGAGATCTATATTGTTTTTGTATAGGTAAAATATATTATTATACTATGAGATTATAGATATTCCATTGATGGAGTAATTCATAAGAATCTTTATTTTTGGATGATCGAGTTTCATTTTGTAATGGTATCTATTAGAATTTCATTATTCTAATTTTCCACCATATTAGAGTTTCTTTTAAATAATGGGTAGACCCACAATCATTCCCATCCATTAATTTATTTCAATTTATAATTGTGAGATATAATTTTTAGATTTACAGATTTGAAATAATTGGTGGGTTTTGTTTCTTATTTTTCCTTCAATTCTATTATATTCAAGACATTTATGTGTCATTTTATGTACTTAGAGACCTACCTTAGTTTATGTGATTCATTTGAGTTTCCTTGGTTTATTTTCCTACATATAATTTTTTTGATTCCTTTGAGATCCCTATAATTTAATTGGGCCATTACATTAGTTCCAATCTTAACTAATGGGGAGCCTTTCCACAGGTCTATCATTATAATATTTTCCTTGGAACTATTAGGTGTGAGTTAGGAATTTGAAGATGTGTTTATCATGTTATAGTACATCTCATCTAATGTACTTTATGTAGAAGTAACATCCATATTGGAATTACTTTTATTGTGTTCTCTAAAATAAATATTTATGGGAGAAATTCTAATGGTAGGGATAATTGTAACATAATAAACTAACTATCCATTATTTAAATTATTAATTTATTTATTCATACCATTTCCCTTGAGTTTTGAGTTTTTTTTATTATTTCTCTAAATTTATACATTTTTGTTATCATATAGTCAAAACACATTTAGTATTAATAATGAAATGGTTTTGTGGGATGGATTTAGTTTTTAGTAGAGTTTTTTTTGAATAGTTGGTTCATGGTTTGTCGCACCATGTCGAAAAACCATGTACATTCCCAGGTATGTTTATTGTGGGGGTGTATACATAGCACACAGTTATGGAATCCATAATATAACCACACAAATTTGTAGCTTTTAAAATATTGAAATTAGTCTTCCACACATCATTTATTTTAACCATCCTCACCTCTTATTTCCTCCGTATTTGTACCACCCTTCTCAAGAGGATCCCAAGGTGTGGCCACCCCATACATTCTCCTTACATTTTTGGTTTCCAAGAATTGATTATTGGTTCTTACTCTCATTTCAGACCCATATTTCTCTTATCTTAATTCCATTAATATTTTTCCTTTCTCATCTTCTTCTTATATGGTATGGTGTAATAAAAATCATATGGGGGAGGGGATAGTTTTTAAATAATAAGGGTTTTGTTCCTAGGGATTGTGGATTCTTTTTTAGACCCTTAACTATATATATTTTAATGATTGTCCTCAATGGTGAATGGACTGGGTTGGTGTTTACATGTACTTTATTTTTCATAACATTTCATATTTCCATTGGGGTTTCAAATCCGGGTTTCCATGAAAAATATTATTCAATTTATATAATATTGAGTCGATTAGCATATATGGGTTTCTGTTTTCAAGAGTTCAGTATTAAATTTTTATAGTAGTTTTTGTATCATCTGAATCTTCATAGGTTTTTATTTAAATATTTAGTAAATTGAAATTTTATTAAATTTTTTTTTATTTTCATGGGGGATTTGGATAATTGAGTGAAAATTTGGGTTATTAATGTGTTGTGTGGATTTATATTAGTGTTGGATATATTTCTCTATTTTAATTTTTTTTCTTTAATCATATTTTGTGAATTTATGAGGGTTTATCATGTTTTAATCTTATATGATTATTCTTTATTAATTTTTTTGTGGTATTATGTGATTATGAAGTATGTACATACATGATGGAAAAGGGTGATTTATAGAAAACTCATTTTCTTAATAATAAAAAAGTATTTCAAATTACATTATGATTTGAAATTTAGTTTTTAATGAAGATTAATAGTGAGATTTCAAAATAATTTATAAAGGAACAATTTTTACCCTAAAATAAATTTATGTGTAGAATATATTCGAAAATTTATATCAATATGTTTTTTAAAAGTTTATTATTAATTATAGAATTCAAAGCCCGATTGAGCACTTAAATAAATGGTTTTCCCTGACATGATTAATACCCTTGACTAAGCCCAATGAAAAATGATTTAGTATGCCATTAACCTCCCTCCAACGGTACCCATAATGGGATAGTGATGGGTAAATATATTTATTGATGCTCACAATCCACCTCTAATAGGTATTGGTTAGAAACCAGCACCGTGGGTATATAATCACACACTTCAGAGATATTACGGTCTATAATAATTTAAGAAGTAAGAGATAAGATAATAAACCCCACCAAAAAAAGTTATAATCATATAGAATAATGAATAAATCCGAAAAAAATTATGTCTTATATTACTAGATATAACATTAAAAAACCATAAAATATACTCAGAATCGACCACAAAGATACACAAACTCTTATAAAAATCCATGAATTGGAGTTGTATAGATCAATAACCAACATACTCTTGATGAATTAAACAATTATTCATATTTATGTAGGGTGAGAATAATATGTATACTCTATATAATTCTCCCTAAATTATCCTGTCAAAAATGTGGATAAAAATACTAAATCATAAAAAATAATCAAATTAAACTAACTCATTGCCAAAATATATATATTATATATTTTCCATTGTAACCACAAATCACTCACTAAAAATATAAAAAACATTAAACATGATATTGAGATCATATATATAAATATATAAGGGTACCACATAAAAATATTCCATTGGTTTTATACTGAC
This sequence comes from Viscum album, assembly GCA_963277665.1. Taxonomy (NCBI): domain Eukaryota; kingdom Viridiplantae; phylum Streptophyta; class Magnoliopsida; order Santalales; family Viscaceae; genus Viscum; species Viscum album. The sequence goes on from OY728139.1 coordinate 701,349,306, forward strand.
ACACCACATTCTTTCATGTCTTGATCCACTATATATTGCATATATATGACTTAATGAAAACACATAGTTTTTTTACTATTCCATAAATCATCATATATTGTACATAACACACTTACAATAATCCTTCAGATACAATATCTATAATAAATGAATTCATATTAACCACAATCCATCATTTTATTCAATAAATATGTATAGGAAATCACTCATGGGCATGCATGCATGTAATACAACAACCAAATATGGAGTGGGATATATGGATAAGCAAGGCTTTCATATCCATGCCAACATTGATTTTAGAGAAAACACCAATTAGGCAATTTGGGTATCAGTTACCCTTCCAACATGGGTGGGGTGTATATGAAATAAAAAAACATATAAGATAGATATAGCTCCCAAGAACACTTTGGGAAACTACATAAACTTATAATCATCTTATGAAATCTGCACATAGGACACCTATTTTCCACAAAAATTTCTAAACATCAAATTATAATAAAACCTTTTTGATTAATATTAATTAATTCATAATACACTAATAATTTTATTCCATTTCACTTTTTGGATTATCATTTTAATCATATAAGAAAATTCATGCTAGAACTATTAATTCCTTTATAATATACCCACATATGTTAAGTAACAATCAAGATCCAGCCCCATTATTTCATTATTTCTTTATCGTGTCATAAAAAACATGTTAATATTGAAATTTGCAATAATTTCCACATAAAATATGAACAAAATGTGTAGATCATCAATATGAATCCTGCAATATGACATTAATCATATAAATAAAATTTGACCTTTGAGAATTTATGTATTAATTAATCAAGAAGTAGGCATTAATTAAAATACCTAACTCTAAACTCATATTGATGTCCTCAATGTCACATTCCATTTTGTAAAAAATCACATTAATTATCTTCTACCAATATCTTTACATTTGGTGCCTTATTCAGGGATCTTCATCGAAACATGAAACTCATGAAACCATCATCATCATAACATGGACCACATTTCACCACCATCACCATAATCGATACTTTATACCACCACAGCCTCGGGCATCTTTTCCAATTACTTTTCATCATACCATTTATATTGGGTTATCAATAATTCATATAAATGTTATAAATTCTTTAACACACATACTTGTAAAATTTATATTCTGAACGTTTTTTTAAATGAAACTATTACTAAAACATAAGTGAATCCAGTCCTTCCATAATGAAAAATGTTATCTATCATCCCCAATCAATTCATCATTAACAATAACCATTTTATTTTTTTCCTGAATTAATAGGATAATTTTGAAATGCTTTTCTATTAAAAGAAACATATATCAATTGTTGTGTGTATCTACAATCAATGTAACATGGATTAAGAATTAATTCTATGCATAAACAATTCCAAGATAAGTATTAATTATTCTTCTCATGCATATTTAATTTAATTATTAATATCATCTAGATTTCTATTTTTTATATATTTCAGGTGGTCAACTATTCTAAAATATATATCCATGTAGACCACTCACTATTTATTAAATACAAAGAATAAATAAGGAATTATAGTTGATTGAAATGTTCCAATTAATTATTTAATCTATGAATCATGAAATATTAAATTATATAAACATGTTAAAGTTCTCAATTCAATTCTATAAAATAAAAATTTATAAATTAATTATCATGAAAATATTGTAAATAATTTAACACTACAACATGTTATTGTTTTTTGTTAACATACGATAATTTGATAACGAAATGAAATTATTTATTTCTCTCTCATGGATAATTTATAAAATAATTATTATTATTATTTTCCATTAAATAAATGGTTCCATATATCTAAACTATTTCCTTCATTTAATGTATCAATAATATTATAAATAATATATGTCAACATTTATTTTTTTAGAAGCATAACATTCACAAAACATTCTATAGAATGAAGTTAGTTTTTCTAATTCAAACTTAGAAATATTTTTATTCACAATATTTCATCATATGTGATAACTTTATCAAATATATTACTATAATTTCCATGTTTAAAAAATTCATAATAAACAACTCACATGTGGTAATTATTTTATTTTAAAAATTACATATTAAGAAAATAGAGGTAATCTATATTAAATAATTATGAAATATAAAGTAAACTGCTATTTTGATTCTTAAGATATCGAGGGAATATATTAGGAGTATTCTATATAATTAAATTATCCTTAACATTAAACAGTTTCAAGTATTAATTGAATTTTATCTTATTGATAATATAAATAAATAAATAAAATATGTTATTTCTTCAATATGAGTTTTTATTGTTATTTATTGAATAAAATTAAAGAACAATACATGTGATCATATTTTCCATTTCTATTTAAGTTTAATTTCATAGAATATCATTATCCACACTGTTATAATTCATCCTTTATTTTAGATTCTATAATTTATGTATCAGAAATATTAAGAATATAATACAATAAGGGAATATTAAGAAAATAAATAAATTTATTCTATTTTATATTGATGAATATGAATTCTCTAGTACCAAGATAATTTCCAGATATAATAACACATCTACATTATTTATAATCCATCCCATTAGGATCCTTAATTTTTAATTTATTGAATAGTTTTTATTTATTTTATTACATTATATATTATTATATAAATACAATTAGTTTCACACATTTATGCAATGAACATGTATGGATGATCTGATCACACATTCACATAAAAACAGGGAGGCATAATTGATCCTCGGCTTGGAGAAAAAGGATCCATGTGTTGTGTCATAAAAATTTATGAGAGGGAGATAATTTGATGGTTTTAGTCTATAATTCCAAGAACAATCCTTGGAAAAACACTGAAGTATTCAAATGTCTCAAAAAGAAGGCTCTATGGTCACCCATACATGGGGAAGGATCAAATATTTTAATGGGAGATAATTTAATGATATTAAGAAAAAATGGATTGGTTTTATGAATATTCTATAAAACTCTTTGGAACTTCAATTTATTTATCATTTAATTTTATTTTTACTAAAATCATGGTTTCAGTCCAATTATATCATTTAAAAACATTACATTAAATATTAAATTGTGAAGAGTCAATTAAATCCTCAATTTTGAGAATGTAAAATCTTTAAAACCCTAAAAACATTAAAGATGTGAAACATAGGAAAATTCCAATTTTTTAGATTTATTGTGATACCCCTACTTATAGATTTTTCATTAGAAAAGGGTATAGTTTTTTCTACCATTACATAAATGGTAACTATTATGTGGGTATGTGAAAATTGGAAGGACCTTTAAACAATTATCAGATGTCCCTTATGTGTATAATAGTAAAACAAGATTACACTATTATGAGGAACAACATGTTTTATATGGGAATAAATTTTTTATTCTTACCCTTATATAATAGAAGGAATGTCAAGATTAACCTTAGAATTATTTAGTTTTAGGTAGTTACACTTATGAGAGAATCACATTATCCTAAGACCCAATCACCCCCATGAAATAAAAGAGTTTCCATTATATAGGGAAATGAATATTATCTTACCCTTACATGACGATAAGGATTCATGGGTTAACCTTATAATACTCTAATTATTTTATATCTAATTTGACACAACTCGGGGTACCTTTACGCATTGGAGACAAATTTCTCTAAATTTTACAATGTTAGTTAAATCCTTGAAATACACATAACCAGCATATATAAAACCCAAATTATCATCACACAAGAATGAGTTTTATGTATGAATTTTATTATAATTAAAATTTATAAAAATTTTACTAAAGAAAATCATAAATAATTATTAATCGAGTTTATTCTTAGTTTAAAATTCCACAAAACCTCTAAAAATTATAGACTCACTTTAAAAACAAATATAAGGACCAATCCACAAACATTACATTATCTAGTTAATTAAATAATAATATTCATATTACATTACCAAATATCATTTTAGTTTAGATTTTTAGTTAATTATGTCATAATTCATACATAACAACCCACAATAATAAAAAGTGGATAATAATAAAAAAAATCATTTTATAATAGAATGTTTGTAATAAAACATGAATTTTGTTCATGTAAATTCATCACAACATTTATCTTTTCTTATTATTTTCTCTTAACAATCCTTATACATTATGAAAAAATATTTTAAAACATGGGAAGAGTGCAAAATGAGTAGTAAGGTACATTAAAAGAAGGAAATAAATGGTCAGTCCATGAATACTTATAAACTTATGAAATCTTTTTCCCAAAGATATACTTCTCATCCTTAATGTATCATTTGGTTACTTTTTTAAGACATGTGATTTACATAAAAAATTTGAAAAATAAATAAAAAAATTAGTAAACTTGGGGCATCATTTTCTTTCCAAATATATGAATGTAACCCTTGCGGCTATTATATGATTTGTAAACTTCACGGATATGTTACAATGTAACCATCATGGTTACCTAATGATGTAACCATTTAAGTTACACTTGGAATAAAAATTATGATCAACTTCCAACATAAACATATCTAATGAATTGTAGAGATATCCTGGAACCACCTTTTATATTATGTAATATGCATGAACCATAAAATAGTAATTAGACAAGATAAATTGCATCATAAAAACATTTCTTGAGTAAAATCTATTATTTTATAAGAATAATGAGCACATACAATGGAAAAAAATTTATTTGATAATAACCACAAAATATTGTAAATAAAAAATAAAAACATTAAGGCATCATGAAATCAGACAAAATTACAATGTCATATAGGTTAAAAACAATCATTTTAAATTTTTTAAAAATACAAATTTAAATTGGATTTTTAACGAAAAGTCCCTTACCTCAAGTCCGAAATCCTTAAAATGTGTTCAAAATCATGTATAATGGATTAATGAGTATTATTAATTTTTTATAGAAATATTTTCCAATTTAAAATTATTTTTTTACCATCTTATAAAATATTTCGACCCATTTATTAATAATATTTTGTTATTTTCATAGTTTTTGATGCTTATATTTCATGGTTTCTAGGGTTGGTTTATTATGAATTTTCATATCTAACAGAATAAAAAACACTAGAAATCGAAAGAAATAGTATTAATAAATTTCAATAATATTAAATAATATCATATATCATTTTATTCTATTATAAATATTATTTATTAGAGAAAACATCAATGAAATTTATTTAATTTATTATTTTTGTTTTTACAACCTTCATAAAATTATATCATTTTATTTAATATTATGTTTTTATATTGGTTCTAAAAAATTATATTACCTGTAATATATATAATAAAATTTTATTTAACCATAATAATGGTGTTATGACCATCTTTTAGGGGGGTAATGGAAAATAAAAACTCATCATCCTGAAATGCGGTGAATTGACACATCACAAAAAAAATGTATTCATTTTTAAGAATAAGAAGATAAGATAAGAGGTTTGATAATGGATATTCCATTAACATAGTAACATTAAAATATATATAATATAATAGAGTTATCATGTCACTTGTATGAGAGGGTGATAAGATAATAAGAAAAGAAAAGGAATTGAAAATAATATATAGAAAAATGAAAGAGGACTTTACCTCTAGATTTATTCTCCTTGTGATCCTCCTTATGGAACTTAGTTTTTACCATATGGTGATACCATATGGTCTTGGATGTGGGGTAGAGGCTTGATAAGTGAATTGGTTATAAAAAAAATAGCTAAAAGTATTTGGAAATTTGAGAAGAATAGGTGGTGAGGGGTTGTATTTATTACGTAGGAGTGGTAGTTTTTGATTATTTAAATCATTAGTTTGTAATTTTGGCTCAAGACAATGAATAGTTAATATTATTGTGACTATGTATAGTAACCAATGCATGTGATTTTGAATAAAATTTTCTTACATAATCCATACATAAACAATGAATCCTGAATTCATTTATTTTGCTTATATCATAAATTACCATATTCCTCTATTCCCCCTAAAAATTGAACTATTTTAGAAAAATTCCGAAAAATTAACCATAACCATTTTTTGATGTATATAAATAAAAAAATGACTAAATTTAATGAATGTAATTATACAAATATTTTCAATTTTATTTTTAATTAAAATAATAATTTATTTGAAAAATATTAAATTTTAAAATTCTTACCGATTATATGATACTACGAAAAATTAATTATGTTGTTATAAAAATATCATATAATCATAATAAATTAAATATTAATTTATGATTATATTTTATGAGGATAAATTTTCTTTTAACTCGTTATATTAATTATTAAATTATGAGTAAACAATTAAGTTTTAGAAAAATACCAACACATGATTTATCATTTTCAAAACATTTATTTATATTTTCCATGACATAAATATATAATAAATTATCTTATAATATAAATAAATTTTTTGTACACTTCATCAGTGAATTTATTATTCTATTTCTATAAAATCATTAATTTCTTTAACTACAAATTATTTTATTACACACTCATAATGAATTTATCTATTTAATACGAGAGTGAAAAAAATTATTTTGTAAGTTCCTAGGTTTTTACATTCTCTACCATTTGGAAATTGAATCCTAAAAATTTTTAATTAACTTTTTGAATAAGTGGGGATACCTTTCCATCATTGAATTTACAGATTATCATATTGATTCTTCAACCGTATGGTTTCTCCACAAAACATAATCGTAGTGAATTACCTTCTTCTACAATACATGCTCTATACAGTCAAGAATATTAAAAGGATATTATTTATAATAAAGGTAATCTTCCACCTAAACTAATTTTGGACTTAAAAATGAGATAAATATGAAACATAGATTAATAATATTGAAACATCAAATATATTGTGTACCTGGGACAAAATCAGATACAAATACACTTTATTTGAAACTGATCAATCTTTCTTTTGAATTTCATATGGTATAATGAATAGTGGACTCAACATCTCCCTATTACCAAAATGCATCACACATATCATCAGAGAAACATTTAGAAATAAATGATCTCCTACCTCAAAATTAATATCCTTACACCTATTTTTCACATAAACATTCTTCATACTCTGAGATATCCTCATATATTATTAGATCATATTTACTTTCTCAGCCACATTCCCTACTAATTCTAGTCCCACCAACATTCATTCCCCGACTTAGTCCCAAAATGATGGAGTTCAACACCACTACCCATATAATGCATCAAAATGATCCATCTGTATACTAGAATACAAACTGTTATTATATGAAAAATAAAATAAATAATGATATTGATCCCAGCTTCCCTGGTAATCCATTGAACAAGAATGTATAATTAATTCTGTGTTATGAATTTCTCACTTGGTATATCCATACAACCGAGGATAAATGTATATGATAAAATTTATTTTAGCAAACAATGAACTTTGTAGTCCTTTCTGAATGATAGCAGTTAACATGAGATCACGGTCAGATTCAATGGAGAGAGTAACTCTATATATCATGTCTGTCTATTTTAGGTGTAGTCGAGAAAGATTTTCTAAAGACATAGTATCCTGAATATGAATAAAATGAGAATATTTAGTTAGTCGATCATCAATAACCAAAATCGCATCGTTACCTTGAGAAGTGTTTGGTAGTCCCACCATGAAATCCATAGATATATTTTCCCATTTCAAATCGAGCACTAGTAATGGAAAAGAATCACATTTTGTAGTCTTTTCTCTACAATAACCTATATAAATGTAAAACATTTCATGGTAAAATCTATAATATCTATTTTCATTCTATCCCACCAGTAACACTCTAGAAGGTCTCTGTATATCATAATGTAGCTAGGAAAAACTAAAAATGATGAAATATTTGCATCACCAAATATAAGTTTCTTCAGCTATTAATCAAAATAAACACATAATATCTTCCAAAATGTCAAAATAGAATATTTATCAGTGTTAAATTGTGTAAAATTACAATTTTGAAAAAATTATACCATTTTATGTAACTCATGGTCTTCTTTCTATGCTTGTTTAGTTTGTATGATAGAGATGATTTCATAGACACATAAAAAATAGAGGAATTTCCAACACCAATAACATTCAATCCAAAATTCATAAAATCATTCCCTAAGGATTCATGTTCCAATCATAACATGGATAATTTGTATGGATGGATTTGAATCAAGTAATCAACCAATTTTTTTATTTTCTAGGATGGTAATTAATCATGAAATCATAATATTTTATCATTTAAATCCATATTCACTCCCTCATGTTCAATTCCTACTAAGTAAAAATATAACTATACCTTTAATGATTAGTATATATTTCGTATTTTCATCAAAAAAATTATTTATCCTGAATTTTATAATGAAAATCACAACTGATAATTCCAGATCATGTGAGGGATAATTTATCTATGATGATTCTGTTGACTTAAAGTATATGCAATTACCTTATCATTCTGAAACACAACACAACCAAGTCCCTTTAATGAAGAATCATTGTATATGATAAAATCTTAATTTATTGAAAGGTGATACCAAATTAGAGTATTAAACAACCATATTTTTAATTCTGGAATAAAAAACTTCACAGTCTTCTATCTAATCAAATATAACCCATTTTCCCATCATCATAGATTACATGCTAGATAACTAGGAATTGTTTTTAGCAAGGAATTGGTAACGAAATTCTAGTGAATAAAAATGAAAATATCAGTAAGATTTATAGGTCTGGGTCATTTTTCAACCATTTTTTGGGATCAGCTTTATTCCATGGTTATTTATAATGGGCCCAATAAAAGAAAATGTTTTCAACAAAAAATCACATTTGATATATTTTCAATATAAATTCATTTCATTTAGTGTTTTCATAAAATACTTAGTGTTTTTTATGATCCTCATGAGATTTTTTATAAACATAAATAGTATAAATAAAAAAAGAAAACTCATCCAAATATTCAATGAATATTCTATTCATATGATCCATAAATACATCATGGAAATTTTCAAACCAAAGGGAATTACCAAAAACTCATAATACTTATGTGTAGTTCGAAAATTTCTTTTCACAATGTAATCATTCTCCACCATGAACTAATGGTACCCAAATCACAATTCAATATTAGAAAAATATTGAGCATTGTGGAGCTGATCAAACAAGTCATCAATATGTGGTAATGGATACATATTCTTAACAATAATTTTATTTAGATATTTATTTTCCATCAAAATTCTCACAGAACCATATTTATTTTTATTTAACAAAATAGGAAAACCCCATGGTTATGTACTAGTGTGAATGAATCTTTTATTAAGAAACACATGCAACTAATTTTTTAGTTCTATAACATCCACATAAGAAATTTGATAAGTGGGTTTTGAGATTTTTAAAACATCATGAAATAAGTTAGTAGTAAATTCGTGTTCCTGATTAGGTATATCATCAGGAAACTCAACATGAAAAATATACATGTATTCATTTAACTATGTTACATCACTAATCTAAACAGTTTCTTTGTGTTCAATGATATTTGTATGATAAATTCAATTTTAATCTCTTAATAGTTTCTTATCTTTCTAAATTTTTTTAAATGGTATGTGTTCATTATTGTATATGAAAAAACTATTTCTGAAAAACAAATTATATATCTATATAATAAATCATTGCATGATATAATATATCCAATGAATACACAAAATAACATCAAACACTACTAAAGGAAAAACTACATGTTTTTAGGTAATGTTTTTCTATAAACAAAAATATGAAGAAACATAATATGTTTTTTTTCATTAATATTACCCCTCGTGTTTTAACCATAAGATCTTACTTCATTTCATGAGGAAAAATTTCCAATTCATCAGAAATTTTATAAGAAATAAAGGAATGTTTAGACCCCATATCAAACAAGACATTAGAAAAATATGACTAAACAAACAATGATCCTGATACCACTTAATTGGATGTCCCCACATCTATAAAAATTGTTATAAAGGATTTCAATACATTTTTCTTCTGAAATCATTGTTTCTTCCAATCAATATGGTCCTTATTTGGGAAGTTATGTGTATAATTCCCCATGTCAACACATTTAAAACACTTTGTAGTTTTCTTATCAGAATAAAACATACAAGAAATCAGATTTTTTCCAATTTAATCTCAGGGCATATGTCCAAACATACACCACCAATAACAATTCCCATATATGATAATACAATCCCCTTGGTGATTTTTACCACACATTCCATTAACTATAATCTTGATTTTATTACCGTTAAATTTTTTTGATTTATTCTTACCCATTTATTTCCATATGGGAATTTCCTTATGTTTGTTTTCAAGGTACATGAACACATATATGAAATTTATTTATACTCTCTCATCACATAAAAAATTTTCACATAACTTTTGAAGTCATGGAATTTTGATGCCATTAAATATATTTTCTTCAATCCTAATTAAAAATGATGGATTTTACTATCAACATAGTGTGTAATATTTAGATCTTATGATCTTAATCGATTGAATTCTACTTCATATAGAACCACTTAATCTTTCTCCTTTTGTTTAAATACAATGAATTTTTATTCCATCATATGTAAAAACACCATCTGGAATTATTTTTAAAGTAAAAAGTTCTTAAATTCAACCAATTTCAAGGCATCATTATCTTCTCATTCAATGATATTTTTGACAATAAACCACCAATGGTCAGCTTCCCCTCTAAAATGATAAATTAAAATACTTACTTTTTAATTATCTGAAAACCCCATGAACTTGAATAACTTTTCATGGTATTCAATCCACCGTTAACCTACCATTGGGATAAAATATCCACTGAAAGAGTGGAGGAATAACCACATAAAATGTCCCACTATAATTATGTTACTTTTTGAAAACTCTAGATGTTTTCTTGAATGGATAAAACTTCAATTTCATGCCAATATCAACTCATCCATTACTATCACAATCTACTCAGTTCTAATTCCCTCCATCCCTAGTTATAGATTCAATAATATATAATCCTCTCAATGTATTCATACTTATACTTCTTTTTTTCTTCTATGGATAAGCATCCTTATGAAACATATCATATATGAATAAAAATGGAAATATTAAAATTTTATATAATTTTAACATAACTATAAGTTAAATATTATTTATAGTATTCTATTGACATCACTATATCCCCTAAAATTATCTAAATAAATCTTTGATACCAACTATAATAACCCATCTGTAACCAATACATAATCAAGTTAAATCTACTAAAACACCCTAATTACATTCCCAAAGATATTTTCGTTTTATATTATTAGAGTATTAGTTCATAATTCAAACATAACAAAAATATAATAAAAAATAGATAATAGTAAAATGGTGTCCATTTTTTACAATACACATATTTTTAATAAAAAAGAATTATTATCATGAAAATTATTCACAACATTCAGCATGAATTATTATTTTCTCTTACCAACACTTAAACCCTATGAATTTTTTCTTAAAACATTGGAAAATCTCAAAAAGACTAGTAAGGGTCATAGAATGTAGGAATGAAATTGTTTGTCCATGAATACTTATAAACATATGAAATAATTTTAATAAATATATAATTTTTTTCCTTGAAGTATCATATAGTTAGTTTTTGAAGATATGGAACTTACATTAAACATACAAAAATTAAATGAAACATTTTTGGTAACTTGGGGAATCATTTTCCAACCATACTAATGATTTTAACCCTATTAGATACCATGTGATTTGTAACCCTCATAGCTACCTTACAATGTAGCCCTCACGACTACCTTATGATGTAACAATCAAAGTTATACATGGAATAACCATTATGTTGGACATAAAACATATACATTCCCAATTAATTGGATGTATATCATACACTCATCTTCTATTGTAATCAATTGTAAATAACCTGAACAACATCATTAAGAAAAAATACTTGCATCATAAAAACAATCATGGAGGAAAATCACTTATTTTAAAAAAATACAATTCACATACAAATTAAAACATTTTATTTGATAAAAACCATGAAATATCTTATAGAAAAAATTTTAAAATTAAGGCTTCATGAAATAATAAAACCCTCTCATTCTATATATATATCTTTCTTTAAAAAATCCTATAAAAACTTTTGAAAATATAAATTTAAAAAGGATTTTTAAAGAAAAGTCCCTTACATATGGTTTTACTTCTTTAAATTGAGTTCAAACCTCATATAAAGTGTTATAAATAGTGTTATTAATTTATTAAATACATATATTTATATTTATAAATATTTATATCTTCTTATTATAATACCCTTCCATCAATTTAATAATACAATTTTTTTACATTCCTTATTTTTTGTGCATTTATTTCTTGGTGTCCATGGTTGGTCATTATGGTGTTTATTTTCGATTGGAATAAAAACACCAGAAGTAGAAATAAATGATATTAATATGATTTTATAATTTTAAATGATACCCTATATCAGTTTTTATGATATGAGGATGATTCATTGTATAAGACACAAATTAAGATTATTTAATTTATTTTGGCGGTTATTAAGTCCATCGGGAACATATATCAATTTATTTAAAAACATTGTTATATATTAGTTCTAGAAGATTATATAAATTATAATTTTTTCAACAAAAAATTCTTTAATAATGATAATGTTTTTATGACCAACTATGAAGGTGGTAAAGTAAAATGAAAACTATTGTCTATGAAGGTGTTGAATTGACACATTATGGATGATGTTTTCATTTTTGATAATATGAAGAAAAGAAGAGAGGTTTTATGATGGATATTCCATTAAAAAATAACATTAATATATTTTTATGATAATGGATTTATCAAGTCCCATGTATGAGGGGAGGTGACGATTGAATAAATATACAAAAAAATAAAGAAAACAAAAAAAAATTGAAAATGCATAAGGATTTTACCTCTTGAATTCTTCTCCTTGTGAATCTTCTTGAGGCACTAGGTTTTGGAATTTGGGTTAGACCAATAGGTATTGGAAATAGTGAATAGGATTGGGAAAGTAATTGTGTTGGAATTAAACAAGATACAAGTATTTGTAGGTGTCAGAAGAATAGGTGGTGCAGTGTGTTATTTATAAAGGAGGAGAAGGGTGTTTTTTGATTATTTTACTCATAAGATTATTATTTTGTCTCATGTACAGGGGTAGTATGGATTATTGTGACTATATATAGTAAATATTTAATGTGAGTTCAAACCATAGGTTCTTATATTATTCATATATAAATCATTAATCATTAATTCATGTATTTAACTGATACAGTAAAATATTATATTTCTCTATTCAACAAAAAATGAACTATTTTATAAAAATACAAGAAATTAACCCCAAATTTTTGTTGACATATAGAAATTATTACTTTAATAAATTTTATAGGAATAACTTTCTAAATATAATAAATTTAATTTTTAATTAAAATAAACATTTATTCAAAAAATGCATACATAAAAATTATAATTGATTTTATATAACTTTTAAAAGTTAATTAAGTTATCATAAAAGTTTATTATAATAATAATACAACAGAATATTAATTTATTGTCATATTTTATGAAAAAAATTCCTATTAAACATTTTATTAATTATAAATTAATAAATAACATTTATGTTTCACAAAAATACTAACACATAATTTATCATTTTCAAAACATTTATTTACCAATTCAATGATGTAAATATATCATATCTTTAATTATATGATACAATAATTTTATTTATACATTCAATGGTTTCATTACAACTCAATTTGTATAAATTTATTAATTTTTTATAATCAACATACATAATTAAACTTTTAAAATTAATTTGACTATTTAACATCAGAATGAAAAAAAATTATTTTATAAGTAGATGGGTTACTAAAAAACCCAATTTAATTTCTCTAGAAAAAATTTGAAATATTGAAATTACATTCATCATTTGAAGAAAAATTTTAGGCCCACTTCTTGAAATAAAAAAACTCATCTGAACTACCAATAACCCCCCAAAATGGTAATGAAAGGCTAATGAATATTTTTGATCATTACATTAGATACCACCTAAGAAATATTAATCCTCATGATATAAAACCAAATTGGGAAGGAGGGGTAATATGTCGAATAAATTATCCACCCCATGACTTACCACAAGGATATCAATATATTAGGAACACAACCAATAATATAGAAAAATGAAGAATATACACACATAAAAATTTGAAAACATACACAAAAAAACTCTTGGAGGTGACATCTATCAAATATGAATAAGTCCATTAATAAAAAATAATATCTCAGAGGAGAATAAAAATAATATATCAAAATTAGATACGATACTTCATTCTAAAAAATCAGTTATTTAACAAATTTGGAAAATGAACATGAAAAAGTGACTCTTTTCCAAATTAATACCACATAATCATAACAAGGGATATAGAAAAACCAAAAAAATCAAGTAATTAATGTATATCAATCAAAAAATAATTATAATAAAACAATACAAAATAATTAAACACTTTCAGAAACAATCACTTTATATTGATTTATAGAGAAAGAATAGAACATCAAGTAGGATGAAAAATTGTTTTATCTATCACTTGAAATATATTTTTTGGGCTTGATATTAAATAAAAATGTTTACATGCATTTTAATCACGTATCATTCATTCATAGTATTTTTCTACCAAACATAGATATAAAAATTATAATATTTATTTATGTTCTTACATGCTAAGGAGTGGAAAATCAAAATATTATTTAAAAATGATCTATTACAAGATAGACTTGTATCCCAAAATTTCATATAAAAACATATTAAATTTTAATATAATATTGATAAAAATTTATAAATTTCTTTTTTCATAATAATTTATATGTCCAAATCCACTTTGTCAATAAACATATAATAGATTTTTGAAGAAGGTTTTAAATAAATTAAAGAATCTTTAGATAACTGTAATTTTTTTATTAAGAATAAATATTTACCAAAAAAATTAGTTTATTCATGTGGGTATCACTTAATTTTATTAAACATTATAAAGGAAACATTCATGGATGACATACTCATGTGAATATTCAGAAAAAAATTATTACTATTCAAATAACTATGTTGGCCAATAAATTAACCTATTTAATTTATCCTGATATATGGATTTTAAATACTCCTTCCACCATTATATTAGAAAAAGAAAACATTTTCATGTTAAATTAATTTATTATTTTTAGAAGTATAAAACATTCTAATCATGATATATAATATTCCATATTTAACATGCTTTACATATTAACCCTCATATATAGACTAGTTTCAATTTGGCATAAAATTACTTTCATTCTACCGACAATGTTCTATGACTCTCTTTATCATGTTAGTATCAATAAAAAAAATTCAAATTTACATAACCCAATTTAACATATGACACACATTATTAAAAAAACATGTGGATTGAAGAATCCACTTTATCCTGTTGTAAAAAATTACCCATGTTTGTTAATAGAACTTTGTTTACCCGAACACACTCAAGAAAAAACTACATTGGATTTAACATCCCAAATACATGTTCTTACAAGTACATGGAATTACCTTTTGGGATTTAACTTTTAATGACATAAAATTATTTAAAAAAGATAATTTCTTACATCAAAATAAACAGAGTTGTTAAAAACATAAAAATAAAAGGAACCCATCCACCACGCCATGATATGTTTTAATTTGGGAAGCACTGACATTATTTTATATCTTTAAAATGAATCATGAAGATTAAAGTTTTAGGATGGGTGAGGTATCCCTTATCTTCATATTCTTAAGGACATAAAACATGTTTCCAATATGAGATAAATATCTACATGGTGTTTAAGTACACTAGTACATAAAAAAAATCATATATAATTTCACACTCACAACCTATAATATATTAGAATTTAATTCACATTATAGAAAAAAATTAATCTAAAACTAGGAAATAGATAAAGAAAAAAATTACTTATAATATTCTCTTTCTCAATCCTGGTCCAATATTATCTAGGTTGAGTGATGTTTCTATTGATTAAATCTAATGAATTAATTAAGAAATCACAACCCCTGTACCAAATCTCCTCGACAACTAGACTAAGAGAGGAGTACATTATTTTTATAATAATAGAAACTCTTCCCTCTGAAAAAATATTTATAACACTGAGAATGGTGATAGAGGTCTAGAATAATATGAATAAGGCTAGAGAAACACTTTCAAAAGACCATTTATCTACCTTAATACTATGTTTATGGAATGTGGAACACATACCATATCCTAATACCAATAGTTGTGGGTTGTAATATAAAGGTTTATAATGTACAAAAAAACCTAGATCCTGCATTCAATTGGTGGGTTTCAATTAATTGAACAATAAGGTTTCCTAGTACTTATTCTAATGGGATAGAAAATAAAAATTTTCAAAAAATTACTTTCATTCACTTCAAGGGGAAAACAATCAATGGGTTACGAACTCAACAGGTCAAAACACAGTCTCACGACACAACAATATAAGGACTCGGAAATCCTATATCAATATAAAATCATCATCATAAAAAACAATATTTAATAAATAAAGTTTATAATAAAACTGATCACATAACATCCCTCACAACATATTCAATTCCTCACAAACACCGAGTTCTATGAACCACTATTGTCATGATATCCTACATGGAATCCCCATAGTAAATGAATCTCATTTAAATCATTTATAATGATTTAAATTGATGGAAATCATAATATCATATTATTATACTTATGTCTCATGATCTAAATTGGATCATGCATACTCTGGTAGAGTTTTCCATGGGAACACATAAAATTTCCTCCTATAAAAATTACCATAAATTATCTTAACATAGTAGAGACGTTTTGGATCATGTTACTGATTAGCACATCGACCCATAGCAACATCTTCGAAATAAAAAATATTATAGACTCCAAACATGGGAAATATATACGGTTAATTAATTTAATAATTTTCTAAAATGTTTCACATTGCATACATAGTTAAAACATAGGTCAATATAATCATAAATCATGATCCTCTCATAGGACTTTATTGAGTAAGTAGTATCAATCTTCTTTGAAAATATTGTTAAAAATATGGTCCATGTATCAGATTGTAGGGGAAACTAAAATTCCATTTCCTAACAAGTCGCCCATGTTTATTGCATATATAAATCCCACATGATACTATTTCCTTACCAACCGATTTATCCTCACCTATTCAATACTCCAACTTCCATAATATCTATTAACCATCACTTTTTATGCCACTCTATCATGACCACATCCATTTAAATATACCCATACTAAGATGGAAATGGATAAAGTGAGAAACTGATGATTGAAGCCTTCCTGCAATATGAAACTTGTTGGAAACTAGAACTAAGGGTATATTATCCTACACATGGGTGGAATAACCCTCAATAGTGACTTAAGGTCTATGATATAATATGTGAACAAACAAAAAATAATTTTATCTCATAATAAATATAGACTAAATTCTTATAAATGATATGTTTTCATATATAACTGGATACATCTAATAAAATAAAAAAGATCATCATTAGTGAAAACAATGCTCAGATAACTCTTATAAAACTCCTCGAAATTGCTTTTTTCAGCTTGATTAAAAATCATATCTTGATGACCTAAAAAAAGATTATATATTATTAGGGAAATCGTAACATCTATAATCAGAAAGATGTTCCCTGTAACATCTCATGAAAAATGTGAAAGAGTCATTCTAAAGCCTATATAATTATTAAATGAAAGTAACTCATCAGCGAAATAGGTACAATATCTATTTACAATCCACACCATGGCTTTATAACTAAATAAAACACTAAAATTATACCATTGTATGCAGAACACACAAATATATACATATATATATGGGTGACCCATAACTATTTCCCGACTAATTTACCTCTCTTATACCCCTATATCGCACATCATAATGTATCACCCCTTCCATAAATAATCATCCACTAGAATACCTGGGAAACTATATCATACAATGCACCCCATGTAACATATCATCACATCAAAATACTCTATATAGTAACCTTGATGATTCATGGAATCTAACACACCCTATGTATTATGTATTATAACTTAATGTATATCATCGTATATATAACATGCCTGCAATAATACATTAGATACACAATCCCAAATATATACATTTGAAATAACCTCAAACCATCACTGCATGCTACACACATGTATGGAAGTCACCATTGTGTATAATCACACATTATACTATAGTCAATGATGGACCGGGGGAGGGGGTAGTCCTTCATCCATATCACCATTAACCTAGATACTGAAGATATCATCCACCAAAACATTTGGGTGATAGTTTCCCATATTACATGGGTGGGATGGATATGAAATAAAAAATCATATATGATTGATATAGCTCATAACTAAAATAAGGGAAACTACCTAGAATTAAACTCATAGGTTGCTAAAATTACATTAGACACTTGAATTCCATTACTAAGGTCGAGATATCAAATAAGAATAAAAGTACCAAGTGCAATTTTAATTTAATTATTAGAAATTAATTAATAGTATTACATTTTATTTTCAGGATTAACATTTTAGTCATCTAATCCAATTATTGAATGATCTATTGATTTATTTATTTTATTCTCAAGTGTCTCATCATCATAATATTTCATCATGAACCAAACCCATTAATTAATTAAGTAATATTAATTTGGTAGAAAATTGGGTACTCTATGACTCAGCATAATCATCCACATAAAAGTATTATTCATAGTGAATAGCACCAAACTATGTCCCATAGTAGGAAGCTTATCATTCAATTAAATTATTTTAATTGGGCCATTAAGTTAGAATTATGAAATATGTAAGTATTCATGATAAGTCGACTATTTAAACTCATCCAAAATGAACTTGTTTCTAAAACAATTTTCCATAAAATCCCATCTAGAATAATGTGATTAAAACATCATATTAGTACCCACATTCCATAATCATTATCCTAATCAGCACGTTATGCCACAATCTTCCTCAAAACCGACACCATGTGTAACCATCATCATCATAATAATAACATGTGTGATAATATATTCAAGAATACCCAACCATTTCTCATCTTGATACAAATCATATTGAGTTAACAATTATTCATAGAAATGTTATACATTTTAAAGAACTTATAAATGTCAAATATATTTTTTCACGCATAATTTTAGTGGTAATAATATCCATAACATCAAGGAATTAATGTTCCCTAAAATCAATAATAGTTTCACACATACCTAGTCGATTCATCTTTAATAAATAATGATTTTAATTCCATCATGAATTAACTGATTTATTATGTATATATTTTCTACCTTAACCTTAATGTAGCTATAATCAGTGTAACAGGCTTCAATAATTAAATACATCTTTAAAAAAACTGTTATTATCCGTAATTAATCTACTTAAGCCTCTTTAATAAAATTAATATCATATTCTAGAATTACATTATTTACCCATTTCAAGAATACAGTGATGCTAAAAACAAAAAAAAATAAAACCAAATAGATAGACCATTATATCGTGAATATCTAGAGGGAACAATATGACAAGTTCAAATATAATGTTGTCACCATTAATTTAATCATAATATCATGA
The DNA here is from genome assembly GCA_963277665.1 of Viscum album. Taxonomy (NCBI): domain Eukaryota; kingdom Viridiplantae; phylum Streptophyta; class Magnoliopsida; order Santalales; family Viscaceae; genus Viscum; species Viscum album. The sequence continues at coordinate 701,369,022 of OY728139.1, forward strand.
AATATTACATTATCTAAGCATGTGATAATTCCAATCTCAAATATCTAACATCCAAAATAATAAAATAATTCTCACCTTAATTTATCATGTAGTTTAATACTGCAACATGCTATTATTTTATTTTAGCAACTAATAATCATACAACAACATTCAATTATCTATTTCCCTCTCTTAGATAATTTCTATAGAAATTAGAATTATTCATCATCATGTGATAACTAGTTTTATATATTTTATATAATTCGCATCATTTATATTATCAACAAAAATATTAAAAATATGTTTCAACATGAAATTGTCATAAATCGTAAAAACATAGAATTCACCAACATCATATAATTATTATTTCTAAATAAATTATAGAAATAGTAATATTAAAAATACTGCATCACATACGATAACATTATTCATTATATTGAAATTATTTCTAGGTCTAAAACTATAATAGTCAATAATATTCATGTGAAAATTGTGGTCTATTGCAAATTCTATATTAAGAAAATACCAGAAATAGATATGAAATAATTCTATACCCTATTTTAATTATTAAAATATCAAGGGAATATATTATGTATATTCTATAACATGAAAATATTATTAATATTAAATATTATTAATTACAATGTGAATAGTAGTTTATTGAAAAATAAAATTAACATACCACACACATTAATCCTTCCTTATTAATTAAATTACACAAATATATGGAATAAAAATAAAAAACACTACATTAGATAACATTACACTCTTCATGTTATGTTAAATTACATAGAATATAATTTATCTACTATGTGAATCATCATACTCTATTTTAAATTATGTAATTTTATAATCATGATGTTTATGATGATAATACCACATGATGTTATTATGAGAAAAAAAAATATTTCTTCAATTTCATATTGTGTAATATTTATTATCTTGTGTTTAGGAAATTTCTATATATATGAATGCAATAGCTATATTAATAATTTTCCATTCATTTATATAATATTATTTGTTTGTATGAATGTTTCTGTTGTTTATGTGAATTTATATGGGACATTTAGTGAGAAGTATGCATGAATGTATGTTGATGTATGTTATGTGTGTGTTCTCCATCATGGATTACTGTCAATATCTTTCTAACATGTCACTCATCCTTCCCCACCATGTACAAAAAGTATCATTGGAATACAAGGTTTTTTAGTGAGATATTGAGAGATAGATTCCATACTTGTAACGTTTACACAATAACTAGAATCCTCTAGTTGTGTGTTACAACTAAAACATAGGAAATGTTTCTAATGAGGTTATATGGAGAAATATGATTGGGATTTTTAGAGATGCATCCATAGGTCTATTAATGGATCATCCTATGTATATATAAGATCATTTCACATTACTTTTAGAAGTCATTCAGGATTATTTTACACTATAATTTGACTACTTTGTTACCATACATGATTATGTACTCTTCCTTCAACATTTTTTTGCTACATATGATTTGGCCTATTATTTTTTTAAAAACTTATTCTACAATTCTATGTGTTATTATTATTTAGTCTTTTATTACTATATAAAATTCATCATTTACTCAATAGTTCATTATTTATACATTCCCCTAATTTATGGCTACTTTTAACCATGGATTATATAGTTATCAAAATCATTTATATTTTGGATGGTTATTTTTAATTTTTATTTTTATATCATTTTTATATTTTGATCCCTATATATATTTGTTTCTAAAAATTTTTTTGAATTTATTTTAGGAAATTATATTTTCAATAGGTTTCTAAGGAAAGTTATGAATATTTAGGTTTTCAAAAATTTATTTGAGATATATTATGATTCATTTAATGAAGTGATTATAAAACTAAATTTTTAAATATTATATTTCAAACAATATTTTAAATAGTGTTTTAAGAAATTAAATGCATATAATATTTGGGGAAATACTACTATGATGTTTATGCTCCCACCCTAAATAGAGCTCTTAGAGTATAAAGGTCTAGAGGAATTTAATGGTTCATGTTTGGGTTCCTAGGAAGCATCATGTTGTGAATTTCAAGTTATTGGCTACTCATAAAGAGTTTACTATTCAATTGGTTGGACTGTTACATAGAATTAAAATAGATTTCATGTTGGGTGTTTTGGTTTTTAACAGTGTTTCATAGATGAATCTTCTTTATCATCCCTATGACATCCCTTAACCAGATTCCACCTAGTAGTACCTCAAGCCAAGTTGGAAACATGGCCTCAGGAATATCACCCTGAATTCTAGAGGCGGATAAATAGTACAAGGGCCTTTGATGTGTCTGTGGGTATACTATTCCCTTATTACCAGAGTGTATCATAGTGGATAACATATAAAAAATAAATAAGTAGAAGAAGAAACATAAGTAAATAGAAGTAACAATAGAAGAAGACAAAAGTAATAAACAACTGAACAATAGGTAATAATATAAAAAAGATAATGATGATATGTTATGTGTCTATAAAGCTGCAAAACGTAGATATAAAGAAGAACAAAACATGTTATAAAAAAGTTGTGAAATGAAACCAAAAACAATCCCCACCATCTTGAACTCTAGCTCAATTGTCTGTTAGTAGCTCCATCCCAAGTAATAAGAAATCAAGTGTCAAAAGTTACATGTTTTTTGTTGTCAGCACCTACATACAAATGAACTTCCCGAATACCAATGTAATCTATATAGAGTGTGAGATAAATATTAGTAGGCCACCACCAATGGTGTATATAACATAATGTTCATGTAATATAAAATAAAATATATTGAAATCATTCATATATATAAGTAAAGTAGTATAGTAACTTAAATAACCAAGTATATGCTTTATCCACCCACTGGTGTATGAACATCCAAATGGTTTATTAATTAATTATTTTCCAATTTATATTTTTATTTCACGTGATTCATTTTTATCAGTAACATCAACTCATTGTTTTAATAGTAAATGTTCCATGATAAAACAAGGAAACTCGTATTGATTTTAATAATGGAAGGGTTTCAAGGAAATGGACTAGGTAACCATTACCTCAAGGGGTCACCATCATAGTTTTAATTATTGTCTATATAATGGAGTAAGAGTATAATCTAAGGAACAATATCCAAGTAATTCCATAATAGTGTCATATAATTGACCCCATGTAATACATCCATGGTAAAATAAGATAATTTATGTCTAGGCCCAATGATGTAACCTAGGAACCTCCTATCCATAGAAACCATATTGGATTATTAGAGTGTATCCAAGGAATATTATTAAAGTAATGGAGGGATCATACATTGTAATTTTGGGTATCCACTAATAGAGGATGGTTAGGTTCCAAGGTGGGTCTCCACCAAGGAAACCGATATGCATGAATATGAGTGGAATACTTGAGAGCACAAGGAATTCCTTTGGGAATCTGAGGAGAGAGTGAGTCGAAACAACTGTAAAACTATGTCATGGTCCATATGTGCAATTAGACCACTTAAATTTTATTTAATTAATTAATAAATCCTTTTGATGGTCATGCCATTTAAATATTTCATGTGGTTCAATACTTGATGTTCCATAGCGTGACAAGGCCAAGGGAATGCAAAAATTTAAGTCACATAAGTCATATTTAATTACATAAGTCCATTCCACTACCTTCCATCATAAATGGATAGGGTTGAAATGTACATGAAACAAAACATTCAGTCAAATATGTGAAGTCTTATACATACTATATACATTCCAATTACCATTTATTATGATTTATTAATTTAAATCACATACCTTTGGTAGGTCAAGTGGAAACAACATGGAATAAGACATTTAATAATTCAATAGTAATTGAAAATTGAAGTCTTACCATCTGTATTCTCAAGCTAAGGCATAACCAATGGTGGTACAGGAACACATGCCAAAACCCTAAAACCCCAAATATGAACAACACCCTACATGGGGTGGCCAAAGTTGTTGACATAACCAAAAATGATGATTTAAATATATGAAATGGGTATTATAACAGTGTTCTTACAACTAAAAGAAAGTCATAAAATTTAACTAAGGATTTCAAATATAATCAGTGCACTGAAACAAAAATTTAGAAAATGATGAATCTTGAAGAGTGAGTTATAGACCAACTACCTAATACTCGTATGACTCTTTTTATTTAGTATTATCCTTTAGTTAGTCATGGATTGAAATATATCTAAATAATGGATCAATTCCTTAGAATTGGATAACATGATCTTGTATCTAAATAGCATTGTTGATATGAATAATAATGAAGAAATAATAAAAGGGAATTTAGAATGTACCAGTGCGGATCCAATGAGATGAACAATGGCTGATTTGGACTCTGGATAAACACATGATCTGAAATTATAGAATAGAAATATTTTGGATTCAAAAGTGTGAAAAAATAGGTCTATTTTTATCTAGAATGATAAAATAAAGATGTGTTTGATTTAAAACATCATTTCAGGGAAAATTTTCAATTCACCCCTGATAAGGCTTCATACAGCTAGGCTGCACATTTGGGAAAAACCACATGAAAAACATGCAAAGTCAGCTGAAAAATGGAATAACACATTATTAAGCCACACAGTAAGGGAAACCATGTTCCGCCTTTGTGAAAATCTAGTGTCAAAATTTCAAAAATTCTCACATGGTTATGCGGCCCATTTCGTACACCCTCCTTCTTTTCATTATCCATCCTCACACAGTTAAATATAACCATTCATCCTACACCAAATAGTTTATTCAGACCATGTGACAAAACATTTTCTCTCAAAATATAGGTTCTATACTCCAAACAAGACTTAGACACCTGTAAAACCATCTCTAACTCATTAGGAATCCATATTTGGCCCATAAATGAGTATTAGACCAAAATAAAAAGGATCTGTAATTGATTGAAAAACCTTGTTTTTATAGTCCTCCCCCTTAAAGGAACTCATCCCCATGGTTACCATCGAAGGGAGGGAAAAAATATCTAAGAAAAAATCTTATCACTAAGAACCTATGTCAGACTCCCTCTCCCAAGTCTCATCAAATGTGAAATTATGGCACCTATACTAGAGGGATATGCTGGCATCAAAGAGCATTTTTTTCTCTAGCCAATGATGTGTATATAATAATCATGAAAAAGAAGCACCAAATTATAACTGTACATCATTGATATCAAAATTATGATACGGGTTGGTGTGATATTGATGAAGTTGTGAAAGGTGGAATATATTGTGCATGAAATGCTACATCTGAGGTAAAAGTAACTAACATGCTTCTAACTGAACTCTATCTAGTATATCAAATGGCCTAAAATAGTGCGACAAAAGCTTTATTTACCTCCATATCCATTTATGACCTAGCACGGGAGATACACATTAGAAGACACACTCCCAAACCTCGAACTCCATAGGTCACCGATATAGACTAGTTTAAGATTTCAGCCTAGCTGAAGCAGTGTATATATGATTTATTATCAGATAAACCTTCCATAAATTCTCTTATGAAAGAAAATTACCTATTAGGTCTAACTCGCAAACTTATAGTCTGAATTGGGGTGAACAACATGGCCTCTTATATGAGTCCTCAATGGATCCATCTGAATCATCACCTGAAATCTGTTATTATAGGAGAAATTATTGAGAGGAATATGCTTCTCTCAAGAATATCTAAAATCAAGGAATCATTCCCCGATCATTTCCAGTAAAACCTATTTTGATCATTTAAAATTTTCCCCAGTCTTAGGGTGAAAGGTTATGCCTATAAGCTCCTATGTACCCAGATCCTTCTGCAACCCCTACCAGAACCCGGATGTGAAATTAGTGTCTCTGTCTATACTAGTAATATAGGGAACACATGGAGTTATATTATCTCACATAAACTGAATCATACCATCTAATCAATGGAAAAAGACTCCTAGATTGTAATGAATTGTGCTACTCTGGTCAATCAGTCAATAACTACACATAAAACATCAATACTTCTAGGCAGCCTCGGTAAGAAGACTACAAGGTCCATGGAGATATCCGCCCATATCCATTCTGTGATAGGACGTAGTTAAAATTACTCCATGTATCTGGTGTTCCACCGTCACCTACTAAAAGGTTTAATATATAGTGATAAATCTTACAATTCGATGTTATATCTTAGTTCACCAATACTTGCAACGCATATCTCTATACATATTAGAGATTCATGGACGAACATCAAACTGAGAATCATGGGAATCTAGCATCAACTCGTCTCCCATAAATATAGGAAAGTAGGAATGTCCACAAATAATTAGGTTGTCCTCTATGTCCATAGACCAATATGGAGGTAAGTCAGCTCATGAAATACTCTCACTCGTAAGCAAGGCTTCATGATCTGAAAATTTCATACCCTTCACCGTCTCAAGGAAGGAAGACGTAACGATCAAGGATGAGGGAAATGACTTCTCGTGACCATCAAGAAGCACAAGATGTTGCAAAAAGGGCCCTAAATTTCCCTTCATCATTGGCTTCCCTTACATCATGTGCACGAGTCTTCTGACTCGCCACTTCAGTAACCAAATTTCCCTTTCCCAGCATATTGATATGATTGAAAACTAAAGACTGATGATATTCAACCCATTTTCACTATCATTGATTCCATTCACACTAATTAAAGATATATTTTTCGATCTTCTGGTCTGTATACACAACAGAGAGCTCAACCAATAGATATTGTCTTTAGAAACCTATGTCAAGGAAAACTGCTTCTAGATCAAGGTCATACATCAATTAATTTCTATCATTAGGCCTTACAAAAGAGTTCTAAATGCAACAACTATGTGTTCATACATTATCACTACTTATAGGCTAATTCTTGACACAACAAAAAATATTTTATAATAGTTTCCTAGATATAGAAGAGTCAATATTGGTGTCCATATTGTCCTACCTTTCAGCTCTTGAAAGGCTTTCTCAAATGCTCCAAACGACATGAACATAACACCCTTATTTTTATGACTAATAAGTGGTGACTCAAGGATTTATAATTATTGTATAAAATTCATTTAATATCTATCCATTCCCAATAATCTCTATATATATAAAAATTTCATGAATGGATCCTAGAAAACTATAGAATTAACCTTCTCCGGGTGAATAATGACTCTTGATTCTGAGATTATATGATGAAATAAGTGATCTTTTATGATCCATAAGTGGTACTTAGCATGTTTGGGATAAATATGATACTATATCGGTGTAATAATAATTATCTCAAGGTGCTTATTTTGGTCTATACGAGTGTGAGAATACACCAATATGTCATCTAAAAATACTACAAAAATGGAATCTAGGTAGGGGTAAAACATGTTATTCATCAGTGACATGAAAAAGGATGGTCAAATTGTGAGACCAAACTACATTACAAGGTACTCATACATTCCATACATACTTTGGAAATGTGTATGAGGTGTGTCTATTGGCCGGACTCACAAATGATGATAGCTCAATGTTTGGGAAATCTTAGATAAAACCATATCGCCTCATAAATAGTGAAATATATCATCCATTGGAGGTAGTGGATATTTATTCTTGACCAATATATGGTTCAAAATACTTTAATCCACACATATACCAAGGTATTCATTCACTTTCTTGGTTAAAAGCATGGGAGATCCCTAAGATGAAGTATCTTTCATTATAAAACATTTGGACTCTAGGTTCTCTAACTTCCTCGTGTGTTCCTCAAGCTGAGTAGGTTACATTCTCTATATAGGAATAGATACTGGATATTCTTCTGGAAGTATCTCAAATTTAAAATCTACCTCTTTATGAGAATGTAAGAATAAAAAAATCATCAGGAAATATGTCCCTGAAATGATCTACCACTAGTGGGAATTCATCCTAATGTAAACCATAATCATCCATGAAGAGATTATAAATTATAGTTGTAACTATACATAACCCATTAAGAACATGTTTAGCTATTCTAGCCTAGACATCCCATTCACCACTCTGTAGATAACTACCTCCCTCTGATGATGTAAACAATACCCTTCGATGATATAATTATACAAAGGAATGATACAGAACAAATCAATACACCTTGAAAAAGACATTGAAACCATCATCTTGAGAACATAGAGGAATAATAGGAAAGGATAAATTTCTACCTCAAGGGGATAGTCCCTAAATTGGAATATTCTCTCTCACGATACTCACAATGGCATATCTAGGTTCATTACACCATTATAATATTCTCTCTCAATCCCAAGGATATCCACGATTGATAATGAGATGAAAGAGTGTATATAATATGTATCAAATAAACTAGATACTATATTGTAGGACTTTGGAATAATACCATTAACTATAAATTGTCCTAGATCCTAATCCATAGGTATTACCTATAATTCATGCAACTGACCTGATCTATGACCCTACAAAATAAATAGACAACAATAATCAAAACTACTCTAGTAGAACTGATGATGATTAGAAGTAGGGATATTACAGCCTTGACCTCATCCATGGCTAGTCATGTTGGTGCTACTCCAAATCTCCTCTTAAAAAAGTGTTAAAGAACAATCTTCTGGAATTGGAGATAGTGTGGAACCAATTTCAATAGAAGCAGATGGAATGGAATAACGAAATATTTGAAGATACCTCATTCATCTGCAAGAACAACACTCCAAAGGGTCTTTATCACACTAAGGCTTCGGGATGTCCTATCATCCACATTGGTAACACACCATTAAGAATCCAGCACAAGTACTCTAACTAACACATCCATAGAAAAAACACTCAAGAGAACACTTTCTACTACTGGGAAAACTACTGGCCTCCCTTGGCACAAATCCTAATTTCCTGGTACTATCATCATCACTCGTGTTTTTCTAAGTGATAAGAACCAGATTTACAATTTCAAAGAAGATAGGTAGGAAAAATAAATTCACCTATATATGAATGTTATAGACGATCTTATCCTCATAACATCTAGAATAGGATATCTAATCCCCAACTATAAGTGGATTAACGCATTGTAACTCAGTGAAATTCACTAAATAATCCATAACCAAAATAGAACATAGATCAAGAGGCATGAAATCACTAGCATGGTCATCTCTCAGCGTATCAGAATAGAATTTATCATAGTGAGTTTTCTGGAATCCATTCCATGCCATGACCTGATCGGGACCAGCCTATCTAATTACATCCAACCATATTTTGGATGAATCACGTAGTATGTATGTAGAAATATTAACCCTCTTCTATGGAGGCATCTTTAGATTCTCAATGATAGAGAAGGTGGACTCTATCTAAGACACAAAAAATTGTGGACTGAAATCCCTTCATAAGGAAAGAGGATGCTATAACAAGAACTATTGGTACATATCAATCATCAAAAGTACAGGTTGTGGATCATCATGAATGTAATACATCAGATGTTGGAAATTATCTCAATCATGAGCACCAGTTCTAAAATCAGGTATAGAAGGCAGTGCCTCACATTTCACTCCTTTAGGTGATACTGTTATCTTAGGGTCCACCATGATTGGGTCATAGTTTCTATTACCCTCATGCTGAATTACATGAGGATTTCATTTCAACATTACTGTAAAAATTCTAAACACTCACCTCAAACAAACTTTAAGACGATAGATAGAAACAATAGTGGGAGATGAACGTAAAGAAAAGAGATAACTACTACTGTTATACTACCCCAACTACCCACTTAGAAGGCCATGTATTATTATGTGATCATGAATATACATCATGGGTTCTAGTTGATGAAGTGTCAATAGTATCTTGCCTAATCTTTCATTGGAATAAATTTCATTCATTTTATATTTAAATTTTATGTTCACTCCATTAACTTTCATAAACATTACATGGTGGGATAAGAAAATGAATGATTTTCATTTTAAATACCATGTTTCCCTATCATGTTTCATTTCCTTATTTCTATTTATCAAGGTTCGTATGGAATTAATCTCCATTCCTAGTGAATTAGGGCCCCAAAACCTTATCACTGAATGCAGCACCCATTTTATACTAATATAATGTCTCGACTTAGTAAAATGTCAATTTCCAAACACGAGGGCCCATAAGTACTCATGAATTGAAACCCAAAATCACTCAATCACATCCAATTAAAAGAACATTCATACTATAACTACCACAACATCACTCAAAAATCACTTGCATATCAAGAAATGCAATGTGGTGAAATGAACCTATATATAATGGAAATAAGAATGAAATTCGAATTATAGGTTCCCATAATGGTTCTTGTTACAATAGTCTTTTACACATATCATCGGGCCATGTATTAAATGAAATCTCAATTAGAATAATAATCTATAACACCACATTACATATGAGTCACCAAAAAATGAAATGATATCAACTTTAATTGGGAAAAGAAGAATGATAATTGTAATTCAGGAAACATTTCCATTAACCCAAACATGGGTTCGTGATGCTCAAGAATGACTTATGAACATGTTCCAAGCATTAAATGTATTTAATATATTGTCTCAAAATATTAAATCATGAATGGAACTACTTAGATACCACTTGTTGATATCTCGAACATGGATACCACTTAGTAGTTCTCTGATCCCAGTTGGTCACATGTACTCAAACACATCTCCCCAAATTCTAGAAGCTACCAACTAATAGTGAGGTCCTTGGGTGTGTCTATGGGGAGACTATTCCCTCATTACTAGAGTGTATCATAATAGATAAAATATAAAATATGATATTATTAGTGTAATCAATATAAGTAAACAGATGCCAATGAGAATAAAATGGAAGTAATAACCAAATGAACAAAAATCTATTTTATACAATAGTTGGTGATTATATTTCATGTATCTAGAGATATTAAAAATTCAGCTATAGATCATCATACAAGAATGCTATACAAAATTAAAAAACAATAGGGAAAAAAAATTCCCCAGCATTTTATGATCTAGCTCGGTCATCTTCTACCAGCTCCATCCAAAGAAACTATCAATCAAATGTCTAAAGTGACACATTTAACTTTTTCAACACCTACATACAATTTATCTTCCTGGTGAAAAATGGTTCCCAGATAGGCTGTGAGATAAATCATGTTTAGACACCACCAATGGTGTCTATAAAATATTTTCCATGCAATATAAACTAAAATAGTGTGCAAGAATTCATATTTAAAAGTAAAATAGTACAATAATATAATTACCCATATACCTACGTTAGCCCTTAGCTATTGTCTGAACATTATACTATTTCGTTAAATAACTAACTTCTACTTTTCAAATGTAAGTCATGTGAGGCAATGCAATCACTAAAATCACCTCATTATAGTACTAGTAAAGGTTCCAATATTTTACAAGGTAACCAATACTAATATTAATAATGAAAGGGTCCCAACTTAATGAAATAGTAAAATGATGAAACAAGGGTTTCCAACATAGAAATAATTACATCCTAGTTATATGGGTAAGAGTGTAATCCAATGAACATCATACAAGGAATTCTATAACTGTATGATCTAACTGAGTTCAAGGATTGCATACAAGATAAAACAAGATAAGATATGGCCATGACCAAGGATGTAACCAAGGATCCTCGTGCCCATAGAAACCATGTTGGACCCAAGGAGTGTATCCAAGGAATAATGTAATAGTAACAAAGGGATTCTAGGTTTTCATACCTGGAATCCACGGATATCTGGAGATCAGGATTCAAGGTGGGTCTCAACCAAGACAACTGGAATCCTTGAATTAGAATGAAATCCTAGATTTTTTAAGTTGTTTCATCTGGAATCCAAGGATATATCAAGTCAAAATACCCCAATAATTATGTCAAGATATATATATGCAATTTGGAACCATAAATAATATTAATTTAATTTTTTAAGAAATGTGACATCAATACCATTTAAATAGTTCATGAGGTTCAAACATTGACCTTCATTAGTGTGACAATGCGAAGGGCATACAACCATTTATGTAACTTAAGTAATATTTAATTACACATGTTCATTCTGATACATTCCATCATAAATTGAAATTGGTTATATAGATATGAAACCAAACATTCATTTAAACAGGTCAAGTTATATAAAAACCATATACTTTCCAATTAATATATAGAATGATTTTTTAATTTAAAGAACATACCTTAGGCGGATCAAGTGGAAACAACATGGTACATGAAATTTAAAAATTAAATATACATTTAATATGGGAGTCCTACATTTTCAAGTTCAATATAAGGCACACTCAAATAGTGGAATAATAAGACAATTCAAAGAACAAAAAATCTAAATTTCGACGGCACCCTATTTGGGGTGGTCAGAGTTATGGACGTAACAATCAAATATGAATTAAATATTTGAAATGAGTCATAGAATATGGTTATAATGAATATATTTAGGAATTAATATTCCAAAGATGATTCCTAATGAAATAGGCGCCCACACATTAGAATTTATAAAATGATAAATCTGGAGGAGTGAGTTATAAAGCACAAACCTCATAACCATATGACTCTCCTCATCCAATATCAACCTCCATTTTATGTCGGCTTGGAAGATATCTGAATAATGGATCAATTACCTAATATTAGGGCCTATGATATTTCATTTATATAGCTTTGATTATAGTAATAAGAACAATTAAATATTAAAAATCAATCGATAACATATCAACAAGGATCTTATAAGTATAACAGTGGTATATTATGACATCGGACAGATGATAGATCTAAAAAGATAGAATAGATTAATTTTGAATTAAAAAGAGGGTAAATATAAAGTTTTTGTCTTCAGAAATGGAAAAAGAAAAAGTTTCTTGATTTAAATCATAATTTATAGGGAAAACCACAAATTCACCCAAAATAAGCCTTTACATGGGTAGGCCACAAAGTTTAGAAAAATTGCATGTAATAATTTCATGGGAATTTATAGGAAGGGAATATTCCATGGTTAGGCTGCATGTTTATGGAAACGGTGCACCAACCATGTGAAATTCCACTGTCAAAATTGCAAACATTCTCACATGGTCATGCAGCCCATTTCTAAAATTATGTCAAACTATGTTCCCTCCTACTTCTCATTGTCCAGCTATATCATGGTTAGATCTAATCACGAGTCCTATCTTGGATAGTTTATTTTAACCATTTCATAATCCATTTTCTCTCCAAAATAAAATTTCATGTCTCCGAACAATCTCCAAACACCCACAAGACCTTCTCTAACTCATTATCATCAATATTAGGTCTAGAGAAGTGTGTTAGACTGAATTAAAAGGATCGATACATAAGTCAAAAACCATGTTCTTAAAATCCATACATGAAAACATTTTATGTATCCATATCATTTTATTTTAATGAGAGTATTACATTAATCTTTTGTTGGGTCTTTTTTGGTTTTTACTTTTTGATTATAACAACATATTGTGTTGTTTCATGCACATCCAATGTCTTGGAACATCATGTAAGAATCTCGGTGGGAGACTAATGTTTATAAATGATATTTTTCTAGTCTAACTCGTTTCAAATGATTATATTTAGGTGTTTTGTAACATTATTTCTAGCTTATAATTATTGTAAATTCACTATGGGTCATTCCATAATCCTTCATGGGTTCCCATCTATTATGTGGGATTGACTACTTTGTGATAGTATCCATATCTAAAAATACAGCAAATACTATGTCTTATGGTGAATCGATGGATGGAGTATAAAATATATATTGATTTGGACCACTTGTTTTAATTGTATAAATATATAATGTATTATCATAATATATTTATATATTTTGTTCCTGGGGGTAGAATTACAATTAAACAGACAAACATCACACACACATGCTTGAAAGGCAGGCCATATCCCCCCCAAGGGGATAACCCACCCATCATGCCTTATTTATTCAATACATGGACCATTGTCACCGTGGGCATGAATTCCATTACATGGAATATAGGCCCAGTGGGCATAAAATCCCTTTAAATGGCTCAATAGGCCCCAAATTTTGACATAAAGGTCCATAAGTGAATAATGATGTTATAGTACCAGGGAACCTATAATACTCTCTACAGTGCTGCCTCCACTAGAGTTCCAACTACTATTCCCACCACCACTACAGTGTTTTCATTTCTACTGTTTCACCACTTCTACAGTCCACCATGGTTACAGTGCATCTACAATAACTACACTCAATGATATCTTCTATTGAGGGAGTTTTTACTATATGAGGTGATGCCACTGGAGGTGAAGTATCACAATAAGAAGACATGGAAGTCCCAATGACTGAAATTATAACTTAGAAGATGAATTATCTTATCATGTGGGAGATAATCAGTTGATGTTAATCAATTTGGATTTAGTGTATGTGGGAGTGCAATCAAAGTGGTTTCCCAAGACCCAACATCAGAACTAATTATCTATTAACTAATTTTGTATACATGGATTTATGTGTGAATCATTCTTACCAATGTATACACTATTTACATGGTAATATCCATGTATTATTTATTCTATCTAATGTTTATAGAAGTTACCATCTATGAGAAAGTAAAGATACAATGATAGTTGTCTTTATATTATGGAATATATCCTAGAAACATTTCAATAATTAGATTATGATGATGGTAGAATATCATTTTTTGGGGCATATAACAATTGAGATTATTTCACATATATTTAACACATGGTGATCTCTATTATATAAGATTATGAGGACTTACTTTCCTATAGGAACAATATATATTTTGTGTGTCATTGGATATTTCTATCTATGGGCATGTGTATTTGTCAATAAACATGGTATAATTATTAATATGTATCATTGGATATCATAATTTTTTCTTCATGAAAACCCCTGAAATCTATGTCCATAAAAACATAGCATGCATTAACTATATCATTAAAGATGTGGAATTTATTTAATTTCAAATACATGATTTATAACTTTTCAAGGGATGATTGTATATTTGATCACTTGACTTGGATGACATTTATGTAACTAAGTCTATGCCAATGGATGATGATGGAAAGTCCATACAAGAAATGTAGTAAATCTAAATAACTAATTTATGTATAATTATATAATTTATGTACCCTTATTTATAATATATCAAGAGATAAATTGATTATATCATATATTTTGTGTTTATATGATATCATTGTATATAGGACATATCCTTCTATCTTTTGGTTCTATGATGATTTTTTAGATACTTCTCATGGTTTGCGAGAATTATTCCATACTATTGAGATAAAGGGAAATAGTGTCACATACAATGTATATCAACGAGTTTCACAAGTTGGAATGAATTAGAGTTTAATTTGTAGTGGCCTACATGCTCTAGGGTTAGTAAAAAAACATGACTCTGAATGATCGTGAATAAATTACATCATTTATATATTATTTATGTTTAGAATAAATTGGATTGAATTTATTTCACAATAAATTAAGATGTTATGTAATTATAGAAGTTAATATGAGACCAATAATATTTTTTGGATAAATGTATCTTATTGATGTTTCCATTTACTTATTATTGGTGAATTTGTATGATTTAATGGATTGTGCTTCATCACATAGCACATGACAGTGTCACAAGTGGGTGATCAAGTATTTTTACCATATATGATTCATTAACTAACTTGTCAATAACATTTGAAATAAATTCAATATTATTTAATCTAAATGGAATTAATATATTGTTGAATCAATTTAGTTGTGATTATTTTCACTCATACATTCAATGGTACTAAAATATGGGGTCTACATCATCCAAGACCCCATTCATTCAAATTGGTGGAACATGAAGATTTTTTTTTAAATGAGCCTCAAGGACCCTATCTCAATAAACATTAGTGATACTAATAGAACAGCAATATTATCTTGAAACACATCATGTATGCTAATGGGACAATGATATGTCATAGCCACAAAAACCTTCAACAAACACACACTATGTAATGTTGTATCTTTCCCAATTGATGTCTTATAAATTAGGATACATAATTTTTGTGATAAACCATTAAGGGATTATTTGTTTTTATTGAATAAATAGGATGGAAATGACTTTGTCTAGATAGTTTATAGAATTAGTCAAAGAACTACAGTCCCAGTATGTGTCCCAAGATTCCTTCATCCTTTTGAGAGTGAACATTATTATATTGATCATTCAATCAATGAAATATAATTAATGAAACATCATATATGTGATACCTCATTACATACATATATATCATGATTTTATATCTTACACCTATATATGATATTTAATTGTCCACATTAATAATGATAAGAATTTGATATTCCAATACTAATGATCATATATATGAACATTCAGGGACTCCTAAAAAATATGGTGTTTAAATTAGTGGGGAAGTCATAATTATTACTGATACATATAATCAACATGTGTTAACTTAGTGAGAAGAGGTATCTATTATTATGATCCCCTAACACTAAATAAGCATACATCATTTATTTCCCATTTATATGATATATCTAAACTATATAACTTGTGTTTAAAGTTCTTGTCATAATTTATCAAGGGTGTCATTATAGTTATGATCATTGATAATTGTTTTATATAATATGTAAAAAAAAGTATATTACAATGTTAATAGTGTATACGAAAGTAATTAAACTCTTATGGTAAGAATACATCTTGCAGGACTATGGGTTAACATGATATAATAATCAAAAAATTACAATTCAAGTTTGTTCTAGGGAACCCATATTCACATTTGTTGATTTATATACCACTAATATCACTCTCCATGAGGATGATATTCCACCAATAAATAACACCATATTGATTATGAATCATCGATACAGCTCACCCAATTGGATGATGTACCATTCATTTCACCATCATGGAGGATGAAATTCCACTCATACAGGTCTCCACATTAAAGATACACCACGGATAAAACTCTCATTGGTAGAAAAATCAATATTTTTAATTATCTCATGATGGAATATATGACACCAATATGTAAATAGTTGAAGAGTCACCACATTTAACCATCCTTAGGTAGACAATATCACACTAATACATAAAATTCAGGGTGAATGATTGAAAATTAGATCAACACATGAAGATGAAATACCACAAAACAAATTCAATTTGGATGATGTAACACTAATTAATCACACAATGTGGATGAAATACCAGCAATATAACAATGTTGGATGACGTAACACCTCAACCAATCCTCATGTTAAGGACATACCACCAATATATTGTCATCATGATGATCAATAGATCATTGAATCATCTATGGTACACGAGATACCACTAATAAAATAATAGTTCAATGGTGTACTACTAAACCAAATAAATTTTGGATGACATTATAATAATATAATATTAGTGGAAGATGCACCATTGAGAAATCATGACAATTAATGATTCATCACTTATAACAAGCTGATAAAATAACAAATTATTAATCCAATAATGTTCATGATCTAAAATGAAACAACCTTTTAAAAGTCTCATTAAAAGGATAACCCATCCCTAGAATATCATGTTCTCAAAACATTAAGTAATATTTCTTTGTGAATAACAATTCAATATGCTCCTAAAATCATAACATAAGAATAGACACCCATATTTGGTCCTAGGTCCTAATTTTTAAGTACTCTATTTAATATTCTATGACATCTAGTGACAATAACATGATGACATGGCTCATCAATGAAAAATTAAATCCCTATTTAATTTTAATCATTGTATAAGATTTAAAGGATTATATGATATTATGGTATTCGGGAATGTGGACATGGTCACCACATCTTGAATTTGATAGAATGCATGTAACCCATGTATATTATTATAGGATAGAAAGGGAACACCTACCTCAAATTATTAGGGTCTTACTCAATGAATTCCGCATTCAATTCAACTGTAATCCATTATTTTCTCCAAATATAGAAAATGTCATAAAAATGGGAATAACTATATAGGGATGTATAAATGGGGTAAGAAAAGTATAATATATAGAATATTATTGGGAGTTTAAATATAATATACCTTTAATGATATGTGCATCAGGATTTTGAGTTTAAAATATGAATATTACCCCCTTTGAAATGATGAATTGAAGAGAAGATAGTTGACGGGAAATGTGACATGGAGTAGAAAAAATGAGGGGAAGAGGTTTTAATTTTAATATATTTTTTCAAAAATATAATCGTTAATTATTTAATTAAAATTATTTTAATAACATATCATATTTAGTATTTTACCTATTAAGACTCAACTAGGTTCCAAGTTCCACATATGGTGCTCTCTAGAGTTCCACCAAGTGTTTGGTGGACCATTCAGAGACACCCCCTCCCCTTTGAACCACTAGGTATTGAGTAATAAAACCACGAGAGCCATGTGTCTTCTATAAACAATACATTAGTCCTGAATACAAGTTAGATTCCATGTTACTGAATGATGATACCCTTCCAAAACCTTTAACTTTAAAAAAATATGAGTTAAATGATTTTCGTGAAAATTAGATCTAAATTTCACCATAAAATAAATCAGGTGTTATATGTGGGGTCATATAAATGGTTGATATGTAGCCCTTTCTCCACTACATCATATTTTTTAGTGATAATATTATATTGAAATATGTCAATAGTATTTTCCTATCAAATTATTCATTGTTGATAAATAGTAAAATTAAAATATAATGTAAACTCACCTCACATATGAGTCTTATACCTATAACAATCCAATATTTTACCATTTATCATCTCTCTCAACTTTCTCATCAAACCATATATTTCTATTCATTGTTTCTTAACATAATTCGATCAAATATACCAATCCCTCCAATTATACAAGTGTACAATATGTGATAATATAATATTTTACATTATTGTATAAAACATATCCTCATATATGTGATGATATTTTTTCAGTACCAATACTTATGTCATCATATTACATTTAGAAGACACATTTATCTCATATCATAACATGTTTCATTTAATAGGGATTAATCTAATCTCTATAATGTCTCATATCCTATAATCAAATAACATTACATGTGTCTCATGGATCTACATTGATTTAATTATAACTTTATGAAGGTCACAATTTAATTCCACTTGTCCAAGACATGTTAATTTTCTTTAATATAAATCTTGAATGATCTATAAACACTAATCATTATTTAAAAATATTATATAACTATCATTATTATACTATTTTATATTTAATTACATATGATATAATTATCACAGTTTGTTATATATTTTAGATAAATTTAAATTTTTCAAAACACTCTATAACTTTTCATTATATAAATAAATGAAATAAACTGATGTTCCAAAAAAATGGTATTTTATAGACTATAAATTTAAAAATGGTATATATAGACACCTTTGATAACCCAGATCAGCACATGTGACTTGAGTTATACCTTAAGAAAACAATAAATTAACATAATTGATATATTCATTTCTTATGTTATGGTTTGTATCTACCTTCATTGCAACACATGATATTATATATCATATTATCTGATTGGATTTTTTGGGGTTATATCCCATGTCTCTTATATTATTATGTCATTCTAATTTTATAGGTTTTAACTAACAATGTAGAATTTTATCGAAATTTTTATTTAATCATTGTATTGTGGGAATGATTCATGTCATTAACAAAAATTATTGAATACTTAGGATCTTGATTTAATATATCCAATATAAGATATTCCTATAAAATACACTAACATATGACTCAGTCATTATATATGAGATATATTCTCCAAGATTTTTCAATAAACATTTCATAATAGATCATAATTATATCACAATATATGATATTATATAGGAACTAGTTAAGGATAAAATCCCCACTAAGATAGGGGTGAATCAGTGCTGGTTACTTTTATACCTATTTATATTTTTTCCCCTTTCCTAATTTTAACACTATCACAAGTTGAGGTGAAATTTTGTCTTATTACCTCCTATAACATTCATCTTAAAATGTAATACATATGAATCAGACACACATTAAGATCTCATAGTGATTCACATTGTTTACCTCTAAATGTAATAAGGCTAGTCATTTGTTTGAAATAGATTCATCCACCATCACAAGACCAACTTGATTTATCATATGAGATTTCAAATATAGTCTCTTGATAGTGCATGAGTGTGCATACCACACAAATAGGTTTGGTGCAACCATATCATAGGTTAATCCCATGACATTACAATGATAGTATATGGGTAACAAACAATGAGTCTATGTCCCATTAGAACTCATCATGATACTAATGTTTTTCATGGGTTTTCTTCCTCTATTCTTACATGGATAGTGATTTTTAAGCACTTATTAATTCAATAAATATGTGTTGGATTTTCCTAATTCTTATTAAAAATAAAAATATTTTATAAAACATGTTATCTTCACATAATTAAATATGAATGATTTATTTATTTATTATATGAAATACTTCTGAATTTTTGTTCATATCGGTAATGCATAATCTCAACTTTCTCTCTCTTATTCACTCCTTTCATTGGTAAAAAAAATTATCATTATTTGAGAACTAGAATACATAAAAATTCTTCCTCTAATGATGAAAAATTATATAAGAATTCTCTTTCTTCTTCCATATGTTCTTGTATTATCCTTCAGTGCATATGATTTTTACTATTTATTCCTTCTTTACATCGACTCACAGGGTATATGAAAATAAAAACATAGTATTTTCTCCTTGAGAGATAGTGATCATTTTCTATCCATATAAAGGTACATTCATACACACTAATCCTTTAGCCACATGTAATATATATATATATATATATATAATGGAATATTAGTTTAGGTTTCTCCCCAATCTTCTCTCTCTTTTTTGTCCAGTATTCAAAATAGTGCATAAATTAATGGAATCAATTATACACATAATTTGAGATTGAAAAAACTACTAAAATCTTATCCTTTACTATTTTAAAAATCATAGAAACTCATTTTTTAATTACTCATTTAATCTCCTTCATAATTATATGTAACTGCATGTGGATATGCATGAAATGTTTGGAATAAAACATGAAAATTCATCACTATTTTATTCTTGAAAAATCATATAATTCTTCCTCTTTCTATACATGATATATTTTATTCACTAAATAGACATATGAATATATTCATACAACCTCTACACCTATAGACTCATCCCCATAGATCAAGGATTCATTTTTTCTTCCTTCATATTCATGCATGGGATTCTACATTACAGATCACACATTTCTTCTTCTTTATTCTTTAATCATGATAAAATAATGATTCATTATATTTTTCAAGTAAAGAAAAACATCCCTGGAATAATCTATATAATTATCTTAAGTATTTAATGTCATAAAGTTCACCCTTTATCCAACTCATATGAAACCTTCAATGTCATACACTAATTGAAGTCTTAAGTGCATCATATGATGAAATATTTAAACATAATAATTCTTGATAATCAATATTTTTTAAAAAATTACACAAATGTTACACTATGGTGTAGTTAACCATGTTTTGTTACACTAACTTCTACGATTTGTTTTCTGCATTAAAAGAGAAACACCTAAATATATTGAATTAAACACAAAATGATCACTATGGATTCACCATGAAATAGTGAAGCCTATTTTTATTCATTGACTCGTATTTTTCAATGTTCCACAGTAATGAACCCAATGACATATTCTAGATATAAATTTCCAAAAAGATAAGTACTAAAAATAAAAAACAATCTAAAATTCATGTTTTGATATTCTATCCTTGTTTTCATGTTACACCAAAACTTCAAATCTCATTTATGTGATAGTGGTTTTATATGGACAATGTACCTTTAAGATAACCCTTAGGCTGCATATTGGATTTTTTAGTAACATTTATATATATTCTATGATTACCCATACCCAAGTATCAAAGGAATCATATGTTTCTTGATTCATACTTCGATATCCCTAATATAGAGTTAACATTATGTTTACATGGAACATAAAGTTTTAGATTTACCATTACATACAACTTTATGAATTTCATTAAAATTCCATGTTCTCTTTACACTAAAATCATATTTGGTTTATGAAAAACTAGGTACACAATGTTATGTTTATTTTTAAATAATAACATTTGAATAACCCATACATATCTCATGGAAACCTCCACGTAGCAAATTATTTTTCAAAATTTACTCATATTTTAGCCCTAAATTTAGCACACTACTACCAAACATAACAATAAACATCTTAATAAATTTTGGACTGATCATGAAGCCTTCTCACTCACATTGAAATATCTTTAAAACTTCATCGAATGATTTATGTTCTTCTAATTAATAACACAGTTGGATATTCAAAAATAATGACTATATATTGATAGGAACTTTTATTATAAACTCACAATATCAATGGAAAATATATTTTCCTTTTTATCTTCAATATTCCATCCAACACAGATGGATAAAACTCCAAATATTCAAACCCTAATTCATTCAATAATAAATATATATACAAATGTTCAAAATGAATGAACACCTCTTATGTCTTGTAAAATATGACAATAATCCTTACATAAACATCCAAGATGTGTAATAAAATATCAATTTACATAATACATTGTGACATATTTATTCATAGCCTTCATTAAAATCCATGGTCTTATTATTTACTTCTTCTTCAACATATGAACATTGGTCTTCATGAACACTTAATGTTCATTGATGGCCATTGGAAACAAATACATAGCACACATTATGGAATAAAGATATTATATATGAAAAAATATTTTAAATTTGACCGAGATATCATAAAATGAAATATAAACATGTAATATCCTAGGATATTCCTTACAAAACACTTTATAAGAACATGAAGTTTACAAAAAATCCATAAAACACTAATAATGCCTCAAAATATTTTCAAAAACCATTGAATATATATTTTTATCATTATTTATTTCTTTTTATAAAACCACAAACTCTATAGATCTTTCAAAAATTATAATTTCATTCTTATTAACAACATCAATTTGAATCGTATTTATGTATATTGTAACTCTAAATCAGATCATTTTTAACAAATCCTGAATCAAGTTTCTATAGGGGCCAATAATTAAAATATATCATTTTTGAAATGAGTTTTAATTATACGTGGAAGAAATTTTTGTATTATATCATTCATTAATAATAATATTCCTATATACATATTTAAAAAATGCATAAATTATCCTTAACTATATATTTGGTTTTTCAATATGAACTAACTAATGATTTCCCTGAACTATCATATATATTTTCTTGACAAGTGTGATGTTAAGAAAACATTTTAAATAAAAATATATCTTACAATATAATTTTGAGAACAAAATTCTTATATTTTAAATAATTTTTTATATTTTTATTGGTTAAACGTATACCAAATATTTTGAAATATTATTTAATTTATAAACATTTTAATTGCTTATTAGTATAAAATGTGACATTTATCCAATGTTCCTGTGAAAAGATATTTTCCACTGTCTATAATGATATCATTCATGTAAAAATATACAATTTAAAATAATTTTAATCTACATAAAATGTCTTATAATAACAAGGTACGTATCTTATTCACATAGAGTATAATATAAACTACATTTCCTACCATATTGTGGAAACTAATTATATGAAAAAAATATATATTTTTCGCATTGACAAAAAAATCTATCAACATAAAATTTCCTTATCTTTGGAAATAATATACTAAAACATGCATATCCCAAATAATTTTAAATCATTAATTTATATATAAACATTAATATAAAAATCATTACTATGCTTTTAGGTATGAGATATTATCATAGAAAACATGAAATAATATTATATCCTAAATAAATATATGCGTTCGTAAAAATTTACCATCAAAATTGTTCACGTACAATGACCGGTTCATTAAACGCCTTGAGGATTTATTCAACTCATATCATATGATAGATAATTCTTCCATCTTCCATATCAAAATAAGTACTCATGACGAGTTCTATTCCATACTGGAAAATACATTGGTATTATATATTTCCAATTTTGATTTCAATTATTTTATTATATTTTAAATAACTTTTAAAAATTTAACTAACATGATTTTATTGAAATGCTAAAAATCTATGAAATTGGAAGAGAACATTTGATGAACTTTTTTTATTTTTCAACTAGTTTTTTTACATTTAATGAAATTTTTAATGACTTATACTCTATTAAAAATATAATGAAATTATTAGGAATTTTTTTTCATAGCTCATACTCAGAGATCATAACATAAAATTTTCATTATATTTTTAAAAAAATTAATTTAATTTTTTAATATATTATAAAAATATAAATTAATTAGGGGAAACTAATTTCACCCTATCAATTGAACACATTAATGTTTTATATTCTCATTGATTCTAATAGAATCATAATATTTTAACAACCATTATATAATTTTTTTCATTCAAAAAATTTCCAACCACTATAATATTTGTAATTGTAACATAGTTCATATTCCTCTACATCTTAGTTTACTCAATATTATCTACATCATCATATATACCTATATTGAAATAATGTAAATTATAATTTTTATTTTTATTCCACTCTCTAGATGAATTGAATTTTTTCCCATGTTTAGTGTATAATCTACTCATTTGAAAAAACAATTCCTTGGGTAACAGTAATGTAAATAGCTACATATTACTATATATTGGTTTTCTCATCTCTTTCATGAATAATGGACACTTTAACCCCATCCTCAAATTATCAAAACGTAATATTAACTGTAGGATTTTTTAGATTCTAATTTATTATAGGAGGTTAATAAATATTCATATTGATAATAATAATAGTAATAAATTAACTTATTAATTATTAAAATAAATATATATTTATATATAAATATGTGAAATAAAAATTTCCAAAAAATTATTTCATGTACTATTAATTTGTGTTGTCACGACCCGTCCTTAGGGCCTGTGCGGTGACTACCCCAAGCCCGCCTTCCATAGGCCAGGGGCTGGCGACTAGCACCAAAGGTGTAATTTTCAAAGATGGGAAGGCATTACCTTTACAGAAAGTAAACACACACAAATAGATTACCCAACTTGAATAAAAACAAAAGCAATACTAAATACAGTAGAAGTGCTGAAAAGTAAAGGGGGCGGAAATACAAGCCCAACAGTAGATTACAGGTACAACTGAAAGCAAGTACAACTGAAAAAGGGAAAAACAGCTGGAAGGTGAAAGCAACACCTGGTTCGTCCTCTGGGATTCCTACCAGATGGGTAGGTACATATGGCCTCTTTAGCACTCCATGTTTGTCAAACTCCACTATGTACCGATATGTCGTAAGGTCCTCCTCTGGGTACCGACCAGTCCCGACGCTCTCGCCCTCCGTCAGCGCTGTCTGTCATCTGTATCCAACACAATGAGGTGCGGGCATATCCCATGCAGGGGTGAGTATAATGATACTCAGTAGGGACCACGAGACCCTCAAGGTCCCACAAAATCCATCAAGGATGAACCACAAAGTATGATTTCAACGGACAACCATTACATAGGTATATGCCTATACATATACCTAAGTTATCAAGTAACCTGTCTCAATCATGAGGTAAACACAAAAGACATTGACTCACCTCAATCTAGGATTTTCATTATCCAAACAACAAATGCTGGAGAACTCCTCTATCGAGAACAGTGAGCATGTAGTGACACCAAGGTGCTTCTCAATAACCTTAGACTGCTGAGGTACTCCTCCTATAGAGTACAGCAGGTCTGATGCCAACTACCAGGCGCTACTCTGTTGTGGTTCTACCGCCAAATATCGGGATATCCCCCTAATAACTTGTATAGGTACTCCTCCTGTTGAGTGCCTCGGGTCTGCCGCTACTCCGTCATGGGTCTGCCACCAAATACCAGTCGCTCCCCACTAGGCTAGTCAAATCACTCCGAGTCGAATAAGTCAAGTAGTATTCAGGTCTTTCAGCTACTACGTCTCTATAAAGACCTGGTAATTTCAAGGAATGTATTTTCATAAGTCTGCAGTTTCTGACGGTGCCTAATTCTGAGGCCCAGTGTGCCCGGAATCAATTTCTTAATTTTGGTTCGGATACGTTCAGTTAACGTACATACAAGTTTTTCTATCTTTTGAACTGTTGCTTGGAATTGAAATCTAAGGACACTGATGAACTCCTAGCACCGGTATTCACATAAAGGGACCTTTACCGTAGTTGCGTTTTATGCGTCTTGAAAGTTAATTTTTTGTGTTTTAATAAAAAAGTTAAATAAAATTTTTGTGAACAATTTTATTTATCGTTGGTATTTTAATCCTACATTGGGAAGTTATTGGTGGGGCCCACACCAACATAACATACCATGTGTGGATATTTGGGAGGTGGGGCCCACATGAGCCCCAACCTTTCATCTCCCCATAACTCCCCCAAAACTCCTTTGAACCCCATGATTAATTCTTAACACCTCCCCTTATTAAGGTTAAAACATACACCTTCCTCTCTCTCTTTTAATAAGCCAACACTTATAATTTATGAGTTGAGCTCCTCAATTAATTAATTATATGTGGTGTCATGAATTAATTTTGAATTTTCATGGCATCATTATATTTTTAGAGAGCCTGTTATTTCATCTGTTGTTGGCTATTATTTTTGTGGAGAAATGCTTGGGAGAATTCACCTTCTCCAACGAAGAACACGATGAATAGAGTCCTCTTCGATGAAGGACGCTGATTCCACCGAAGAACATTGACACATCTTCTCTGACATTATTCAACCAGGGAATGAATGAAAGGAGACTCCTCAAGGGGCACTGTCATCTTTCCTCTTCCTCTACGTCAAAGGAGAAGACACCGTTGTCGCCAACGACAACATCATTTTCTCCAACGTTGATGGAACAACGTCCGACTTCCGTGATGCCGTCATCTGCAACATCGACAACACCCTTGAATCGAGTTAGGGGTTTTTGATTAATTACAATGGAATAAAATTACCTCGTTATTCGTTGATTTATGTGGTTCGTCATCGGCCATATGTTATCATCCAATTCGGATGACGTGGGTTGAAACAACATGTCCTAGCGTTCTTCCAATGCTTGTTGGTTTATTTGACAATGGAGGCAGAGTTGGAAGGGTGCGGTGCCATCACACCGCACTAGAGAATGAGACCACGGTCGTATGGTGGTGGCGACCAAAGGTCGTGGGGAAGCCAGAACACGGCAGAGGAGGACCAGCACCTCGCTCTGACTGTGTGAAGGAAACCACATCCCATGGTGTGGGCTGCTTCGACAAAGCAAACCGGCCAGCCGTAGTTGGCAGGGCAGGAGAAACCACAGTGCCCCCTTGGTGCCGTGCTGTGGGAAGACTTCGGCCCGCTATGCGGGCCGCTTGCTGGACGAGCAGGCAGGCTAAAGCCGCCCGTACAGGAGGACTGCGGCCCATGCTAGGCTGGCCACTTTGGTGGTCGAACTGGCCGGCTCGCTAGCCGTCCGGACGGAAGAAGGCGCGACACCACTTGGTGCCACGTGGGAGATCAGCGGCCCGCCCGTTTGGGCCGCTCTCGCCTGACGAAACCGGCCGGCTGGCAGGGAGGGGCGGTTCCCACTGGCACTTCCAGTTTCAATTAATGGGGGATTATCCCCCCCCCCCCCCCCGCTCCTCATAACGCGCTCGACCACATAGATGAGTCGAGTCTGGCCACCGGGCCGGGCCGCCGGCGTAGGGTCGGGCCGCCTGCCCGCGGGCCGGGTTGCCCATGCGTGGGCCAAGCCACAACCAATGGGTTGGGACACGCCCTACATGGCTATACCCGGGCTCAGGTCAGGTCGACCTGGTTCAGGCCGACCTAGGGTGGGTGGGGCCGGGTTGGACCGTGCCCAGACCCGCCTTTTTGGACCGTTTTCGGTTAATTTCTCATAACATGTTCTATGGACCTCTGATCGATGCACCGTCAGTTGATTAGGATTCCTCAAGTCAATATAGTCGTTTAGATATGTTACACTCAAGGTTTTGGCAAAGTCTGTGTATGATCGGGTTGGTTCAAACCTGAAACCAACCGGGCCCTCGGAGAAGAAACACTGATAACTCTCAGACCCGACGTCCGATTGACGTGCCGTCTGTTGCGTTGAGACCCCTATGATATGGCGGTCCATTGAGATACATCCACCAGAGACATCGTGGAACTTAGAGTATCTTCCTGTAGCTCATGGTGCAAAACCTCTCGGAGACGAGTATACAGAGTGCAGAGACCTAGTAGCTGTAGACCTGACGACTGCATGAACGATTTGACTCAGAGTGATTCGACTAGCCCAGTGGATGGAGTTCCTGGTTTGGTGGCAGAACCACGGCGGATGGAGCGCTTGGTTTGGCAGCAGACCTGTGGTACACGATAGGAGGAGTACCTCTGACGCCTATTAGGGGGAGCGCCCGGTTTGGTGGCAGACCCACAGCGGAGGAGCGCCTGGTTTGGCATCAGACCCATGGTACTTGACAGGAGGAGTACATCAGCAGTCTAAGGTTTGTGATTAGTGCCTCAGAGTCATGACAGGGCCACTGTACTTGATAGAGGAGGTGTTCTCCAACAGTTTTGGTTTCGATAATGAAAATTCTAGTTTAGGCTGAGTCAATGACCTTTGTGTTTTCTTCAGGATTGTGATGGGTCACTGGATAACTTAGGTATATGTATGGGAAGATACCTAAGTAAAGGTTATTTGTTGATATCATTCTTTGTGGTTTATCCTTGTTGGATTTTCGTGAGACCATTAGGGTCTCGGGGACACTACTGAGTATCGTTATACTCACACCTGTACGGGCTATGCCCGCACCATGTTGTGTTTGATTCAGACAATGGACAGTACTGACTGAGGCAGAGTGTATGTGGACTGGACGGTACCCGGAGGTGGACCTCATGAAAATTTGGTACCCAGAGGAGATGGACGGATGTGGAGTGCTCAGAAGAATATATGTACCTACCCTTCAGTTAGGAACTCGGAGGATGATCCAGGAGCGGCTTCCATCTTCTACCTATTTGTCTTTTCAGTTGTACTTTCATTCAGTTGTAGTGGTACCTTCCTGTTGGGATTGTATTTCCGGTCACTTTTTACTTTCAGCACACTTGTCATACTACATTACTTAGTGTTTTCTTCCGCTTTTTCTCTGGTTGTGTGTGTTTACGTTTTATAAAGGCAATGCCTTGTTAGTTCTAGAGAATTACGCCTTTTTTGATAGTCTTCAGCCCCTGGTCTATGGAAGGTGGGCTTGGGGTAGTCATGATGCGGGCCCCGGGGGACCGGTCGTGAAAAATTGGTATCATAGGTGTCGGTTCTACCACAGAACATAGGACTCTGATATTTTATTTTATGTGAAGCAATATTTTTTACCGTACGAAGTGTGGTTTTCAGTTCAAGGAGTCCAGTGTTGGTGTGGCGGCCGACGTATCCATACATTATGACCATGACATCTGATTTCTTACTTAATGAATGAAAACACTGATTGCGTGTGTGTTTTCAAAAGTTTTATTTAAGTTAGCTCAAACCAGGTAAGCTCACCAGGTATATTCTTTTGACCGTGTCGCACCTGTTTCTTTTCAGGAGGTCTTCATCTAGTCGATCAACACGGGTTCCGAGTGGACAGCGTGATGGTATCCCACCGAGCAGTGAGGCCACGATTCTAGACCCCATTACAATAGAGGCACCATAGGTACCATTACCCGCTGGAATACTGTTACCACCTTCCCTAACTATATAGGGTGCACGCCGCTTGAATGTGTTGCACGGGTTCCTGCGACATAGGCCTCCAAGGATTCGAGGTGAGAAAGATTTACAGATGGCTGGGTACTAGCTGGGGTTTGTAGCACGAGTTTTCCACACAGTTGGGACACCCGCAGACTAGATGGTATACCTAGCTATTAGTCTCTTTCTGGGAACAGCTGAGTGGTGGTGGAGCCTGATGCTCCAGTGTTATGACGATTTGACCCTCACCTAAGGAAAATTCGAGGGTTTATTCAAAGAAGAGTTTATACCAGCGACTCAACACTTTGTGAATGCTCATGAGCTACTGCTCCTTCCATCAGGGTTTTCATTAGTAGTTGTTTCATCAATTATAGGCAGTATACATATGACATTGGGGCACTAGCGGGTTAGACCTACTGACAGATGACCCCAAGATGTGGCAACGGGGGTGTGGGGCACCCGACTCCGAGGGAGACCTGAATGGAGAAGAGTCTGTTATTCCTACCGGGAATGGGGTAATAGAGTTCCTGACTATCTGACTTCCCACACAGTTGATCAGCAGGCGATGGAGGAGCCACCAAGACAGGGGCAGTGGCAGGAGCTTGAGCATCAGCCGAGCAGTGGACAAGGCAGTGGAGCAGGTCCTTCTGTAGATGGTGGTGAGAGTCATCATGCACAACTACTCCAAACCTGAGGCAGTTCACCTCGAGCTCCAGAAGTAGGTGGATAGGAGTGGAACTAGTTCCAGGCATAGAGTCCTTTGTTCATGATGCTTCTAGCTTCATTAATGTTGTTATTGTGGTTGCTTTATGTCTTTGTACTTTGAGCTATAGTAATAAAATACACTTGTCCTTGTGACATTTTCTTCCCTTCCTTTTTGTGTGCTTAATACTAAGAGGATCCAGTTTAAACTGTTGACTTGACCCTCACATTCGAGATTTATACTGGAGGAGACCCTGTAACCACACACTGGTGCCAATAGTGTGACTCACCCCTTGGAGGTGAGAGTAACAGTTGGATATCATGGTAGTAGCGTTGAGGCCTTCTGATGTCATCCATGGCATGAACTTGTTTCATTCATGTTAGGATTTACTGTATTAGGCAAACGACGTGGTTCATCCAGGGGATGAGACTTGATTTCCCTTTTCATCAAAGGATAAATCTTAGCAGCTCTTATAGATCGTAGGCGAAGAAGGTTGAATGTCGACCGATTTTCCAAGTCGGCCAACTTACTACAGACCAGAAATGGTAAAAGCTTCGACACAGAAGGTGCAGATCATACAGGAGCTTATAAAGACTATAGAGGTTAGGATAAAGCCTTAAGCTGATAAGAGACGAAGACCTATGGAGTTTGAGGATGGAAACCACGTCTTCCTACGGGTCACACCTCGATGAGGTCAATGGGGATTTAGTTGAGGCGAAAAGTTATCTTCGAGGTTCATCGGACCTTTCCAGGTCCTCAGTAGGATAGGCAAGTTGGCTTACTGCTTGGATCTTCCACCTCAGTTGCACCAGGTGCATGACATCTTAACATATCTCAACTGAGGAGATACGTGCTGGACCCTTCACAAATCATTGACCACATTAATCTAGATATCATTGACATGGTTACTTTCATGGAGGTTCTAGTAGAGATATAGGATCGACTAGAGAGGTCCCTATGAGGATAGTCAATTCGTTTGGTGCACATTTGCTGGCATCACGGGAACCTCCCGGAGATCACATGGGAGCGGAAGGCTCAGATGCGTGCTCAGTATCCCTATTTTTTTCCTATTATGTGTTGTATCTTTACAGGGACTTAAATACCTAAGGATATAGTAATATAATGCACTGGAAAATTCATGGAATTTTTTTTGTAAATTATTTAGAATTTTACGAGTCCGCAGTTCCTGATGGAACCTGATTCTGAGTCCCGGTGTGTCCGGAATCAATTTCTGATGTTTTGTTCGGGTACGTTCAGTAAACGTACATACGGGTTTTTCTATCTTGTGAACTGTTGCTCGGAATTGAAATCTGAGGACACTGATGAACTCATAGTGCCGGTATTCACTTAAGGGGACCTTTACCACAGTTGTGTTTTATGCGGGTTGAAAGTTAATTTTTTAGGTTTAATAAAAAAAGTTAAATAAAATTTTTGTGAAAAACATTATTTATCTTTGGTAGTTTATTCATAGATGGGGAAGTTATTGGTGGGTCCCACACCCACATAACTTCCCATGTGTGGATATTTTTGAGGTGGGGCCCACACGATCCACACCCTTTCATCTCCCCATAACTCCCCTCAAACTCCCTTAAACAACTTGCTTAATTCTTAACACCTCCACTCATTAAGGATAAACCTTCCACCTTCCTCCCCCTCTTTTAATATGCAATCACTTCTAATTAATGAGTTGATATCCTCAATTAATTAATTATATATTGTGTCATGAATTCATTTGGAATTTTCATGGATTCATTATATTTTTAGAGAGTCTATTATTTCATTTGTGGTTGGCTATTATTTTTGTGGAGAAAGTCTTGGGAGAATTCACCTTCTCTAATGAAGAACACGAGGAATGACATCCTCTTTGAAGAAGGATGCCGATTCCATCGAAGAGCTATGACAAATCATATTCTACCTTCTTTAACCAGGGAAATAACATGAGGCGATCCCTCAAGGGACACTGTCAGCTTTCCTATTCCTCCATATCAAGGGAGAAGACGCCATTGTCGCCAACGACAACATAATTTTCTCCAACATTGACGGAATGACGTACGACTTCCGTGATGCTGTCTTCCACAACTTTGACAACACCCTTGAATCAAGGTAGGGGTTTTTGATTAATTTCAGTGGAATAAAATTACCTCATTCTTCATTGATTTCCATGGTTCATCAACGGCCAAATGTTATCATCCAATTCAGAGGACGCGTTCCAAACCAACATGGCCCGGCGTTCCTCCGTTGCTTGTTGGTACATTTGATGATAGAGGCGGAGTTGGAAGTGTTTGGTGTCATCGCACCGAACTAGAGAAAGTGACCACAGCCGTAAGGCGGTGGCGACCGAAGTCCGTGCCCATGCCGGGCCACGGCGGAGGAGGACCGGCACCGTCACTCCGACCACATGAAGGAAACCGCGACCCCCAGTGCGAGCCGCTCGGATGAAGAAAACCGGTGAGCCAAAGCCGTCCAGGCAGGGGAAACCACGGTTCTACCTTGGCACAGCGCTGTGGGAAGACCGTGGCCCGCTATGTGGGATGTATGTTGGACGAGACGGCCAGACAAGAGGACCACGACGCCTTGAGGGGCCGCATTGCAGAGGACCGCAGCTCATGCTGGACAGAACCGACAGACTTCAGCCTTCCGTTAGAGAGGGGCGGCGCCAGCTGGCACCGCCAGTTTCAATTAACGGGGGGGTTGCCTCCCTCCCACCCCGCCACTATACGTAATGCACTCGGCCACATAGGTGAGTCGTGTCCGGCCACCGGCCAGGGCCGCCAGCCACGTGGGCTGGGCCACTCATGCGCGGGCCAGGCCACATCCGTCGGGCAGGCCGGGCCACCAGCCGTGTGGACCGGGCCACCCATGCATGGGCCGGGTCGACCGGTTCAGTCCGAACTAGGGTGGTTTGGGCCGGGTTGACTGGTTCGGTCCGACCCAGGGTGGCTTGGGCCGGGCCCAGACCCCCCTTTTTGGACCTTTTTTGGTTAATTGCTCATAACATGAGCTACGGACCTCCGATCGACGCACTGTCAGTTGCATAGGATTACTCGGATCGATAAGGTCGGTTTCATATATAACACTCAATGTTTCAGAAAATTTTGTGTAAGGTCAGGTTCGGATCGAACCCGAAACCAATCGGGATCTCGGAGCGGAAACACTTATAACTCTCAGACCGGTTGTCCAATTGACGCGCCGTATGTTGCATTGAGACCCATATGATATGGTGGTCCTTTGAGATACTTCCACCAGAGACTTCGTGGCACTTAGAGTATCACCCAGTAGCTTGTGGGTCAGATCCTCCCAGAGACGATCATACGAAGTGTGGAGACCTAGTAGCTGTAGACCTGAGGAATGCTTGACCGATTCGACTAAGAGTGATTCAACTAGCCCAGTAGATGGAACGCCTGGTTTGCTGGCAGACCCACAGAGAACAGAGTTCCAGGTTTGGAAGCTTATCCATGGTACTCGATATTAGGAGTACCTCTAACGGCTATTAGTGTGAGCACCCGGTTTGGCGGGAGACCCACAGCAGAGGAGCGCCCGGTTTGGCAGCATACGCGCGGTACTTGACAGAAGGAGTACCTCAACAATCTATGGTTAGTGGGAAGTGCCTCAGAGTCGTGACAGGGCCACTGTACTCGACAAAGGAAGAGTTCTCCAGTAGTTGTGGTTTCGATAATGAAAATCCTGGTTTGATATGTGTCAATGACCTTTGTGTTTTCTTCATGATTGAGATGGGTTACTTGATAACTCAGGTATATATATGGGAATATACCTAAGTAAATGTTATCTATTGAGATATTTTTTTTGGTTTATCCTTGCTGTATTTTTGTGAAACCTTGAGGGTCTCGGGGTCCCTACTGAGTATCGTTATACTCACCCCTGCACGGGTTATGCCCGCACCTCATTGTGTTTGAGGCAGAAGACAGACAGCGCTGACTGAGGCAGAGTGTATGAGGACTGGACAGTACCCGGAAGTGGAACTCATGATGATTTGATACCCGGAGGAGATGGATGAACGTGTAGTGCTGGGGAAAACCTATATAACTACCCTTTAGGTAGGAACCTGGAGGAAAATCCAGGAGCTGCTTCCATCTTCCGGCTATTTTTATTTTCAGTTTTACTTATATTCAGTTGTAGCTGTACCTTTCTTTTGGGCTTGTATTTCTGGCCCATTTGTACTTTCAGCACACTTGATATACTACTTTACATAGTGTTTTCTTCCGATTCTGGTTGTGTGTGTTTACATTTTATAAAGGAAATTTCTTCCCAGTTCTAGGTAATTACGCCATTGGTGCTAGTCTCCAGCCCCTAGCTAATGGAAGGTGGGCTTGGGGAAGTCACGATGCAGGCCCCGAGGGACGAGTCATGACAGTCTCCGCACTCTGTCCACTCGTCACTGGAATGATCTACTCCACGAGCTACTAGGAAATACTCCAACTATCATGAAGTGTCATGAAGAATTATCTCAATGGTCTGTCACATCATAGGGGTCTCAACACAACAGACAACATGTCAATCGGACGCCCGGTCTGTGAGTTATTAGCCTTTTAGTCCCAGGGGCCCGGTTGGTTTCATATATGAACCAACCTGACCGTATCTCAACTATACCTCAAACTCCAGTGGGATATTCTCAATGTGATTGATTCGTTCCATTAATATCAGTGTCTTTGACGATTCTTCGATCGGACACTCGTAGCCCATGATATGGGCGAAAAGGTGTAATCGGGCCATAGAGGGTCCGGGTCCGATCAGTCCCAGTCAGACTGACCCGGCCCGACCCAGTCCAAACTGAGGTCTGACCCGGTCTGCGGGTCTGACCCAGTCTGAGAAAACTGCCAGCCCCAAAGGGGTGCCACAGCTCGAAGGCGGCCCAGCACGAGGGAGGCCCGGTTTAGGGCGGCCTGGCCGGACGCACAGCAAGGCCCAAAGGCGTGGCCCGACCAGCTAGCCGCATGTCGGTTGGCCGTGTGGCCCGGTCGGTAGGCAGCGTACGGGCCGACCATGTGGCCCGACTGGCCACAACATGGGGGGGTGCCTCCCCCCTGTTGTCCATAGTAGAACAAGCACCTACTACAGGTACAGGTAACTGCGGGACCCTTCGGGTCCCGCCTATAGCATGCACTAGCGGCCGGCTCAGCCGGCTGCCCTGGTTTCTCCACCACGGCACAGCGGTGCTGCAGTTTTGATATAGTCTACGCGACGCGATGGCGTCATTCCACCTCCGCCGTGGCCTGGCCTGGCCGTGGCCTCACGCTCCTCTGTGCAGCGCGACAACGCCTTGCTCGTCGTCCGACCACTGCGACCCTCCTCGGCGTGGCACTTCTTCATAGCACGATGCGATGAAACCGCGCCCTTCTAGCACCATCGTAGCCCTCCTGGACACATCTCGGTACTCAGCATGGCATGGCGGTGTCGCGCCCTTGTGGTGATCCGGTGGCCTTGCACCGCCGGCTTTCTTCACGGCCAGCTCATTGTGAGTCGTCGCGTGTACTTCTTCTGTTGTCATCAAACAAGAACAAACAAAAAAGGAGGGTCGGACCGTGTTCATGCAGTCAGATCCCTCCTCGTCATGGAAAACAATAATACAGAAATTTGAACGATAAAGAATGGATGTTTATACTCATATATAAATTAACTCAAACCCCCCTACCTGGAGTTCGGTGACCGTTGGTGGAGTTGCGGTAAGGCGGACGTCGTTCCATTGACGTCGGAGTTGGAAGAGTTCAGAGAAGACGAGTTGAGTTGACGTCATCGGCGTTCATCTTGGGCGGTGATGCTTCCCTTCCTTGCCCTGGTTAAAAAGGAATAAGACGGTGTTCTTCATTCTTCGGTGGTTCTTCATTGGAGAGAAATGGTTCCACCAAGTTCTTTCCTCTCCTTAGTCCTCCCAACAAAAATTATGCCAATTCCCAATAATAAAATATAACATCTTATTATCATGGTGGCACAAATAATTCAAAATGATTCAAATTAATTACGTTACATCACTTAATTAAATGGGTGGAGTTGGCTCATTAATTGGAGAGGGCGGGTGAAGAGGCTCCCCCACTTAATTGGGGTTTCAAGGAGTTTAAGGGGATTAGAGGAGTTAAAGAGATCATGTGGGATCCACCTAATAACATCATCCCATGGGAGGTTATGCTTATGTGGGCCCACCATTAAAACCTCCCATGGAAGGTTAGGGTTTTGTTTCCCCTACCTACAACCTCCCCTTGAGGTTTTAACCACCAACAAATAAAAATATGTTAAGTCTTATTTTTATTTAAATTTTTTTTAAAAACCAAAAAAAATGTCTTCCACTCTCGTTAAAATGTAACTGCGGTGAGGATCTCACTAAGAAATAACTGATACTACGAGTTCAACGGTGCCCTCAGATTTCAGTTCCTGGCACCAGTTCAAAATTTATAAAATCTCGTACTTACATTTACTGAACATACCCGAACAAAACTTCAGAAATTGATTTTGGGCATACCGGGCCTCAGAATCAAGCACCATCAGAAACTGCGCACTCGTAAAATTACCATGTATTAAAAAAAATTGACATGAAATCCGGGTCTTTAAATTATCCCCACCTCAGGGATTTAAGTCCCCGTAAGCTACAACTTGAACTATGGGAACAAATGGGGGTACTGAGAACACATCGAGCTTCCCACTCCCATGTGCTCTCCTGGAGGTTCTCATGCAACCAACGAATGCACACCAGAGGTATCGACCTTCCACAAAGGACCCACTCCTGTCAATCTTCAATATCTATCAAAACCTCTGTGAAAGTCGCCCTGTCATCGATGTCCATCTCCCCATGGTCGATGATGTGAGAAGGTTCATGCTCGTATCTCGTCAGCTGAGATAGGTGTATGACGTCGTGCACCTGGTGCAACTGAGGAGGAAGAGCTAAGCGGTAAGCCACCTTGCCTACTTTGTTGAGGACCTGGAATGGTCCGATGAATCGTGAAGAAAACATTCCGCATCAGCCAAATCTTCATAGACCTCATCGAGGTGAGACGTGTAAGAAGACGTTGTCTCAATCCTCGAACTCCATAGTTCTCCGTCTCCTACCATCATATGACTCTATATACTCTATGCAGTCTTCATCTACTCCTGGATGATCTACACCTTCTTCGTGGTAGCCCGTACCATCTCTTGTCCCACTAGTGCTGACTATCCTGGGTTTGTCATGCACAGTGGCGATCTGCAAGGCCGACCATACAAGGGCACAAATGGTTCCACACATATGGTGGAGTGATAGATTTTGTTGTAGGAAAACTCCACCAATGGCAAGTGATCCTCCCAGCTACGATCGAATTTAAGGAAACATGTGCAGATCATGTCCCTAAGGGTCTAAATGGTCCTCTTGGTCTAACCATCTGTCAGACGATGGAAGGCGGTGCTCAGACGTAGCTACATCCCGAAAGCCTCCTATAACCCCTTCCATAGCCGAGAAGTAAACCGTGCATCCTTGTTGGAGACAATCAAAGATGGTAATCCATGTAAACACATTATCTCTTGGACATAGAGGTGTCCCAATCTCTCAACTGATCCCTGCTCCCTGATCGGTCGGAAGTGGGCCGACTTAGTGAGTTGGTCAATGATCACCCATATCAAATCATGACTCATGGATGTACGTCGAAGACACATCACAAATTCCATGGAAATCCCATCCCACTTCCTCTTCGGGACCTCTAAGGGATGAACCAATCCTACTGGTACCTGGTGCTCCGCCTTCAATTGTTGAAAAGTGAGGCACCGTGAGACAAAATCTGCTACTGACTTCTTCATACCTATCCACCAATGCATTTGTCAAAATTCTTGATACTTCTTCGCCACTGCTGGATGTACCACTAGAGGGGAAGTGTGGAACTCACTCAACACATCCTCTTGAAGTGAATAGGGTACTAAAGTACATCCTATGAATCGTATGATGTGATCCCCACCTTCAGAAAATACATCAGGTGCCTGCCCTATAGATATCTGAGCACATCAAGTCTCATAGTCAGTGTCCCCACACAGTGACTCCCTGACTTGCTGAAGAAATGGAGGAGTGACTATAAGAGAATATAGATAGTCTAATATATCCCTATCCACAAATGATATCTGTAAGGTAGCTAGCTACTTTGTCACCTCTCCTAGCAGTTGAATGCATGATCTTCTACTGATATCATCTGTAACAATGTTCCCTTTCCCAGGAGTATAGAATATATCAAAGTCATAGTCCTGGAGGAACTCAAGACAATGTCGTTGTCTCAGGTTCCGATCCTTCTAATAGATGATATATTTGAGACTCTTGCGATCAGAGTACATGGTAAAATGTCCGCCCATCAGATAGTCTCACCACTTCTTCAATGTGAAGACCAATGCTGCTAACTCCAGGTCATGGGTAGCATTGTTCTGCTCATGTTGTCTCAACTGCCATGAACCATAAGCGATCAATGATCTCTCCTGTATCAGGACACATCCAAGTATGGTCCTTGATGCATCGTAGTAAACTACATTCCCTATGCCTTCCTCTGAATTCCTCAAGATGTGGGAACTATTCAGCCTCTGCCTCAGCTCTTGAAACCTTTTCTGGAATCTCTTCGACAACAAGAATGGTTTCCCCTTCTTCTTCAAGGCTGAAAGTGGTGGTACAACTCTAGAGAATTTTGAAACGAACCTCCGATAGTATCCTACCAAGCCCAAAAAACTTCGTACCTCCATCCCACTCCTTGGTGGCTCCCAAGAAAGCACTGCCTCAATCTTTGCTGGATCCATTACAACTCCAGCCTCCGAGATGAAGTGTCCCAAGAAGTGAACCTCCATAATAGAAAACTAGAACTTCGAGAGCTTAATATAAAGCTAGTGCTCTCGGAGTGTATCCATTACTACCTAAAAATGGTAGGTAAGATCCTCCTCAGTAGTGGAGTAAATCTGAATGTCATCAATGAAGACTACGAAAAAGTAATTGAGGTAAGGCTGGAAGATCCTATTCGTGAGACTCATGAACACTGCTGGAGCATTGGTTACACTGAAGGGCATAACCATGAACTTGTAATGGTCATACTGACACATGAAGGCCGTCTTCTGCGCATCCTCGTCTCAAACTCTAAACTGGTGATATCCTGATCTATGGCCTTTCTTTGAGAACCATCGTGCTCCCTTGAGGTGATCAAAGAGGTAGTCAATATTTGTAAGTTGGTACTTATTCTTCAAGGACACCTGATTTAGGCAACGGTAGTCTTCCCAAAGCCTCAAGCTCCCATCCACCTTCTTGGCAAATAGAATCGGGGATACCCAGGGAGAAACACTAGGTCGGATGAATCCCTTCCCCTTCAAGTCCTCTAGTTGTACCCTCTACTCGCAAATCTCGGCAGGAGCCATATGATATGATGAAATAGATATCAGTGTCATCCTGGGGTATAAGTGTATGTAGAAGTCCACCTATCTATGAGGAGGTAGTCCTAGGAAATCGTCAGGGAAAATATCCGCGTATTGGTCCACCACTACAGGATTAGTCGGACTCTCCACATCTACAGCTCTGAGGGTAAGACAAGTCAACTGGTGAGTGATCGTCTACACCCTCCTCCGAGTAAGTCTGTCAGGTGCTGTAAAGGTTCCCTTCTTGCTGGTGAAGGTGAACCTGGTCGAATCCATGCAGACACACCACACTTTGAACCTAATATAGTCGATCTGAGCATGGAATGTAGATAACCAGTCCATACCCAATATGACGTCTTAAGACCTCGATACCGCTACGAGGAGATCCTAGCCGAAACTCTCGCCTCCTAGAGTAATATCACACTTCCATCACCAGTTAGTAATCATTGAGTCTAGTCCCGTAGGAGTCTCTAGCCGTAAGGATCGATCCAACGGCTCCGTCGGAATCTGAGAGCTCCGAACGAGGGAAATGGAAATCAAAGAGTGATAGGAACCTATGTCTATAATAACTACAGCTAAGGTGGACTAGACACAGATCGTACCTCAAATCATCTCCAGAGCGCCATTGTTTTACAACTCAGCCGCCTGAAGCTAAGCTCTCCCTTGTCCACCTGCTCCCTACGGTCTGGGTGGTCATCCTGGTGGTGGTGGCGGTACCACCTCATATCATCGA
This sequence comes from Viscum album, assembly GCA_963277665.1. Taxonomy (NCBI): domain Eukaryota; kingdom Viridiplantae; phylum Streptophyta; class Magnoliopsida; order Santalales; family Viscaceae; genus Viscum; species Viscum album. The sequence continues at coordinate 701,409,538 of OY728139.1, forward strand.
CCACAGCCAGTTGTATAACCATCTCCTCTACCACATCCGCCTCTGCCCTGTGGACCACCTCGATCGAGCCTATACCTCTGCCTGAGAGGTCCCTAAACTTTCTACTGATCATTAGTATGGCGGATCAGACAGTCATGAGCCATGTCACCAAGCCTACCGCAAGAGTAACATAGTCTTCTCTTTTCATGTATGGCTCTATCTCCACTCTGGGTGCCCTGCACAATCGATCATAAGTCTTGCAGTCGAACACCTGTGGGTCTGGTCCTCTAGGAATTCTATGTCATCTATCTACTACTAGTTGTCTATGACTCCGCTGCATGTCCACTAGTGTTTGGTCTTGCTACTGAAGTCTGCTCAGCAGGGAAAATATTCAGTAGGAGGACTCACTCCAACACCCCTTTCTATGTCGGGAGGTTGTGAGAGATAACTAAAGCTCTGATCTCTCACTTGAGTCCCTTCTCAAAGGTTCAGGTTGTGAATATTGGGTGCTGTACCATATCCTTGGAGTAGCGCGAGAGGTCAGTGAACCTCACTGAGTACTGCACTACTGTCATTCCTCCCTACTACAGATGAAATAGATTCTGTATCTACACTGCTCATAGGGTGGCTGGTACAACCTCTGCCCGAAATAGGCTCTCTATGTCTATCCAATGTAGTTCTATCTCATCGTGGACCTAGAACATCAGGCTCCACCATCTGCCTAATGCTACCTGAAAGAGGCTGACAACAAGGATCACCATGAAGTCCGCTGGTGTCCCTACTAGCATGAAGAATCTTGCCATATCCACCAGCCAATCCTCAATAGCATGAAGGTCCATCTCTCCCCTGAACCTGGATGGCCTCTAGCGCTATAACTCGTGCAGCATGCTCAAGTGGCGTGCACTCTCTACTGCTAGGGCTGGTGTCATCGTTTGACCAATGGAAAGTAGTACCGCTGGTGCCTCAACTGGAAGAGGGCCTTGTACTATGGCCTCATCGCTTGGTGGGGTATCAGTACATAAAACTCTCGGGTCTCTAGCTGGTCATCTTCGGAGAGGCATCTTGAATGAAATATATGCAACACGATAAAAGCACTATACCTGGTGAGCTGACCTGGTTGATCTGACTTAAAGAAAAACTTTGGAAACACACACGAAATCGGTGTTTTCATGCACTACGTCAGAAATCAGTAGTCAGGGTCCTGGTGTACGGATACTTCGGCCGCCGCACCAACAATGGACTCCCTGAACTGAAAACCACACTCGGTAATTTAACATTTTTTCTTCCAATAAAAGAATTATCAGAGTCCTATGTTATGCTGTAGAACCAACTCCTCTGATACCAATTTTCCATGACCCATCCTCGGAGCCAGTGTCGTGACTACCCTGATCCCGCCTTCCCTATGCCATGGGCTGGTGACTAGCACCAAAGATGTAATTTCCAATTTTGGGAAGGCATTTCCTTTATAGAATGTAAACACACACAAGCAGAGTACACAACTGACAGAAAAACACTAAGCAATACTGAATACAGTAGAAGTGCTGAAAAGTAATGGTTTTGTAAATACAAGCCCAATAGTATAGTATAGTTACAACTGAATTCATGTACAACTAAAAAAGGAACAAATAGCTAGATGGTGAAAGCAGTTCCTGGTTTGTCCACCAGGGTTCCTACGTGAAGGGTAGGTACAAATGGCCTCCTCAACACTCCATGTCCGTCAAACTCCACCGTGTACCAATAAGTCGTAAGTTACTCCTCTGGGTACTGACCAGTCCTAGTGTTATCATCATCCTTCAGTGATATATGTCATCTGCATCCAACACAATGAGGTTCGAGAAAAGCCCACGCAGGGGTGAGTATAACGATACTCAGTAGGGACCCTGAGACCCTCAAGGACTCACAAAATCTTACAAGGATAAACCACAATGTATTATTTAATCGGAAAACCATAACATAGGTATATTCCCATACATATACTTATGTTATCATTTATCCCATCTCAATCCTAATTTAAACACAAAATTCATTGACTCAGCTGAAACCAAGATTTTCATTATCGAATCCACGACTGCTGGGGAACTTCTCCTCTGTTAAGAACAGTGGGCATGTTGCAACACCAAGGATATTTTCACTAACCTTGTACTGCTGAGGTACTCCTCATGTTGAGTACCATGGGTCTTCTTCCAACTACCAGGCGCTACTCCACTATGGGTCTGCAGCCAAATACCGGGCGCTCCCCCTAATAGCCTGTCGAGGGACTCTTACTGTCGAGTACCGTATTTCTGCCACTAAATACCATTCACTACTCCGCCATGGTTTTACTTCCAAATACCAGGTGCTCCCCACTGGGCTAGTTGAATCACTCTGAGTCGAATTAGTTAATTAGTCATCAGATCTGTCAACTACTAGGTCTCTGCACTCTGTCCGCTCGTCATGACAAGGATCCACTCCAAAATCTACTGGGAAATACTCCAACTATCAAAAATCTCGACAAAGAAGAATATCAATGGTCCACCATGTCATAGGGGTCTCAACGAGACAAACAGCGCGTCAATCGGACACTCGGTCGGTGAGTTCTTAGTCTTTTAGTCCCAGGGGCCCGGATAGTTTTGTGTACGAACCAACCGGACCGTATCTCAACTATACCCCGAACACCCATGGGTTATTCTCAAAGGGACGGCTTCATTCCATGAATGTTGGTGAAACTGACGGTTCGTTGATCGGACAAACATAGGCCAAGATATGGGCGAAAAGGTTTAATCAGGCCATAGCGGGTCCAGGTCCGGTCCGACCCGGTCCAAACGGGGGTCTGACCTCATCCTCTGGTCTGACATAGTCTAAGAAAACATCCAGGCCCGAATGGGTGGCCCGGCCCGAGGGAGGCCCAGCTGAGCGCGGCCCGGCCCAAGGGTGGCCCAGCCAGCTAGCCACGTGTCGGTAGGCCGTGCACTGGCTGGTCGGGCGGCCTGGTCGGCGAGCCACGTGCAAGCTGGACATGGGTCCAGGCCGGCTGGTTGCGTGGCCCGAAGGGCCATGCTGTGGGGGGGGGGGGGGTACTGCAGCCCCTGGTTTTCCGTAACGGACCCGGCACCTATCACCGGTTTAGGTAACCGTGGGACCCTTCGGGTCCTTCCAATAGCATGCACCAGCAGCTGGCTAAGCCGCCGCCCTGGTTTCTCCACTACAACGGGTCGGCGATGCACCACCTCTACCGCGTCGAAGCCTATCTGCAGCCTCTAGCTCCTCCGTGCGGTGCGACGGTGCTGCGCTCATCATCTGACTGCAACATCCCTCATGGTTGCTGCCCTTCCTCTAGGTGTGGTGCGATAGAAGCGCGCCCGCCTGGCCGTGGCTCGCTTCTCAGCATGGTATGGCGGTGTCACACCCTTGTGGTTACCAGGCGGCCTAGCATCGTCGTCTTTCTTCACAATCGGCTCGTTTTTGGTCTTCGCGGGTACCGCCTCCGTCGTCATCAAACATGAACCAACAAAAGGGGGGGTCAGACTATGTTAGTGCGGTCTGAGCCCTCCTCATCATGGTGAACCATAATCCATAAATTTAAACGAAGAAGAATGGAGGATTGTACTCATATATAAATTAACACAAATCCCCCTACCTCGTGTTTAGTGACCATTGACGGAGTTGCGGTAAGGCTGATGTCGTTATGTTGACATCAGATAAGGAAGAGTTCCGAGAAGATGAGTCGAGTTGACATCATCGGCATTCATTGTGGGCGACGACAATTCCCTTCCTTGCCCCGGTTGAAGAAGAAAGAAGGTGGTGTTCTTAGTCCTTCTGTGTTTCTTCATTGTAGAGAAATGGCTCCACCATGTTCTTTCCTCTACTTAATCCTCCCAACAAAAATTATGCCAATCCCCAATAATAAAATATAACATCTTATTATAATGGTGACATAAAAAATTAAAAATGATTCAAATTAATTATGTTACAACACTTAATTAAATGGGTGGATCTGGTTCATTAATTTTAGGTTGAAGGTGAAAAGGATCATCCACTTAATTGGGGGTTCCAAGCTGTTTAAGGGGGTTAGAGGAGTTAAGGAGCTCTTTTGGGCCCCACCTAATAACATCCTCCCAATGGAGGTTATGCTTGGGTGGTGGCCCCTATAGCGAACCAACCTTATATTACAGTACTATTACATCATTTTAATGATAAAAAACATAATAGTATTACACATAGTGGATCAAAAGTTTTAGTGTCTTGGGAAAAATAGGACCATACATACCAATTACATCATCAAGCATAAACATTTATTTAATTTCTTATTCTCTAGATTCTTATTGACACATGACCTCTCCTTAGTAAAAGTATCCACCTAAGGATATATATTAAAAGGGGTGTGATAAAATCCCAGTAGGAGGATAGATAAGAACAATATAGCATGGGTTGAGCATAATCATGACATGGGCAAAAGATCATGAACATGAGAGGAGCATAAATATAATACTTGAAATGTGGCAATGCATAAAAATGAAACATCATTTATTAGTGGTTAAATACCACTCATACTTTTGAACAAAGCTAGAATCTTGTTCACACATCATTTAACATTTACTCATGAGATTCATCACATTACCCAATGCATTAGAGTGTTCTATAATTCTGGGTGCAGCTATCACATTCAAACATTCATATTGTGCTATATAATTCCGGGTACCCCCGTCACATCATAATATTATCATTATCATGCATTCCACATAGAACATAAATTAATGATGAACATAACTAAACCATAGAAAGGAATTTATTTCATCTCATAAGAACACATTCATAAAATTTGGGTTCCCAAAACAAAGAGGGAAACCTACTTGATACAAGAACCATTAACCTTGAATAAGAAGTAAAAGTTGAGTTCTTAGAAGAAGTGTTCTTTTGAAAAACATTTTGTTTGAAATAAACAATAGTGGTAAACATGTATAACCCAGAATAGGAAATATAGTGATGATCAAATGATTTTTTAGCAGTAACCATATAAAAAATGGAGTGAAAGAGGAAGAACTCGAAGGATGAAATTTGGGTTTTAGAATTTTCCCATACCTGGTATCTGAATGCTTCCTTCCATTTAATGACTTTTATAATGAAATTATATTCATTAATTAGAAATACATAACATTTGGTACATTAATATGGTTCATTAGGGTTACATTAAGTGATTTTATGTTCCTTTGGGTTAGTAATAGAGTTTAAAAACATTATTCAGGAATGTTAGTTTTTATGGTTTTCTTGAGTGGTTTACTTGTATTTTGAAATTGAAGTTCGGGTAGAACAAGGTTAAACAAACAGAACTAATATTAAATGTTATTAATGATATTAAAATATTTCTAATGATCTTAAAATTAGTTATATTATATACCATGTGGATGAATAATTAGATAAAAATTAAATTAAGATTGTTTGGGTTAATTTGGTTGGTTTTTCGATCACAATGAACTTGTTTTAATTTATCACTTAGTAATATGGCCACATGTTATTTCCAGAACATTAAATAGGGAATAATATATACAAAAAATTCGGGTTCAACCATAAAAATTATTTCATGACCAGATATGAAGGCATAAATGGAAGAAGAAAGCATGTCGTTCTTGAAGGTGATAAATAAACACCTCATGAACAACGTTTTCTTTAATAAAATAAAAGGAAGAGGGAAAGGGGTTGGATGATATAATATACCAATAGAATTATAAAATTCCATTATATTTATAACACAGGAGTTACAATACAATTTTTATGAATATAGGTGGGGAGAGATCAAGAAATGGACATGAAATTGAAAGGAAATTAAAGGATAAGAGGGATGGAAATTACCTCTTAAATCCTCCTCTTGAGATTCTCCTTAAGGAAGCTAGGATTGGTATATTGATGAACCAGAATCCCTTGAACGTGATAGAGGGGCTAGGGAAGATGTTTGGGCAGAGTTTAGAGAAGTCTTGGAGCTTGAGAGGTGTGGGGAAATGAGGGTGTGATTGGTGGTTTTTATAGTGGATCGGAGAGGGGTTTCCTTAATATAAAATTCATTAGTTTATAATTTCCCCTAAGATGAGGAATGGTGAGTCTTGAATGACCTAGAATAGTAATTGTATCATTTGATACTGAACCAAGTTGGATTACATCATCAAAACATCACACATGACTCCATAATTAGCTTATTAACTTATTTTGTAAATTATGGTATTTCACTATTCATCAAAATTTCAAGTATCTCAAAAGATGCAAAAAATTTACCCCAACCATTTTTGGACATGTAGATTCCAAAAAAGAAGTCCATTATCAAAAAAAAATAATTTAAATATTATTAATTTCATATTTAATTAAAATCATAATTTATTTAAAAATACTTTTTAAAATTAAAAATGATTTTATATTGCTATCAAAAATTACGTAGGGTCTTAAAAAATTATCTAAAAACTATAAGACAATGATTTTATAATTAATGAACACATTTTAAGAAAATAATTATTCTTTTAATTTAATTAATTATTTATAATTAATTATTTATGACTTACAAAATACCAAATTTTTTACTAAGGTCAATTTGTCACGTTCTAAGATGTCTAAATTTTATTTAATTATTCATGGGTAAGGTTACTCTTATGTTGGATGATTTAATATTCATAATGGTCATATTACTATTCATAAGGGTGTGTTACTATTCATAAGGGTAGGTTAGTATTCACCAAAAAATTATTTTTTCATTATTAGACTCGAAAAATTATCTTGAACACAACAATTCATGTCGGATTTACAAAATTCCAAACACAAAAGTGACAAAAATTTGTTTAAAGGTCACTTTTCACTTAGTAGTTCATTATGTTGTGTTTTCATGTTATTTTATTACATAATTATAAGAAGTTAATTTCCATTCAAAAATAATGGGTCATTACATTAATCCCCCCTTAAGAAATTTCACCCCCGAAATTTCACTTTACACAAACAGGTGAGGGTGTTTCTCCTTCATTGCCTCTTCTAGTTCCCAATTTTCTTCCTCAAACTTATGGTTCCTCCACAAATATTTTACAAGATGTGTTGTATTTTTGCGTAGAACCTTATCTCTCTAATAAAGAATCATTACTGGCTTCTCCTCATAGGAGATATCATCTTCCAACTGCACCACCTCTGAGTTTAGTACATGTGAGGGGTCTGGTATGTACTTCCTCAGTAGTGATACATGAAACACATCATGAACATGGTCCATTTTTGGTGGAAGATCAAGACAATAGGCAATGATTCCTATGCGGTCAAGGATCTCAAAGGATCCAATATACCTTAGGCTTAGCTTCCCTTTCTTCCCAAATCACATGATTCTCTTCCATGGATATATTCTAAGGAAAACTTTATCTCTAACGTCGAACTCCAAGTCCCTTTGGCGGTTGTCAGCATAGCTCTTTTGAAAACTTTGAGTATCTTGTATGTGTTTCTGGATGACTTGAACCTTCTCTATCATCTCTTGAACAAGATTGGGTCCAAGTAGCTTTCTTTCCCCAACATTATCCCAATAGGTTGGAGTTCTACATCGCTTTCCAGAGAGAGCATTATATGGAGTGATCTGAATACTCAAGTGGAAGCTAATTTTGTATGATAACTCAACCAATGGGAGATGTTGATCCCATCCACCTTTGAATTCTTGATAGCAAGATCTTAGAATATATTCAAGCGTCTGAATAATTCTTTTCGACTGGAAATCAGTTTGGTGGTGATAGGTCATGTTGAAATTTAATTCAGTACTAAAAGCATGTTGAAGGATCCTCCCGAATTTAGATGTGAACCGTGGATCATGGTTAGAGACAATTGAGAGTGGAACACCGTGCAGTCTCACCACATCCTTCACAAATATCATTGCAAGTTGATCAAGTGAGAGACCATTCCATATAGCGATAAAATGGAATTTCTTGGTGAGTCGGTCAACCACAACCCATATCCCATTATTTTTCTTTGATGTCTTTGGGAGACCCATGAAAACGTTCATAGTAACATTTTCCCATTTCCACATGGGTATAGGTAATGGATACATCATACCTTTTGTCTTTTTTCTCTCCACTTTAACATGCTGACATACCAAGAACCTTGATATATATTTTGTTATCTCATTCTTCATGTTATCCCACCAGAAGAGTTCATGGAGATCACGGTACATTTATGTACTCCTAGGACAGATAGAGAATATTTAGCTATGTGAATTATCCAATAGCTCCTTCTTTATCCCAGGTGATGAAGGCACACAAAGCCACGTTCCAAACCAAATCACACCATCATCATTCATATGGAACTTTTGTAGCTTCCCTTCCTTTACTACAGTCACCCTTTTTTGTATGTCCACAACATCCCTTTGTGCTTCCTTATTCTTCTCTTGGATGGATGGTTGTGCAATCATTTGGGAATGTTAGGATGTATCCCTTTCCATTATGATTTCCAAATCCATATATTTCATGTCTAAAGAGATAAGGTCTTTCTCAATCCATAACATTAATAGAGTAGCGGGTTCTTTTTGACTTAGAGAATTAGCTACCTTGTTCTCCTTTCCAGGATGATAGTGAATAGAGCAATCGTAATCCTTGATTAGCTCCAACCATCTCCTTTGACGAATGTTGATATCATTTTGTTTGAATATATAATTTAGGATATTATGGTCGGTGTATATTTCACACTTCTCGCCATAAAGGTAGTTCTGACCGATTTTCATGGAAAAAATCATGGATGCCATCCCTAGATATTGTGTCAGGTAGTTCTTCTCATGGATCATCAACTGTCGTGAGGCATAGGCTATCACATTATCATTTTGTATGAGTACTCAACCCAAACCTTTCTTCTAAGGGTGAATGTATATCAAAAAACTTTCTCCACCTTTCGGTAGTGTGAGTATAGGTGCAGTTATCAGCCTTCTCTTTAGATCCTTGAAGCTTCCTTCACATTATTCCATCCAGACATACTTTACCCCTTTCCTTGTTAACTTAGTTATCGGGCTTGATAATCATGAGAAATTTGTCACAAAACGTCATTAGTGCCTAGAAAATCCAAGAAAACTACGGATTTCTTTGATACTATAGGGCCTGGGCCATTCCTCAATTGCCTTTGTCTTTGAAGGATCCACAGAATTTTCCTCACTTGTGATCACATGTCCCAAGAATGTAACTTGCTTCATCCAAATGTCACAGAACTTGGAATACAACATCTCCTTTATCAATGTCGCCAACACAAGTCTTATATGTTCTTCATGTTCCTCCTTGCTCTTGGGGTAGATGAGAATATCATCGATTTACAATACCACAAATTTTTTGAGTTAATGTCTAAATACTCTATTCATCAAATCCATTAAGATTGCAGGGGAATTAGTATCTCCAAAGGGCATCAACAAAAACTCATAGTGCCCATACCTTGTACGGAAGGCGGTCTTCTAAATATCTTCCATTTTCACCTTTACCTGTTGATATCCAGAACGAAGATCCACCTTTGAGAAGTATTGAGAACCTCTTAACTGATCGAACAAGTCGTCAATCCTGGGGAGAGGATACATGTTCATTATTGTGATCTGGTCAAGTTCTCGATAATCGATACACAGTCGCATTGTTCCATCCTTTTTCTTCACAAAGAGCACTGGTGCACCCCAAGGTGATGCACTAGGGCATATGAACCCTTTGTCTAGATGCTCTTGGATATGCTTCTTTAACTCCTCCAGTTCGATAAGATCCATCCTATAGGGACACATTGAGATAGGAGTAGCTCCTGGTATGAGTTAAATTGAGAACTCTACCTCACAATCCGGGGGAATTCCGGGTAACTCTTTGGGAAATATATCGTCGTATTCCATCATGATGGGAATTTACTTAAGGTTGGCACTTTCCTTCGACTCAACCATTTAGGAGAGGTATTCTTATTCATAGGGAATCAACACCCAAACCATTGAAGGGTTTTTAAAAGGAGATTCATGATCTTCCTTGCATTTGTAGAGGAGCATGGTATGGTTCGGAATAAGAAAATATATTTCCTTTTCCGGATAGTTGATATGTGCTCTATATAATGAGAGCCAATCTATTCCCATTATAGCATCGAATTTCACCAAAGGAATCTCCCCACATATTGCAATAGGATAGGAGTCAAATAGTTGGGTTTCAATGTTTGCACCACTTAGTGTTTTTAAAGATATCTCTACTTCAAGGTTTCAGGGCTTCAATTCTATAGTTCTAGCAAACTTTCAAGATAAAAAGGAATTCATAGAACCAGAATAAAATAAGGCTTTCTCCATTATTGATTGAATAGTATTTGTACCTTGTACGACTTCATTATCATGCTCCACCTTTGTAGTAGTGATGGCATTAGCCTTACCTTGTTCCTTTGGCTTTGGTGGCTGCTGACACTGATTACCCTCGAGAACTCGGGGATTAGTGTATTGGTTTGCATAGTGCCCTAGCTCCCTACAGTTGCAGCATTGAACCATTAGTGGTTCCCCACTTTCATCAGCTACATTCTCCTTCCTTTTCGTGTCTTTCTGACACTCTTGGGCATAGTTTCATTCTTTCCCACACTTGAAGCATATCTCTGTCCCTTTGAGGCAGTTCCCATGGTGCAACGTTCCACATTTTTTGCATGTGGGTCGTCGAGATTTATTCCCACCTTTATGATTAGATCCACCAGCTTGAAACTCCATATTTTTCTTCTTATCACCATATCCATGGGAACATTCTCCAAACTCCATATACACTTTGAGAGCACACCAATCAACTTCTTCATAACTCCCAAAGTCTCAAATTACAAGATCCTTTTAAACGCGTGGTTTAATCCACTAAAGAATCTATCAATTTAGCTATCATTGTTGATAAAAAAACCTGAAGTGTACCTTGAATTCCTTGTGAAATTCGCTTCATAGGTTGTGACAGATTCTCCTTTTTTTCTTGAGTTCTATGAATTCTCTCTCTATCTTCATCTGAAGAGTTCGTGGGAAGCACTTATTAAGAAACATTATCTTAATGTCTTTCCATTATATCTCTTCAATTTCATCCCTTGGACTACTGGAAATATGACTTTTCCCAATGCTTCTATACCAACGGTTTGGTCAAACCGTTGGGAAATCCCACTTTGAGGCCATTTTTTCCAACGGTTTGGCCAAACCGTTGGGAAAAGTTCCATTTGTAACCACTTTTCCGAACGGTTTGGCCAAACCGTTGGGAAAGGGTCCCCCAGCAATCAACCTTCACCCAGAATGAAATTCCAAACTCAAAATCGATACCAACGGTTGTCAAAACCTTTGGTATAGGTCTGTACCAATGGTTTTGACAACCGTTGGTATAGATCCTTTGATTTTTTTTATCAGTTCTTATTACCTAGAACATTATATAAATCAAAATTTAAAATAATTATGAGAATACATATATATGTATATATATATATATATATATATTTATGTAATTATGTTCACAAACGTCATGTTAGGTTAGTGGTTACGTCGTTAAATGATAAACTAGGGGTCCTGGGATCAAATCCCGACGGATGTTTTTTTTTGAAATACATATACCAACTATTCCATAACCGTTGGTATATCTTTCCATATTACTTATACCAACGGTTTCCAAAACCATTGTTATAGGTCTATACCAACGGTTTTCCCAAAACCGTTGGTATAGACCTATGCCAACGGCTTACTTGGCAACGGTTCTCCAAACTGTTGGTATAGGCTATACCAACGGTTTGGAGGCCTATACCAATGGTTCCAAAACATTGGTATAGGTTAGTTTTCCAGTAGTGTTGGCTTGGTGTTCTTAATCAAAGCCCACTATTGATCGGCTTCTCCATCTAGATGATAAATGGCTAAGGGAACCTTCTCTATCTCAGAACAACGAAGCACAGAAAAGATCTTTTCCATGGAGTTGACCCACTGTTCCACAACTAGTGGATTGGAAGATCCACTAAAAATCAATGGTTGTTGCGCATAAAATATTCAATATCCAGTTTCTCCAGATTTGGTAAAGGAGGATGTTCCCCATTATTATGGTTATTGTTCATAACCTGAGATAATTGGGTAATAATATCAATGGAGTTCTGAACTCCACCTCCCAAATCATTGGGGATGTCTTTCGGGAAATCGTTTCATTGGCCCTCACAAGAGTTGTTGGCCTGATTTCTCCTGGTTCCCACCATTTTATAAAATATAAAATGTTAGAAAAAAACATAATTCAACAAATCATGAATACATAACTTATTCATTTGAACAATTTATACTAAAAGCATAACATATGGGATCCCTATGTAAATATTCTTGGGTTCATTTTTGTACATAGTCTCATGCTAAAGGTTTTCTCTAGTGTTCACTAATCCTAATTCCCAAATTTACTAAACCTTTCCTCTAATACCAACTATACCGACCCAAAATTTTATTACATTACTATTACATCATTTTAATGATAAAAAACATAATAGTATTACACATATAGGATCCAATGGTTTAGTTTCTTTGGAAAACTAGGACCATACATAACAATTACAACATTAATCTTAAACATTTATTTAATTTCTTCTTCTCTAGCTTCTTATAGAACTTGACCTCTTCATAGTACATGTATCTACCTAAGGATATAAAACACAATGGGTGAGATAAAATCCTAATAAGAGGATATATAAGAACAATATAGCATGGGGTGAGCATAATCATTACATAGGCAAAAGATCATGAACATGATATGAGCATAAATAAAAGACTTGAAATGTGGCAATGCATAAAAATGAAATACCATGTCTTAGTGGTTAAATACTACACATACTTGTGAACCAAAATATCATCTTGTTCACAAATCATTTCAAATTTACTCATGAGATTCATTTCTTTACCCAATGCATTAGAGCACTGTATAATTATAGGCGCAATCGTCACATTCAAACATTCATATTGCGCTATATAATTATGGGTGCACCCGTCACATCATAATATTATCATTATCATGAATTCCACATAAAACATAAATCAATAATGAACATAACTAACCCATGTAAAGGAATGGGTTTCATCTCATAAGAACACATTAATCAAATCTGGGTTCCCAAAACAAAGAGGGAAACCTACTTGATACAAGAACTATCAACCTTGAATGAGAAGTAAAAGGTGAGTTCTTAGAAGAATAGTTATTTTGGAAAACATTTTGTTTGACATAAACAATAGTGGTGAACATTTATATCCCATAAATGGAAATACAGTAATGATAAAATGATATTTTAGCAGCAACCATATAAAAATGGAGTGAAAGAGGGAGAACCCGAAGGATGAAATTTGGGTTTGAGAATTTCCACTTACCTTGAATCTGAATGCTTTCTTCTCTTTAATGTCCTGTATAATTACATTATATTCATTAATTAGAAATAAATAACCTTTTGAACATTAATATGGTTTATTATGGTTACATTAAGTTATTTTACGTGCCTTTGGATGAGTTATAGAGTATAAAAACATTATTCGGGAATGTTTGTTTTTATGGTTTTCTTGAGTGGTTTACTTGTACTCTTAAATTAATGTTCGTGTAGAACATGGGTAAACATCCATAACTGATATTACATGTTATTGATGATATTATGGGAGTTTGAATTATCTAATAATGATTTTTATTATATACCATGTGGATGAATCTTTAGATAAAAATTAAATGAATATTGTTTGGGTTAATTTGGGTGGTTTTTCGATCACAATAAACTTGTTTTAATTTATCAATTAGTAATATGGACATAAGTTATTTACAGAACATTTAATAGGAAATAGTACATAAACAGAATTCTGGTTCGACCATAAAAATGGTTTCATGACAAGATCTAATGGTATAAATGGATGAAGAAAGCATGTCATTCTTGAAGATGATAAATTAACACCTCACGAACAACATTATCTTTAATAAAATAAAAGGAAAAGGGAAAGGGGGTTGTATGATATAATATGCCATTAGAATCATAGAATTCAATTATTTGTATAATACTATAGTTACAATACCATATGGATGCATATAGGTGTGGAGAAATCAAGAAATGGACTTGAAATTGAAAGGAAATTAATGGAGAAGAGGGAGAGAAATTACCTCTTAAATCCTCCTCTTGAGATTCTTTTTAAGGAAGCCAGGCTTGGCATCTTGATGAGACCAGATGCTCTTGAACGAGAGAGAGGGTCTAGGGAAGAAGTTTGGGAAAGGCTTTGGGAAGGCTTGGAGCATGAGATGTGTGAGGAAATGAGGGTGTGAAGGGAGGTTTTTACAGTGGAGGGGAGAGGGGTTTCCTTAATATAAAATTCATTAGTTTATTAATTTCTCCTATGACAAGGAATAGTGAGTCTTGAATGACCAATAATAGTAATTGTATCATGTGATCCTGAAAAAAGTAGGCTTACATCAGCAAAACATAACACATGACCCTATAACTAGCTTATTTAGTTTATTTTGTAAATTATGGTATTTCACTATTCATCAAAAATTCAAGTATCTCAGAAAAATCCCAAAAATTTACCCCAAACATTTTTTGACATGTAGAATAAAAAAATGAATTACATTTTCCAAAAATATTTTTCTAAATATAATTAATTTAATATTTAACTAAAATCATAATTTACTAAAAAACAGTTTTTTAAATTAAAACTGATTTTAGAGTGCTTTCAAAAATTACGTAGGGTCTTATAAAATTATCTAAAAACTATAAGACACTGATTTGGTAATTAATGAACACATTTTAAGAAATTTATTTTTTTAAAATTAATTAATTAATTATAATTAATTATTTATGACTTACAAAATAAAAAAAACATTTACTAAGGTCTAATTGTCACTTTCTAAGATGTCTAAATTTTTTTAATTATTCATGTGTAAGGTTTATTTTATTTTGGATGATTTACTATTCAAAAGGGTCATATTAATATTCATAAGGGTATGTTACTATTAATATGGGTAGGTTATTAATAACCAAAAAAGTTATTTTTGTATTATAAGTCTCCAAAAATCATCTTGGACACAATCATGCATGTCAGATTTTCAAAATTCCAAACACATAAGTGAAAAACTAATGTTTAAAGGTCAATTTATTACTTAGTAGATCATTATGTTGTGTTTTCATGTTATTATATGACATAATTATAAGAATGGAATTTCCATTGAAAAACATTGGGTCATTATAGCCCCCACCTCCAACCTCTCTTTGGAGGTTTTAACCACCAACAAATAACAATTAGTTAAGTCTTATTTTTATTTAAATTTTACTTAAAAACCCTAAAAACTATCTTCCACTATCATTAAAACATAACTGCAATGAAGTTATCACTACGAAATCACTGACGTTGCTATTTCAACGGTGCCATTGGATTTCCGTTCCGAGAACCGGTTTAAAAGATATAAAATCTCATATGTACGTTTACTGAAAGTACCCGAACAAAACTACAGAAATTGATTCCGGGCACACCGGGCCTCGAAATCAAGCTCCATAAGAAACTACAGACTCATATAATTCCCATGTATTTAAAAAAAATCAACGGTAAATTCGGGTCTATGTAATAAAATTTTCTAATGATAAATCAATACATAGTAAAAATAATTTGATAAAAATTATTATAATGTATATATTTTATTAACCGAATATTCGGTAGTTATATATATATATATAAACTTTTATGGTACATAGAAAAATTATCTAAAAAATTATATTGTTCATCCATAAAATATTTTTTAATATCATTCCAGTTTTTATACCTAATGAACCATTAATCGAAAAAATTGACAACAATAATTCAACAATATTTCACTGTTATATCATAAAAATTAATATATAGAACCTTTTACAAATAAAAATAGACTCATTTTTTATAGATATATTTCACCTAATATAAATAACTATATAAATTTAATACATGCTATTTTAAGAATAACAAACAATGGGAAAGATGAACACATTAACCAAAAAATCGCTAAAACTAATTAATTTTGACATGTTTATAATATTTGAAATTATGATAACCATGATTATTAGATGTCTTATTATCAATATTTTGACAATTAATGAAACACCTGTATAGTATAAATAGGGTTATAAATTTAAATAATAACTCTTATAAAATAATTATTAAAAACTATACTAAAAATTCATATATTTTCATAAATGATGTTGAAAAAAGATGGGGAATGGTGGTGGCTAATAATGGTGAGTCGTTTGGTTGATTGGTGAGGGTTAAAATTTATGTTTAATTAGATAGATATATGAGTAAGAAAAATAGTGATTGGGAAAGGTTGATGTTAGTAAGGGTGAAAGTGGTGATGGAGAGTGATAACATGTGGTGAATTATATTAATATTGTAAAGGATTGTCTATGTGAGAGGATGAAGATGTATCATATGGAATGGAGAGGGAAAATATGGAAATGGATTATATGAATCTAGGAGAATTAGATAATTGGAATAGTGAAGTCAATGTGAGAGAGGGATTATGTGAGGTTATAGAAGAGGAAAAATGTGATCATCAAAGAAGATTGTTTTATTAGTAAATTATTCACCTTCCTGATACATGATAAATAAATATCTATGAATAAAACCATATGTTGATTATAGATAGAGTGTGAGAAAGAACGAAAGAAACCAAGTTTCATGAACTCTTTATATCAAATTTATAATCCTTATTATCTAATGTTTATGATCATTTTAACCAACTTTTATATTATTTTCAAAAGAATAAGAAATAAAATGGAATATGGGAAAGAACATTATATACATGAAATAGCAAAAATGAATGTCAACAATTTGATAAATCTTGTGTTGTACTCCTCATTTTCCTCTAAAGTTAGACCAAGTGTGTCCTATTGTTCTTCACCAATAACCTGTATATATGCTAGAAAAAACAATGGTGTAATGGGTATTATCCATAGGACAATGTCCTAGACTCATCTTCTCCATCAAATTAATTCACAAAAACTAGAATATTCTATATGGTATTGGACCTTATAAATTTTCCTTCTAGGAATGAAATGTACCAAACTCCATTTTGTCATATCTCATCATGGATGAACTTTATCTCCATTATTTTATTCACAATAACCATATTCAAACTTTCCCATGTAAAATTTCAATGTTAAAATGACCAAATTAACAATGGCCATGTCCTAAAATAACTTCCATGTGTGAATTCACCAACTCTATATGAAATAGTGAAAATGAAAATGGAAATCTTATTTTAATCTTTCACTCAATGAATCCATGAAGTAATCATGAAATGATTTGGAAATCCTTGTGGGATTGTTTTTTTACAACATCGTTTCATCATTTCATTATATCCATATCAACTCTAATCGACCTCCAATTCATCAATTTGATATTTAACATTAAATTTAACATGAAACAACCACTGAAACTCATGAAGAAATATTTTTTTGAAACCGTCCATATTAAGATCATATTGATTGAGTTTTATGAAAACCACACCATGTTAATGAATTATTTTTTAAATAGTTATCAATTATTTGGTGAAAATAACTATACTCTATTGACCAGGTATAAATTGATCTCTTCTATGAACCATATTTCTAAAATTAATTCATGAGGGTTATTCACTATCAAAGGGTCATCAATCACCCCAATTGACTTTTTTTTCAAAATGATGAGAAAAAGAATAACCCTTCTTCAAACCTCATATACAGACACATCATTATATCCCTATAAGAAGATATTTCTATTCTCTTATCCTCATTGGGTTACACCTGTAAAAGGTTAAGTATGTCATTATTTTCCGGAATATTTCACATACTATTCTCCCCATTGGATACAAATTCAATTTAATGAAACACCAAAAATAATATAATAAACTATAATGGAATTTGGGAGATAATGCACTGTTGAAAAAAATCATGTGTTTAAAGGCATCCTTCATTAGGTTCTTTAACAAGATATCTTTTATATTCAGCTTTAATAAAGAAAATTACAATTTATGCATTCCAAATTCTTCATTATCCTTAATGAAATGGTAATTGATTTCAATAGGATCAAAATTTAAT
Source organism: Viscum album (assembly GCA_963277665.1). Classification (NCBI taxonomy): domain Eukaryota; kingdom Viridiplantae; phylum Streptophyta; class Magnoliopsida; order Santalales; family Viscaceae; genus Viscum; species Viscum album. The sequence continues at coordinate 701,427,517 of OY728139.1, forward strand.
GTTTCACCAAATTATTTCACAAATTTATTACACATTGATTCTAAAAAAATCAAAAAATTGTTATGATAAATTTACTCACATGTATTCATGTTTTGACTTTATACAAATCATTTTAGTTTTATCATATTATGTTATGAAATACTCAACTTCTTATTTTTCTTTATGTTACTATGTTATTACTGTCGGTGTTCTATGAAACTGATTTCTATAACCCAATTAAAAAACCTCTAGAAGTTGATCGATGATATATGACATCAACATCCCAATTAACATAGAGGAATATATAAATAGTAATGATGATTCATTATAATTCAAAAAAACATTTAATGTTACTTTTATATAACTCAATATCCTTTTCTATTTTATAATATTAAAATCCATTGTATTTATTTAAAATAATTCACAATCATTAATGAAATACACAAGGTCAATTTTAGATTTTGAAAAGTTAAGTATGATTCCATTCCGACTTTGAAACTTATTTTTATTAATACCCCTTCCTTAATCATAAAAATTTAACTTTGTCTCAAGTGGGTTTTGATTGAAACAATCTATAATGACTACTCCATTCCAAACCAATTTAACAAATATGTAGCATTTTATTCCTTTTAAAAATGTTAAAATATATTGTGTTCATTAATAACTAAAACCATTTCATCCCCCTAATCAAAATAATTTTAAAATTAATTTTCATTAAAACATCATTATTCCCATATGTGTTCCCTTTTATTAATAAAAAAATATTTTCATACACATAAAAAACAAAAATGTGTAAATTTGGATCATTTCAAATAATAAAAATACTAGAATACAAAATTAATTTTTGGAAATCCATTATATTTAATATAATTGATATATTTAAAAACCATGTCGGGGGTATTTTTTCATTTCCATACAATGAAATATTTTGTTCTCTAACATTAGAACCATTACCAACAAGGAGAAAATCCACAAATTATTCCATTTAAACCACTCAATAAAGATAACTATTCAATAATGTTTATTTTACATCCATTATAAATAAAAATTAATAAATAGTACAAATAAATCAAGTAAAATATAAATTATTTAAGGAAATGGGACTTGATCATAATTATTGGTTATTTTTATACGCTTAATTTGAGAGTAATAATTTGTTACTAAAAAATATTTCATCCATGTTATTTTTTAGAATCATTTAGTTATTTCAGAAAATATACTTTTCATTATTTATATTCATATATTTGGCATGATAAACTAAATATTCTATTTCATTCTGTTGATTCTAATATATCTCTTCCTCAATTATTGTAATCCAATTTCATATTGCAGTGCAACACTAATAGTCAACGGTTAAACTTAAAAATGAACTTTATTATGATTAGTTTCCTATAGAAACTTCTATGACTATATTCCATTGGTTCTTTCCCAAAGCAAGGATTTTTTAATATAACATTGTTTTTATAATAAAATATCATTACAATTTTTTATTATCATCTTCAAATTCAGTCTATTACACGAGTAGTTCTTTACAATGATTATGTACCTAATAAATATTCCCTCGTCATATTTATCATTAAACATTCCCAAATCTCTTCCTTTTATTCTTATATTACTGTAGCTATTGAATAATTTTATACTCTTTATATTAGGATTCTTGCCAATCCATGTCTCATATGGAATAATCTAAAAAATTATTCATATTAGGAATTGATTTAGAATGTGGAAAATTGTTGTTTAATCATGTACCAAAAAATATTTTGATGTGTCATTACATGATAAAATGTATCTTCCCATATCTAGTAGACACTAGAAATTTTATTAAAATTATCTTTTTTAGTACTATGTATGTTGATCATTATATTTATTTCTTATCCCATTATTCTCAAGACAAGACTTAATGTATTTAATTTAATATTTAGATAAATTGTGTGAAAAAAAATATTTTATATCACATCAAATTTTATTTTCAAAACACACCATAGGTATTAACAATTCACTTGTGATATTGATTTGGTCATTATAAAATATATATAATTTTTTTGTGAAATATTCAAAATAATAATAATTAGGTACTTATTTCTATTGGATGATTTCAATATCATCAAGACACATATATTTGACTGTATCATTTCAGAAGGTTTGTTTATTTTAATTTATACATGATTTGGGGTCTTATTAATCATCATGAAATTTTGACACATATAATATTTATTTCTCCTCTCATTAACCATTTCTAAATAAATTATTATAGTTTGATATTTAGAATGTTTTAAAATTTTATTTTGACTCAAACGACCATGTATTGTATACCAACACTGGTTATCATCCTTAACTCTCACATGCCAAGAATTGTTATCACTTAAAATATTATAATCATTGAAAAAACTAACCATTCAAAATTATTCTATTATCATTTGTCCTTATAATTAAACATCCATTCCTCATTAATATGTCCTCATTCCCATTCCTAGAATATTTTTTTTATAATGAAAAAAGATTTCCATCTCAATCAAATGAAAAATGGTATAATCCAAATATAAATAAAAATATAGTGCCTTTAGGAAATTCCATATCATTCTCATTATACTTGGAAACACTCGAGATATTGTTACTCATCCCACTAATAAAGGGAATTATTGGATTTAAATTTATTTTCTCTAATTACAATACTTCCATATTCTTTTAAAATATGTTATAAAAAATTATGAATGAAAATATTTCTCTATCATACCATTGGTTATCCTTCAATAGTATTTTATTTTTATTTATATGATATTTGAAACTAATTTTTGATATCCAAGGAATTTATCATTTAGATATCTTTTAATCTTGTTCAACCACTATATTATTTTATTTATTCCTCCACATATTGTTGGAATTAATGTTTCATATTTTATTTTTATAATATTGTTGCATTTTTATAATTTCTATCAACTTATCCTCAATAATAACATATAAAAAATTATTCCATAACTTTCTAGAAGTATTAAGAAATTTTACCTTCGCATTTGGAACTAATTCCATCTTCAATAAAATTCACCATGGATCATGTACTATATTTTAATAGTACAATGGCAGATTTTATATAAATGAATATAAATCATGTTTGTATACTCTTCCACCCAAAAATCTTCTTTCAGGACAGAACTACCTTTGGATAAATTTTTCTTCCTCATTATTTTCTCATTAAATTTACGTTCAATTTTAAACTCAATAAATCTAACTAATATCTTAATTCCCTCCTATACTATTTATTTTTCTATATAACAATTTTATGCATTGATAATATTCCATAAATGAATTTTCTTGTTATTTTTAGAAAAATCCATCAAAATAATAATGGATGTTTCTCATTTATTATGTAAATATATTATTTTAATTCCTATAGTAGTTGGAAAAAATTTTACTGAAATATTCATTATCTAATATACTTTACTATTTGATCAAAGGATAGTAATCATGAAACTTAGAAGAATTAATTAAACTCTATATTTTATTATATGTTTCTCCAATTTCCATAAAAATTATCTAAAATTAAGAATGTTTTAGGTAATTTTCAACTTTGATTAGATTCACCATATGATATTTTACTTCTACATTATTAGTAAGAAAATATTTTATAGTAACATTATGTACCTTTTCATATACTTTAATAATTATACTTAGATCACAAATATTTATTTTCAAATAACTATATATCATAGAGATCGTTTCCGCATTTTATGCATCATGATTTTTTTAATAAAAAACTATCATTCATTAAAGATATATTCTATATTTGAAGAATATTTTTTTATTTTAAATACACTAATAGATCCATTTTTAATTGAAACTCATTTTGTTTCCAATAATCACTACCCTATTATTCAAAAATTACATGTCCTTAACTATAGAGGTCATTTGAGTGTTTTGTTCAATCTATAAAAGGCTAATGTCATTTATCCACTTAATCATATTTTTCTCTTCTACTTTAATTATAACAAGATATAGCATTATAATTTGAGATAATGTTTATTTACATTGTATTTTATATTTCCATTCATTATAATTTTTTTCTCTTTTCTGACCATTGGCCACATTCTTTATCCAAAATGATATTTTGGTTTGATTATCCTCACCATCTCTTTCTTATTTCATCCATTATAGGGAAACATGATCAAATGATCAAATATTACCGCAATAAAAAACATAAAATTAATGATTCAATTATAAATAACATTACCCAATTTAATAATATTAGAGAAAAAATATATATATATTCATTGAACTTCATTGTATCGTCTTCAAAATAAAATTCATCATAATGAGATATTTTATATTCCATGTTATTAATACCATTTAAGACATTGAAATTTGTATATGTAGAAAATTTTAAACTCACTTTGTGGTTTTCCCTCTTTATTTCAGAGTCTACTAGTATATGTCTGAGTTTATCAATGTTAAACTCATACAAGTATTCATTACTTAAGGAAATGAATTTTGAATCAATCATTTAAAAAATGGTTACCTCAAATTTCTTAACCATTGTATAATATTCTAGAACAATACATTAATTTAAATTTGACTTTAAAATTATTTTCCCTAGTGAGGGAATCTTATACTAATTAATATTTATCTATATTAATATCCTCAAATTGATCATGTTCGATTTATAATTATGACAACATTAACTATTTATCCCCCTCATGGTTATCCTAAATTGTTCTATAAATTATATTCACTGTTTTAAATATCATAACTCTTGTATATTGATTTTTAAAGAGGGGCGAGAGTAACAAGTTACACAAACAACCATAAAATTAAATATTATTATTTACTTAAATTTTATATATTTTATAATTTTTATGAATTTGAATACCACCAGTCATGATATAATTAATTTCCATTCAATATTTATAATATATTTAACAACCCAATCATACCATATATGAAATAATATATTTTAAAATAAGGGAATATTTTTTTCTTGATGGAATTCATACTCTCCATAGAAAAATCAATCACAAGATTTAATAAATATGAAATAACTATAATTATTTTGAACACATGGAATAAATACTACAAATATATACAAGAGAAAAAAATGATATTGTACATAATTTAATATGAAATCTCACGCTAATATTAATTAATAGTCTCAGGATTAATTTTGGAAGGCCGATTAGTGGTGGTTATGTCATTGTCCATTGAAAATATTGATTTTGAAACCAATATTTTCATGATTGTAAAATCATATAATAAATTAATGAAACCAAACGTTTATGAGAGAAAGATAGTGTAGAATAATTCCTTGGATATCTATCATTTAAAAGGTTTAGACATTCTCATTATCAAGTAGATAAACCTTGGGGTCCAATAGATGTAATATCACAATACACATTTTTATAATATCATCAAAAAAATGAAAATAAGTAGGAATATTCACGTCAAATCCATGTAAGATAAATATCAAAATTAGTTCCATTAATTTGATTAATCATTTTTAATCCACCTCCTCTTCCAGTAATGTCATATTAATTGTGCACTATTTTACATCCACTAAAATATAGAAAAATTGATTTGATTATTATTTTTTGAAGTTTTTGGACATTTATATCTTGTATCATAAAACATTTCAATGAAAAATGAACAATTTATATATGTTTTAAAATATTGTGATGTAATGGGTATGGGCCATGACATGGGTTATTTCGTTTAGTCCAATTCCAAAAATTATGGTGAGTTATCTCCTTTCATTCTAATTTTTTTATCGTTATTTTCCTCCCCTCGATTATATATTCATCAAGAACCATGACCATATATTGGGGGACTAAATTAGAGCCTCATAGACTATTGTTAAATCATTCATAACAACATGTTGTTTCTCATTGAACATAGACTATAAGATATTTTCTTTTACCCATGACTTTTAGTTTTCTATTTGTATTCATAAATCTATATAGTAGACATTATTTCCTCCAATATATTCAACAAAACCAAAGTAATTGCATCCCCTATGTTTTTTAAAGGTCCAAAAAGTCATAATATTTAAAGACAAAACCATAGTTCATCTTCCCTATAGTCATTCACCTACATTTTATGAATCTTTAACCATGAAAATGAAAATTTATTTTCAATAAATCATTTTACATTTATATACACTATCCAATATGGTTTTTGGAAAGAAATATTGTTCTATTTAATTAAACTTATAATTTATTCCATATATTTCACCCAATGAAACTCCAATTTCCTTCAAACACTATGATGACCCGACCCACCATGACCCAAAATGGTCGGTAAAAATCTTTATGTTCTACCTCAATAATACCGCAAATGGGACAGGGGATCAGAAGAGAACTAAATGGAATAAAATAAATTTGAATAAATTACATAATGAAAACCTACAAATTAATATATGCATCTATAAAAATATATAATAATGATAAACTAGTAAAAATAATTAGTTGTAACATAACATGAATTGAATGTATAATAATCGTCCATAACAAAAAGCTAAAATAATCACCATAATGTTTGGGAAAATAATGTTGAACAAGAACAAAAGAACAAATACAATACTATGATAAATTGAAAGGTTAGATCAAAATCATATAAATATATGAAACACACACAAATAGAAAGAGTTACCACCAAATTCCACTACTCTCTAACTCTATATCCAAAAATGACTCTATCAAAATATACATTGTGTTCATAGACCAAATATATATAGTTACAATTTTTATTAAAGGGTGAACATAAATATACCTAGTATGATTAACTAAAATAAAATATGGGGAATTAAATAACTAGTAATATCATAATAGTAGATAACCAATATATTATTTATGAATCAAGATAACCAAAGGAATATGGAAACAAAAATCCTTACAGATATTCTCTGAAACGATCATAAACTATAGGGGACTAGGAAAACATTTCATATCACATGACCCAAACCATTCACATTTCCCAAATACAATGACTTTCACATTACCCTTTTGTATCGTATTGGGAGAATCATTGGTCGATATGGTGTTCATGAAAGTTTTTTAGGCACCAACTACTATAGTGTACATTCACATCATTGAGTTAGAATCACATTGATTGAATTCCCATCCTACTTAATGAGTGTAAAAATTATGAACCATCAACTTGGGGTTCTACAATGGGTTTATAGGACCCAAAAACCTATATTAGTGTGTCTATAGGGGATTCTAACCCTGTATTTTTTCAAATAACTCACACACACCTCATCCTCGATTCATTGAATCTTAGGAAATCCCCTATTTCATAAGACCTTGGAAACGATCCCTAATAATTAAAATACATAATTCCTAATGGTTTATGTTGAGAAATTATTAGAATAGACAATTCATGTTTCAAATTTAACACCCTAACAAGAATATATGGGAGAAAAAATAACACATAGAACATAAAATTCTTTTCTCTAGACATGGCATGTGTCCCTTGTTCGGTATCTGGGTGCATATCCCCGCTATCTAGTCATGTAGTTTCAAAATAAAACACATCCCCTATGGTCATATATAGTGTGTGACCCATGACTAAGAAAGAATGTTTTTCACCAAGATCCTGAGTTGTGTTGTAAAATTCACATTATGTTCACTATCCCACCACTATAACTCTTAAATTAATTTTAGGCGGTGAGATATGAGCCGCTACCCACCACCTTTTCTATAAACACACATTCAACACGGATATAAAATATTACTAACCACATTTCGAAACAAATATATAAATATATCTATATATATTTTTTCATATATACTTTTAAAAAATATATATACTTATATATACAAATACATATTTTATTATATATATAAAAATGAAAAAAAAATTAATAACATAGACACATATATTTATATATAATCACTATATAAATACACACATATATTGGTATATAAATGTTAATACATTATTATAAGGAAAATAAAATGAAACATTATTATTTATTTCTATATTTTTAATATATTTAAGTAATATATTAAATGAAAAGGTGAAGAAATATTTTTTATAAAATATAAATTTTAAATGGAAATATATACAAAATTGTGTTTATATATATATACATTTATATTGTTATAAATAACACTAAAATATGAAAATTGTTATCATATCTACACCATGACTTCTATATTTATGTAATATCTATGAATAAATTTATTATATACTAAATTATTATAATAATGACCTCTTAAAAAATCTATATTTACCTTGAATATATATAAAAGAATGGTATCCCTATTAAAACCTGGTTTTAGATTCCTTCCTTAAATTTTTACCTTGAAAAAAATAGTGAATGAGGTTTCCCCCAAGCTATTATGGTGTATATATCTTTTTGAGGATTTGGTTTTATATCTCATGGATCTAAAATGGACCCCAATATTAAAAATTTTGGTAAATTTAATTTGAATCACTTTTTAAAAATTATATAAAGATATAAACTTGGTTATTTATTTTTTAATCCTAAAATTAATGTCAAAAGTTTATTACGTGATACTAATTAATATATTATTAATTAAATGAATATTTATTTATTTTATAAACCATATTCACTAATTATATTATATAATAATTTCAAATACAAATTTATTTATATATAAATCATATTTAAGAAGATATTTTAAAAATATATATATGATTAGAAAAAAAATTATAATAAAATATTTTTTTTATAATACAAATTTTTTTAATGAGGTCAGACTTTAATTAAAACTAAAAACAAGTGATTAAGAGCTGATAAGGGGACAAATTTATTAGGAAAAAGTAAATAAATAATTAGAGTGTACTTACATCTAGTCTAAAAAACACTGAAAATCGTACCCCTTAATCAATGATTTTTTTGTCAAATACAGGCCTCCATTCTCAGTGAATTTAGCTATCACTAATAAAATTCCACCATTTATAAGATCTTTTTTATTACTACTAAATGGATATACCTAATATACCAGATTTTATTTTACCGAGTTGCTTATTATTTCAAACATTTAGTCCACCATTTCTAGATTACTTCCCACCATATTCACTTCTTTCTAATCCCATGTTCCACCACATTTACTCCAGTGGAGATCCACACCACACTTGTCCCTATTTTCACTCCCATGATGATGTCTCACAACATGAGTAACCTATCTCCACTGTTATTATTACCTAAAAATTTTCAAGGATCCATTTTTACTATATTACAATGACCATGATGCACATGCGTCATACTCCACACCGCAACCTCATTGTATTAGTATTTCCCTCTCTCTCTTATCGATCATCTTAATATCCCCGGTATCCCATTTGGACCATCAATCCTTGTACGGGATGGAGGAGAATGTGGTTGTGAGAATGGGAATGAAATTTGGTTAATGAAAATTAATTATGGGGTTTGAAGAGAAGGAAGACAATGGTTATTCATTGTTCATCATATGAATAATGTGTTTTTTTAAATAATAATTATAAAAATATTCTCATAAAATGTGAATTATATATAATATAGAATCCATACGGATGGAGGAATAATTTTTTATAGAATTTGTTTTTGTCAATCCATGTAAATTATATAAAAATGTTGACTGATTCAATAAAAACTGATGCAAGATAATAAAGAACATGCCCTACCTCATTGTGAAAATTTTTGAAGACTTTAGAATTCATCTTCATTTTGTGAGGATTTTTAACTTTATTAAAAATCAATCCCAAATGTTTTTACCCTTTATTATCTTCTAATAATGACAGATAATGAACCATGTATTCCGATTAAAAATTATTTTCAAATAAGACTTGAGGATTTGGTTAAAAAAACTATTTTTTTTACAAAATTCCAAACCATGAATGTTCTGGGGTAGAAAACCCAATGTATATTATATCAATAATCAGAAAAGAACTTATTTTATAAAAAATCATGGAGTTGGAATTTCTATATTTTTATTTGAATATAAGATATTAATATTTCACATTGATGTACGAAAAAATTAATATTCGTTAAATATTAAATATTTTAGGATGACATGAGATGATTCTAAAAACCAACTGACCATTTATCTATCTTTGTAAATAGGATAAGAAAATTTGACTGATTAAATTAAACAATACGGTCACTAAATCATCCATAACATTAAGGACTTGTATATTGAGAGGAATAGCTCCATCAAAGAGGTTATATTACCCATATCTAATTTTATTCATGCACTCTTAAAGACTATATTCTATATTTTGAAGATACCAATGAACACAAACGAAAGGAATTACATTATCTAGAAGGGTCTTCTCATTCCTATATGTAATCTCTCTTGGGTACTCCACAAATTTGGGGTTTTACTCTATATCCAAATCACCCCAGTCAATATTATGTGTCAGATCATATCTATATAACCTCATATAAAACTCCTATAAGATTTTGTGCACCTAGTATAACTATGGGGTAATTCCAGTGGAAAAGACGACTCTCCGACCATACACGATATCTTGAAAGCCCTAATGAAATATTGAGGCAACTTTCATCTTAGTCCAAATGACATTAAGCTGAATTGTGGGTAGACATTCAATATCACATAACATCCTTCCTTCATGTCTAAGTGTCTCTGTATTTAGTCTATGTAATACTTTTTATGTATCAAGGATGTATTCATATGTTCCTTGATTACATGTACCTTCACTGTCATAAAATTCACTAACTCAAACCACCTGAGTGATGGAATATTGATTTGTATCCAATAAATCAGTGACCAGTAGGGCCACTAATAAAAGGCCTTCAAAGGTTCCATGAGGATAATTTAGTGGTAGTAATTTCTATTGAATTTTTTTTATTAAAGATATGTGATTATTAAAGAACATAAAAAATAAGTACTTATGCCCACAACTTGTCCATGGGAAGCAATGTGTTCCTCATGATATGACCATCCTTCGTGGGTCATATTATCATACTCAATTATAATCAAGCTCCAAAAACAATATATAAACTACTCGATAACCAAGATTTTAATTTTAAATCAGTGTTAGATACAATCATCCTATATTACCGATGAAACTCTAATATCATCCATGTACATGTGTCCCAGAAACTCCTATAAAAACTACTATTGGATGGAAAGAAAGTAAGTTTTCTTGTCCATCAGTCAATGATCACCCAAAAAACATCAAATCCCTTTGTAGAATGTAGAATTATGATCATCAAATATATTAATAAATTTTCCTATTACATTATTGAAACTAAAGGGGATATCTCAAACTAATGGGATCCTAGAGCATAGAATTCACCTAATGATAGTTGGGACAATTCTATATAAACTCAACGACACTCCAATTCAGTACTATCCACTAATATTGGTTCTTATGAACACACTATGTCTTTATTATTATATGAATTACCACCAAAGCAGAGGTTTTATACTCTATAATAACCTCCCCATGCATCACTACTAGAAATATAGTACCATGGGAAGAGGATGATATACTCCCCACTATTAGTAATTTTTTTAGGTGAAAAACCAATCACTAATTGAAAATAAGAAACATTTTCTTCTACTTCTAAAAACATTCATATTGAAAATAAATTTTTAAATTCATCTTCTATCCACTGAGAATATGATTTTTGACCAAAGGGATATTATACTTTATTTCCCATCACTACAATATATACTATCACAACATCATAGTCTCATTTTAACTCAAGTCATATTATTCTACCTGAGGATGAGATACCACATGGACAAGATATACCTAAAACTGTTATGATCTATGTTCACCCTAAATCACTCACCAATAAGATAGAGTCTCAAAAAATTTATGTTCAAAACAATTATTGAAATATCCAATCCATGTGTCACACTGTTGTATTGATGTTTTCTTAGATTCTTAGTGCTAAAATCTATCGTAGACTACTAATACATTAGTACACCACCAAACCTACACATGTATGTATTGAAGAACAACTTATACCTAACACCCTCTTCTATAAAACATTAAATTGGAGCACTAGTAAAACTATTATTTATCTCTCCAAAATAACTCTTAATAAGGTCAAACCAGATGAAAATATTCAAATTATGGGTAAGGGAAGGCATGGGATATCCCTATTTCAATTCATTATTTTATAAAACATTGTAATGTTATAAGATGTCATGGTTTTTAAATAAATATTTTTAAATGTTAATATTTATTAGTTATATTGTTTTTATTTGTGGTATATGTTATTTTTACATTGATTTCAATTTCATATTCACCACAATAAGGGATTAGGTGGTTGTATGAGTTTAATAATATCAAAAATATTAAAACATGGATAAACCAAGGTATATAAAAATTTGAAAAACAAACATTTCTTCCCATCTAATTAGAAAACAAATATTAATGTACGTTGAATAAAAAAATTATTATGGACCAAGGAATACAACTACTTGGATTTGAATGCTTTTGTTAACCTATTTTGTAGATATGATTTCAAATATAATATAAATAATTATCGAAATATATATATGAAATGATCTCAGCGATTTTTCTTTCTATGGGTCTCCTTCTCCCCTCGGGTGCTCTCTCTACTATTTCCCCCTTGAGGATTTTTCGGTCTTCCTTTTGATTGTTGGGTGTCGTGGAAGCCCTAGGTCTCCCTAAGCTTGCTCTGGCATCAAGATCCTCTATGCCTCTCTGATTCGGAGCTGTTGTGGTGGTATCAAAGTGGCTTTGGGTTATGTAGTCAGGCAGTCAATGGGTTTCCAGGCGCTACCCGAGTCAGTTCATTTTGTTTGGTCTGCTTATAGTTTTTTTTGCTTCATCAAAAATGGTGGTGTTCTGAACCTTCAAGTGATCAAATCTCTTCCCTGGCCACGTGTTCATCAGCGCCTCTCCTAGAAGGATCTGGTGCAGTGGTATCTGCAAGGTTTTGGGATGTGTGGTGTGGTGGATTTTGGGGGTTCTTAGCGTGACCCGAGTCAGTTTTATCTTGTGATGATGATTCATGGTCTGTCTAATCTGATCGGTGTTTCTTCCTCAAATATATCGGTGAAAATGATTTGTATTATTTTGTGAGTGCTGGTTTTATGATCGCTCAATGAAGTTGGTGTATCGTGTATCTGGTTTGGTGTTTCTCATTTCTTGTGTGATGATGGAGTTGTCGTTGACGGTGACGACGAGGGAGAAGCGATGACAGTTCCTCTGTTTTCGGCTTGTCAGGTTGAAGTTTTCACTAACTGTGAAGATGGTGTTTTTTTACGGGCATTGCTGCAGCAACTCCAGTGATGTGGGGGATGGTCTCTGGCGGGCGGTTCTAGTGTCTTTGGACGACGCTGACAAATTGTAACGATGGTGTAGAGTGGTGATGATGATGTGGATAGGGGTTTCAGTGATAATGCAATGATGGATGGATTTCGATGTATGGCGAGGATTTTTTGGCTTCAGGACGATCGGTGTGATGGGTATCTCAAAGCAGTGTTGGGATGGGTGATGATTTTTGAAATTTTAATGTTTCCAATTTTTTTGTGCCAGTAATGGCGGTACTGGATCAGACTAGGTTTGTTTTTGAATTTTGAATTTTTTATGGTGTTATTTTCTTGATCTGTTGTTTCTGGTTCACTCTTACCCCTTAAAAGTGTTACTAGAAAATTTAAAAAATATGGATTGGATTGAAAAAATAATGCATAGGGACACAAATTTGTTACACCATTCACCCAATGTCGGATACATCCTCACAATAAGGAGGTATTGTAGGGTCCTGAAAATTATGCCAAGGGAAGGAAACACCCACATGAATTCTTTTCATAAAGAAACAAGTTCTTCTACAAGTCCATCAATGCAAAGGGAATCAAATTTATATGAATTTTATTTAAGGAATTTTAATTAATTAATGCTTTCAAGGTTTCTAAGTGGACCATGTACCATCACCAGGAAAGGTACACAGACCAGATGGATCTCAAACTGCCTGGTATGTGAGATGGTTCGTGAACTGCTAGCCTATGAGGCAATGGCCAGCAAGAATGGTAGACCATGAACCGTGTCAACAGAAGGAGTTATGAAAATTTGGCCAGTTTACGTACCATACTACGAACCCATCAGTTTGAGGAGAAAGCGAACATGTAGGGTTTCGCGAACCATTATCGCAAACAAACCCCGGTTGGAGGAGTCTTCCTCAGTTTATGATATCGCTTCAATGGGACTCTGCAGGTGGTGTCACGTGCCTAATTAATACGACCGCTCTTATACTTTATAAAAAGAAAAAAAATAGATGTAGAAAAGTACACAGAGAGGGAGAAAGAAAGAGAGAGGGACAAATGACGAAAGATTGAGGGAGACATAGAGGTTGCACTCTGGCTTATGTCTTATTTCATTGGAGAAGCACGAACCGCGAAACCCTCATCCATAGGTATAGCTGGACGCGAACCATAAAATTGGGGAATTGAATACAAATAATAGAACCACAAAACTAACTGGTGAACCACGAACCGTAGACCTCTCATGGATGAACTCCCCGCGAATGATGATCAGCCAAACCCTCCCCCAGTATGGTGATCCATGTACCATAACACTACATGGATTGAACCCGGATCCGTGTACCAAATTGGTACACATATATAACTAAATGAGGGATGGTGAGCTGCATACCACTTTGGTACGTGGTGGACGATACACATGCCACCCTACCACATCAGTATGCGGATTATCCTTCTTCCTACATACTGCTATGTTATGTGGATCCTCCCTCATCCTGCATAAAAAACATTATGTAGAATGGTGTGTTTTTAGGTTTCGTTCCCTCCAGTTACAACCTCACCCCTCCATTATGGTCCAATCCTCAATGGTCCCTCTGCAACCAAATCCTCTGGAATTAGGCCAAAGCCACCTCCAAAGCCACTGGACCTATATGATCTGACCATCAGGTGCATCAGTGAGCCCCCATTGAGTCTACATACCCACAAAAAGCAGAGTCACGAAGTCAATTCCAATAAAGGAGCAAGTTCTGAGAATACCTGTGTGGCTACATTCCCATGGTAACTCGGAGTCTAACCTTGGGATGCCGACGTGAACCTCCTTGTTCTCTCTATTATTGGTGATCAAATTAATTTCCTTTCAATTAAGGATAGTGATCATTAAAATGGGTTAGGTTTTCTCTACCATTTGACGAGGATGAAACTCCTCCCCTTCCTTGAATGTGGTCTGGGGCCCTCCCACTGTGGTAAGTCCCCAATCATATGTGTTCTTGTCATGGAAACATTAACACCATATCACATGGAATGATTCATTGCCAAAATCCCTCTCCCACCATCACCTTATCCTCTTCCACCACGGGCTCTACCACCCCCACCAATAGGGGGAGGCATGTGCATTGTTGAATCATTCAAATACACTTGTTTCTCACCATGATCATGACTCACATGGGCTTAGAGGTTTGTATGTATTACAACATAAACACCATATAATGTAGGATAACATTGACTCTTACTCAATTTAGGATACGTAGGATGCCTATAGGAAGTCTCGATATCAAATGGGTTCCCATCCAGAAAGGGTCCACCCAACCATGCCCCCTCAAATGGGATGCCCCCATGTGTAATCCCCACACAATCAGAACTATGTGGATTTGGATTCCTCTACTGAAGATATGTATGAAACCCACCTTGTGGGACCGATCCCAACATCATGTCATCTTCCATCCCCCTAGATGATGATAAACCCAAGAGTTCCCTATAATATGGCTCAAGTCAGCATCACCACCGTAGCATCAAATATACGCATGCTTACGATGATTTCTAAAACCAAGGGTGGCCCATGTACACACTCTTCTCAAATTAACCAAGGATTGAAGAACATATGAAAAAGACTTAAATCTATAAAAGAGTCTCATAACAAGAAACAATACTCCCTCGAAAGGGTGCGGTGAGCCTGACCTCCCATACACTTGATAAATGGAGTTCTTAAGTGTGGTTGGCCAAATCATCAGCCAACTAGCACCTGCCTTTGGAAATAAGGTTCAGGAATCATGGATACTAGGTCCATTAGAGTTCTTGGCTCCATGAATAAAACTGTTATAGACCATTCAGGGAATTTACATCTGAAAAGGAATGATTTTATGAGTTCTTCACTCCCACACAATCACCCTCCAGAACTAACGGTTCCCGCAGGGTTAATTTAACATTTTTTAATTGATAATGATGCTGAGTGGGTTGAAACAAAGGAATGGTAATTTTGACGAGAATCCACCTCTATAGAAAAAGATATGGGTGATGATCCTCATTGGACCATTTCTGCAACACCTGAAAACCCACCACCGTAGAGGTAGAAAAAATAGTGAACCCGATGTGAATCGTTAACCAAGGTGGCGGTTCTACAGTAATGATAAAAGACAAATGGATACAGCATGTCAGTCTATTTTGTTCAACTTGGTATGCCCAAAATGATCCACCTCAGGGATGGAACAAAAATTTTGAACCCGACATGAATCTTTAACTAAGGTGGCGATTCTACCCCTATGATAAAAGACAAAAGGATACATCATGTCAGACCATTTTTTCACCCGGGTATGCGCAAAATGCGCTACCTTGGAGGCGAAACAAAAATGGTGACCCTGACAAGAATATTCAAGAATGGTGGCAGTTCTACCCCAATTATAATAGACAAAATGATATTGTATGTTGGACCATTTTGTTCACCCTGATATGTGAAAAACACGCCAACTTGAAGGTGGAAAAAAACTGGTGAACCCAACGTGAATCATTAACCAAGGTGGTGGTCTCCCCCACTCAGCCCTCTTCACCCTGCAGCAAAAAGAAAAGGGAAATGGGTCTAAGATAAATCGAAAAATATGCATATGTTTAATGGAATAAAAGTTTGACGAGATTTTTTGGTCTGTATGTCATATATGTATATTACCGGTTCATGAAGATCGGCCTCGGATCCAATGAAATCCCAACAACCAATGCAGATGAACACATCAGTAGTCCCACAGGTAGTCGAGGCCTCAATGAAGAGAAAGATCCCACCAACCTACCTAGCATCTTCAACGCTGCGTATCTGATACACTGATCATAAATTACCACTGAAATTGTGCCCTCCCCATGCTGGAGGATGCAAGATAATCCCTTTAGTCTGGAAAGGTCTACCAACCACCTCTTCACCCCCTGCTGGCACCCCAACACTAAGAGGCTCTAGTCATTATCTCAAAACGTTTATAGATCCTATCCCAAACATGTTACAATGAGTAACTCCCTTACCTTATGGAGGTGGATGAAGTCAATTCTGAAGGATTCATCTCAACTGTATAGGGGTACTACTCACAGGTCCCCACCAAAGAGCGTATTCTCCGACACTGGATGACCAGACCTCTTCCCACAAAAGATGAATTTATGATGAGGACACCTTCCAATGTACATGAGATTGAGGCCCCTCAGGGTTCCTGTTAAGGGTAGAAAATATATAACCAGGAACACACTATCTCTCTGGTTCTTGATGAGCAGTTTTTCTATACTAACGTGGTGGACTTCAACAGGAAGACACACATCTCTTCCCTCTCAACATAGGCCCACAACAGAAATAGTATTGCACAATACGAGCACTCTCATGTTCCTACTAGTTCTCTCTAGACCCGTCATGTAGATAGAGTGGAAGGTTATAGGCAGATCAAGATATATACCGATGAAAAACAAGACCGCCATGAAAATAGGTCGGCAACCATCTAAATGTAGGGACAAATAACTGTTGATACACAAGAATCCCACCATCCAAATAGGACACCACAAAGCTACATGAAGAAAGAAACACCTGCTGACACATTTCAAGACCACCATCAAAAAAGGGACTCAACCAACTATAAGAAGGCACAAATACCTAACGATGCACAACATGCCCTCCATCCAAATAGGGAGGCAACCAAACACGAGTAGAGTCAAATTCTTGTTGATTCATACAAAACATGTGAGATAAATACAGTGGTAGACGAACGAATAAAAATCCCCTCTCATGAATATGAAGACCACAAAAAAACTACGGTGGCAACCGGGGAAGATAATGAGTGACAAACTCGTTCTTATGTCCCAGAATAAGAGATTTTCCAGTATCTTCTTGCATCTAATGGAGGATCAGAGCAGGCACAAACTCCTACTCTGATATCGGAAAGGGTCTTCATACCCATTCCATCCAAAGATGTATCTCAGCACATCCTAGAAATGATGGAAGATCAGGCATTGTTTCCAAACCATATCCTAAAAACATGAAAAGTTATCATTGTATCAACTAAAAAGGGGAGAAATTGGGCCCATGACCTTGTATAGTTGAACAGAATGACTCACTCAAAAAATGATTTAGTGGATACAGAGAAGTTATGAATCCTAGAACTAGTCTAAGAGGGTCAATGAAAATATCCCATGACAAACAGACAACCAGATCGAGAAGAAATACTTGTTCCAACTGGGGGATGTCGGTCCAACGTGGTGGCCCCTCTAGGGTAGGCATATATCCCTGCCAAAACTGATGTAGCTCATTGCTATATCCCAATGAAATCATGGGATCCAATATAATAGGGAACCATATATGATTTCCATTACCAACAACAGATGGCCCCGGTTACTTGCAAGAGATCACCCAAAAATGATAGGATCCAAAGGCAACCAGAAAATAAAGAGCACATACATGACCCTACTCTACTGGAAGATGGGGTTCGTGATGCCCTAAAACATATATCAATAAATTCTGAAGTCACTGTCACACTATCACTAAATTAAGGAAGTGGAAGTAGTGGTTCTGATGGTCCTCCCTGCAATATCGCTACAAGAAGCTATGAAGGTCCTCCACAGAGCACCCACATGTCTGATTATGTGGGTCAATAATTATCGATCATGAGATCCTATCTCTTGATGCCCATCGAGGTATCCCTCCCCTTGACGTGATGGTCAGACAACAAGAAGTTTCTCCCCATGCTATCATCTTCCCTGATAGTCCTCTCTATGGTATACGTTGAAGATATGCTTCTCCCTATAGTTGGACATCAAGTCATGACATTAGTCCTTTCCCAGATGACAGTGATTGTGAAGGATGTCCCCACATTGACAGCTACTTTGATGGTTCTCCCCATAGTAACATAAAGAAATGAGAAGGTCCTCCCCTAATTGCAGTACATCCTGAAGGCCCTCCCCATGGTGTACACTGCAGAAATGCTCTTTACAACAAGGTATGATGTCATGATAGTAGTCCTCTCCAAGATGACAGTTATTACAAATTACCACCCATAATGATCCTTGTTGTGAAGATCCTCCCCTCAGTAACATCAAGCAAAAATAAGGTACTCCCCTTGCCATGGCATGCCTTGGAGGTCCTCCCTTGGTTATACGCCACAAATAGATTTCCTACATATGGGCATCAAGTTGCATAATTAGTCATCGCCATTGCACCAAAAATTGTGAAGTTCCTCCTCGTATTCAATATTCATATTGAAAAGTAGGTCCTCCCCTTATCGGAACAAGTATTAGAAAGCCCTCCTATGATGAGGTGCTCGGAAGGTAGTCAAACACATCTGGAACTCCGTCTATAATGAGCAATATTATTTCTCAACTAGAAAATGGCCCGGGGCCACACTCATCTTTTGAGCCACCCATGTGGCATCCAAAAATAAATGAGGCTCCCAAGACCTTGGTTTTTTGGAATGAAATTATTAAGAATAAGATGAGCTAGGAATACCAAGTAGAGAATCCAACAGAACAACAACAACATTATATCTTTCTTATGAGAAGACAACTATCTCTGGAAAATATACTAGTTATGTATTAGCCTACGACCACTTATCACTTCGACATACCAAGAGAGTTGTCGGGGGAATGCAAGCATTAAATTCTACTCAATATACGGATGACTCTTTGAAAGATGAGGGAATAATTATTACCCTAAAAAGGGTAAGCAGAACATGTTTGCGTGATAGGTGACCTTCGCCATCTGATCAACTTGGAACCCTCACATCCGTACGACAGCCAAAATCTAAAAGGTAAAAGAAAAATCATGAACTAGATTTATTCCATGCACTGCATAAATTGTGTCACATCATTGGAAACGCCCCGACTAGAGTTCACATTCATGGATTGGGAGAACATGGATAATTGCACTTCACCCCACGTCCTATTAAGCATGCCCCATTGGAAATGAAATCCTGTAAGGTCATCACCCATAGGAAACAATCAAGTGAAACCCTTGATCAGATAAGATGGGATACTCAACAAAAACTATCCAATAGTAAGTCCTAAATGATTTAGGGTCAATGGGACCAAGCCACCAAAAAGTTTCTAATTCAGGTGACCAAGAACATTTTGAAGGCTTCCAGCATCATGGAAACCAACCAGCAAGCAGTTCCTGTGTATTTAAAAGGCCATAGACTCCGTGTGGGCCCAATTCCATACATGGCTCATGCCTGTGAGGGAGTACGTGAAATTGAATGGGTTGAAATAGTAGATACTGCTATGATATAAGAACAACCCCAGCTATAATTGTTGGGTGAATTTTTAAATCAAAATCCCCCCATAAGTCCAACAAATCCAGGCCATAGCACATCAACAATTGAATTGGAACAACCATAGCCTGCAAGGATGGGGAAATTTTACATCAAATCCCTGCACATCGGACAACTGTCTTCCACCATCTAGGAAGAATGATGGACAAAGGAGTGACCTGTTTCACCAATTATCATGGTTCACACCCTTTGAGACAATGGTGTGTTACTAGGTCAGGAAAGGTCTCTCATAGGGTCAATCATTTCCATGAAACCCAAATAATATCATAGAATGGGAGGAGAATTTCCAGCAAAGTGTGGAGAAAGCCTTTCTTCCATTCAGCACTGTGTACAACACCCTTAATGTAGTATGCCTTAGATAACACTGCAAACGTCAACCCCACAGATCTCACAATAAATGGCGTGGAGGGAGGAGGCAGGAAGAATGATGGTCCCCTCCTAGATGCATCCCACAGCGAGCCTGATAGTGTGCATACATGGAACCAGAGGGCAGTCCTACAACTAGGTTCCCCCTTAGTTAACCTATTGTTATCTACCTCATGAAACTGAAACTAGGTGAAAAATAACTCCATGGACATCTCTGACCTGCCTCCCCCCCATGAGAATGCGTCTTTCACAGTTGAAGAGTGGTTCACCAAGAAGGAGGAAGAAATTAAATAGATCTAGTGAAATAATGCCAAACTATGTCAAGGGAGTTATCTCACCGGATGTATTCCCCCCACAGAAGATCAGCAGGTTATCTAAGAAGAGGTTTCCATGCCACAATCACTCATTAAATTAAATGAATCCAAGCTCATAGGAACCTTCAACCTCGCCCAGAAAGGACGTCAAGACTTCCCCTCACTAGGAAGGCAGTCATGATATATCCTGGTAAACTGACCAATGATACCCATAGCTGGGTATTAGCCCCAAATTCCAGCTGCACCGACATGCCCAATCTTTGACCCTGCCATACCAGCCAAAGCTGAAGCATGATAGGATACACATCAAGGGCTCTTAAATATTTCACGAAGATAATAATAAAACAGGAATCCATGGAGGGGTGGCACGCTCTGATACAACCTGAGAATAAAACCAACCTCGAGTGGGTGAGAAATGTTCCACCACCACCAAACATCGAGAACCATGTATTCCCAATATTCAATGGATCGAGAGACCCAGAACAACATATGATTCACTATTCCTCAAACTATAACCCCTTGATGGGAACTCGAGAGAATCAAGAATCCGTGAAACTCAGGTTCTTCGTATGGACCCTATCGGGCTAGAATTTCATATGGTATACTAGCCTACTTTCCAATTCAATTATAGGATAAGATGACCTCCAGTGAGAGTTACTTTTCCAGTTTAGTTTGATGATACCCAAGATGATGGTCAGTGATCTCATGAAATTTAAGCTACATGAGAATGAAAGAGTCTTTTAATTCATTTCCAGTTGGAAGGGCCTATCATATTACCCGAACCGGCCAGTCCCCCAGGATGAGATGCTCTCCATGTGTATCAATAACCTTTTGGATGAGTTTTTAATTCCAGTCATCCCAGTGAAGTATAATAGTAGATTTAGAGACTTCTATGCCATTTATAAAAGGATTTAAGACTCCTTGTAACGAACCAAAATTATGTCCCAAGTGGCCCCATCATCCCCATAGAAAATAATGGGGAAATATTAAATGGATTCAATCACGCTGATGCAGACCCAGACACCAACTCCAGTTATGAGTCCCCCACCAATCCGTGCAGGACCCCCTAGACACCAACAACAACCCCCACCTCAGCAAGATGAGATACGAGGTTATAAAAGAAATTAGTTCAAAGAAAAATGAAATAAATTTTATTCATTCTGAGATGATCAGGTCTGTGGATTATTCATATCAACGATGAATTGAAATTTTATTTGTCTACGAGAGCCAATGTGAGCCAATGAAGTAGTTCTGGACGACCGTCCAAATTATTGTCTGTATCACCGAATACTAGGACATAACATACTGGTTTTCATTGTTTTCAAGGATATCCAAAAAGGATTATGGATTCCAGGAAATTAATGTTTGGCCCACTGCCAGCACAGTTTTTGTTTGTTTCCACCATTGAGTCAAGAGTGGAAAAAGTGTGGAAAACATTCACTAGTAAGAAGGAGAAAAAGTTTGACAACTGGATGACTCACAAGACCATCAACCGAGTCCATGGAATCCTCTAGGCGTAGTTAAAACAACCAATTGTTCCCCCAAAAGCTCATATTATAGCCCAACAATCCTTCTCTTCCCTGAAACCCTCCAAAGGCTAGAAGGGAAGAAATCTAGAGTATGAAGATGAGATGAGACCAAAGCCAAAGTTAGTGTTGACGCTTTCAGACTTCATACCAATAGTGTTGACACAACGAGCACTATCCCACCAAACAGTTCAATGGGAACCACTGCACCAAATGGTACAATGGGTACCACCCCACCAAATAGTACAATGTGCACCGTCTTTCCAAACAGCACCATCAAAAAAAGACAGTCAAACAGAAATGGTGTCAGATCAAGAACTGATCTTTGGATCCATTAACTTCATTCACTTGATTGACCACTTCATTGATGAAGACTATGGACACGAACCCAAATTCCATGTGCCCAACTGGAGATGCGAAGGAAGTGGCCGTAGATTCCGGAGGTTTCAAGGAAGGTATAATCCTGGTAGGAGTCAAATTCCAGGCCACGTCACATGTCAAATTGTTACCATCACAGAAACTCATGGATGGACCCTCCAACACACACTAAAAGAACCAAAATGATTCTTCACCCGCATATAATAAAATAGAAGAAAAATTATCTTTGAATGTCCATCAGTGGATAAAGTAATACAAAACCACTATTGATATGAAGACGGACTAGTTCAGCCAAATGTGGAAAGGGCTGTTGATGAGCGTTGTCGCACATGCTCTCAAAAAAATAATTTGATTTAACTAAGTGTAGAAAAGTGGATAAACTAGGTCATTCAATCAAGGATGAGTGAATCAAACAACTTTTAATAGGATTTTTTAAGTATCAAAATAGTTGAAAACATATGAAAAAAATGATGGTTGTATGTTTTGTGACTTTTTGAATAATAAACTAAACAAGAAATTGAGAAGTAACTATCAAGAGATAATTTCATTAAAAAACCTTATATAGGGAGACATTGATAATCTAATATTTCCCCTTAATCATTCATTTATCCTTATCCCAAATGATTACAATTAATTAAATTTCAATCCCCTAACCTTGTCAATGCCTGATCCCTATGAAAATTAACACGACAAAAAATATTGGGCAAATGAGCCTTTGATCAACTTCGGGACGTCCAATCACAACAACCAGCCTTGATTGTGATCCAAAATCCTACATATGGTCAATGGTCAATTAGGGCAGCATATCCTCTCTATATTTGAGAATTAGTAGATTTGGGGATTTGATTTGAACCCTACAAATCTATCCCAAGTTGATTAGATTTTGTGATTGCTATTTCACCCACACGGTTTACACAAGACTGACCACACGGTCAAGTGCAAGTAGATCAAGTAACATAAAAATTAGAACTCCATTAATTGATCAAAATTTAATAATTATAGAATTTTTATGGATTAAAAATAAATAAATTAATGGGGTGGGGATTAGATCAACTACCAAAGAAATCAGTCTTCCAAGGGAGAAGTTATCATTGAGGAGACATTTTGCATAAGTAATGGGTTGATTGAAGAACACACAATCTGATCTCCACTATTATATTCCTATCCAATAATAAAAATAAGAAGATTAATAGGGAAAAACACAACATATTTATTGAATATAATTCATGTTACATGAAAAATAACAAAGAAAAACAAAGGGGAGGTGGGAGAGGAGAGCCTTTTTGGAAGAGATATTTGTACAAGGATTTACTTATTCCAGAGTTGTGAGGGGTTCCCAAGAGCCACCCTTTAGTCCAAACCATTCCAAATCCTCGACTAGAGCTCCCCAAAATAAGAACCTTCCATTAAATATAGTTGGTGAGGTCTATTGTAATAAAAAATTTAAATGTGAAAGGGAAATTAGGCCAAATTTAATAATCCCATTTACATCGCATATTTTACCTCAAAACGTGCGAATTAGCTCGACATATAGAAAAGTTATGTGTTCCTAGTCATGTCTCAAAGATTCACTAAAAGTTTGGGCCCAATCCATGTTCTGATGAAGAAGATACCACTCAAATGGTGAAGTGATATCCAATCTGGATAGTTCAGTCCAACTTTGTGTTCATGGCATATTTTCTCCACTCAAATGCAAGATCCAACCCCCATTTCATAAATATGATTTGTATCAAATTACATTAGGAACACAGTTAAAATTTTTAAATTCAAAATAATTTATAGATCCATATTTATTCCTAGAATTCTAACGTGAAGTTTAAAAGTGTAAAACATGAATCTTCATCAAATTTGAAAATGAATGATCTAATCCCAAATATTCCATAATTGAACATATTTAGCATAATATGAGGAAATTATATCATTTATTTTCAATAAAATATTCAATAATATTTTGTTTTATCAACTCCCCCACACTTACCATTTTTCATACCTGGGAAAAACCTCATATCATGTATTCAAAAAATTTATCACAATATATGCATGTTCATATTACTCAATCCAAAGTGGAAATGTAGGAAATGTATGAATCTAATAAAGAGTCAATATCAGTAAATTTCAAAGTCATTGTCTCAAAAAATCTGTCAAAACAAAATCCAATGAGATTCATAACACTAATAAAAGTGAAACAAGTCATTGGCCTACCATGCCACTAATTCTCCACGTGTGTGTGTGTGCCAACCATTACAAGCTCATAAATCTTCCCTTTATTAATTATATTTAGGTCATAAAAAACAATTCTTCATACTTGTATTATTTCACTGAACCTATTCTACATTACTTAGCAATCGACATTCAAGACCGACTCACTTAAGCATTCCCGAAAGTCAAACCTTAAACTCCCGACCTAGATATCCCCATATGTTGTTCATTTAATCACTCCCCTCATTTTATTTAATGTTCCACATGGAAACAATCTCACACTAAATTCTCAAACCATGTTTGATCTCCACACAACACTAATTGTAATATTAATAACAAGATCAAAGGTCGAGGGAAAGTGGTTTTTGACCTGTCCAAGAAACAATCCATTTTTTTAGGGCATACAAAAGTTTGATAATAGGTACACACGCATAGGTCAATTTGGTACATTAATAATACTAATCTGAGGAGAAACTAACGTATGGATAAACCAAGGAATTTTTTCCCAACTTGACTATAATTTAGATTGCGTAAGAAAAATTTCACAAGTCATGGTTGAGTGAAAATTTTGTAGATAAATAAATGAAACAATTTACCATGGAAAAATATCACAAATAATGATGTCAAAATCTAAAAGGTTTAATAATGACACAACCATTCATATCATTGATGACTTCATTTTTTATAAAAATCAACCCTTGATAATGAAATCTTACTCATAGTTATTATTCTACCAATGAAATTTGAAAACATGAATTTTCAATATGTTTCACATGATAACGTTACATGATATATATATATTTATATATATATTTGGTTTGGTTTGGTTTGTTTTTTTTTAAATTTTATCCAAAAACATAATAGAAAATACACACAAAACAGACATATGAAAATCCTAAATTTCTACCCCAAAATGTTGTCCCCTCCCCCACTATTAAAATATTGTATTGACCTCCATGTGAACCTATGAGATTATATGTTCATATGAAAAACATGACTTTCAATAGGAAAAATAATATAAAAGTGAAAGGGGTATGAACAACCTGATATGCTCAAGTGTTAATGGGATCATGCACTGTGATGAAATCCACTACATCAGTAGAAATTCCCAAAATGTATTTTTTCAAGAGTTTCTCATTGACTCTGATATTCCTTCCAGTGTCCTTTTTAATGATCTCCACTACACAATAATGGAAAACATTAAATACAATATAAGTACGCAACCATCTAGAATGAATCTTTCCGGGCATCAGCTTCAGCCTTGAACTGAATAGAAAGACTTTCTCTCTAACATGAAATTCCCTTTATTGGGTTATTCTTGCAAGATCTACCTTTCATTTTTCATTGTAGAGACTTGAGTTTTCAAATAAGGACAATCAAATCTACTCAATATCTTGAATTTGCAGCTTCCTTTGAATTCCAGCTTGGGCCAAATCCATGTTTCATTTCCCTATTGCCCAATAAGCTGGATTCTCAACTTCCATGGGAATATGACAAAAATTCCCTAAAAAATATGAAATGGGGACATAACAATGGGGGTTTTTTATTCCGTCCTATAATCCCAAAGTGCATAATCCAAGCGCATTCTCTAATCCTTTCTATTCGGCTACACTGTTTTCTCTAAATATTTTTTTCAATTCGTTATTTGAATCCTCCACCTAACCATTTGTTTGGGGGTGGTATGGTGTTGATGTTTTGTATGTCACCCAATACATTTGAAGGAGGGAAGCCAAATTATGATTACAAAAGTGTGTCCCCCGGTCACTGATGATTTCCTTTGGTACTCTAAACCAAAAAAAATATTTGTCTTGACAATGTCCACTACAACATGAGAATCATCAGTCTTGGTGGCCTTAGCCTCAACCCATTTACTCATATAATCAACAGAAACCAAAATACACAAAAAAACAAATGAACTAGAAAATGTACCCATAAAATTGATGCACCATACATCAAAAATCTCATGGAAAAGTATGGGTTGTTGGGGAATCTCTTGTCTCCTAGAAATGTTCTCAGTGTGTTGTAAACGAGAGCATGACTTTTAAAACAACTGAGCATCATGGAATAATCTAGACCAATATAATCCAATGTCTAATAATTCCTTAGCTATATTTTTGGGTCCAAAGTGTCCACCAAAACAATTGTATGATAGAATTATCGAACAAACTCAATCTCATGAATAAAAACACACCACCTAATAACATGGTCACTACACATACACCAGAGGTTGGGGTCATCCCACACATAAAACCTAGACTCACTCTTTAAAATTTTGGACCCGATGTTGCTTAAAATTTTTATGGATTTTAGAGACAATAAGGTAGTTATCTAAATCAGCATACCAATGATGTGTACCTGAGAAGTAATAAAGATTCTCATCAGGGAACGATTCCAAAAGTGGTAGCTAGTCCAGGGTGTCATCCTCTAGTGTTTGAGTATGCCTACTCATGGGGTGTACCACAATGTTTTCTGACCCATTATTTTCCATTATCTTGATATCAAATTCCTGAAGAAGAAGGATCCTTAGATAAGTCTGGGCTTTGTGTCTGTATTCTTCAAGAGGTAACTAAGATCTGCATGGTCAGAAAAGACAACTACTTTAGAGCCCCATAAATATGAATGGTATTTATCTAAAGAGAATATAACAACAAGAAACTCCTTTTTGTCATTTTTTGGTTTTATTGGCCTGAATAAAGTATCCTCGATTCATAGGTAGTCCCATGTAAACGTCCCTCCACCCTCAAAGATAAGACAAATCCAATAGAAAATTTGGATGTGTCGCACATAAGCTCAAAAGGAATGCCCCATTATTGGGGCTATATGATCGGTAGAGTGGTCAAAAACTTATTTAGTTCATAATATGCAACCCTGCATAAATCATTAAAAACAAAATCATAATCCTTTTGAAGTAATCGTGACATAGGGAGTGAAATATTACTAAAATCATTGATGAAGTGCCGATAAAATCCTCTATGCACCAGGAAAGATCTAACATCACACGCACTTGAAGGATAAAGTAAGGATGGAATGATATCTACCTTAGATCTATCAACCTCTATACCATGTTTTGACCTACATGCCTTTAATACAATTCCATGATCTACCATGAAATGAATATTTTCAAAGATTAAGATTAGATTCTTATCAATACAATGATTCAAAACCTTTCCCAAACTACATATACTTTCATCAAATGAGGATCCATATACTGTAAATTCATCCATAAATACCTCCATGAAGGTTTCTTGAAAATTAGGAAATATACTCACCATGCATCTCTGGATGGTACACGGGGCAATGAAAAGTCCAAATGGAATCATATGGCAGGAAAATTTGCCAACGGTACAGGTGAATATAGTCTTCTCCTAATCCTCCCGAGCTATAGAAACATGAAAATATCCAAAAAATCCATCCAAGAAACAATAATGTGTCTTACTAGCTAGTATCTCTAGAAATTGATCAATAAATGGGAGGGGTAATGGTCTTTGCGAGTGGATTGATTTAGTTTCCAATAATCATTACAAAAACACCAACTATTTTTCACCTTCATCAGAACTAACTCATCTTTCTCATTTTTAACAACTATAACACATCCTTTTTTAGGTACAACCTGAATAGTACTTACCCACTAAGAATCTAAAATGGGAATGATTATTCCTATCTCGAGGAATTTATCATATTCTTTATTAACATCTTCTAGAAGGGTTGGATTGAGTCTCCTTTGTGGTTGCCTCATTGGTTTATCCCCATCCTCTAAAAGAATCATATGCATTCAAATGGATGGTATAATACCTAATTTGTCACCCAAGGTCCACCCAATTTCCCTGATGTTTTCCCTCGAAAGATTCAAAAGTTTTTCGTCATGGTCAAAAGAGATATTATTGGTAATGATAATAGGTAATATTTTAACCCTCAAAAAGTATGATTATTTGAGATTAGGTGGAAATGGATTGTGTTCTAATATAGGGGGTGTTGTATGGATGGATATGCCGAAAGAACTGAAATATTTGCACAAAGAGCAACAGTATCATAATAGACATCGTCAAAATCAGAGAATAGTTCATCAAATCCATCAATATTCTCAACCACCATGTCATAATCAGAGTTCACATGATCATAATTAGAATACGAATCCATTCCAAAATCAAATCTAATAGAGTCTTGTTCATTAGAAACATTTGTGGAAGAGCTCTTAGACACCAAACTTGATCCAATTCTCATAATCTCCCAAACAATAGGACAATCAGTTTCCGTGGGTTTTTATTTGGTGGTTCAAAATGGGAGATAACAAATTCAGAATGGTCCTTTGAGGGGTACTTCATAGAATCCATAATATTAAATATAACAACTTTATCTCCAAACTCTAGGGAAAGTGTACCCTTATTGAAATTTATGATTGTTTTTGTAGTTTTTGGGAATGGACTACCTATGATAATTAGATCATGAGATCAAACATGATCATCCTCCATGATAAGAACATAGAAATCAGGTGGAAAGATAATTACTCTTACCTGAACATGTACATTCTCACATAATCCCACTGGATATGCTATAGTTCTGTTTTCCAACTACACCACTAATCATGGTGGATTCAACTAACCAACCTGTAAAGAAGAGAAAACAGAGTGAGTCATCACATTTATGGAATCTCTAAATCACATAAGACATCATAAAAGTGTAACTCCCCTATGGTGCATGTGATGGTGAATGTCCTGAGTTCCATGAACTTTTTTGGAATTTCTATAGTTGCTGTAATGAGTTCTGAAACATTCCATCCAGATTTATCCTCTCATTCCCATTAAGCCATTTTCTATTAGTACAACGGTATTTTAGGAATTTGGAATACCTTTGGATTTTCTAAATGACCTCAATAAGGGGAATGTTTATCTCCACCTAGTTGAATGTATCTAAAACCTTCTTTTTCATTGCCTCTTCAGACATCCTCTTGGTTTGAGATATCTTGTTTGGAAAAAGAAGGGGTTTTGGGGGAAAATCATTAATCTTTTTCTTACCTTTAAATTTCTCCTTGGGTTTCTCATCATCCAGTTTTGAATGGCACTTCTACAGAGAGGAGGTGAAACACGGTAGAATGGTAGGGGGAGAAGCATTAGTTCTTTAATTCCTTCTTCTCAATGTAATGGACCTGGAATTACCCTTGGGATTTTGAGTAGGCTGGGAAGGTGGATTTCTAGTGTTCTTACTTACCAGTTCATAGAGGGCAGTGGAAATGTTTCTCATTTGTGTCTTCAACTCCCTCAGCACCAAACCTTGACTCTTCATCTCATTCTGTATATTATGAACAATTTTCATCAAAATTTCATTAGTAATTTAATCTACCTTGGGTGGGGGGTTACCTTTTTGTTTTCTTGTCGATGTTTGGGCTTCAAATCTCATTTGGAGTTATTGGAAACCCTACTGGTAAGGCATAGGATACTAGAAGTTTTGTTGAAAAGGGGGCATTTTTTGTTTTCCAGAGCTATACCTCGTGTCTAATTTTTCCATTACACCCTTGGTTGTACGTTACAGAAAAGGAAAAAATATAATATGGGGGTATGTCTATTAATGGAGCTGATATGGTCTCCCATGAAATATTACTGCACAATCATCTGTTTCTTGTAGTTGGGGGAAACAGTTAGTTGGGTGGCTTGTATCATTGAAAATGACACATGGCCTTGAAAGAGGCGGTTGGGATGTATTCTATGCAAAAGTAATCTTCCTCACCATAGTGGTCAATTATTATAACGTATTATCAATTAAATGACTTTAAAGAGAAGATGGACTTACCTGATATGCTCTCCTGACATGTGGGGCTCCTCGATTGAAAAATTGTGGAGAGTTTTGTGCCATCTTGTCGATCAGTGCATGTGTAGCTACTGGTGTTTTGTCGACCAATGGTCCTCCACCTGTAGTATCAACCATGTTCCTCTCCATAGGTGTGAATCCATCATAGAAGTACTGGATGAGGAGTTTCTCACTTATTTGGTGAATCAAGAAGCTTGCACACAACTTCTTAATCTTTCCCAATACTCATACAATGACTCCCCATGTGCCTTCCTGATCCTTGAGATCTCCTTTTGAATGGAATTGGTCCTTGATGCTAGAAAAAATCACTATAAGAAAAGATGTTTCAAATTATTCCAACATGTTACATCTTCAGGTTGTAAATAATACATATAATCCTTAGTAGTTCCATCAAGTGAGAATGGGAATTCACTAAGTTTTATTTAATCTTCAGATACATTTCTTTGTTTAATTATTGAGCATACCACATTTAAATTTTTTAAAAGTTTGATTGGATCCTCACCAGATAAGCCATGAAATTTTGGAAGAAGGTGAATTAACCCATTTTTTAGTTCAATGTATGATTAGAGAGTTGGATATGCAATGCATGTAGTTTTATAATTAATATCAAGTGAAACCAACTCTCAAATGGTCCCATTGAGTTCATTGTTATTACTTTCATCCATTGATTCTTGTTTAATATTCGTTTTTGAAGAGTTTACAATTTCAAAATTCATAGAGTGGAGGAATTACCCATTGGGGTTAATGTCGACACTTCCCATAGACTGAGATTTTCTGATTCGAGCCCTAAGGCAGTGCTCAATCTCAGGGTCTAGATCAAGGAGATCCTCAGGATAGGTTCGTTTCATAAATCATATAAAATAGTGACATTATAATAATTGGACACCAATATCAATAATTTTGGTTTCAATTGATGGTACGTAAGACAAAAAAGACAGAGGAAATAAAGAAATAAAAACAAGAAAAAATGAGAGAAATGGAAAAGGAAAAATAAGAAAAGAAAATGAAATGTTGAAATGAAATTAAAAAAACCTATTATTAGTTGAATAAAACACTTTCCTCCCCGACGACGATGCCAATTTGATGAGTTTTTTCGCACATGCTATCAAAAATATTTATTTGATTAAACTAAGTGCAACACAATGGCTGACATAGTTCGTTCTATCAAGGAGGAACTGAATTAAAAAACTGTTAATAGGATTTATGTCAGTTATAAAATAGTTCAAAATAATGTAAAATAATTATGGCTATTTGTTTTGTGACTTTTTGAATAATAAACTAAACAAGTAAATGATAAGTAACAATCATGAGACAATTTATTTAAAAAAACTTATATGAGAAGTCATAAATGATCTAATCTGTCCCATGCATAATTCACTTATCCTTATAACATATGATTATAATTCATCCAATTGAAATCCCCTTACCTTATCAACCCCAAAACCTACCAAAATTAACACGATCAAAAATATTGGAAAAATGAGCCTTCGGTAATCTTTAGGACTTCCAATCGTAGCACCTGCCCTTGATTGTGATCCAAAATCCATGTTATGGTCAATGTTAAATTAGGGCAGTATGTATTACCAATATTTGATAATTAATTGATTTTGGGATGATACTTGAATCATACAATTCTATCCCAAGTTGATTAGATTTTGTGATTGTGGTTTCACTCACACAGTTTACACAAGACCCACCACACGGTCAAGTGCAAGTCAATCGAGTAAAATAAAAATTATAACTCAGTTAGATGATCACAATTTAAAAATTACAGTATGTTTATGGATTCAAAATAGATAAATTAATGGAGTGTGGATTATATCAGCTATGAAATAAATCACTCTTCCATAGGTGGAGTTATCATCGTGGAGACGTTTTTCATAAGAAATGGGTTTATTGGGGAACCCCCAATATCATCACCACTCTTAAATTCCATCCCAAGAATAAAAATAAGAATATTAAAAGAGAAAAACACAAAAAATTACATTTATTGAAGAAAATTCACGTTACAGGCACAAAAAAAATAAAAACAAAGTGGAGGTGGGAGTGGAGAGGCTTATTGGAAGAGATGATTTCAAAAGGCATTACTTCTTCCAAAGGTTGTGAGGGGTTCTCAAGAGCCACCCATTTGGACTCACCTTCCCAAAGCCTAGACTGGCCATCCCAAAGGGTGAAAACATCCTTTAAATAGTGTTGTACAGGGCTATTGTAAAAAGATATTTTTAAATGTTAAAGGGAAATTAGGCCAAATTGATTAATCCCACTTGGACCACATTTTTGACATCCAAAACGTGAGAATTAGGTAGCCTTTTAGAAGGATTGTTTGTTTCTAATAATATCCCTAAGATTCCCTGAAAACATGGTAACAATCCAATTTCGGATTAAGTAGATACAACATAAATAGTGAAGCGATGTCCAATCTGGATAGTTCAGTCCAACTTTTTCTTCATGTCCCATTTACTCCACTCCACTTCACAATCCAACTCCCATGTACTAAATAGAATTTTTATCCCATTAAGTCAGAGACATAGTTACAAATTAATATTTCAAAATACTTTATAGAACAATATTTATTCTTGGAATACTACAGTGATGTTTAAAAGGGTAAAACTTGAATTTTCATCAAATATGAAAATGAATGATCTAATCCCAAATATTCCATAATTGAAAATATTTACCATAATGTGTAGAAATTATATCATTTATTATCAATAAAATATTCAATAAAATTGGGTTTTATCAACTACAGCTCCACCAACCCCTGCTACTGAGGCCGAACCATCTACATTCAAAGCTCAAACCCCTAAAGTGTCTGTAAAAGAGAAACCTTGAGTCAGGAAGCACCACCCATTAGAGCATAAATACTATATTTTGAAGCATTTTTATTTAGTACTAGAAAAGATTTCAATCCTGGATGTGATGTTTTTGTCCGAATATCTTAGGGAGACACTCATCGATGCCTTTCTAAGTCTCTAGGAGTTCGAGGCTAATGTTGTAGAGGCCGAAGACTACCGAATGGAGACTAGTCCCAAAGAATGTCATTCCATCGTATCTTTAAAAAAAAGGGTTGAAGAAACCATCATGAAAGGGAACATCAAACCCTTATATGTTTCTAACAAGATAAATAGAATTTATATTTGGAAGATCTTCATCAACTACAACTTTGGATTTATCCTCCTCCCACTGCGAACACTTCGTTGGTTGGGAAATGAAGAAGATAGCTTGACACTCTACATTACAACTCTTCTAGGATATGAAAAAAGAGAGCAGAAAGCATTGGGATGAATCAATATTAAAACATGGGTCTGATATCTCATATCAGACTCCGAGTTCCTAGTGGTGCGGCAACGTACGACCTTCAACGTCCTATTATGGAGGCCTT
The DNA here is from genome assembly GCA_963277665.1 of Viscum album. Lineage (NCBI taxonomy): Eukaryota > Viridiplantae > Streptophyta > Magnoliopsida > Santalales > Viscaceae > Viscum > Viscum album. The sequence continues at coordinate 701,461,936 of OY728139.1, forward strand.
GGTGCATCAGCATGCTACAATTTCGTCCTCATACTATCAGTTCATTAAATATTGCAATAATGGGAAAAATGAGACTTTTCAAGATGATAAATCTATTTTTTAGTTTTGTGAGTCACATTATATCGACATCGAGTTCTACGAGTCCTAAAGAAAACATCTTTCGGCTGACGACATTGATTAGATCAGTGAACCGAATATATTAGAGGTAGCTCTTATTGACCCCCTCCAGCATCTTGGGGAAGAGTAAATACTACCCATAAACCAAGATGAATGTGTAAGTACAAGTCTGGATTGCCTTCATGGTCTCTATTATGAACACCAACATCAAAGACAAAGAAAACTGTGCTGAATCCCATGTTGTGAGGAAAATTGCTATTAAAGAGGACCCAAGACCATCTATGGGACATCAAACTGCCCTTTCCTCACACACAAAGGCAACATAATATTTCCCTTCCATCATCTAAGTGTTCATATCAAAAATCCTTTCTCCATTAGATAAGGAAGATCATAAATATAATGAATATGATGATGACAGTGAAGAATATGAAGAAGACCTCAAAGATTCCCTTCATGTATTCATAGAAGGTGTCTCCACCACAATTGATGAACTAAAGGAGACAAATTTGGGTACTAAGAATATCCTTCAACCCCCTCTAATAAGTGGGGCCATGCCTGCCGAGGAGCAGGAGGAATATACTGCTTTCCTAATGAAGAATCGATATGGGTTTTCCTGGAATTACATAGAGATTCTAGGACTCGATCCTGAAGTCGCCATCCATCATCTGGGCTTACCAAAGGATCAATGGGCTTTAAAAATGTATACAGAAGGACCCAAGCATTGAATCCTTCCAAAATAGAGGTTGATGTTGATATTATAATCAAATCCAACCAAATACGGGAGGTCCAATATCTGTATTGGCTGGAAAAAATATTTCCTTTCAAAAAGAATAATGGACAGATTAGAATCCTCATTTACTTCAAGGACCATAATTGACATTTCCAAAAAGACGACTTCCCAGTCCTGATCACAAAATTTTTTTTGATGCAACAACCGGATACGAAGCCTTCTATTTCATGGATGGCTATTCTGGATACATTCAAATCTTGATGGCCCATGGAGATGAAGAAGCAACGATTTTTGGCCCCCTCAGGGTGGGTTCTATTTTAATTTGATGCCATTTGGTCTAAAGAATGACAATTCCACATATCAGTGAACCATGCATCACATTTTCATTCCTTTATTAGGAAAATTCATCGAGTGTTATGTCGATGACCTTATCGTTAAATCATGAAAATGCTCGAACAACCTGGCTGATCTTGAAAATGACTTCAACAAATCGTGATAGCATAGTTTAATGTTGAATTACCTTAAATAATCTTTTGACATTACCTATGTAAAATTACTTGGCTTCGTCATTCACCATCGCGGAATTGAAGTCGACCCTAAGAAGACAAAATCCATACTTGGTGTGTCCCTACCTTGCAACCTCAACAATTTGAGAGGTCTCCAGGGGAACATCACCTACATTTGGAGCATCATAGCCAACACCACAGGTAAATGTTTACCTTTCACCAGGCTCATGAAGAAAGTAGTTTTTTATGGGGGGATAATGATTTCTAAGAAGCTTTCGACAATCTTAAAATATACCTACTAAGATAGCCAGTTCTCATACCACCAGTCAAGGGGAGACTGATCGTTCTATATGTAACATCCCTAGAACAATTGTTAGGTGCCTTTCTCGTGTAGAATAATGACACTGGCTGCAAGAAAAAACTCTACTACCTCATTTGGACATTGATCGATTCCGAAAAATGGTATTCGAAGATTGAAAAGAACTACCTAGTCATAATCTTCGCAGTTAGAAGCTCAGGCATTACCTGTTGTATCATGAGGTCAACCTAGTCTCCAGCAGCAACACTCTCCAATATATCCCCAACCATACCATGATCAATGGAAACCTATCATGATGGATGGTCATCCTACAACTGATTTACATATGATACATTCCCTAGTAAGCCATTGAAGTCTAGTTGTTAGGAGACTTCCTTGATGAGCACCCCTCATAAGAAACAACATTGTTCCATGCTGAACATCTGGATGAGGAGATGTTTTCCATCTGGGAGGACCCCTTAGCGTGGGAAATGTACATCGATGGTGCTTCCTGATGCACAAGATAGAAGAGGATGGAGGATCCAAAGCTCAATAATGTGGGGCTAGGATTCATACTCATATCTCCAGAAAAGGCCATCTTTCCATACTCTTTCCTACTTTTGGATGGGTGAAAAAAAATGAAGTGGAGTATAAGGGCCTCATAGAAGGCATGGAATTGGCACTTCAGATGTGAGAAAAACACCTAAAAATAAAGTCGATCTATAGCTAGTCATCATGCTGGTCAACTGTGACTATGCTATTAATAAAGAAGTGTTGGTTCACAAGATGAACCATGATCGAGCATTGATGGATGAATTACCATCAGAACCAACATTGAATTATGTCCCTCGGTCACAAAATTCTCAAGTTGGAACTTTGGAAAACGTATCAATAGACTTGGTCTTTCCCAACCAGGATGAAACAATCATTAGCATTGCTCATCAACAAATGATCTTGTCATTCATCCAGAGTAATACAGAGGAAATCGACGAAATTAGTCCTATTCCTGAGTCTTATGGTCACACCACCGGTTAGATGTTTATCATTGAAAATCACCTTCATAATGTGGAACTTCCACCATATAGGGATGAAAGGGTGAAGTTCTGAAGATGTGCAGTAAACAATGTCCTATACAATGGGGTAAACCTAGAAAAGTTCATATCCAAACAGGGCCTTGAAAATTTCCTCCTCAGGTGCATTGATAGAGAAGAAATTTCTTCCATCGTAATAGAGGTGCACAAAAAATCTTGTAGATCACACTAATCAATAACCAATATTTCTCAACAAATCTAAAGGCTTGGGTATTAGCGGCCCACCATGATTTAGTATTGTTCCATATTCACTAAAGAGTTCCATTCCTGTAAAGATCGGGAAATTTCAAGGAATTGTTTTTTAATAAACACTTTGGAATTTTACGAGTCTGTGGCTTTTGACGGCACTTGATTCCGTGGCCCGGTGTGCCAAGAATCAATTTTCAAAGTTTATCTCGGGTATGTTCAGTGAACGAACGAGCAGGCTTTTCTATCTTTTAAACAGATTCTTGGAATTGAAATATGAAGGCACCGATGAACCCGCAAAGCCAGTAATTTCATAAGGGGACATTTACTACAGTTGTTTTTTATCTGGGTTTGAAGTTATAATTTGAGGTTTAATTAAAAAAAAGATAAATAAAATTGTAAGAACAATTGTATGTATCTAAGGAGGTTAATTCCTCCCATGGGTAGTTAAGGGTGGGACCCACATCCACTTAACTACCTAAGTGTGGATGTTAGAGAGGTGGTGCCCACACGAGATCCAACCATTTATTTTCGTCTAAACTCCTTAAACCCCCTCATTAAATTAACAACCCCCCCCATTAATAGCCAATCTCTCCACCTCCCTCACCCCATTAAATCTTAACAACCCCTATAATAAATGATGATCTTTCCTCTCCCTATATTTAATTAATTTCCAAAGTGCTAAATTTTTTAGGAACCTTCGTCTCCCTCTCCTTAATTAATTTCCAACACATTTAATTAATGAGGTGATATGAATTTTGAATTTATAATGTATGTGTGATAAAATAATAGGATTATCCTATTATTTTACTATGAGAGGGATTTCATTGTGCTAAGGACGATTGGGACAGCTCTTGGGTTTTTTAAGAACACCGCCCTCTGACGAAGAACGACAATGCGCCACCCATTATCTTCTCCGCGAAAATAGAGGAGACATCACTTCCTCCTTAGGAAAACTTCGACGTTGCCAACGAATCCTTTCCCCATGATTCCTTTTTCTACGTTGCCCAAAGTGTGACGTAAATTATCGAGGTAGGGGTTTATTATGGAAAGTGAATGTTTTCATACCCTGTTCTTCGTTGGAAATCGTTGTTTATATACGTCCAATTGCTATCGCTTTATGCGGAGGGCACGGGCTGAACAAACAAGGCCTGACGACCCTCCGTTGATCTTTTTATTATTTTTAGAAATGGAAACCGACGGTGGAGGAGGCACAACGCCGTCACATCGTGCCGAGAATGCAGCAATTGAAGCTGGCGTCGTTGTGCCACCTATGCGGAAATAATCGTGGCCCGCTTCACGGGCCGCCTCTGTGGACGAACTGGCTAGCCCGTCGGCCAGCCGGGTGAAGGGAGACATGGTGCCAAGAGGGCGTTGTGCTGGGGAACCGGCCAACCCGTCAGGCGGGCGGATGGAGCCGGACTGCAGCGCAAGGAGGGCGCCTAGCTGAAGGAACCCGCGGTCTTCCGCACGGGCTGCGTGCGCCAGAAGGTTGGCCAGTTTGGGACGGCGGCAGTGCTTGGCGATGCCGGTTCGAATAGTCGGGGCCCGCACCCCCGCCTTGGACTGCTCGGCCTTCGGGCCGAGCCAGCCGGGCCGAGCCTCGTCGTGTCAGGCCATGCCACTTCGGGTCGGGCCGCACCACTTCGGGCCAGTTTGCGCCCCTCGGGCATGGCCACGCAACTCACCAAGCTGGTCTGACCCATTTTCCGGGTCAGATCCGCCAAACCTAAGTCCACCCAACCCATCATCCCATCGGTCCTAACGGACCGAGCCCTTTTTCAGTTAATGGTGAATATCTTGAAGACCGCGCGCCCGAACGCCGGGCCGTCTGCGGCACTGGGACCCTCTCAACAAGGCAGTCCTTTTACGATACTCCAGCTGAGTTTTGGACAACATTGGTAAACTTCCGGGTTTGGAACAAGCATATTTCCAACCGGGCCGCTGGAACGGAAAATCCAATATCTCTCAGACCGGGCATCTGTTTGACGCATCATCTGTCACGTTGAGTTCCTTTTGACAAGACGGAACTTTGAGATACATTAGCTCTGGACATCGTGATAGTTTATGTATCAACCCCTTTTTACTCGTGGAGGGGACCCTCTCGGAATCGAGTACGATGTGTGTGGGAACCCTAGAGATGGTTGCGACTACCACGACTTCTGTGCTGGGATCCTCCGTGGGTTCGACGATGATGGCGACTGTACTTGGATCCTACGTGGGTTCAGTAGTGAAGACGACTGTACTTTGATCCTTAGTGGGTTCGGTAGCGATGATAACTGTACTTGGATCCTATGTGGGTTCGGCAGCATTGGTTACTATACATGGATCCTACGTGGGTTCAGGAGTGACGACTTCTGTACTTGGATCCTTCGTGGGTTCTTCAGAGGAGATGATTCAGAGGCTACATTAATCACCTCCACCCCTCTTCATGATAAGTATACTAGGGTGATCTGAGTCTTGAAATTCAATCATTATCTGGTTATGATTGAATTTTTCCTTTGTGGACTGTATTGTACTTGGGCTCGGATGTTGGAGTCGTACTAAGATTGATGACTTAGGTATATGTATGGGCATATACCTAAGTAGATTTGGATGATACTTCGTGTTTATATCTTCCCTTTTTGGTTTATCCTTCGTGGATTAGAGGAGACCTTCAGGGGTCTCGAGGTCCCTACTGAGTATCGTATACTCACCCTTGCATGGGTTATGCCCACACTATGTTGTGTTAGATGCACATGACAGACCAAATTGATCAAGGTGGAGGCTTGTGGATCTAGACGGTACTCGGAGGTGGACCACTAGACATGACGTACATGGAGCAGACGACTGGACCCAGGAAGTTGACAAGACTATCTGTACCCTCCCTTCAGGTGGGATTCCCAGAGGATGACTCGGTGGTTGCTTATTTACTTTACAGCTATTGTACTTTATTTCTCAGTATTACTGTACTTCCAGTTGGGTTTGTATACTGGCCCATTTACTTTTCAGCACCTACTTTTTTACTCAGTTTTACTCAGTTCTTTCTTCACTTGCGTACTCTGTTGTGTTTGTTTACTTATATAAAGGAAATGAATTCCATTTTCATCAGGATTTACGCCTTTGGTGCCAGTCACCAGCCCCTGGCCTATATAATGTGGGCTTGGTGTAGTCATGGCATTGGCCCCGAGGACAGGTCGTGACAAATTGGTATCAGAGGAGCCAATTCTACCATAGAACTTAGGACTTTGATGATATCTTTCTGTGATGCAATAGTGTTTAGAGTATTGTGTGTAGTTATCAGTCTAAGGAGTCTAGTGTTTGTGTGGCGGCCGACGTATCCATACACTAGGACCCTGACTTCTGATTTCCAATTTAATGCACGAAAACATTGATTCCTAGTGTGTTTCAAAAGTTTCCACTGTAATTACTTTGTATCAGCTCACCAGGTATACTGTACTAACCATGAAATCCTGGTTCTTCTCAGGATGGCCCCACGAAGGCAGCCAACAAGGATTCATAGATACATGTGGGATGGCAGCCCACCAAGCGATGAGGCCTCGGTGCAGGGCCCCATTACAGCAAAGGCACCAGCAGTACCACTACCAGCTGTGCCACCGATACCACCATCCCCAGCAGCGGAGAGTGCACGCCGCCTGAGTGCGTTCCACGAGTTTCAGCGACAGTGGCTTCCTAGGTTCCGCAGAGAGACAGACCCTCAGGCAACCGAGGATTGGCTGGAGGCTATCGTCGGAGTCTTCAGATTAGTAGGGACACTAGCAGACCTTATGGCCAACCTTGTCATGAATCTTCTTCATGCAGTAGTAGGTAGATGGAGGAGCCTTATGCTCCAGGTTCATGACAAGGAATCTCTACTTTGGACGAACATTGAGATCCACATCCACTCATAGTTTGTTCCAGCCACTCACCGTGTGTTGCGCATCCAGGAGTTACTACATCTACGGCAGGGTAGCATGACAGTACCCCAGTACTCGGAGAGATTTACCGACCTCTCGTGCTACTCCATGGACATGGTACGAGACCCATTATTTTAGGCCTGAACATTCAATAAGGGACTGAGGCATGAGATCAGGGCTTCCATGGTCTCCCTCAGCATTCTAACACAGGCAGGATTACTGGAGCGATCCCTTCTTGTGGAGAGCTTTCTTGCTGATCTGATGCCAGCAGTGAGACCCACCATAGGGTGACACAAAGCGGAGTCTTCTGCATAATACATTAGGTAGATGTCGTAGAGGTCCAAGAGAAATAGGCCATCAGGTGGGAAACCCCAGGATTCTGGTTCGGATGTGCGGGGTACACGCAGCAGAGCCAACCATACGAGTGGTAGGTAGTGTTATGCATGCGGTGGGTAAGGCAACATGGCTCGTGACTTCCCAAACCGCCATTAAGAGGAGCAGTAGACAGTATAGGGACCTCCCATGAAGAGGCATAGGTTCGACTGTGGAAGTCTGTAGGGAGCAGGCAGACGAGGCAGAGGAGCTAGTTGAGCAGTGGGTGGTGGATGACACTTTGAGGCTCTACCACCACCACCACCAGGGGGACGACCCTAATGAAAGGGATCTGGAAGATAGGGACAGGATCAACTCCAGGAAGTCGAGGCCTATGACCACGGCACACTTGAGATGAATCGAGATACTATATGTGTCTACTCTACTCTTGCTGCAGTTCTTATAGACACAGGATCGAGTCATTCTTTTAATGTCGCTAACCTTATTCAAAGTTTGGAGATTCTGACGGAGCTGTAGGCTCGATCCTTATGGATAGAGACTCCTATGGGAGCAGAATCGACAATTACGCACTAGTTCTGGTAGTTTGAGCTTACTCTATGAGATGAGAGCTTCGGCTGGGATCTTCTTGTAGCAGCGTCGAGGCCTTACGACGTCATCTTGGGTATAGAATGGTTATCTACAATCCATGCCCAAAACAACTGTATTAGGTGCAAAGTGTGGTGTGTCCGCACTAATGGGAGTAGGTTCACCTTCACCAGCGAAAAGGGATCCTTTTCAGTGTAGGATGGACTTACGCAGAGGAGAGTGCAGCTGATCACACATTAGTTGGCTAGTCTCATCCTAGGAGCGGTTGATGTGCGGAGTTCGAGTTTTACTGTTGTGGTGGATTAGTATGCGGATGTTTTTTCTGAAGATGTTCCAGGACTACCTCCTCGTAGAGAGGTAGACTTCTTCATTTAACTATACCCTGGAACATCACTGATATATACTCCAGCGTATCGGATGGATCCCACCGAGCATCGTGAGATGTAGGTACAACTGGAGGATTTACAGGGAACGAGATTCATCTGACCCTGTGTTTCACCCTAGGCTTCCCCGATTTTATTTTCCAAGAACGTGTATGGGAGCATATAAATATGTGTCAACTACCGTCACCTGAATCAGGTGACCATGAGGAACAATTATCCACTTCTGAGGATTGATGACCTCATTTATCAGCTCAATGGAGCATGATTGCTCTCGAAGATAGACCTCAGGTCAGGCTATCATCGGCTCAGAGTTCGAGACGAGGATGTGCAGAAGACAGCATTCAGGTATTGGTATGGCCACTACAAGTTCATGGTTATGCCCATTGGAATAACCAATTCACCAGCAGTGTTCATGAGTCTCATGAATAGGATCTTTCAACCTTACCTCGACCGTTTTGTCGTAGTCTTCATTGATGGCGTACTGATTTACTCGACTACTGAGGAAGTGCACACCTTCCACTTACGGGTTATACTGGACACTCTTCGAGAGAACCAGCTTTATAGTAAGCTCTCGAAGTGACAATTCAGGATTTGAGAGGTTCACTTCTTGGGGCACGTCATCTTGGAGGTGGGAGTTGCTGTGGATCCTGGGAAGATTGAGTCACTACTTTCTTTGGAGCCACCCAAGAGCGTGATGGACGTGCGGAGTTTCCTAGGTAAAGCTGGATACTATAAGAGATTTTTTCTAGACTTCTCTAGAGTTGCAGTGAAACTTTCAGCTTTGAAGAAGAAGGGGAAATCCTTCATGTGTTCAGATAGATGATAGCAGAGCTTCCAGGAGCTGAGGTAGAGATTAACTCGTGCGCCCATATTGAGGCTACCAGAGGAGGGCGTAGGGCACGTAGTTTACTGCGATGCATCAGGGACCAGACTCGATTGTGTCTTGATGCAGGTGTGGGTAGTGATCGACTATGGTTCATGATAGTTGAGGAAGCACGAGCAGAAATACGCTACCCATGACCTAGAGTTAGCAGAAGTGGTCTTCGCCTTGAAGATGTGGCGACACTATCTGGTGGGAGAACGCTTTATTGTCTACTATAACCACCAGAGTCTCAGGTACATCTTCTCGCAGAAGGACCTGAACCTGAGATAGTGATGATGGCTCAAGTTCCTCCAGGACTATGTCTTTGAGATAGTCTATACTCCTGGGAAGGGTTTCATTGTGGATGATGCTCTCAGTAGGAGATCATGAATTGAGCTACTTGGAGAGGCGACAGAGCAGTTAGCTTCTTTGCAGATATCCTTCATGGATAGAGATGGTGAAGCCTTTCTACAGTCCCTCACAGTCACACCTCCACTACTTCAGTGGGTCAGAGCGGCACAACATGGGGATGCTGACTGTGAGATGTGACATGCTCATATTTCCATAGGGCAGACGCCTGATGGATTTACTGAAGGAGGAGAGAACGTCATCCCCTTCAGGGGATGTTCCATGGTACCGATTGCACTATATGAGGAAGTGATAATGGAGTTTCACACTTCCCCTCTAGAGGTACATCCAAGAGTGGTGTAGATGTACCAGGACCTTAGATGACAACACGGGTGGCCGGGTATGAAGAAGGTTGTAGCAGAGTTCATCTCATGATGCCTCACTAACCAGCAAGTGAAGGAGGAGAACCAGGTACCAGTACGATTGGTACGTACCTTAAAGGTTCCGGAGTGGAAATGAGATGGGATATACATGTATTTCATGATGTGACTTCCACATAATTCTAGAGGACACTACTCCATCTGGGTGATCGTATACCGACTCACCAAGTTGGCCCACTTCCTACCAATCAGAGAGCAGTGCTCAGTAGAGAGCTCGGGATGCCTCTACATTCAAGAGATCGTATGGCTTTATTGTGATCCATCATCTATCATCTCCGATCGAGATTCTCACTTTAATTCCTAGCTTTGTAAGGGGTTTTAGGAGGCATTTTGGACGCAGCTGCACCTGAGAACCGCCTTTCACCCTCACACAGATGGCCAGATGGAAAGGACCATTCAGACACTCAAGGACATGCTCCATGCATGTGTCCATGACTTTGGTCATATCAGGGAGTATCACTTACCCATGGTGGAGTTTGCATACATCAACAGCTACCACTCCACCATCGGGATGACACCTTACGAGGCATTGTACGACTGACCTTGTAGATCACCTATGTGCTGGACTGACCCTGGCGAGTCAGCACTTGTAGGACCAGAGATGGTCCATGCTATGCCGAAGAAGGTTCAGATTATCCAGGAGTAGATCAGGACTGCCCAGAGCTGATAGAAGTCCAATGCTGATAGGAGACGGAGACCACTGGAGTTCGAGGGTGGTGACCATGTTTTCTTATGGGTCTCACCTCGACGTGGCTTGGGGAGATTTTCCCGGGGCGGAAAGTTATCTTCGCGCTTCATTGGACCATTCCAGGTCCTCAACAGGGTAGGGTAGGTGGCTTACTTCCTGGCCCTTCCACCTCAGTTGCACCGGGTGCACGACGTCTTCCACATATCTCAGCTGAGGAGATACGTGCCTGGCCCGACCCACATCATTTGTCATGGGGAGATGGAAATCGATGATGGGGTAACATTTGCAGAGGTCCTGATGGGGATTGAGGATCGACAGGAGAGGGTCCTACCTGGATGGTCCATTCCTCAGGTGCACATTTGTTGGTAGCACAGGTACCTCCATGAGAGAAAATGGGAGCGGGAGTCTCAGATGCGTGCTCAGTACCCTCATTTGTTTCCCTAGTTCATGTTGTAGCTTTACGGGGACGCAGAGCCCTGAGGTGGGAGTAATTTAATAATCCATAAATTTCAAGGAATTGTTTTTACAAATTTTGTAATTTTATGAGTCTGTGGCTTCTGAAGGCACTTGATTCTGAGGCCCGGTGTGCCCAGAATCAATCTACGAAGTTTAGCTTTGGTACGTTCAGTGAATGAATGACTGGGTTTTTCTATCTTTTAAACCAGTGCTCAGTATTGAAATACGGTGGCACCAAAGAATTCGTATCGCTGGTAATTCTATAAGGGGACATTTACCGTAGTTTCATTTTATGCAGGCTTGTATTTATAATTTGTGGTTTCATTAAAAAAAGATAAATAAAATAGTGAAAACAATTTTATGTATCTAAGGAGGTCGATTCATCCCATGGGTAGTTAAGGGTGGGTCCCACACCCACATAACTACCCATGTGTGGATGTTAGAGAGGTGGGTCCCACATGAGTCCCAACCATTTATTTTCCCCTAAACTCCTTAAACCCCCTCATTAAATTGGAAACTCCCCCATTAATTTCCAATCTCTCCACCTCCCTCACTCCATTAATTCTTGACAAACCCTCCAATTTATAAGGATCCTTCCTCTCCCTCTCTTTAATTAATTACCAACGTGATAAATTTTGGAGGATCCTTCCTCTCCCTCTCCTTAATTAATTACCAATGCATTTAATTAATAAGGTGATATGAATTTTTAATTTATATTGCATGTGTGATAAAATAATAATATTAGGCTATTATTTTACAATATGAGGGATTTCGTTGTGATAAGGAGGATTGGGAGAGCTCTTGGGTTTTTTAAGAACACCGCCCTCCATTGAAGAACAACGACGCGCCACCCATTCTCTTATCCGCGATAAGAGAGGAGACGCCACTTTCTCCTAGGGAACACTTTGATGTCGCCTACGAATCCTTTCCCCACGATGTCGTCTTCCGCAATGCCTGATGTGCGACATAAATTATTGAGGTAGGTGTTTATTCTTGAAATTGAATGTTCTCATACCCCGTTATTCATTGGAAATTGTTGTTTATATACGGCCAATTGATATCTCTTTATGTGGAGGGTGCGGGCCGAATGAACACGGCCCGATGACCCTCCGTTGATCTTGTTTATTATTTTTAGAAATGGAAACCAAAGGAGGAGGAGGAGACACAACATCGTAGCGTCATGCCAGGAACGCGACAAAGGAAGTCGGTGCCATCGTGCCGGCTTTGCGGAAGGAGAAGCTGGATGCTTCATGGGCCACTTCGCTGGCCGCTTCAGTGGACGAACCGGACAGCCTATCTGTCGGTCGGGCGAAGGGAGCCGCGGTGCCAGGAGGGCACCATGCTGGAGAACCGTCCGGCCCATCGGCTGGCTGAGCGAAGCTGGACCGCACCGCCGCGCTAAAGGATCCTGCGACCCACTGTGCGGGATGCGTGCGCTAGAAGGCCGACTGGCCTAGCCGACTGGTTTGGGAGGGTGGAGGCACTGGGCGCTGCCAGTTCGAGCAGGAAGGGGTCGCACCACTGCCTCAGACCGCGAGGCCGGCTGGCTGAGGCAGTCGGGCCGCGCCCCTCCAGGCCGGGACACAGAACTTCGGGCTGGGCCACGCCCCTTGGTCCATGCTGCGCGACTCACTGGGTCATTCTGACCCCTTTTCCTGGTCGGACCCCCCAAAATCGAGTTGACCCGACCCGTCGGCCCATCAGGCCTAACAGACCGGGCCCTTTTTCACTTAATGGTGAATATCATGAAGACCGCACGTCCGAATGACCTGCCATCTACGACACTGGGAATCTCTCAACAATGAAGTCCTTTTTCAATAATCTATGTGAGTTTTTGACAACATTGGTAAACAGCCGGGTTTCGAACGAGATATTTCAAACCGGGCCCCTGGAACGGAAAATCCAATATCTCTCAGATCGGGCATCATTTTGACGCGATGTCTATCGCGTTGAGTTCTTTATGACGAGACAGAACTTCGGGATACATCAACTCTGAACTTCGTGACAGTTGATATATCAAACCCTTTTTACTCATGGAGCAGACCCTCTAGGAATCGAGTACGATGTGTGCGTGAACCCAAGTGCTGGCTGCGACTGTGATGACTACTGTGATGGGATCCTCCATGGGTTCGACAATGATGGCGAATGTACTTGGATCCAACGTGGGTTTGGCAGCGAAGACGACTGTACTTGGATCCTCTATGGGTTTGGCAGCGATGAAAACTATACTTGGATCCTACGTGGGTTCGGCAGCATTGGTTACTGTACTTGGATCCTACGTGGGTTTGGCAGTGATGACTTCTGTACATGGATCCTACGTGGGTTCAGTAGAGGAGATGATTCAGAGGCTACATCTAATCATCTCCACCCCTCTTCATGAGAAGTATACCTCTATGAGCTGATTCTTGACTTTCAATCATTATCTGGGTATGATTTACTTCTTTCCTATGTGGACTGGACTGTCCTTGGGCTCAAAAGTTGGAGCCGTACTGAGATTGATGAATTAGGTATATGTATGGGGATATACCTAAGTAGAGTTGGTTGATACTTTGTGTTTATATCTTTCAATTGTGTTTTATCCTTCGTGGATTCTGGGAGACCATTAGGGGTCTCGAGGTCCCTACTGAGTATCGTATACTCACCCCTGCACAGGCTATGCCCGCACTACGTTGTGTTTGATGAAGACGACGGACAACATTGATCGAGGTGGAGGATTTTGGAGCTTTATGGTACCCGGAGGTGGACCACTAGACAAGACGTACATGGAGCAGACAACTGGACCTGGGAAGCAGAGGATACTATCAGTACCCCCCCCCCCTTCAGGTGAGATTTCCAGAGGGTGACTCGGTGGTTGCTGCTTTACATTACAGCTATTGTACTTTCTCAGTTTTACTACATTTCCAGTTCAGTTTGTATACTGGCCCATTTACTTTTCATCACTTACTTTTGTACTCAATTTTACATAGTCCTTACTTCACATGGGTACTCTGTTGTGTTAGTTTATTTATATAAAGTCAATTCCTTCCCTTTTCATCGGGATTTTCGCCTTTGGTGCTAGTCGCCAACCCATGTCCTATGGACGGCGGGCTTGGGGTAGTCATGGCATAGGCCTTGAGGATGGGTCATGACAATTCATGCCAAGTTCATGATAATTTTATACACCCCCCCCCCCCGGAGATACATGATATAGCTAAGTACTTCAGGACATTCGCCGTCTGGGGGTAAGATGTTGTGGGACGATATCCTCTTTCCACAGCCAAACAATTCATGTTCATACTCACAGCGACCAACTTCTTTTCCAAATGGGCCAAAGATGTACCCCTTAAGGAAGTAGGTTGGAAAAACATCGTCAAATTTCTGAAGGCTGACATCATCACCAGATTTAGTTTCCTCATACAATACTGATGGATGACAACACCATCTACTACTCTATTGAGCTGTACAATCTATACCAGGAGTATAAAATCAAAGTGAACCATTTGTCCTATTACCATGTGGTGGGAAATGTTCAGATATAGGATTTCACCAAGAATCCATCCATCATACTTCAAAATATGGTGAATAAGGATATGAAATCATGGCCAGACAACGTCCTTCATGATTTACGGGCTTAATGAAACACGACCTACACTGCCACCCTTGCAACCTCGTACTCACTAGTATACGAGGTAGAGGCGGTGTTACCTATCAAAATCCAAGTGCCATCACTTTATGGGGCCTATTGCAATCAACATTCCATGGAAGATCAATCCTAGAGATGGGATGATTAGTGGGAACAGTTATATGAGAAAAGGATGCAACTCTACACCATTTGGAAATCTACAAAAATCGGATTGCACGAGCCTTTATCAAAAAGGTTCGCATTGGATCGTTCCTCAAAGAAGAAATGGTGTTAGTCCTCAAAACCTCGATGATGCATCGGAAGATTCCCCAAAATCATTATATAAAGTGGGAAGGACCATATGTTATAAATAGGGTAAATTCAAATGGAGCATACACCCTGATTTCGATGGACAGACAGCTCATCACAGATTCTACAAATGAAAAATTCTTGAAGAAATACTTCACGTAACTCTGTTTTTTATGTTCCAAACTCTGAGACCCTAAACTACGAGTAATAAAAATAACATCCCATGTTATTTTCCAAAGTTTATGACCTTAAACTATGAATCATAAATCTTCCCTCCCATGTTGTGGTCCAAACTCTATGACCCTAAACTATGATTGAAAATAGCCTCTAATTTCATGGTCCAAACGCTAGACCCTAAAATATGAGTTAAAAATTCTTATATCAAGGTCCAAACTCTATGACCTTAAATGGTGAGTCATCATCATTTCCACATGATGTTAAACTATAATGTATTAGTCCATGAAACATGAAATTAAATTCAAATTCCCCCAATTTTGAGGTCTAAACTTTACAACCCTAAACTATGAGTCATAAAAATTCCCTTCATATCATGGTCTAAACTCTAAGACTATAAACTATTAGTAAAGGAAAAACATCATGCAACTGAGGTCTATTCTCTATGACACTAATAAATGATTAAAAATTCCCTAAATATTATGTTCTGACCAGGATGATCCTAAACTAGAAGTAAAAATGCCCCAAATGCTATGGTCCATGCTCTTCAACCCTAAACTATATGAAAAAATGCCGCAAATGATAAGGTCTGAGCTCTATGACCATAAACTATGAGTTAAAAATTCTCCCACATCATGGTCCAAACTCTATGACCATAAACTATGAGTTATCATCCTTTCCACATGACATTAATCTTTATGGAACTCATCTCCGAAACATGGTGTTAGACTGTGACTCATATCCTCGTCGTAAGACATTGAACTACGTAGCATAAAACATCAAAATAGCCTGAAATTAAGTAGAATGATCTCTCAAAGAACTACATGAATATTGATTCATTCACTCACAGGATACGTAGTGACGCGTCGATCCTCAATCCTACACCATCCCCCATAAAAAATGCCTTCATCACACTTCTTACCTACAGATATTCTCAGAGGAAACCCTTATCACTCCATGTTTCTCACATCGAGAATAATTCATGTGATCTTAAGATTGGTGGTAGATATTATCTTATGAAAGACAATTATGCGGTAACATTGTAGACCCACAAACCGTGATGGGTAGAATTAAAGTGCCCAAACCCTTTGAAATGAGCAAAATCAATATAGGGTACACATAGAACTATGTATGTCTTCATTCCTACCCTCACAGTATGCGTAGAAATGCCAAAATCATTGATCTTTTCCCAGCCCCACCATGAAATAATAATAAAATTCCCCCATCATATTCTCTACCTCCCCATAATTTTGAAGGAGAATCTTTGACCACTCCTTGGTTCTCAAACCATGTATAACTCACGTTAACTTAGGATCAGTGGTGAGGACTCTCTAACTCAAGTAAATCAATGGGTAATATGATAGGCCCAACATGCGTATCAAGAGAAACCAAAATTCCATCAAGTATCCCAAACACATATATCAAACTATTGTAAGGAATATTCAGAACTACATGTGGCATGATTCCTGCCTTCGCAGGATACCTAGTGATGCTCAGATTCTGCATCTAGGCCCTCTCACCTGACTAAAATGCCTTTTCCCCCACACATAGGTCAGATTTGTATGAGGAGTCTATGATAGGTCCAATCTCATGAAAATAAAACTAAAAAATTCTTCGAGAGTTATGTGTGGCTCAGTCCCCAATATTATGAGGTTTTCACATTCCTCACAGTCATGAGAAGTCAAAAGATCTTGCTTCCCCTATACATATGGGTCAGACCTATGTGGATGCTCTATGTAGTTCACAGTTAACCATGGTCTGAGTATTATCATGTTCCTAGACACATCATTCATATTTGTCACACTCCATACCTTGGTAAAACATGGGTTCCCTGTTGAGTCAATAAGGTTTTCCTTATGAATTTTCCATTCCTTCTTGTTTTGAAAATCACAAACACCTTATCTTTAAGAAAATTGATTTTATAAGGAAAAATTCATTCTTAAGGAAAATTTCTTTTATAAGGAAAATTTCTTTTATAGGAAAAATGATTTCTTATGATAAATCTCTTTTATAAGGAAAATCACTTTCATAAGAAAAATTATCCTTATCATATTTTCATCCATATTTTTTTCTTAAGTATGAGATTCAGATTCATTTCTATTTTCTCAGAATCGTTGAAACTTTGATATGAAGCATTCTGTTTTAAGATCCTAATTCTGGATAAGAACTGTAAGGAAGTTTCATTCTGAATTCCGGATACGAACTCTGATTAAGTTCTACTCCAGATTCAGGATAACGAATTCTTATGAAGTTCGATGACGAATTCTCATTACGAATTCTAATGAAGAATTATCATTACAATTTCTAATTAAGAATTCTCATTCCGAATTCTGATTGCGAATTCTCATTCCGAATTCTGATGAGGAAGTATCATTACGAATTCTGATGAAGAATTCTCATTACGAATTATGATGATGAATTCGCATTCCGAATTATCATTCCGAATTCTCTTATTAAACAGAATCTAATTATCTTTGTTTTATACACTCTGAATTTAGTCAGACCCCGAAAATTATTTTTTGGTTAGACTCTGAACTTTCATTTTGCATATATTTTGACTACTCTTTATTATTCTCCTTACACTCCGAAACTTCACTCCAAATCTACACTCCGAACAATTTAGTTTAGATTTTAAACGGTGTCGTACATTCTGTTACACTTGTTTTGTTATAAAACGATGTCATCTATTTTGTTATAAACTAACCGTTGTCTAAGTGACACATGTACAGGTCCCTCCGATCTTTAAGGAAAATATGACCATTTTGAAGGAGGCTGACCGTACCTATAAATAGGAGCTCATTTGAAGGAGCTCAGTGCAAAAAGGCTGACAGATATTCGACTCATGTGATTACATGCTTGAAGTGATTTCTAGAGAGAGAGGCTCTTATTAACTCTCAAAGCTTCGTGTGACTCCGAATGTTGGTGATTACATTCGAGGGCTTCCTGGGATAGGAAGACAGAGGTGCCGACTACCATAAAGTTAGAGGGATTCCTTGCTGAGGAAGACAGATGTTGCCAAATACCTTGAAGTTGAGGGCTTGTGGGGATAGCAAGACAGAGACTTCGATCTTCATATCGAGGGCTTACCCTGGTGTGGGTAAGACAGACTTGCTTGAATGTATAAATCAAGGTTCCTTTATCCAAGGTTGTTGGATACCCTTCTCTTTGGGTTAAAAGACTTATATCTTTTTTCTTGTAGTTCTACTACTTTTTTATATTCCGCTGCATATTGTATTGTAAGGAAAGTATAACATTCTTATAATTCCTTATTTGTACTCTGTTTCCTTCAGATTCTATACGCTTTAAGGTAGAATCTCATATTATAATTTTTTTTAAGTTTCTTTTTCCGGAACCATATTTCTGGAACCTACTTTTGGAATCTCTTTCCAAGTTTTGTTTGGTGTTAGAGGAGTTGTGAATTTTCTTAAGTTTAACTTTGTTAAACTTAGCCCTTTCCTTTTCTTAAGTAAAACATATTTATTCTTAACTAACTTTAAAGGTTTCAAAGGAATTTTTAAAGTGTACAATTCACCCCCCCCCCCCCTCTTGTAAATTGAGCATCTACATCACTATTTCGATCCTCAATTGGTATCAGAGCAGGTCTCTGAAATACTTATACTCACGAATAAGTTTTTCTTGCTCACTTTTATCATTCCGAACTTTCTCATTCCGAACTTTCCCATTCCGAACTTTGTTGTTATGAACTTTTGCTACTAACAAGTTTGTGTGCAAAGTTATTTTATGTATGGCAGGTTTCAATGTTGGTTCAGTTGATAATCTGAATCTTACAAGACCACCTATCTTTGATGGTAATTATTATGAATACTAGAGAGATCGCATGAAGACTTTTGTTTTCAATACTGGAGTAGATAACTTTGTTATGATTACTGGAGATTATAAAAATTCTGACAAGGATGTTAGAAATTTTACTAATCAGGAAAAGAAAGAATATCAACTCAATTATAAGGTAAGCAATACTTTACTTTGTTCAATGACTAGAAATATATATAGCCAAATTTCTTCTTGTGAAGCAGCTAACTATATCTGGAAGAAGTTAGAAGTTACACACTTTGGTACTTCTAAGGTGATTGAGACTAGAAGAGCTATGCTTAGAGCTGAATATCATGGATTCAATTTTCCTTATGGTGAACCTATCTATAAAGTTCAATAGAGATTTTTGACTATAGTCAACAGTCTACAGTCTATAGGAGAGAAGGGTTTAGATGATGAAGCTCTTGTGGATAAGATAATTGATATTATGCCAAATGAGTGGGAATCCAAGAGAATATCTATAGATGAGAACAGGAAGGTCACTCAAATTACTCTTGATGAGCTATTTGGAACTCTTCTACAACATGAGACTAGAATGAAGAGAGATGCTGACAACATCAAAAAGAAGAATGGAAATGGTACTGTTGCTTTTACAACAACTTCAAATCAGATGAAATCTAAGACTCCTGAGAGAGTAACCAGATCCAAGTCTAAGAAAGTTATTTTCCAATCTGAATCTAGTGAGAGTGAAGTCTCAGAAAATGAACTAGAAAATCTTGCTCGAAGAATGAACAAGGTAGCTGGCCAGAGAAATTTTCAATCTAAGTATAAGAAAAAGAAAAGTAAAGATAAGAAAGATGGAGAATTTACTTGTTATGAATGCAAGAGAGTTGGACATATTAGACCAGATTGCCCTTTGCTCAAAAAGAAAGAAATGAAAGAAATGCATTCAGAAAGGAACAGAAAGAAGTATTATAAAGCCAAAGCTAAGAATGTTCTGAAAGCTAATGACACCTAGAGTGCCAGTGGTGGTGACTCTTCAGATAAATCTTTTGATTATGAATCTTCAGGACAGAAGAATATTGGTCTTATCGCCAGATTACCTATTGATAATCATTGTTTTATGGATAAGGTATGAAATGCTGAATCATTGACCAATGTTTCTTTAAATTCTAATGATAGTAAGTATTATAACTCTTCTGATGAATAATATTCATTTGATGATGAAATACTTTATCTACTTATGAAGAAGTCTCTAGGTTTTCTGAACTTCTTGAAAATGAGAATTCCAAACTCAATAAAAAACATAATAAAGCAAACTCTAGAAATTCTATTCTTACGAAAGAGATATCAGATCTTTCTAAATATCTTGATAGAAAAAGTACTGATTTTGAAAGTATTTTAAAAAATCTTGAGGAAGTAAGTTCTGAGAAGAACAAACTTTCTAAAGAATTAGAAAAAGTAATTTCTAAGAAAAAAGTTTTTGAGCATAACTCTAGTTCTAAAACTAATTATTTTAAGGATAAAAACTTGGTTATAAAACTCAAGTCCGAAATTTTTTCCTTAAAGAAGTGTTTATCAAACTTTATCCATGGTAAATAAAATTTTGATAAAATGTATTCCCAAATATGACCTTTAAGAAATAAATCCAGATTTGGTTATACCCATGCAAAACCAATTTTTAGTAACAATTATTTTGTTCCTCAAAGTGCCCCATTTTGTACTAAAAGTCAATGTGGTGGTCACTGGGCAAAGAATTGTTCCTTAAACAAAACCCAATCTTTAGGTTTTCACAAAGCTTATTTCTCTAAGAAGATGTGGGTTCCTGAAATTTTATTGTCTGGAAATCATGGATCCAAGCACGTTTGGATTCCGAAAGTCTAATTATCTTCTTGATTTCAGGAAAATAAAGAGAGTACCAGCAACAATACATGGTACATGGATAGTGGATGTTCCCGGCACATGACTAGTAACAAAAGCTATTTTGAAAAGATTATCAAAACGAAAGGAGGAAAAGTAACTTTCGGAGATAATGCTAAGGGAGAGATTGTTGGTATTGGTAATATTGTTCTTCTTGGTAAAACCTTGATTTCAAATGTTCTTTTTGTTAAGAGTCTTAAGCACAACCTCATTATCATAAGTCAGTTATGTGATGAAGGTTACCTTGTGAATTTTAGGAATGATAAGTGTTTAGTTCACAATTCCAAGGAAGAATTTATTCTCTCGGCCAATAGGCAAGAGAATGTCTACACTTTGAACCTAGAAGACCTTAGGAGTCAAGATTTACCTTGCCTAAGTGCAATGGAAGATCATTCCTGTATTGGCATAGAAGATTAGGACACTGTAATCTTAGAAAACTATGTAAACTCTCTAAGAAGAAACTAGTTAAGGATCTACCGGAGCTTATATTTGATTCTTCTAAAGTTTGTGATCCTTGTCAATATGGAAAGCAACATAAATCTAGTTTTAAGTAAATCCATGAAGTCTCAACAATCGATGCATTACAGTTAGTACACATGGATCTTTTTGGTCCAACACAAACTAGAAGTATTGGAAGCAAATAATATGTGTTTGTTCTAGTTGATGATTACACTAGATTTACATGGGTCTATTTTCTAGAAAAGAAATCTGAAGCTTTTTCTTATTTCAAAAGTTTTAGAGCTCAAGTTAAAAATGAGAAAAACCTTCCATTAAAAACTTTTCATAGTGATCATGGAGGAGAATTTCAAAATTCTGATTTTGAAACTTTTTGTAGTAAGAAAGGTAATACTCACAATTTTTCAGCACCTAGAACTCCTCAACAGAATGGTGTAGTTGAAAGAAGAAATAGAATTCTTCAAGAGATAACTAGAACCATGTTGAGTGAATATTCTATTGCTATACATTTCTGGGCGGAAGCTGTAAGTACTGCTTGTTATACTATAAATCGAGTTTTGATTAGACCTTTTCTTAATAAAACTCCTTATGATTTATGGAATGGAAGAAAACCAAGACTATCTTACTTCAAGGTTTTTGGTTGCAAGGTATTAATTTTGAATACTAAAGATAACCTACATAAATTCGCACCAAAATCTGATGAAGGGATTTTCTTAGGCTATTCCACAACCTCTAAGGCTTATAGAGTTTTTAATAAAAATACTTGCACTGTTGAGGAAATAGTACATGTAAAATTTGATGAGTCAGATCCTTTTGTTTTTAAACCATCCCAGCCTACATCTTCGGATGTGTTTTCAAAAACTGATTATCAACCTTTGATAGAAGAACCTTCTGATAACGATAATGTTCTAGAAGATACTTCTGAAACATTTACCCTAGATGATGTTCTACCCCATGTTGATGAACAGGTTTTACAAAACCCAAATCAGGTGTTTCTTAAGAATCATCCTAGTGATAGTATCATTGGTGATGTAAATAAACATGTAAGGACTAGACGTTCCTTAAGAAATGAAGTAGAACATCTAGCATTTCTTTCCCAATTAGAACCAAAAAGCACTGATGAAGCTTTAGGTGATGATGATTGGATCAAAGCCATGCAAGATGAACTAAATGAATTCGAAAGGAATAATGTCTAGAACTTGGTTGAAAGACCTAAGGAAACTTCTTTTATTGGCGTAAAATGGGTCTTCAGAAATAAATATGATGAAAATGGAGTCATTGTTAGAAATAAAGCTAGACTTGTTGCTAAAGGCTATAATCATCAAGAGGGAATAGACTATGAAGAAACCTATGCTCCAGTAGTTAGACTTGAATCTATCCGTATTCTACTTGCCTTTGCAGTATTCTTTAATTTTAAACTTTTTCAAATGGATGTGAAATGTGCTTTTCTTAACGGTTATGTTCAAGAGGAAGTTTTTGTTGAACAACCTCCTGGCTTTGAAGATACAAAACATCCAGATCGTGTTTTTAGACTTACCAAATCTTTGTATGGTCTTAAACAATCCCCACGAGCATGGTATGATAGACTCACTGGATTTTTTCTTCAAAATAACTATGTTAAGGGAAATGCAAGTCCAACCATTTTTATAATGAAAGATTTGAAAAATGTTTTGATTGTTCAAATTTATGTTGATGACATTATATTTGGTTCAACTCAGCAATCTTTGACTGACTCTTTTGCTAGCCTAATGAAATCTGAGTTTGAAATGAGTATGATGGGTGAGTTAGAATTTTTCCTTGGATTTCAAATTTCTCAAAAACCAGAACGAACCTACATATCTCAACATAAGTATTTTAAAGATCTTCTTAAAAGTATGGTTATGACAACACTAAGATTATAAGTACTCCCATTGGTACCACAAACTCTTTAGATCTTGATGAAGCTGGGAAAACTAGTAGATCAAACATCTTTTAGAGGTATGATAGGAAGTTTGCTTTACTTAACAGCTAGTCGACCAGACTTTATGTTTTCAGTATGATTATGTGAAAGATATCAATCCAATCCTAAGGAATCTCACTTAAAGGTGGTAAAAATAATTTTTCGCTACCTTAAGGGAACCATGGATCTAGGATTATTTTATACTTCTGGAAATGATTTTGTTCTAAAAAGTGTTTCTGATGTTGACTTTGGTGGATGTAGAATGAATATAAAAAGTACCTCCGGAACTTGTCATATCTTAGGAGATTCATTAGTTTCTTGGTCCTGCAAGAATCAACATTCTGTAGCACTCTCCACTGTTGAAGAAGAATATGTAGCAGCTAGAAGTTGTTGTGCTCAAGTGTTGTGGATGCAACACAAACTCACAGACTATGGCTTAGTTTTACTAAAACTCAAATTTTTTGTGATAACACAAGTACCATTTCCCTAAGTAAGAACCCTGCACATCACTCCAGTGCAAAACACATAGATATTAGGCATCACTATCTTAGGGATCACACACATAAAGGAGATATTATTTTTCAGTTTATTGGAACGCAAGATCAACATGCTGATATTTTCACAAAATATTTTCCTTCTGATAGATTTGAATATATTAAACAGAAGTTAGGAATGATAACCGTAAGGTAATCCTCCTTAATTATCTTTCTGTTGAAAAAGTCTCCTTACAGTAATACACTCCTTCTCTTAGGGGGAGTACATTTGTTTGATAAAATAGCAAAGCTTTTCAAAAAAAAATTTCAAACTTTTCGGAACGAAGATTTCCGGAATGGAATTTCCGGAACTACAATTTTCAGAATGGACATTTTCATACAGAATACTTCTGGAATGAAAGTGTTCTTATTGAGAACATCCGGAATGGAAAATTTTGTACTGGTATTTACATAACCAGATTTTTCGTATCGAATCTTTCATAATGAGTTTCTTTTTGTGTTTTTTCCGTACTAAGTTTGTTTTTAGTACTGAGTTTGTTTTTTGTAATATGTTTTTCGTACTGAGTTTTTTTTCTATAGTAATGTTTTGCGAACTATGTCTTTTCATAATAAAGATTTTTTCATAGTCATTTTTATATTACCCATTACGAATAATCATCCTCAGCAAATCTGAAAGGTATGATTTCTTTACTCAAGTTTTCGTAGTCATTTTTCTTGCTGGAATTTTCTTGTATTATGTTTTCGGATTATAGTTTTCTTAATTATTTGTTTTAATAAAAAACCTCAAAAATATCGGATTCAAGTTTTCAACCGTCAGATCTGATCTCAGATTATCACAACCATTCGATCAACCAAGGAAGTTGAACCGTCGTTTCATTACCTATATAATGGGGACCCAAATACTTGTCCCACATCGGTTTTCAAGCTCTCGCGTCCCGAATCTCTGCCTCTCTGTTTTAAAACCGTTCAGAACTTCAGATTTCTCCGTTCCGAACTTCTCAAGGGTCATCAGATCCGAATGTCTGTGGATTTAGCTTCCCAAGAAATGTCTTCCTCCAAGCCTATTTCACAGTGGTTAGTTTACAGAGAAAGGCTAGTCCATCCAGATTTCTTCAATAACTATGATTCTCTTATTTCAAAGAACATTAAGTTGAATGGCTAGGAAGATGTTGCGGTGTCAAAACCCGAGAACCAAGATGAAGTGTATTCATATTTGATTATCGAATTCTATGAAACAGTTTCCTTTCTTAAGGAAGATAGAAGGGATAAGTTGTCTTTTAAGCCTTATGGTAAGACTTATAAACTTTCATATGCCAAGGAAGCCAGCTTGGTAGGGCTAAATAATGAAGGTGAAGCCGAGTTTATTTCTCATGTGTTTCTGGATTCTAAGGGTAGCTTCGACAAGGAAAAATCCTTAGAAACTCTCGAACTGGCCGATGACAAGGCTCCCAAGATTTCTAGTTTATCTACAAATTTCCGGATTCTGGAGTTATGGGTACAAGGTCTTATCGTACCAAGGAAGGGTGACAAAGACATCTTGAAGAAGAGTGAGATCTACATCCTAGATTTTCTGATAAATCTGAGGAAATTTAACATTAGGAAGCACATTCTTATCACTCTTGAGAATTTGAAGAAAGGAAATCTGAGAGCTCAGATTATTATGTATCCAGCAATCCTCTCTAAGTTGATAGTTCGGTGCCTTGAGTCTTTCAAGGAGGCTTGAAAATATAAGCCAAGAGTTTTCAAGATTATGCTGGTGAGCGATGGTACTCTTAAGAGAATGTATGTAGCCTTTGACAAGGAGTCTGGACAGTTTATTGATATACCTGCTCAAGGAGAAGTAGTTCCAAAAGTTGATGATCTGGAATCCTCTAAGCCAGTAAGGAAGAGAAAGATGAAAGAAGTGGAAGTAGAAGCAGAGAATCCCAAGTCTAAGGAAGTCCATTCCGTACCTCCAAAACCAAAAAAGAAGAAAGCTTACCCAGATGAGGTAGTTGCTAAATGGAGGGAGATGAAAGAGAAGAGAGTGCAAGGGGAGCCTCAGTTCGGCTTGGACCCTGCGGAGGCTAAGGCCTTGAAGGAGAGAACTGCGGATGAGCTAGAAAAAAAAAGCAAAAGAAAAGAAGCTCAAGAGGAAGATGTCTGAGGCTGAGGTAACTCAGGCTTTGTTGAAATTCAATGAGATGGTTTCTGCAAATATTCCTGTTCCGAGATCTTTTTCATTGGAATCTCTTCATGAGACTCCAGGAAGAAATTTCGTTGCTCCGGAAGAAGCTGTTGCTAAGACTGCTGAGGAAGTAGAGAAAGTTGAGCAAGTGGAAGAAGAAGAACATGCTGCTGAAGGAAGTGGTGAAACCAGAGATGTGTTGAAACAAGTAGATGATTATAAAGGGACACCTTCGGAACACTTATCGCTCCGAACTTCAGAAGATGAATCTTCGAAGCTAGTTACTCCAGCAATGGAAGAAGAGAAAGGAGAAGAAGAAGTAGCTTATCATGGAGAGGAAGAACAACTTCTACATGATATTGCTCAGATGGAAAACATAGAGTTTGGTGCTCAAGAAGTTCCTGATGAGGAAGATATTGTTTTCCAAGTTTCTGATAGTGAAAAGAGAACTCTGGAGTAGGATTCTATTCCAAAAAAGACAAGGGAAAGCAAATTCTTGCTGATACTCCGAGCTCAGAAGTGAGTAAGAGAAAGGAAGTTGGTAGTTCTTTAAAGAGAAAGCTTGACCTTATTGAAGACGAAAATTCTCCAAGAAGAGTATCGGATTTGGAGTCATCCTCCTTGGGACATGACTTTGTTGTTCAGTCTTTAAAGAAGTTGGTGGGAACCATTCCGACTTTCTCAAGTTTTGACTCAAGATGTCAGATGATCCAACATGCTTTAAATCAGAAATCAGACTCCGTATCTATGGTTATGGACAAGTACGTTGAGATTGAGGCTCAGTTCAAAACTTTTTTTGTTGGCTATGAAGATCATAGAAAATCTTGCAAGAGGATGAAAAACTGGTCGAGGAAGATTGTAGAAGAAATGAGTCTATTTGATGAATTCTAAGACAATTTCAAGGATTCTTTTGAGACTGAGGATAGAAAGATAAATGAGCTAACTTCTTCCTTTGAAGAGAAGCTGACAGATGAAAAGAACTTCCAGATTCAACAAGTCAGAGAGCTGAAAGGGAAGTTGAATTCTGTTTCTCAGAACTGGAAATTTGAAAGAGATCATCGGATTGAGTTTGAAGAGAAGTTGAAGGGTCAGGAAGAAAAGATCAAAGCTCAGGAAGAAAAGATTCAAGCCCAGGATGAAAGAATTGAAGTTCAAAGTGAAAGAATAGTGGTCTTAGAGAAGCAAGCTGAAGAATATCATAAAGACCTGAAGAAGATCAAGACTATTCTTAAGGGGCACATGTCAAAGGAAAAAGATCTGAAATAGCTAAATCTGATCTTTTTGTTGTATCTAGTTTTCTTTGTTGCTGAGATTTCGAATCTAATGAAAATTGTGCTTCTTGTTTCTTTTGTTGTTATTACTAATTTTTCAGGTACTTTGTTATTTTATTTTATTTTATTTTCCATTCCCTCGAATTCTTTTTGAAAATCACAAAGGGGGAGAAGGAAAAGATCCTTAAGAAAAATAATAACTCTAATAAGATTTTATCAAAGGGGGATAAGGAAAAGATCCTTAAGTAAAAAGAACTCTAATAAGAGTTTATCTAAGGGGGAGTTTTTCATTAAAGAAGACTTTCTTATTCGTAAATGAAATGTCACTCTAGAAATCGAGAATATAATCCTTAGAGTTTCAAAGCCTAAGGGGGAGTTAGTCGTATTCATCTATATCCTTAAAACAAGGGAGATAAGCTTTTTCTTCTTAGAATTTCTTTTTCGCAAGGATGTTTGTGCTTTCCAAAAAGGGGGAGATTGTTGAGTCAATATGGCTTTCCTTATGACTTTTCCATTCCTTCTTGTTTTGAAAATCAAAAACACCTTATCTTTAATAAAATTTCTTTTATAAGGAAAAATTCTTTCTTAAGGAAAATTACTTTTATAAGGAAAATTGCTTTTATAGGAAAAATGATTTCTTAAGAAAAATCGCTTTTATAAGGAAAATCACTTTCATAAGAAAAATTATCCTTATCATATTTTCATCCATATTTTTTTCTTAATTATGAGATTCAGATTCATTTCTATTTTCTCGGAATCGTTGAAACTTTGATATGAAGCATTCTGTTTTAAGATCCGAATTCTGGATAAGAACTGTAAGGAAGTTTCATTCTGAATTCCGGATACAAACTCTGATTAAGTTCTACTCCAGATTCAGGATAACGAATTCTTATGAAGTTCGATGACGAATTCTCATTACGAATTCTAATGAAGAATTCTCATTACAAATTCTAATGAAGAATTCTCATTCTGAATTCTGATGACGAATTCTCATTCCGAATTCTGATGAGGAAGTCTCATTACAAATTCTGATGAAGAATTCTCATTACGAATTATGATGATGAATTTGTATTCCGAATTCTCATTCCAAATTCTCTTATTAAACAGAATCTAATTATCTTTATTTTATACACTCTAAATTTATTCAGACCCTGAAAATTATTTTTTGGTTAGACTCTGAACTTTCATTTTGCTTATATTTTGACTACTCTTTATTATTCTCCTTACATTCTGAAACATCACTCTGAATATACACTATGAACTTTTTAGTTTAGATTTTAAACGGTGTCGTACATTCTGTTACACTTTTTTTGTTATAAAACGATTTTGTCCATTTTGTTATAAACTAACCGTTGTCTAAGTGACACGTGTACAGGTCCCTCCGATCTTTAAGGAAAATATGACCATTGGGAAAGAGGCCAACCTTACCTATAAATAGGAGCTCATTTGAAAGAGCTCAGTGCAAAAAGGATGACAGATCTTCGACTCATGTGATTACATGCTTGAAGTGATTACTAGAGAGAGAGGCTCTTATTAACTCTCAAAGCTTCGTGCGACTCTGAATGTTGGTGATTACATTCGAGGGCTTCTGTGGATAGGAAGACAGAGGTGCCGACTACCTTAAAGTTTGAGGGCTTCTCTGCTAAGGAAGACAGAGGTTGCCAACTACCTTGAAGTTGAGGGCTTGCGGGGATAGCAAGACAGAGACTCCGATCTTCGTATCGAGGTATTACCCTGGTGTGGGTAAGACAGACTTGCTTGAAAGTATAAATCAAGGGACCTTTATCCAAGGTTGTTGGATACCCTTCTCTTTGGGTTAAAAGACTTATATCTTATTTCTTGTAGTTCTACTACTTTTTTATATTCCGCTGTATATTGTATTGTAAGGGAAGTATAACTTTCTTATACTTTATTATTTGTACTCTGTTTCATTTAGATTCTATACGCTTTAAGGTAGAATCTCATAATATAATTTTTGTTAAGTTTCTTTTTCCGGAACCATATTTCCGGAACCTACTTTTGGAATCTCCTTCCAAGTTTTGTTTGGTGTTAGAGGAGTTGTGAATTTTCTTAAGTTTAACTTTGTTAAAATTATCCCTTTTCTTTTCTTAAGGAAAACATAGTTATTCTTAACTAACTTTAAAGGTTCCAAAGGAATTTTTAAAGTGTACAATTCACCCCCCCTCTTGTAAATTGAGCATCTACATCACTATTTCGATCCTACATTCCCAAAATCATCCAAGGCCATCTGAGAATGAAGGCCAGTGTCCAGAAGACACCTTTTCTTGACTATGTACATCATGCCCTGGTGGACCTAAATACGTTTCCCATAAAATGGCCATAAATACACGGAAAATTCATCCTCAGGAGAGTCCTCTCCTATCATAGTACTCCCAAGGGCTTCCAAGTCTCATCTCATCCCCCAAGATTCTAGTTTCACCCTGGTCTATGATTTACACCTTCGATCATCACTCAAATCTAAGGAATGCGAGGAACATCCTGATTGTGATTAACCTGAATCTATTTAAGATCATTATGATAGTAAAATCATCATCACCAAACGATGATAAACTTCATGGCTAAAATAGTCTTCACTAAACGATGTTAAATGGAAAGACCAAAATTATCCTCAACATGTGACGTTAAACTGCAAGGCCAAAATCATCCTCGCCACATGACGTTAAATAGAAAGGTCAAAATCATCCTCACTACATAACGATAAATTGCAGTGCCAAAATATTCCTCACCACACAAAGTTTAACTAAAAGTCCAAAATTGTCCACACCACAAGACGTTAATCAAAATGGCCAAAATCAACCCCACTGCATCAATCTAAACTACATATTAGTGGTTTAAGCCCCAAAGTTCCCTCTAATTCAGAATTTTCTATTCCTAATAAATGACATAGAATCCTCATAATACCTTTTTTCTCACACTGAGCATAGATCATGTTTTCTTATGCACTATAGTGAGAGATATAATGTGGCATAATGGAAAATAGTCTAGGAATTTGTTCCTAGAGGCATGACACTAAAAGGCATTTCACGATTCCATCCCCCCAAGAGGAACTCCATGTCCTCGGAATGTGATTTCAAGTAAGAACGTATCCCAATGGTGAAATGAATTCCTCACCCTATGTATAAATCATAACACCATAAGGGACACCTAATTCTGTGAATAAATAGCGTTCCCAAATATCCCCAATATGTCTTGATACACTTCTTCTATATTCCAAACTCCGTGATTTGAGTGATCTTGAATCCCCATAACCCTCCAAGGTTATCTGAGATGGAAGGACAGTTTCCTAAAGACTCCTTTTCATAACAATTCACATCATTCCCCGGTGGCACTACATATGTGACCCACAAAAGGACATTGATCAAAGGAAAATTCATCCCCCAGAGTGTATTATCCTATCTCTGTAAGCCAAATGGATTCCAAGCCTTGTCACATCCTCCTAATTTATGGAAACATAAATTCATGGTTTACACTTTCCTCCATACATATATCCTAGACATATCAGAATATATGGTCATGATTTATCTCTGGTCTATTTGGATGATTCTAAAGATATGTCATCCATATGTGTGATGTTGATCTGTGTAAAAAACAGGATTTCCCCCACTAGGTTCTAGTTTTCCTCGAATAATCACTGTTAAAATGATGATTTTGGATTCTCAGTGGCATCCCTCATTGAAGGTCACTTATCGTGTTTAGAAAGTGTGCAGTCTCTATAATCCACAATATCCATCTAAAATGGATGTCCAGTGTCATGTGGATACCTTTTCTTGACTATTAATATCATTCCCCATTGGCTCTGCATTTTTCACCCATAAGAATGGCTATCAATCAAAGTAAAATATGTCCACAGGAGAGTCCATTTCAGCTTCCGTATTCTCAATTGACTTTAATTTCTTGTCGCAACCCCAGATTTAGAAGACACAGGGATGACATATTATGTACCTTCTTCTTCCCAAGTCCCCCTGACCTAAAAACAATCTTAATTTACTTTTTCATTCACCATCTCTCCCTCACATAAGAAAAAAACGTGCGAGAACAGTTACCCACTTAAGCCGATTGGAATGTCCATAATTTCTTCAGGCACCACTTCTCGGGCCATCCACCCACTATGGCACCTAGTTTCAAAATAAATTCAAAATGTTGAAAATCCCATCAGGCCATCAGAAATGGAAGCTGAATGCCATGGAAAAACCATTTCTTGACTACGAATATCATGCCCCTATGGCTCTGCATATATCATCCACAAAAATGTCCATCAATAAAAGGTAAACTCATACCCATTAGAGTCCTTTCTAGATTTCATACACACAAATGACATTAATGTCTTATCACACCCCCGAATTTGGAAGACTTTAGGATGACGGCTTATGTAACTCTTTCTTCCCAAGTTCCCCTTACCTAAAAAGAGACTCTTAATTGAACTTATCAATCACCATTTCTCCCTCACAAAATAAATAGATGTGCGAGAATAGTTTCCTACATAAAGCTGACATAAATGAACCTAATTTATTCATACACCACTGTGTGGGCTAGCCTCCCACTATGGCTCCCAGTATCAAAATAAAGTCAAAATGTTGAAAATCATATCTTTCCATCAGAAATGGATGGTCGGTGTCATATGGACACCTATGCATAACTATGAATATCACTCCCCGGTGGCTCTGCATATATCACCCACAAAAATTCCCATCAATGAAAGCCAAATTCATCCATAAGTTAGTCTTTTCCTACCTTAGATGCCTAAAGCAGTTCTTGAGCCTCCTGCAAGTCCAGAATCCACAAATTTATGGTCAAGAAAAATCTGCATTCCATGTTTGAAGGATACTAGAACATTCAAGGTTAATCGTATCGAATTGGGGCCCTTGACCCATTAAGAATGGTCCTATTTGTTTGACTAATAACATTAATAATAAGTTTGGGTGGCAGGACAGTGAGCTTCCAGCAAAAAAGAATCCATACATTCCTATGGAAAATTCTGCAAAAGGGAACCTCTGGGAAAAAGTCAAGTATCAGACTGTTAAAAAAAAGGGAAACATTGATCCATTTGAAAAGGCATAATGCTTTTTAGGTCAAAAAACCATAGAGGACAGCCTAATAAAAAGTAAATTTATACCCACTAATCCCATGTCAAGTAGTTTTAGGATAAAATTAGGGTTATAATGAAAAAGTAATAAAATTTCGTGAGTTGTTTCATAAAACCTCATCAATAGTCGAACTACGCACGCTGAGATCCTTGTCGTATAAAAAAATTTAAATCCCAATTCAGTTATTTAAATTTATTAATTTCAAGTCATGGATTAAAATCAATGCCTAAATGAAATGGAATTGACATAGCATGAAAAGGAAAAGAAAGTGGATCCCAAGGAAAACTGGTTGCATCATATTCTATAAGATATATATGGTGGGCATGCACAACATAAAGCCTATGCTCAAATGCAAGATAGGATGTTTACAAGAGACTCTAAGTGGAATGAAATAGTTTACCCAATGATCAGTGTGACTCATCAACCGCACGGTATACTTTTAATAAATTTGACGTCTTGACCTATAAACTTTCCCGCAGTGCCTCTGCCTCTCTCATAGCTAGGAGGCCATTCATCTCTCCCTCTTTCTCTTGATAATTCCCCTCCTCAATAGTGGCTACGACCTGGGCATGCTCCTTCTTAAGATGCTCTAGTTTTTGGATTTGTTGCTCCACTTCCTTGTCAAGTTATTCCATCATGGAATCATGATTTATACATTTGTTCTACAACAGTGAAACTATTCCAACATGGTTGGTAGATTCATCAACAAGTATTTTCCATATAGCAAAAAGATATGCTACTGACTTCGCCTTAGAAAGTTTAGATTTTTTCAAACTAGTTGACTCTTGCACAACAACCACCAACCTTATAATTTCATAAATGTCATGATAGTTAAACCCACCACATTCCAAAACTAATAACTGGCTATTTAACAGGGGCAATTTCATTAGAATCTCATCCAATGGAGTCTAGGAGATTAATCTCCATATATTTCACCATGCCTTTTGTCGAGTGGGATGAAAATGGATAAGGCCTTCCCGATCAGCCTTGGAATCACTTCCTGAGGATAAAATATAGTCAGGAATGAATGTTACCATAGGGGGACATGATTTGGAAACTAGAACATGAATCAGCCTGACGACAGTGTTGGCGCCAAAAATATGGCCCGAAAGAAAGGAGCAAGAAGGCCGGCGCGCTGCCTCGCGAAGCACCGCCGTGAAGCACCGACGCGAAGCCCCGCCGCGAAGCGCTCCAACCCTCGCGGCCTCGCGAAGCTCCAGAGGCGGTGATGCTCCATGAACGCATTTGACGTTCGCGAGCCGCCGCGAAACTCCAGAGGCGGTGATGCTCCGCGAACGCATTTGACATTCGCGAGCCGCCGCGAAGCTCCGGAGGCGGTGATTCTCCACGAAGGCCTTTGACGTTCGTGAGTGCGCCGCGAAGCACCGGAGGCGGCGCGCGAGTTCTGCTTTACGGCATCCCTTCCCTATAAATACCAACCTCCCCCTGAGTCCCCCGGACGGACAATATGACCTTTCAGCATCTCCTCTCCCGAATCGCGAAGCACCCTTTACCCCGGGAATCATGAGCTCCGTGAGGTATTTCTACTTCGTGAGACGCCTCTGTTTTGTCTCGTTTTGAGGCCCTATTCCGAGAGGGATGCCCTTCGCGAAGCTCAAGGGCATTCGCAAAGGAAGGGGATTCCCAAGGGAACCCGAGCAGCCGCGGAGCACTTATGCTTCGTGAAACACCCAACCCATACTAGTGATCCCTATGCTAAGGCAGGACCACTTCACATCGCGAAGCACACTGCTTCGCAGGACCCTGCTTCGCGAGACACCCCTTCTTCGCGAGGCAGTGCTCCGCGAACACTGTTCCACTTCGCGAAGCACCTTCTACTCACACCCATGCCCCATGCCAAGTCCATGGCACTCCACTTCGCGAAGAACACTCCTTTGCTTAGCGATTCCTCTTCCTGTGCGACCATCCAGGTTTGCACGATGTGATTTCAAAATCCCATGGACAATACCACCCGTAGCGTTGCTTCGCCTAATGCTTCTTCGCATAGGCACGCTAATGGATATTGCTTCTTTGCATAGCCACGCTAACATGGACCCCTCGATGGTTCGTTCCACAACCCCCCTTTACCATGGCCTTACTGGTACCTTCACTTCCCCAAGGACCATAGGGTACCGGTTATGTAAGTCCTAGGGGTGTGGAGTGAACCCACCTCGTCCGAGCTGCAGGACATTAAATTTCCAAGCACCACGTCCTCAACACATGACGTTAAACTATGACCCAACCTCGTCTCCCTCACGAAGGGTCCCCCCAGGTCAAACATTCTTTACGCCCACTTGTCTCCACAGGAATGGAACTCTTCCTCACATGGAATGAGATCCTCCTTGTCGGAGTGGCCTATGTTCGTAGGGGAAGGGCTGCCTCAGAGCATAAGCCCCTAACCTTTCGTACGGATGATTGCACCTGTGCATCTACGTACTTCCCAACTACCGAGGTCAGTGGAGGGCATGATATGGGAAGAGGTATCTCCCATCTTTGGACAAAGGTCCATCTTTCCCGCACTTCATCGCACTTTGGGCCTCCATCCTGGAGTAAGTCCCAGCACCATGGGCCGCCTAACACGTAAGCCCCTCTTCGCTTCTCACGGACGCATCCTTCGCGACGTGATCGTCAGGTCCTTACAACCTCTTGTTTCTCACACTGAGCATGACTCACGTGGGCTTAGAGTGAGCACCGACCCTGACACCGATCCCATTTGAACTACGAGGTCTTTGATCCATGTCAAGGAATGCTACGTAGGAAGCCTCCCTGAGGTTCAAGCCCACCCGTCATTTCACGTCGGGTCTCATTCCCGTCCAGCACGACGTTAAACTGCATTCTGGTCTAGTGGTAAGCCGTTGTGACCCATCCCATTTGAACTACGAGGTCTTTGATCCATATCAAGGCATGGTACGTAGGAAGCCTCCCTGAGGTTCAAGCCCACCCGTCATTTCACGTCGGGTCTCATTCCCGTCTAGCACGATGTTAAACTGCATTCTGGTCCAGTGGTAAGCCGTTGTGACCCATCCCATTTGAACTACGAGGTCTTTGATCCATGTCAAGGCATGGTACGTAGGAAGCCTCCATGAGGTTCAAGCCCACCCGTCATTTCACGTCGGGTCTCATTCCCTTCCAGAACGACATTAAACTGCATTCTGGTCCAGTGGTAAGCCGTTGTGACCTATCCCACCTGAACTATGAGGACTTTGATCCATGCCAAGGCATGGTATGTAGGAATCCTCCATCAGGTTCAAGCCACATTTCTCGGTCGTTCATTCACGTCGAGTTTCACCCCCGTCCAGCATGACGTTAAACTGCATGTCTCGTCCCGCATGACGTTAAACTGCATGCCCCTCTTGTCCCGCATGACGTTAAACTGCACACCCACCTGAACTACGAGTTCTTTGATCAATGTCAAGGCATGGTACGTAGGAAGCCTTCCAGAGGTTAAAGACCACCATTCATTGGACCAAGGTCCACTTTCACGTCGTTTTCTATCTACGTCCAGCACGACGTTAAACTACAATTCCAGTCTGACGGCAACCCGTTGTGACTTACCCGAACTACGAGGTCTTTGAACCATGTCAAGGCATGGTACGTAGGAAGCCTCTAGGAGGTTCAAACCCACCATCCGGTCATTCTGACCTCATTTGCGTTGGTTCACCCCCGTCCCGCATGACGTTAAACTGCATTCCCCAACCCGAACTACGAGGTCTTTGATCCATGTCAAGGCATGGTACGTAGGAAGCCTCCCCGAGGTTCAAGCCCAACTCACATCGGACCAAGGTCCCTCACTTACGTCGGTTCGCCAACACCCACCGCCCGTTGTTTATTCACGTCAGGGTTCACTATCATCCTGCATGACGTTAAAATGTATTCCATCAATCCTGAACTACATAGACTTTGATTCCCTACCACGGGGATACGTAGGACGCCTCGTCAAGGCTCAAGACCAACATCACTGTCGCCCCTACGATGGTCCCATTTCATTCCCCCTCCACTCCATTCATCCACCTATCACCCATCCTGATTCTCGCCCGGACCTCATGTCTCGGTGATACCATGTCGGTATGCTCTTCTTCGCAGCCGCCCATGGGCTGGCCCCGATATCGGCATTCCTTCAAGGAAAATCCCCTCAATCCGATCTACCCTAGGTAATGCTCTGGTTGGGTTGATCCGTCTCTTCTAGACGTTAAACTCGCAGCATACCCTGTGTTAAACACGGGAAGCTGAGGAAAACCTCAAATATGTGTCTATGACATATAATTCCCCGCACTCGATATGGGATGCCTCGGGCTTCCATGCCCTCGAGAAGCCCTGTAACCAGGGACAACCGACAGACATGCCAGGTTCCCCAGCATCCAGACACGCTACTGATGCCTCAACGTGACTACTCCCCCGACTGAAGGTTGCTGCACTGACCAGACCCCTTGGAATGTCCCGACAGAAGCAGTGTAATTAACCGGCGTCCATGGAAACATGGAACTGGGAAGAGTTTCACGAACTACGTATTAAATCTATGAGGGAGGCCCGGACTAGGTGACGAGCTCCGAGGAGGAATCCATGGAGGGAAGAACCGACATCCCATCATCCCGTTTCGATCAAGGAGTAGACGTACCTGAACAAGGAACAGATGCCGCCCGCCTTTGGAAAGCAGGAATGAGGGGCAACAGAGTCGCGCGTCCTCCTCCGCGTGACGGACGGATGCGCGCGTGCCCCGGCGGAAAGCATCAGAAACAGAAATGGTGAACCCGACGTGAAATTCTTCTCCTCAGTATGGAGATTAGTAGCGTTCGAGACACCAGTAGATTGACGTGTCACCGGATCCAGATATCCAGCGCCTGGTCCCGCCAAGCAAATAGCGGGCCTGTCGTGAAACTCACTGGAAGTCGGGACAGTAGAACGTAGGGCACTCCGTTCTGCAGCATGTTGGCGTGGATCCTTCTTACAGATGTGGAGAATGAAAGGACGCTGGGGCACTGGCTGTCAATCCTTTTCCTCTCAGTACTGATGAGTTGATCCCTTCGTTTCTCAGGAACTAGGTTGCTGTTACGAAGACGCGATCACCGCCTGCTAGCCTACGCAGGGGCAGGGGCAATGTTGCCACAGCCGCCCCACATGGCGCCGCTACTGCTACGACGGCTGCCACATCGTGAAATACGGGGTGCCCACGTCCCCTTTCCCCATCAGAGGTCATCTAGCGAGGGGTAATCAACAACCTCGTGCGTAGGTACGAGGAGGAAGGGGTCATCCCAACCAGGGATATGGCCCGCCTGGACCTGGAGGCATCCAGGCCCCGCCGTCAACGCCGCCCTAACAGGCCGCGTAGGGAGCCCCTACTCCCCACCCCAACATTCAACCGTTTCGGGAGCCTGTCTCCGGAACGCCTTGACGACTCCTCACCTTACGCTGATGAGGCGGGCGCCGTCTGGCTCAGCCCGCTCAGGGTCCCAACCAAAGGGCTCTAGGCGAGAGCTCCCGCCCGGCCGCGTCAGCACCGCCATCAGACTCTGCAGGAAGATCAGGCAGGCCATGCCCCTGCACCACCTGCACCAGCTCGCCTGACCCCGACGTCAGCACCGGGCCCGGGTCGAGGATGCTCGCCTAGGCGCGTCGACGTCGACAGCTACAGTGGCCCGAGCCACCGCCGACGTGCATCACGAAGCCCCTGCATACACTGAGCAGGGGCACTCTTTTACCCAACTAGGATCGAGACCCCAACTTCCCCCCGGGAAGGCTGGGCTGACTCTCCGGGTTGCCGGCCCAAGTGGTGATCACCGCGAGCTAACCCGCGGTGATGTCACCCCGTACGGAGGTCCTCCCCGTACCACTACTTCACAGAGCATGGGCCTTCCCCGCTCCGAAGTCCGTCATAGAGGCATGCCTCGTGCTACCCCCATCCCGCAGGAAGACCTGCCCCGCGGTAGTGACGCTCAGCGCGGAAACATTTCCCGCGCCCACTATGCAGGGTATGGAGTCCATCATCCTGCCCCCGATCGCCATCCTCAAGGCACCGTCCATCTTGTCCTTCTCCAACGTGGGGGCCCTCCCTACGTCCTCTCTGCAACCAGCGAAGGTCCTCCTCGCCCCAGCAACTATAGGAGTGAAGGCCAGCCTCGCTCCGCCCGCAGTGACCATGGAGGTCCTCCCCATGCTCCTACCGGTTCCAACAGAGGCCCCGCCCACATGGGTACTGTTCATGGAGGTCCTCCCCATGTACCCTTCGACATTTTCCCCGGTGCCCCTCGCACCTCGACCATCATGAGTGGGGGCCCTCTCCGCCATTGCGCCAGCACCGCTCCGAGACTCCATGATGGGGATCAACCCTGTCCCGAAGAGCCACCCCGGGGTAGGATAGCAGGTCGTCGCCGCCACAAGATGAATCCTGGGAAGGCCCAGGTGGAGATCAAACATGCCCGCTTCTCCGAATTGGAAGCGGAATGAGATTCAGCGATGGAACCTTCTCCCCGTTCCTCCGTATCAAGGACTGGGGCAGGAACCAGACGCGTTAGCCTCATTCTCCTGGAATTTGAGGTCCACCGGATTCCCACCTCCCTCCGCAGGTACATCCAGGAGGAAGAGATTCTGAGAACTCCGCAGGTCTCGACCGTGCAATCGCCACCATCGTCACCAGAAGCGCCCTCTACCTCTACCAGAGATCACGGAGAGCTATTTTGGGGGCCAATGGCGGTAGAGATACAACATGACCAGGAGCCGGTAGCTGCAATTCCTGCACCGGAAGCTGTGGTCATCAGCCCATCGTACCGTGACGTCGTGGCCAGGTCACCCTGCTCTTCGGAGGATGGCCCGGAGTTCGGCGGCCAGTCAGCTCGTTCGCCGAATTCTCCGCCGCCGAGCTTACTATCCCAGAGGTCCGCCTCGGTACCGCTATCGGTCCCTCAGTCGCCCCCGGTTGATGAGTGGGGCAACATAGGGCCAGACCCTGAGTCCGAACCCAGGAGCTTCTGGAGTATTCTTGCAGCGGATTACTTCCCGGAGAAGTTCTGGCCGACGGCAGCTCTGAATTTTCGCGTACCGGAGTTTCTTATCCCTGAAGAAGTGGGGTGCTTTTGTCGAACCCTATGGGCGACAAACTTCCGCCTCCGTTATGAACGGGTGGTGTACCCCAGAAGTCGAGAGCACATCGATGAAATCGGCGAGCAGTGTCGCCTGATCGATGCGGCCCACTTCTTGTGGCCCAGCACCCTGAGTCGCCAGGCCACCAGAACGTCCTCCAACGAAAATGCGTTCAGAGTCTTAAAGCACTCCGCAGGATCGTCAGGGAAGCCACCCCCATGTGAAAGTCCGTGGTTGGGGACACTATGCCGCTCTCCTCTTCGACCCTATCCGACGGCAGCCCGATTCGCCATGCGACATCGAGGACATGCCCTCAAGAGGGGTCGCAGTCCACATGACCGACATTGTGGATAAGGAAGATGAGCTTGAATTCCTTGATGGAGACTTACCACCCAAGGGCGTACCGCCACTGCTCGACCCATCAGGGAGAGTTACCCATCAGCAGAGGAACCTTTTTGGTCTCCTCGTACCCACCAAGTCGCTCGTACTCGGTCGAAACACCGGCAAGGGTAAGGAGCACGTCGGAACAGTCAAGCACTCCGACCCATCCGCCTCTATGCAGAAAACGGACGAGGATCCTGAGAAGGCCAGGTTACGCCAGCAGCTTGCTGAGTAGAAGAGGCTGGTTGACGAACTCTTGGTTGAGCACGCCGCAGAGCGGCGACCCGACTATGGTAATCCCAGGCCGGGGCAGCAGGGGCAGGAACAATCTCCCCCGGCGAGATGCCTCCGGGCCACACTGATCATGCTACTGTCGTAGACAGGGCAGAAGCCGGAACGTACGGAAAGAGGGCGTGATACGTCTCGCCAAACCCCCCCGAGCGACGGGGAAATCTGAAGAATCCAACCCGGGTTCCCCCAGTCACCCCGCAGGTCGTCCAGCCAGTCGACCCACGAGCGGCCGAAGCCATCTACCGTGTTGAAGAACCTGGAAATGCACTTGTGGTTAGGGATCGCCGTCAAGACAGGGACCCCCACCCGGAGGATCTTATCACGGCGCTCACAGCCCGCCTCGAAGCATTGGAAACGCGGCAGGTGGCGGTCCCACCGGATGGCAAGCCTTATCCTGCGTGGGTGGATGATATGCCCGCACCTCCGGGTTTTGGGAACCCCAATTTCTCGCCTTTTAACGAGACAGGGGACCCGCCACAGCACTTGGCTCATTTTTCTTCCAGGTGTGGCCCCATGCTGGGGACCTCGGCTCAGCAAGAAGCCGCCAAGCTCCGATGTTTCGTACAAACATTGGAAGGTCCAACATTCGTATGGTACAACCAGCTCCCTATCGGATCGGTGACCGGTTGGGAGGATCTTCGCCGACAGTTCATATACCAGTTCAGCTCCACCACGTGGAAGACCAGCATCAGAGACCTCTTCAAGTTCAAACAGAGGCCTGATGAGCGAGTCGCAGATTTCATCGCTCGGTGGAAGGGACTTACGTATTCCCTAGATATGCCACTGACTCAAGAGAAATTACTGACGATGTGTGTGGGGAACGTCAAGACAGAGCTGGTACCCTCCCTGATCACCCAGAACTACCCTGGAGGGTTCAGAGATTTCTCAGATAAGGCTCAACGCCTCGA
The DNA here is from genome assembly GCA_963277665.1 of Viscum album. Taxonomy (NCBI): domain Eukaryota; kingdom Viridiplantae; phylum Streptophyta; class Magnoliopsida; order Santalales; family Viscaceae; genus Viscum; species Viscum album. The sequence goes on from OY728139.1 coordinate 701,502,716, forward strand.
GGAAGCCCTGCAACAGGCTAGTCAGGCTAGTCATGCACGTTTTTTCCCCTATGATCCCGGCCAAGAGGGCCGCCAGGGCTGAACCCGCCGCGATGGCCCAAATAGAAGCCCCCAGGCAGCTGGAGTTACTGCCGGCGGCACCACCCCTGCAACCCTGCAGAGGACCTCCACCTCAAGCACAGGATTCTGCCCAGCAGCGACCGCCTCAGAACCGACAGGTTCCCCCGCGCAATGCGCCACCGCCACCTAGGCGAGACAATCAGGCGCCGCCTCCTTAGCATGCCCCTCCGGCCCCACGTCAGGGCCAGGCCCCCAGGGCCCCATATCTGGGAAGAAGGTACCATACCTATTCGTTCAACGAAAATCAAGTCCCTAGCTATTTCCGAAGTGCTCTAGAGCAAGGGATTGTGCGCTTGCCCGAGTGCAGAAGGCCGGCAGAGGCAAATATAATCGATCACCCCAACTACTGCCCTTATCATCGGTGTCTAGGGCACACCCTCAAGAAATGATATGTGTTTAAAGACTGGCTTCAAGACCAAGTCAATAACAACATAGTCAAGTTGGGCCCGGCACCAGCGCAAGTGGCGGGTGTCTTTGCAGGATTAGAAATCGGTAGCGACAGTGAAGGTGAGTGGAAGCAGGTCCCCAGCCGCGGATCCCGGAAATACGACGACTGGATGGCTCGAAAAACCATCGTTCGTGCCCAAGGTATCATCCGGGCGTGCCTGAAGCAGTCGGAACCTTCAGAAGAAGTAGTCGGTGCCTCCGCATCATCTTCACAGTCGGCCCCTTCCCAAAAGGGCAAGCAGCGGCGACGTAAGAAGAAACAACACGCACCGCCGGTGCCGTCGTCATCCCGCACTCTCAGTGATTTTATGCCCCCTGAAATGGGGATTTTTCCCAGAATCCGCCCAGCGGTGGATGACTCCTCGAGCGACAGCCAAGGGTACGCTTCGGTTAACACCGTGGAGCTGGTAAATCCCTATATGACCCCCGACGAGGGGGAACGTCAGGCAGACCTCCCCAACATTCCCAGCTAACGTCAACGTCAGCAGAATCGCAACCGCACCAGTCATCGAGATATGTCAGCAGGCACTTTTGGCCAAGCCGTGCACGCTACTGAGACCAGGAAACAGGCTCATCGCAGATCTCAGCACGCGCAACCCCATCTAACACCCTTGGCTCTACCTCCACCGCCGTTCGTGCTACTGGATCGGGGAGTGCTGCCTCGTTCGCATCACGGTCAGTCTTGCCCGGCTACAGGCCAGCCTCCGCTGTCCAATCCTAGTCTGGAAACTACTCTACAGGCTTCTACTAGTAGGCAGAAAGATGTGCCCAGTACTAGTCGATCGCCAGTTCAACCGGCAGGACCCGCTATTCCTCCAAATGTCGATCGACCTCCTGTAAGTAGAGGTTCACGTTTGACACGAAAGTATGATGTCCTGAAGCACCTGGCTGGCATTCCAGCAAGGCTCTCCATCCTTGAGGCCCTTTTCCTGTCATCTGAAATGCGCAAGGCACTTGCCGAGGCCCTAAGGATCCCCCTCCAGTTTGAGACGGAGGTGGCAGCTGCAGAAGCCTTTCATACCGAGGCGATTGAAAACGCCGAATGTCAGGCGGTTATCTCGTTCTCTGGTGAAGATGAGTACCCTCCTATACAGGGTCACATTCGCCCGCTGTACATCACTGGCCACTTCAATGGCGTGGAAATCCACCGCTGCCTCATTGACACGGGTTCCGGAATCAATTTAATTCCGACCCGGACATTGCGAAAGCTGGGTCTGTCTGAAGGTGATTTAACTCCCTCTGACCTCAGGATCCAGGGGTACGATAGGACCGAGCAAACCCCAGTCGGCAGGATCCGCCTGAAGACTTAGTTCGGTGGCTTAATTGCCAGCACCGAGTTCATGGTCGTCTCTCAGGACACCGCCTACAATGCATTGATGGGTAGGCCATGGCTCCATCTGCATGCAGCGGTCCCTTCGTCGTACCACCAGTGCCTCAAGTACTCCCTCAATGGTCGAGTAGGCGTGCTCCAAGGAGATGCGTCCCCTTTCGCTTCTTGTGAGGCCCGCTATCTGGATGCGGGTTATTACAAAAGTAAGGATAATCAAATCCTAGTAAGTGAGGATGAACCCACCCCGGTCACAAGTGACCCCTGGGAAAGCATGGATGACGCCTACATCCTTCCGATCCACCGGTTGGAGGCCACGGCCCCCGACATCGGGCAATGTTTTGTTGTTTCAGGTACGCAAGGAAGGCATGTTCCCGTGTCCAAGCGACGACGGAAAATCACCTCGTACACCTACATCAACCAGGCTCAAGTCATCCCGGAACCTCCTACCCCTGTACGGTACTGGGACGTCAAGCTTATGACGATGGCGGTGCGCCATACGTGTCTCTTCCGCCGGGCTGGAATTAACCGACTCAGGCCGACACGTCACCACTGCTTTGATATCATCAAACGAGACCCCTTAGGCCGAAGGCCAGATGGGATAGGGTCGACTGCCTTCATTGCTATGGTCTCAATGGCAAGCGAGTCTCCCGATGTGATGACCGCTGCTGCCCAAGCCGGCACCAGCTTCCCCTCGGTTTTTGATAGCCCAAAATTGTCTTCCGTCGCGGGAAGTCCCCCCACGGGTGGGGAGGAAGACCAGGAGGATGCTCCCACCGCCTTTGAAGAAGGCGTCTCTACCACGGTTGATGAACTGGTACAGGTGAACCTTGGCAGCGAGGTAGATCCGAAACCCACATTGATCAGTGCAGCCATGTCCCCTGAGGAGCGGTAGAAGTACGTAGACTTCCTCAAACAGCACGGTGATGTGTTTGCTTGGAGTTACAACGAGATGCCAGGGCTAGATCCCCAGGTGTCCGTTCACCGTTTGGGCCTCCCGGCAAAACACCGTGGGTTTAAGCAGCCTCCCAGGAAGATGCACCCTTCCCATGGTGCCATGGTTGAGGCCGAAGTTGATAAGCTAATCAAATCCAACTTCATTAAAGAGGTCCAGTACCCCAAGTGGCTTGCCAACATTGTGCCAGTCAAGAAGAAGAATGGGCAGATCAGGGTCTGCATCGACTTCCACGATCTTAATCGCCACTTCCCAAAGGATGACTTCCCACTCCCAGTGTCGGAGCTGTTGATTGACGCCACGGCCAGGTTCCAGGCCCTCTCTTTCATGGATGGGTATTCCGGGTATAACTAGATCCGGATGGCCCCCGAAGACGAGGAGTCCACTGCCTTCAGGGCTCCCCAAGGCACCTTTTGCTACCAGGTAATGCCATTCGGTTTGAAAAATGCAAGTGCCACTTATCAGAGGGCCATGCATCGCATATTCAAACCGATCCTCGGGACATTGGTGGAGTGCTACGTGGATGACCTCATTGTCAAATCATGTCAGCGCCAGGACCATCTCAAAGACCTTGAGAAAGTGTTCGGTTTCCTCCGTTCCCGTCACCTGAAGATGAACCCGTTGAAGTGTGCCTTCGGGGTCACCTCCAGGAAGTTTTTGGGATTTGTTGTCAGATACCGAGGTATCGAGATCGAACCAGAGAAGATCATGGCCATCAGCCAAATGCCTCCCCCGAGCAACATTCGGGAGCTTCGAGGCCTTCAAGGCCCCTTAGCCTATATATGCCGATTCATCGCGAATCTGTCCGGAAAGTGTAAGCCCTTTTCACGGATCATGAAGAAGGGCGCCGCCTACTAATGGGATTAGGAGTGCCGGACCGCCTTCGAGGAAATCAAGCAGTATCTGCTCCAACCTCCGGTCTTGATGCCACCCGTCTCCAGAAAGCCGCGAGTCCTTTATTTGACCGCCCTAGAGAGATCCCTTGGTGCGCTGCTCGCCCAGAAGAATAACAAGGGTACTGAGAACAGTCTCTAATATCTCAGCCGCATGCTTCTCAATACGGAGGTAAGATACTCCCCAATAGAAAAGAGCTTCCTTGCGCTTGTATTCGCCGTGCAGAAGTTGCGACATTACCTGCAACACCATGAGGTGCAATTGGTCTCCCGGGTGGACCCACTGAAGTACATCCTGAACCGCCCCATGCTGACTGGCCGACTAGCACGGTGGGCAGTGATTCTTCAGCAGTTTGATATCAGGTTTGTACCTCAGAAGGCCATTAAGGGACAGGCATTGGCAGACTTTTTAGCTGCCCATCCAACCTCCGTGGATCAATCCATGGACCTGGATTTCCCTGATGAGACGATCCTCTCAGTCGATCATGTTGTCCCGTGTTGGCAAATGCATTTCGACGGCGCCTCCCGGAGCCCCACCGGTAGGAGGCTCAACAATCCCAAGCTCAACAGAGTGGGCCTGGGTATTGTCTTCATCACCCCGGCACAGGCCGTCCTGCAATACTCGTTCTTGCTGTCAGAAGGTTTTACGAACAACGAGGCAGAGTTCCAGGCCCTCATTATCGGCCTCATGTTGGCCCTTGAGATCCATGTTCCCCATCTACATGTGAAGGGAGATTCCGAGCTGGTAATCAAACAGGTTAATGGCGACTACGTTGTCAGGAAGCTGGAGCTTGCACCGTTGCTGGAGTATACCCTCCGCCTAATGGCCCAATTCTCTTCTCGACCAGAGGTTACCCATGTCCCACGGTCGCAGAACGGCCAAGCAGACGCCCTGGATGGTTTGGCCGCATCGCTCGCAGAACCCAAGCAAGATGATTTGATCATACATGTGGCACACCGGAGAGTTATTGCTCCCGTCACCCAAGAGGACAATGACGGCCTGCGGGTATGCCACCTCACCGCCGGACCCTCTACATCAGGTGTCCCGGGTTCGTCAGACGTGGTGGTTGAAGCCACTCCCGACTGGAGGGAACCTTTTGTCGAGTATCTCTAAAATGGTCGCCTCTCGGACGACAGGGCTGAGCGTGAGCGAATCCGACGCCGCGCGCTGCAATTTACCCTCCAGAGCAGCCCCAGTCTTGAAAAAACCCTTTATAAGAGGAGTTTCGATGGTGTCCTCCTCTGTTGCATCCAAGGAGTAGAGATACCTCAAGTCATGCAAGAGGTTCACGCCGATTCCTGTGGCGCCCATCAAGCTGGGCCGAAGCTGTCCCATCAAATCCGGAGGTTAGCGTACTTTTGGCCCTCTATGAACCACGATTGTATTGGGTATGCCAAGAGATGCCATGCGTGCCAAGTTCACACCAACTTCTTGCATCGGCCGCCGGAGCCCCTCCACCCCACCAAGTACTCTTGGTCATTTGCGGTATGGGGGCTTGATGTAGTGGGACCGTATCCACCGGCAACAGCCCGCTAGTGTAGGTTCATCCTGACTGCTACAGATTTCTTCTCCAAGTGGGCAGAGGCAGTTCCTCTCAAAGAGGTCAAGGCCCGTTCCATCGTTGACTTTGTGAGCTCCAACATTATCCACCGGTTTGGGGTACCTCACGCCGTCCTCACCGATAACGGCACCAACTTCCGAGAAGCTGAATTGAAGAAATTGTATGCCAAGTACAACATCCGGTCGAACCATACCTCCCGCTACCATGCGCAGGCGAATGGACAGATCGAGGCATTCAACAAGACCCTCTCTAACATTCTGCAGAAGATGGTTGGTCAGAACAAGAAAGGTTGGCCGGACAAGCTCCCCAACGCCCTCTGGGCTTACCGAACGACGACTCGCAACTCTACCCAGGTGACCCCATATTCCCTGGTGTATGGAGCTGAGGTCGTCCTACCCATTGAGATCCAGCTGCCGTCGTTACGCACTACAGTTTATGACCACCAGACATCAGATGAGGTAGCCGAGATCCATCTAGCTGAATTAGAAGCACTGGACGAGAACCGGCTTCGTGCCTTGCACAATCTGGAAAGGCATCAGGACAAGATAGGGAGAGCCTTTGACAAGAAGGTTCGTCTCCGCTATTTTCTACAGGGTGACCTGGTACTGGCCCTTCGAGCGCCAATGATTCCTGGTAGGAAACCGCCCAAATTAGAACCCAAATGGGAAGGGCATTATATCATCCATAAGGTTTACCCCAATGGAGCATACTCCTTGGTGACCATAGATGGAGAGCGTATAATCCCTCCCACTAATTCCAAATTCCTCAAACGATACTTTTCCTAGGGAAAAAAAGGGTCCTGCACGACCCTAAACTGCAAAATGGTCCTGCACGACCTTAAACTGCATCTTCGTCCTGCACGACCCTAAACTGCAAAATGGTCCCACACGACCTTAAACGGCATCTTCGTCCTACAAGACGGTAAACTGCAAAATGGTCCCGCACGACCTTAAACTGCATCTTCTTCCTGCAAGACGGTAAACTGTGAAATGGTCCCGCACGACCTTAAACTGCACATTATGGTCCAACATGACTCTAAACTGTAAAGTCCTGCATGACCATAAACTGCATCTTTGTCGTACAAGACATTAAAATGCAAGCCGATCAGGCCTTCTTGACTAAGGCTTAGCCTCAGGCCTCTTGGACTCTTCGGGCCCCTGGCCCCGTCTTCACCGCAAGACGTTAAACAGCAAGCTGGTCAGGTCTCCCTGACCGCGGCCCGGCCTCAGGCCCCCTGGTTTTCCCTGATCTATTCTCTTGCCGGATTTTACGGTATGGTGTAGGACTACGTCATCATTCATGTCGGATTACTCGTCGTACCGTACATATCCCCAAATGAGATGCTTCTTATTGTCCCGCATGACGTTAAACTGCATTTCTAGAACTACGTATGGCTTGATTCTCATCCTTATGAGATACGTAGGAACGCTCGGACGCCTCATCTTGAGCCCAGCCCCAAGCTTTTCCCTTCCACTATTCCCCCTAGGAATAGTTTTCTTGGAGGATCTTTGTGTAGCAGGGAGTAGGCTTTCTTGGCCCCGCTTATGCAACCCTGCTCACACAAGGATTGTAAGGGTCGCACCATGTTCCTGCTCCCGTTCTTCTATTCCTTCCACGTCCTCACCGCATGACGCAAAACTGCATGGCCTTCAAGAACTACGAATGGCTTGATTCTAATCCTTATGAGATATGAAGGAACTCCCGGACATTTCGTCCGTTGGCCCAGCCCAAAAGCCAAAATCTCCCCCTCGGGTCAAGACACGGCAGGGTGCACACTTTTACCCCAACTCACATCGAGCAAGCCTCGACCCAGCAGCACATCCCCCCTGGAGGTGTTTTCCCCTTTCGTGGATGGATACAGCTATGCCTCACCCACTCTTTGACTGGGATTCCATCATTTTTCACACCCAGAGGGACCCCCAAGAATGGTCTGGATAGAATGACCAAGGGCTCTCCTACCGATACGGGCCAACGCCCTCGAGGGTTTTCAAGCAACAAGCCGATACAAGTCCCGCGTTGCGAATTTGGCATGCGGTCGACGCTCATTTGTTGCTCCCATAATGGGTCACCACAGGAACGCTATGTTTCGAACATGGTCAATAGTGTCCTGGATCTTCGGGTCCACCCCGAGATGTCCCAGACATCAAGTGCAGTGATTCATTCTGCCCCATCCCGAGGTGACAAACTTCCCCCAGGTGGTGCTAGTGATCGGGCCCACGGCCCCGATACCTCATAGGGGTGTACGGTGTGATGTGGGACTATGTCCTCATTCACGTCGGGATCATGTAACATGCCGTACGCCCTCCCTTTACAAGGCCCAGCCTTAGGACCCTTGGCCTTCTCGGGTCCCTGACCCTCATCCTCATGAAAGACGTTAAACTGCAAACCAGTCAGGCCTTCCTGACTGATGCCTGACCATAGGCCCCTTGGCCTTTCCGGGCCACGGCCCAGGTCCCCTCTTACCCAAGGTGTACGGTGTGATGTGGGACTATGTCCTCATTCACATCGGGATCATGTACCATGCCGTACACCCTCCCTTTACGAGGCCCAGCCTCAGGCCCCTTGGCCTCCACGGGTCCCCGACCCTCGTCCTCATGTAAGACGTTAAACTGCAAACCAGTCAGGCCTTCCTGACTGCTGCCTGACCTTAGGCCCCTTGGCCTTTCTGGGCCACGGCCCAGGTCCCCTCTTACCCAAGGTGTACGGTGTGATGTGGGACTATGTCCTCATTCACGTCAGGATCATGTACCATGTCGTACGCCCTCCCTTTACGAGGCCCAGCCTCAGGCCCCTTGGCCTCCTCGGGTCCCCGAACCTCGTCCCCATTGCAAGACGTTAAACTACAAGTAGGCCAGGCCTTCCTGACCAATTTATAACCATCAGGACCCTTGGCCTTTCCGGGCCACGACCCAGGTCCTCTCTTATAGGAGTGTACGGTGTGGTGTGGGACTACGTTCTCATTCACGTCGGCTTCTTCGCCATACCGCACACCTCCCTTGTTTAGGGGTATATTGCCCCTCTTCTCGTCCAGTATAAAGTTAAACTACATCTAGAGAACTACGTGTGGCTTTATTTCCATCCTCATGGGATACGTAGGACCACCTGAATGTACAAGATTCGGGTCCAGCCCCATCTCTCGGGAATCCTCATCCCATCTTGGCCCCTTCGCCTATCCTTCCTCCATGAGAGGATTATATGGTGTGGTGTGGGACTATGTCCTCATTCACGTCGGTCCCGTAATGACCACGCCATGTACCTCCCCCTACTAAGCTGTTTCGTCAATCCCTTTTCGGCGGTTCACCAATGTGCCTAAGAGTACTCTGGTTTATTACCTGGAATGTCGAGCTTTACTCGGACACGTCCGCACCCGCTTTCCAGGCTTTTTGTATCCCTGCATCAGGGTTTTCATCATCTTTCACACTCGGAGGGACCCCCAAGAATGGCCTGGATACAATGCCCAAGGGCTCTCCTACCGATACGGGCCAACGCCCCCGAGGGTTTCGGACAGCAAATCGATAAAATCCCGCGTTGCGAATATGGTCAGCGGTCAATGCTTGTTTGTTGTTCCCACCTCAGGCTAACGCGATATGGACACTGTGGTTCCACCATGGTTAACAGTTTTCCTCTATCGCCATGCCAATTCATTAAGCCCAAATGCCGGGTACACGATTCACACCCTTCATCACTTCATCATGTCCAAGTAGAGTCTCAGAACTCTTGGTACATTTCCTCCGTGCACGTCTGCGCGTTGGGGGAACAAGCTACATCGAAAGTGTCCTTCGGAACTCTCTACTGACTCCCCTTTGATGGACGCCCCAAGTATTGCGATGAGGATACCCCCCTTGTTTCCCACACCGAGTTTATCTCACGTGGGCTTAGGGATTGGGTTGACATCTGTGCTTACTCGGGAGTTTTCACCATCCACGGTCCGAGCTCTAAGACCATAAACTAAGATTCTCATATGGAACTACATTTAGCTTGATCCCTATCTTGATAGGATACATAGGAATGCCCAGACCCCTTGTCTTTGGGTCCAGCTTGAGTTCAGCTAATTCGCTTCTCGGGTCCTGCCATCGGGACCCCGACCACGGGACCGCGTGGCGTGGTGCGGGATTATGTCCTCATTCACGTCGGGTTTGCAATGGCTGCACCACGCGCGCCCCCATTCTGAGGTTTAGCCCTCATATTCTTTGTCCCGCATGACATTAAAAGGAATCCTTCAGAACTACGTGTGGCTTGATTCCCATCTTCATGGGATACGTAGGACCACCTGAATGTCTAAGATTCGGGTCCAGCCCCACCTCTTAGTGATCTCCTGATCTCCCGGTCACCTAGGCTACTTGGTCTATCCCTCTCCAGAAGGGGGATGTGTAGGTATGATACAAGGTTTTGGGCACCGTTCCCCCTTCCACCGGGAATCTGCCATCTCTCGATCACCCTCAAAGTTGAGTCCCTTGACTCCTTGCAGTGGTTCACCCATGTATTAAGAGTACTCTGGTCTAGGACCGAGAGTGTCAGATTCAACTTGATCAAGTTCCTTCCACTTGTCAAGCTTCGTGTTCCACTCCATTCTGGCTTCCATCACCTTTCACACCCAGAGGGACCCCCAAGAACGGCCTGGATACAATGCCCAAGGGCTCTCCTACCATTACGGGCCAACGCCCCTGAGGGTTTCAGACAGCAAATCGATAAAATCCCGCGTTGCGAATATGGTCAGCGGTCGATGCTCATTTGTTTGTCCTCATCTCAGGCTAACTCGACAGGATGCTATGTTGCGAACATGGTTAGTAGTAATCCTCTGTAGTCACGCTAGCCCTTTCAGTCCTTGAATGTTGGTTGCATGATTCACATCATTTTCCACCCCATCATGTCCAGGTGGAATCTCAACACTTTTGGTGCTATCCCTCAGTGCACCTTTTCATGTCAGGGGGACAAAGCTGCAATCTGGCGTCCTTCGGGGCTCCCAGGGTCTGAGCTCTAAGACCATAAACTAAGATCCATTTGGGACTACATTCAACTTGATTCCCATCCTCATGGGATACGTAGGACTGCCCAGACGCCCTATCTCCGGGTATAACCCATTCAGGAAGCCAGTCTCTCCCCCTGTTTCACCTCTGTATAGGCCCCTCGGCCTAAGGTTTCCCTCTCCGAATGGCGTACAATTTGATGTGGGATCATGTCTCCGTCAATTGTGTTTTATAACACTGTGCACATTTCTCGCCTAGCATCTTCTCTGCTACGTCTGCACTGCATGACGATAAAATGCATGCTTGGTCCTATAACACGACCCTAGACCGTGACATTATCGTCCATGCCACACGACGAAAAACGGAACTGCATTGTGATGACCTCGTTGTAGAGGACGTCACATTGGGTATTGGTCACGTGCCATGCCATTTGTCAACGCCCATCACGGCTTGATCCTTGTGGCGACATCACAGCCTACTATTCTAGGCCTGTCGCTTCACAAAAAAACCATTCATCTTAAAGAACAAACAAGATACATCAAATTCCGCTTCTTTTAGTGCAAGTGCCACTCCCGCACTCCCCTTTTTCCCCTGGCACTGGTACCCTACTGTGCCACCCTTCAAAACTACGTATGGCTTGATTCTCATTCTCATGAGATACGTAGGAGCACCCGGGCACTTCCCCGCGGGCCCAGCCAAACCTTTGTGTTTGGTCCCTCGACTCGAACATTTCCCCAGAGAACACATGGTATGTGGGACTATGTCCTCACTCACGACGGGTCTTGACGCCATGCGTCCCTTGCTCCCTTTACCCATTTATGGTCAAAGGCACCCTTCAGAACTACGTATGGCTCGATTCTCATCCTCATGAGATACGTAGGAGCGCCCGGGCACTTCCCCACGGGCCCAGCCTAACTTTCTCTTTCGGTCCCTTGACCAAAAACCTCTCCCAAGGAGGTTGCGTGGTGTGGTATGGGGTTGTGCCCTCATTCACGCCAGGTGTTTGAGTTACTCCACCATGTGCCCCTTATGTTTCCTCTCACCCATGGTCTGAATTCTACGACCCTAAACTAATATCCCTCCAAGAGAAAGGAATATTCCCCCTCTCTCTAATACGTTTCGTTTCCGTATTCAGATGTGTTTTGACAAAGAGCCCGAAGTGTGGTATTTTCACAGGGACATTCCCCTCGTCCCATGACCAAGCTTCGTGAGCTCGCTATTTGTATCCTCATCCTCTTCCACATCCAAAAGGACCCTCGGACGACATGGATACTAAGCTTAAGGGATCTCCATGAATGATGGACCTAAGGGCCCTTCAATCGTTTCAGGCCAACTTCCCTACGGATATTGGACAACAAATCGATAAAATCCCGCGTTGCGAATACGGTCAGCGGTCGATGCTCATTTGTCTGTCCCCATTCTAGGATAACGCGACAGGATACTACGTTGCGAATACGGTCAGTAGTTACCCTCCGTCGTCACACCGCCATCATCGTGATCTGAATCTCTAGCACCATGATTCACATATTTCCACTTCCCCATGTTCAAGTGGAATTCCATCATACTCGGATCTTTCTCTTCGCGCATCTAGGTGCACCACAAGATCGTGTTAGTGTCACTGGGCCGGGATTCACCAAGCGTCCCTTTGCCCTAACCTGTCCCTCTCTGTGTCAGGAAATTGCCACCACTACTGCTTGTTTCCCACACCGAGCACGACTCACGTGGGCTTAGTAGTTTTTCCAGGATGTGTACCAACACGGTCGGGCTGCTCATCATCCTGTATGACGTTAAAATGCGCTTCCAGAACTACGTATGGCTTAATTCCCATCCTCATTGGGTACGTAGGAATTCCCGGCCACTTTGCTTCGGGCCCAGCCCAATCCTCACTCTTGGTCCCTCGACCTGAAGAGTTTCCTCCGGGGGTATGTGGTGTGATTTGGACTCCAAGTCCACATTCACATCGGTTTCATATCTACCACGCCCCCACGGTCCCTGGGATCTTCTCTTTCGCTCCACGTCCTATCGTATGACGTTTAACTACAGGAGTCCATGTGTCCTCAACGCATGACACTAAACTGCGGTTCTACCCTGAATATGTTCAGGATGCCCCGAGATCCCATTGGGAAGCGACAGACCCCCTTGTCAGAGAGGCCCTGTCCCAAAGAAGGAATGATCCATGATCAAACCAATGCGCCCATATGGCGTACTCCCACCACGGTGGTGTAATTACATGAGTGTTGGATTCTGTTCAGACAAACCATCACCCCATATTCCACGCTTTGCGTGCCCCTTATTCGGACCCTCGTCCTCTTTCATGTCTAAAGGAACCCCCTAACGGCCTGGTCTCATGCCGTATCGGCTCACCTACCGTCCTGGGCCGACGTTCCGGAAGACTGATCATGTTTGGAAGGTCCCCTAACAGTATGGATGTTTGACCTATGGTCCGCCTACTGTCCTGGGCCAATGTCCCGAAAGATTGATCGACAACAAATTGATAAAATCCCGCGTTGCGAATACGATCAGCGGTCGATGCTCATTTGTTGTCCCCATTTCAGGCTAACGCAGTAAGGATACCGTTTCTCCGCCACGGCTAACAGTTGTCCTTTATTGTCACACCGCCTCCATAGTGTTCCTGATTTTGGGTATCGTGATTCACACTTCCCATTTTCATCTGTCTGGATCGATTTCAGCGCCCCTGGCATTGCCCCGTTCGTGCATAAGACCACGCTGGAGAAACGGGATGTAACAAGGCAATTCAAACAGTGGAAGTCATTCGTGTTACGGCATTCAAAACAAAGAAAAAATTGAAGCACGAAAGTACCAATAAAAGGGTTTTGGGTTTGTTGCAATACTCGGGGGTTGACTTCCCCCATGGACGGGTTAACCCCGTCAAAAGAGCGTTGTAGCTCCGCCACCCGTTGACTTGCAGCATCCAAGGCTTGCTGCCGCTGAATTAGCTCCCGCTCCTCCTCAGCAGCGGCGGGGCGCAGTTCCTCAGTTCTGGCTTTGGCCCTCTCTATGTCAGCTTGAATGGCAGCCATCTGTCCAGAGGTCTGCCTCATATGCTCTTCTGCCTCTGCCAGCTGGGCCTTCAACCATGAGACCAGCTCAGATTGTGCACCAAGAGAGGATGAAAGCTCGTCTGCCCGGGTCTGCATCTGTTGGACCTCGCCTTCGGCCTCCTGGAGCTTCTTAATGCTGGTCGCCTTCCTCCGCTGCCAGCCCACGCTGAGCCCACGATCATGCTCCCGGATCTTCTCAGCCATAAGATCTCGGATGAGTGCGTGAGGACGTTGGGCATCCACTCCCCTAGCACACAGTTCGCGCAATCTCGAGCGAAGTCTATCCATTTCGGCCAGCCATTGAGCTTGGGGGGTGTCCTTAATAAAGCGCATGATTAGCTTCCACGACCGGCGGTGAAATATGCTACTGTCTTCCTCGTCGGAGGCCATTTCGTTCCAGTCTGCACGATTGGCAGGCTCGTACGTGGGGTACATCCGCAGGAAATCCTCGGCAGGATCTACATCTGGTGTTGAATCCGGTACGACACCTGGCGCCGAAGCAGGCGCGACCGGACTGGGACCGACCGGTTGATCCTCTTCCTCAGAGTCCACCTCAATGACTTCGGGTACGACCCTGCTAATGGTCCTTCTAGTGATGGTGTGTGTCGCAGCCTGAGGAGATGGGGGGACTATCGCCACCATCACCGGCATGCCCCTAGGAGGGGCGCCACCAGACATCTCGACCAGTCTTTCCGCAGCGGCCCACGCCAGTCGAAGAACTGTACGACAGAGAGGGACATAAACGTCAGTTGGCATGGCCTATATGTGACAATGAGGAGACCGGTAGAGGATACTTACAAAGATCGACCTCCTGGCGCTGCTCTTGAGCTGCTGCTGATGGGACCCCGAGACGAGGCACTCTGTATACTGTTGGAAGGTCTGAAGATTCCAGAGGAGCCACCTCAGGCGCCCTAGTCCCACCAGACGCAGATCTGGATGCAGCCATAGGCGCGGGTTCTGAAGGTCCCGCATCATCACCCGCCAAGGAGCGAGAACGAGGCCTACGAACAAGTTCCTCTTGCATGGCTCAAACATTGGTGAGAAGCCCATAGTGACCCAAGAACAGATCGTGAGGAGAAAAGTTCAGAATGATACCTCGAGAGCCTCCGCGAAATCGTCGGATTCTGAGCCTCGGTCTCCGACCCCGCCCTCCTCCAGTGGGCTCCCTCCTCCAGCCTCATCCTCCAGAGAGGAGTACTCTGATTCCTCCGGCAAGGGGAAGCGCTCCCTCAGATCGGCAGCCGATAACTGTGGGGGGACCGTCTGATTCAACAGTACCATCACCCGGTCTTTAATTGGGTGAGGGACACCACTGGAGTGGACGTAATCCTCTAGCTCTTCCAGGTACTGTTCTGCCTCCGCCGGAGACGCCATGAATCTAGCCCGAACTGGGCCTATGCCCGGTAATTCCATCCCGAGGCGATTTAGGTGGGCCCATATCTCGGATGGGATGAGGAATTGCCGGTTGACATCCCAAATGTCCTAGGCTTCCGGGAAGATGGCATTATCTGCCATGTCAATGTGACGCAGACGCTTCCCCGGAGCCTGAGTGGATATCCTACGAAATCCCCTCAGTGGCCGCCCCTCCGGATGACCCTGCTCTTCCGGAATCACCGGATCCACCGCTGCTTCCATACCCTATGCCGGTGCGGGTCTGGCCTCCATGGAAGCCCTGCTACCGTGAGCGGCCCTAGCTGCCCTCCGACCCTGACCTCGAGAGAGAGGAGGCCCACCGTCACCAACCCGGATCGTTGGTTGCTTCAGCATCTCCCCTGGGTAAGAAGCCTCCCAACTGATGGCGTACTCCTTCACTAATCCGAAGGTGGCGGTGGATGGAGGCAATGCAATCTGCATCTTTCCATCTTCCCATGTGAACATGAGCCATAGTTGCCTCATCACACACGGGTGCTCCTCGTGACGCACCTCCCAGAAGACCTGCGAGGTCAGCCGCTAGAGGCACCGGAACTGCCTCGCAAACCGATGCGGAGTGTACGGTTCACAGAGCAGCTCATGATCTATTCATGCCACCAAAACTCCACCTCAGAAGGCCAAAAGGTAAGCCCGATGTTCTTCCATTCCCCGTCCATCATCAGTAAGCATCCCCGTCGGCAATGGGAAGGGATGGAAGTTGAACTCGTCCGCCCTCTACACCCTATTCAGCACCATCGGAATGGCCAGTTTGAACGGGAAGCTCCCAACCGCGTTCTAGATGGAGGGGCGTAAGTTCGATCCCAGCGGCGAAATGGGGTTTGGATACTCCTAAATCCCGCTGATATGCGCTGCGATCCACCCATACAGGAGGTGGAAGGGCCCGCATATCCTTGGCGGCTTCTTTCCCTCGCTAATATTCCACAGCATTTTGTACAGTTTGGTGAGCATCGGGATTCCCAGGTTGATCCGCTGCCCCATGGCCAACATCGACGCCATGATAAACGAGCTGGGTCGTACCCCCATGCTTGTATCTCTCACCAGTAGGATCCAGCCACAGATGAGAGCCACGATGAACGCCGCCAGCCTAACTATCGGCTATTGTTAAGTGCTGACACTGAAACCCCAAGTCTTCCATTGGCTGTCCTCCAAGACCCGCCAATACGAGTGCCCCTTACCCCGTTGGGCCGCCCTCGGACAAGTTCGAGGCCTTGGAGGGAACTCTAGATTCTCTGGGAAATTCAGGAAGCATTTGAACCATATCCTAAAATGGATATCCCTCACTGCCTCCTTGTCCTCTCCGGGGACAAGTGCCATCAGCGCCGATGCCAGTCGCGGCATTTTCTCCGCATCCCCCCCACGCACTGACAACGGGGAGGAATTCGTCATACATGGCCCCCAAGATTGGGACCCCAGAAATCTGGTGGACATCCCACAGACTGATGCCCACCTCCCCATGATGCAGGTGAAAAGTCTTGGTCCTAGATGACCATCTACTCAGCAACTCCGGCATTAGCTGCTTCAGTTATTAAATGTGGAATTGGGAGGCCCATGCCGCCTCATACAACCCCACTCTCCTTAGCTCGGCCCCGAACTCCTCGCATGAGGAGCCTACCCAGTAGGCCCAAGCCTAGTCATCAGTAAAGTTGCCGCCTTGGCATAGGTCCCACTCATCGGACCATCCCTTCTTCGAATCCTGCAAGGCCGCCTTCAGCATGGTACGGTAGAGAGGAGGGGACGTCTCAGGTTGCAATGGCATCCCATCAATATCGTTCACATGGTTGTAGAGACAATCAGTGATGGCGGGTGTGAAGTCCTCCCGCGCATGACCGTCAGCCGCCCTGAACCATTGGTGCTGGCACAGCGTGCTCCTGAACCAGCAAGCTGGTTCATCCCTATTCGCCTCAGGGATAAAGACATCATCCCTCAGCCCGAAGCCGTATAACGGAAGTTTCTTGCATTGCGGATAATCTTTCTGACCCTCCGAGAGCAGATCTGTCAAAGAAGTGTGGTCCGAGTGGCTCTGGATCATCTCCCCCAAGCCTGGACAGTTGGCCTTCTCATCTCGACGAGCAGCATCTGCAAGGACCCCCAATACAGCCTCTTGATGGGCCATTTTAACTCTGGCCCTCAGAAAAGATTTTTTTTCGCTCGATCACGAAGCTCGATCGCGAAGCCGGATCGCGAAGATCGGCCGCGAGACCAAGCCGTGAAGTCTGGCCAAGGCCGACAAGAAGGGTTTCGCTTGGCGAAGACGTGGAGTCGGAGACCCATGGTTCACCGCAAAGCTCGATTCACGGAGGGCTGTCGCGGAGTACGCGGAGCTTCGCGAAGTTGAGAGCACAAAAAGACAAGGAAGGAACATGAAGACAAAAGAGGTCAGACCCCCTATTTATAGACGGCGACCCCAGAGCATCGCGACGCGCCTCACCCGCGCGGAGCATCGCGGCGCGTCCGGATCCGCGGCCCCAGTCAGCCTCGCGGGCCCCCTTCACGGAGCGGCATCGCGAACCTCCAACAATTTTGGCGATTTTCCCTCAGACATCGACCCTTGCCCTCCGCGGCTCCAAGTCTGAGGGGGGGCATTTGTTGGAGCCAAAAATATGGCCCGAAAGAAAGGAGCAAGAAGGCCGGAGCGCTGCCTCGCAAAGCACCGCCGCGAAGCACCGACGCGAAGCCCCGCCGCGAAGCGCTCCGACCCTCACAGCCTCGCGAAGCTCCAGAGGCGGTGATGCTCCGCGAACGCATTTGACGTTCATGAGCCGCCGTGAAGCCCCAGAGGAGGTGATTCTCCGCGAACGCATTTGACGTTCGCGAGCCACCGTGAAGCTCCGGAGGCGGTGATTCTCCGCGAAGGCCTTTGACGTTCGCGAGCGTGCCACGAAGCACCGGAGGCGGCGCACGAGTTCTGATTCGCGGCGCCCCTTCCCTATAAATACCATCCTCCCCCTGAGTCCCCCGGACGAAAAATCCGACCTTTCGTCTTCTCCTCTCCCGAATCGCGAAGCACCCTTTGCCCCGGGAATCATGAGCTCCGCGAGGTATTTCTACTTCGCGAGACTCCTTTGTTGTGTCTCGTTTTGAGCCCCTCTTCCGAGAGGGATGCCCTTCGCGAAGCTCAAGGGAATTCGCGAAGGAAGGGGATTCCCAAGGGAACCCGGCAGCCGCGGAGCACTTATGCTTCGCGAAGCACCCAACCCAAACTAGTGATCCCTATGCTAAGGCAGGACCACTTCACATCGCGAAGCACACTGCTTCGCAGGACCCTGCTTCGCGAGACACCCCTTCTTCACGAGGCAGTGCTCCGCGAACACTATTCCACTTCGCAAAGCACCTTCCACTCACACCCATGCCCCATGCCAAGGCCAAGGCACTCCACGTCGCGAAGCACACTCCTTTGCTTAGAGATTCCTCTTCCCGTGCGACCATCGAGGTTTGCATGATGTGATTTCAAAGTCCCATGGACAATACCACCCGTAGCATTGCTTCGCCTAATGCTTCTTCGCATAGGCACTCTAAGGGCTATTGATTCTTCGCATAGCCACGCTAATGTGGACCCCTCGATGGTTCATTCCACAACCCCCCTTAACCATGGCCTTACTGGTACCTTCCCTTCCCCAAGGACCAGAGGGTACCGGTTATGTAAGTCCTAGGTGTGTGGAGTGAACCCACCTCGTCCGAGCTGCAGGACGTTAAACTGCCAAGCACCACATCCTCAACACATGGCGTTAAACTGTGACCCAACCTCGTCTCCCTCATGAAGGGTCCCCCCAGCTCCAACATTCTTTACGCCCACTTGTCTCCACGGGAATGGAACTCTTCCTCACATGGAATGAGATCCTCCTTGTCGGAGTGGCGTATGTTCGTAGGGGCAGGGCTGCCTCAGAGCGTAAGCCCCTAACCATTCGTAGAGATGATTGCACCTGTGCATCTCCGTACTTCCCCACTACCAAGGTCAGTGGAGGGTGTGATATGGGACGAGGTACCTCCCATCATTGGACCAAGGTCCATCTTTCCCGCTCTTCATCGCACTTTGGGCCTCCATCCTGGAGTAAGTCCCAACACCATGGGCCGCCTAACGCATAAGCCCCTCTTCGCTTCTCACGGACGCATCCTTCGTGACGTGATCGTCAGGTCCTTGCAACCTCTTGTTTCTCACACCGAGCATGACTCGCGTGGGCTTAGAGTGAGCACCGACCCTGACACCCATCCCATTTGAACTACGAGGTCTTTGATCCATGTCAAGGCATGGTACGTAGGAAGCCTCCCTGAGGTTCATGCCCACCCGTCATTTCACGTCGGGTCTTATTCCCGTCCAGTACGACATTAAACTGCATTCTAGTCCAGTGGTAAGCCATTGTGACCCATCCCATTTGAACTACGAGGTATTTGATCCATGTCAAGGCATGGTACATAGGAAGCCTCCCTAAGGTTCAAGCCCACCCGTCATTTCACGTCGGGTCTCATTCCCGTCCAGCACAACGTTAAACTGCATTCTGGTCCAGTGCTAAGCCGTTGTGACCCATCCCATTTGAACTACGAGGTCTTTGATCCATGTCAAGGCATGGTACGTAGGAAGCCTCCATGAGGTTCAAGCCCACCCTTCATTTCACGTCGGGTCTCATTCCCGTCCAGCATGATGTTAAACTGCATTCTGGTCCAGTGGTAAGCTGTTGTGACCCATCCCACCTGAACTACGAGGACTTTGATCCATTCCAAGGCATGGTACGTAGGAAGCCTCCATCAGGTTCAAGCCACATTGCTCGGTCATTCATTCACGTTGAGTTTCGCCCCCGTCTAGAATGACGTTAAACTGCACGTCTCGTCCCGCATGACGTTAAACTGCACACCCACCTGAACTACGAGGTCTTTGATCCATGTCAAGGCATGGTACGTAGGAATCCTTCCAGAGGTTCAAGACCACCACTCATTGGACCAAGTTCCACTTTCACGTCGTGTTCTATCTACGTCCAGCACGACGTTAAACTGCAATTCCAATCCGACGGCAAGCCGTTGTGACAAACCCGAACTACGAGGTCATTGATCCATGTCAAGGCATAGTATGTAGGAAGCCTCTATGAGGTTCAAACCCACCATCCAGTCGTTCCGACCTCATTCGCGTTTGTTCACCCCCGTCCCGCATGACGTTAAACTGCATTCCCCAACCTGAACTACAAGGTCTTTGATCCATGTCAAGGCATGGTACGTAGGAAGCCTCCCCGAGGTTCAAGACCAACTCCCATCGGACCAAGGTCCCTCACTTACGTCGGTTCGCTGACACCCACCGCCCGTCGTTTATTCACGTCAGGGTTCACTATCGTCCCGCATGACGTTAAACTGTATTCCATCAATCCTGAACTACGCGGACTTTGATTCCCTGCCACAGGGATATGTAGGAAGCCTCGTCAAGGCTCAAGCCTGACTTCACTGTCGCCCCTGCGATGGTACCATTTCATTCCCCCTCCACTCCATTCATCCACCTATCACCCATCCTGATTCTCGCCCGGACCTCATGTCTTAGTGAGACCATGTCGGTATGCTCTTCTTTGCAGCTGCCCATGGGCTGGCCCCGGTATCGGCATTCCTTCAAGGGAAATCCCCTCAATCCGATCTACCCTAGCTAATGCTCTGGTTGGGTTGATCCGTCTCCTCTAGATGTTAAACTCGCGGCATACCCTGTGTTAAACACGGGAAGCTGAGGAAAACCTCAGATATATGTCTATGACATATAATTCCCCGCGCTCGATGTGGGATGCCTCGCGCTTCAACGCCCTCGAGAAGCCCTGTAACCAGGGACAACCGACAGACACGCCAGGTTCCCCAGCATCCAGACACGCTACGGATGCCTCAACGTGACTACTCCCCCGACTGAAGGTTGCTGCCCTGACCGGACCCCTTGGAATGTCCCGACAAAAGCAGTGTAATTAACCGGAATCCATGGAAACATGGCACTGGGAAGAGTTTCACGAACTACGTATTAAATCTATGAGGGAGACCCGGACTAGGTGACGAGCTCCGAGGAGGAATCCACGGAGGGAAGAACTGACATCCCATAATCCCGTTTCGATCAAGGAGCAGACGTACCTGAACAAGGAATGGATGCTGCCCGCCTTTGGAAAGCGGGAATGTGGGGCAACAGAGCTGCGCGTCCTCCTCCGCGTGACGGACGGATGCGTGCGCGCCCCGGCGGAAGGCATCGGAAACAGACAGCCTCATATCTAGTAATTTTAATGGATGACAAAGAAGGGGCATCCACCGCTATTACCAAGGCCTATGTTTGTAATCTTAAGGATGAGGAGGAGACAATAATACCTCCCACTCCCATATTAGTTTCAATATCAAAAATAAGTATGGCTAAATCTTAAATCAATAGATGCACTCCAGGGATATGTGAGATTACTGATGACCTGGGGCCATGATCAATTGAGATAGTAGTTCTCAAGATGGCCCTTAAAAGGTTTCTAGTTAATAAGACTTGTGGGGATAGTAATTCCAGATAAGGATACCAGTCTTTGAATATTGGGGTTAGAAAAAATAACCCCTCTTAGAAATGAAAAAATGGCATGATAGCCCGCTCCAGATTTTCAGGGGATGTAATATAAGCCTCCCGAACCATGACTTCCCCAGAGACACCATGAGCAAGCAGAGTATCAGCTATTGAATCAATTCCCTCTAAAAAGACAAAATTCACTCGGTCGAGGTTTATTTGATCAATGATATTTGAATCCTATTAAAGATACCAAAAGGCATGGGGATCGTCACTTGACTCAACCCCCTCCACAAAGAACACTTTTTCCATATCCATGAGAGTTGGCTCAACACGATCAAGTGAGCCCTAAAATTTTTTATGACCTTCAATTGTTGGGGCAGAAATTGTTCGATCTGGCGGAGGCACACATGAAAGGACAACCACTGCCTTATCCCCTTCAAATACCCTTGTTTCCATGCCTTGGTTAACTATTATAGATATAGACCCTTCCTCTATTCTAGTAGGGATAAGAGATATAGATTCCAGAGTGGTCGATGACGGGTTACCAATAGTCACTATGTAAAAGCACATATATGTACCAGTGATTAAACAAGGAAAGAACATTTCATTCAATCACTTGGTGAATGGAAAATTACCTGGGATCCACCGTTGAATATGCTTCAATATATGCGTGTCTTTCTTGAGTTTCTTTGTCTATTGCGGACATGGATCCTCAATAATACCACCAAGAGGTGCTGGAGAAGAAAACACCCTAGAAGGATCTACAATCACCGCCTCTATATTCTCTTGGGCTCTAGGGAATCTTTCAATAGTACCCCCTACTGGTGAGGGAGCATACTCCACAATTGCAATACCTTTGAGAGAATAAATCAGAGACAATGTTGTCTCCCAAGAACCAGTTGGCCCCTAAAAATAAAAAGGAAATATGGAATCCTTTAGGATCATTGAAATATATTAATTTTTGGCCAGTTGTTGAAAATAAGACCTCTCCCATCAGACATAGAAATATTTCCATCAGTGACATGTGGTCTGACTAGTAATGCATGTCCGTATGAGCATGAAGACACATATCCATTTTGGTCTTGTAAGATTCCACCTCATTAGTTTCTTCATGAGCTAAAATAAAATTAGAAGCAATGGATCCCCCAAAACCTGGAATATTGAAGTGTTCCCTTTGAATAATCCTCCATATATCATCATCTGAGGTGCTCACTCTCAATCCATTCTGGACTACCTTGGCATCTTGAAATAGAGTCGTAATTTGGATGGCCAGTGCTGGAGGGTTAATACGGGGAAGCAGGGTAGGCATCAACAAATGAAAATGTTTCCATAACATCCATGAAAAATCATGACCTGAGGAAGAGGAGTGTTTATAAGACAATGGAGTAAAAGATGAAAACTTTTTTATGGCGGCAGTATTTGGTAATCCAATGACGTCATCCTCCTCATCAGTGGTTTCAGTTCGCAACATGGAATGTACCCAATGTGAGTACATGCAGCAACCACTTCGGGAGTGGACAAGGGTCACTATGTTCTTAAGTTAGAAACCCACCTCATTTTAATCCTCATTGAAAGAAACGGAAGATGGTGATAACATGAAACCAATACCATTAAAGGTAACTTCCCTATTCTGAAGGATTTTCCATAAATCGGAAGAGGATCTTCCATGGGAAGATGTATGACCATAAAAAAGGTTACATTGCCTACAGGCCACTAGAGAATTATTTCTCATAAGTAATGGATGATGGACTCTCATAAGAACCTCTAACATCTTGTTCGACTACCCGTGACGTCATAACCCCATCTTTCCCAACTTTTCTAGGGAGGGAGAAAAGAGACCTTCGAAGAAATTTTCTAGTTAGAGGGTTTTCATTAACTTCATATTGCATCCCCATTTCCTTTGCCATTGATTCCATAGAAGTTTCTACAATGGGAACCACTTTGGTTAATTTTCAATCAGGGTATGATTTAACCCAGGCCTCAACATTCTTCTTAGTAAGGAAGGTCACAGAATCACTAGGATCTAGAAGGCTGGCCTGGCAATGGGTGACTTCCCGAGTAAACATCAGCTGTAATTAACGAGCTATAATCGGATGTTTCTCCTGGTGAGCACTATTAATATCAGTAGGGCACAACTTTTAAACACAATTGAATTGCTGACTAAACATGAAATGTTCATAGCCCTCATAGATATGTTCCCCTCTGATATGAGAAACCAAGACGCCTTCTCTTAAGGAAAATAATAAAGCTCTATGGATGAATTCTTTAGATGCATTTTTCGTAGTGGTACCAGTGGGGGAATACTATGGGTGGTAATATAAACATTCATAAATTTTGAGGAAAGCCATTGAGTCAAGCTCATTCCTTTCGTTCCTCTCCTATTTCTTATCCTGTGAGGCCCAAGTCACTGGCATGACCCCACTGGTGCTATGATGATATGGTCCAAAGGTAGAATGTGGGATCAGAGAGGAATTGGGGATGGATAACCCCCAATGTGGTCACCCATAAATCCCCAAATAATATTAAAAGGACTAACCATTTGGTTGGGTGAACCACCTTCGATGATTTGGCCCAACAGGCGGTATATCTTGGCCAACACGGGGATAACCAAATTGATTTATTATCCGGTGGACAACTGAGAAACCATGATAAAGGGTGAGACACTTACACCACTAGATTCTCGTACTGGTAATAGTCACCCTCTCAAAAACATGGCCTTGAATTCCACCAGTCAAAATAAAAGCTCAACGTTGGGGATAATCCCCCATCCATATTTTCAAGAATCCTTCTATTCTTATGTGGTCATTTTTGTACCCTCTCACCTTCAGGTGGCTTCGGTGGGACAAGCCTTGGGTCTCCATAGATTAGGCTCAATACTAGTATCCTTAGAGAAATCATTGAACCTGTTGTCAAATGAAAAGTCCTGTATCAAACATGGATCACTTTCCTTAAGAAGTGCCTTCACCTGGGTGATGAGTTTCAAGGCTAGGGGGGGTCTTTCCTCATCATCCCAAATAGTGGGAGGAGTAAGGAATTCATCTTACAAGTCTCCAATGATAAAGACACCTGAAATTAGCCAGATATCCCAAAGGCTGATACCATCCTCCCCATGGGTTAGATGGAATGTGTTGGTATATGTAGTCCCCCTGCTTAAGTGCTGTGAAATAAGGGTAGTAGGATGATGGGTGTATATCTGAGAAACCCATATGGCCTCGTACGGTCCCACAACCAATAATATAGATCAGAATTCATCACAACTTTGGAAAAACCAAAATTCCCATCCCCAGTCCAATAAAAACCTTCCTCCATAACGAAAGTCCCATCGAGATGACCAACTATGATTTGCATTCGTTGTGGCCTTCCTAGTGATGCTCTGGTAACAGTGGGCCGTCTGATCAAGTTTCCACTTCTCCCCTGGTATGGTTCGATGTGAATAGTGTAGAAAAGTCACATAGGTAGTACCACTCTATAGGTACCTCCCCTTGGAATAAATCATGGACTTAGGAATAAAAGTATTAATCATCCAGACAGTGGGATGATCAATTAGGTTTGGCATTAGGATTGCTGTGTCCAAAAAAGGCCAAACACATAAGAAAGAAGCATGTCTATGTATGGGTACTTCAATTGACCCATTTTGAGTAGATTCTCAAGAAATTGGTGAAACAAAATGACCATGGTATTGTTGTCAACCAAAGACGCTATATCCATCGATCTTTCATCAGTAGTAGAAAGAGGGGCAGTAATATCGGCCTTAGAAAAAGCAGCGACGTCAGTAGTAGCCTCAACTATTAGAGCCTGCACAAGAATATCCAGAAGTGAATGAGAGGTCAGTATAATAAACATTTTTGATCCAAGACAATTAAAAAAAATGGATAAAGGACTTAAATCGTGTCCTAAAAAGGGTTCGTGTACAATTCCTATAAATGGTATGTAGAAATAGAATCCCATGTAAATCATGACATACAGAAGCTACTCCACCTACATCTTTTGTACATGAATGCAGCTCACCATGTACAACCATGGTATAAGAATGATATGAAAGGCACAGGCCCACAAACTATTAGCCAAAGAACATAAAAATTTACCAAATGAAGAAACTACAAACCTTTCCATCGGTTAAGTTCACATTCAGAAGATTTGGAATAAAAATTAAGTTCTTATTAACATTTTTAATGTTTGGTTTTCTGATCCATGTTCGGTATGAAAACAAGCCAACCACGTAGCATTATTCTAAACAGAATCCGGATTTTATATTTTAAAATTCCATAGTCCCATTCTAGGAATAAAAAATACGGAACAAGGATGAAGAAATAGAATGAAAATCAATTCGCGGAACGTACATAGCAGTTTATGATGAAGCTTTTTGGAAGAAGCATGGTACGCGAGAGCAAAGGAGGCTGGAAAAATTGGGAGGGCTTTTCTCTATGACAAACGGTAAAAGAAAAATGACATGCACCCCTATATATAGGTGTGGTTCCCTCCTACCAGTTCTACCTGTTCTAACTCTAACCAATTCAATCTCGGACCACCTCTACATTAGAATAGTACCCTTTTGGTTCTGAATGAACACCATTATGATGGGGGGAATTTGTAGGGTCCTAAAAATTACACCAAGGGAAGTAAATACCCCCATGAATGCTTTGTAGAAGGAAGAAAGTTCTTCTAGAAGTCTATCAGGGAGAAGGGACTCAAATTGAGTTGTATTTCATTGAAGGATGTTGAAGGAATTTTTGTTTTGAAGGTTTATAAGTGGCCTGCATACCATCACTGGGAAAGGTACGTGGAATATATGGATAAAAATTCACTTGGTATGAGAGACGGTCATGAACCACTGGCCTACGAGGTGATGGCTAGAGAGAAATTAAAACCAAGAAATGAGTCATCTGATTGAGTTGGTCGCATAAGGAAAGTTACCGTACCGAATCAAAAACCCATCAGTTCAAGGACGAAGTGAACAAGTAAGGTTTCATGGGAATTATCTTGAACCAAACCCTCCACAAACCTCAATTGACTGAGCCTTCGGTGGTTCATGATATTTCTTCAATGGACCTCCGCAAATGTTGTTGTGTGCCCAATAGATATGATCGCTCTACTTATTTATAAAAGGATAATAGTATAAGTAGAAAAGGACATAGAGAGGGAGACAGACGGATATAAGAAAAGTCGAAGAAATATTTAGGGAGACTTAGGGGTTGAACTTCAGCTTCCTTCTTGTTTCATCGGTGAAGAAAAAACTACGAACCACTTCTCCATAGGTATAGACAGAAGAAACCCATATAATTGGGTAATTGAATAATAGTAATAGAACTGAGAACCTAAGTAGTGAAATTCGAATAAAAGACTTCTCACAGATGAACCCCCTATGAACGATGATCCCCCAAACCCTCCTCCAGTATGGTGCTCTATATAGCGTACCACTACCTGGACTAAACTCGGTGCCACGTTCCAAATATGTACGTGGATATAACCCAAAGCAGCATGGTGAGCCGCGTACCACTTTGTTACGTATTGGACGATACCCATGCCTGCGTACCACATCAGTATGCGGATGGTAATTCTACCTGTATACCGATATGGTATGCGGAGCGTCCCCCATCCCACATTAAAAACTAGTACATGGAATGAGGTGTTTTCAGGTTTTGTTCCCAATGGTTCTAACATCACACCTCCAATACCGTCTAGTCCTCCATGGTCCCTCCGGTATCCAGTCATTCACCATTAGGACAAATACTCTTCCAAATCCATCAGAACCATATGATCAGACCATCGGGTTCATCAAAATGCCTCATTGATTCTACATACCCATGGTAAGAGGAGGCATGAAGGCTCTCGCCAAAAACTGCGGGTTTCGGGAATTCATGTTAGGATACATTCCCACGGTAAACCAGAGTCTAACCTTGGGATGCTAACTTGAACTTCCATATTCTTAGGATTAAGGGTCATCACAAGATTTTCCATTCGATAAGGGTAAGTGATCTTTCAATGGGGTTATGTTCACTCACCCCTTTGATGAGGAAGAAACTCCTCCCCTTCCGAGAACCATCTCTGGGGACCTCCCGCTGAGGTATGTCCCCAATCATTTGAGGTCAGACGACACGACCATTAATACCATCTCACAAGGAATGGTTCGTTGCTCTGCACCCTTTCCCAGCAACTGTTTCCCTCAGAATCTGAGGATGACCGCCTTGATGGAGGTTCAAACATTTCGATCGGTTTCTAACAGGTTTGTTCGCATAACCGGAAACATCCAATGATTCCACATCCATTTGGACCTACTTTCCAAAGGTAGGTGCTTATTTGTTTGTGGACTGACGAGGCTTAAGAATTTTCATTGGTCGATAGGATGGGGGGTCAGACTCATCACACCTTTTTGAGGGGAATTATTGTCTACTCCGGGACTCTCTTTATAGATTTAAGTTAGGTTCATGAATCCTTATTACATTAACAAGTATAAAATGAGCTTTCCTTTAGATATGAAAATTAATGATTAAATATGTAGGAAATTTTGAGAATCTTTTGTATGTATTCGAGGTTCTTCATCGATTGAGAATCATCTGTATTTATTAGAGATTCTTGGTCAATTGTACCCTTCGACACATTTATATAGAAGTCTCTTGATCATTATGATGACCATGATGGTTTCAAAGCCACTCAGTGGGGCACTTGAAGTTTATTGTCATTCAGAAGGACATGTATTATTTTAGAGTTTGGATCGAACCCGTAGACGGGCTACCTACGTATCCTTTGTTTAGAAAAGGAATCAGAACCCACGTAGTTTGAGTAAGGGAGTATGGTGTTTATGATTTATGGCTCAAAGAATGATGTCACAATTACTTTTACACTCTAAGCTCACATGAGTCATTCTCGGTGTGACAAATAAGAGGTATTGGTAAAAAATAGACAATTGTGCCATGAAAGATGCAATCATAAGAAATAATGTGGGGCTTATGTATGTATGACTGCCCAGATAAATGAAGGTTAGGATTTACATTAGGGATGAAATCCAGGAACATGGTCCATAAAGGTATAAGTGCTTCATGGAGATTTTGAATACTCTAACTTGTGGCTTACTCCTGAAAAGGAGGCCCAAATTAGGAGAAGACTTATGATTGGGTTTTACACCTAAAAAGGAATCCCAGATCAATGGTAAATTATGACAGGTTAAGAGAAATTAAGACTAGGGTTTATTCCCGAAAAGTAGGCCCAGGTTTGGAGATTTCGAAAATTAAGGGACTTGGGGTTTACTCTTAAAGAGGATGACCATATTTGAGACTGGGGATTACTCCTAAAAAGGAGTCCTAGGTCAAGGATTATGACTGGGACTAATTATTGAAAAGGTGGCCCAGGTTAAGGGAATTAAGGTTTGGGGCTTACTACTGAGGAGGATGCCCAAATTAGGGGACTCGGGCTTACTCCTAACGAGGATGCCCAGATTTGGGAACTTTAAGAATTGGGGCTTACTCCTAAGGAGGATTCCCAAGTTAGGAATTATTACTGGGACTTACTCCTATGGAGGATTCCCATATTTGAGACTGGGGATTATTCTTGAAAAGGAAGCACATGTTAGGGGATCTGGGGCTTACTCCTAAAGAGGATGCCCAAATTAGAGGACTTGGGGCTTACTCCTAAAGAGGATTCCCAATTTAGAGGACTTATGACTGGGGATTATTCCTGAAAAGGGGAACCAGGTTAAGGATTCTCTCATCTTAAAGGATGAGGTTTAATGAATGAAATCTCAATCTTTAGTGACATAATGATGTGTAAATCACTAGGTTTTGAGAGATATTCAACAGAATTCCTTTCAGATAAGGAATTCAAATCAAGAAATCATGCCATAAATGGCTTTAAAGACGTTCTTGAAGACTGAATCTTGAATAGGAAAGATGGAATTGCTTAAGAGGGGTGAAATGGGCAAGAAGGGAACCCAAAAAGGCAGGGGAGTGCAAGTCCTAACAGGCGCGCAGGTACTGCGTGGGCGTGCACGTTTTGGTCGTGCAGGTATGCCTGCGCGACACATAGTGTACTTGCACGAAGGTTAACCAGAAGGGAAATACTTGAGTGACTCTTGATTAATGCCTTTAGAATCCACTTGAGGTTCTTCCAGAAGAGGGGAGCGCAAATTCTATTGAAGGAGCAAGGCGGCGCACATGTGTGGCCTTTTCCCTTAAGGGCTGGCCACTCAGGTGCACAAGTGTTGATGAGTTTCAACACATAGTCCTTCCTCCCCCTCTTTAGATCTTCCGTTCTTGGTAATAAATTACCTTAGAAATGTTTTGGAATCTTTGAGAAGAGACTAGGGTGCCAGGAGCTCAAATCTAAGTTTCTGTAAAAAATCCTCCTCGAATGGGGGGCCCACAGGTTCTATTTATAGGCAGGAGAAGACCCCGGGCAGTTACAACTGAGGTCGCGCAAGTCACTTGCGTGACCACTAGGCGTCGCGCAAGTGGAATTGCGCGCCAGTGATAGAACATGCGCGACACATGTGCTTTTGATCCCTTGTTCATGCCTTTGTCGATTTTTGATATTTTCTTCAAAGGATGGATCAATTTGTGCTAAGTCATTTCCCTTTACATTCCTTTGGACTCTGTGATGAAAAAGGAGCGTCAACAAAAGTCCCCACTCAGAGTGGGATCCGAAAGAAATGATGATGTGACTCTGAGGAAAAAAGGAGACATCCAATGTAAAGGTGGCATGCAGGTGAGCTTCTGGCGCACAGAGTCCGGCGCGCAGGGGACGACCTTTAGTCGCCTGGGGTACGGGGCGTAGGGTACTGGCCATTTCTATAAATAGAGGGCCTCACTTCCGTACAAATCATCTAGATATCCGGACATCATACCTTCGAGCTCTCGCCACGCAGGTCACCTTAGTCGTGCCGGTTGCTCTGTTTTCCAGTGTTTTACTTGATGTCGCGCTACTGTCAAGGTATCTAGGCCTGTGTGGTGATACTTTCACATCAAATACATGCGCTGCACATCTATACTTGCACGCCAAGTTTTAAACTTGTGTGCCTTAATGCCATTTCCATTTTTCTAAATTTTCTTCACAAATTTTATGAAAAATAAACCCATTTAAGAGTTATTTTATTCAATTTTTTTTTGCATATTCAATGGCTCCCAGGAGAATCGAAACGGTTGATGAACTGGCTAGCAATAGGATTGAGGACATGATGAACATTGTTGGCCATGATTACTATGATATCTGCAACAACACATTCCCAGATATGGCTAAGTACATGAAGAAATATCATCTTAATTTCCCAAAGAGAATCTACTTGTCCATTTATGGTCATGGTCATCTGCAAGGAGTCAATGTTCCAAATGCAAAGAAATATACACCTGAAATGCAGCTGCACTGCTACTCCTCTATTTCGGTTATGCTGTGCATTAAGAGAAACAACAATGGTGTGATCTTTCAAATTCTCCATCCATGCAATTTCCTTGCAGATATGAAAATGGAAAACCCATGGGCTAAGATGTTTTCCACAGCTGGTTGGTGGAGAGAAGACAAACATGGCATTAGAGTAATATCTGCAAAGATTGCTCTCTCCAAATGGCTCTTTAGTTCCAATTCTCCATTCTCAAATCCATGTATCCATCATCCAAGTCTCTTGGACAGAAACAGAGTCACTGTTTGATCAGCAGAAAATTTTCTCAAACCGCACTCAAGAATATTATTTTACAATTGTTCCAAGAAGAGCTGGTATCACTTCATCTTTTATGGTATCCAGTTTAATGAATGAGTTCCAAGTGGTTGCTGATGAAGCTCGGTATGTCGTAAATCTAATGAAGAGTTATGTTGAAAGCCTCTTTTAATTCTTGAAAAAGAGAAGAGACTCCAGTCTGTGGATGTCATTCTAACTCTTGTGCATCAATGAAAAACATTTTCACCTTCACTTATTTGTACCTACATTCTCTTTTTCTAAATGCTTTAAATTTTACCTAAGCCAATGTTCCTAGTAAGCATAGTTTGATATTTACTAGGATTAATGTAAATAACCCTACAAACTTAAAATCTTTTAATTGCTCAATGTTACCTAAATAATACAAAATTTATGTTTAGTGAGCTGGGAACTTGACATTTATTCAGAGTTTCCTTTTCTTTTGTGGGCAGTTTAAAGTCATGCACGTCGGACATAAAAATGATAATGTTTATGGTCAAAATAGCTTTGACCGAAATTGATTAGAATTGAATCAATTCCTTGAAAATTCATCTGAAGACATATTACCATACTCAAGTATGAGGGAAAATATGTATGCTATGACTTAAGAATATTTGAATATGAGGAATGATATGAAAAAGAGCTAAAAGGTATTAGAAGAAGTAGTTTATAAGAATGAAGTTACCATTATTTAACAAACCCGTTAGGGGGTTGAATTATGTAGGGACACCTAAGGGCATTGGCTACATAGTTAAGTAAAATAGTATCTTTTGGATAACAAGTCTGTTATGTAGTCTATTTATGCAAGGCCGCCTATGGGCATGTGCTGCATAGTAAGGAAAAAGAAGTCTCAGAAATTTACTTTCCTAGTGCTAAAAGCCAGTGAATGTTTATGGAGATTCAAATATTCCAAAGTATAGAGTTTTCTATATGTAAAGAGGTACTTGAATATGGAGAAGATATTTCCAAACAATATTATCGAAGAACTGGATGAATATCACTCCTACGAAGGTCTGACCCAAACATAGGGAAGGATAATATAAACCATAGACTTGAATACTTTCAGATCATGAAAAAGGATATGGGAAAAATATGTTAAGGATGGCTATTTTTTCAGATCCCTACATACTGTTGTTTAAGACAAATAAGGACAAAAGAGGCATTCTTACCAAGAATGAAGTTACCACAATCCGATAAACCCGTTAGGGGGTTGAATTATGCAGGGCCACCTAAGGGCATTGGATGCATAGTCAAATAATAGTATCTTTTGGCTAACAAGTCTGTTATGTAGACTGTTTGTGCAAGGCCACCTATGGGCACGTGCTGCATAGTCAGACAAAAGAACTCTCAGAAGTTTGACATTTTTGTGACTAGAAGTCATGAAAATGGTTATGAGGATCTGAAAATATTTAAGGTTAGGATTATGACACATAAATATGGATATTGTTCAATGTATACAAAGATACACAGATCAATGCTAACCATAATCATGTTGTGGTTGGGTCCTGAATTGAAATGTTGGACTTCAATACGTATCCCATAAAGATGAGAATCAAGCCATATGTAGTTCTTAAACTACATTTTAACATCATATGGGACAAAAGGATTAGAGATCTTAGTTTAGGGTCATAGATCTTGGACCATTGTAAGAAATACACAGTGTGTGTTTTCATGGAGACTTTTCACCCAGGGGACTGAAAGTGGAATTTGGGGTTAAGACCAAATATTTGGGGATGGATTCGAGGGACACTCAAACGTTCCTACGTATCCCATAAGGATTGGAATCAAGCCCATGTAGTTCTAGAAATACCCTATGTACAAATTTGGTTCGTACATGTGAAGGGTGAAAAGGGACTTTAGTGCAATGATGGTTTAACCCAAGATAAAAGGTTTGGGCCTTGCCATGTATGAACGTAGTCTTTGAAATGAAACATGATTGAAAAATCAATGAAAATAACGGTTCCCTCTCAAGTGAGGGTATTTATGAAAATTGTTGTTTATTGTCATACTGGACAAAAGTGTTTTATAGTTTAACGTAGTATAACAAGGACGAAAGTGAACCAATGTAAAGATATTGATTCTAAGGGAGGTTTCACGAATTAACATTGTATGAGATGGAGATGAACCAGTGTGAAGAGATTGGTTTTGGGCTCAAACCTTGGGAGGTTTCCTACATACCCAGCCTGGAAGGTAAGGATCAAAGTCTGCGTAGTTCAATTAAAGAATGAATTAATGATCATGTTGTTCTTGGGGACAACGACCTAAAAATGATGTTGGGACTTACACATGGTTAGCGGCCCAGATAGAGTTTTTTGGTTGAGGTTAGCTCTAAGCTCAGGTGAGTCATACTCGGTGTGAGAAACAAGAGGTGACAACATCCTTAACGATGCATAGTTTAATGTCATGTAGGACATATAAAGGGACTATACAGTTTAAAGTCTTACAGTTAGGACTATTGGTGCTGCACAGTTTAGTGCCATGTAGCAGGGACAAAATACAGTTTAATGTCATGTAGGACGTATCACGGACTTTCTGTACAGTTTAGCATCATGTAGTTAGGTCGATGGGGACAATAGAGTTTATCATCATGTTGGATGAAAGGGGGACTATTCAGTTTAATTTCATGTAGGGAGGACAAAAGAGTACACCATTTAACGTCCTGTTGGACATATTAGGGACTTCTTCACAGTTTAACATCATGTTGGACGAAAAAGGGATGATACAGTTTAGCGTCATGTTGGACAAAAGTGCGAATAGTTTAAGGTCATATGCATGGACC
This sequence comes from Viscum album, assembly GCA_963277665.1. Lineage (NCBI taxonomy): Eukaryota > Viridiplantae > Streptophyta > Magnoliopsida > Santalales > Viscaceae > Viscum > Viscum album. Next base: position 701,536,404 of record OY728139.1, read on the forward strand.
GTGGATGGTGCAGTTTAATGTCATACTGGACGGTGGTGTAGTTTAAGGTCATACAGGACCTTTGATGATTATGTAGTTTAACATCTTTCTGGACGTAAGGGACTTTTATACAATTTAGTGTCACGTAGTTAGGACGTCACAGTTGAACGTCTTGCTGGATGTAAGGGACTTGCAAATTGTTTAGGTTCATATGCAGGGACAGTTGATGATGTAGTTTAAGGTCATACAGGACCTAGTTGCAGTTTAAGGTCATACTAAACAATTTAGGGAACTTTTTCACATTTTAACGTCTTGTGGGACGAAAGTACAAATAGTTTAAGGTCATATGTTTGGACCGTTGCTGTATAGTTTAATGTCATATAGCAAGGACGAAAAAGGTACATTGTAGTTTATACAAAATACTTCTTAAAAAATCTGGCATTGGTTGGAGTAGTGATGAGTTCTCCATCCATTGAGATTAATTAATAAGCTCAATTGGAGTAGACCCTATGTTTTGAATAAGGTCCTGCCCATTTTGGCTCAAGATTGGGAGGTTTCTTTCCTGGTATCATTGGAGTTCTGAGAACTAATACCAATTCTCCCTGAGTGAATGAATGAAGATGAATTTTTTTTTTGTTAAAAGCTCGTGCTATTCGATTCTGATAGACTTCCAATTGGTGAAAAGTGCATAATCTTTTCTCATCTAACCGTTCCAATTCATTCAATCGCTTTTGAGATTGTTCATCTGTAGATGATTGATTACAAATGGAAACTCTGAGCGAGGGTAGTTGAACATTATTGGGATAGACGGCTTCAGTTCCATATACCAATGAATATGGAGTTGACCAAGTTGTAGTGCGGGTGGTAGTCTGATATGACCATAAAGCATTAAAGAGTTTATCAGGCCATGAACTCTTATCTTTATCCACCATCTTTTGCAGTATATTTGAAAGAGTCTTGTTAAAGGCTTATATCTAGCCATTGTCCGCTGCATGATACCGAGATGAATGGTTGGATTTGATGTTGTATTCTTGATACAACTTCTTCACCTCGGATGACCAGAAATTGGTGCCATTTTCCATCAATATGGTATGAGGGACACCAAATCTGGTAATGATATTAGACTTTATGAAGCTAACAACAAATTTATAACTGACTTCCTTGAGAGGTATTGCCTCTGCCCATTTGGAAAAGAACTCAGTAGAAGTAAGAATGTACTTAAACTGCTTGGCTGTAGCCGAAGGGTAAAGTCCCAGCACATCCATTCCCCATGTGGAAAATGGCCATGAGTATTTAGCTGTATGAAGCAACTCTGGAGGTTGATAAATGAAGTTGTCATGTACTTGTTATGAATTACACTTCTTTGTGAAATCGACACAATCTCATATAATTTAAGGCCAAAAGAATCCAAGCCTTTGAATCTGATCAGACAGTCTATGTCCAGACTGGTGGGCACCACAGACTCTTGGATGCACTTCTTTCATGACAACCATTGCCTCTTCACCATCAATGCATCTGAAGATAACTCCATTAAAACCACATTTGTTGAGAATTTTATCTATGTGATCTGGGCTATCATAAAGAGTAAAATTAACCACACGTTGCCGGATTTGTTCTTTCGCATCTCTATCAGGTGGAAGTGTTCCATTTTGAAGGTATTCCTTGATAAGTGGCATCCATCCTGTAGTATGACCATACGGTTCAGGAATGGGACAAATTTCATTAATTTCCTCTGTTCTGATTCAAACATATGGTGAAATTGCACGACGGTGGGCAATACTGATGGTTGTCTCATCCTGATTTGGATCTGCCAGTGCTGTGACTATATTAGCCAATGCATCAGCTTCAGCATTGTATGATATTGGGACATAAGAAAATGGTAGTTACAACGGGAATTCCGCCATTAACTCTCTGACATAATCATACAAAGGGATTAGTTCTTATTTTCTGATGGCATAATCCTCATTGACTTGTTTGAATACCAGGTCGGAATCACTTTTCATCTTTAAGTGATTCACTTGTGCTTGAATTGCTAATTCCAAAACTATGATGAGAGCTTGGTATTCTACTTCATTATTGGTACCACCTTCCCACAATAAGAAAGAATAAGGTAACACTACCTTTTCTAGAGAAATGAGCACAATTCCTAAGCCATCTTTGTTGAATTTAGGATTTTCCATTTTCCTCCCTGTTGGACTTCTGGAAGCACCATCAAAATACATTTCCCATGCCTGAGGACTTTCTTGAATAGAGAAGACTTCCTCATTAGGGAGTTTAATATCTGAAGATGTGTCTTCCACTAAGGGGTGTTCAGCTAGGAAATCAGCCAGAGCTTGGCCCTTTATCGCCTTTTAATACACATACTGAATGTTGAATTGCTAAAAAATAACTTCCCACCTTGCCAGATTTTCTGTAAGCATTTGACGACTTAGGATAAATTTGAGCGGGTTATTGCGAGATACCAATTGGACCTCGTGATGTTGTAGGTAGTGTCTCAACTTATGAACTGCAAAGATTAATGCCAGGAAGCACTTCTCAATACTTGAATATCGGGTTTCGGCTTCAAGCATGGTTCGACTGAGAGAGTAGAGGCTATTTTCATTTCCAGCATCATTCTTTTGAGCAAAAAAGGCACCCAATGATCGCTCTAGAGCTGTCACAAAGAGGATAAGTGGTCTTCCTTCAACAGGTGGAATGAGTACCGGTGGACTCAAGAGGTATTTCATGAGAATATTGAATGCTTCTTAACATTCTTCAGTCCACTAGTAAGTGACTCCCTTCTTCATCAATTTTTTGAAGGGTAAACTTTTTCCTGCTAAATTGGCGATGAAATGCCGAATATAGGCTAAGTGTCCTTGAATTCATTTTAATTATTTCAAATTTTTAGGAGGTGACATACCAAGGATTGACTTGGTCTTCTCAGGATAGACTTAAATACCACAATGGCGTACAACAAAGCTGAGAAATATTCCTGAGGTTACCCCAAAAGCACATTTTAAGGGGTTCATCTTCAAATTATGTTGTCGAAGCCTGAAAAATATGACTTCCAAATCAGTCAAGTGATTAGAATGTTGTTTGGATTTAACTAAAAAATCATCTACATTGCATTCAAAAAACTTCATTAATAAAGGTTTGAAGATACGATGCATGGCACGCTGATATGTTACACCTGCATTCTTTAAGCCAAAGGGCATTACCCGGTAACAAAACACACCCAGAGGGGCTCTGAAGGCTGTAGATTCTTCATCTTCAGGGGCCATTCAGATCTAATTATATCCGGAAGATCCATCCATGAAGGATAGTGATTCATAGCCAGCTGTTGCATCAATTAGAAGTTCTATAATCTGAACTGGGAAATCATCCTTTGGACAATTCCGATTAAGATCTCTGAAATCGATGAAAACTCTAATTTGTCCGTTCTTTTTCATTACAGGAACAATATTAGCAAAAAATTTGGGATATTGAACTTCTCTGATGAAGTTAGCTTTGATAAGATTATCCACTTCAGCTTCAATTTTGGAAGTATAAGTTGGGTGTGTTCTTCTCGCAGCTTGCTTAAATCCTCGATGTTCTTCTGGTAAACCCAAATGATGAGTAGAAACATCAGGATCAAGCCTGGGCATTTCTGTATAGTTCTAGGAAAATATATCTCTATTTTGATTTAGAAAAGAAATATACATCTCCTGCTCTTCAAGAGTCATGGCTGCACTGATTAAAGTGGGGCGTGGATCTCCTTTTGTACCCAGATTTATTTCTATGAGTTCATCCACAGTGTTAGAGATACCCTCTTCAAATGCTGGAGGATCATCTCTGAGATCTTCCTCTTCTTCTTCATTATGTATTATTTCTTCTATTTCTACTTGCATAGTAGATGATAATGTAGAATTTTCATGATCCGAAGAGATGTCAAAATTTTCATATCTTGAAGAAGAAGCTTCCATTTCTAACCCGATTGATGATGAAGGGTTTTTTTTGGGATATAAAGAGGAGATGATGGATTGAGAATCGCCATCATTGTTCACCTATGATGTTGCTATAACTTCTTCTGGCCTAATTGGCGAAACATAGACTTGTTGGAGTTCAGCAGATTAAATGAAGACGTCACCATTTGTGCTTTCATCACTACTTGGTAGAATACTAATTTCCACCATGTTGTCTGGCTCGATTGTCGTAATTGACATTATGGATCTTTCCATAAGAGTATTTTGATTTGGGTCTATCTTGTCAATTTGACTGATAGGCAACACATAATCTGTACTCACATGTGTAAATGGATTTACTGTAATTTTTTCCAAACCATATGGAGCATTATCTTTGGTAATCTACTTTGTTATGGATTTCTCCCTTTTCTTCATGTGATAGAATTCCACCTCAATGTATTGAGACTCACATGTCTTTAACGGGGCCTTATCACTATAAAATGTCCCAACTTGACCATCGAAACAATATTTGAGACATTGATGGTATGATGAAGGGATAGCCGCATGTTGATGTAGTCAGGGTCTTCCAAGCAAGATGTTGTAGGCTGAGTCTTGATCAACAACCATGAAATCTGAATTGGATACATGATCTCCAAACTGAGTTCTGAGTGTAACATTACCTAGTGGTTATTGTTCATTTTTATCATATCCCTGTAGCATCATGGTGGAAGGAGATAAATCAGATTCCGTGAGGCCCAATCGATGAAGTGTACGAATGGGCATGAGGTTGACACCTGAACCATTGTCAATGAAAGCTCTTCGAACATCCATGCCATTGACCTTGCCAGACAAGTACAATGGTCCAATATGTCCATGCACAACATCATCCTCATGTTCATCAGTAAAGGATATTATTGCATGGAATTCTACAGGATTATTATCTATGTGATAGACTTCAGCTGCAACAATTTCAGTTTCAAACTCCTGAGGACTTGACAAAGCCTCGATGAGTGCTTCCCGAAGATCTTTTGACAGATTTAGAGCATCCAAAATTGATAACTTGGCTAGTACATGGGCCAATTGTTTCAATATATCATAATTTTGATCTAGAGGTCTGAATTTCCCAATAGGAATATGTGGTTTAGCAGGTACCATGGAAGCAGATGCTTTGGATGTTGATGCATCTTATATTGGGATAGGAGTTGGCAATATTCCTGGTTTTGAAATATTTGACAGATTACATCCATTTACTTGCTGAGAGGAAGAATATGGAACCTTCAATCGGTCTTCCAAAATTATTGTTCCAAGACTGAATTTTCTATTGGTAGAAAAACTTGCTTGTTCTTGTTGTGCTCGCTGAAGGGATCTACCATGAGATTCTACAGTGTACACAGTTCTAGCCGAGGTAGAATTGGAATAGTGGATTCTGAAAGATCCATGTCTTCCCCTGTATCTTGAGCCCCAGGAACTTCCTCTGATTCTTCTGTTTGATACAGGGAATTCAGGCTCATTGAAATTGAAACTTCGACTGGCATATGGACCTGTTAATTGAATCATATTAATAGAACAAAATATTAACTCTTCATCTGATGAAAACTCTTCCCGATTAACCTTGTAAGGCTATGCCGTTTGGTGGGGGCGGTTCCCGTGGCTTTGAAGTAGATGGAATGAAGTCCGCTAAAGTCAAAGACAACTTAGGCTTTGACACATACTCATCGTCTTCTGATTCTTTTTCTTTATTTGAATCAGCCATTTCTTTGAGGAATTTCCCTCTGACAAAGAGGGTTTTTCCACAACATTCATGGTAGAAAAAACAATTGGTTTCTTTAATTGTGTTCACAAAATAGCATGAGTTCGATTGATTGTCTTTATGACCATCCAATCATCATACTTCGGTGCATTTTTTCTTTTTAATTCTTGCCATTCACCTTTATCCTATGGAACTGTAGCAGTGACACATGCTACCTGGGCTGAGGAGCCTTTCAATGTGACTTCTCCCGAGTCTACCATCTTTTGCAGGAGGTCTTTGAAGACAAAACACTCTTGGATGGGATGCCCCAATATTTAATGAAAAGGGAAATAATTGGGACGGTCTTCATCTCCTTTCTTGTTTGGCCTCCTGGGCATTGGCAATTGAACCAAATTGTTTTCCAGAGCCGAAATGAAATAACATGTATCTTGTTCATTTCATAAAGAGTATGTTTTTCTCTTCATATCCTCAAATTGTTTTCTTCTTTGTTCTATTTGATCGTCTGGACGAAAAGGCCTTTGTTGTTGGCACTCAGAAGGTGGAGCCCTTTGAAAAGATGAAGGTTTTGACATAGAAACAGGTACAGGTGCTTGCTTAAGCATAACTATAGCAGTTTCTGCTTTAACCATTCTCCTTCTTGAAGCTGATATAATTATACGAGATTTATCCTTAGACTGTATAAAGTAATCTTCAATCTGCTAAGCGATTAAAGTAAGGTCTCAAAACCCTCCTGTGTATTTCACAAGGATTAACGGCGTGCGTAATTCGTCACGCAGATTTGCCACACAGATTGGCAACAATTATTCATGAGGGAGTGATAAACTCAATGAATATGTTAATCTCTTCCATCGAGCAATGAAATCAGAGAACCTTTCATTCTCCCTTTGCTTACAGTTTGTACGATCGAAAACTGTTGTCTTTGGAAAAGTTGAGCTGAACTGAAGGAGGAATTTTTCGCGAAGATCCTCCCATCCGGTAATTGACTAGGATTGCAAGCTTGTATACCAATCAAAAGCTGGTCCTTGCAAGGTTTTCACAAATCATCTGAGTTTCACTGCTTCTTGTTTCTCCGGAGTTCCCATCATAGGATTGCAACAAGACACATAATGCGTCAAATGTTGTTCAGGATCACCTGATACATTGAAAATAGGGAATACAGGGTTCCCAAAACTAGATGGAGGAGAAATTGAATCTACCTATTCAAGGTAAACATTATTTTCTGGTTGAACTAGCGCACGCTTCCCTTCCATAGTTTCTAATCGAGCTGTTAATGACTGAATAGTAGTTATTAACTTTTGAGAAACATCCGGTTGAACTTGGACTTGGGTAGTTGCAATGACTGGAGCTTGGACAGATGTGGCGATTAGTGCTGCAACTGATGGTAGTACTGCCAACTTTTGTTGCAGTTGACTCGTAGGATTAGACCTGTGAGGGTGTACTGATAGAGGAGGATATTCTTGATCCATCACAGTAGCTACAAAAAATTCCTTTGGTTGACTGACTCCAGAATTCTTAAGAAGAAGACTACTCTGAAGTAGTTCTATACTCAACCTTCTTAATTCCTTCATTTCTTCCTCTTGTTGTGCAAACCTCTGCTCTAGTGAGAGAGATTGACCTTCTCCAGAGGAAGGATATGTAACCTGGTTTTTTCCCTTCCCTTTGCTGGATCATTTTCGGAGATGGGGAAGTGGGTTACTCGAAGGATTACTTAAGTTCTGAGTAATCCTTTGACTTCATGTATGCACACCTTCTTCATTTGTGTTGGTGCATACATCTTCTTGAGCAGGAACCACTTCATCTAAGTCCCCTGAGTGAGCCTCATCTGGTGGATCAGCAACAATGGCATTGATGACATTGATTGATGCATAACTCATCGCATCCCTTCTATCAGCATTTCTGTGATATTGTCTTCTTCAATGTCTTTGATGAGACATTGCCTTTTGATGATTCGATCCCTCAGGAACTTATGGACGAACCGTAATTTGGAGGGAATCTCCTGATAATTTGGCTCTTCGTTCCTCTTGAGGTCTCTTCCTCAATCGAGAAAATACCGACATTCTCTGAGGAGGGGATTGATGATTTGAAAACGTCCCCAGTCCAGTGGACTGGGGCTGTTCCTGCTGTTCTCGCTCAACTCCCCGAATCCTTTTTTTGATTCTAAGGGTTGGTTTAAAAGAGTCCCCAGATTGGCGAGCTGGGGTGGTTCTTGACATGCTATGTCTGAGAATTTCTTGAAAGTCCACCTAATCTTGCGAACATTAGTTCGGAAATTAGCTAGATGCATTAACCTGTATCCGCTTTTATCACCTAGTTCAAAAGACCGTTGCATGATTTCCGACGCTTCTGTCACTTAGTGACGTGCTTTCTCCAACCAAGAGGCATGTTCAATATTCTCATTTGCTTGATGCAAGAGTAATTCAACAACTTTTTCTCTGTATTATTGATTTTGAGAGGAACTATTTGAAGCATGTTATTGGGCAAGCTTTTGATTACAAACAAAGCCCATTGACTGTGGTCGGCCATGGGAAATAACATTGCATGAGACCATTTTCGGTGGGCTTTGCTGACTGGAGAGCACCGTGAAATGCAGTGCTCCATGAACACCCCATCCTCTGCCACAAATACCAGATGGGGCATTGGCAATTAACTGACACAATCTTCTTAGTGCGCCAAAGCATGAACATTGAAGGGCTCTCAACTGCTTTTCAGCCTTCGGATATCGAGAGACTGATAGAGACGCCAAATCAATCTGACGTTGTAACCCTTCTATTATCATAAGACGATTTTCATATTCATCATAAGATAATAATATCTTTTTCAACTGACAAAGAGTTTTCCATATATTGAGACGAATATCATGAATTTCATCTTCTGTCAACATTTCTGGAATATTATACTGAGAGTCAGCCAGAGGCCAAAACATGACTGACACTTCACCTTTCACAAGTTGTTTTCTCATGTTCAACATTTCCTCTTTATCATTTGATGAAGATTATTCTACCTGATTTGACCAGCATTGGTGTTTCCTGGTTGCTTCATTGGATTCAACAGGATTGATAAAGAAATCATTGATCAAACTAGAAGATGGATGACTTAGGGGTGGTTCGGAGAATGACCTACACCCTGAGCTATCTTCTGATTGAGAAAATATTTCACCTGCTAGCGATGAACCTTCAGACATGACTGGTTTCGCATTTGCAAGTGCCTCAAGATAAGAGGTCTTTCTCGGCACTACATTTTCCACTAGAGAATTTTACGGGCAATATGCATCACTACTGCGGATAGGACTTTCGCAGAGAAATTCGTCATCATGGGGAGGACCACCATAATGGGTTACAATAAAATATGAGATCTCTTGCTCCTTGGTCTTCTGACCACACAGAGGGTTCCTGTGGCTCTAATCTGAAGATGAAACTTCGATATCGACCGAATTGTCATGAATCAAGCCTTCATGAGGAAGTGTCTGTTGAAGACTTTCAGGTTCCCACTATTGGGAAATGAGGGAGTAGAATCTTGAATTTCAACAGATAATTGTCTGAGGTCTTTAAGATCTCCATCATCGAGAAAGGCCTTGTTACAGATTGGCTCTTGATCTCTAGACTGTGCTGGGCAGGTCTTTTTCTTAGACGCCTTCTTACTCACCTTGGAAACCACTTGTTGACGAAAGTGGATCCTCTGGCAGGTGTATATGCCAGATCAGGAAAGATGGCCAAGTTAGGCTGATGATATCTACTCAAATCAGGTGTATGTTCCTGACTTGGTTGTCTGTATGATATGGGGGAGTATGCCCCACAACCCTCTTGGACTAGAACAGATGTGTGTGTCTGTTCCGGAGTGAATTGTTGATGTATCACTCCACTGGTAGGGATATATTTATGTGTCTTTCCATGAGATTGCGCGGAAGTTTTTATAATATCCTAGCAGGCATCCAGAATATGAACAAGGATTTTCTTCTACTCTTTCACCATTGATAGAATACGCTTGGTGACATCAGCTGCCGGAACGGGAATAAACGTCCATTCTGGGCTTAGAGCAGGTGTATGTGCCTGCTCGTGTCCTCCTTTTCCTATCAGTGAATCCTGACAGTACTCATGTGTGGGGGAAGAGAGTTGAGTCTACCTCCTATTTGTTGTTGGGGCTTTCCGACTAACTTCTACGAATGCTACCAAGCGAGACTGTTGGTAGGCTTGATTAATAATAGCAGGTGTATGTTCCTGCTGATTTCACTTCACCAAATGTGGTTGACGAGATCAATCATATGTAGTCAGATGAGCCTGCTTACTAGATAATGATGTATAAACAGGTGTATGTTCCTGCCTATAGTACTCCGCCGGAATTGCCTGGCGGGATTGGCTTGATGCTGGCAGACAAGTCTGCTGGACAGCAGAATTAAAACGGGCAGGTGTATGTGCCTGATCATTGCTTGACACCATGTTAGGTTGGTGGACTTCTCCGGAGATGGCAGAGATGAGAACCTTCTCACTGTTGACCGGATTCCTCCTCTGGTAGTTTGTATTGCTTGCTCGGGTTCGAGGAACCTGAGCCGAATTCCTGGAGTCGGTACCCTCATCATGTTGAGGGCACACTTCCGCACGAATCTGGCGGCGATTGTTGGTGGGAGCCCTCCGGAAGGACTCCTGTCTGTTTGAATTAAGGCCCTGAGGGACCTGATCATTCACCTCCCCAGAATAAGGGAGCGAATGGTGATTGCATTTCGGGGATAACGACCCAAAACGCTTGGAGATGGTAGTCAGCACCACCTACTTCTTGATCACTGGTCGTCATTTTCCGTACGACTGATGTGAGTTGTTTACTTGGAGGGCTTTTCGGGCAGCCTCCAGAGTTGGGATGGTACCATGATGACGGTACTCCTTAACCAGTGCGTTTGATACCCAGCGTTGAAGACGCTGAGTAGGTGATATCATCCTAAGAGCGGACGACGATCCAGCAGGAGTAGCAGTAATGGAATTTGCAGCATCAGTTTTCACAGGTGTGAACTTGAGAGCATCCATTCTAGAAATGCAGAAGATCTTGGGAAAAGAGTTCTTGTTTGATATAACAAACGTAATCAAGATAAATTCATCCACTACATCTTTTTGATGAGCACATAGGTCAATGATTTTTTTTGTTGGACCTCTCATTGAGTTTTAAATAGGGGCCTAACAAATGGGTAAAACATTATTTTAACTTGGTTAGGGATTCACATCAGGTTCACCATTTTTTTCCCTTAGAATCCGGGGATGACCGCCTTGATGGTAGGTTCAAACATTCCGATCGGTTTCTAACGGGTTTGTTCGTAGAACCGGAAACATCCAAAAATTTCACATCTATTCAGACCTACTTTCCAATGGTAGGTGCTTATTAGTTTGTGGACTAATGAGGCTTAGGAATTTGCATTGGTCGAGAGGATGGGAGGTCGGACTCATCACACCTTTTTTAGGGGAATTATTGTCTACTCTGGGACTCTCTTTATAGATTTAATTTATGTTCGTGAATCTTTATTACATTACCATGTATAAAATTAGATTTCCTTAAGATCTGACAATCAATGATTAAATATGTAGGAAATTTAGAGAATATTTTGTATGTATTCGAGGTTCTTCATCGATAGAGAATAATCTATATTTATTAGTGAATCTTGGTCAATGGTACCCTTCGACACATTAATATAGAAGTCTCTCGGTCATTATGATGACCATGCTAGTTTTAAATCTACTCAGTGGGGGCACTTGAAGTTTATTGTCATTTAGAAGGACATGTATTATTTTAGAGTTGGGATCAAACCAGTAGTCGGGCTACCTGTGTATCCTTTGTTTAGAAAAGGAATCAGAACCCACGTACTTCGAGTAAGGGAGTATGATGTTTATGATTAATGGCTCAAAGAAGAATGTAACAATTACTTTTACACTCTAAGCTCACGTGAGTCATGCTTGGTGTGAGAAACAAGAGGTATTGGTAAAAATTAGACAATTGTGCCATGAAATATGCAATCATAAGAAATAATGTGGGGATTATGTATGTATGACTGCCCAGATAAATAAAGGTTAGGATTTACTTTAGGGATGAAATCCGGGAACAGGGTCCATAAAGGTATATGTGATTCAAGGAGATTTTGAATACTCTAACTTGGGGCTTACTCCTAAAAAGGAGTCTCAAATTAGGAGAAGACTTATTATTGGGTTTTACTCTTGAAATGGAATCCCAGATCAAAGTTAAATTAGGACTGGTTAGGAGAAATTAATACTAGGGCTTAATCCTGAAAAGGAGGCCCATCTTAAGAGATTTGAAAAATTAAGGGACTTGGGGTTTACTCTTAAAGAGGATACCCATATTTGAGACTGGGGATTACTCTTGAAAAGGAGGCCCAGGTCAAGGATTATGACTGGGGCTTAATCTTGAAAAGGAGGCCCAGGTTAAGGGAATTAAGGTTTGGGGCTTACTCCTGAGGAGGATGCCCAAATTAGGGGACTGGGGCTTACTCCTAAGGAGGATGCCCAGATTTGGGAACTTTAAGAATTGGGGCTTACTCCTAAGGAGGATGCCCAAGTTAAGAATTATGACTGGGACTTAGTCCTAAGGATGATGCCCATATTTGAGACTGGGGCTTATTCATGAAAAGGAAGCCCAGGTTAGGGGATCTGGGTATTACTCATAAAGAGGATGCCCAAATTAGAGGACTTGGGGATTACTCCTAAAGAGGATGCCCAAATTAGAGGACTTATAACTGGGGATTATTCCTGGAAAGGAGACCCAAGTTAAGGATTCTCTCATCATAAAGGATGAGGTTGAATGAATGAAATCTCAATCTTTAGTGACATAATGATGTGTAAATCACTTGGTTTTGAGAGATATTCCACATAATTCCATTCAGATAAGGAAGTCAAATCATGAAATCATGCCATAAATGCCTTTGAAGAGTGTCTTGAAGACTGAATCTTGAATAGGAAAAGTGGAATGGATTAAGAGGGGTGAAATGGTCAAGAAGGGCACCCAAAAAGGCAAAGGCATGCAAGTCCTGGCAGGCACGTAGGTACTGCATGGGCGCGCAAGTTTTGGTCATGCAGGTATGCCTACACAACACATGGTGTACTTGCGCGATGGTTAACCAGTAGGGCAATAGTTGAGCGACTCTTGATTAAAGCCTTTAGAATCCTCTTGAGATTCTTCCAGAAGAGGGGAGCGCATGTTCTATTGAAGGAGCAAGGCGGTGCACAAGTGTGGCCTTTTCCCTTAAGGGCTAGCCACTCAGGCGCGCAAGTGTGGATGAGATTCAACACTTAGGCCTTCCTCCCCCTCTTTAGATCTTCTTTTCTAGGTAAGAAATTACCTTAGAAATGTTTCAGAATCTTTGAGAAGAGACTAGGGTGCCGGGAGCTCAAATCTGAGTTTTTTGGAAAAAATCCTCCTCGAATGGGGGGCCCATAGGGTCTATTTATAGGCAGGAGAAGACCTCGGGCGGTTACCACTTAGGTCGCGCAAGTCACTTGTGAGACCACTAGGCGTCGCGCAAGTGGACTTGCGCGACAGTGATAGAACTTGCGTGGCACATGTGCTTTTGATCCCTTGTTCATGCCTTTGCCGATTTTTGATATTTTCTTCAAAGGATGGATAAATTTGTGCTAAGTCATTTCCCTTTACATTCCTTTGAACTCTGTGATGAAAAAAGAGTGTCAAAAGAAACTCCCCGACCTCTTCCTCCACAAACTCTCCCCCCACCATCCGAGGGGCTTTTGAATTGTTGAATCTTTCATATCCACTTATTTCTCACAATGAGCATGACTCACATGGGATTAGAGGATTGTAATGATTACAGTATCCACACTGTCTGAACTACAAGAACTATGATTCCCAATCAAATCAGAATATGTAGGATGCCTACCAGAAGGATTGAGCTCAAATGGGTGAGCATCTATAAAGGGTCCACCCAACCATGCCCCTTCAAATGGGAATCTCCCATGCAAAATCCCCACTCAATCCGAACAACATGGGTTATGATTCTTCTGTAAAGGATGTGTAGGACGCTCTATTTGTGGTCCCAATCCCAACATCAATTCACCTTCTTTCCCCCTAGATGACGTTAAAATCCAGGGTGCCTTATAATATGGATCAAGTTAGAATCACCTCTGTATCATCAAATATATGCATGCTTACAATGATTTTGTCAACCATGTGTAGCTCATGGACACACTACTTAAGAATGAACCAAGGATTCTTGAACATATGAACATGACTTAAATCTATAGGAGAGTCTCAGAATGGGCAACAATCCTCCACTAGAAGGGTGCAGTGATCCTAACCAACCATCACCTCGAACTATGGAGTCCTAAAGTTTCATTGGCCAAATCTCCAGCCATTGAGCACCGACCACTGGATGGAAGGTCCATGAATCATGGATACCGGGGTCGTTGGGTGTTCACGTATCCACAAATAAACCCATTGGATCCCATCTGAGGAAGTTACATCCTAGAAGGACTAATTTCATGAGTTCTTGACTCCCATTCTATAACCCTCAAGGACCAACAGTCCCCACAGGGTTAATTATTATTTCATTAAAGGATAATGATGTTGAACTGGTCAAAACTAATGAATGTTAAATTTGACGAGAATCCACCTCGATTGAAATAGAGATGTGTGGTGATCCTCGTCAGACCTTTTTCGAACCACCCGAAAATGTGCCATCTCAGAGGCGGAATTGATATATTTCTCCACTCATAGTTTCACTATGATCTCATTGATTTCACTTATAGAGGTGTGGGAATACTCATTATTAATCTGATGCATGTTTCATGGACTAATATATATATATATATATATTATTGAAAATTATAACTTATCATTTAGAATTTTTTTTATTAATGAAAATGGCATTACACGCACAAGGCCCATCAAGGAAGGCCGGGTAGAAACAAGGATATGGAGACCTAAAATGGTGGAGACTCAGAGAATACCCACTAATGATATTAACCCTCAGGGCTGGCCCTAGGGAAAGCCCAGCAAGCCTCTAGGCTAGGGCAACAAGCATGATTTCAACTGTACTTGTACTGTATATGCACTGTAGAATCTTGGAAGGGGAAACATTTATGCTCCTCGTCTTGGGAAACAAAATTTATAATGGTTTTTCAGGCCGGTACTGTTAACCCTTATTTGTTTAAGACATTGAAGGCCATGAAGAAATATGCTCCCCGATCAGGGGGTGTCTAACGAGGCCAGGTAGTCTGTTGCCTTATTCTCCTAACGACATGAGTGAGAAACATTGGTATTAGTGTCAAGGATACTGTGGAACTTGCGAATGATAGAATATTGAAAAATGGGTATCTCTGAGGCCATGAATGATGTTATGGACCATCATAGAATCCGTCTCCGCTTCTTCTTGTTCCAAACTCCTCTGCCTACAAATAGTGAGACCTGCTAATATAGACTTTATCTTTGCCAAAAAAGAAGAGCCATGGCCTAGTCGGGAAGAAAATTCCAGGAAGACTGAACGAAATGTCTCAAGAATGATCCTTCCACCATGCATGGTTCCGAACACACAAGATCCATTATTTTTTATCTTTATTCCCTGCTGGGGGGATTTTATTTCACACAGATTTCAACATTAGGATAGGGGATAGGATGGGTACCAATGGACACCTGCATGAGCCGCTGCAAGGTTGGAGTCTCCTTCTAGCTACTGAGAGGTTTAATAATATCAATAAGAAGACTTTTAATTATAATGAAAATTTATCTCCTAGTCAGTGCCACCCTTTCAAGGGTCATCTTGTTTCGTGCCTGCCAAAGTCCGCAACAGCCTGCATTCAACTCCAGAGCGCGGGCCCTTCTCTCCAGACCCCACTCCCTTGAGCTATGGAACCAACGGGCTAAGAAGGTTTACTCAGCCATGTCATGAACAGAGAACACTGTGAACTCTCTGAAAATACACCAGACCTTCTTTTCCCACTCAGTATCGAAAAACAAGTGCCCCGAGTTCTCTTCCTAGTGCGTCTGGCAGCAGAAAAACCTAGACTCCATGCTTACTCTACACCACATAACATTCTCATCAGTGGGGATAGCGTTAGGTCATACTCTCCAAATTAGAAAATTAGAATTTATGCGGATGTTTTATAACAAATAAGCTCATTCCCCTCATCCACATATCCCAACATAAGTAGAGCCCGATGAAAACCCTTAGACGTAAAGGAGCCAAAAGAAGAAAATGTAAACAGGCATCTGTCTGAGGCTGAGGACGGCTCAATGAGATGGAACATATTAGAATGATCCTGATTCAGAACAACATTGATAATGGACGAGTGGAGACTAGCCTCACGAAAGGAAATGCCCATAGCAGGACATCCTGGAAAACCAATGAGCTCCTCATACCAGTTTTCCTGCCAGAAGGAGAGCTCGCCAGTCCCAACGATCCAATGAGCATGGGGATGAAGAGAGGTAACGAGTGGCCCAACCATGCTCCATATACGAGAGGCATGACCATGCCACGCGTCTCTACCCCACGAGTAATAGAGGTTCATGGTCCGCCCCCATAAGGTGTGTTTCTCCAACACCTACCAAGCCAATTTGGCATGATTGCAGTTGAGGGTGCCATGGAGACTCCGAACATTAATGCCTCCTTCACTAGTGGGCCGCACTATATTCTTCCAGGAGGCCAACTGTCTTCTACCCTCAAACTTTGGGTCCCATATGAACTGAGCCAGAATGCTATCAATATTGATAATAACTACCTTGGGGGATCATACTGTGGATTAAATGTGAATGGGGATGGCTAGATGAATGCTATTAACCAGTGTTCTCCTCCCCCCGATGGACCGATATCTATTCTTACAGTTGAGAACCCTCTTCGTAATCCTAGAAAAAAGACGGTTGAATTCACAAATAAATAGATACTTCAGAGAGAGTGGGGCACCCAGTTAATGCATGGGGAAACTCCTTTCTCCATTCCTACTAAGTGACTCGCATAAAGAGCTTGACTGACACTACTACTACTGGAGATATAGAAGTTACTCTTAGTCTTGTTGATCACTTGGCCGCTCCAAAGAAAATAGAACTCCAGGACATTATTTAGTTCTCGTGCTGACTTGCATGACACATTAGTAAAGATGATGGAGTCATCTACAAATATAAGGTGTGACATTGAAGGAAATCGCATCCTTCTATGATAAGGTTGATATTGTGTTGGATAACGTGGCTGAGCATATCTTTAGTGATGATGAAGATACTCGGGGAGAGAGTATCCCCTTGCAGTAGGCCTCGTTTTTCATTGAAGAAGCCAAATGTTTTTCCCTTAAAGGGGATCTTCATCCAGGAAGAGCTGAAACACCTGAAGATCAAATCAATATTCAAAGTCGAGAGGCACTTACCTTACAAAACATTATTGATGAAGATGCATTCAATGCAGTCATATAACTTTCTCATATCACGTTTTATTACCACATTTGAACCGCGATACTTTGCATTTAAATCTCTAAAAATTTCTTGGGCCAGGGCAATCACCCCTAGATGGACCGCCCCCTCACAAACCCATGCTTCTCCTTAAAAATCCCACTAGAAAGGTGATTGGATAGAAGAGTGTTGATGATTCTTCCAAGGATTTTTTATGGAAAATAACACATTCTAATAGGAAATTATTGTTCAATGGATGAAGAGGAGTAGGACTTGGGGATGAGCACCACTAAGGTAGAACTATCATCATGCAACAGCGGCCCTCCACGAAAGATATCTTGGATCCCCTCAAAACCTCAACCTTCATTGTTTCCCACGATGCTCTGTAGAAGGCTCCAGGGAACCCATACGACCCTGCCACACTATTGGGATTAATTCTCTTCATGGAAAGGGGAATCTCATCTTCTTTAGGCAATTCCCCCAAGACATCATTTTCACATGCAGATTAGTTGTAGAGAGATGCATCAAAAGGCCTCATGTCTCCTCCATGGTAGCCACTCGAAAAGAGCGTGTTGGGACCAGTAAGAAGGTTTAGAAAATGGGAGCTTGAAAATGCCCCAATCACCTTCAAATCATCATAAAAGGAACCGTCTGCCTCCTCCCTTCTTTTAAACATGCATGAAAATATTCGTATTGTGGTCCCCCTCTTTGAGCCACTTTACCCATTCCTCTTCCCTGAACTGTCATTCTTAGCTCAAGAGCATGTCTTCTAGGAACAATTTACTTCTGGTCAATTCCTCAAAGATCCTTTGATCCCAATCCACTTCAATACACCACTCATGATGATAAAAATCCTATAAGGTAGCATCTAGTACCCTCTCAGAGATGGTAATAGCCCTTGACCACACCTGAAGCGTTGGATTGAGCCGTTGAAGTTTGTTGTGATGGGATATCCACGTGTGACCCTGGGAAGGTTTATTCCATGAGTCTCTCACCAGGTCAGAGTAGCCGGAGGAGTTATCCCAGTGTTGGTAGATACTAATCCATTAGTGATGGTCATGCCCGGAGGATAAAAAAATGAAGAGCGGGGAGTGGTCCGACGTACAGTGTAGGAGGTGCACAAATCGGGTATTAGCATACATGGATACTGCATGCATGTTGTCCAGGAATCTATCCAAGAGGCTCCATGACCATCGGGTCCCCCGCTGGTTATTATACCATGTGAAACGATCCCGTGAATACCCTTGATCCATCAATCCCCTACCTGCCACAAATTGAGCAAAATCAAGGCTCACCTTCTGGTTGAACGTACCTCTGCCCTTCCTTTCCTCCATGTCCACTACAACATTGAAATCACCCCCACGATCGAAGGAGATGTTCCTAGGTTGAACGTGTTCAGATCATTACACACATTAATACTTTGTTGAGAATCATAGCTACTGTAAATAAGAGAAACATAGACGACGTGATGGTCATCAAACACCTTGACAGTGATGAACTGGTCACCCACGAGAGTCAGGTCCACGCTAAATATCATGTTCCATATTGGGGGGGCTTTATCATTATTTTTTCCAAGAACTGACAGTGTTTATATTTAAAAAAAATAAGGAAAAATAATATATTTTTATATAAGCATATTTATATTGATAAAAATATAATATATTTTTTTAAATATGTTTTAGATTAGTATAAATGGACGATTACATTTAATATATAATAAATTTAGTGAAAATGGATTTAAAATATTTTAAAAAAGATTATTAATTAATAATATTCTAATTATATCCATTAAAAATAATTTAATAACAATTTGAAGACACACAAAATAAAAAAATTAATAGAAGATCTAAAATAAGTTGAAAATATAACTCAAAGTTAAAACAACCATAACTCATGATCTGGGAGTCTGTTTGAGCTATACAACATATCAAATCGATGCTTGTGATGATCTCTATGCTCTGCTTATCAAAGGAAACATTATGTCACATTTTTTGAGGCCTAAAAGGCCAATAAGTCCTCCAAAACTGATTTTTTAGTCATGATACCTCAATTTTATAACATTCAAACAAGTATATCTTCTAAACCGAATGTCCTCTAGGACTGTTCCATATATCATATTGAATATTGCTTGATTTTCATCGATTTGAATGGTTGTGGAGTTGAAACGGATTTCAAAATTAGATGTTTTGGTTGTTTTAACATTCTATGGATTTTAAAATAAATAAATATATATATATATATATATGTATTTATTTGTAAAAATATATATGTGTGCGGGTTTACGTGTGTGTGTCTGTCTTTCTGTGTGTGTGTGTGTGTATTATACATATGTATGAATGTATGTATTTATTTATTTATAAATTCACAAAAAAATCATATTTTATAACTGTATTTAAAACTAATCTTATAAAAATATATTAAGATATAATTATATATACAGATAAAAAATTATAACTAAAAAAATATATATATATATATATATATAAATATAAATAAATATATTTATATTAATATGAATATATATTAATATTCAAATAAATATAACTATATATATATATAAATAAATAAAAATCTATATTAATATACGAATATATATATATATAAATAAATGAATACATATATATGTTTTAATATAACTAAATATATTTATATTTATATAAATATATATTAATATACAAATAAATATAACTATATATATAAATAAATATAAATATATATTAATATACAAATATATATATATATTAATATATTAGTAAATATATATGTATTAATATAACAAAATATATTTATATTAATATGATTCTATATTGATAAATGAATAAATATAACTATATATAAATAAATAAATAGATATATCATTAAA
Source organism: Viscum album (assembly GCA_963277665.1). Classification (NCBI taxonomy): domain Eukaryota; kingdom Viridiplantae; phylum Streptophyta; class Magnoliopsida; order Santalales; family Viscaceae; genus Viscum; species Viscum album. The sequence continues at coordinate 701,556,289 of OY728139.1, forward strand.
TAGATAAAAAAACTAAATAGCTTAGTGGTAACAGTGTAGGCGCGCAAGGTGGGAGGTCTTGGGTTCAAGTTTAAGTTGCGGCAGGGAGGGTTGTGTGGGAATGTGGGGGATGCACGGGCAAGTGAAGCATGTGGGAGAGTGGGAGGGGGTCCGCCTAGTGCTGATAAGTGGGGGGGGGGGGTCATGCGCTATTAAAATCTCCCCTGATCGTTCTATATTTTTAACTTTTTTTTAATTTTTGTTTGACTTTTATAAGCATATGTTTAGTATTGATAAAAGATACCTTTTATCAGCACTTTTTAGTGTTGAAAAAGGGTCATTTATAAGCGCTTTTCTAAGCGATGATAAAAGGGACCCCCTATGTTCGCCTTGATTAACAACACATTTCTGGCACTATTAATGCCCTTTTATTTCATTGATAAGGGCCATATTTTTAGTATTGACTCTTACTCTCCTCTATTATGAATGTTTTATCAAGAAATTATTTTTTTGTTTTGTGTTCCCCTCATTCCCATTGGGATATATTTATTTCCATATAATTTTTTCACTTAATAACCTTACAAATAAGTAATATTTCATCCCCTAGAATAATTATTCATATCCTTATTGATTTCATTTTACCCGTAGTAAACAATAAATTACATTTATACACCACAAATTCATTAACAACAATCACCAAATAATTTTACATATTCTCTAAAAAATACAGTGTCCTTAAAAATAGAATTTTTTTTCCATATTCATCATTATTATCTTGAAATGAGAAAAATAATATACGATCAATCTACATGTAAGGGGATATTATCTATTTCTTTATATCATTCATGAATTGATATCTATCAATACCAATCTCTAATGTTTATCCTATATAAGATAAAAATTGGTGGTATGAGAAATTATTATACACTATATAATGTGTGGAGAACAAATTCCATAATTATGTCATTTAAATGATCATGGTAAACAATTACCATGCAATTTTTAGATTAATTACCATTTCATTTGATTCCGCAATATATCCAGAAAAAAGGATATTGGAACCAATTATGTTATGCCTTAATTAACTATTCACAATGAATAAATCCATGTCACATCAACAATATTAAAATATAAAACTATTTTTGACAATATAAAATTAAAAAAAAAATTAAAAACCCTTGTTTGTGTAAAAAAAATCATACATATTATTCATGAATCACATTAGCATTACTATTGGAATCATTATTCCCCTAACGTTGTATGTGAAAATCATCCCTTCTAATAAGAATTAATACTAAAAAAATAATTTCTACTTATAATGTGTTGTAATAATATAGATTCACATCCTATGATTCCATCGTGGTCAATATTAAGCTTTAAATCCAATTCTTGTTCTACCACTTCACTTTGAAATTATTTTCACTAAGATCATCACAATCACGTTAGGAATATATTGCAATTAGTGCCCAATATTTTGTATGGAAAATCCTCCGATCATTGATGTTGCACATGAAGGACCATACTCCCATAATGGTGATGGATCCTCGACTTTAATTCATGATTATGGTTAATTTTCCCCAAAGGATAGTCGAAGAAACATTGCTCCATTCACTTCCGTCGAGAGAATGTTGACCTTCCATAACATCAACATTTAACTGAAGGTCCCCACTATCTTAAAAGGTCAACTGGTGGTTTTGATCTCTCAACATGAGTTCCAACAGGCATATTCACTTATCTATTAGGATCTGGTGGATAGTCTTAACATATGATATAATCATGTTGATCAGTTCAACAAGAACATGAATAAATAATGGAGTATAAAATGGAAAATGATATTTTGGCTCCAAGGGAAATAATAGTCCCTCATATTCTTCACTAATGTGTATGATCTGTCATGGGATCTAATGAAACTGAAATGAAATGTTTAAGTAGATTGTCCAAGGATTTAAAATTATTCATCATTTTATCAATGAAAGAAAATATTCATCAGTGTTAAAATTCCCAGTAAAGGATTAGGATCTCATATTAATATATTTATGTACAGAAACTGAATAATCAATTACCTCATTCTTAATGATGGAGGTTTCATAAAATACTCATCCTTAGTGGTTTTTGATCAAATGATCTATTTTCAAATCCCTCTACATCATCCAAAAAAGCATCAAGAGTCGATGAGAATGTCGATCATCAAAATTCAAGTGCTAGTATGGAGTTTTGATGAATCCTTCAACATCCTGAAGATCAAAACTATATCGTTCCCTCTATTAGCCAAGGAGATCATGGATTTGAATATTATAACATGGATATATCGACTATGATAATGAAAATATGATATAGAATCTCTCTAATTTGAGTGGATTATTAGTCCCCTATAGATGATCTCCCTCTTGCTTATATAGTTGAGTTTAAAATCCAAAAAAGGCTCATGGAAACTATATAAATATTTCCCACCAAATAATCTATAAATTTCACATTATTACAAAATAATTGGGTCATAAAATTAATTTATAATTATATCATACTTATAATATATAATAAATATATTACTTAAAAAAGTGAGTCATTAACACTACTAATAATTAGTGAAAATATTAAACAATCCTTAAATATTAAAATAATATTAATTCATATAATAATTTTACGTGTATTCACTCAATACCTTAAGAAAAATTTTAATAAATAAATTAATCTTCATTTATTCTATACATAAACAATAAAAATTTTATTCATTCATTGGTGAGTGTTTATTCTCATACATATCTCAGGCCTCATGGTGGGTAACAACATATCCTATACTCGTATTAATCATTTTATAGATAAATTTTGAATATTTTAGGTTAGACACCCTCTAGGCCCTTATTTTAATAAATGTGAATACTATTCACCAACCACGAGTAGATTCATGAAACCCATAAATTTATCTTTAGGGAAATGAAAACATCACTGTAATGACAAATTTTCATATGACTGCATGACATTTAATTTAATCTATTTTTTTATATGATATCACATAATGTGGGATTCACACCTAATGTCCACATTCTCTCATTATTTATTCTTCATTGAACTTAAAATATGGACTTACTTATCTTCTACCATGGAAATGGATTTAGTGATGATTCATCAATTCTAATCAACATGGATCAAGATATAAATTCCTTTCGATTGCATCAAATTATATCTTTATTATTCAATAAATTTCATAACACCAATGATTCACCCAACACATGATACATCACTACAAAATCGATATCATAGTGTTCATTTAAGATCAAATTATGTAATCAAATATTGTAAAATAATAATAATATCAACTCTATATACCCTTACACATGTTCAATTATAGGAACTAACAATGAAAAAAACATGTGGTGTTCTTATTTTTAGGTCAGTCATCATAATCTGGTCTAATTATAGTCACCAAGTGTGATCATAATGAGAAGGTTCCTCGTTTCTTGTGATCCCACAACATATAATTGTTACAAACCATCTATGTCATGTCATATTGATGTATATGGAACATAGGATATAACTTTAATATTATAATCATAGTTTCCTTAGTTTCAAATTGCATCCTAAGAACTACTATAACATTTAAATATGAAATTTAATATATGAAATTTACAGAAATATATTGGATGAAAAGTTATATTAACTATTATTTTAGGATAAAAAATGTATATATTAATCTCTATACGTGTATGGGAACTCAATGTAAATAAATAAGATGGGTATAGGAAACCCACTAATAACACTACCACATAAACTAGATCAATGTTTAAAAAATTCTCAACCCACAACATATCACATGAGAAAAATTATTTTACTAAAATATGGATTTCTTATAGGGCTATTCCATTTTCTCCTCAGTGGATACTCTTCTAACATTGACTTCACCTCTATGAGTAAAATCACTCAAAAGAGTAACTTCCAAAGTATATGATTTGTCCTCTGGTGTGACCAGGGATTCTTGTAAAGGAACACTTTTGTAGCGTTATCCAAATAACATAGAATAGTTTCTGCATTGATAGGAACAAAACCAATGTATCAAAAAAATTTGTGTTTCTAAACCGCCTCTTTAGGTACATCATAAGTCACCATATACATATATTTGATTATATAGTCTGATAATACATTCTTCTTTGAGGTTATGCAAATCACTACTCTACCATTCTGGAAAAATACATTACATGAATATTATTTTAGAACATCATGATCTATCCAGAATATAGAATTAGTGTATTCTCAACTACTAGTCCCTAATATCCTCCACACACTAGGATCATATCCTATGTACATCTGAAGTACATCAGGATATTTTTTAATGCAACCCAATGTATCTCTCCTAGATTAGCTCAATATCTACAAACCATACTTAATGAAAATGAAACATTAAACATATATCATTTCATGGTATACAAGAGAGTTCCCATTATTTAAAAATCGAAAATTATACTCATTCTGAATCTCCTCATATGTTTGTGGAAACATTTTCTTGGGGAGGTTTATTACTTTAGACATTAGAAATAGCCTTCTATTTTATTATTCTATAGTATATCTTTTGAGTACATCATTAATTAATGTACTTTGACTTATCCCAAGAATAATTTTAGTTCTATCCAGTTATATTTTAAACCCCATGATATAGCTATATTTGTCTAATACATTAATAGAGATACATTCATTTAACCAAGTATTGACTACCTATTAAACTTTCACTTTTTCCCATTATTAATATGTCACCAAAATAAAAAATGAGATAATTAATAGAATTAGCAATACCATTATTATAGAAACATGGATCTTTTACATTTTTGATGAAAATAAATTCTCTTATATCCTCATAACAAGGAAAATTCCCTGATTATGATGCCATCTTTAACTCATAAATGTATCTCTGCTGCTTTCATTCTTCATTGAAACATATTGAATTATAGAAACATTTAGATTGATTCATATTGACATATTCACCCATTTTCCAACTTAGAAAAGTTGTTTGTACAACCATTTTATAAATTCTATAATTAGGGAAGGATATTATTGAATGTAATATTATGATGGATAACATCATCGTTACTAAGGAGAAGGTCTTCCTGAAATTTATGCATTGAAATTAACTGAAACCATTTTCAATCAATTTAACCTTATAAATAATCACATTGCCATACATATGAATCTCTTTATTGAATATCCTTTTTTCAGTGGTATTTATATCTTTTGGACTCTCTACCAAAATAAAAACATGATTTTAATAAATGGATGACATTTCAAAATGCAATTAATCTTTCTATTTAGAATCATCCTTTCCTTATAATACTTTCATATATGTTAAAGTTTAATAAAACATTAGTATTAATATGTCAACAAACTAAGTTATATGAAAATTATATCTTATCTATTCTATTACATCCTATGTAGACCTATGTAATACTTTTTATCAAGAACATATTAATCTCCCACTAGCTGTTATGAGGATTGTTCCCATGCCAACTCTGGTTACATTGGAGAATAAATTTCATCAAATTTAAACAAGATCCCACTAATTACATTGGAAATGTGATTCCATTCTAGAATTATGTCTTCTACTTCCACGATCACTTTAATATCTAAAATATTATATCATAAATATCCTTTAGTTTATTTAATATATACTATAAAATCTTAGTTCATTCTTTGGTGTGCTAATTTTTCAGAAGATTAATTTTTTTAAAATAATCACATCTCGATATAGGTATGCATGAGTGTTAGGGTTTCATTCCATACTAAAACTCATATGTAATTCAATATATTGAATTATTTTCTACTCAGATATGAGTGTATGGCATTATCTACAATTCATATCCTTAAATGGACAGTGGAAGAGTTTCCTAACATATCATTGATTTGACTATGTTAAGAAAAGGTCTGATTCCACCATTCACTAAAACCATTTCACTAAGATGTATAAGGAATATTGATCTTGGATACTATCTCAAACTCTTTTAAGTGATAAATGAAATCTAGTATAAGATATTGTCCACCTTGTTGTGAGTGAATTACCATAATATTCTTACCATGATGGATTTCTACTCCATGTTGGAATTCAATAAAATTTTTATAGGATTATAAATTATACCTAAGTAGATATATCCTTACCTACTATAGTAATTTCTAATGTAATGAAGTAAAAAAATACCACCCCTTTAAACTAATGAAACTATTTATAAACATTAATTTGAACAAATTATACTAATTCAGTGTCTCTTTCATATGTTTTGTGGAATGATGATTTTTTCATTTTCACATGTAAATAATCATGAAATAAATCCATTGGTATTAACATACTAGATTATAAAAAATCATATGGATGTGATTTTTATAAACTATTATAATTTATAATACCATGTAAAATGTTTTATTTTTTGGTGTTATATAAGTCATTTTTACTGGTTTATTCATGGATTGAATTTATAGTGTTTTGAGATCATGTATATAAAAGCCATTGTTAATACTTACCTTACTATAAAATATGATATCCATATAAAATTCACTTCCAAACATGAAAAAAGATGTCATGGTTTATAAAAATGATAATTATATTATGTTTTGGGAAACTAAATGAACAAAATAACAATTATATTATACAAGAACCAAACCACTAGGTAAATTTCGATGATAATCTACCACTTCTAAGGCTTCTAGTTTTCAAAAACTTTTTGGCCCAAAGACCCCCTCTCCCTTCGTATTATTGTTGAACCTACTTAATTCGTATATATGAATAAAAATGTGGCATCCACATGATATGTAAAATACCCAAAATATAGATAAAGAATAATTTCATTAAATAAAGAATATACCTATGCTTGGAGCATCACCTTTCTTATTTTTACCGGAATTTCTATTCATCGTATAGTGGCCTTTCCTACCTCAGGAAAATAAGAAAGCCTTGGGTTTATTTTCCAACCACTATATCGTTTTCTTTTTGGATGGATTGTCTATTGGGGTATTTCAATTGGGTTAAGATTTAGACCCCTTATTCTTTTCCTTCCTTATCTCATTCACTATAAGGAATAAAAAATTGTATTCTTCATATCCTTATCAGCATAGAGAACAAAATTAAATAAGACAAGGAGTGAATTTTTCATTTTATTTATGTTATAATTAAAAACTAAATTTGAGAAGATTGGTGTTAAAGTGGTATGAATGAGATTAGTTGCTTTCTATTGGATTAATCTTAACCGAAGTAATTCAAGTCTCTTGATGTACCCATTAAATTTGAGAATCTTGGTGTTAAAGTTGTATAGATGAGATTAGTTTCTTGTTCTTGGTTTAATTTGAACTAAAGTAATTCAAGTCTCTTGATGTACCAGATATTCTTGATTAAATGAGGTCCAACATGACTCCCTTATTCTATCTTAATCCTATATAGTGCATATTATATATCATACCATTCTTGGAGTTATATTTATTAATATAGATCTTTGAGATGATATAACATATTATAGGTATCTCTATCCTCATTCATTTCCCATAGTTGATTGGATATCGATGAAAACATGATACAATGTATATCTACTGCATCATCTATAATAATATAACATTTTTCATTATCATCCATTCATTCTTGCATTGTGGGAACAACATAATGTAAGGTCTCTAAGACAAAAAACCTTATCTCTTAGTGTAGTATTATGAATAAGAGAATGTACCACTCCATGATGTTATGGACTACCAGGAAATTTCATTTATAAAGAATTGATTGTAGTGATAACAAAATGGTGGGGGTGATTTCCTTTTCTATCAACACAAAAAATCTTATCATTTGGTAATTTTTCCTGATTACCTATTAATTAAATCATTAATTGTATACCACTATTTTTTGTACCCTAGTAGTCCTCATTAATATAAATGGGATAATATATTTCGTGATTACTCTAGTGGAAAGGATCATGGAAAACCCTCCTCAATGTTCAATCATTGACTACGCTAAAACTCAATTATTTTAATTTTTTGAACTATGTTGTCCAAAAACAATGACTCGCATTTCATTCAACAGTTGAGTGAAGTCCAAGCATCTTAGAATCATTACAATGAATACCTCAACACTTTCCCTCAAAATCAGTATCAATTTAGCTATGAATACTAGTTCTTTCCCACCAAATACATATAGTTTAACCCTAAATCTCTTAAAAACACCTTAGTAGAAGGAGGTGCCCTCAACTAGGGATGACAATCAACACATACACCATATATCATTCGAATTTATGTAATAAATAGAATTACAAATTAATATTAAAATATTGGTTTTTATTATTACTTGATGAATGAATTCATTTTCAATTTTATATTTTCATACTATATATTCCTAATATGAAATTCACATTTAATAGATATAATACATTCATCATGTATTTATTTTATATAATCTTTGATTTATTAATTTATTATTTTATGTGTTCCTTTAAACAAGAATTTTCACCAAAATAATAAATAATGCATAAATAAAATAAATTTCATATCTAATCCTGGGAAATTTTTATTGGTTGATCCATTCATGCTCAATGGATCAATTGAGTCCCTAGGGATAGAATACATGAGTTATGTCTGACTCATATTGCATCTTGTACCCCAATCCAATGTATCCACATCTCATTTTGAATACCACCATGCCTTAGCATTGGAAAAATATTTTAACATTGTTATCTTAATGTATAAAAACACACATGTAGGTGAGGGGATCTAGTGAAGTTAAAAATATATATAAAATTATATTGATTGGAACAGAGAATCTTATAAATATTAAGAAAAATATACAATATGTAGACTTCTAAATTTAAATTAACTGTTACATTCATTGCATATAGTTGTAATAATTATTAAAATAAATATAAACCAAGAGAAACATTGGATGCTTGATTCTCATGACCAGTGAATAGGTAATTTAGATGCATAATAAAAATTAAAATGCAATAAAATCATGTCATGGATAATTAAATCAATGAAATATTTTATTTTAATTTATTTAATTTATTTGGTTTGATATTAAATTAATTTTATTATTTTTTAAAATTACACAATTTTAAATAATTTTATGAATAATATAAAATCGTCCCGATGCATAAAATCTATTAAAATGGGTTGGGGTATTTTCTTATCCCGAAAGGCACTTATTTGGTATTGAAGAACCAACCCCCCCCCCCCATTTCGAGTGGGGAGGGACCCACCCAATCCCATTTTGGATCACTCATAACCTACGCAATCTCATTAAATATAAGCCTACTTATCATGGAATGGTCGATTCGAAGAAGGATTCAGTACGGTTGGGTATCTAGGAAATTATATGTTAGACACGTGTGGGTGGAGGCTACCCAAGTCATCACACTGTGGTAGGAGGATTCCATAGAGTCGGTGCATACGACATGGGGAGGCCAACCATGGTGGCAGAGGGTGCTGGGGAGGTTGACCAGGTAGTGCTACAGCGGGCAGAGGTTGGAGGTGGAAATTGTAGTTGCGCTAGCTGGGAGCACCAACAGAGCGGTGGTAGGTGTGGGGAAGCTTACCAAAATGGTGGAATTTTTGTGTAATGGGGTATGTGAGAGGCATGACACTAGTATGTGGTTAAGTTGATGATGATGTAGGGAAAGCAGATGGGAGGAGGTTGCATGATGGAGTTTGCAGCTACCAATTTTTAAACAAATAAATTAACACTACCTTTTAAGCCCCCATAACATTAATCCCATTTTAAATGTTTATTTTTCCTCATGTAACCCCCCCATTGGCATTATATCATTTTTTATAGACTAAATATTATGCTTTTATTTTATTTTTTGAATTTCCATTATCTTGTGTAATGATGTTGGGTCAAATAACTAAATTCCAGGTATCAACATTCAAACAGAAAACCTACAGTTCACAAAAAAATTTACCGATAACAAATTTTGATTAGAATGATATATATATATATATATATAACTTTTAACCTATAAAAATAATAGTTTTGATCCGATTTAAAATTTTGGATGGTCATAATATGTCCCTCAGAGATTGGATCAACGTGTTGTCTTTTAAAATATGAATGAAATGAATACATCTATATAAATTTATGTTAAATAAAATATTACATGGAATAAAAAATTCATGCGATATCTCAGACACAAGTTGATGGTACTATGGAGTACATAGAAAGGAGATGGATTAGGGATTTAAAAACATTCCTTTTCTGATCAATAAAACAACTTCACCATCTACAATGTGAGACATAGTAAAGGCTGATGATATTGGGTAAATTTATATAAGTATAAAAATAAAACTAACTGTTACCCCACTCGAAATGAGTGTTTGTTCATAAAACACACATCAACAATAAGAATTTCTAAAATAACCTAAGGTCAAATACATCAATTTCATCTACAAATGATTCAACAGTTAACTGGAAAACCTAATATTAAAATATGGGTGTTGTAGTATAGGTATGAAGAGTCTCTCCATGTCTCAATGATCACAACTATCATGTTCCTTCTATATGTGAAGTATTTCTATGTTCAAAAGTTGTATTAAGGAATTATCAATCAAGGATGTGGTAATGAGAAGATAGAAAATCTTTGTCAAGTGGGTGAATATAATCTTATAAAAGTGATCCCTCTTTCATATATAGTGGAGGTTAAACACACGTGAATTTCTCCCTAGCCCCTATATAAATAACCCCACTAAATTAGATATAAATGGCATGTTAAGAAAAACTAAATATGTCTATAATTCAATATACACATTTATCACCTACTTTTAATAAATAAAAAATAAATTATGTGGAAAAATATAGTCATTAACTCGACTCATTATTCCCATAAATATTTAATAAAGCCTAAATTTCACAATAATATTTATTATTATAATATTTTCCAATGTATTAACTTATTACATGATGAATAATTTTATTAAATAGAATAAACATCAATTTTTATAAACTAAAACAATAATGAATGTATTTTTTTATTGGTGATAATATATTCATGGACATCTCTCAGACCCTTTGGTGGGGCATACTATGTCCTATACTCCTATTCATCAGAATATGATATAATTTTAATATGATAATTGTGTGACCCTCTTGTACCTTATCTCAATAGAATTGAATACTTTTCATAGACCTAGATAAGGTTTTAAAAACCCATCAAGGCCATAAGGAGATAAGGAAAAGGCATTTCTATGACAACCTTTTTTATATAAACACATTGTGTAACATAATCTCTATTTCATAGGATATATAAAAAAAGTGAGATGAAAACCTAGCCTCATCATCCACTGATTAATTATTTTTGTGACCTTACTAGATGGACAAAACTTCATTCTACCATGGTCATGGAATTAGTATTGGTACAACCAATATGATCAACTAGGATGATGATATAACCTCCTTTTAGAAGTAATAAATTCAATATTTATTATTAAATAAATTTCATGCCACCAATGATGTACCCAATTCAAGATACCTCGCTTTGAAATCAATGAAATAGATTTCATATTGTAAAAAAGTATGTAAGAAAATAGTATAAAATAATAATATTCTCATTTTACAAGACTGTTACATGTGTTTATAGATAGTAACTAATAATAATACCTCAAATATATAGTGTTCTTATTGGAAGGTCAGGTCTCATGCTATAATCTACTTATGATCTACCAGGTAAAACATTATGAGATGAAATATCAATCCATATGAGCCACCAATACATGAGAGTAACACACTATATTTTCACTATTAGTATGATGTATTTGAACCATAGGACATAAATTTAATATTAATTTCATGGTATATATCAGTTCTTATTGTAAGATAATAACTTCTATAATCATTTGATATGGCATATAATCTAAAGAAATTATATTAAATATAATGTATACAGAAGTATCAAAATTATTATGGTAATATAAACACATGAATATATCAAAAAATATATTTTTGTGGTAATAAACATACACACATGAGTTGAGTCTATAGAACCCACATACAACATGATCAATCTAGGTTTGGTAGATTTTTTTCTCACTTTCAATTTCAAATACTTAGAATCATATTTAGGAGAACATCTGTGTTGAAATGGAACTCTCACAACTAATTTTAAAAGTACTATTGATATTGATTGAGGTAGAATATATGTATTTTCAAACAATTCTATTTCAATATTGGATTGATATCTATTTCAAATATACACAAGTAGAGGCACCATAATTCATAGTTTCACAAGATTTTCTCAGATGTTTAGTAGAGTAAATACCCTATACCACTTAAAATAAATGAAGTTGTTGAAAAATATTCTCAAAATGGGGATATAATTATTTATTTAGGAAATATTATAAGTCTAAAACCCCGTTCTACATGTGAGTGGGTTCAGGGTCATCAATTTTGATGAAAAACCAACCCTACTTATTTAGATTAATATGATGTATAATGGGAATTCCAGAAATGGTATGTGAGGTGAAAATCTAAATGTGAGGTGTTACAACCTCTACCCGATCCCTGGTGGCCAGATTCAAATTCCTTGTGATTAGGATGACACCTCTTCTTATGTAGTCAGAGCCTGGACTGTTACTAAGGAGCACCATGCATGGAAGAGTCTCTTCCTTCCCCCACCAGAGTGAATTATAACAGTGTTATTGGATCCATTGGATCACACCACCAAGTGGAATCATGATCTATGTGAATGGGTATTTCTACACTGGGTATATGTGTTATGGTGGTCATTTCTGGAATTCTGGGGGCTCTATTCTTATTGATTCAAGTGATTCATATGGTTTAGGTGATTCTATTATGGTGGAGGCTTGTGCAATGCGAGAATGCTTATATGTTTTTAGAAATATGAACATATTTTTATCATATTGGGAGACTGACTCGAATATAAGTCATCCCTCTCTATAAGAACGTATCAGTATTCCATGGTCAATTATTTAACTCATTCGAGGATCAATGACCCTTTTTAATGATCACGCTACATATACTCACACTTGACATGAAGGGAACCCGACTTTAGATTTTTTAGCTTCTCTGGTATGTTTAGAGAGGTACTATATATGTTTTTATTACTCTAGATCTATTATTATAATATATCATGACATTTTATGAAGATATGATCTTAAGCATCACCATTTTTGTACCCCATGATCATGTTTCTCCTCATTGATCCTCCATTAATAAATAAAATAATTTTATATCAATGGGATATCAACAAAAATTTTATTTATTGGATTTTAGGTGACTCAAATATAGTATTATAGAAGGATCCAACATCTAAAATGGTTATAATTTTGGGGCCTCTTTGAATTATTAAATTTTTTTACATTTTCTTAATTATCATATTGTAACTAATAGTATTTGGGTTAGTTCACATGAAATATCTTGAATTAAACTTTAATTATCCCGACCCTAGTAATCAAAAATATGGTTCATACTACCCTTACATTGGAATAATATACAAGAAAATCGCATCCCAAAGGACTAAATATTTTAGTATTCTTAGTATTCTAGATACATACATCAATCTTGTATTAAAATTGAATACACCTGTCACAATATATGTTTTCATAGAAAAATATTATTCCATCCTGCATATCACTGCATATTAGTCATAGTCGACTTTATGGATTATTGAGAAAGGGAAAAAATTAATGGTGAGGTAAAATGATCAGTAAGGGTTAAGTATGTTTGAAGCTATCATGAATCAATATGAATATTTTCTATGAAAAGGATAATAATTGAAAAACATTATATTTATTCAATAAAAGAATAGTGAAATAAGTCCATATAGATTATCATAGTGAAAATATCAAGGATAATAATTATTAAATTCTCAATAAAATAAAATTCTTATTTATTATTTGGCATGTCTTATGAAAATGAAAAACTCTACTTTCAAGAACTATCCTCCAGATAGTTTAAAACTATAATTAAAAACCTATTTAATTTGGCCAACTAAATTCTCTCATGAGACCTGTCGATGATTTGAGGTGCTATAGAAATCACGTTCCACAACCATCACTACATTTCTAAATAATTCATCATATATCAAATATTTTATTTAATTAATGAACAATTTTCCTTACCATAAAATTTGAATTGAGTAAAAGATAATGATTTATCAATATTTCCCTAGTTCATCAAAAACAATTCCAAGAAAACACCACATATATAAATGTTATATGATTTAAGAAAAAATATTATTCCTCACAAAAAATATGGATATTTATCCTAAATTTAATTTATAAGGAAAATTGATTAAAACAATTTTACTATTCCAAGATAAAGTTAACAACCATAAAAAAATGTGAGATTTCACCAAAATGTTATCACTTGTAAATTTTCAAATCCAATCCCCATGGATGAAATAATTCAAATTGAATTTGAAAATATGGTGAATAATTAATTATTCATGATATTATATGTTAAAGTGTTAGTATATAAACCACATATAATTTAATTGGTTTATAATTACAAAAAAGCCTCAATAGAATCAAAATTGAGATGAAGTCCCTAATCTCACACTTTACATAATGGTGTACATTAATTAACCTTATGTATAGTGGTTTAAATTTTTAACAAATTATTCTATAATGATATTATGTTTATGATATAACATATGATTCTTTTAAACCAGATTATTACCCTTGTATTAATAATCATTCTTTTTTTTCATCATTTCGGGTAGTAACTGTATTTTTTAGTATGTTTTGACATTAAATTTTTTGTTAATATTACATTTAGCATGATTTAATCATCTCTAGAACTCAAAACATGATTTAAATATCATATATACTCAATATATATTTATTTAAGGTAATCCATAAAATTTGGTGATTGGAAATGAAATACATCATTCATAGAGATGGTAGGTCGTGCGTACGCATACATATTCCTTCCATTTTTATATTGTATAGAAAGAGAGAAAAGTAAATGATATATATATAATCATTAATTTTTAACATTTATTTCATATATATCATATTTTTTTAATCTCATACTTAATATATTATCTGTAATTCATGAACGAATCACATTGCTTCGTGAGGTAGTAGTCTGTCGAACACATAAACGGTGCCATTGTTTTCCCACAAAATAGACAGAATAATGTTATGTGTTATATAAAATTTTAAGATGCATTAATACATAATAAATATCATAAATATCATTTATAATCCTTATTTTTATTGTTCTTCCCACCCTTTAATGGTGGTAATGGAAAAAACGAACGACATCGGTCTGTGAGGTGGTAGTCCATCGTACACGCGAACTATTATTTATTAACCCATTTGATGAAATTATGTAATATTATAGGTAATACCCTTAACATAACATCATATATTTATATTTTAGAAAATACGGTTTTTATAAAATCATGATATTAAAATAATTGGAGGAGGTTGAGAAGGGAATATAACAAAAATTCTTTTAGAAAAAAAATTATCTCTTCTTTGGGTATCTTCATTAGGTTTGCACATAAGCATTAGTAAGTAATATTTCGTCCAAATATAAGTATTTTTTATGAGGTTATGAAATTTGGGATGTTATTATTGATGTTATTTTATGAATTCAGGTTGTTTGAGTTGTGTGTAGAAGGGGAAATAGGGGATTTTTTTAATTTGGGTGAGTGGCAATGTTATACATTTTTGAAATAGGAAATTCCAAAAATATTTTTTACATTTCTGGTGGATAAAAAAATAATAAAAACTATATCATAGAAGTTATAAGGTCTATATATGGCCATAAAATTGTTTTTTGGAAAATTTCTATGTCATTTTTCTGTTATGTAAAATGTTTAGTATCGTGGTAAAGTCATTTTTATTTTAATCAATGTAATAAAATTTAAATACATTCACTAATACTAATTGAAAAAATAAAATTTCTACATATTAGATATTATAAATTATTAACATTTAAAATATGGAATCAGTTATAACGAATTAAATTCACATAAGTGTAATTTGTTTCATAATTAATCCTGCAGACTGGAAGAGAAATGGAATTTTTAAACTGAAAATATTCAAAATTTTACAATGTTTGAATATTTAAATTAATTATAACAAATTATTCAAATTAACTAAATTGTATTCATATATTTATAATTGATATAATTTTACTTAAAATGAATTTTTAATATAATTTAACATTATAAACTCTTTAGATGAGAAGTCAGTTTTCAATTAAAATATCAACATTTTCAACTATTCATCAAAAAACATCTTATATAAATACCCAAAAAAAAATTAATATATTTTTTAAATTTTGTTTTAAAAAATTAGGTTTAGTTTTTTAAATAAAATTATTTAAATTTTCAATATTTATTTTTAAAACATGTTCATCATTAAAATGTGTAACAAATGACTTTTGAAAAATATGGATTTTATACGTAAAATTGGATTTGTTATTATCTTATTCCAGTAAAAAACTTGTATAAATGTAAAAAAACTAATTCAATTTATAATATATAAATTTAATTAACATAATCGACTAATATTAATTAATTTAATTTAATAAGATAAAATTTCTATTGAAAAAATAACAGTTTTTTATTAAAACATCTCCTTTATATTAAATTGTTTTTTTATTAATTTATAATTAATTGGTAACCAATGAATTAAACAATATAATTTAATAATTTATTTAATCTTATTCATAACCACCAATTTATTTCCTTTGATATAATTTTCATATTGAATTATAACATTAATAGTATTCAGTAATACATGATCTTGCATGTAACAAAAGCTATCGAAGAAAGTCTTTATTGTGTGAAATGAAACCTAACTCCAAATTTCAAGAATTTCAAACTATACAATTTATGTAATTTACATAAAATAGTAAATATTTCATAATGTATTTGTATATTTTATTCCTATCTACGCTCACTGTTGCATTTCATAAACACTATAGTATATGATTTAAAAAATTTAAAATTTTGGGTTGTTATGTTCTCCACATCGTAAATAAATTGCATCCTCACAATTTAAAATTGATGTTTGTAATCAAAATATGATAGTTTATAAATAATTCATTAAAATCATAAATCATGAGAAGGTTTGGTAAAACACCATCTTGATAAGAGGGAATGTGATGTACTAAGGTCATATAGAACAAACAATTTTTGGGTTTCCAAGTAAGAGAACATCAATGGAATGTGAAGATATGGAAAAAAAAGAATAATGTAAATAGTAATACCGATTGATTGAGTTCATTTATAAAAAAAATTAAAGGATCAATGGAATAATTGTGGACTCAAATCCAAAAATCTATGATGATTTAATGGGCCATTTGATTTAACATATATGAATGTAATTAGATAGCATTTTTTGAGATCCTTTTCCTAAAGATTAGTATTTCTTTCAATACCTAAGAAAATAAATAAATATACATATATTTAAATTTATTTATCATATACACACGTTCATCCTCTGGATGTGCTTCGATCAATTTCCCATCTATCCCGTTACTCGGACAAATGATTATGGAGAAATTAATTTTTGTGCCTAAAGCACTAAAATTTTCTTTTAACAAATCATAACATCCATAAAAGAGTGAAATTTATTTTTGTATGTCTCTAAAAAATATGAAATCCCAATATTATTAATAAATTAATCTCTAAACATAAAATTTAATTCTACTATTTCATCATTAATATTTATTTTTCACATTTTTCAATAAAAAATAATTCCAAATTAACCTTAACATCACGTAGGATAGTGGTAGCTGTGAAACTATAACACACAGATGTTTTTATGAAATACTTTGTTTAAATAATTTTTATTCTTCAGTAGATAGAATTCAAAACAATAAGAAGCTTTAAATAACCACAAGACACCCTTAGTATAAAATTACATTTATTTCCTAGATTTTAGGATATCTGGAATAAGTATAACTAACTTTTGAAAATGCATTGTGAATTCATTTGCTAACAATTATTTATGAAAAATATAAATCAACTAGATGTTTTTATTTTTGAGTAAATTACTATTTTTAATGAAATTAATTAGATATATTTGTTATATAATTATTAAAATATTTTTTATATTTATCCAATGGATATTTTAGTCATAG
This sequence comes from Viscum album, assembly GCA_963277665.1. Classification (NCBI taxonomy): domain Eukaryota; kingdom Viridiplantae; phylum Streptophyta; class Magnoliopsida; order Santalales; family Viscaceae; genus Viscum; species Viscum album. The sequence continues at coordinate 701,574,329 of OY728139.1, forward strand.
GGTATGAAAAAACCCTACTTGATGTATAAAAACCTATATTTTTTAAAAGGGTAAATTTACACATTTGAATGGAGAAACTATTTTAAATTATTATTTTGAAACATTAATTATTTTATACTACAACATAAACATTTTTCTTCGAATCATGGTATATTTATTTTCATTGGATGAATTTCTGATATTTTTTGGATTACATACAAGTTTTTTTGAATAGTAAAAATATGCTAAATTTTATGAAAACAACTATTTTTTTCAAAATAATTTATATGGTTTAATTATTATATTTAATGTTTTTAAATTATAAATTGAATACATTTTTATCGTTAAATAAAATTTATTTCATTGGAATCAATTTTACACTGAATTTAAATGTAAAAACATTTCTATTTTTAGCAATGTTTTAACTTTTAAAACATGTTCTCTCTTTTTGAAAATAGTTATAATTTTATGTTAACTACTAAAAAATATTATTTTTTAATTTTGAAAAATGTATTAAAAAATTGGAATATTTTGGTTCATATTATGTAAATAGATTTATTTTAGTTTTGGGCATCTTGAATAGTAACTTCTGTAATTTTTATTAATACGGAAAAAGGGTAAATGGGTAATTAAGTGTAATATTCCTACTATAAAATTAGATTACACTAGTCTTAATATAATTTTATTATTATTTTAGACCTAAATGATCCTTGGGTTTAAATGGAATCCATTTGAATCCACTTGCATGAGATTAGGAAATTTAATTTATTTTATTTAAAGAAATGTTAAATATATCTCTCTCAAATTATAATAACTAAATCATTTTAATAAAAGGATATACTAAAGATAATTTCTATTATAAATTTTAATATTACAGCTAAAATGTTTCCTTATTCATGGTAATTTATTTTAAATTTTTATGAAATAAATAATTACCTTAATATCTTATACATTAATGATGAAAAAATTATCTAATTGATAAAAAATAAATAATATTTTGTTTTATTAAAATAGTAATACTTATTTAAAGTTCAAAATACTTTACCAAGACTTATTGGTTTAGTACATTACGTCCATAATCATCCAAGGCTCCTGCTATGGACCATTTGGAGCTTTATAGAATAGATTATGAAACCTATACACTACTGGAAAATGGGTCTATACCTACAGTTTTGCAAAAAACTGTGGGTATAGGTATACTCTGTGAACCTATACCCACGGTTTTGGAAAACCATGGGTATAGGCCCTTTATACCCATGTTTGTGCCAAAAACTGTGGTCATAATTTTCTTTTAAGTCCTATACCCACAGTTTAGGAGAAAACAATGGGTATATGATATTTTCCGAAGACCTATACTGACGGTTCATCAAAACCGTAGGTATTGGGTTTTTTTTGAAGACTTATACCCACGGTTCCTTAGAACTGTGGGTGTAGCTTTCCCGCGTTATGGAGGGGAAGAAATTAGGTAGGAAAGGAAAAAATTTTGTTGGAAGACATTTATTCGCGGTTTAGATTAATATATTTACATTAATATAATATATATATTCAAAAATTATTTAGTTCAGTTGGTAAATTCTTCTCAGCTGCTGCTATAGGTCACGTGTTCAATTCCCACCGTTAACATTTTTTGAAATGAAAATGATATTATGATATATAGGTATATGTATGTTCAAATAATAAATATAATTGATAGCCCGATTGGTTCCTTAATGAGGCACGGTATTCAGGCGAGTTGTCAGGACCGGGTTCGAATCCTGCTGCCTTCAACAATTGGCTTCATAATTTTCCAAAACACAGTTTATATTAATTTCTGAAACCCGGTTTATATTAATATATATTTGTAGATATATATATATATATATAACAGATAATACGGTCAGGTCGGTTTGTTCGTTGATGAGGCGTGGCTGGGAGGCATCCAGTGCGGTGCGTGTTGAAATCTCCCCAGCTTCAGATTTTTTGAATTTAAATACCCCACAGTTTTAAAACCGTGGGGTATGTTGTGTGCCACGCTCCATGGTGAACACATTGACTCACCTATACCCACGGTTCTCCAAAACCGTGGGTATAGTTTGAGACCCATATACCAACACTATTCCAGCCCATGGTTCCCAAAACCGTGGGTATAGCCTATACCCACGGTTTTGGGGTCTATACCCACGGTTTTGAACCATGGGTATAGGTCGTTTTTCCAGTAATGATATTATTTTATTTAATGCTATGGTAAATTTCTCACCTTCATAATTTAATAAGTATAATTTTTTGAATTCTGGATATTCCAAAAAATAAATCCAACTAGAAGTATTCTCCTGACATTTATTTTAATTATCTTCAAAATAGTATTTTATTTTTAATTCTCATTCAAAAAATAAGAATATTAAATAATTACACAAAACTGTTGTAGTAATTATTTTATTAAGAGAAATATTAAATAAATGTTATTAATAATATTAAAGTAAATATATATTGTGATCATTAACATGTATAGTGAATTTTATAGATGACCTTCATATTTTATTAATATAATAAAATACTTTCTTTGAAGTTATCTTGTTATATTAATATTATTAAAATTCAATGATTAGAATAGTTTCAAAATTGAAACTATTGATTGTTCATCAAAATAAATTTTTATTAAATTATAAAAAAAAATTAATTTTTAGGAAAATATATAATGACTATTATATGGTATTAAGTGGTCAAATATATATATTTATTGTTTATTTTACATCAAATAAGTAAATATTCTACTATTTTAATATTGAATTATTCATTAACCTAGTGAAAAAATAAATAGAATATGTAAGTTTCAATTAAAAATATAAGGTTATAATTCAGTGATATAATTGTCCAAAATTGATTTTATGTTTATATTACAACCCTTTCTAATATCATCTACGAAATTGGGACATTTTTGAGGTTTTTGGGTAGGGTTCAATTTTATTATAAATTTTTATTTATCGAATTTCACAAAGCACCTCTCAACTTAATTATTAAAAGTAAACCTCCCACATATCCTATTCACTTCACTTTGATCCTTAAATCTCTTCAATAACCTACCGATTTCCCTTATAAACTTACCTATTTACATTATATTCATTCTGGCCATCTTCAAAGATGAACACTAGTTCTCTGTGAAGAGATTTAGAGGAAGCCCGTTGAGGAAGAGGTAATCTCTTATACATATTCTTTCAAACTTCTTTCTTATTCTACAAACACTTTATTAGTTATTTAATTATAAATTAATGAAATCAGTATCATTAATATACTTATTTGTTATTATAGTTATGAAATAACCATATTCCTCATTTTATCCATCCTACGAAAAAACGAAATTACCACGTGTGTGTACATATGACTTTTCATCTCCACGTCGTGGTGTAATATGGTTTTCACCACCACCTTACATGGATGGGTATAATGATTGAAATAATAACTATATATTATTATTATAATATCATACCTATTATTAAATATTATACCCCATCCATATCAATAAAATTGAACAATTATTGGAATGATATCATCGCTTATGCGTATGAATGACCTGCCGTCTCTATGATGTGATGCGATTTATTCTACATAATCCTCATGAAACCATGATTATATATATGAATGGAATGAATAAATAGTATATAAATTATAATAGTATAATTATGTAAATTATATAACTATAAAATAACAATTATAACATGACTTTATCTGAAAAAACTTTCATAAGAACATAAAAAAGTTAATATCCGAATAATAAGTAACTATGAAATATTATTAACAAATAGATGATAACATGATCATATATGAAATAATAAAAATTAAAATTATTATAGATAAAGTCAATAACATTATTTAAATCATTATATAGTAGTTTTATATATATAGATAGGATATCAGACCTATGGTAGGGGATAATTGCGCAATCTCATTATTATTCAAGATTGTTTATACATAAGTATTTACAAGGGTATATTTATTGTATATGTAAATGTTTCTTAAATATATAAAATTATTTCTATTTGTCTTTAATATCTTAAATTAATTTTTACCCATTGGTGAATTTTTATTAAATGGTAATAAATGAATCTTTTTTAATTTTGTGTACGATATACTTTCTGATTTTTTAGGAACAAGTAGGTGAAGAATGTTTTTCTAACTTATAAATATTGAATAGTTTTTTGTGATTTATTAAAAACTTATTTAAATTAAGAATCATATATAATATTTCAATATTGTTATATAATAAGTTATATTCTCTAAAAATTTCATGGATTTTTCTGAAATGAATACATTTTTAATAAGAAATGATATTTTTCTGAAGAATTAATTTAAAGTGTTTTATAAAAATTATTTTCCATCTAAGATTACATTCATTAATAATTTTATCATTATATCCCTATTATTCCTATGATTTGTTTATGATAATAAAGGAATTATATTTATGAAATCCTTTTTCTATATAGATTACATTATGATAGAATGGTTTATAAGAAACCCATTTTATTCATTAGGTTATGTTTTGATGAAGGATTTATGTTTTGTATAACACGTAAGAATTACATAATTATGAGATGGGTGGGACATATATATCCCTTAAATTCATTGGGTATTGATTTATATCTAATGAGATGAACATGACTGAAATGAAATGTAAATCTGGTTTAGTAATATAGGGTTGGGACGATATGTAAACCCGGTTCTGTAATGGACATTGTCCATAGTGATGGTTTTGGAAATGAGCCTTGACTAATGGGAAATGATTTTATATGATTATGTTTATGGCACAAAAATTCAAGTCTTTTTTATGACATTTGGTATTATGACCATAAATTCTTGTGAACTTTTATCCCATGACATGATATCATGACCTTTAATATACACGATAAGACTTGGAAATTTTATGTTTTTATGTCTTATGATTATGTCATTATAGATATTACCTTTTTTCCCTTATAGAGCTTTTTATATTACACTTTCTTGTGTTTTTTCCCAATTTCATGATGAAAATTATTAATTAAGATATGTCAAAAGTATTATACTTATAAAAATAAGCGGGAGAAAACATATATGTTTTATGAACCAGTTGTTTATGATTCCTTTTTTCTAAAGACACTATAACTATATAGTCTGGTGGGGGATTTATTATATTTTGTAATTAATAGGCTTCAATTTTGAATTTATATCATCATGTGTATTGTATGGTTCGTTATAGTCGGTATCAAAGGAAAGGTATATTTAACCTTTAGAAACTTGGATGGGAAATCCTTAGTAAGAATGCTATGGATACTCATATGAATAGGTTACATTCCTAGTGTATTATAAATGACCATAAATAACCTAGGATAAAACCTAATGTGTCCTAAATTTAAATTTTATTCTTTTCAAAAGGAAGCACATTAATGTTGTGTGAGACAGGAAATGAAATGATTTTCCTCCTGATAAACCAAATGTTATGGGATATGGAATGAAAAATATTGTACTTATGCTCACACAACTTTCTAAAGCTATAAATAATATAAGTAATTACAAATTATAAAAGGAGAGATCTTTATTCTATTGATTCCTTCATGAGGAAACATCCACCTTCTTTCAGAAGGTCTTCTGGTCTATTAGTGGCTGAAAATAGATCAGTACCACAGAAAAGATATTTACAGTTCTATAATGTTCTGAACATGAAAAAGTCTTCTTATCAGTCTACTATTTGGAAGGTGAAACTTATCAATGGTGGAATCTTATCGAGAATAAGATACAAAGATATGAAATTGAGTCCATGGAATGGTTTGAGTCCAAGAAATTATTTTTCAATTAGTAGAGTCCTCGCATTTTTCAATCAATGTCAAAGAATGAGTTCCCTAAACATATAAAAAGAGTGATGAATCTCTTGGTACCTATGAAGAAAATATTACAAAACATGTAATCTACATTTTGTGAATTATTATCCAACATGAGAGAAAAACTGATTGATTCTTTAGTGGCTAAAAATCATGTCTCCAAAGGTCATTATCCATAAGAGACTTTAATATCTATGAGTAAATCATTGGATCTGATCTTAAGGATGATATAGATAATGGAGTAACCCATTTGTCCTTTGGATTTGATAAGAAGAGAAAAATGGAATTCAAAGGAATAGTTAAAGACAACATTGAATAGGATTTGATTTTTTTTCATATGCTCGATGTGTGGAAAGAAACATAAGAGATATTTTCTTAAAGGGACTAGTAAATGTTTTTAGTGTATAAGAGAAGGTCATCTGGTAGTTAAATGTCGATGTAATGGTAAAAATATGTCTATTGATGTGAAAAGAAAAATGGATACACATAATGCATCTCGTAAAATTCAAAGCTATAAGTGAATGGAAGTGGGTAATTATGCCAATAAATACCACAATCTAATAGCTATTGTTGATGATAAATGTCAAAAAAATCTAAAGGCCTAAGACAAATTAAAGTCACATGAAATCACAGTCTGAAATGTGGAGTATGATAATGTTGTAGTGAATGGTACACATACAATCCACTCTAATGTGGAAAATATTTTATTTGATTATGGATCCACCCACTATTTTATTTATGAGTAAATTTCAAAGCGTATTGTCATATTACCTCAAAAATTAGATGTTGAGTTAGTTGTGACTACTACAAATGGCAGAACAGTCTCATCAAATGTTTATAATTCTTCTCTAGTTGAAGATTGTGTGAATGTGCTTCTTTCAAATATTGTGATCATTCTGATAGTGAAATTTTATGTGATTCTTGGAATGTATTGGCTTTATCAATATGGGGTTCATATAAATTTCCAAGGAACGAAGTAAAATTTCATATTCCAGATCAATCTATTATCATCTATCTATGCATGGATTTATATAACCTTCCAATAGATATTTACTCCATATTATGGGTCTTGATTCCTATAAATGAAGGTTATTTATCAAAAAATTTTGGGGAGAAACTGAAAGTTAATAATACATCCATTATACAGGAGATTGATGATTCCATTCTAGAGGAATTGGCAGGTCTTTCACCAAATCGTCAAGTTTAGTAATCAATAAAACTCACACCGGGTGCAATGCCTATTTCAAAGACACCATATATAATGGATCCAATTGAGTTTCTGGATTTGAATAATCAAATATAAGTGAATCTTGATAATGGATTCATATGCCCTAGTTCAACACCATGGGGATAACATGTTCTGTTATTTATAAAGAAATATGGATCAATGGTACCCTACATTGTTTATCGAGAAATTAATAATATCATTACCAAGAACATATATCATATTCCCTGCATTGATGAATTTTTCAAACAACTACATGGAGCTAAATAATTTTCCATGATTTATATTCATTTAGGATATAATCAATTAATGGTCTAAATAGAGGATATACCAAAGACGACATTCTGTACAAGGTATGGACAATATTAATATATAGTGATGCCTTTTAGTCTTACTAATACCCATGTTATCTTCATATATCTAATGAATAGAGTATTTTGATACTAACATGATCATTTTTCTATATTATTTATTGATGATATTCTTGTCTATTCGATGAAAAAAGAATAACATAAAGACCACTTGAGAATTGTACTGGATACACTAAGAAAGGGAAACCGTATGACAAATTTAAAAAATATGAATTTTTTTTCTATATGATGCTTCATTTTTGGGACACAAAATCCCATGTGATGGGAAGTATTTGTATCCATAAAAATAGAAGTTGTTGTAAGTTTTCCAAGACAAAAAATTGTAATAGAGATCCAATGTTTTCTTGTTGTCGCTGGATACATTCATTGTTTTGTGAAATATTTTATTTATGATTTTCTAATCCACTCAAAAAATTGACTTGTAAAGGATTTAGGTTTGTATGGACTGAGGAATGTGAATAGAATTTCAAGGAGGTAAATAGAAGGTTATCCAGTGCACATGTGCCCACACTACCTTGTAGTGGAGAAAGGTTTGTGATCTACAATGATTTATCCATGAAGGGCATGGGATGCGTTCTCATGAAAAATGATACGTTGATAACTTATGACTCATGAATTTTTCAAATGCATGAAAAGAATTACCCAACTCATGATTTGGAGTTAGGTTCGGAAATCTATTTGTTAAAGATATAGAGGCATTATATTTATCTTGAAATGTGTAATATTTATACTAATTATAAATATTTAATGTATTTTTCACCCAAAATGAGAATAATATGTGAAAAAATATGGTTTTAGTTGATTAAGTATTCCAACTTTTCAATACATTACAACCCTGGGAAGTTGAACAAGGTGTAAGATGCTTTGAGTCGAGAAGGCCATGCAAGTCTATTTGTGATGAGGATGGAAAAAGATCCAATATTTTTGGATTTTCAAAGGATGGATAATGAATTTTTAATGTAAGAGGAGAAATATTATCTTCCTCAAATGAATTTTCAACCATTTATTCAAGTGAAGATTAAAGAGGCAATGGAGAAATATGTAGATCGACTAAAGAAGGTGAGAAATGTTCTTCAATTCAACCTTGATTGTGATTAAAAAATAAGGCCCAATAATCAGTTTTATATTTCTCCCATATCATAATTAATAAAGGAGATATTTGATGAGGAACAGAGGTCTTTATTCTCTATTCATCCTAGAAGAAAAACGTTTTATAGGGACCAGAAAGAGTATTTCTGGTGGGATGGTATGAAAAGAGATGTCGTCGAATATGTCTCTCGATTCTTGGTTTGTCAGAAAGATAATTATGGGAGATAGAAGTCTACGGAAATTTTACAACCCTTACCCGTAACAAAATGGAAATGGTAAGACATCACTATGGACTTTGTCATTAGACATCCCAAAACATCGAAAAGAACTATTGTTTTTTGGGTTATAGTTGATCTTCATATGAAGTCAGTTCACTTAATTTCTATTAGAGACGATTTATCACTTGATCAGATTTCCAGGATATAGGTAAAAGGAGTTGTAAGATTTCATGGGTTACAAAATTACATTATATATGATCTGGATCTTAGATTTACCTCGATGTTCAGGAAAAGTCTTTAGTAGGCTTTGGATACCGAGTTGTGTTTCTGCCTTGCATATCATCCTTAGACAAATAGTCAGTATGGGAAAGTGATTCAAACTCTAGAATAAATATTGAGAACATTATCTATAAATTTCAAATGTGTTTGGGATCAACGTCTACCTATGGTGGAATTTTCATACATCAATAGCTTTCACTCGAGTATTCAGATGGATCCTCCTAAATCCCTATACAGAAATAAGTGGTAAACTCCAACTTTCTGGGATGAAGTTGAGGAAAAAGGTATTAGAACCTGACTTTGTTGATGAAATTATATATAAGGTTAGATCTATTCAATAACACATAAGATTATCTTGGAGTCAACAAAAATGATATACTGACAACTAAAGAAAATACCTAAAATTTCATGTAGGTGATAATGTTTATCTATGAATATCTCCTTGGAAGAGAGTAATGAGATTTTGAAATAAGGGAATGTTGAGCCCTATGTAAATCCATCCTTTTGAAATTCTTGATCATGATGGGAAGGTAAATTAGCAATCGGAACTTCCAGAAAATATATATCAATTTCAAAATGTGTTCCATGAATCTCTTATGATAAAGTAATACCTGATCCTTCGCATAGACTAAAAATAGAAGTCGTATCATTGGAAGAAGATCATTCTTATGAAGAACAACCTATAGGCATTTTGGATCATAGTAAAAATGTTCTATAAAATAAGAACACTCTCTTAGATAATGTCTTAGAGAAGAATCACCAAATAGGGGAAACTATGTGGGAACTTGAGGACATAATGAGGGAGAGTTATCCTCATCATTTTGTTTCCAAGTGATGAATTTCGAGAGAGAAATTCAGTTTAAGGGGGGTAGAATGTAACACCAAATGTTTTTATGAAATATTTTCTTTAAGTAATTTTTATTATTTAGTATCATTCATTACACGCAATAATGAATTCAAATGAACTATGAGACTCCCTTAGTATAAAATTAATATTTTATCCTAGTTGTTAGGTTAGATGTAATAAGTATAACTAACTATGAAAATGAATTGTTAATTCATTGGCTATCAATTAACTATGAAAAATATAAATCAATTATATGTTTTTATTTATTAGTGAATTACTATTGGTAATTAAATTAATTAGATATATATTTTATATACATAACTAAATATTTTTGATATTCATCCAATTTATATTTTAGTCATAGGGTATGAATAAACCCTATTTGATTTATAAAAACCTATATTTTTTAAGAGGGTAATTTTATGCCTTTGAATGGAGAAACCCTTCTAAATTAGGATTTTTATACATCATTAATTCTTATATAAAACCATAAACATATTATTTTTAAGAAGGATATTAAAATTTACTTTTTATAAGTTTCTGATATTCTTCTGATAACTTTTATCTTTTGATGAATAGTAAAAATACACTTAATTTTATGAAAACAAATTTATTTCATCAAAATTATTTATATTGTTAAATTATAATATTTAATTGTTTTAAATTATAAAAATACTTAATTTTTTATCATTAAATATAATGTATGTCATTTGAATTAATTTTACTCTAAATTTAGATGTAAAAACATTTCAATCTTTTGTAATGTTTTAACTTTTAAAACTCGTTGACTATTTCTTATAAAGAGAATAATATTATATTAACTACTGAAACCTATATACTTTGAATATTGAGGAATGGATTATATATTTTTAATCATTTGGTCAAAATTATGTTAATATATATTTTTTATTTTTCTCCATTATGAATAGTAACTTCACTAATTTTTATTAATATGATAAAAGGGTAAAGTGGGTAATTAAGGGTAATAATACTATTATAAAATTACCCCAAGAAATTTTATAATATCATTTTATGAGTGTGTTTTTACCTAAATCATCTTTGGATTGAAATATTATCCATTTGAATCCACATGGATGTGATTAAGACATTTAATTTATTTTGTTTTAAGAAAAGTTAAATATGTCTCACACAAATTTTAATAACTAAATCATTTTCATATAAAGATATACAAAAAATAATTTCGAATATAAAAACTAATTTTAAATCTAAAATGATATCATTTATCAAGGTATTTTATTTTTAATTTTTTGGAAATAAATAATTACCTTAATATCTTATACACTAATTATGCAGAAATTGTTTAATTGATGAAAATGAAATAATATATTTTCTATTATAATAGTAATACCCATTAAAATATTCAAAAACTTGACTAGATATTATTGGTATTATTTATCTAGTCCATCATCATTCATGCATCGTGTTAGAGAACATTATTTACCTTATAGAAGAGATTATGACACTTATATTATTTTATTTAAAGTGATGTTAATGTTTTCACCTTCATAATATAATAAGTATAATATTTTTAATATTGGATTTTACATAAAGGTATATTAGAACTAATTAATTATCCTGAAATATATTTTATTTATCTTAATCATAGTATTTTATTTAAAAATTTTACTCCAGAAATAATCATATTAAATAATTACAGAAAAATATTCTAGTAATTCTTTCATTAAGACAAATTTCAAATAAATGTTTTTATAAAATATAAAATATAATTTAGGATAAAAAACATTTATAATGAATTTTATTGATGACCTAGATCTCATAAGAATATAATAAAATAATGTTTTTGAATTCATCTTGTTATATTAATGTCTCCAAAAATCAATGAATTGAATATTGTCAAATTGATACTATTGATTGTTTAATCGAAAAAACGTTTTACTAAATTATTTAAATATCAGTATACATTTTTAAAAATTATATAATAATTATTATATGGTGTAAAATCATCTAATATATTTATTTAGGGCCTATTTTATGCCAAATAACTAAATATTTTACCCATTAATATTGAATTATTTGTTACCCTATTTAATAATTAAATAGAATATCTATGTGTGAATTAAAATGATAAGGTTTAAATTGAATGAAATAATGATCCCAAATTTATTTGTTTATGAGATTACAACCCAATATCATCTCATCTCTGGAATCTTTTAATTTTGGAGGTTTTTGGATACTTTTTTATTTTATTACATATTATTATTTATGTAGTTATCAAAAGTACCCCTCACCTAAATTATAAAAGGGAACATCCTCCCACCCCTCTGCACAACAATTTGATCCTTTGAGCTCAGCCATACCCTAACTAGTTTCCTTCACAATTTTCTTATTCACATTATATAGTTTCTGGTCATCTATAAAGTCCAACTCTAGTGCTCCATGAAGAGATTTAGAGGAATCACGTCGAGGAAAAGGAAATATCTTCTACCAATTATTTGAAATTTATTTCTTCTTTTAATTGATATTCGATATATGTTTCTTTATAAATCAATAAAATCATTATAAATTTTATACTGATAAGTTATTATAATTTTAAAACAACCATATTCCTCCTTCTATAAATCTTACGAAAAACATAATCACCAATCGTGCGTATGTACGACTTACTATTTCTACGCCATGGTGTAATTTGTTTTTCACTGCCACCTTAATTGGATGGGTATAATGATTAAAATAATAAAATTATATGATTATTTTAACATTATATTTTTTATGAAATATTATACACTATCCACTTTAATATCGTTCAATTATTATTGGAATGTTATTGTCGCTCATGTGTACATACCACCTCTCGTCTCCATGATGCGATGAGATTCATTTTACACGATATTCATTAAACCAAAATTATATACATGAATGGAATGAATAAATAATAAATATAATATAATAATATTATTTTATTAATTATATAACTATAATCTATGAATTGGAACATGAACTTATCCGAAAAAACATTTTTTGAACATAAAGCTGTTAGTATCCAAGTAACGAGTGACAATGAAATATTAATCAAAAAACGGATAATAACATGATCATATATGATATCATAAAAATTAATATGATTATATAATAAGTAAATAACAACATTTAAATCATTATACATGAGTTTTAGATACATACTAAGGATATCAGACCTAAGGTATGGGAAAAAAATTCAATCTCATTATTATATGAGATTATTTATACATAATTATTTACTGGTGTATATTTATCTTCCACGTCCATGTTTTGTAAATATATAAAATTATTTATATTCTTCTAAATATTTTTAAATTAATGATAACCCATTGATGAATTAGTATTAAATGGTATTAAAATAATCTTTTTTTCGTTTTCAATAATTGACTTTTTTGACAAATGTTAGAGAAGAATGTTTTTTCACACTTATTTGAAATGAATGAATTTTTACATATTCATAATGCCTTATATCCATAATGATTTATTTATAATTTTAAAATATTATTTTTGAATAAATTATTTTCTTTTAAAAATGTATGGAATTTTGAAAAATAATGTATTTTGAAAAATAAGCTATATTTTCAGGAAGAATAAATTTCAATTATTATAAGAAAATTATTTTCATATAAGATGAAATTTATTAATAGGGTTATGATTATATACCTATTATTCATATATTTTTTATTTTCTAATGATAGAATTCTATTTATAAAATCCATTTTTTTATATGGATTATGTTATGATGGAATGATGTTTTAGAAACCCATTTTATTCCATGGGTAATGTTATGATGAATGATTTTTGTTTTTGTGGAAGGTGTAATAATGACTTCATTATGATATGGTTAGGACCTATATCTCCCTCAAATTCATTGGAGAAAGATTTATATCTCATAATATAAAAATTACTGGAATAGAAAGTAAATCTGGTTCAGTAATACGGTGCTGGAAAGACAAGTTAACCCTATTTTGTAATGGAATTTTCTTATTATGATGGTATTGCAAATGATCCTTGAATAATATGAAATTATTTTATATGCTTATGTTTATTCCAAAAAACATCATGTCTTATGTTTTGACATTTGGTATTATGAACACTAATTATTATGGTCTTTTATCCAATGACATGATATCACTATCTTTCATATGTAGGATAAGACTTTCAAATGTGATGTTCTTATGTCTTATGATTATGATATATCAGATATTTCCATTTGTTATCCTTACTGAAAATTTGAGCTCACCATTCATATATTTATTTCCCCCAGATCAAGAAGGAGGGTATTCAGTAAGATATGTCAAAAAAGGAGTCTAGTTATGAAGAAATAAGGCGGTGAAAATATAGATGTTTTATGAACCATTTTTTTGTTTTACAATTTCTAAAAACACTATATGTATAATGTCCTATCCCAGATTTATTATATTTTACAAAGATTTTACTATATTTTTTATTTAATATCAATTTATGTAATGTATGAGTCATTATACAATAGTCTAATCAAGAACACCTAGAACATATTACCTAAGTCAATACATGGGAAGGTCAAAATAAATATATCTTATCATACCCCTCTTATATCTAAAAAATGATAAAGAAAATATATGAATCATTTATAAAGGTGGAATGTTGTATTATTTTAATGAAAAAATATTGTTATTAAATTGTTACTAAAGGATGAGTTTAATTTTGAGCGAGAGATATTTTAGTTTAGAATCAATGAAAAATTGATTAATAGTTTGGAATTCAACATAGTTATACCATTTTATAATAAAAATATGATTCATTAACCTATCATGACTATGATTTAGACCATAAATTCATTTCCTCCAACATTTAGGATAATAATTTTGTCAAAACTAACATGGAAATCAACTATTTTTCAACTAAATATCTATGTCTTACTCCAATTTTAAGATAAGGTAATCGTTAAGGATGGATTGGGCTCTTGAATACGTTATCTGTATATGGTTTATTATTATTTATTTCTACTTTTTATCTCAAAAAAATATTTTTTTTGGTTCCCACTTTACTTAAATGTGGGATTATTCTAAATAAAAAAACATTTATGAATTTTTATGTCATACATACTATTATCAAAATATCTCTCTTTGTGTTTCCCTTTAATTATCCACTTAAATTTATTTTGTTCCCTTTATATCCTACCAAAAAATTCTATTATATTTTGTTTTTTACCATCAAAATATATGTTACTAATAAATAAAAATAAAAAACTTCCTTTAGTAAATGGACTATAATATTCCCATTTATTTAATTTTTCAAGAATATAATAATTTTCACCATATACTCATATAACCCCCTTATCATCAACAACACTACCCCTATTGAAAATATACTACTTTAGAAATAAATCCAAATAAATATATATATGAATCTTAATCTGTAAAACTAAAACAAACATGAGAATTGATAAATATATGATATGTTTTCTGTAAAAAATTGATATAATTTTTTTATTAATTATTAAATAATTAATTTTAGTGTGATAAATGAAACCATAACTGATTATAAATTACAATGGGTATGATCTCCATGATTTAAAAAAAATTATCATAAAATGATTGACAATGATTTTTATTTATGATATTAATTATCTAATAAAAATTGCATATAGATTAATGCTTTACTAGGTTCTCATCATCATTACACTATAAAAAATGATACTTAATTTAAATATTTTTTATCCATGTGTTTGGTAATAGATTCTTTTTAATTTATTTTTTCTATTTTTATCAAAATGAATATATTTTATTAACTTCACTATCTCCCCAAAATCAAAAATATATTAAATTACCCATATCAACTATGTATAATAATATATTATAGCAATGTATTAAACTTTTTTTTTCTAAATTAATTTTTTTCATTCTTATTAGAAATGAAATACACTTAAAATCCAAGATGAAATGTCCCCTTGCAGTAAGCTTCTTATCATATATTTAGCCATCCCAATCTTTATCAATGAAATCTAAATGATATTTTCTATATCATCCATTATTGAATATCCCATTTTTTATATTACAATCAAAAAATCTAGGGATCTTCTATATAACATCTTGATGGATATCCTTTTGTGCCCACAATAATATTATACCAAAGCATGTACCAAGCATAATATATGCCCTAAATATCTATAAACCTGGTAAAAAAAATTAATTCAGTAATATGTTGGGAATCTACTTATTTATAAACCTTCTCATATATAATATTTATTCTAGTAGTTATTAGAGTGTTTCGGTCATACATTATTACATATAAAATTTCCAAATTATACCAACTAAATATTTTATAGTTGATGAAGATATCTCCTAATGATTCTGTAGAATTTTTAATCTTTAAAATAAAATCAATTGATAAATAAAATACATACCAAAATATATCTTGATAAATATTTAATACTATTCTTGGTCATCTCATAATATCCTTAAAGTCTTAATTCATTTATATATGCCATCTTATCACTAGGATATTATTTTCCCACTTGGAATAGCGGTTGTGATAATTTAATTCACTAATAAATTTATTTTACATCTATTAAATATGAATTTTATTTTTCAAATCCCTTATTTCCTTATATTAGGCATAAAATTATTTTATAAAATCCCATTCAAATATTTTTTACGGAGTAGAAATTCAAACTGATAATCAATATAGACATCACCTATAATATTAAAAAATGGAATATAAATATCACAACCATCTTGTGTGTGTTGATATTCTTTTATATTAAAATTTAATGAAATATTTAGATATTCCCCAAACATAAAACATAAGAAAAGGTCTCATCCATATCCATATCCCCATACACCAAAGCATTTACCTATTTTAATACCTTATATATCCTCATTATAAATGATATCATGAACCATTTTTTTCTATAAAATGTCTCCAATATTACATTACATGTGTTTCTATTATTATTTTTTTCAGCCATTTGTTGAACCTTATACATTTATTTAACCCCATTCTATTCCTATGTATCCTCATCAAGACAAATATGATAAATTAGATATAAGAGATATGAAATATGGAGTCACTCTATTATCCTATATTGAATTTTAGATGATTTAACTTTTAAAATTGTATCACCATTAACATATTTCTTCCTTGTATCTATTTTATAGAAACTTGATGTTCAGTGTTTTTCCTTTTTTCCATTCACCATTATTGTCTACTATTAATTCTATACCGACACTGTGAAACTTATTGGACTCTAGAATATACTAATACTACTCAATATTAAACTCAATATTAATATAAAAAAATTTAATATTACATTTTTCGATTATTGTATTGGTGACATCCATTATCCGGTTATTTCATATATTCTAGAATTTATAAGTCTTCGCATGTATGGTTCATCTAAGGAGTATTCCTAAATATCCAATATTTCAATATTTTCTATTGTTTATTTACATATTAAATATATAATATTAGTTTAAAAAATTCATGAAATCTGTCATTATGGGTTTTATTATTCACCATATATCATACTAATTGACATTGAAAATATATATTTTAGTTTCGACAATAATTTTGAACAACTTCTTTATAAAATCTTAATTAAAACCAATTATATATATTCAATAATTTTCTTTATTATTAATAGTATCAGTTTTCCTTTTAGTCAAATCATTTTATTTTTTTCCAAATAGTATCCACATAATTCACCATTTCATTTCAATATATTTGTAAAATTAGAATTTTTTAAAAAAATATTCTATTATCATATTTTAGTACATTAGATTTTATTCCCCATACTTTCAAAAAATTATTATTTATATCTTAACATAGGTAAGCACTTCTCTATTATCATACATAGATATTAAACATCACATTCTACTATAATTATCCATAAATAGAATATAATATTGTTCACCTTGTGTTCCCTTATATGTCATAAGTCCACTCTCATCCATATGAATTGGATCCAATAATTTATATTATAAGACCAAAGACATTGGGTATAAAATATCTAAAAATTATGCGTATATCAAATCAACTAAGACCAATACCTAAATAGTATTATAGATTAATAATATAAAAATAAAATGTATAGATTTATATTCATATAAATGCCTAAAAATTTATATATATAAGGGAAAATGTAGAGTACCACTAGAATATAAAATTCATTAGGATCATATTTTCCCACAAACTTCAAGACTAAAAGATTGATAACTTTTTGGGATAACATTATAATCCATTGGATTTAAATATTATTTAAACATAAATAATTGGAATAGTTATTTTCATTATGAAATGAAATAAATGTATGGGATAATAATGTAGTACCAGTTTTCATGATAATAAGATTTTTGAAATATAATCAAAGGAATACATTCATTAACTATAAATCCTCAAAACCTTATTTTCGAATTCAGTTCTTAAAAATGATGTGTATTTTTTGGTAGAAGACAACTGAAAAAACACCAAAGATTTTACACTCTAAAAACATTTCAAATATTGGTTTTGTTTAATTATATAAAAACACATATATCTTTAGAGTTCTATAAAAATGAAATAAAATATTTATTCTACTTCATATGTTATAACTTATTATCAATGTTAAACACTATAAGAGTTTTAAATGATCGTATAATATATTTATAAAAACATAGGGTGACCATAATTTCCCTGTAAGAGTGTTTTTAAAAGGCCATGGATTTTTTTGAAATTCGTTTTTAAAACATAATTAGAAAAATACCGTAGAAAATCTTATAACACATTGAAATAACTTACACCGTAAAAATGATTTCAAAATAATCCATTGACTTTTCATAAAAAAGTATACAACCTTTTGAAAACAAAAACCATGGGGCCACTTGAAACAATGAATGAAATTTGGGAATACCCACTTTCTGAAGGAATGAGTTCACTCCCCACTTCTCTATCATGTTTACAATATTCAAGTACAGAATATTATAAAATCATTTTAAGGTTTCCATACATATATAAACATTTTTCACTATATTTTTTCTTTTGAAAACATGGAATTATATTTTCAATCATTTTTATATTTAAAAATAAATACTTTAACAAGAGGATATCTAATATGTTTGGAGAAACCAAATCTCATCACCATTAGAAATTTCATAAATTCATGTAATGTTAATTTACATCCATGTAATAACATTTCCTTCACAAACTCATAAAATCTATTTTTAAGGTAGTTCCAATAATGTAATAATTAATTCAATGCATATACTCATATATATATGTATGAATATTAATGAATTAAATTTTGCGATTAATCAATTTTGAATGGCCATAATCATGATCACAAATGAATTGTATATATATAAATATCATTAAAATGACATGATCACATTGCATGAAATTATAGCATTATTATCCTTTGTTTACATAAAATAATACATGATGATATAAGTATTCACCTACATAAATAATCATAATCAATTTAATTAAGAATTGTAATAAACGTGAAAATAATACATGTGTATATGCTCGAATAACATGAAAATTTTAAAGTAATGTATACTTATATAATCTAAAAATTTAGAAAATAGTGTACATATATATATTTACTTGATTAAAATAATCATGGAATTTTAATATATATAAAATGTGTGTGTATATATATATATACTACCTTACTTGAATAACATTTTTAAATTAGAATCCCTAAAAAATGAATAGCATAATATTTTTTGAAAATAAAATATACATAAATTGAATAAACCCATATTTATCATAAATATATAAATTATCTCTCTTACCTTAAATTTAGAACAAAAATTACCATAACATAGACAGTAATTGAGAAAAATATAAAAGGTGAAGAAGATAGTTCCTTCTTATGCAGGTTGTGTGAAGCTCTATAAGGGGGTAAAACAAAGCATATAACACTCAAGCAGGCATTCATAACTTAAGTAAACTGTGAAGACCTCAAAATAAATAAATAGAGTGGAAGTGGTGTTTAACAATCTCAAATGAAACACCTATGTGTAATCTCAACATAATTGTTTATTTAATATTTATATATATAGTTTCACTCCACTACAGACATGAGTATCAAAGAATCCATCGAAAAATGATAGTAATCAAATGAAAATCTGTTAAATCCTTAGTCAACACCAATAGAAGAACAAACCAAAGTGTTGCATCATGATAAGGATAATAAAAGTCCAATTAAGAAATCATATATATATATATTATATTTGTACAACTATATGAATTGATATATACAGAATAGTAGAAATAAAAACAAATTATCTTCTCTTGATAATCAGATCTCCAATGAAAAGATAAATAGGATGAAAAAATCCATATTGAATGAATTAGGGAATATAGATAATGGAAAAAGTAGAAAAAAGTGAAGAAAAAACAAACATATCACATTCATGAAAAAATATATCCTTGAAATTGGATCTATAAAAATATAAAAAACATATAAATAAATTAAACACCCTCCTCGCTTAGGTTAAAAAAGATCAAAACTTCATAGGATCGAACCCTATAAGGATGAAAACCCCTAAATGGAATCCTATCCCCTTTTTAGTGGCTCGAACCATAGACATCGCTCAAACTAATTAATATGTGATCATCCTTATTTTGGTGGTCAATCTTATATCTTTAGTAAAAAAGAAAGTCCTCAGTTCCTCCCAAGGAATAAGACACTCCATCCAGATAGGCTCCAAGCGCTTGAATTCATCCAGCCTGAACCCTCCTACAAATATGATTCGCAATTTTTCTTATTACCATGTTTTATCTTTTTTCATTTATAATTATTTTAATAACATTCATAATTCGTTAAATAAAAATTTTACAATTATTATTAGTTGGATAACATCCCAAATACATATTTTAGAAAAATATTTATTTTAATTTTGTTTAACATTATTATATTGTAAAATTTATAATTATATATAATTATAATTCATTTTAATTATCATAATTTCAAAATTAATATTATGTATATTATTTTAATACTTTAACATTAATAATTTCAAAATTTATAAGTTAAAAATAGTTAAAAAATATATTATCTATAATTTTTTTAGTAAATTAAAATATTACAACATTATTTACTTATAAAAATACATGTTAATCAGTACTTAACATTATTAATGATAATCATTTTAAATTTCAAAAAAAATATATGTTAAAATATATTTCTATTTATTTTAATATACTATGTAATTCAAAATAATTATTTTTACTAATTTCAAATGTTTTTTATTTTATTATACAAAATATACAAAAAATAATTTAATAAATATATTTATAATAAATTTTTTTTTTATAAAACTAATACGGTAAAATAGTATTTTTTATAATTTAGAATACTAAATTTAAATCAAATCATATTTCATCAAAATAATCATTTATTTAATTATAACACTATAAAATTAAAGTGTATTTAGAAAATTAATTTAATAAATTAAAATTTTTCATAATAATAGAAAGAAATTTTATTTATAATATTATTTAGTATTATTTTTTAAATTTTACATATTTAATCTTAACATATAACTAAAAATTATTTTGATTTATTTTAATTACGAAACAATGACATATTAATATAAAATATTTTGGGATATTACATTCTTCCCCCTTATTTGAATTGAATCCAATAAATATTTTTTTCAGACTTCATAAAATTATGAATTTCTATCTTCAGAAAAAATAAAAACATAATTGAATAACTTATAAACTCTAAAATTAATATTTTTCTCAAAATATTACATCTAATCTCCTGTGATTTATATATTGTTGCACTAATAGTAACTATAATGCCTTAAACCCAAGCCTCGAGATTTATTATATAAAAATATTGTGTATTTTTTATAGAAGACATCTGGACAATGATCATAAAATTTTAAACTCCAAGGAATTTTTTTGATCTATATGTTAAAGAATTAGGAAAAACCATACATATTTTCATAGATATATGAAAATAAACTAAAATATTTAATTGCCTTTACATGTGATAACTTCTTATGAAAGATAAACTCTACAATACTTATAAATGTTCCTGTAAAAATTTTATAAAATCATAGGGTGTGAATAATTTCCTAGTAAGTAGGTTTTTAAAAGGATAGTGAATTTTCTTTTGAAAATTATTGTTATTATATCATTATAAAAATACCATTAAAAATACTATAATACTTTGAAACCACAAATTCCCTGAAAATTTGTTAAAAATAATCCAACTAGTTTTTCAAAACACATTACGCATGATTTTAGAAAAAAATGGACCCACCTAAAAAGTTTAATGTTTTATAAGTCTTCCAACTTTTCTGAGGGATGGGTTCACTCCACACATCACTGTCATATTTACCATGTTAAATTTCATAATTTTATGAAATCATTTTAATATTTCCTTATATATATACTTTTTTCAATAGAGTTTTTTCATTAGAAAAAAACAGTGAATTATATATTAAATAAATTTTATATATTTTTATATTAAAAAATTCATAAGAAGAAATATCCAAGATTGGAAGAAACATAATCTCATCACCATTAGACATTTAATAAATGCATACAATGTTAATTGACATCCATCGATTAAAATTTCCTTCATAAACAAAAAATATATATTTTGAAATAATTTCTCATAAATGAACAATTTATTCAGTTAATAAAATTATAAATATATATATGTATGAAATGTCTTGAATAATCATTGATATATAGCCATAATAATCATCATTAATGACATTCCCATATAATTATAGTTTGAAATGATAGGATCTAATTGCATGAAATTATGGTATTCTTAATATTAATTTTTATATAAAATAATACATGATGATATTGGTTCCCACCTATATAAATAATCATAATTAATTTATTTATAAATAGTTATAAACATGAAAATAATACATGTATATATGCTCGAATAAATTGAAAATTTTGAAAAAAATATTTGCATGTATAAACTTGAAATTTAGAAAAAAAGTCATATATATATAAATACTTGATTAATATAAACATTGAATTTGGATATATATATATATATATGTATGTATGTATGTATATATATATATATATATATTTCTTTACAAAAATAATAAATATAAATTAGAAACCCTAAAAAATAAATAAATTTAAATTTTTTGAAATTAATATATACATAAATTTAAAACACCATTACTTATTATAAATAAAAAATATATCTCCCTTACATTAAATATGGACTGAGTACTGCCATAGCTTAGACACACTAGAAGAAAATCATAAAAGGGTGATGAAGACAGTTCCCTCTTATGAAGTTTGTGTAGTGGTAAATATGGGTATGTAACAGAGTAGAAACACTCATGTTGCACTGAAGTAGGGATGCATAACAAAAGAAAGGTGTGCAAAACTCAAAAAAATAGATAAACATGTAGGAATTGGTTCTTAATACTCTCAAATGAAACTACAATTTATAGTCTAAACTCATTGTTTATATAATGTTTCTAAATATGATTTTTCACCACTATAGACATGATTATTATATAATCCATTGGAAAAAAGATTGTAAAGATATGAAAATTAGTTTGAGCTTATGTGCACAACAATTTCAAAACAAGATTAAGTGTTTAATAAAGACAGGGATCAAAAAATTAAAATGAAGAAATCACACAGACACAGACACACACACACACATATATATAATGTATTTTTAGAACTAGTCAAATTGATATCTATGGACAAATAGTAATAAAAACATGTTATCCTATGTTCATAATCATATTTTCAATCAAAAGAAAAACAAGATGAAGAAAAAATCATATTGAATGTGGGATAGGGACTGCAGATAATGAACGAAGTAGAAAAAAGGTGAAGAAAAAACAAACATATCACTCTCCTGACTAAATAAAACCTTTAAATTGGGTTTAAATAATGATTTGACACCTAGAAAAAAATAGACACCTACATCACTTTGGTTAGATAAATCGAAAATTCATCCATTCTGAACCTACTCAGCAAAAAATCCCTAACCAGCAGGTGATCCCCTTTTTAGTGGCTTGAATATTCGATAATGTTCAGACTCCTTTATCAGTTCTTGTCCATCATCTTGTGGTCGATCTCTTATCTATTGTCAAAGTCAGCTTCATCGGTTCCTCACGAGGAAGAAGAAACAATGTTCAGCTCAACTCCCCTTGGTCGGCTTCATCCCATTTGACCGCCCCAAATATGAATCTTGATTTTTCTTTTCCACTGTTTTCTCTTTATTTTCATTTATGATCATTTTAATAATATTCTCAATTCCCTAAATAAATTATTTTATCACTATTTTTATTTTGATTAAATACTTAATCCATACTCTATAAAATATTTAACATATTGTTTTAGCTTAATTGTAATGTCATATTTCCAATTTAATATATATACAATTCATTTAAATTATCTTATTTTAACTAGAATAAAATTTCATATTTGAATTTATTTATTTATTTATATTCCCATAAAATTATAGATTCATAATTTATAAATTTATAATAGTTCAAAAAATATATTTCCTTTAAAATTTTATTTACTATAAAATAATATTACATAATTATTAATTTAAAAAATTATATGTTGACCAATACTTAAGCTTATTATTGATAATAATTTTAAATTTTAAAAATTGTTTTTTATATTAAAAAACATTTCAATAGTTTTGAATATAACAATTAATTAAAATAATTATTTATCTTGATTTTATATGTTTTTTAATTTTTTATACAAAACATATTAGAAATATATTTAAATATATATATTTATATTATGATAATATTTTTTAATGAAATAAAACTATAAATTATTTTTTTCAAAATTTAGAATAAAAAATTAAAATTAAATCATATTTATTGATAATAACAATTAATTTAATACAATATAACACAATATAAATACAATCATAATTGATATAAAAATTTAATAAATAACCATTTATCATAATAATATAGAGTAATTTTATTTCAAAAATTTATTTCTTAGTATTCTATTATTAATTTTATATATTTAAGCTCAACATATAACCAAAATTTATTATGATTTATTTAAATTAAAAAAATAGAATTTTTAATATTCATATTTTCAGGATGTTACATTAACTGGGTGATTTAAAAAAATAACTGAGAAAAATTATATCAACAGTAAAAACTTAATGAACACTTATAATGAATTTTATTTATATATTTATATATTAATTAGTAATATATGAATAATTATTGAATAATGTGCTTAATTATTATATAAATAAATATCACATTCACTCAAAATATATAATTTATTTAAATTATTGTTTTCATTTATAGATTAAATTTACAATATATAATGAATTATTATGAGAAAATAAAATCATTATATGATATCATTACATTAAAATTATATAAATATTAAATTTTGTATTTCTCCATGAAATGATGAATTAGTTGGTTAACATTGAAATTTAAATTAGTTATATCAAATTTTTTATGAAATATTTTTATTATAAAATTTAATTAATAGTTTATAGAATAAATTTTATGAAAAATATTAAATGAGTTAAAAAATTCATTTAAAAAATAATATTTATTTA
Organism: Viscum album; assembly: GCA_963277665.1. NCBI lineage: Eukaryota > Viridiplantae > Streptophyta > Magnoliopsida > Santalales > Viscaceae > Viscum > Viscum album. The sequence goes on from OY728139.1 coordinate 701,599,700, forward strand.
TATATCTACAATGAAATTTCCTAATATAATACATTTTAAACTCTTTTATAAACTATTTTCTAATATCAAAATATATTTTTCCATGTGAAATATAACAATATATTTGTAACATTGAATCTTTTAAAATCCTAAACAATTCTAAACAAATTTTGTGTGTGTTAGATTTTGAAGGCCATTATTTTAAAAATAATAAACAATTCAGAAGATTCACATATAAATAACCACCTCCTCAATCCATTCTCATCAATTAAAATTTATTTTTCCTCTTGAGTAGTCCCTTGAATATTATTTTATAGTTTTTTATCAAATCTATAAAATTTATAAGTCCCAAAGGCCAGCTTCTCATGAAAGAATCTTTCAATGAAATATATGGGTTCTTATCCTCTATCTTCATTTTCCCTTTTAGGTTTTATTTTATTAACACTTTTTAAAAAATAATCATATTAAATTATTATTCCATATCAAATGTATAAATGTATATATTTTTTAGTTATTGTTATATGTTACTAAGATCCCTTTTATATATTTCATTTATAATAAATATATATTTCCATCACAATCATTGTATATCCTTATGGGGGATGTAAAAACATAGGCCTAAAAGGTTAATTCAAGATAAGTGGGGGACCAATCAGCCTCTATGGATTTCTATGAAAATATAACATGTCATATTCATTCTATTTTGGGGCCCATTTTGGGGTAATTTCCATATATTCCTCTTTAATGGTCACACATTAAATTAATAACTTCAGAATCTATTTGTATAACCATTTATAAAAATACTATTGTAAAGATTTATTTTAACATATTCTCAACATAATTAATAACTTTAACATCATTATTATGATGGAATATTTCTTGAATGGCCTGAAATACTTCATTTTTATTTATTTTTTGATAACCCCATTTCAAGGGATGAGGGGAACCCTTACAAGGCCTGTAGGCTCAGAGATTACATGGATCGTAGGTTCTAGGAGATTACATGACCCGAAGGCCTTACAGAATGTAAATAGACTATCTATAAAGAACTTCTCCCCAACATTTGTATCGTGATAGTAGGTCTCCACCTTTTCATGGTCGTTTTTCAAGGCTTCTCATGCAAACACAGGTTAGTCATGAGGGCATAGCCATACCCTCTCATTCTGAAAAAATCCATTTGGTTCTGCTCTGGTGAGTGCACTTTCTCCGAATCCTCCTCTGGGGATGCTCCTTTTATGTAGGTCTATCTGTGGAAACTACACTAATCATGTGGCCCGAAGGCCTTCAGGTGTCCCAATGTCCTTAAAGGTGTGTTGAAATCCTTACTGACCTGAAGGCTTGGGTGTCCCGAAGGCCTTAAAAACTCGAAGCCCAAACCGGTGGCCCAAGACGAATAGTTCCAGCTACTAGAGTACCAAATAGTTCCAGTTATAGTACTACTACAGTGCCTTCTATAGCACTACTATAATCCCGGAATTATGCCTCCACTGGGTTTGAACCTAGGTCATGTGGATGCACATAATGAGTCCTCACCAACTAGGCTGAGGCTCATATGCCACTATGATGGAATATTATTCATCTATTTATCTATAAAACTCTATTTATTTGGGAAAAGATAAATAATCCATATACTAATTGATTATATTAGGACTAACCTTTTAATGAAATCATTATTGAATATATAAAAATTTATTATTGAGTTATGGACTATTAAAAATTTACATAAAAGTATTTTTAGGATATTTTATCATATTATTAAATGAATGGGACCTATTTTTTGACATTCAGGGCATAAAATTATATTACACCTCTATAGTGACTTAGGGTCTTGAGGTGTGTTTTGATTTTAATTCATGATATTATTGAATTAATATTGATATATATGAATGTTTTTGGGATTATGAACAAATTAATGATATGGGATGAATGATTTGTGTTGAAAATTTATGTAATGTTTCTAAAGGAACCATTTGGTGACTTCTATAGGATACTGATTGCCCGGTAGGGTAGGTAGTGATAGTAGTACTTTGGTTGACCATTGGGTAGCTGATAAATAGGTATCAAATACCCAAAAGTTTTCTAGGGTATTTGTAGTGAGTAAAATTCTTGTAATTTTGTATTAATTAGATTTTGATTAAGTTCTTGCTTTTCCATTTATAGAATGAAATTTCAACAGAAATCATTCCCACTAATAGATATACTTCCCAGTATACCTTCAAGTGGTGATTTATTAATCATTTCATGTAAAATTTACAATCCACTAGTAATGTAGGATTTATATTATTTTGACCTTTCTAATACCTATCAACATTTTCAAATCTGTAATGGTTTGTTTATTCATTATTTTAATTCTTATATTATTCCCCCAGTTTGGATATTTTTTATATTTTTTATGTTTTAGAATGAAATGAGTCGTCTCCCATGGTGCATATTGTTTTTTGTGTGCGAGGTAAATGATTCTGTGAACTATTTTGTGTTTAATCATCTGATTTTATACGCGATGTGATATAATCTTTGGATTTGAGGACTCATGTGATAGTATAATCATGATAAATCATTTCTAATGATTTAAAAAAATATTATAATTATTAATCACTGTATATAATATATATGCATTTTTTTAAATGATGGAAGTCTAAAATTACTTGTGCTAAATGGTAGATAAATTAAAAAAATATTAAAATATTTGAATAATTATATTAGTGTTTTAAAATCAATTTGACGTGTTAAGGTACAAGTTACTACTATATAATTTCATTTAATAAATGAGTAATTTAATTGGATTATTATTATATAATCTACTGTCTGATAATTTTTTTTCTATTTAATAATTGTATTAAATTACTTTTCTTGTGGAAATTTATTTATAAATTGGATAAAAACGCATGAATAAAAAAAAGAACTTGTTATTTGTTTTCATAGTTTTATGAATGAAAATATTGGAACATAATGTTGCATAAGTTTGTTATAAATTATGTATTAAATCATATAGATGTGTTCAAAATTAAGGTTTTTCATATGTGTTTTTGAATGGTGATTCTGATAATCATATTGAGTAATTATAGGATACTTTTTATTATGTTTTAAAGAGAATAAATTTTAGTTTTAGAAGTTATTGAATAATTCATATATTATGATATGTGTAATGAACTTAGTCGTTGGAAAGGATCCTTTGGTTTGGAAGTGGCATGAGATTTTGTTATATAATCCATGAATTTTTATTGGCCTTGTGATAAGTCATATATGTTATGATATTACATGTTTTTCGAATATTATGGATATTACCATTTTTTAAGGTATTTATTCCATGATTCTTATGAGATAATATACTTATTTGGACTTATAAGTTTTTATATTTTTCAATTTTCATTGATAGCACTTAATATAAATTTACATGTTATAATCATATTTATATATAATTTAGAATATTAAAACCTACTATATATGAAAAATATATACTCTAGGGGTTGGTTGGGATTTCATTCGTTCATTTGGAGAATTTATTCTCACTCCAGGTATGTACACACATCATGTGTCCTGATATTATATAAATTATGGTGTAGATAAAGGAAAGGGTCCTTAATAGTTTACAGATGATGTTGAGAGATATATTGGATCTATTTCTATTTTTATTTGGATTCAATTAGAGGGGGTGACTCTATATAAGTAGTTTCAAATTCTTTTTTTTCTTTTTTATGTTTTAGTATATATTTTCGGTTTTAAGGCTATTTTTTTAATTATGACTTATATGGGTTTTTAGGGGTTTTAGTTGAATTTTTTGAGTATGATTGTATTGGTTTCCACGTATTATTTTTGTTATATTTTTTATATTTTTATTTTTCACATAATCAACCAATGGAGGTTTAATCTCTCCAAAAATCATATAATTAGGCCCTTGGAGATAATTTAAAACCTCTAGTTATTAGGGATAACACTTGAGTCCATTTTATATATTTCCTAGACACCATGGTCATGTTAGGGTGAGGTGTTAAAAAAATAATATTAGACATTTTTTTGGTCTTAGTATTTTGGAATTTGTAGAATAGAGATTATGATTTTGGTCATGGTATGAATTATATGAGTCAAATTATAACCAACGAGACCATTATAGAAATCTATGTTACCAATGGGGTATGTAATTTTATTTGTGATATTTATTAATAAGATTTTTTGGCTTATTATTCACTCTATTTCAAGGTCATTTGGGGTTCTTCAAGGAACATTATTTTATGCAGTGACAACATATATAATTTTTAAAATGATTTATTAATAATTATTTGTTTCATTTTAGTTAAATGATTACATTACTAATTAAACTATCATTTTTTACTAGATATTTTAATGGTAATATATACACTAAAATATATGATTTGAATTTGATGATATAATTTTGAAAGTTTAATTGGATAATTTATTTTTTATTATGTATAATTGGTTATGTGTTTTTTGATTATTTTTTAGAAATTTTAATATTTAATCTTAATGAATGTGATTTTTTTAGAATTATATAATCTAAGGATATATTCCTTGAGCCTCATAGGAAGAAGTTTGAGTAGGAGATTTCAAATGTGGGTAATATTGAAAGGGAGGATAAGAATGTTCTACTAGAGGTGAGACTAATATTCCTATTAAAAATAATATGAATGTGTTTATACTAAAATTAATTCATAATAAAGAAGGAAAGAGACTATATTATATATCACTATGGACTAATGTGGTTTAATATTTTTTATTACATTATTTGTATATCATTATAAGATATACTGGGGTGTATGGGGAAAATAAGTTGATCAATGTGATGGACACGATCATAGAGTTGATCGATTCACATATTGAGAGAAATGTAAAGCTTTTTATTTTTACACATCAAAGACTACCCTGATTTTTGTGGGATATCCTGGTCCAAGAAAAGATGATTGAGTAGTTTTCAGAGGATTATTTTGAGGATATGTTTACTAATCATTTTTACCTAGAGACTATAAGTGTATATATTTTTCTCTATTTTAAAGCGATGAAAATGGTGGATATTATTTTTATTTATTATTCATTTATGTTTACATGTTTTCCTAATTTTTTTCTATCATTGGGATGTGGTTATACTTATAAGGATAAATGAATTGAGAGTGTTTTAATGTAAAATATATTTTCGAGGAATTACCTTTTATGGAAATATTAATCAAATTGGAAATCAAGGCTCTCATGATATAGAAAGATCATAATGAAGTGAATAGGGATACCACAGAAGCAGATAGATCATTGACTTATTAAAAAGTATAGTGATATGATTATTGTAATGTTGGGGAGTGGATATGAGGTCATGGTAATAATTTTCATCTCTTTATTCTCAAGTATGGGATTTATTAGATATCTATTAGTATGAAGAAGGAGAAACACCAGATCTTTTTTTCCTAATGAGTCAAATGAGTATCACTCTTATGGGAAAGTATGATATGTTTAGATGATTAATGGAAGGTGTCTCAAATGAGTAAAGGATATAATTCTTCTTTTATATAACCATTTAATGTATAGTATTTTCTATCCAAATGAAGTGTTTTAAAAATTTATTTTAGGAGTTATAGTGATAATATTGGTAAAATATCTCATAGATAGGATCAGTGAGAATATTCTTGGAAGTGGGGTCATGTAACCTCGACGTGAGATTGATTGTATGGTTTGTCTAATTAGTTTTTATTCAAAAGGTCCAACGGTTCTTGGTACGATATCATCTATTGTTTGTGTTATGATATTAATTTCATATGACTTGTTTACTATGATATTTGATTATGGTACTACCCATTATTTTATATCTACTGAATTTATATCTATATTGGATTTAACAAGTTAGTTTTTATAGGATGTATTATCTACGAATACACCATTGGTAAATGTGATTATTCGATCATAATATTTACAACTTTTGAAATTGATATTTATCAATATACAAATAATTATAAAATAAATATCCTAGAGATGAATAGAATAGATTTGATAAATAGAATTTAATAGTAATCACCTTTTTCATATATCAATTTATTCATGAGACATGTGAAATTATTTCCATTATAGAGTGAATAATATATTTTTTATAAGAATATTACTATCATGTAAAACAATTTGAATATAATTTTTTTTAATTCAGTATGATTACATAGCATTTTATAGAGATTGTTCAAAGTTTATTATATCATTTTTGCTGTATTTTATTCTCCTATAGTATATGTATATTAGTATGTATTCCTAATATATTTTGTAAGATTACCACTTGAGATGGAGGTGGATTTTTTATTTATTTTTTATAATATACTATGCCTATTTCTATGAGACCATATTATATAGATAAATCATATATCATAGAGTTAAACTCTCAATTAGAATATAAAAATATAAAAGGATTCATCAGGTAGAGTGTATCACTATGGAGATCCCCAATGTTATTTTCCAAGAAGGCCAATATTATTTATTTATATTTGGATGCCTATCCCTATCTATATAATGTTACAATTATGAATCAAAATCATTTTCCATGGATAGATGATTTCTTCAATCAGTAGAGAAAAGAAAGGTAGATTTTGATGATTGATTTTTGATAGGATTACCATCATTTAATAGTGAAATATGAAGATATTAATATGATATCATTTTGAATGAGATATAGATAATTTGAAATTTTAGCAATATTATCCAAGATATGAATGTATTGGTATACCCTAAAAACCCTTTGAACACTCTAAGTAGGGGAGAACTATAGTTACATACAATTTCTTCTTTTCTATATCCAAATAATATATTTTCCTTAAACTGGAAAGTATACCTTATAATTATCTGAATTGATACACAAAAGAAAAAAAAATAATCACAACCACATAGTTTCTTACATGGTCAATGTAACACCACGAACCTAGAAGTCTGAAGTCTGTGTGTTAGTTGAATACATTGGAATGAATACAATGAATCAAATACCGAAGGACTGGTTAGTTTAGTAGTCTTAGAAAATTTATTACATAGTTGAACATTACATAAAAAATCACAATATAAATAATACATTGAGAACACCATTATTCTCCTAGATTAACCCTATAAATCAATTAAAATACACATCTTGGTATCCTTGGAAAATAAAATATAAGAATGGGGTGAGTTTAGATGCTCGGTAAGGGAAAATAATATAGTGTAATATTTTTTAAATAATCCTTAACTTTTATTGAATGTATAAAACTGAAATAGAGGAAATTTATATATAATGGTTGGAATACTATATCATTAATAAATCAAATAATTACATTTTAACATTCACATGGATATTCTACTAGTTGAATAATCAAATTTAATATTTATAAGTAATATCATAATGTGGGAATGAATAATTATAGATATCTTCACTATCATGATGTATTCTCAAGATAGATACTGTCAAGATATATCCTTGTTACAGTTTAAGTTGGAGGGTAGAAACCTATCTGATTTGTTTCACGATCTGTCCAATAGACAATGTTAAACTTCTTGGATAACAAACAAGAATGATTTTTTTCCAACTAATATCATCTCATGAGACCTATAAATGCATCGAGGGGCTATAGTAGTCCTCTCCCATCAATTAATATGTACAGTACATTCCTTATATGAAAATATTGAAATATAAAAAACATAAACATTTGTATTAAAACTAGCATACGAAATGATCAAACATTAACCATAAACCATTATTGATATAAAAATAGAACATCTATAGTAAAATATATCATAAAACCATCAATACAATATGATATATTGTATCCTAATAAATAAACTTTTTTTATCATAAAATACGACAAAGGATGTTGACATAAATGAAAATAATCTAATAAAATCTTTAAAAACATCTTGAGAGGAATACCCTTTTTTTACATTGAAATCATTCATTAAAAAGTAATGCATTTATAAAAGAGTACATTTAAAAATATTTTTTTAATCAATGATTCCCATAATAGTTTATAACATTTGATGTATATTTGAAATTATCCTGTTAAGATATTCATGGCCTTAGAAATTAATCCATAAAGACCATTTTGAAAACATCAACATGAATGTAACGTTACAGGTAATTATAGGATATAAATTTTTCATATATATTAATATTTATAAAATTGATATTAATTTTTCAATAAAGAGGATGTTATGTCTGATATAAATCTTGACCTGCAATAATTGGTTTCTCCAAAATCCTACGTTGCACATAAGACTGTGTTATATCGATAAATAATATAGTATTAATATTACAATTTTAAATGGTTGTTATCACCTATATGTTGTACTATAAAAATGAACAGAAATAACTATATTATGTTTACACATATTTATTCAATATTTCAAATTTTTTTAATAAATGTTAGAGGCTTAAAATAAGAATAAATCCAAATTTAAGAAAAAAAATACTCTAATATTTTTAAATGTTTTCTACCAACTTTTCTTGGAGAAAATTTTTTAAATATTGTTTTAGAAACCATTATATGTTGTATATGACAATATAATCTTCTTTTTTTTTGAAGAGGAACATCAAAATTTACTTTGGTAAATTATTTGTATTTTTATGATAAAATTTATATTTTAATAAATAGTGAAAAATCCTAAAATTTAATTCAAAATTTTCTTTTCATATAATTTATTTATATTGTTATATTATCCTTATACATTGTTTTAATGTATAATTAGATTTATTCTTTATCATTCAATTCAATGTAGTTCGTCTCATACAATTTCAAATTGAAATTAAATAGAAAAAAACAATGTGAACATTTGAACATTTTACTTAAAAAACTCATTTTGTCGATCCGTCAATAAAATCACTATTAAACATAAATTTTCCACTTATATGAATATAATTTTTAAAAATATAAAAACATGGTTGTACATAGAAGGAATAATTTCGTCTAATAGGATCAAAATGATTTTTTGGTGAATAGTAAATTTAGTATTTTAATTACCATGGTTAAAGGTAAATAGGTTTTTTAAAGGGAAAATTATTATTATTATAATTTAAAATAAGCCTAAAACTTTTAATAATTTTATTATATGAGTTATCATTGACCATGACCATCTTTGGGCTGAAATTGGGACTTTTGAAATCTACTTTGGTGTGATTATAAAATTTATAACATTTAATATAATGTAACGGAAAATATATCACTTCAAACTAAAAAAATTAATACGGTGGTATATAAGTGATATATTAAACTGTGAATACTAAAGGTAAATCTAAAATGATTTCCTACATCAGGGTAATTTATTTATAATTTTTATGAATTATATAATTAAATATAATTATGATAAAAAATAAGATGCAGTATGATATTTATTAAAAAAAGAATCACAAAAATGTTCTTAATAATATTAAAATAAATATAATTTTAATTATATGACACCATACACGAATTATATGGATTAATACTAAGTTTTAGTACTGAGTTACTATTTTTTAGAGCAATCACTTTGTTATGATATTTTAAAATAGTCATGTAATGAGTAGTGTTAAAATTGACAAACTTTGTATTTAAAAATATAAAATATTTTATTGAATGATATAAATTATCTAAAAATATTAAAATTAGGAAATAAAGTTGAAATAACTCTATAAATTTCATTAATTACTCTTTAATTGGATGTTTTCAGGATTTGGTAATTATTTTAACTATCTATGTTTAAATTACTTGATAAAATGGTTTGAGTTAAAAAGGGTAAAACAAAAAGATAAGGATTAAAAAAATTTTAAATCATGTATAATTATAATTTTAGAATCATATTTCAATCCATAATCATCCAATAATCGAAGTAAATGAGTTTTGAGTCATTTGTAATCGAAATTAAATTTATATTAATTTAATACTTTTAATAATTCCAAGGGTTCCCCACCCATCTCCTATAAAAAGGTACCCAATCCTCTATATTTCTCACACATACATGACCATTTTGATAAAAAAAATTCAACACAAAACCCTTCCTAGAATCATTCTTCATTCTTGAAGCCTTATTTTAGGTTTAAAACCCTCTATATAGGTGTTTAGTTTATCATCAAAGGTGATCAACCAAAGAAGATGTATCGTTTTCATTAAGTATTTCTATTTTATTTCTTCTCTCACTTCATCCAAATATTATTATTCATTGATGAAATAATAACTCTAATATAATTAATAAAAATATATGTTATTATGATAATATCATCACCTAAATCTATCTCCACTTCCATTAAATTGAATAAAATGAAACGTTTGTGTGTACATGTGAACTATCACCTCCACAAACTGATCTAATTAGTTTTCTCATAACTATCTCTCATTACTAGTTATATTAATGTTATTAATATTCATATGAGATATTAATGAAATAAATATATTATTATATGGTAATATATTAAATACATTCTTACTTTCATTTCATAAAAAATGATAATATCGTTCATGCGTACGCGTGAATTATCACCCCGCGAAGCGATGAGAATCATTTTTATTAATCAAATCACTTATATGATATATACAAGTATATTTTAATGATTAATATGATATTAATGATTTTATAATCATTATATAAATATAAAATAATACTTACTTTCGTTTCAAAACAATTAATGAAAAATAAAAAATGTTACTCATGCGTACGTATGGCTTATAGTCATCATGATTTTAACATTGTTCATTTTTCATAATATAATTAATGATCTGATTTAAAGGTATAATTTATTTATATAAATTAAACTAATATCAGGAATATTATTATAGATATTGAGTACACAAGAAAACATGGACTAGTGATATCAATCCGTGTTTATTTTCGATTCAAGTACAGAATGTCGACAAAATGTTGGACATGAACTCAAATAATTAATATATTGTCATAACAAATTAATTAATGATATAAAATGAATAATAAGAATTAATAGGTTATATATAAAGTATACATTAACCTAATATTTTTATTAAGGAATATAAATAACATATGAGATGATTTGGAATTGCGGTTATGGGTTTTGTCTCAACCTACTTTCATTAAGGCATTTCTTGATAATATACACCTTTAATATTTTGTTATGTGTATATAAAACCACTATAACATTTAATATCCATATTTTATTAATAATAATTTTAATTAATATTTTGGTAAATTTATTAATGCATGGAGATTATTATTTAAATGTTCAATGTGGTATGGGACACCTTGAATATTTAAAGATTTAATTACAATATCTATTATTCATAATATTAATTTACTTATATAATTATTTGGAAATAAAATAATTGTAAATGATGTTTTAATTATTTATTTTAACATGATTTAAATTTATTCAAATGTAATTTTTTATATGAAGCGTTTTAACAGCTTTACAAAATGACAAAATAAATGTTTTAAATGTATTCGGCGACAATAACTTCACTTCCATCATAACCATTATTTGATTTTTGGATTCCTCTATAAGACATTATATTTTAAAAATGAAAAGAAATCCCATATTTCATTTTCGGGTGTTTTGGTTATGAAAATTATTTTTTAAGTGGATATACTATTTTAATATCTTGAAATGATTTATTGTGATTACAAATGAAATTTTATTAGTGAAATTTTGATAATTATATAAAATTATGTGTTATGATTATATGATATATGGACATTTTATGGTTGGTTATGTGATAAAAAATATTGGTTGTTACCTGAGAACCCAAATATGGGTGGTTACATTATAAAAATTAATGCATTGGATATAAAAGTCAGCTGTATGGCTATTCCATTTAGAGATATGTGTTGAAGTTGACTGTATGGTTATTACATTTCAGTATAATTTTTTACTAAGTTTCCTTTATATGTTATATGAGATTTATATGGGCTTTATGGTAAATTATTTATTACAAAAATGATAATAAATGGCCTTATATTCAATGAATATTATTTATTACTTCTTAAAGGTGGAAAGTATTACTTTATGGTAATGTATTCATGGTTTACATGTTTTCACAAGACTAAAAGTTTTCTTTATTAGTATATCCCTTACTGAAATGTTTATGCTCATCCAATGTTTTGAAATGTTTATTCATAGAATTTAATGAAGAATATATTCAAGAATTAAATTAGCGAAAATATATGAAGTTCAACCATGAAATGAAAGCATGATTCATTTCAATCATTTTTTGTTTTAAGAAAAAAGTTATAGTGAGTAGTTGTGTATAGTTTTTAATATTTGAGTTCATATATATGAGTTTTAATCTAATTTAAAATATCTATAAACAAGAAAATATATTCTTTGTGAATTAAATTAAAATTATTTACTTTACTAATGATTAAGTATTGTTTATGGAAGGGTACTTATAGATGGTATCAGAGGTCCGTTTAGACAACTTTAGGGATTTGGAGTTTTGGTTAAACTTATTGTATGTTTCAATTTATATTATATTAGTTAAATAATTGTTATATACAATTTTATGATCAAGGATATTTTGTTTCAAATGTATGTAGTATGATCTAAAACAACATTCCAATATCTACCAGATGAAATTCTTGAAATATTTATTTCAATGCCTTGTACAGATTATTCTGAAACTTTTTCTTACATACAATGCACTTGAAAATAGTTGTATAAGATATCAAACACCTCCACTATTTCTTGATAGCATCACAGATCATGGGGTTTTCTAATAAAATTCAATTTTCTCAATATTCATTTTTTAAGAAAAAGTTTATATTATCAAGGAATTCCAAATATTTTACCACATCAAAAGATTTTTAGCCATGTTATGGTTTCGAAAAATATGATAAAGAAGGAGACACTTGGGAATCCTATTTATACTTGATTTTAAAATATATTCTTTCAGAACATATATATGGTATTTTATAATGACCATAAATTGAATGTTTCAAGTCAAACTCAATTCGAATGGTTTATAAAAATACTGTTTAATTAGATGTTTTGAAATTATATGTCAAAAATCACTATTTTCCAAAACTATTTTTCTGTGAAAACCCATAAGACAATAGTTTTGAAATGTGTACTTGGATAAAAAATAATGGAATTTTGAAGAATATATAAATAATTTTTGATATTCATGGGCCTTCTATCTACGTGAATGAAATAATGATGAAACCTGGTGGACTACATGATCAAGGTACAAATTTTGTTCTTTTTGGAATATTTTTTTAAATAATATGGATGGGAAATCAAGAATGTAAATATATATATATGGATTTTTAAATTAATATATTGAGTTCATAATGATTTGGGATGTAAATGAGAGTTATAAGACAACCATTTAGGTAAAAACCTGTTATGGTTATTTTTTTCACTTTATAAAAACAGAAAATCCCCTAAATGGGTGGAATCTCGTTGTGTTCAGCAAGGCCATAGGTATCGTACCCACAACTAAAGGGAGAAAAGGGTGCATCACCTACCACTGTCCTATGTTATGTCCCTATTTATTTTGACTCTTTTTTTGTTAAGTGAGTTGATGGAATAATGACAATTTGGTTTTGTGAACTAATGTTTTATCAAATGGATATCCTAGGTACGGGAAAATGATTTGTGGATTAAGTGATTATTGTTATTTTAGAAGATGTTCACTATTTTGGTAACATTATATGACTATGGTAAATAGAATACTATGTGATTTTATTTGAGGAGTAATGATTGATTTTTATTTATGAAAAATCTATGATTTTATTGTGGATATATGAAGATTTTGGTTATTTATTGAAATCATTAACCAAACTTGGAGAATATGTGATTGTGTTAGATAATTTTTTTTATGAATATAAGGACATTGCATTAAACGATACATAATAATGAATTATGTCAATAATTCCCATTGATTATCTTTTCAGGTTTAGAGTTTTAAAGAACTAGGCCATAACTATGTCATCACAACATAAATATTACAAGTAGACACTACAACTTAGTGTCCACTTTTCATAAATTAAAAACTCTTAAAAAAACGTGTCTACTACAATGTTTTATACATCATGACTTTTCCATGATCCCATCCTTGACCCTATTCATCTTTATGTCCTATGGAAAACATTTCAAAAACATGGGATGCTCATAAAAATCTCAGTAAGGGTTTTAAAATAAGGAAGGAAAACATTATCCCATTTTTAAATACAAATCAATTAAACTGATACCTTTCCATTCATAATATACCTTACAAAATCATAAGATTTTTGAATAACACATAGAAATCATAAATCATAAAGATAACATATAGAATTAATAACATACTTACATTGTAGCTATCACATATATATAGGGAGCCACATTTAGAATACCCATCACAATATATTACATAAATCTCTTTGGAAAAACCTTAACGTTTTCCTCTGTCTCGTTGCCCAATGCATTGGAGAGCTATCTCGGGCTCACCCGCCCTATGTTTATCACAGAACCACCTATATACGTAAATAATTCCAAATAACCATAATATATCCACAACATATAAAACAATCATAAAGTAAAGATAACATTTCCAAATTTCAATAATATATCATTTCAATATATTGACATAATCAATGTTTTATCAAACAATTTTGAAACCCATTTTAAAAAAGATATTTTTGAATAAAAGTGTCCCATACCACTTTGAATATTTTAAAGGGATTAAAATTTTAAAACAATAATGTTCATATAAATAAACCATTAAAACCATTTTGAAAACATTGGCATTAATGAATTATATTTAGATGAATAAATCTTTAAAACTATATTTTATTTAAGGAGTTCTTAATCAATTAAGAGATGATTGAATAAAAATAATTGAAGAATAACATCTAATCAAAACATTTTAATATAATGTGAATAAAGGTATTCATGATATAATATTCCAAAGGACAGTATATACACCATATAAAATTGAATTGGCACATAACAACAATGAAGTCTCAATGGAATGTAAATTTAGATGAAATCCCTTATTAGGATGGTATCCTTAGATTAAGGATAAATAAATTACATAATTATGTGTGAAAAATATAAATACACCCAATATAATTGGATATTATGTATAAAACAATCTTAGGTCAATCACACATATTCATAGCGTGACATAATCAAGAAGTGGAGTTTTAACCCAAAGAATTGAAATTGGGTAATGATGTTCCCCTATAGAAATTCGACAACCTTAAAACGTCACTTAAAAAATCATAAAATTATTTGATGATAGATAAAAGGGTATCACATCAAATGGATATAAAATTTACAAAAAAAAAAGGATATAGAATAACATATCCCTTCAAAAAAAATATGTAAATCAAAAGTCATAACAAACAGAAGTCTTTTAAAAAAGGGGAGGGTGAAAGGTTCCATCCCCGATATGGTAGAATTCGAAACATACACCTCCTAAATGAAGGATCATAAAATTAAGATGCAATTACCCTTATATTTAAGTCTATTACACAATGAATAAAATCATGTTTATTACATACACAACACAAAATAAAATAGTGGCAATATAGCATGACTCTCAGGGGAAAAAGAAGTCAGATGAAAACCCCTTACCTCGTTGTAATCAATCAAGTAGTATGACCAAAAGTTAATAACCACCAAAGGAATCACATAATACCATGAATATAAAGAGAATCATGATAATATATATCAAATAGATGTCATTAATACACCACATATAATAAATAAATGGCGAACAAATAGAAATCTTATGGAAATAAAATTGAGATAAGAAACCCTTACCTCGTGTCCGACATGAATTGCTTGTTCGTTGTTCTTCCTGAATAAAAAAATTAATTTTATTTTCTCTTGTTTAATAACATTTTTAAAGTTTATTAATCATTTTATATAAATTATAACCATTTTATAAACTCTATTTAATCATTTATGTTAATAATGGTTGTTTTGTCCATATTTGGTACTTGAGTCAAAAATGAACTTGTCATAACTATAAATTGTCCATGTTGTCCAAAGTCTATTATATCCATAATGATATTCATCTTTTAGATGTCATATATATCATATATATCCCGTATATGTATATTTATTTTTAATAGTCCATAACATTTGGAGATATGAAACGAAATACACCGTTCATGGAGACGGTATGTCGTACGTACACATGAACGCTACTTTCATTTATATTTCATATTTTAATAGAATGAAAAAAAAATGATACATACGTATAATATAATTCCAGTAAAATATATATGCTACATATGTTACATATTTTCATAAATTCTGTCCTTTATACATTCCATGTATGGCATGAACGAGTCATATCATTTGGAGGGGGAGGTAGTCCACACTTCCTCTAATTAAATTATCACGTTTACCCATTATGGAAACCATAAAGGTATTATATAATTGTAAAATAAAGAATCATTGAAACAATATAATTATAATATATCACATATAAATTTATTTCCATCATAATGGCCACCATGAGAGTCAATAGGAGATAATTGAACATTCATCGTTTCGTGAGGTAGTAGTTTTCCATCCACGAAAACAGCATGTTATTTACCCATTAGATGGAGGTGTGTGTAATTGTATCTAGAATACATCTCATAACAACATAATATTATATTCTGGATACTTTGTTTGTTGTTAAATAATGTAATAAAAAAGCGTTTTGGGGGTTGGAGAAGTAAAATAAAACAAAAGAACTTAAGAGAAGATGTTACCTTTAAATCGGGTAAGTCCATTTGGTTTGAACTAAAAGTGTTTATTAAAGTGCTTTCTGCCAATGTTAAATCTTATAATATTAATAGAGGGATCATGGGAGATTATTGTAGTAGTGGGTTTACAAGACAAGGGCTTAAAAAGTGTGAAAAATGGGTAGGAAGTGAGGGCTTTTATAAGGGAGAGGAGGGGTTCTATTCGAATGTTTGAAAAAATTATTTTTTTATATAATGTTTTTTGGTTTCAAAATGTCAAAATATCTTTAAAGTATAAGATAATATGTCCCATGTTAGAAATAATATCATAAAATAATAATTGAACATGTTTTTTTTAAATCATTCATTAATGACGTAAACACTGCAAAATCATTGTATCAAAAATAATTTTATTTATTTAATGTATAAATATTATAAAAAAATTACCATGATTTATGAAATCATTTTATATTTATAATTAATATTTATAGTCAAATATATCAATTATATAACCCCACATTAAATTTTTTTTAGTAAAACTAGAAATGATTATGACATTTTTATTTTCACCTAAAATAAAAAGTCATTAAGGTATTTATCTTACCCAAGTGGTTGCATAGTGTCCAAAAATTGACCATTGGATTTTCTTGGTCAGCCATGACTCATCCAATAAGGTTAGGACAAGTTTCAAGGTAATTTTATAGTATTATAAAAGGTAAATACTTTTATGCATTTCACCATCCATAAATATACCAAAACCCTTGAATCCCTTATATGTTCACTTCTTACTCATTCAAAATTCTTCATGATCCCTTAACCATTCATTTACAGCTTATTCTGAAATACTTATTTCCTTCAAACAAAATCATGAATCATATCCTAAAATTAAATAATATCAAAGCATTTGTTAAGAAATAATCCATACCTTTCATTGGTCATTCTTAGTTTATTCATTCTCAATCGGAATGGAATTAAGTATTTGTAAAATAATATGTGTATGATCCTGGTGATCCCATTCCTGAAACTTCTTCATAGGACATGTGTTTGTATAATGACAATGCAAACCACATTTAAAACATACAATTTATCCCTCAGAAAGACCTTTTTACCCATTCCGTAGTTCAACTGGATGCTTCCTTTTTCCATGGATGGTTCCTAGTTTATGTCCTTCATTTCCACATCTATATCATCTTCTCATCCCGTTGAAACATTTTTCTAGGTGTTTCTTTTCACATCCATGAAACATAGGTTTTTGAACATACTTACCCTTGTGATTATTACCTAAACTTCTACAGGGATTTGTTTCTCGCATATATGTTGCCTTATAAAAATAACCATGGTTGAAGTGGTCAATCATGACACTTGATAGTTGGTTGAGAATAACCACAAGAGTTCTCATTGTAGATCCCATTTCATTCAATTTCACATTCATAAAACCATCATAGTTTTCTTCACATCCACTATTACATTGGTGCCTTCTAGATCCAACCATTTACTAAATCCAAAAAGGTCATTGTGATTATATCAGTAAAATCATCATATAATATCTTATGATGAGTGTAAATACAAAGATATAATTATTCAAGTTATCTTAAACTCATTCACATTATCTAAAAAAACTATTACTTTTTCTGAAATCCAAACCATTATGGTAATGTCACTTATGCTTAAAAAATACCCTAACCTCTAAAGTTTTATAAACCGAACTTTCATACCAACTATAAAGATCCGACCTTAAACATTATATAATCTTGAATTATTTCATGAATTCACATTGAGGATCTTTTTATCTTTAGAGTTTTTATGAATTAGGCCATAACCATTACATACCAACATGAATATTACATGTAGACACTACTACTCATCAACCACTTTTCATAAATAAAAACTATTAAAAAGAAACATGTCTAGTTCTATGTTTTAGACAGCATGACTCTTTCTTTGATCCCATACATGACCCAATTCATCATTAAGTCATGTGGAAAACATTTAAAAAACGTGGGATGAGCATAAAAAATCATAGTATGGGTTATAAATTAAGGAAGGAAAACATTATCCCATCAATAAATAAAAATCGATGAAATAAATACCTTCCCAATCATAACACACCTTACGAAATCATAATATTTATTTATAACACATATAAATAATAAATCATAAAGGTATCTTATGGAATTCATAACATAAATTTATTTTAGGTATGACAGCTACATAGGGATTCACATTTAGAATACCCATCATATTATATTCCGTAAAACTCTTAAGAGAAACACTAACGTTTTCCCCTATCTCGTTACCTGATTCATTATAGAGCTTTCCCGAGTTCACCCGCCAAAGGTTTATCATGGAAGCACCCATAGACATAAAAAATTCCCAATAACAATAACATATTCATAACACATAAAATAATCATAAATTAAATATAAAACTTCCATATTGAAATATTATATCATTTATATATATTAACAGTATCAATGATTTATCAAACAATTTTGAAACCCATTTTAAAAAAAGATATTTTTGAATCAAAGTGTACAATAAAAATTTGAAGCTTTTAAAGGAATTAACATTTTAAAACACTAATTTCCATATAAATAAATCCTTAAAACCATTTTACAAACAAGGTAACTAATGAAGAATATTTAGAAGAATAAATTTTCATTTAGTTAAGGAGTTATTAACAAAATAAGAGATTCTTGAATACAAATAATTGTGGAATAACATTTAATTAAAATATTATAATATCATGAGAATAATGGTATGCATGATATTATATTCCCAAGAACAGTATATAAAACATATAAATGTGAATTGGCGCATAACAACAATGAAGTCTCAATGGAATGTAAATTGAGAAAAAATCCCTTATAAGGAAAATATCCTTATATTAGGGATATATAAATTACGTAATTATGTGTGAAAAATAAAAATACACCCAATATAAGTGGAAATTAAGTGTAAAAAAATAATAGTTAATTCACACATATTCATAGAACGACATAATCAAGAAGTAGAGGTTTAACCCAAGAACTGAAATTGTGTAAAGAAGTTCCCCTATGGAAATTTGATAGCCTAACGGCGTCACTTAAAAAATTCAGAAAATGAGTTTATGATAGATAAAAGGGTATCTCATAACTTGGACATAAAATTTAAATCAATAAAGATATATAATAACATATCCCAAAAAAAGAATATTCAAATTAGAATACATAACAGAAAGAGTTCTTGTAAAAAGAGGATGGTGAAAGGTTCCTTCACTGATTTGGTAAATTTCGAAACATACACCTCATGAAAAGAGGATAATACAATGAAGATGTAATTAAACATAAATCAATTTATATTAAAAAATTAATACAATATTGGTTAGTACATACACCACACAAAAGTAAATAGTGGCAATATAGCATGACTCTCACATGAATAAGAAGTGAGATGAAAAACCCTTACCTCATTGTAATCAATCAAGTCGTGTGACCAAAAGTTAATAACCACCAAAATAATCAATAAATACCATATATTTAAAGATAATAATGATAATATATATCAATTGGAAGTTCACAATACACCACCTACAATAAATAAGTGGTGAACAAATGGAAATCTCAAAGAATTAAAAGTGAGATAAGAAACCCTTACCTCGTGTCCGACATGACTTGTTTGATCCTTTTTCACCCTGAATAATAAAATTAATTTAATTTATACTTGATTAAGAACTATTTTCAAGTTTCTTATTTCTTTTATATCACTTATTTCCATGTTATAAACATTATGTAATCATTTAAGTTAATAATGGTAGTTTTGTCGATATTTGATACTTGTGTCAAAAATGAATTTGTTATAATAATAAATTGTCCATGTAGTCAAAATTACTATATCTCCAGAATGATACTCACCATTTAGATGTCATATATATCATATATATCCATTATATTTAAGTATTAATAATATTACATAACATTTGGAGATATGAAATGAAATGCACCGTTCATGGAGACGGTAAGTCGTACGTACGTATGAATGCTAATTTCATTTCTATTTTATATTTTAATTTAATGAAAACATAATGATATATATTAATTTTATAATTCCTTTATAATATATAATTTATATATATTACATAAGTTCATAAATTCAATCCTTTATATGTTCCACGTATGGCATGAACGAGTCATATTATTTTGAGGGGGCGGTAGTCTACACTTCCTCAAAAGAAATTATCACGTTTACCCATTATGGAAACCATAAAGGTATGCTATAAATGAAAAATACAGAATCATTGAAACAATATATTTATGATATATATCACATATAAATAAATTTCCATCATAATTTCCACCATGAGAGGTGGTAGGAGATAATTGAACAATCATCGTTTCGTGAGGTAGTAGTTCGCTGTCAACAGAAACAATATCTTCTTTACCCATTAGATCGCAGTGTGTGTAAGGGTAGGTCGAATACATCTTATAAAAAAATCCTAGTATATTTAGTATACTGGTTTTGTTATAAAATAATGGAATAAATATAGTTTAGGGGGTTGGAGAAGTAAAATAAAACAAAAGAACTTAAGAGAAGATGTTACCTTTAAATCGGGTAACTCCCTTTGGTTTGAACTAAAAGGGTTTCTTGAAGTGATTTCTTCCAATGTTAAGGCTTCTAGGATGAAAATAGGGATATTTGGAGATTCATGGAGAATATTTTTTATGATCCAAGGGCTTGAGAAGTGTGAGAAATGGTTAGGAAGTGACAGATTTTTATAAGGGAGAGGTGGGGCTCTTTTGGAAAGATTGAAAATATTATTTTATTATATAATGATTTTTGGTTTATAAAAGTCCAAAAATCATTATATTCGAATATAAGGTGGACCATGTTTAAAGTAAAATCATCCAATAGGAATTGTACAAGTTTTGAATGTTGTTATAATTTTTAGCTTCTTATTTATTTAAATCATTCATTAATAACGTGAACATTGCATTATCATTGTGTCATAAATAATTATAAATATTTGATGTCTATTTTTTTAAAAAAAACATCCATAATGTATTAAATATTTTTATATTTATAATGAATATTTATAGTCAAATATATCAATTATAAAACCCCTCATTTAAATTTTTTTAGTAAAACAATACATGTTCATGACATTTTTATTTTCACTTTAAATAAAATGTTATTAATGTCATTATCTTACCCAAGTGGCTCCATGGGGTCCCCAAATTGAACCTCGTATTGTCTTGGTTGGCCATGACTCATCCAATAAGTTTAGAACAAGTGTCAAGGTAAATTTATATTATTATAATATTATTTTTACCTTAAATTATCCAAATTACCTTTAATCGCGGTTAATAAAAGTCAAAAGTCATTATTCCCCAAAAATAAATTTCATCCCATTGGACCAAATTTTAGTTACTAATGAAAACCATGTATGTTGGATTTTTGAAATTAAATTCAAAGAAGTTGTAAAAATAAGTTTTATGTTAATTTGGAAAAACATTAGAAGGTGGGTAAAAACACATTAAAATGTTCAATAGAATTATATATATATAATATTATTATAAAATGACTCCAATGAAATACATTGTATAATATTGGTATTAAATATTTATTTTGACTTTAAAATAAATTTAAATTTAAAAATAATTTTTAAAATAAAAATTTGTTTTTAAACAATAATGCAATGTTTTTCACTATTCATAAAATATTAAAAGTTTTCAAAAAATACCAAAAATTAACTCTAAGATAAATTTGATATTATGAATTAAAAAATGAATACTATTTTACCAAATTCAAAACATTGAAATTTAATTAATTAATTAAATATTTAAATCTCTTCGTTAAAAAAAGCGTGTGTTTAATAAAATAATAACCATCAAAACATTGATTCTTGTTAATGTCAAATTTCAAAGTGAAATTACATCCAATGGACAAAATTAGTCTAAATGGTAAAAATTTAATCTATTTATAATTTAAATCAAATTAAAAATATAATCTATCCATATAAATAAATTAGATTAAAAGGCAGTTTTGAATTAAAATACAACATTTTTTACTATTCAGTATAAAATGAGCATTGTCAGAAAAATATCAAAATTTCTTCCGAATTAAATTATGATGTCGTGATTATAAAGATGAAAATTATTTTGTCAAAAAGAACATAAAAAAGTTTTAAAAACATTATTTAAAAATATTTCTCCATTAAAATACGGTAAATCGACCCTTTAAAAATATTAGATTATTTATGCTTAAAATTAGAATCATTCACAATTTCAGCCTCTAGCATTTATTGGGTAAATGTAAAAACATTTCACAAACATGTATAATCATAATTTAGTTAGTTCTGTTCATTCCCACCAATACAATGACTATGCATCAACTACCATTTAAAATAATAATATTATATTTTCAGTGTGCAACGTAAGATTTCAAAGAAACCCATTGTTGCGTATCGGGTAACCTATCAAACATAGAGACCCCATTAAAGTAAAATTAATAATTAATTTAAAAATATTAATAAATATGAAAATGTCTTATTCTTTATTTACTTGGGATGTTACAATGAGACATTAAGAGTAGTTGGTCTTATTTCAAGATAAATGTTAAATTTTATCTTGGAATACTATGTAATCAGATACGTCTAATTTTGGCATTTCAACATGGTTTGGATTATTTTGATGGATTTTTAAGGACAATTATTATTTTCTGAAAGGTCTTTGATTAAATTTTGTTATTATAAAAGATTTTTGGGTATTGAAAGTAGTTTTTATGCATCCAATGTTTTATTATTTTTTATGAATTTATTTATATAATATTGGTCTTGGTTAAGGTTTCAACATAAGAGGCAAAACTAGTTAATATTTTATGGATTATGTGATTTTCTAGAAGTTGATTTTATATCTTCAGGAATGAAAAAATTATCATAAATAATCCCATTTTTTGGACAAATATATTTCTATGGTAGAAATTGACAAAAGGATGAAAGTCTACTTCTCAAGTATGTATATTTCTTTACATTAGTATTTTATGTACTTAAATAATTATGAAACTCAATTAAAGGGTTATTAGAAAAAATGTTATGTATTTAATTTCCTATATTAATTCAAATAATATTTAAGCTATAAATTTTTTTGGTTATTTTGTTGTTATATTTTTTCCAAAAAGAGGTTCTCTATCACTCTACATCAGAACATAATGGTTAATTTTCTCTTCCATATCCATGTTTTCTTATATGGAAGTCTAGTATTTTCTATAAAAGATGACATATGTACTGCAGATTATTTCCATTAATGTAGAGTTTTTATTGACTCTTTTTTCAATGTGGGATTTCACTACGGGAAAAAAGGGAATTTGCGACGGGTTATTTGCGACGGGAATAAATCCGGTCGCAAATAGTCCTGTTAAAAACTTATTTGCGACGGGGTTATTTGCCCGTCGCAAATAAGTAGCCTTTTGCGACGGGACAGCTTTCCCCGTCGCAAAAGGACTGGCGCGGTTTGCGCGCCAAATCGCGGGAAACTTATTTGCGATAGAGGAATATTCCCGTCGCAAATAACCGGCGGCGGTAAAAGGTATTTGCGACGGGAATATTCCCCCGTCGCAAATAGTATGTCGGCAGGTGGTTATTGTTGGGTCGGAACAAAACAAGGAAAAGATGGCAAGAGGGGGGGTGAATTGCCTTTTAAAAAATGATTAACAAATTAAAAATCAAAGTATAAATGCAGCGGAAATAAAGAGGCAAGACACACAAAATTGATAACGGAGTTCGGCCAAAACCCGGCCTACGTCTCCGCTCCCAACTCAACCGTTGAGAGATTCCTACCGCTTGCTTTTCAATGGTTTTAGCAAGAAACCCACTAGGCTTTGAGGTAGCACTAGGACCTATTACAGCTTGCTTTTGGTGGTTTAGCAAGAACCCACTTGCTTTTGATGGAATAGCAAGAACCCACTAGCCTTTTTAACGGGTGAAGGCTAGCTCACCGAAACACAAGCCTTTTAAAAGGAAAGGCTTGAAGAAACCTCTTCACACCTTAATGGTGATGTGAAACCCAAAAGAAAGGGAGATGAGAAAAGAGTTTGGGGTTTGTAGGCACAAACCCAAATTTAAAGCTCAAAATAAATATACAAAGAAAAACCGTAATTGAGGAAGTCTTGGGCGCCTTTGATTGATTGGAGATGTTTGAAGGCCGCTTCCAAGCTTCTTGGGTGGAGCTCCTTGGATGTGGAAGTTGTTGGAGCACTTGAGGTTCCTTTGAAGGAAGTCGCCGGAGGTTGGCAAATTGATCCAAAATATGTCCGTTGGCTTCGTATATGTTCCGGTCGATGTCCGGGGCTTCCTTGGCCTTTATTTATAGGCATGGAACCCTTGGGGAGGCTTCGGAGCCGTTGGAGAGGCTAAAAGAGCCGTTGGGAGCCAAGTGGGCCAGCCTGGTCAAACTGCAACGGCTAGTTTGACTGGCTCCACCGGCTGGCCGGTATAGTCCCACCGGCTGGCCGGTGTGTGCAAAAAGGTATAGGATTCTTGTCCAGGGGCCACCGGCTGACCGGTGCCAGAGCCACCGTCTGGCCGGTGCCAAGACAGTAGCTGGCACTGTTTGGAGAGGGGGCCACCGGCTGGCCGGTGCTGAGGCCACCGGTTGGCCGGTGGGGAGGCAGTAGCTTCCCTTTGAGTGCAGGTGCCACCGGCTGGCCGCTGGTGTGCCACCGGTTGGCCGGTGGTCTGGACAGAAGGATGCCTTCTGTCCAGGCTCCATCGGCTGGCCGGTGGTGAAGCCACCGGTTGGCCGGTGGACTGAAAATCAGTCCATTTGGGCCTTCTTGCTTTCCTGAATTGATTCCTATCATCCAAAAACACTTGAAAGAGGATTAGATAAATATGAGGGTGATTGTGATCATGAAAATAAAACCTTGAGGGGTTCGAGAGGTACAACAATCTCCCCCTATTTTGATGATCACAATCACCAAAACAATCAAAGTAAAATACTTAAATTAAAGGAAATGCTAAGCACGATGAAAAGGATTCTCCCCCAATCAATCAAGAAATTTCTCCCCCTTTGTGATTATCATAATAGAATGGGGCATAAAACTAGATTGAGGGATATTTTGAAAAACAAGAAGAGATTTTAAATCAATTGAAATTTTTGAAATTTGAATTGAAAGTTTTGAATCAAAGATTTTGAAATGAAAAATTGAATTGAAAAAATTGAATAACAGATTGAATTGAAAGTTTTGAATCAAAAACCAATTGAATTTTGAAATTTGAATTGAAAATGTTGAATCAAAAGTTTGAACTGAAAGATTGAAAAAAATTGAAATTGAAAAGCTTAATCAATCCTAACTCCCCCTAAATAAAAACAAAAAGTCACCGGGGAGAGGGATTTTGAAAAGAGACAATTTTAGGCCCGGAGAGACTCGCAAGAAGGGATTTTTCAATCCATACTTGTATCATGGCGGGTCTTCTCCTATAAAACTCTTCTGAAAAGAAAAAACTTTTGGGTTGACCATACCGGGCGTTTTTACAATTACATTCATAAATGAGGTGCCCGGGTTTTTTACAATAGTTACAAAATTTGTAATCAGAGCTCCCCCTTACAAAAACAGTGGGTGCATGGGAGGAGGAAGCTTGGTTGGTGTAGCCAAGTCCATTGGTGGTTCTAGATACTCGTTGAGAACCTAGGAGATTGTTCAAATTTTGTTCCCCTTGGGTGAACTTGGCTAAGGATTCTCTAAGGTCCTTGATGGTTGATTCCAAAGAATCAACATTTGGGAAATTTTGGATTTTTAGGGAGAGTTCCTCCTTCTCTTTGAGAAGTTGTTCTTTTTCGGAGGAAAGTTTTTTGAAATTCTTTTTCAAAGCAACGAATTTTGAAGAAAGTTTATGAAAACCATTTTCTAGTTGGTCTCTAGCGTGTGAGAGTTCTTCATAAGAAAGATGATTGAAAGAATTTGAAGAACTAGAAGACGAGGAAGAAGAGTCGGAAGATGATACCTCATGATTTGCCATTAGGCATTTTTTACCTTGGTCGCTCGAGGAGAAGGAGGAGAATGAAGAGGTGGAGCTATCACTCCATGTTGCCTTTGAAGCCTTCTTCTTTTTCTTCTTGGCCCTTTTCTTGTGAGGTGGGCAAACGGGTACGGATTTTGCATCGGGTTCTTGCTTTTGAGCGGGTTCTTGCTTTTGATCCATGCTAGTACCTTCATGGGTTAGCTCTAAAAGCTTCCAAATATCATGAGAAGATGTGCAAGAAGAAATATGATCAAAAACATTTCTATCTAACCCGCAATGAAGAGCATTCATGGCTTTGCCATCAAGCTCGAAATTTGCAATGTCGGCGGGGGTCCATTTAGACTCATCGGGAGAAGAGAGCGTAAAACCATGCATAACAATTCTAAAAATTGGATATCCAATACTTTTAAGAAATGTGGTCATGCGGGTTTTCCAAAAACTATAATCGGTTCCATCAAAGAATGGAGCACGATCCAAAGAAAAGCCTTCGGGAGCGTAAGAGGTTGAAGCGGTAGAAGCCATCAAAAAGGATCTTTAATTTGAAACCGGTTAGGGAATTATTCAAATACGTCCCTCTGATACCAATTGTTGGGTCGGAACAAAACAAGGAAAAGATGGCAAGAGGGGGGGGTGAATTGCCTTTTAAAAAATGATTAACAAATTAAAAATCAAAGTATAAATGCAGCGGAAATAAAGAGGCAAGACACACAAAATTGATAACGGAGTTCGGCCAAAACCCGGCCTATGTCTCCGCTCCCAACTCAACCGTTGAGAGATTCCTACCGCTTGCTTTTCAATGGTTTTAGCAAGAAACCCACTAGGCTTTGAGGTAGCACTAGGACCTATTACAGCTTGCTTTTGGTGGTTTAGCAAGAACCCACTTGCTTTTGATGGAATAGCAAGAACCCACTAGCCTTTTTAACGGGTGAAGGCTAGCTCACCGAAACACAAGCCTTTTAAAAGGAAAGGCTTGAAGAAACCTCTTCACACCTTAATGGTGATGTGAAACCCAAAAGAAAGGGAGATGAGAAAAGAGTTTGGGGTTTGTAGGCACAAACCCAAATTTAAAGCTCAAAATAAATATACAAAGAAAAACCGTAATTGAGGAAGTCTTGGGCGCCTTTGATTGATTGGAGATGTTTGAAGGCCGCTTCCAAGCTTCTTGGGTGGAGCTCCTTGGATGTGGAAGTTGTTGGAGCACTTGAGGTTCCTTTGAAGGAAGTCGCCGGAGGTTGGCCAATTGATCCAAAATATGTCCGTTGGCTTCGTATATGTTCCGGTCGATGTCCGGGGCTTCCTTGGCCTTTATTTATAGGCATGGAACCCTTGGGGAGGCTTCGGAGCCGTTGGAGAGGCTAAAAGAGCCGTTGGGAGCCAAGTGGGCCAGCCTGGTCAAACTGCAACGGCTAGTTTGACTGGCTCCACCGGCTGGCCGGTACAGTCCCACCGGCTGGCCGGTGTGTGCAAAAAGGCATAGGATTCTTGTCCAGGGGCCACCGGCTGACCGGTGCCAGAGCCACCGGCTGGCCGGTGCCAAGACAGTAGCTGGCACTGTTTGGAGAGGGGGCCACCGGCTGGCCGGTGCTGAGGCCACCGGTTGGCCGGTGGGGAGGCAGTAGCTTCCCTTTGAGTGCAGGTGCCACCGGCTGGCCGCTGGTGTGCCACCGGTTGGCCGGTGGTCTGGACAGAAGGATGCCTTCTGTCCAGGCTCCATCGGCTGGCCGGTGGTGAAGCCACCGGTTGGCCGGTGGACTGAAAATCAGTCCATTTGGGCCTTCTTGCTTTCCTGAATTGATTCCTATCATCCAAAAACACTTGAAAGAGGATTAGATAAATATGAGGGTGATTGTGATCATGAAAATAAAACCTTGAGGGGTTCGAGAGGTACAACAGTTATTTGCGACGGGTCCCGTCACAAATAACTATTTACCCGTTGACCGTAATAAATGTTGGCTAAAGTATTTGCGACGGGATACCCGTCGCAAATGGGCCCGTCACAAATAATCTAACCTATAAATACCCTCATCCGTTTTTTTCATTTCATTCTCATTCTCTATCTTCACCTTCTCTCAAAATTATATTTCTAGAGTTCAGTTTTTTTCCAGTTTAATTTTTTTCTCCGTAGCTGATATTAAAGTTTTGAAGAACGATCAGAGCATATCAATTTTCAAGGTATTTATGTTCATTTTAATTTAATATTTATTTTTAATTTTTTTATTAGTTTCAATTATTCTTAATTAGTTGTAATTTAATTATGTTTACATTGTTTTATTACTTAATAAATTTAAATTATTAGTATTGTTCATAGTTAATGGTAATTAGGAATAATTAGTAATAATTTTTAATAATTAAGAATAAATATTAATAATTAGTAATAAATACCAATAATTAGGAATAATAACATTATTACATTATTAGTCTATTTTATTATTAATATTAAAATAATATAATTTTTTATATATATACAATTCTCTTTTCATCTGTGTGTTTGCTGTCTTCACATGTATTATTTGTATGTGGAGATAGAAAACGCACAGATGAAAGGAGAATTGTATATAAATTAGAAAATTATATTATTTTAATATTAATAATAAAATATATTAATAATGTTATTATTTGTAATTATTGGTAATTATTCCTAATTATTGATAATTATTCATTTAATTACTAATAATTAGGAACAATTATCAACAATTATCAATAATTAAGAATAATTAGTAATAATTAGTAATAATTACCAATAAGTAGTAATAATTACCAATAATTAGTAATACTTACCAATAATTTGGAATAATTACCAATATTTAACAATAATTAGTAATAATTAGTAATAATTACCAATAATTACCAATAATTAGTAATAATTAGTAATAATTACCAATAATTACCAATAATTAGTAATAATTAGTAATAATTAGGAATAATTAGGAATAATTAGGAATAATTAGTAATAATTAGGAATAATTAGTAATAATTAGTAATAATTAGTAATAATTAGTAATAATTAGTAATAATTAGTAATAATTAGTAATAATTAGTAATAATTAGTAATAAGTAGTAATAATTAGGAATAATTAGGAATAATTGGTAATAATTAGGAATAATTAGGAATAATTAGGAATAATTAGGAATAATTACCAATAATTACCAATAATTACCAATAATTACCAATAATTACCAATAATTACCAATAATTAGTAATAATTAGCAATAATTACCAAAAATTAGGAAAAATTAGGAAAAATTAGGAAAAATTAGGAAAAATTAGGAAAAATTAGGAATAATTACCAATAATTAGTAATAATTAGTAATAATTAGTATTAATTACCAATAATTAGTATTAATTACCAATAATTAGTAATAATTACCTATAATTAGTATTAATTACCAATAATAAGTATTAATTACCAATAATTAGTAATAATTACCAATAATTAGTAAGAATTAGGAATAATTACCAATAATTAGTAATAATTACCAATAATTAGTAATAATTAGTAATAATTACCAATAATTAGTAATAATTACCAATAATTACCAATAATTAGTAATAATTAACAATACTTACCAATAATTAACAATAATTGCCAATAATTTCCAATAATTGCCAATAATTACCAATAATTAGTAATAATTAACAATAATTGCCAATAATTACCAATAATTGCCAATAATTAGTAATAATTGCCAATAATTAGAAATAATTGCCAATAATTACCAATAATTGGTAAGAATTACTAATAATTCCCAATAATTAGTAATAATTAATAATAAATATTAATAATTACCAATAATTAGTAATAATTATTAATAATTAGTAATAATTACTCATAATTAGTAATAATTACTAATAATTAGTAATAATTACTAATAATTAGTAATAATTACTAATAATTAGTAATAATTACTATTAATCAGTAATAATTACTAATAATTAGTAATAATTACTAATAATTAGTAATAATTACTAATAATTAGTAATAATTAACAATAATTACTAATAATTAATAATAATTAGTAATAATTAACAATAATTAACAATAATTACGAATAATTAGTAATAATTAATAATAATTAGTAATAATTAGGAATAATTAGTATTAATTACCAATAATTAGTATTAATTAACAATAATTAGTAATAATTACCAATAATTAGTAATAATTATTATTACTTACCAATAATTAGTATTAATTACCAATAATTAGTATTAATTACCAATAATTAGTATTAATTACCAATAATTAGTAATAATTACCAATAATTAGTAATAATTAACAATATTTACCAATAATTACCAATAATTTCCAATAATTACCAATAATTACCAATAATTAGTAATAATTACCAATAATTACCAATAATTGGTATTAATTACCAATAATTGGTAATAATTACCAATAATTGGTAATAATTACCAATAATTAGTAATAATTAGTAATAATTACCAATAATTAGTAATAATTAGTAATAATTACCAATAATTAGTAATAATTACTAATAATTAGTAATAATTACCAATAATTAGTAATAATTACCAATAATTAGTAATAATTACCAATAATTAGTAATAATTAACAATAATTAGTAATAATTAACAATAATTAGTAATAATTACCAATAATTAGTATTAATTACCAATAATTAGTATTAATTACCAATAATTAGTATTAATTACCAATAATTAGTATTAATTACCAATAATTAGTAATAATTACCAATAATTAGTAATAATTACCAATAATTAGTAATAATTAGTAATAATTACCAATAATTAGTAATAATTAATAATAATTACCAATAATTACAAATAATTAACAATACTTACCAATAATTACCAATAATTACCAATAATTAGTAATAATTACCAATAATTAGTAATAATTACCAATAATTAGTAATAATTACCAATAATTAGTAATAATTACCAATAATTCGTAATAATTACCAATAATTAGTAATAATTACCAATAATTAGTAATAATTACCAATAATTAGTAATAATTAGCAATAATTAGTAATAATTACCAATAATTACCAATAGTTACCAATAATTACCAATAGTTACCAATATTTATCAATAATTACCAATATTTACCAATATTTACCAATATTTACCAATAATTAGAAATAATTACCAATAATTAGAAATAATTACCAATAATTAGAAATAATTACTAATAATTAGAAATAATTACCAATAATTAGAAATAATTACCAATAATTTGGAATAATTACCAATATTTACGAATAATAACATTAGTACATTATTTTTATATTTTATTATTAATATTAAAATAATATAATTTTCTATATTATATACAATTCTCTTTTCATCTGTGTGTTTTCTATCTCCACATGTAATATTGGCATTCTTTTTCAAAATTATCAACCTACTCGCCAATGGAGAGGTGAAAGTGAATGCAAATATTACATGTGGAGACAGAATGTTAAACACACAGATGAAAGGAGAATTGTATATAATATAAAAAATTATGTTATTTTAATATTAATAATAAAATATACTAATAATGTAATAATGTTATTATTATATAATTAATGTTTATGAAAAAATTATAATAGTATTATTAAAATAATAAAAAATCAATATAATATTAAAATTATCAATATTTGTAACATGTTTTGCTTTATTCTCAATATATTCAATCTTTACTTGAGTGTTTTTTCTAACAAATTATTCAAAACCAGTAATGCTTTTATATTTTATAGAGAAATATGGAACAACGAGGTCGTCAACAATCATTATTAGGTGACCGCATATGGATAAATCAACGTAGAAATCCAAACGGTTCTGGTTTAAATCCAATATATGTTGAGGGTGTGGAGACTTTTTTATCATTTGCGGCATCAAATTCAGAATTTGTTTCAGAAGGCAAAATAAAATGCCCTTGCAGAAAATGTGCATTGAGAACATTTGACACGTTTGACAAAGTGGGAGAAGATCTCTTGCGTTTTGGTTTTCAACCAGATTATGTTTTTTGGTATCAACACGGTGAACGCAGTTCCAGAGCAGTTGATACCAACTTGATTCTGGATCCATCCCGGTTTCAAGATTTAGTACATGATGTTGCAGGTTCATCTGTTCAACATACAGAAACTCCGGGTGATATAGCTTCAAATCCTGAGTTGGAACCGTCCGAATTTTAAGAGTTGTTGAAATCTACTGAGGATGCATTATATCCTGGCTGCAAGATGAGAAAATTAGAAGCAGTTGCAAAATTTATGGCTATCAAATCAGATAACAGAATGTCAAACACCTGTTTTTCCCAGATATTTTCTTTGCTGAAAACACTGTTACCCGAAGGAAATGTTTTACCTACAAATTACTATGAGAGTAAGAGGCTGGTTCGAAATTTGGGACTTACTTGTCAGAAGATTCATGCATGTTCAAATGACTGCATTTTATATTCTGGGGAAAATGAGTCATTGGATAGTTGTCCTACATGTGGGCAACTGAGATATAAAGAAGGACAACACGGGAAGTCTGGTTTGATTCCTGTAAAACAGTTGAGATATTTTCCGCTTACATCCAGACTTCAGCGTTTATTCATGTCTAAGAATATAGCGACAATGATGTCATGGCATAAAGAGAATATTTCAACCGATAAAAGCTTGAATCATCCAGCCGATGGTGATTCATGGAAACATTTTGATAGAGTGCATCCATCCTTTGCTTTAGAAGCTAGAAATGTTCGACTGGGCCTTTCCACTGATGGTTTTTGTCTGTTTGGATCTTATGGTAGTCAATATTCATGTTGGCCTGTTTTTTTAACTCCGTACAATTTGCCTCCATGGATGTTGATGAAAGAGGCATATATCTTTTTGACTTTACTAATTCGAGGACATCCGAAGAAAAATATTGATGTTTATTTGAAGCCATTGATTGATGAATTAAATTTATTGTGGAGTACTGGTGTCAGTACATATGATGTTGCAACGAAACAGAATTTCATACTGAGAGCAGCATTGATGTGGACAATAAGTGACTTCCCGGCTTATGGGATGATATCTGGATGGAGTACACATGGTCAGAAATCATGTCCTTACTGTATGGGAGAGAACAAAGAATTTATGCTCATTCATGGAAAGAAACCTTGTTATTTTGACTGTCATCGCAGATTTCTTCCAGCTGATCATTCTTTTCGCAGAAACAGATCTCATTTCAGAAAAGGAACAGTTGAAAGGGATGGACGTCCAAAAATGCTATCTGGTTTGGAGTTAAAATCAGTTGTATTTTCATTACCTCCCATCACTTTTGGTCCCACAATAAACCAACAGAAAATTTCTGGTTTTGGGAAAGAACACAATTGGATTAAACGTAGCATATTTTGGGATTTTCCATATTGGTCTGATCTGTTGGTCCGACACATGTTAGATGTCATGCATATTGAGAAGAACTATTTTGATAATTTGTTTCATACAGTTTTGGATACGCCAGGAAAGAGAAAAGACATTGTAAATGCACGTTTACATAACCATGTTCAAATGTCGGTGGTTGGATACAGAGAGAGGAGTGTGTGTTCATACGACTCATGGAATCATCGATATTAAATGTAAAAGTGTTCTCGTAGTAAATGAACCATTCTTATTGGCTCAACAGGCATATCAAGTTTATTATGAAAGGTACTGTGCAACATCAAGAGACTTGACTGATTGGTGGAGTATAATAAAAATAAAAATTCGAGACAATCAGTTTAGTCAATGTGAATGTGCTTTCACTGATGTGCAAAGAATTGAAGTTTTTCAAGAGAGTACTCAAAATAAATCTTTTTTACAAAGAGACATGAGTATCGATGACGACACCCCACATTTAAGAGTCAGTGATGAAGATGATGTTAATGATGTCACATATGAATTTGAAATGGTAAGAGATGAAGCAACTGTAACTCGAATGGATATCGATGATGTTGAGGAGGAATATGAAGATGACATTGGCATATATGAAGATGATGATGAAGATGAACACTGATATCATTCCATGGTATTTATATACAATCATAATATGTATATATGTATATATGTATATATGTATATATAATAGTAATTATCAATTATTTGCTAACATTAACATTTTCTGTTTCAGATGGACGAGGACACATTTCGTGAGTTGGCGGATGCTGACCTGACTTTCGATGAGGATGCGTTGCTGACAGATGACCCTCAGCCTGCAGGCGCTCCAGGGAGTACGCGGAGGGGGTGCGGTCTAGCACGATTGATGATTCCTGACCCCGTCCCCGAGCGACGTCCACGTCTTGGGTTTGATCCATGCACACGGAGGTGTGATAACCTGTGGATTTGTCTAAGATTTCATTAATCTATTCACATAATAAATGTTTATTATTTTTTCTGTTTTCCGCATATAGCAGTCGGACAGGGCAGCGCTATTTTGCGCAACTATTTCTCTCAGCCGTGGACCACATGGGAGCAGATTCCCATTGATGTGCAGCAGGCCATGTTCGGCCATTGGTTGGTACGTACGTAAATAAATAGTTTTTATTTTGAAAATTATTTCATTTCTAACTTGATATTTTTATTTATTTGTAGGGTTTATGGTATCCGATCGAGGATACCATGCGTGACACCATCCACGAGGCATGGGAGGTGGCCATGCGTGATCGCCTTCGTCAGTTTTTGCACAATTTAAGAAAAGCTGTGATGAAGAAAGCAGGAGTGTCAGATTTTGAGGAGTCATGTAGAGCACACCGACCAGAGTATATTTCATCCCATGTATGGGATGGATTATGTGCGCACTGGTTGAGTGGTGCCTTTCAGATGAGATCATCGGTGGGGAGGCAGAATCGAGGGAGACAGGAGGTGACTCATCGAGCTGGGATTCGTTCTTTCAGTACTCATAGACAGCATCTGGTACGTACATTATTTATAAATATTTTATATAACTATAAATATTAACAGTTTATTTTTTATTCTTATAGGCTGTCGAGCACCCCGATATTACAGAGTACGACATATATCAGAGGATGTATAGTGATCCTGCTACTGGGGAGCTCAGAGGTGATCGTCAGCATCACATCGTGGTCAGTATTATTTGTTTTCAAGTTTTAAAATTAACTGCATATAATATATTCACAATTTTAATTTTAAATTGCAACTATAAGAGTCATATGAGGCCGCAGCGTCACAGGCCCGGCCTGAGAGTCAGGCCGAGTCATCAGATTAGACCACTGCCCGTCAGTTTGATGAGGCGACATGGATGCAGGCCACCCAGTATGCCTTCGAGAAGGGCCGGGTAGTTGGTATCGGATCTCGACTGACTCCCGGAGATTATTATGGCAGTGCTGCGATGTCGGCGTCCAACTCGAGAGGAGCTCGTGCATCTTCTTCTACTACACAGTATGAGGATCAGTTGCGATCTCAGACTGCACAGATAGAGAGTCTCCGACAGGAGCAGGAGTAGATGCGTCAGCAGCATGAGGAGGAGCATCGACGCCAGCAGTAGTTGTACGAGGAGCAGACGAGTCGGTGGCAGCAGCAGCATCAGGAGCAGATGGAGTACATGCGCCGACTCACTCATGCTTTAGGGATGGAGTTTCCTCCACCATCATCTACAGATCCCCCACCTCCCCCCCTCCTTCATTTTAGAGTTTGTATTTATGTTATAAAATTTGGGAAATCAAAATATTTTTTTTTCTATTCTTAGTTTTTGTCTCATTATAAAATATTAATAATATTATATTTTTAAATAAAAATATTAATATGAATAATAATATTATTTATATTTTATAATATTAAAATATATCTATATATTAAAATTTTATAATATTATAATTTAATTATATTTTTTGTAATACTTGAATTATTTTAATATTTGAATGTAAAATAATTCTATTATTTTTATATTAATTAAAATAACTTATTAATATTTTTTTATTTATGAATTATAATTCTAATATTATTATATTAATTAAATCATTTATTAATATTCTATTATTTTTTATTTTTGAATTATAATTCTATTATTATTATATTAATTAAAATAATTTATTAATAATTTATTTTTTTAATTTTTTTTATAGTATTTGCGACGGGATACTATGCCCGTCACAAATACTAGTATTATTAATAGTTTTTTATTTTTTTTTTAAAATAGTTTTTACGACGGGTCCCGTCGCAAAAACTATTTATAGTATTTGGAACGAGATACTATGCCCGTCGCAAATACTAGTATTATTAATAGTTTTTTATTCTTTTTTAAAAACAGTTTTTGCGACGGGTCCCGTCGCAAAAACTCTTTTAAAAGTTTTTTTACAAAAATACGGAATACTATTTGCGACAGGGAGAATGACCGTCGCAAAAAAAGGCTTTAGCGACGGGCCCGTCGCAAATAAGTGTTGTTGAGACGCCGTTTTCAGCAACGGGCTATTTGCGACGGGCCCCCGTCGCAAAAAGCCATTTGCGACGGGATCCCGTCGCAAATACCTATTTTTCTAGTAGTGTTTCCATGAAGAAATTTTCGAAATTGAAACCTTAGTTACCAAGAAAAAATTTATAATTGTTTAGACACAATACCCAAAAGGGGAGAAAGATGTATCATCTAAGTTAATTATAAAATAATAGTTTTTCATATATATTAATATTTATGGATTATATATTAATTTTACTTTAAAGTGTATTCTATGTCTAATAGAGTACTCAATACACAACAATGAGTTTCTATAAAATCCTATATAGTGCACAATACTAAGTTATTCCAATAAATAATATAATATTAATAATATTATTTTAAATGGTAGTTATCACCTAGCCATTATATTATAGGGAGTGAAAATAACTAACTATATTTTGTTTACACAAGTTTATTCAATATTTTTAATTTCTTCTAATAAATTTTAGTGTCTTAAAATGAGAATAAATCTAATTTTATAAATAAAATTCTTAAATATTATTAAAATGTAATTTTACCGCCTTTTGATGTAGAAACCTTTTTAAATATAGTATTTGACTATTTTATATGAACAATTTAAAAATTGAAATTTTCTTTGGATTTCTGACATCAGAATTTACTTTGGTTAAATATTGTTTTATTTTTTTGATAAACATCATTTTTTAATTAAAAATGAAAAATAATGAATTTTAATTTAGAACTACGTTTTTCGTCAAATTAATTTATATTTTTAGATTATACTTTTACATTTTCATATTATATAATTAGATTAATATGATGTATTTAATTGGATACAATTTCAAATTAAAATTAAATAGAAAAAACTATGTGATCTTTTGAATGTTTCACATAAAAAACTCACTTTCCCGATCCTCAAAAAGATTAGTGTAAAACTTAATTTAACCACTACATGGAATTTAATTTTAAAAAATTGACATAAAAGGTTGTACTCATTATAAAAAATGAGGTCCAATTAGATCAAAATATTTTTTATTGAATAGTAAATTCACTATTTTATTTACAACTTTTAAAGTTAAATAAGGAAATTAAAGGTAAAATTAATATTATAATATTATAAAATTACTATAACACCTGTTCTAATTTTGTTGGATGATTTATTACAGACTATTACCATCCTTGGGCCAAACTTGTGACCTTTGGAGGCCACTTGGGTGTGATTATGACATTTATAACATTTAATTTAAAGTAAAGGCAAATATGTCATAAATATGTCAATTTTTAATAAGAAAATTAATATGGGGTTATATAAGTGATCTATTCAACTATTAATAGTCCATATAAATATAAAAATATTACCTACATAATGGTAATTTATTAATAATTTTTATGAATTAAATAATTATTTTTAATTATTACAAAAAATATGATTTTAGAAATAAATTTATTAAATAATAAAAGAAGGTATTATAAAAATTTTAAAATAAATAAAATTTTAAATATTTTATGCCATCCAAGAATTTTCCTGATGACCATGACATATTAGGATTATAGTTAAAATATTTTCTTCAATGGAATCGATTTCTTATGATATTTTATAATAGTCACGTAATATATACTGTCAAAATTGACATAATTCAAAATTTTAAATATAAAAAATTTAATTAAATGATATAAAATTTATAAAAATTTTAAATTCTATAAATATTTTTGAGATAACTATATTCATTCCATTAATTACTCATTTAATGGACGTTTGTGATGATAAATTACTAGATTACATGGTTAGAGTTAAAAGGGGATAAAGTAACAAGATTAAGATTAAAAAAACAATAAAACTTATATAATTTTAATTAGATGATTATATTTTAACCCATAGTGATTTTATATTTGAGATAAATTTGTTTGGATTCATTTGGAATTGAAATTTAATTTATATTAATTTAAAACATTTAATAATTCCAAGGATGATCGTCCCCTCTCATATAAAAATGGGACCCATTCTTCTTTATTTATCACACATCCTAGAATTTTTTTTTATGCAATGACCCACCCAAACCCCATTACTATAATCCCTTGCCACATTATTTATGCCATATTTTATCTAGTACAGCCTCATTATAAGTGTTAAGATGTTATTCAAAGGTGATCAACCGAAGAAGATACCTAGTTTTCTGTAGTATTTATATTTTATTTTTTCTTCCACTTCTTTAAAATATTATTCTTCCTAAATAAAACAATTAATACAATATACTCAATATAATATGATTTTAGTATGATATTATCATCACCTAAATCCATAACCACTTCAATTGAATGTGAATATAATTAATTGTTCGCACGTACGTGTCAACTATCTCCTCCACAAGACGATCTCATTCATTTTTCATAACATTCTTTCAGTACATGTTTTAATAATGGAATTAATGTTTATATGTGTTATCAATGACATATTTATAATTCTATGATAATAATATATCAATTACATTCTTACTTTCATTGCTCATAACAATGATAATGTCGTTCATGCGTACGTGTGAACTGTCACATCCACAAAGCGATGTGACTTGTTTTTATTAATTATATAACTCGTATGATATATAAAATTATATTTAAATTATTAATAGTTTATTAATTATTTTATGGTCATTATATAAAGATAAAATAATACTTACCTTCATTCCATAATGATCAATGAAGAAGGGAAAATGTTACTCATTTAAACTTACTGGTTATTATCTCCACGATTATAATGTTGTTCATTTTTCATAACCAGACATCATTATTTTCTTTGAATGTATAATTTATTTATAAAATAATAATAATTTCATGAATATTATTATGAATATTATGGTCTTATGAACACATGGACTAGTGACATCAAACCATTTCAATTATTGACTCAAATACTAAATATCGACAAAACGTCCGACATAAACTCAAATAGTTAACTTATTATTATAACATCATTATTAATTATATAAAAGGAATAATAGAAATTTAAAGTAAATAAATAATGTATAAATTAACCTAATTTTATTATTTATGAAGATAAATAACATACAAGATGATTCAGACTCGAGGTATGAAAATTCTTCTTAATCCGTTTCATTAAAGAATTTCTTGATAATATATATCATTATTATTTTATTAGGTGTATATACAGACACTATGATATTTAATATCCATATTTTATCTATAATATTATTATTTAATATTTTTTAAATTTATTAATTCATGTAGATTATTATTTTAATGTTCATAGTGGTATGGGACACCATGAACATTTAAAGATTTAATTTTGAAATATTTTCTTCATAATATTAATTTACATATTTATTTTTATGGATGAAAAAGAATTATACATGATATTTCATGTCTATAATTTAGTTTCATTTAATTTTTTGGAAAAATAATATTTTTGTATGAATTATTTTACATTCATTAAAAAAGGAAATAAGGAACATTGTTTTGACGTATGTAGCACCAACGACTTCTATAATGCCATAACCGTCATTAGATATTTGGCTTACTAAATAAGATTTAATGTTTTTAAAATCAAAATAATTAACTTATTCTCTTTTTTGATTTTTTAGTATTGAAAATGATTTTGAAAGTGGGTTGACTATTTCATCATGTTGAAATGATTTATTATGATTGCAATTGAAATTCAATGGGTGTTATTATTGATATATTTTATTTGTTTTGATTATTTGGTACTTAGAAATTTGACGGGTGGTTATGTGATAACCCAAGGATGAGTGGTTACCTGATAAAGCAAATATAGGTGGTTCCATGTTAAAAAAAATTATGGGTGGTTACGTTATAACCTCTAATTCATTGGGTATGGATTTCAGGCATATGAATATTATATTTATTTATATATGTGGAGTTAGATCGTATGGTTATTCAATTTAAGTATTATTATGTCCCTAGTTACCTTTATATATTATATGTGATTTATATGGGTTTTATAGCAATATTATGATTACAAAAATGGTAAGCATTGAGCTTATATTCGCTGAAGTATATTTGCTACTTCTTAAATGTGAAAAGTATTACTTTATGATAAAGTATTCATCGTTTACATTTTTTCACAAGACAAAAATTGTTTCATCTTTTCGTATACCTTACTGAAATTTTTATGCTCATCCCATGTTT
Organism: Viscum album; assembly: GCA_963277665.1. Lineage (NCBI taxonomy): Eukaryota > Viridiplantae > Streptophyta > Magnoliopsida > Santalales > Viscaceae > Viscum > Viscum album. Next base: position 701,640,823 of record OY728139.1, read on the forward strand.
TGAAATTTATTTCAATGGATTTAAAGAAGAATGGATACAATGATGGGATTAAGGAAAATTTATGCAGTTTAAACATGAAATAACACCATGATTATTTTTAAATGTTTTTTGTTTAATGTAAAAATAGATAAAGAGAAATAATACATACTTTTGGATATTTGAGATTTATTTATTATTTATGGCCTAATTATATAAAGCTGTAAACCTAAAAATATTCTTGATGTTAATGAAATTAAAAATATTGACATAACTCGTGAGTGAGTAATGTTTAATGTTGGGAACTAATAATGACGGAAAAATATTTAGAATAATACATCTGTGAAAAATTTAAAATGATATTATTTTTAAAGAGTTCTTACATAAATACATAAAATATTTATTTTGAAAATAATTTTATGAAACATTGACATGGATGAAAAATATGTCCCATTTAATACTTATGCATAAACAATCTCATATAATAAAGAGATTACAAAAATCACCCTTACCTAAAACCATAAAGATTAATTTTGGAAACATTTTAATAAATATAAAAATAGACATAATATTTCCTATATAATCCTTCTATATCCATCTTATAGTTATGGAATATAATATCAAGAATATCGAAATGGAGAAAGGATTAATTCTCTAAAAATTCAATGAATCACATACAACACTGAACATTTATATCATAAACATAATATCTTCAAATAAATATTAAAATACCATGAATATACATGTATTCATGATATGAAATATAATAGGGTAATTACATACACCACACATAAGAAATAGGTGGTTAACATGGCTTATATCTCATGAAAATTATATGTGAGAGGGAATTCCCAAACCTTTGGTTTGATACTCTTTGTATGTGTCTGAAAATCGTGTATAATGGTTTCAAAAATATTAATTAACTTCTAATATAATAATAATTAGATTTATAATACCATATATTATTTATTTATTACTTTATATTAACTTTTTATTTATTATTTCCATGTTAAAACAGCATTTCGGGTAATAATCGCTTTGTCTATCATATGTGGGTTGACTTGTCATTCTAGATCCTAATAATTTGATTATGATTCAATTAATTATAGAATTGAAAAAAAAATATTTATATATCATCTATATTGAGTATATAAATATATATATATATATATAATATTGAATGGATTACACTATTCATGGAGACCATAGGCCATACATAAGCATGAACGCTACATCCATTTTCTAATAGTATAGAATGGAAGAAATTAAATGATATATATATATATTGTTAAAGTAGAATTATTATTCTATATATATCATATTTATTAATTATATATTCATTTATACTCATTTTTAATTGGTTTTAATGGATGATGAATCTTATCACATCATGGAGACGGTAAGTCTTACGTGCAAACAAGGGATGGTATCATTCCATAATGGTAACATGGGTAAGAAAATTTATGGTATATTAATTATTAATAATCATTATCGTTTCATATTAATTTTTTATATCCATTGTATCCATCATTATACAAATTTAAATAATGTATAAATGAAAAACAATTTACCCCACATCGTGGAGACAATAAGTCATATATACACACTCTTGGTGATATTGTTTTTCATAGGATGGGTAAAAGGAACCATATGGTCATCCCATAAAAATAATTAAATCTCAGAATATAGATGATACTTGAATTATTACTTTTTTATGGAAAAATTATAGAAATGTAAGTATAATAAGAAACGAACTTTGAAAGAGTTGGTAAAATAATTACATGTTCTTCGAGTTTCCCTTTTTGATTTTCACAAAAGGACCCCTTAGGATAGATTTAAGCCCAAATTATTGAATCTAGATTGAATTTTGGTATATTTTGAGGAGAAATGGTCATGTTTTTTATGAAATAAAGGGATTTAGTTGTGTGAAAAAAAGAGAAGGAGATGTTTCCTTTTATAAGAGAGGTGAGGGGAACTATTGGAAACTACATAACTATTAATTTATTATAAATTTATTTTTGATTTAAAATATCTTCAATGTGATTTATTTCAAAGAAAAAGGGGTTAATTTCTAAATGCTCTCATAAAATGAATTTTAGTCATTTTTAGGTAACAAAAGTAACTTTATAATTTGTCTTTAACCCTTAGTTAATTAATTTAACACCTACCATGACCACTTTTTTTATGCTATATGGTTAGTATAATTACAATAAAATTCCAAAAAAACCCCAATTGGATCATTTGTGACATATTTAAAATTATACTTGTTATTTTTCTAAATTACATATTTTTATGAATTTTATTTCATTTATTAAAATTATATTTATTTTAAAATATAATTTATGTTATTTTTGACATTATTTGTTAATTGACTTTATAAAAATTCAAAAAAACATGATTAATTCCAAAAAACTACATTTAATCATCCTTAACATGTCATATTAATTATAAAAACTTTTTTTATGGAATAAAATACCTCAAATGAAATTTATTTTAATATTATTAATATCATTTATTTTATTATTCCTTTAACAAATCAATTAGTATATGATCATTGTGTAACAATTAAAATTAATAATTAATGTATAAAAATTATAAATCAATTATCATTATGTATATAATAATTTTTTATTTCACATGATTATTTATCTTCTAATTTATCATATTTATAACTCTATATAAAAAATGTTTTAGTTTCTAAAATTTTTGAGTATGAAATTGTCAACTTATCTATAAATAAAGTATAATAAATGTATTATTCTTACCCAAGTGGAATTAAAATATAATTATTTTATCTTAGGATTTATTCTTATCTATTACCACTTATCCATTGAAATTCGGACAAGTGTTAGGGTAACTTTTATATATTGTGATATTATTTTTCCCTTTAATGATTCGATTCTCTCTTAAGAATGGTAAGTAAATAAAAAATTAAAAAAGTTACTACTCATAATTTTTTTCTATTACATCACAAAATTTTTACTAGCCGAAAAAAGTTCTGTCCATTATTTTAAATTCATTTTACAAAAGCAGTAAAATTATGCTTAACTATAATGTGGCGAGAAAGTAGGTAAAAGAGACATTAAAAGTTTAGTAAGCTTCCATATCTAATTCTTTTTAAAAATGTTTACAATGATCTAAATTATTTTAATAAATATATTATTTATCTATTGTGACATTTACATAAATGTAATGTAAAATAATTATTTAAAAGAAAAAGTAGGTATTTAAACAATAATCCATTATGTTTCACTATTTATCCAAAATTGAAACTTTTCATAAAAAATACAAAGACATGACCCTAATGTAATTTTGATATTTCAAATTCAAAAATGATGTCTATTTGAAAAAAATTTATATATTTCATAATTTGGTTAATACTATTCATAACTTCTTTTTAAACATCTAATTTAGTATATCATGGTACGCTCGAACTCGATGTTGCATGAAACACATGATATTAAATTTATTTAATGAGAAACATACCATGAAATATTCGGTTCTTATATTCTCTACTCCTTCAATGAGTTTTTTCCTCAAAATTTTCAAATTTTGGTTCTATAACTGTGGTTTGACAATTAAAAAAATTCCCTTATTGAAATCCCAAATCAGATGAAGGGTTGATAAAAGGTAAAATTTTAGATAAGGAAAGGGGAATGTGAATTTTACCAGAGATAACCTGTACATGGGTTACATGTAGGAAAACATGGTAATGAATGAACAAATGTATCCACCATGTTCTTATAGAGAGTGAAAGAGAACATGGTTCGGAGAAAGTTAACAATAACAATGCTATAAATCTACAATGAACTATGGAACCATTTGATTCATCAGAAAAATTTTTAGGGTATAATTTAATTCAAGATACTTTACCTAGAGTTGATGAATTCTTTTAATATCTATATAAGAACTCATGAAAATATTCTTGATTTCATTTCATGTCATAATAATAATCTCATCCTTTGGTTGTGCTTTGATATTTATACTTTATCCTATTCACCTAGAAATTAATGTTTAGAATCAATTTTTCACACTTGATGTGCTTTTGATAAATCATAAAACCTTCAAGTAATTCCTCAAACCTATAATTTTTTATTAAAACCAAAAAATTTATCCCGATGTATCCAATAAAGAATACATTAACCAAAAAAAGAAATATTTATTGTTTAACTTTATCCATTCCAACCTTAATACTTTTCCAAAATACATTTATCCAAATTAACATTCTAAAAAGTTGTCTAAATTTCCAAAAGCAATAATGAAATAAAATACCATAAAAAATTAATTTTTTGATTAATAAAAAACACATTTATAACCTCAAATGCCTTAATGAAATAACTTATTCTTCAAAATATGTGATGATGATTTACTATAATACAATCCTTATAAATCTCATGAGTATTATAACCATAGAACCCTTGATGTAATAATTTTTAATCTAAATACAGAAAATAATATTAATTATTCAACATCACTCTTAAACTGTTATCTATACTTCAACATCAATTCTTTAATACCTCCTTAAACTCACTATTCATTTTTTTCTCTACATTTTCAACAGAATAAAAATTTCATGTATTACTTTTCTGATTATATTTACTAACCAAAACTCAATTCATAATGTGAAAACACTAATCGTAGTGATTTATTCATGAGGAATCATTTATAGAATCTCTAAATTTTGGGATCTTCTTCTAAATCCATTTGTCCATGGGATTAACCTAAGTTATCTATTTCAAAATATATTGTATGATAACCTACACATAACCTTATCCTCAATGTCAATCAAAAGATTTTTTTTTCTATTCTATCTTTACTAATTCTAATTTATGTGGTTATTGAAAAACATACTCTAATACCAACTGTGAAGTTCCAGCCCTTGATGCTCAGAGTTGGTGCATTATTTTAATACTTTTTAAATATTACAAGGAATTAAATCCCAAAGGACGGATCATTTTTGTAGTCTTGTAATTTATATTACATATAAAAACTATAAATTATAATTCAAAACCTAAAATAAAAAATAGTTAATCCTTTGAGAGCTCTATTATTATCCAATCATAACCCTGCGTCCCAATCATAATACTCTTTATGGAATCCTGGTAAAATAAAACATTATAAAAGGGTGATTTCAGATGCTCAATAAGGGTAAATAATATAGTGAAATCTTCCACAAATCATCATAAATGTGTAAAACATTTATAAAAAATAAATACAAGATATTTAAACATTATCTTGGGAATAATATGGAAACAATATATCAAATAATTATATTTAAATATTCACATGGATATTCTACTATTTTAATAATCACATTGAATATAAATAAAAAATCTCAAAATGAGGAAATGATTATTTGCGAAAAGAATCACTATCAAGATATATCCACAAGATGGCTACTTTAATGGTCTATCATATTGATAGTTTATATTTGTGGGTAGAGACTCTTTTGATTTGTGCCAAGATCTATCCACCTCAAAATGTTAAACTTCGGGAAAAAAACTCCATGGGTTTTTCACCAACTCATTTCTCCTCATGAGACCAATCGATTCATCAATGGGATATAGAGGGCCCTTCTCATCACTTTCTAAGTCTAATTCATTCCTTATATGAAAAACGTGATAAATAAATTCATAAACACTCATATAAAAACTTTCATATGAAATGTTAATATATTAACCATAAAATTTGTATGGTAAAAAATAGCACATCCATATTCAAAAAAATCCTGAACCCTTCAATAAAATATGATAGATTTTATCATAAGAAATAAACATCAGTTGAGCATAAAATACAACAATGGATGTTGACAAAACAGAAAATTATCTAATAAAATATCAAAAAACTTCTTTAAAGATATTACTTTTTTTACTTTGAAATTATTTATTCCAAACATACTCATTAATAGAAGAAGACATTTAAAAAGATATTATTAGATAATTGTGTTCCATAGTAGTTGGAAAAAATTGAGGGAAATTTGAAAATTACTATTTTAAGATATTAATTTCCTTGTAAATAAATCCATAAATCCCATTCCGATAATATGTTCATTATTGAGAAATATTTAAAAGAATAAATTGTTGAAATGTTTAAAGTGATGTTTTAGTTAAATATTTATCATATAAAACCTTAAACTGTTATTTTTGTAAAAATATTTAAGAAAAAATTTGAATGATCTTTAAAATAAACATAAAATTTTCTTTATAATACTTTTATATTCATATTATATTTATTTAAAATAATATCAATAATATTAAAATGGATAAAGTATTGATTATTTAAACATACAAAGTATCCCATACCACTTTGAAAATTTTAATCATATGATTGATATCTTCAAATAAATCTTTTAATACCATAAAGATAAATTTATTAATGATATGAAATATAATATTAGTATTATATACACAATATATAAGAAATATGAGGTGAACATGGCATACATCACATGAAAATTTAAATTGAGATGGAATTCCCTTAGCTTAAGTCTGATACTCTCTGTTCAGGTCTGAAACACTTGTATAATTATTTCAAACAAATTATTAATTTCTAACATAATAATAATAATATTTATTATATCATATACAATTCATTTATGACTTTATATTACATGTTTATTAATATTTTCCATGTTAAAGAAACATTTAATGTAATAATCTATTAGTTTATCATACATGTTTTTACTTTTTATTCTTGATCATATTACCCAGATCATGATTTTCATACATACATAATTGAAAACACGATCTAAATATCATATATATTTTGTATATAAATGTATACATATATATTATATATGGAATGGAATACACCGTTCATGGAGAGGGTATGTCATACGTACGCATGAATGTTGTTTCTTTTTTCTTATCGTATTGAATTGAAGCAAGTAAATAACATATATATATATATATATATATATATGTTAATGTAGTAGAGTTATTATGTCATATATTTCATATTTATTCAACATATATATTTTTATAATCATTCGGAGATGGTGTTAATGGAGGATGAATCTCATCGCATCTCGGAGAGAGTAAGTTATACGTACGAATGACAGACATTATCTATCTGTAATAGTAAAGTGAGTAAAGAAATGGATGGTATATTAATTATAAATAATAATTTTAATTTTATAATAATTATTTCTATCCATTATATTCATCATTATACCCATTGAAATAAAGTATATATGAAAAATAGTTTACAACATGATGTAGAGATGGTAATCCGTACGTACGCACGCATGGTGATATTTAATTTCATAGGATGAGTAAAACAAGGAATATGGTTTTACCATAATAATAATAAAATTTTTAACATATATTATACTTTAGTTATTAATTTAGTAAGGAAGCAACAAAGGAAAATGAACTATAAGAAGAAAATAAATTTTAATGAGATTGTAAAACAATTAACTCTTCTTCGAGTGTATCCTATTGACTTGATAAAAAGAAATCCATAGGCTGGATTTAATCCTAATGTATGGACTATTGGATTAAGTGAGGGATGTTTGGAGGTGAAAAGGGTATATTTTTATGAAACTAAAGGACTTTAGATGTGTGAAAAATAGATAAGGAGAGGTACCATTTTAGAAGAGAGGAAAAGAAAACTTGTGCAAACTGCAAAACAATTAATTTATTATGAGTTTATTTTTGATTTATAATATATGAAAAGTAAGTTATTTATATCAAAAGATGATTATGGTTATTAATCCTCTAAAATATAAATTTTACATATGTTTAGGTCCCAAGAGTAACCATATCATTTGGATTTAACCATTAGTTAATCAATTTAACTCTTACCATGGCAGCTTCTCTCTTTACACTATATGGTTAATATAGTTACTATAAAATTCCAAACAAACCCCAATTATATCAGTGATGAAATATTTAACATTATCCTATTTATTTGGAAAAGTTATAGATTTTTATGAATTTAATATCATTTAGTAAAATAATATTTAATTTAAAATCTAATTTTTTCCAATTTTACACTTTTTCTTAATTGGATTTTTAAAAATAAAAACTTTATTCCTTCGAAAACACTCCATTAAATCATACATATCATGTCATATTCATAAGAAACATCATTACCTAGATATTTATTTAAAATTATTAATATTAATTATTTGATTCTTTCTCTAAAAAATCAATTACTATAACATCATTGTGTCATAAGTAAATTGAATTTTTTAATGTCTAAAAAACATAAAGAACTAATCATTGTATAGATAAACATATTTTTTTTAAAATGTATATTTTGAGTATAATTTATCTTATGTACTACCCTATATTAAATATTATTTAGTTATTAAAAGTTTGAGTATGAAATTTTTATCTTTTCAATAAAAAAATATTAGAAAAGTTTTATTTTTATCCCAAATTCAGTAAAATATCATAATTTCAACCAATTTATGATTTTTTTCAGATCATCCTTACCTAATAAAATTAATAAATGTGTTAGAGTAACCTTTAAATATTAGAATATTATTTTTTCCTTTAATCACTTTATTTTTCCTTAAGAATGGAACATAAATAAAACATTACTAAAGTTAATATTCACCAAAAATTTAATATGTTCTTATTAGATAATAAAATGTATACTAATTACAACCATACATTTCCTTTTTTCAAAATTCCATTCATATATGTGGTAAAATGATGTTTAATGCTAACGTTGAAAGAGGGTGGTAAAAGATATATTAAAATGTTTAGTAAGTTTCTATATCAAATTTTAATATGAAATGTTTCCAATGAATTAAATTGGATTAATATATATAATTTATCTATTCTAACTTTAAGACGAATTTAATTTAAAATAATTTTTAAATGAAAATGTCAGTTTTTAACAATAATGAGGTATTTTACAAAATTTATCAAAATTTAAATCTTTTCATAAAAGTACAAAAAAATTACCTCATGATTATTTTGATATTATGAATTGAAAAATAAAGACTATTTGGAACAATAAAAATTATAAATTTCATAATGTGGTTAATATTGTTCATAACTACTTTTTAAATGGCTGATATAGTATATTCTGATACCCTCAATCTTGGTGTTAAATGCAACACAATCTATTGAATTTATTTAAAAATAAATGTACCATGAAATATTTGTGTGTTAAATTCTCCCCTTATTCAAAAAATTTCATCCTCATAATTTTATAATTAATTTCTTATAACTAAGATTGAATATTAAAAAATTCCATTATTGAAATCCCACACCAGAATAAGGGTCGATAAAAGGGCAATTTTAAAATAAAGAAGAGGAAGTATGAAAGTAACTGGATATACTAAATACAAAGGTTCCAAGTAATCAAAACACGGACATGAAATAAAAATCAATCCACCATGTTTTTATATAGAGTGATAAAGAAAATTGGTAGTTGAAAGTTAACAATCACAATGCTATAAATCTACGATGACCTAAGGGACTATTTGTTCATCAGAAATATTACTATGATATAATTTGTTTTCAAGATCATTTTCCTAGAGTTGAATAATTATTTTACTATCCATATAAGAACTTGAGAAAACTTACTTGATTTAATTGCATGTAAAAACCAAAATATTATCCTTTGATTGTGCTTTGATATTTTCACTTAATCCCTTAAACCCGAAAATGAATGTTCCAAAATAATTATTAACACCTAAAGAAATTTTTATAAATCATAAGGCCCTCAAGTATTCCATTATCCTCTAAATATTTACTAAAACCCAAAATTTTATCCCAAAGTATCCAATAAATCATACTTTAACCTCAAAAAATAATATCCAGTGTTCAACATACTCCATTAAAACCTTAAATCTTTTCTAAAATACTTCTATCCAAATTAATAGTTTAAAAGGTCTCTAAATTTCCAAAATCAATCGTATCATCAGATTCCCCAGACAAAATAATGTAGCTCTTATTGTCAAATAACATTATAACTTTAAAAATCATAATAAATTAATTTATCCTTCCAAATACAAGATTAAGATGTATTGTAGTACAATCCTTATAAATCTAATCAATCATATAACCATAGAACCATGGATGTAATAATTCATGAATCCAAATAAAAAAAACTATGATCATTCAACTTCACTCTTAAACCATTATTTACAATTATACATATTATTAATTAATACCTCCTTCATATTTTATTTTATTTTGAAGCCTCTTCATTATCAATAGTATAACAATTACAGCTATAACATGGCTGATTCTAACTATTGACCAAAATACAAAGCATAATCTAGAAAACACTAATCATATTGATTTAGTCAAGAAGAATCATTTATATGATCTATAATTTTTTTGGATATTCCTCTCAATCTATTTTTTAAAGGATTAACCTAGTTAATATATTACCAAATATAAAGTATGGTATCATATATATAGACTTATCCTCAATTTTATTAATATGGTTATGCTTTCTAATTTATGTTTTCTAAATTTAATTTCCATGGTTGTTTATAAACTTCTTCTAATACCAACAGTAATGCCTCGACCATAGAAGGCCAGAGTTGATGTATTATTTTAATAAATTTTCATCATTACAAGGTCTATATTCCTAAAGGACTGATCAGATTATCAATCTTGAAAAATATATTACATAAATGAACTTTATATTTCAATTAATAACATATACTAAAACATATAAAATCATAATATAATGCCATTATTCTCATATTTAAACCCTTCATCTCAACCATAATACACTTATTGGCATCCTAGGAAAAAACATAAGAAATTGGTGAGCTCGGATTCTCATTGAGGGTAAATAATACAGTCGGAGCTTCCATAAATAATCATAAACTTTTAAGTAAAATATAAAACTAAAATTGATTCATGTTCAACATAATATTGGGAAAAATATAGAACGAATAAATCAAATACTTCAATTTAAACATTCATATGGATATTCTAGTAGTAAAATAATTACATATATTATCCATAACTAATCTCATAATAAACGAATTCATAATTATGGACATCATTACTATCAAGATATATCCTCAATATATCTATTATCAAGATCTATCCTCGTTATAGTTTAAGTCCATGGGTATAAATTTGTTTGGTTTTTGGCATTATCTATCCTTTTGGTAGTGTTAAACTACTTGAAAAAAAACACCAAGGGTTTTTTTCTAACTAGTTTCATATCATAAGACCAACCAATCCATTTAGGGGATATAGGGTGCATACCCCTTTCTCTTACGAGTCTAATCCATTCCTTATATAAAAAGTGTGAAACATAAACTACATAAATATTAGTATTAAAACATTCATAGGAGATGTTAATCAATTAACCCTAAACCATGTATGGTATCATAATAGAACCACCAAATTTAAACATATCATAAAACCTTCAATACAATATGATTGATTGTCTCATAATAAATAAACATTAGTTAAAAAATAAATAAAATAACGGATGATGACATAGATGAAAATAAAATAATAATATCCTTAAAAACTTTTTGAGAGAAATACCATTTTGAAGTTGAAATGATTTAATCTAAAGGCACACATTTTTAATAGACCACACTTTAAAAGATATTTATGAATCAAAGTGTCCCCAACCAAATTCATGTGTTTGAGTGAATTTTGAAAAATAAAATTTTATGATATTCATTCCCTTATAAATAAATCCATACAACTGATTTTGAAAACATGCAAATGGATGAGAATTATTTAGAAGATTATATTTTTGAAACATTTAAATGATGTTTTAATTAAATATTTCTTACATAGAACCATAAAAATATTTAATTTAATTTTTTTATGAAAAATGGACATTGATGATTAATATGTCTCAGTAAATACATATGCATAAACAATCATGTATAATAATGATATAGGAAAACTGATCATAACAAAAACCATAAAAGATTTGTATTTAAAACACTTGAATGAACATAAAAATATATATATAATGTTTTTTATAATGATTTTATGTCCATATTATACTTATGGAAAATAATATCAAGAATATTGAAATAGAGAAAGGATTAATTCTTTAAACATTCAAAGTGTCCCATAGAACATTAAACATTTAAATCATAAGACTGATATCTTCCAATAAATCATTAAATACTTTTAAGATAAAATTATTCATGATATGAAATATAATAGGGTCCGTACATACACCAGAAAAAAATAGTTGGTAAACATTGATTACATCTCAAGAAAATTAAAAGTGAGATGAAATTCCCTTACCTCAGGTCTGATGCTATATGTATAGGCCTGAAACTCCATTAAAATGGCATTAAACAAGTTATTAACTACTACCAAAAATCATAATAATTTTATTATATCATATATTATTCATTTAGGACTTTATATCACACATTTAATAATAATTTATAAGTTAAAGCAACATTTCATGTAATAATAATTTTTTTTATCGTACGTGTTTTTACATGATATTGTTGATCATATTATTTAGATAACAATTTAATTAATTCCTGAAATTAAAAAATGCCTTATGTATCAAATATATTCAGTAAATAAACATACATATATATAATATATAGAATGGAATACACCGTTTATGGAGATAGTTAGTCGTACGTACGTATAAAATATTTTTCCATTCTCCTATCGCATTGAATAAAAGAAAGTAAATAAAATATATGTATATATATATTAATTTATTATAATAATTATTTCATATATTTATATTTATTCATCATATACATTTTTATAATCATTCTGAAATGTTTGTAAAAGAAATTTAATCTCATCGTGTCATGGAGATGGTAAGTCATACGTACGAACGAGCGAAGGTATCATTCTGTAATGGTAATGGGGGTAAGGTAATGGATGATATATTAATTATATATAATAAGTATAATGTCATTTTAATTATTTATATTCATAGTATTCATCATTATACTGATTGAAATAAAGTTTATATGAAAAATAGATTACCCCGCATTGTGAGATAGTAAGGTGTACGCATGCATGGTGATATTGTTTTTCGTATGATGGGTAAAAGGAGGAATACATATGTACCATTTTCATAATAACATATCCTAATATAGATAATAGTATATTTATTACTTTAGTAATGAAACAACATAAAAAATATGTAGAAGAACAAAAAAACATTGAAAGAGGTGATAAATCAATTACCTCTTCTTCGAGTCTCTCCTTTTGATTTGCAGAAAAAGACTCCTTAGGTTGAATTTTTTACCAAAGTATGGTCGTTATGATGAAACGAGGGGTTTTTTGAGGAGAAATGGGAAGTTATTTTCCAATATAATGGGACTTAGAGGTTTCAAAAAATTGAAGGAGATGTGCCCTTTTAAAGGATTTGAGAGGGGCACTTTAGGAAACTCAAGAACTATGAATATATTATAAATTTATTTTCGATTTAAAATATCTAAAAGGTGTTTTATTTACAGGATTAGAAGGTTATGTGTTGAAATACAAAAAACCAATTTATTTTAAACAAGTTTAGGTCACAAAAGTTACCTTATCATTTGGATTTAACACTCAGATAAATAATTAAACTTTTATCGTGATAACTTTTCATTTTATAGTATATGATTGATACAGTAACTATAAAATTCCAAAAAACCCCAATTGGATCATTTATGACGTCTATAAAATAATCCTTGTTAGTTTACCAAATTATAGATTTTTTTGAAAGTAATATCCTTTAATAAAATATTATTTATTTTTAAACCTTAATTTTTTTTCAAATGTGAATATATTTATTACTTGAAATTGAAAAAAATTATTAATATAATATTTCAAACAAAAAACTACATTAAATCATCCCTAACATGTAATATTCATCAAAAATATTGTGTATCAAATAAAGTTTTATAAATGTTTTTTATTCTGATATTATTAATATATTTTATTTTATTCTTCCTTTAATAAATCAAATACTATATTGTCATTGTTTCACAGTTAAATTCAATTAATTAATGTTTAAAATTTATAAATAGATTATAATGATGTAAAAAATATTTTATCTTAACATGACTATTTATAGTAAAATTAATCTTATTTATAACCCTATAATAAAAATGATTTAGTAAATAAATGTTAGAGTATGACATTTTTTACTTATCATTAATGAAGTATAATAAAAGTATTATTCTTACCCATTTTGAACAAAAAATATCATAATTTAATCCTAAGGTTTAATTTTATCGAATCACACTTATCCAATAATATTAGTACAAGTGTTAAAGTATTTTTTAAATATTATAATATTATATTTACCTTTAATTACAAGATTTACACATATGAAAGTTAAATAAATAAATATTTACTTAAGTTACTGTTCACCAAACAATTATGTTGTTCCTATTATATCACAAATTTCATACTAATCAGAACCATGTATATCCATTTTTTGAAACTCCATTCATAGAAGCGGTAAAATTATGTTTAATTATAATGTGGGTAAAAGGTGGATAAAAACGAACATAAAAGGTTTAGTGATTTTCTACATCTAATTTTAATATAAAATGTTTGAAATAGACTAAATTAGATTTATATATTTATTATTTATCTGCCGCAACATTATAATAATTTTAGCGTAAAATAATTATTTCATTGAAAAATTATGGTTTTTAATAATAATGTTGTATTTTTCACAATTTATCAAAATTGAAACTTCTCAAAAAAATACAAAAAATTACCCTAAGATAATATTGATTTACCAAATTCAAATATTAAGACTATTTTGAAGAAACAAAATTTGTAAATTTCATAATCTGTTTAATACTATTCATAATCACTTTTTTAGATGACTAATCTTGTATATTGTGGTATGATCTATCTCAGTATTTTGTGATGTGCAAGCAATTGAATTTATTTAAAAGGAAACGTACTACAAAATCTTGTTCTGTTATTGTCAACACACCCTAGGATATATATGTATATATATATGGACCACATATCAATAGTGTACTGATAAGTCGATTAAGGACAACACCAATGGTGCACATAATCCTCAGCCCGGTTGGTGAGGACTCTATATGTTCATTCAGAAGACCAAGGGTTGAATCTGGGTGGAAGGATATTTTGGGGTTACTGTAGTAGTACTCTAGCAGATACTACAACAGGTATGGCACCATATACTATAGCAGGTTCTATAGTAGGTATTATATGGTACTGTAGAAACCTAAACTATTCACCTTAGGGCCACTGGTTTGAGATACAAGTCCTTAAGGCCTTCAGGACACCCAAGGAATATAGGACATTTTAAAATTTCAAGCCACATAACGGCCTCCGGGCCACCTCAAGGCCTTTAAGACACCTCATTTAGATCATGTAGTCCAGATGCAACAAACCAAACCAATGAAATTAACTCCAGATGAGCTCTTAGAGTAGGCGGTTTCACCAGAACAATGCTATCTAGATTTTGATGAATGAGAGGGTATAAAAATTTCCATCGAAACCAGTCCTATTCTCCTATACACAAGTATTTCCACCTAAATAATTAATGAAAAGGTGGGGAACAGACTTAACGATCTAGAAAATAGGGAGGGTCATTTCCTAGTAGTTATGTCTGGGGTGAATTACACTAAGTCCTTCGAATCATATAATACACTAACAATACGGGCCTTGTCAGGGTTCACCCTCATCTCATAAAAGGCGGACTATAAAAAGTAAATAAAAAACAAAGAATTTGGGCCATTCAATAATGACTACACCAATAATTTATGATTACATTATTTATAATAAGTTCATTGATTGTACAAGTTTTATATACTCTTTCCCTATTTCACTCACTGTATCTTATGAGTGTTACAAATAATAATATTGACGACAAATGAAAACTCACATGGATATAAATAAATGATTTGAAACAAAAAAATGGGTGATCGCTTTGATAAAATATTATTCACTTCAAGATATTAACTAATATTCATAGAAACTCATTCATATAAGATAGACATTCAATGAGATCAGCCCAATCACATTGTATTTCACAATATCATTTCTTTATTAAATTCCATTGATGGTTACCTATTTCTTCAATATTTTTAGATATTCAAAATTAGTCATTATTTATTCCTACATAGTTGATTACATTATAACAAGGTAATTTTTTATTACAAATTTATAATTCAAATATTAATCAACATCTAGATTTTTCTTCATAAAATATTACTATAGATTCATCTTCTTAAATATATCCACTATTTAATTCCATTATATAATTTTAAATCTATAACATTACTATAAAATAGTTTTAGAAGGGACAAATCAACAAAACTAAATTTAACATCTTGTTTTTCAATGGCCTTGACATGTCCTCTATAGGAAATAGTTGTGGAAGGAACCATATCAGATGGATCAATAATGATAACACTATATATCATTGTATAGTTCTTAAAAATATGAAAATCCATTTTTAACACCATGTTTAAAGCACACTTACCCACTTTAAATTCATATACAATGAACTCAATTCTTTAGAAATCTTCATCCATGACATGGTGTGTAATTTGGGGCTTGCGTTATACTAGGATCCCATTAATTGAAAATTTGATGAACTAAAGTGTGGCATGAATATTCTTCAAATTTAAATTGTTTTATAAATTAAATGACTTTTCTATTTTCTATTCCAAACCATGATATGTTTTCACACTTTTTTCATTTTTATCTTCCAAAATATTTTATTCATTCTAATTAAATATATCCATAGCCATTTTTTAAACATTCATGTAATCCACCGTGAATATAACCACAACATGTACCTCCAAATTTGATTCCCATAGTGAATATCTCAATAGGAACATTATCTAAAGTAGTGTAATATTTTATAATAAAAATTATTAGTTTAAATGAAATCCAAAACCAAATATATCTATACTATTATAATTCTTATGTAACATCATAGTTATTGTAAATTCTATTTTTTATGTTTTAGAGAATTATATTTTGGGTTTGTGGGTTGTCGATGGTTTTTTATGGTTCTCTCAAGAACATGGGTTGAACGACGGATATAGGGAGCCCAATGCCATCCATTAGCATTGGGAAGAATCCCTTATTGTGTTTTCTACCACCATCTTTCTAGTACACTTCCACTAGCCTATTTTTAGGATGGATAATGTCTGATTCATGGTTGTAGGGGCCATTGTATCACATGTGGTATCAAATGGGTAGCTGGTGGCGTAAATACCACATCTGTAGTAACCTAGATCCAATGGTTATGTTAATATATTAGTATTAGATACAAGAAAGTTAATCCCAAAGGACTGAATAGTTTATTAGTGTTGTTAAACTGGATTCATTATTTAAATTCAAAATACCTTTTAAAACATTAAAACACAAAAAAAAATATTTCATAATTTAGTTATTACCCTTTTCATAACCCTATATATCAATCACAAAACAAGTTTTTCTATCTTGAGGAGAATAAAATATAATAAAGGATTTAGATCAGATACTTAGAAAGGTTTTACATACAATAAAATATATAATGAATAAATAATAATCAATATAGAAAGGTAAAAACAAAAACACATTCTATTTTAGCAATAAATCGAGCATAATATGGAATGAATAATCCATGGTCAAATAAATAAATTTAAATAGTCACGTAAGATTGAAAAATATCCATGGATATTCTAAGTAATGAAATAATCATATATGTACCAATAAATAATCTAATAATGAGAGAATTCATAATTCCAAATATTATAAAAATACATTCAAGTAATAATCCCAAAACATAATACCGTCAAGGCATCGTTTCAAAAAATATTATATAAAAAGGTAAGGCCTCATTAAAATACCTAATCATGTTTCCCTTATGATACCTATCGATGCATTGTGGGGATATAAAATTTTGGGACACAACTATCACTTAATAAGTACAATTAATTATATATATGAAAGGGATGAATAAAAATATGCATAAAAACGTTGTTTTATATAATATAACACACAAAATGTTAATAATTACCCAATTAATAAACACAATCATAAATCATTTATAGAAATATGGGGAACATAACAAAATATTTAATCTCCTATAAAAATTATCCTAAACCATCTGGAGAAGTAATAAGAACGGTTTCATTAAAATATATCACCTATAAAGAATAGATAGAAGAGGCTTGTTTTCTCTAATTAATATAAATCCCATGAAAATTTCCTTGAAGACATTATCACGGAAAATAACTTTTCCCTTAGAAAATCACATTTTAAAAAATAAAATTTATAAAATATTTTTAAAAATCATATCATAAAAAATTACTATGGAATGCTATAGAGGAAACTTGAAAAAATTTTGTGATCATGGAGAAGGATGATTTTGTTTATTCCATACACATTAATACAATGATTCCTTTCAAATTTTATGTAAAAGAAAAAACATACCCTGCTCAGAAAATGATAAGAACATTCCATTCAAATATATTTTTAAAAATTCCAACATCGGTATAATGTTATTTAATAAATCATTTTTATAATTTTAAAATAATTTTTCAATACATTTTCTAAAAACTTGGATTTGGAAGAAATCCATGTTTTGATCAAAAAATAAATAAAATATATTTTCCTTAAAAATTCAATCATTTCAAGTACCAATGAGTGGAAAAAAATAATACATGAAAAATACTGAAAACCCATAGTAGAATAAAATTTATTTGTTTTATGTTAGGAATGTAAAATAATTTCACTAAGGTTAGCTTAAATATAAATAATCATGAATAATGATGAGATTTCAAAAGTAACACTTCCCACATCGATTACTTTTCAATCACAAGCCCCTTGAAAAAATAACATCTAATGAAACATTAAATAACATTATTATAAATTTAATCTTGATATAATATATCATATGTCATTATATACACTACAAAAAATAAATAAGTGATATGTATGTCATATGCCTCATGAAAGTAAAAGTGAGATGAGAAACCCTTACCTAAGGTTCGACATCAATCATATGTGTATGAACCTACCATATAATAAATATACATATATTACACATCTATTATATAATAATTTTTCATATATATCATACCATATAATCTTTAATTATAGTATTTTATAACTATTTATTAAATAATTTTTTTTCAAAAACATTGTTTTAGAGGGTAATTGTTTCGTTTCTCATATATATTTTGGTTTGGTAATTTCGAAAATTTTACATTGATAATGGTTCCATGTTATCTATAATGTTAAATATGATATAACTATGATATATATTCATTATATTTATATTAATATATTTATTTATAGTAATAAATAAAATTTATATTTAAAAAATATATTACACAGTTGATAATGATGATAGGACTTCATACGTACGCGTGAAAGATGATTCCATTTTATAGACGAATATAACGAAATAAAAGTAAATTATATATTATATTTAAAAAATAATTTTTATGTTATGTATATCACATATGTTTCAAAACCCTATCCTTTCTAGCTTCCTTGTAAATTTATTGTGTCAAACGAATCACATTACTTCACATGATGGTATTCTCTTGTACACATGAGTGACGTTATTATATTTCCGTGTAGTGGAATGTAATATTTTATATGTGATATTATTAATAAAAATTTCTAATTATGTCAAAAATTTCATATAAATATACTAAATACATTATTATATGCATCCATGAGAGTTTGTGATGGAAAACTAAGTACATTGGTTCGTAAGGCAGTAGTCCACTGTGAACACAATCAATGGTTTTGTTTACCACTTGATGAAAGAGGAAATGTATATATATCACGAAATTTACATAATAAAATATCACAATATGGTAGATAATTTTTTTATTTTATTATAATGATTGAATAATATTTGAAGGAAGTGGAAGATTAAATAAAATAAAAATTCTTGCTTAAGACCGTCACCCCTTCTTTTGACAACATATCTAGGTTTGCTCCAAAAGTCATCCTAGGATGGATTTATAATCAATACAAGGAAAATATGATGTTTCTAGAGGTTTAATTATTTTATTTGGTTAGGTATTAGTTGAACCAAATGGTTTGGAAGTGTGAAGATGAGAGGAGAGTGGTGGCCTTTTATAAGTGGGGGAGAGGACACACGTGAGATTTTTAAAAATATTAAAGTGTACCCATGTTTTTCAAAAATTAAAAGGCTCTAGTATTTTACATTATTCACAGTGATTGTATACATGGTCATTATATGTCAATATAATGATATTTGGATGGGTTTTCATTCATCTTTAACCCTTATCTTCTCAGTTTAACCACAAACTATCTTGTTTTAACCATAAACTTGATAATTAATTTTTACTATATTTACAACTCATTAAGATAAAAAATATTTTGAACTTATTAAATAATATAAAATAATATTATTGTAAATATGGAATCCACTTCATCATATTTTATTTTCATTAGTGGGATAACCCGATTTAAAATTAGACTCACAGACACCCTGAAAAATTAGTTTTCCAAAGAAAATGTTCTCATACATATAGAATGTCTTAATGGAGAAATTAAAAATAAAATTTATTTAAATTACCCATTTTAAAAAAATTTAAAATAATTTAAAATAATTTTATTTTAAATAGAATTTTTAAAAAAAATGCTAGTTTTAAATGCATTAAATAAAAGGGTAGTTTTCAATAAAAACCAATAGTTCTCACTATTCGTCGAATCATTATTCATTTGAAAAAATTATAAAAAAACACTAAGATAAATTTAAAATATTTATTTAGAAAATTTAATTAATTCTTAAAAATAAAATTTCTAAAAATTTGAAAAATAATTTTATCAATATGTCGGCAAATAACGACAAAACCACCTTTTAGAAAGATACAATTTTTTAGAAAACATTTCTTTTCAACTCAAGTGATTCATATTTGATTTTATATAAATAGAAAACCACTTAATTACTTTTAATTATATGAAAATTATATATTTTTTATATTATATTCAATCATATCCGTACTTTACAATTTAATGGTAAGCTTATAATGGTATATAATTTTATTGTTATTTTAGATTCAATGTTATTTGTATCACAAGATCTCAAATAAAATTAATTTATTTAAATGATGATATATTGTAAATTTCATAGTTGTTAAATAATTCTCTATTATTATTTTTTATATATTCAATCAAACTGTAATTTTTTCTTTTTAAATCTCAAGGCATTACATTCTCCCCAACCTCTATAAATAGCATTGTTATAAATTGAACTTGTACAAAAAAATCAAGGTTTTGATATTTTAAATTTAATTGATGAAAAAAAACTTCATAAAAATGGTTAATAAATCATCCCCTTAAAATAGGGAATTAGTATTATGAACTCATTTAGAATTAAACATATCTAAGATTCCATGTTGTAGAAAATTTATTGCAAGTTAAAATTTGGATGTGGAGGAAAAAATAATAATTATAAAGAGTGATAAATATCCATGTTCACAAGAAAGTGAATTAAAATGATAATGTCAATAACCTAAAATAATAATGTTGTGATGAGTTAAAATTTTAGTCGATTCAATAGATATGAAGGTAATATGAAAACATATTTTTTAAATTATCATTTTCCTAGTTTGGAGGTATTATTTAACTATCAAGATAGAGAACACCACAAATTTTAATTGTTATTTCATCCTTTGTATGTTCTTCAATTGTTTCCTACATTATTTCTCTGTGTAAAAAATGATTATCCAATACAATGATTTTTTGGTTGAATCACTAAAATTAACTTTTAAAGGATCATAAGATCCTTTAAAAAGTAAAAAGTGTTTCCTCATATCTTTACTAAAACCAAATGGTTTGAAACATTTACCTAATATAATGCATTAATATCTAATAATTAAATAGTTTATCATAAAATTCAAATTAATCAATTTCATAAATGGTTATCCTTAATACTTATCCAAAATATGTTTAACCAAATTCAAAGTGAAAACATATAGATGGAAGTTCACTAAATCAATATTATATTCCCTATACAATATAAAGTGACTCTTAATGTAATATTCCAAATATGTGAATACCTAAAAGACTATAAAAACCTAATTAAAACATACATGATTCTAAAAATATAATATGTTATTATTGAAAATATTTCGTAAATCCAAACATGTGTTAATATCTAAAAAATATAACTTAACCATGAATCACTAAACAATTTCAAGGTCACCAATATTATCCCAAAAACATCTCTTTATCATTATTATCTCAATATCTATAACATATTATGGGTTTTATTAAAAAATTCATGTGTTTTCCAATTGGATTGTCTTTCCAATGAATTACTTGTCTTGGTACCGCTCAACAAATGACTTCAAATCATTATAGAAAAACCACTATATTACAATCCTTATATGGTTCAAGAATATCATTGATAAAATAATTCTAAAAAATAATTCTTCAATCCAAATACACAAGAACCATAATCAATATACTTCAACTATATTAACATCATGTCTTTCACCTTGATCCCTTACCTTAAAATGAGGTATATTACAATGATATATATGGAATTTCTTGGAATAGTTATCCATATATTTATAGTTAAATAATATTACATTGAGGGATTCTACCATAACCTTGAAATCGTGATCACTATTGAATTTTTTTCCAACAGTAGAATAAAACTCATTTTCCTTTTAGGCATGTACCAAGGTATTAATTTTCCCAAGTATCACATTGAAAAAATGTTTCTTTCCCTTATCCCCATAATGTTAATTTTTTTCTCTGACATCAACTTCTTCTAATGCTTCCCTTTGAATCTATAAGACATGGGTAATTATTTTATTATATATATAGTACATGATTAAATATAAATAAATTATTTGAATTATTCATAGTATAGTTCCCTTTAAAGTATTGGATTAATCCCATCAAAGAAATATCCAATCATGCTCTTTAGAATACATACATAGTCTACAACATGCCTTGCTGACCTTGTAAATCTATATTCACTCATGAAAAAAATATTCAAATATCTTTTTCCTTAAATTCACGAATTTCCTCCCTAAATCCTTTTGACGCACATGAGGGAAATATTTTTACAAGATGAGTAAATTAAAATCATCCCAATTAATTCTTGTTATCTACTCCCCAATTAATGTGTTTTCAATCAATAAAAACTATTGATATACATCCCCTGAGAATGATAATATTACAAAAAATTCATCCCCTATTTTTTAATTCATGTAGAAAGATATATATTATCTAATGAACATATCCACTACTAAGATACAAATGGATTTGAAGTCACATTGAACAATAGAGGTTGCTGAAACATGAAGCGATCTAAGATTGTTGTCCCACATTGTGTATTTTCATGTTAATCCATATGGGAAAGTTTATTACTCATAACATATGTCATTTTACCAAGTATGGTTATAATTCAGTCAGTTCCAAATGCACCTTCATCTCTAGCTTCATTATCCAGTCCTGTAAGGTGAACCCTATATGTAGTATGTTCATTGATAAGGTTCTGATTACTTATTCTAAGAGCTATTTATAATCAATGGAATACACTATATTAGATCAGAACAATAAGAAAAATAAATGTAATACCAAGAATAGTAAAACACATAAAAAATTAAAAACTTTATTTATGTTTTATACCATCATTATAAACATGGTTTCATCGAATTTTTTTTCAAAACATAAATTTTTTTTCAAATCCTTCATAATGTTTAGTAAATAAAATTTTAATTATCCTAATCATATCCCTAGATAGTTTCAAAACATATGTGTAGGAAATCCCATTGTCGTGTATGATGTAATTATTGAGTGATGTACAACAACCATTTTTCGGAGTAAGTACCACTATGGACATATGTTCCAGAACCACATCAAATTTTAGTATCTAGATATGGATGTATTCCTTGGTAAGAAACACAATATCGTTCCTAAAAAAATAGTATTCTTTCATATACATAGGATTAGTCTAGAAGTCATCCATAAGGATTTTTCCTCTAATCTATGTTTTCATAAATATTATTCCCCATGATTCTATAAAACATGATCTAACAACCAATAAATACCCCATCCTTAGTATATCAGAGTCGATGGGTACTTTATAAATTATCCCTAGATATAGGAAATCACATCCAAATGGAAAAAAAGTTTATCACTGTTGGTAACAAAGATTCATACATTAAATTTACATTACATTTTAAAAAATAAAATACAACTTTTTTTAGAATTATAACATTCCTGTTATCTTCGATCTTTATATCAATTAAAAAATAGTTTATTGTGTCCTTTCGAAAGTAAAACATAATAAAGGGGACATCTCATATCCTCATTGCGGGTTTGTGTACATCAGATGCTATCTTGAATAAATAAGAACAAATATTATGGAAAGTTGAATAAATGAAACACATTCCATTTAAACAATAATTTGATCATAATAATAAAAGAATAAATAATTATCAAATAAATAAATATAAAAAATCACATGAGAAAGAATCTTATCCATAGATATTCTAACTAAAATAAGAATCACATTGATATCATTATCTATGATCACAATGATGGAATGCATAATTCTAGATTTCATTAACATGCCATCAAGGCCTCATGTCAAGAATTCATACAAATAATCCTTTTTTCCAGGACATCTTAGTTAAATGGGAAAGGCATCAACCAAATACCCAAGATAGTTAGTTTCATGATACCTACTAATGTATTGAGGGGCTATAGAATTTAGGGCCCCACCCATAAGTTAATAAGTTGAATTAATTTCTCATATAAAATGGTGGAAACATAATCAATATAAAATATTGTATTTAAAAAATATATAATGAAAAATGTTAATACTTACCCTAATCAATAAACATAATCATAAACCATCCAGAGTAATATGGTGAATGGTAACAAAATAATACATTTATAGTTAAAATTATCACAAAACACATATATATATAATAATGATAGTGTAATTGCAACATATTATCATTTTTTATAATTAGAATAAGGGTAGTTTTCATTTTTTTGAAAAGAAATCCGTTGAATATATCCTTATAATATTCTTCTGAAAATCAAACATTTAAATTTGAGAATAATATTTTAAAACTAAAAATTGAAAAACTATTTTGAAAATAATATTCATTAAATATAATAATAATAACATATACTCTAATCTATTAAACATTTAAGGGTCATGATGGTGGATTTTTTTTCATTTTGTACATGTTAAAACATTGATTCCTTTCACAGTTTCACTAAAAGTCAAACTGTTCCTCATTCCAAAAAAAAATATTTCATTCAAATTAGATTTTAAAAATTATAAAATGGTTAATATTGTCTTCCATTAATCATTTTTATAATGTTAATATTATTTTAAAGACATTTTATGAAAACAAGGATATGTATGTATAATGTTTTCTGGGAGAATAAGAGTATAAATTAGATTGTTCTTATAGTCATTTTCTAAATAATCAAAAGTACTAAATAGAGAAAAATTGTAATAATACCTAAACTGTTAATTAATAACCATAGGATAAGAAAATATATAGGTTTTAATATTTTAATATTAGATTATCCCCATAAGGGAGGTATAAACATAAACAGACTCGAATAGTGATGAGATTGTGAAATAAGCCCTTACCAGTTTTATAATATTTGAGTCATAATCCCTACGAAAAAAATAAATGAAAATGAAACATTAAATAGAATGAATATATATCTATATATAATATATAATATATTAAAGGGAATTATAAATACCAAAAAAATGATGAATATGATATATGTCTCACAAATGTAAAAGTGAGATGAGAAACCCTAATCCGAGTTTTACAATCCTTCATATATTTCCAAAAAAAATTATAATAAATATTGGTTTATTATAAATATATTATAAAACCTTTATCAAATAAATAATACAATATGTGATTTACTTATAGTCCTTTATGATATATTTGTTAACATTTCTTTGTTCAATCACTATTTTTGGTGATAATTGATTCATTTTTCAAGAATATTTTTTATTTGTAATATTGGTCCTTTAACTTTGATAATGGTTCAATAATGTTTATAATTTTAAAAATCATCTAAATATTTTATATATTCATTATATATATTATTATAGTAATCTATAAAAGTTAGAGATAAAAAATGAATTACACCGTTCTTGGAGACAGTAGTTTGTACGTGCGCACTTATGTTGTTTCCATTTTCTCAATAGATGAAGCAAAGGAAAGGTAAATAATATATTATAATTAAAGAATCATTCTTATTTCAAATATATCACATAATTTCATGAAACATATATTTTTTACCTTCCATGTAAATTATAAGTGAATAATTAACTACATCGCTTCGTAAGGTGGTAGGCCGATGTACACACCATCGATTGTTTTGTTCCACACTTTATAGAATATGAGATGATTATAGTTCAATCCATTAAAATATAAATATATTAATTTATATCGGATAATTGTGTCATTAAATTATCATGATTTAATCATATCTAAAAGAGGTGGTTGAAGAAAATAACAAAAACACTCATTTAAAAACGTTACATCTTTTTTAAACAACTTCTTTATGTTTTCATCTAAATCCATATTAAGATTTATTCATGATCAGAAAATGACTAAATGATGTTTTTATATGATTTTTGAAGGCATTTAAAAGTTTTTATGCCTAAATTAATGGTTTTATATGTGTGAAGATGAGAGTCTACGGGGCTTTCTTTTATATGTGGAGGAGAGAACACACATTTTATTTTAAAAAAATAAATTTTACCCACGTTTTGTTCATGAAAAAGGATTAAAAAAATATCATTATCAAATATTAGAGTATATATGGTCTCAATATGTCCATAAAATGTTCTTTCTATTTGTTAACATCATTTTAACCCTTATCTTCTAAATTAACCCTACGTAAACCCGTTTTCAACTTAACTGTGATAATTATTCTTTAGTATTTTTAATATACATTATGACTAAAAGTTATTTTGAAATAATTATATAGTGTAAATTATTCTGATTCTAAATATAAAATCTATTTTTCCAAATGAAATTCTATGAATTGGTGGAATTTATATTAAAATTAATCTCATCGTCGCGACGAAAATGCAGTTTTCAAAAGTTTAAATTCTCATAATTCTAGAAAGTTTTAATATCAATATTCAATATGATAATGATTATAATTACCTAATTTTTTATTATAATATAGTATAAATAATTTTACTTTTTTAAAAATTTTAATAGGAAAATAGACCTTTTAAATGATTTAAATGAAAACGTTATTTTCAATTAAAATAAATATTTTTCACTATCCATTAAAAAACAATAATTTTCTAAAATTCTAAAAAATAAACACTAAGATAATTTGGAATTTTTTATTTCAAAATTGAATTTTATTTTTTAAATTAAATTTTCAGAAAGTGGTAAAAATTAATTTTTATAAAATTATGTGCAAAGCGCGACAAAAAAATGTTTTAGAAAAAAAATATAGTTTTTTATTATAAATTTTATTTTCATTAAAATTATTCTAATTTTATTTCTAATAAATTGATAAACATTAACATTATTTGACACATGTGTGAACCATATAATATTCATGTTATAGATATTATTATTCATAGTTTCCAATTTTAAAACAGGGATATAATGTTATACTATTTTATAGTTCAGTAAGACTCACAGTTTCATGTATCAGAAGCTATCAAAGAGGATAAGTTTATTTAAAAATAAATACATAATAAATTATCATGGTGTTGCATTATCATATAATCTTGGTTTTCTTTGTCCTATTACTATAAAACACTATTTTTTTCTAATAAAATATCAAGGTGTTACTGGGGGCATCAGGATGGGCTTGATAAGAAAGGTTCTAATTGTAACATCTCTGTTCCAGGTGCCACCCAATGGTGCCCCATACCCAAATGGTCACATGGCCTCAAACACATTTCCTCGAATCCTAGAGGCTGCCGACTAATAGCATGGGCCTTGGGTGTAACAGTGTGAAACTATTCCCTCATTTGAAGAGTATTCACAAGGGAATAAGAAATAATAAATAGTATAAGAAGAAATAATACCATACAATATGTAAACATTAGAAGACATAAAGTAAATAAATAACCATAACACATATATAAATGATTCATGTCACATATGTCTAGGAAAACATCCAAAAAAGTTGGAATACTGGAAATAAAACACTAAACCAATGTACAAAAGAAATAAATAAACTCCAGAAGCATAGAAAGCCTCATCTTGGCCCCATGATCTCAAGCGCTACAGAAATCAAGTACATGAGGAATAAGGGCACATTCCCTACACATACAAACATATACTCAGTTTGGGACCAAAAGCAGGACACAAACTGGGTGAAAGATGAATACCAGTAGGTAATAACCACATGATCTATGCCTAACTGTCAGTGAGTATATGAAATAAGTAATAATGGAAATGCAGCAATGAAACTGGGAGTACACAAAAAGTAACCAAATTCTATAGTTTCCATTTACATTCATTACCATTTAATGTGCAACATTTAGTCAAGTATGTATCAGAAACAAGTATCTCAGAAGACTACAAAACAAGACCAAATCCAAGATTGTACTTTGGATTAGCAGACACGTCACAAACATTCAATAATTTTGTTAACCCCTTGGGTAGCTCACATAGTCTAACCCCTCTAGTTATGTAATGAAATAAACAGGTAATGAAACGATGTGGAAGAACTCACTATCAAATCCCCCTATAGTCTTTCCTGATCAAATATAGAATCTCTTGTAATGAACTCAAAAAAAACTTCCCATGTGGTCTTGTAACATAAACTATATACACTATGAGAGCACTCGTCATCAATCCCCCTTGTGGTCTCACATCATGTAATATAATAAAAACATTAAGGAAGCACTCAACATCAATTCCCCCTATAGTTTAACTATAATAGGTTGTCAGAGCCCTGTGTAACTCAATAGTTCATATATGATATCATCCAGCCCAAGGTAATATCAACTACTACATTGAAAAAAATTCCAATTCATATCACAATCATTTAACAAGAATAAAATAAGAAATTAGTTATATCCTATCAAGCAAGTAAAGGAAACAATATATGCCTCTTAGGAAACCTCGGCCAAACGTCCCTAAACATTCAAAAAAGGAATGCACCAATGGGGTCTTACATAAACATCAAATTTCACATATTATCACACCAACCAACCATTAATACAACAATTAATCTAAGGTAGATAAAATAGTGTTCAATTTATTTATCCCGAAATACTCAAAACATGGGTAATCAAGATTTTCACCTAAAAAACTCAAATAATACCAACAAAAGGCAATAAACCACCTACCTCGACATTTTACGAAGAGAACTCTTGAATTTAAACCCTTGAATCGGACTAGAATGTCATATATCAACAAGAAGGTTAAAAATGTTAAACCTTGAACAACTCATGAAATAAGAGGGTTCAAGATGAGAATCTCTAGAAGAAGTAAGAACTCACCAGTGGGATTTTAACGCACCTGGTGGAGATGAAATTAAAGTATGGATGTTATATTAGTAGCTCAAAGAAGAATCATCTCTCTCAGCCACTCCTGGGAGAGACACGATAGGAACAATATTTTTTGGGGAATTAAACGTGACCCCTGTTAGATTTATCAAAAAAAGTGCATGGTCTGTTCATTTAATATACACGACTTGTACATGCATCAACCAAACCCCACTATAGGTTGTCTCTAGGTCACCTCACAAGCCCAATTCCCAGCCATTACATGGCCAGTGCACGACTACCCATAGAAATCTGGTACGTGGTGTGTAATCCTATGTACATGGCGTGCACTTATAAAATTTCCAAAAACATCCCTTCTTCTAATAAATACCCTAAATCAAGATCCATACCTAAAATGAAGATCATGTTTCTTAAAAAAATCCTCCCTTATTGAAATTCGTCCCCGAATTTCCCTAACAAGATGGCATAGAAGAATCCCTGAACAACTCCTGCCACTAGGATTGAAAATCAGTCTCCCTCTCCCAAGTCTCATCATGTACTCGTCTGTGCTTCCATAAAACTGATACCAAATGAGTAGACCAGACATGGAGAACCATCGTACTGTGATCCACTATATGAATAGGATTCTCCATGAATGAGTTGTCAACCTTCAACTCAACCTCCTCAGGTTTAAAAACATGAGATGGGTCTAAGAAGTAACATCGCCACAATGAAACATGGTAGTTTTCGTGCAAAGCCTGATACCTCAAAGGTAACTCCAACTAATAGGCAACTTCCCCAACTCTCTAAAAAACCTAAATTTCTGAATTTATCTTAGTTAAAGCTTCTCATGTATCCTAACCCTCTTGTGTCCCAACCTCAAAATGACGCAAAAGATAAGAATATCTCTGACCTCGATCTCTAGAGGTCCTCTCTATAGATCAGCATAAGACTTCTTACATGACTGTGCAGTAGCCATCCTATACTGAATAAAATCCACCTATTCTATGGTCTCCAAGACAAGATGAGGTCCAGAACAGATGACTCTCTTGCCTCCTGCCAAAACAGTGGTGATCGGAATATCCTACCGTACAAAGAGTCAAAATATTTCATATGAATTATCACTTAAAACTGTTATGGTATTAAAACTCTACCAGAGGTATGTGTTTCTATCGGTAACCTACAAAATCTATGATTCATGCTCGAATCATGTCCTCTAGCACCAAAATTATACACTCTGACTGGAAATTTGTCTGTGGATGGTATGTTACACTCATATGTACTCATGTACCCATATCCTTATATAACCCTTACTATAAAATTGATGTAAAAAGGAATTCCCTATAAAAAATGATAGAGTCTAGAACCCCATGAAAATATACATTCTCTTAGATGTACAACCTCCCAAAATCATCAACAGTGAAGGTATCATTGATTGGTAAAAAGTTTTCCACATTCGTGATCCTATCAATAACAAACCAAACAATGTCATTCCCTCAAGACAAACTTGGTAAACGTGTCACAAAATCCATTGCAACAACATTCCACTTCCACTAAAGAATGGGTAAATTCATTAAAATCCCTTCCGGTCACTGATGCTCTGACTTCACCTACTAAAAAGTTGAACATCTCATCACCAAACCAAAAACATCTCTCCTCATACATGGCTTCCAATACTGACGGTGTAGATATTGATTCATCTTGGTGATACTAGGATGAAATTCCTAAGATGATGAATTAAAATCTTACAACAGCTCCTCACGTATATCGGCTAACACCCATATGTGTCCATGAAAAGGTAAAACCTCATCCTCTTCTATAGTCCATCCGGGAGTAGGGTCCTCTCCAGACACACCCTCCCATGGGACTAGGCCTTCAGAGTCCAATAGCTTCCTCATTTGAAACCAATCTAGTAGAGTATAGGTAACAACTATAAAATAATAAAATGTCTACCCCTATCTATTTTACTACACTAAAAGAATATTAAAGAATAGAGCATCGATCTCTCACTAACTACTAGTTTCCTGAACTGCATGAATCTGATTTCTCCTAATCAACGCATCAGCTACTACGTGGCCTTTCCCAGGTGTGTAAGAAATCACAAAGTCAAAGGACAGATGGTACTTAACCCCCCTTCGCTATTTCAAATTCAGGCCATACTGAGTATATATGTACTTGACACTTTTTTAGTCAGTGAACACCACAAAATTCTCTCCAAAAAGTTAATGTCTCCGACAACACAATGCATGAACTACTTCACTCAACTCAAGAATGTGTGTCGGGTAGTTCCTCTCATGTGTCCTCAACTTTTGAGACCTGTATGCAATGATTCCTTCCCCCTAAATAATCACTACTCCAAGCCCGATGACTAACGCATTGCAGTATACGGTGCAACTCATTCCAAACTCCAGAAAAACTACTATCATGGATGAATTCAACCTCCCTTTCATCTCTTGAATGGATGAATCATATGAATCAGTCTACAAGTGCTTAGATTCCTTCTAAGTCAGGACTTTTAGTGGTGCTTCAATGCATGAAATGTTTTATATAATTCTTCTGTAGTTTCCATCGAATGTAAGAAAAATCTGTACCACAAAGAAGCTCTTTGGCTACTCGTAGGAAATTATTTATCTCTCTTTCATTGCATCTATTGATACTCATGTCTCTGAGATGACATGACCCAAGAAGTGAATCTTGTCCATCCAAAAGTGGAATTTTGAGATCTTAACATATTATCGTTGCTCTCATAGTGTACTCAAAATGATATAAATATGGATACCATGGTTGTGTCTAGTGTGAGATTACACTAATATATCATCCACGATGAATACCACAAAAGAATCTAAGTAAGTACTAAACACTCAGTTCATCAGTGCCATAAAAATTACAGGCGCATTCATGAGACCAAACGACATGACCACATAATCTTATAGACCAATCTAGTTTTGAAAGGCTGTAATAGATATATCTGATGGTCTAACGCGCAAATGATGATAAACGGATCTCAAGTCAATCTTGAAAAACACTCGGTATCCTTGAATCTGATCAAAGAGATCATCAATACTCAGTAATTTATATTGGTTCTTAACATTAAATTGGTTAAATTCTTATAATCCACAAATATTCCAAGGGTACAATCCATATTCTTCATAAATAGGACATAAGAACCCCAAGGAGAAGTACTGGTTCAGATGAAACCATTTTCATGTAACTCCTCTAACTGCTTCTTGAGTTCCTATAACTCAATTTTATCCATCCTATAAGGAGGAATGGACACCGTTGATTTCCCTATCATAGGCTCAATATAAATTTCTACCTCTCAATCATGAGGAAAACCTAAAAATTCATCTAGAAACACATCCCTAAAACAATCGACCACTACAGGAAAGTCCATCTATGAAGTACCCTAGTCATCCACATATAGACTAGCAATCTGGGTTGTAACACACCTCAACCTGTGATGCTCAAGGCTAGCTCTCCTCACATAGACATCTCATTATCCCTTATTTAGAAACAATCCAACCTATGGTGATGTTAAAGTGACTCTAGGATGATTGAAATCGACAACATCCTGGAAGGGGACTAACCATTCCATTTCAATAATGAATCCATTTCCCGCCATCTCTATGAAATAAAGGTCCCATAAGAAGTGGTACCCACAAATCTCAAGAGTGAAATCCTTGCACGGACATAAACTAGTTTTTCTAATACCCAATGGGGTTTCCAACATCCTAATATTAAAATAATTAATGATATGGAGCCCATGACTCTCCAAAATAGTCACAGATATAAAGATATGGGATGCACCATAATCAAAAAGAGCAGAATATAAAACTAAGGAAACAAAAATACTACCTCTAACCGTAGAGGGTCTAGGATCCTGGTCTTTATGGGTCTACCCTAACCCAAAATCCAGACCTACAATGCACCCCTATGATGAAGTCTAATATCGTAGAGCTGATCCACCCTGCAGCTATCAAAAACCCTTTTTTTGGCCACTGCGGCCAAGACCACCACCTCGGCATGAAAAGCCAGAAGAACACAAGGCCCGAGCCTAATATGGAACTGGTGGTCCTACTTTGGTATGAGGAGTCAAAAAATTTCCTCCCTCACTAGTTGTGGAAAGGAGGGTGTTGGAGAAGTTCCGATGATGTCCCATCTTGCCGCAAGATCGGCACTCAATTGGGTCTCTTGGGCATTGAGGTTTATTATGTCCTCCCTTTCTGCATTGGTATCACACCACCTTGTTACCTAAATGAAAATCCTTCCAACTCGGATCTCCACATGTAGACTCCCTACAATGCTTTCTACTATCAGTCCGAAGGGTACAAACTCTGGATGCTTAACCGCACTAGCCCACAGCTCCAGAATCCCATAGGTTTCTCTCATTGATCAATGGGTAGTTGAATATAGAAAATATCGTAGTCATCCAAAATATGTTCACCTGTTATGAGATGTTATGTCAGATACCACCCCAATCATCCTCACAAGAAATAACTCATCTCTCCCAATAATGGGTTTGAAGCACTATAGCTCTATGAAGTGAGAAGAATACTCCATGACTAAGAGAGTACCCTGCTCCAAACCCATGAAATCCTAGGATTTGTTGACCCTAAAGGTCTCTGAGTAGGTGTAGTCATAGAATATCTGTTGGAGCTCATCCGAAGACATAACCTACTGGTGTCCTACCTATGATATTAAATCCCACCATCTCTTGGAGGAATAACGTTGCATGAATTTAGCGAGCATCACCCTCCTCTCTGAAGGCTACTCAAGATTCTCTATGATAGACAACATGTCTTCTAACCGTGATTCTACAACCTGAGGTCCTCTATCCCCTGAAAAGGTGGGAGGATGCTACTACTGAAAATCCCATGCCAAATCTTCTATATATGGGGTGGGATGTGGTGCTCCCTAGAAGGTCTGCATTGCCCGCATGAATTCTTCTCAGAACTGTACATCGAAACATGTATTTAGAATGACGGTAGGTGCCATGAGGGGAAAGATGGGAGGATCTACTGGGATTCCTTGGTCTAACATATTTTTTGTCTGATCATTCCTCTACATCTGTCATATAACCATAGGACATCTCAATGGCATGAATCTGCAAGTTCAAGCTCACACCTCAGTTCATTGTTAAATAAACAGCAATATAGAAGTGTAAAATAGAACATAGAAGAAATATCATTCAAGTTTTTTCAAAACATGTCATGACCGCATGTATTCACATTACATGTCGTGTTCCCTTAAGCATTTACATGGGTGTGTACTTATTCAAACCTTGGTCATGTAACATCCATACAAATGGCTTGTTCTCCTTGAGACACAACATTTATGTGAATGTTCATTCCTTCCCATGTACTTCTACAAGGATCAAACTACATGGTTCTCTCAGAAAAAACTACAAGGAGTGTATATGCTAGACACCATGTGTACTAGTTGGTTTTGACCTAATCATGACATTGGTCACACGACTGGAGACACAATCGAATTCCACACAACTTTTCAATGTTGGACACAATGTGTAATACCTGGTGTTCATCCATCCATTTTTTTAGTCACGCGTCCAGATAAATGGTCTCTAAAACACGGTGTGTACTCCCAGTACATGGTGTGTTCCACCAAACATTTCCCAACCCCGTTTATCTTCCCTCACAGTCATTCACACAGTTAAATACTACACAGTGTGTACATACAGTACATGGATTGTACTTAAGAAAAACATTTTCCTCCAAAACATATGGATACATGGAGTGTATTCATAACCACACAACATGTATTCTCGGTTTTTCTAGACACTAAGCCTCAGAAACAACTCTATAACCACATAAAATCACTAAAACATTAATTAATTCTCCAAATTATGATCTGTTGGGGCCCATACTCCCTGCGAATCAAATCATGGAATCTTATAAATGTCATTTCATAGCATAATTCCATTAATGTTCAATATAATCCCCCCAAATTCTGATCCAAGAGGGCCCACAACACCTCAGGGACCAAATTTTGGCATCCATTCAAAGAAAAACATTACATTTTTCCATACTCTATAATAATATTAGGAATTCTATCAAGGCATATATCATAACATCATGTATATCTAGAAAAAAAACTAAGATAGCCGATTACAATCTTCAATGCCTGATAAATGGAATTAGAAGAATACATGATATGTGATCCCTATTAATTTCCTATATGATTCATGGGTTGGAATACCCTCATCTCATAGGGTTTCAATAGAAATATAACCTCAATAATATCAATGATAACAACAGAATACATGTGAATCATCCAACAATGAAATCAAATCAATGGTAACAATTTCAAAAATAGAAAATTGAAATAATTGGGGTAAATTGGATTTTTCTATACACGGGTTACCTAATATTGGGCAGAACATTTTACCAACTACATATTCCTTCTTATACAAGTATATCAGATCCAAATAGTAAGACATGGAAAAAATATCCACCCTCAAATACAACTTTGTAATGTCCCAGTTATGGGTGTCGCCCAAAGGTGCCCATTACCTAGTTGGTCACATCGACTCAAGCGCATTTCCCTAAATACTAGAGGATACTAACTAGCAGAAAGTTCCTAGTGTGTGACAGTGTGGAAAATATTCCCTCATTAGAAGAGTATGAATAGTATAATAACAGATAATAAATAGTATATAAATCAATAATAACATAAAATTTGTAAATAGGAGAATAATGAATGTAAATAAATAATTGGACCACATATATAAATGATGCATGTAACATATGTCATGTAAAACATCTAAATAAGTCATAATGCTAGAAATACAGTACTAAAACAAGGTACAAAAGAAACAAATAAACCCTTGAAGTATCACAATCCTCAGCTTGGCCCCATGCTCTCTAGCTGCACGACAATCATGTACCTAACGAAGAAGGGTGATTTCCCTTATCTACAACTGCAACCATATAATCTATTTTGGTCAAAAATCATGACCCAAAAAGGGTGTGAGATAAATCCTAGTACGCCACCACCATAATTTCTACACTAAACTATCAGTGATTATATATAGTAGGTAATAATGGAAAAGCTACAATGAAACTAAGAGTATAAAAAACAAACCAAATCATACAGTTTTCAGTTACATTAATTAGCATTTAATGTTCAACATTCAATCAACTATGTATATATCAGAAGAAAACCTAATAGGATGAAATCCAAGCTACATCTTGGTCTTGGAAGACACATCACAATCATTCAATATTAATGTTAACCCTCTGGATAGATGACATAGTCTAACCCCGCTAGCAATGTAATGTAATAAAAATCCCAATACACTCTGAAGGAGAAATCACCATCAATTCGCCAATGGTCCTTCATAAAAAATTGTATATTCCCTTAGAAAGAAATCAACATCAATTTCCCATATTGTATTCTAACTTAAAATATAGACACTTTGAGAGAGAACTCACCATCAATCCCCCTTATGGTCTCACAGTGTGAAATATAATAGACACATTGTGGAATCACTCAATGTCAATTCCCCCAGTGGTATAACTACACCAGGTTCTCACAACGTTATGCAATTTAATCGTTCATATATGATATGAAGAAGCCCAAGGTAATGTCAACAACTATATGGCCAAAAAATTCCAATACATATCACAAGAATTTAACAATTAGAAAATAGGCAATTAGTTAAATCCTATCAAGAAAGGCACATAAACAAGGTACACATATTAGGAAACATGGACCAAATGACCCTAAAAATTCAAAAAAGGGAACACACCCATGGGGTGTTTCATAAACATTAAATTTTACATAATATCACATCCAAAAACACTTTAATTCTGAAATAAATATATGGCAGATAAAATGGGGTTCAACTTCCTTAACACAAAATACTCAAAACATAGGAAATCAGCACTTTGTCATATAAAACTCAAATGAAACCAACAGAATCTAACAAACCATCATCCACAATGTTTTACAAAGAAAACTCTAGAATTTTTTCCTTCAACTCATCCTAGAACGTCATAGATCTACAAAAGGTAAAAATGTTCCCCCTTGAACAACTCACGAAAGAAATGGAATTAGGAGGAGAAGATCTTGAAGAAGGAAGAACACAACAGTTGGATTCCAAATCACTTGCTGGAGATCGAACTAGATAATAGCTGAAGGATTGGAATATTATAGCAGAAAAATCACTCTCGGCCACTCCTGGATGAGACGAGGTTAGAAGATTCATTTCTGGGAATTAGACGTGACCTCGGTCCGATTTATCAAAAAAAAATACATGGCATGTTCATTTAATGTACACGATGTGTACATGCATCAACCGGCCCCCACATTAGGTGGTCTCTAGGTCACCTTACACGCACATGTCATAGTCATTACACAGCTAGTACATGGATACCTATGGAAACATGGTATATGGAGTGCACTCCTAAGTACACAACGTGTAATTATAATATTTTTAAAAACTCATTTTTATCAAAAGCACCTAAAATCAATATCCATACATGAAATGAAGATCTATGTTCTTACAAAAACTATAATTATTAGGAAATACACCAATTAATAAACCCTATAATCCTCATATCTAAAACCTAATATATGATTATATTGGGGGGATTCATTTCCATTATTATATTGTATTTTTTATCCTCCCTTATTAGTTTTTTATCCTAGTTTGATTAGTTTCCAAATTTCCAAGTATGTTTATTTAATTATCATCAATTCTCTTCTTATTCCTCTCATTGTTTTGTATGTTGGCAATGGATCTATAAAAAATTCATTGGATTTATCAATAAAGTGGTTATATCTTCCCTATCTCATATAAATGTATTGTGCGCTTGTCATCAAGAGGTTAGACCTCATGTCATTTTTGGTTCATAAAATGATATTATAAACTATTTGATTATTTAACCTCTCCATAAACCAATTTTTATGGTATTAAATTCCATGATGTGTGAATTGATGTTAGGGACTTTGTTTTTTTCTCAAATATTTCCATTAAATTTTGTATGTTTGACACCTTTATGGGTGGTGTGTAGCATGAGTTTGAGTTAGTTATTTCCCTCTAGAGCCTATGTTCATTTTACCATGATAGAAATTTATTTTATAAATATTTTTTAAAATTAATTATAATTATTTTGGTATTGATTATTATTCATATATAAAATGGTTTTTGAGAAACTATGGAGTTCTTTCATTTTGGTAAAAAAAATTCTTTTCAAAGAATTTTGAAATGGGTTTTTAATGAATATTTTTCTTAATAATTGGTTATTTGGATTTATTTTTGAAATCTAAAAATCCCATTGAAATTTTTTTCATAGGTTGCACAGATGGGATCCTTTGGTACATAGGTTGAGGGGTTAGTATTCAGCCTTATCTGATGGTACTGTAAGGCTATCACTTTCTAGGTTGTTCTTTCATTCCTATATTTTAGATGAATTTGATCTTGAACATGATAGATATTTTAGGGGGATCACATTATGGGGTTTGACATTATCCCGAGTTTATGGATTCATTAACTCTTTGGACCTGAGTAAACACATTTCATTGTTTTTTTATTATAGTATGAGTGACCTCATAATCCGATGAATTGTTATCCTAGTAGATATTATCATTGTTCTTTGTCTTTATGTTGTTTTTAAGTTTAAAGGACATGATGTATTCTTTTATAAGTTTAAAAGTTTTGTTGAAATCATTATCTGAAATTTAATCACCTAGTTTTGTGAATGATTTCGAGAAAACGAAAACAATTTACCATGTTGTTGATATTAATTTTTTTTCTATTTATCATTCCATTTTCCCTTTTAAATTGATAATATTTGGATTATTGTCTAAAAAATATTATATGGAACACATGGGTGGGACCATACTTTGCCTATTTTTCTCACAC
This sequence comes from Viscum album, assembly GCA_963277665.1. Classification (NCBI taxonomy): domain Eukaryota; kingdom Viridiplantae; phylum Streptophyta; class Magnoliopsida; order Santalales; family Viscaceae; genus Viscum; species Viscum album. The sequence continues at coordinate 701,680,067 of OY728139.1, forward strand.
CATTAACACTCCCTTTGGGGGGTGTAGACATTGTTTTATCTAATGCGTGAATGATAAAACTGGAATTTTTTATGTCTATAGATTATTGGTGGTGAGATTGTGGGATATTTCCTATATATCAAAAAAATCATGTTATTTTTCCATTTTAGAACATTTTTTTATTTTAGACACGAACCATGGGTTTTATCTCACAAACTTTTCAGTTGTATCACTACTATCAGTGATCTTTGTTCACAGTATATTACCTTTTCGGGTTATCTTTCTATAAATGTATGTAATGTAACTAATTTTATGTCGGAAAAATTGTATTGCCCCAACCCCACTTATCCAGAGTCGGTGCATTATTACATAACAATGTCATGATCACAAAAGATCAAGTCTCGAATTAACAATTAGATTAGTAGCCTTGGAAACACTAGATACATTAATAAGCCTTACATTACATCATAAAGTGAAAAACTGAAAAAACATAGACTCTATTTTCCACACTCATATCACCTTAGACTATCCCTACAGGTCAGTCATAAAATACTTCTTCACATCCGGGGAAAAATAAAACATAGAAAGGGGTGAGCTCAGATGCTCAGTAAGGATAACAATATATCGTGAACTTTCATAAATAAGCATAAACCTTTGAGGCAATGTATAACTAAAAAAAAGCCATTAAAACATGAAATTCAGCATAATATGGAAAAAATAAAATGAAATAATGTCAATTACTTATTCACATGGATATTGTACTAGCCGAATAATCAAATGAAATATCAACAACCACCTTCATAATGAAGGAATACATAATGCCAGACTATCATAACCACATAGTCAAGGCCTTATGCTAAGAATACAAATAATATTTATTCAAGGACTTGTTCCAAGACACTAGTTTGTCTCATGAGACCTACCGATGCATCGAGGAGCTATAGCGGGCTCCACCCATAATATACTAAGTCCAACACATTCCTCATATGAACAACTTTAAACATAACATAAACATTCGTATTAAAACCAGTATATTAAATGTCAATACTTTATCCATATATCATGAATGGTAAAAAAATAACACATCAAAAGTCAAACATATCACAAAACCATCAATACTATATGGATGTTTTGTATCATAAATAATCTACTTCAAATAAGCATAAAATCCATCAAACGATTTTGTCATAGATGAAATCAAAAATATTTGAGAAAAATATCTATTTTTCTTTTAATATCATTTAAAAGTTACATAATTATAAAATAAAAAATTTAATTTGAAAATATTTTTATAATCTTTAAGGGAATCTTCGACGATTTTATAATGGTGGAAAATAGTCATGCCCGCCATATAAGTTAAAAAAAGACATTATTACTTTAATTGTGTCGAAAAGCCTAAAAAGGACCTTGTTTAGAAAATGACGCAATGATTCCTTTATAAACATCTTATAAAAATTAGAGCATGGGTTGAAATGACTTTAACCCATAGTCTATAAAATTGTAATAATGATTTGAAATACATTTTTAAGAAACATGGATGTGGATGATAAAGAGGTCCCAGTAGATAATTACATATAAACAACCTCGGATAATGAAGAGATTGTGAAATAAACCCTTAACTTGTACTTTTCCTTGGAAGAGGGTAGGTTAACCTCCTGTATAATGGTGGAATAATTGTTATTAAATTATACAAGAATCATATATAGTAATATGATATCATATATGATCTTTTAACATTTCTTTGTCAATAATATCTTAGTATTATCATCGTTTTGAGTGTTAACAGATGTGTTTTCCTTTTTATTATTTGTTATGTGAGTCATATTATTTATGGATGGGATGAATAATATTCATATCCATAATGACATCAAGTCTTCAATCATTATTTTTTATCATAAAGTGAAAATTAGTCTTGAATGGATACGATGGGGAATGAATCTCATTGCGTTCGTGGAGACGAGAATCTGTACGTATGCACGAGCGACGATATCATTATTTTAATATAAAAATAATATATAATTGGATGGTATATAATATATACAGAATCATTATCCTGGTATATTCATCAATTACACATCATCATTATATCCATCCAAATAATAATGTATTTATAACAATTACACCACGACAAGGAGAAGATAAGTCGTACGTACACACGTATGGTGACATGTTATTCAAAGTATGGATATAATAATGAATTTGGTTGTACCATATTTATAATAACATCACAGTATATAGAAGATACCAGAGTTATTATTTTATAATGTAAACAACAAAGAAAAAGGAAGTGGAAGAAAAAAGAAACTTGAAAGAGGTGATGAAATATTTACCTCTTCTTCAGGTTCTTTCTTTTAATTTGATCAAAAGGGCTCATCAGGTTGGCTTTATGACTAGAGAAGGGTCTCTAGGATTGAGGGAGGAAATTTGAGAGGATATATGGGTAGGGTTTGGCCGAGCCAAAAGTATTTGAAGGCATGAATTTGAGAGAAGGGGGAGTTCCCTTTTATAAGTGGGGTGAGAGGCACCTTAGGAAAAACATAAAATATTATTTTATAATAAAATCATTTTCGGTTTCTAATGTCTCAAAACTGATTTATTTCGTGGGTAAGGTGATGAGGTGTCAAAATACACTAAACCAAAAGGTTTTAGACAGGTTTGAGTGACTATATTAACCCTATCTTTTAGATTTAACTCTTATTTAATTAGATTGAAATTTACCATGTCTCTTTGTATTTTTTTATTATTTGGTTAATAAAATAACTATAAACAGCCAAGAGAACCCCAAGTGGTTCATTAATGACTTACCTATAATAATTTAATCTTTTTTATAATCCTTATATTTATAGGAATATTATATCAATTAATAATATAATATGTATTTTAAAAACTCTTTTATGTCAATTTTGACACTATTTAATAATTGATTTTTTTTAAATTAATAAAAACAATATTAATTCAAACTAAAAATTTTTAATCAATCCTAACATGCTATAGTAGTCTATTAAATTTTTTAATGGAATAAAAACATTCAAATTATTTTTATTTTAACATTTATAATACCATTTAATTGATTCTTTCATTAATAAGGAAATCACTGCATCATCATTATGTCATAAATAAATTTAGTTATTCAAAATCTAAAAATAATAAATATAATACCATTATGTATTAAATACTTTTATATTTCGAATTAATATTTATCATCTAAGATATAACATATATAACCCTATGAAAAAATTGTTTTACTAAAAGATATATGCTAATGTCATTTTTGTATTTACATTAACTTAATTAATATAAAGTGTAATTTTCACTTACAAGTGGCTCCATGGGGTCCCAAAATAGACCCAAAGATTACCATGTTTGGAAATGTATCATCCAATAGGGTTACAACACGTGTTAGGGTAATTTAATATTATTATAATATTATTTTTACCCTTATTTATAGGATTTTCCCATTAACCATGGTAAATAAAATATTTACCGGAGTAATTATTCCAAATGTATAAAAATAAAATTTACCTATTTAAAATTTTTTTAAATCATGGTTATAAATATGGAATCCATTTTTATATATTCAAAACACATAATTAGCAAAAATTAAATTAAAATTAATTCTCGTTGTCAAAACAAAAAAAAAGTGTTTTTAAGAAGTAATAACGATCAAAAGATTGACACTTGCTTATCTCCTGTTTAAATGTAAAATTACGTCCAATTACCAACATTGTATTAAATGGTAAAAATATAATATAAATATAATTTAAATCCACTAAATAGTATAATTTATCACTATAAATTATTTTTATTAAAAAGTTGTTTTTGATTAAAATTTAGTATTTTCTAATATTCATCAAAAACTGAATGCTTTCAGAAAAATACATATAATTCACCATAAGATAATTTTGATATTAAAAATTCAAAAATTTGTTCTATTTTATCAAATTAAAAACATATAAGTCACATTTATTAATTTAAAATTAACTCCTTTTGTCCAAACCAAAAAGCTTAATTTTAAGAAACAATATCTATCAAAAGTTTAACACTTGTTTATGTCTATTATCAAAGTGAAATTACTTACAATGAAAAAAATTGTAATAAATTGTAAAAATATAATCTATTTATAATTCCAAACAATTAAAATTTTTAATTTAACACTATAATTTATTTTGATTAAAAATAAAATTTTCAGTTAAAATATACTATTATTCACTATTCCCCCAAATATGAAAGTTATCAGAAAAGCACCAAAATTTTATTGAAACTAAATTCATATGTCACGATTCAAAAGAAGAATTTTATTTCGTCAAATATAATATATAAATGGTTCAAATATTTTATTTAAAAAGGGTTCATCATTAAAAAGCGGTAAAAGTGCATTTTTTGAAATAAATACTTCTTTTATCTGAAAAAAATGAATTTGTTCTTACATTCTAACTAAGAAACTAATAATATGGATTATAAAATTATAAGGATTATATATAGTTTAAAATTCAGTTAATAATATTTAGAACCTCTTTTTAATGGTTAGTTTGGTAAGTCGTGGTGCGCTTGAACTTGGTGTTGCGTGTAGAGAAAGTTATTGAATTACTTTGATGAAGTAACGTACTATGAAATCTTGGGGTGTTACAAAAATAATAACTTTTTTGTTATTTTTGAATTCATGATATTTTTACCATCCTTTAGGGATTAATAATTCACTTTGGGTATTATAAATGTTTTGTTTGGAGCCTATTCGAGTTTGTTATCTCATCTTGGTTGTGACAATCTTATATTGTAGAACAGTTGTGCTCAGACATTGAAGATGATTGATAAGAGATAAAATTTTGAGGACATATATATATATTAGTTTTTCAAGAGTTAAAACCTCATATTATAATAAAAATATTTCATTCTCCATCAGATATTGGGATGTGTGTCACTTATGTTGGGTTTTCCCCTTGATCGTGGTTTCTTCTTACCTTATTCATGAATAAACAGAGATCGTTTAATTTGCTGGTCCTTTTTTTGCTTTGGGTGTGTAGAATAATTTCAATGAGATTTCATGCACATGTTCCCTGGGTGGGTTAAGTGTGAGATTATCTTCAAGATAATCCAACTCTATATCATAATAATTTAGAATATTTCATTTTAGTAGTTCTATTCATGGACCCAAATATACCTCGAGTTTGGAACCTTGTTTTTGAGGCACAATCAATAGTTTGGGGAGACATGGATCATATGTGGGGGTTATTACATGAGAATACTCCATAATTTATGTGTATTAATGAACCCCAAGAGCTATTTTAATATATGGAAAAAACTATGACGTCTTATACATCTGCGAGACACCTTATTTTATCAAGGTGAAGTATAAAACATTTAGGATCATGGATTTGGGAAAGAGGTGGATGAAATCAATGATCAGGAAAATCGGTGTGTGTATTTCATGTGGAAGGGATTAAAGGCCATTTTATTTTAGTTTGTTTTTCAAATATCTAATGATAGTGATTTATTTGGAGCTCCAATAATTTAAATGGAGAGAGAATTCTATGTCACTGTACACCAAGAATTTGATGGAGCCAATTCATTTTTTCTTAAAATGTGGTGATGAATCATCATCTTAAATCCTTGAAAACCCATAAGGGAATGTGAACTACAATTTAAAAATATTTACATAAGATGAAATCATTTACCTATTCTAGAATGCATGATTGGAATTTAATTTCAGAAATGGATATGGTAGGAATGATTTGATACTATTGATTTTCCCTTCCATAAAGTGGTAGTTTCAGTAGTGTGTATGGAATGAAAATGATATGTCATTATAATAACAAGAGTGGTGGGGGTGGTTCATAATTTTGGTAATTCTCTTCAACATCAGTAGTATACATTAGTGTTCCACTGATTTGAATTTTGTTTGAATATATAGGAAACATTCAACTATCTTTCCCCAATCCTACAAAGAATTGCAGTGCCTATATCCACTAAGGTAAAATGGAGAGGTTCTTACATGATTTTCCAATATTACAATATGTTAAAGTTTATTCATATCTATAGGCCACTATGGAATTTTCATAGTCTTCAATGTCTACTAGGTATCGACTTTGGGCCTTGGTGGTGAATCACCTTCTCATAGTGGATGAATATACAGTAGTTTTTTATGTGGGTTTAGATACAATTAGAGGTACCATATTTATTGCATCTTTAATAAATCTTATTTATTATATATAGGTTCATGGAAGAATTTTATATCCTCCCATTTCATGGATGTTCTAAATTTCAAAAAATCACTCATGTCCTTGGTTATGGATTTGTAAATGCCTCCCGGTGATAGGAAAGAGAAATGTTTTTGATATTCATGAGGTTCCCTTTTGATAGATTATGTGCAATTAGTTTTGGATTTCACAGTTCTTAATCTAGATGTTTTTTAAATAATCATTAGGTTGGATTCTCTAGTTTCTCATAATTATGATATTTATCATTATCATTTGTGGGTCATATTCTGTTTTCTTATGGGATCTCTCAAGTGTTATAGAGAGAGTGGGATATAAGGACCAGTCATGTATCGTATTCATTCCCTCAGTTTCTATTATTGCATCCTTATGATTTTTCTCTGTCTCTTGATGATCTTACCTTAGATGTTCAATACCTTCCAATGGTTTTACCAAACAACATTTTATTTGTCCACCAGTGAGGGAGGTAGTCTATCAACATAAACTTTTATAAATAATATCACCTTTTTGAATGAATAAATGTATTACTATATCATATAGTTATAGAAATAAAAGAGACTAATTTGGATATTTTTGGAATGATACATCTGTATAGATTTAAATTATAATAAATAATCATAACTGTTGATAATATAGTCACTGAATAGTGTGTTTTTTACTATTATGTATAAAGGTTTACGATAAAGTCTAATTGACATAGAAGAAGGAAGAAATGGCATCGACCACAAGGATTATACCCTATGAACCCTAATTATAAGATATTTGAAGGCTGATAAAATCACAGGGATTTTCCATTGACCCTGACCAATATGAGATTCAAAAACAAAATCATGATATAAAATATTTATAGGATTATTTCAAGCGCAACGAGATCATGACCCAAACCATGTTCGCTGAACCGCCATAGGAAAATTTCACCATCATTCCCCTTACAATTATTGTTTTTTCCGATGTAATAAAATATTATATATATATCTCTCTCTTTAACTTGAAATTATGAGTTTTTCTATTTTATTTTAATTAAACAATGACTATATTTCCCAATTTTAGTATTAATTTTAAAATGATTACATATTGAGTTTTGAAAAAAATATTTTGATATGATGGAACAAAAAATGAATTTTTTGGGAATGAATAGAATCAATCAAGGAAAAATAAAATAATGAATTGAGTAATTTTAAAGATAAATAATATTTTAATAAAATAATTTTATGGAATAATTTTCATAAATATTAATGATAATTAAATTGTAATATGTCATAAAATAATTTTATAAGTGTTAGAAAACTGTTATTGTCCAAAAACAAGTTTTTTGCAATAAATGTATATTTTTTATCTAAAACTATAAAATTAAATAATTAGATAATTATTTGGAATAAATATAATATTTTTTAAAACAAAAAAATATATCAAACGTTGATTTTTTAATAATTTCCCTATATTGTAGAATTTTTGGGACTAAATTTAATACAGTGTGTTTTATGAAATAGTAATGACCTAAAAATAATGTAATATATTCCTTAAAAGGGTATCAAGGACCAAATATAAATTTTCTACTATAACATAATGTATTTTGGATTTTATTTAACTAATTTTATAATTCTTAAAGAATCATACAAAACATATCTTATAATGTTGTCTTTTGAAATCAATTCTATGTAAACATGACTCACTTCCACAACACCATGGGTATTATTATAATGATACAGGTTCATGAAAATGTAATATAATGAAAAAAACTCCACTTTGGTAGAAACCATAAGAAAAAACCATGGTATGGTTTGTGGTTTTCAATAGTTAATCATATTATGTGAAAAACATATGTTTGTAAATTAATAATGAACTCCATTATCTTTTTCTATAGAAACTCAACCAAAAACCAGATATTATTCACTAACAAAATGAGTAAGAAATTACTCTTACCTTCCCTCTATATATTCATCCCTTGGATTCTATAATCTCTTAGGAATCTATTTCCACAAATTTTGTAACACCCTCTTAAGGTAAATGATCTTCTCCTTATACAATTGTTTAAAGCACCTCAAATCTATTTTGTATTTTTAATTTTTTTTCATGTTGGTGTATACTCTTGAATATCCCTATTACATTCCTTGTAATTTACAGGTGATTATAAACCTATTTTTATCTCATTAGAACCAACTATGAACCTTCGTGTACACTCATTATGTTACCATATAGTTTCCTACTATTTTTATGCTAAAATGTTATGTATGGAATACATATATCCATTTCCACACAAGGATATCCACCAAGATGTTAAAATAATTAATAATTATATAATACAATGTATATAACTTATTCTTCCTAATTTTTGGATTCAATGTGATGAAATATGATTATTAAGTTGATTGATCTTTTTGGCACACATGAGCATGTGCATATTATGATGGGTGTACCCTTATAGCACTTCAATGAATTGGGCTATGTTTAAGTCTCATGAGTTGTCATGTATGTGATTTGATATTGAACCTAATCTATTATGGGACTCCCTGTTCCATTTTATATTGTATTTGATACTTTCCTTGACATTTATTTATGACATGATTTATGTAGTCTCCACATTATTATGTTTTATTTATGCTATCTTGATTACATCATCTCTCATTGTATGCGATTATGATTCTCACCGTGCATTTTTTACCATTTTATGTATCTTGGATCACATATAATATTTTACCTTATGTAATTATTTTATTATTCCATTATTCGGCTTTCCAACTCCACCCTTTCTCATGCACTTCTTGAGGTTATCATGTGCAGTTTTAGAAGAAAGATGGAATATGATGAGCATGTTAAGATATTTTTCATTAATTTTTTTATATCCATGGATCAAGATGATCTAAAATGTACATTATTTCTTAAAGGAACTATTATTTACAGTATGATGGTATTTTTTTATGTGTACCCTTTTTTAATACATAATGAAATAATGTGTATTGAAATATGTGTTGCTATAGGTATAGTTCTTAATCGATCTAATTTCGAGTACACAACAAATTTATATATTCAATTTTCTTATAGAACCTAAAAAAGTTGAGAATATCATGTTTTAGTTGAATGGTCTACTAGAGAATGGATTTATTAAAAATATTGTTTCCCTATTGGTAGCATCATGATCATTCATAAGAAATATAATGGTTCACTCTGTCTTTGTGTGGACAAATGAATGCTTAACTGTATAATTGTAATGAATAAACAAACTTTTCCCAAATGTGTATAAACTATTTGATCATTAAAAGTGGTTGAAATGTTTATATAAAATTGAACTATTTTTAGGTTATCATCAAATCATGATTTCATTCCACACAACCCAAGCTAGCACTATAAGTACCATAATAAATAATTTAGCAATTACAAGGATCAGTAAATACTAGAATAAGAGATGATGTCAGAAAAAATTTCAAGTAAATAAAATAATTATAACATTTATCAACCCAATTTAATTATACATATTTCGTAGAAATATCTATCATAGGTGGTTCTAAATTTGAGATATCCTTGATGTACTTCCAATAAAAACAATCATGACCTAACAAACTATGAATCATGATGGTGTTATGTGGCTCTTCCTATGAGAAGACAACCTTCACATTTTTTGGATTGAATATGATATCATGTTATAATATCACATGTCTCAATAACTTCATGTATAATATCCATAAATTTATTTTTATAGCTTCTAATAAAATTGGTTACACCTCTATATTTTCAAAACCAAATTTAGATAGTGCTCATGCATTTTCATAGAATTCGAATAAAGTAGGATATCATTAACAAATACCATTAAAAATGTGTCAATATACTAATGTATTATCAAATTAATCAAATTCAAAAAAAATGTGTGTTAATTAGTTCAAAAGTCATTAAATTATATAATTTAACATTTTATGGAAAATGAATCTCATCAGCTTTAGCCTCATGAGAAAAACTAGCACACATTTGACTTGGGTTACAATTTAGTTATCCATGCCCTTAAGTTTTGATTAAAATATCTCTTTACGGAGAGTTTCATTTTATTCTATAAGCATAAGAGTTTGAGCTATATAAATTATCAGAAGGACAAAAATCTCATGTTGAGATAATTGGTGAAATACATCCAGATGATCAACCTCAACATCTCATACACCCTATGAAAGGATATTTTTATTGATGATTCTCAAAGTAGGAAATTTAAATCCCATTAATTATTGGAATCGATGTATGGGTGAAACTTTATGGTTCTTTTCACATAGTTTCAACTGGATATTGATGAGGGTAATTTAGTTATGGTTCGGACTAGTGTTCAGTTCTGATCATCTCTATTTGAGTCTATTTTATAGATCGAGTAGTAGGATGACATGCTTAGAGGAATCCAGGAGTCCTTAAATGGTGGGGATGCCATTATGAATCATTTTTTCACTTATAATGGGTTATATATTTGTAATACACTTGTCATCCCATTATATATCAGGAAAATTTTATTGCATGATTTTCATTGTACTTGACGGTATATTCACCCTGGTTCTATAAAGATTTATTTTCACATGTGATGACATTTCTAGTAGTTGGGTATGGCGTGCAACATTTCTAGTTATGTGTCTCATGGTTACAACTACCACCTACTAAAGGAAAAGATCCAAAATAATTTTGGTATAATATATCCTATTAAATTGATGGTTTTGAAATGGGATCAGGTCTCTATGAACATCATTTTTTAATACCTTATACTCCCTAAAGAAGAAATTATATCTCAATGGTGATTGATTGGTTTACGAAATACACTCATTTTATACTGATTTGCGACATCACCAAAGTAAAATATATTTTTATGTAGTACTAGTATGATATTGTGAGGATTCACAACATCCTCCATATTATTTTCTCTAACTTTGATCTCCAGTTTGCCTCATGATTTTCAAAGAGTCTCCAAGAGGTGATGTGGACTCATGTTAGATTGAGTACAACTTACCATCAATAGACATATTGACATGTAGAGTGTGATATTCAGAATCTAGAGTATATTTTCTATTCCTAGGATTGGATTTCGGTGAATAATTGTATAAATATGTAACACTATTAGAATTTTATTATATTAATAGATACATGTCATTGATCAGAATGGGTCCACTTGATTTTTTGTACGATTTCTCAAGAAAGTAGATTATTTTTTGTTAGAGGTGAGTAATTCCTCCCTTCTAGGGCCAAATACCATTAAATAAGTTTTTCATATGATATAAGATATAAATAGATTATTGGTTACAAATTAGAATCAGTATAAATCATATGTATATTATTGATGTAGTATACGAAATTTGTTTTGCTAGGAACGATTTTTTCTTGAAGGTGTCTCCTCTGTTGGTAGCTTTGGAAATCAGGGGATGTTGTCTGTGATATATGTTGGACCGTTTATTGTCACTATGTAGATTCCTCAAGTCTTTTATTATTTATTATTACCTGCTTAGTTTAGAGGTATTAATGTTTTTCTCATATACTACCTCAATAGGTAACAAATTCATCCTTCCATGTTCTGAGTAAGTATGAGATTATGTTGGATCTAGATATATTTTTTGTGAATAAAGTAGTGGAGAGAATTTATTCTTAGATATAAGTCTTGTATGTGAAGTTTTTTCAATTTTTCAAATTGTTTTGTCATTAGGGATCATATTATCACAAGACTTGGGATCATCAATCATCGGTGATCGAGTAGTGACATCACCTGTTTTAGGAGCATCCATCTTCCACGTGACTTTCTAGGGACGAACATTCTAATGGTAGGGAGAATTTTCAATGCCACAAAAATTTACATTCAATTTTCATATTCAGGAGGTTTACATTCTAGTATGGGAGATTTCAAAGGTATTTAATATGAATCTCTAAATAACAAGGGCTGAACAATGGCTCTAGGGAATCATTGTGTAGCCGGTGGTTTCAATTAGACGACTACTTATATTGAAAAAGAGCCTTATGGTTTTAGATACATCCATCTAGTATTTAGTATTCCACTTTATTACATGTAGTCAATCCCATAACCACATCCCAATTGTAGTGGCCAGAAACAAGTTAATGGGAGCCACATTTTTGTCAATATTGTGGAGTTGGTAAAGATAACAGAGAGTATAATTGTAATTAATATCTCCTAAAACCCATATTTATCCCTATAATATTTTTTTTGAACCTAATACATATTGTTATATTTGATACACTCTTTTATATAGATCCATGGTTCTTTTTCTCATCTCTGTATGGTGTTTCAATCCTGATTTAATTAACTGTCAATATTCTAGATATTTTTTTAATTCTCTCTCATTGTCTTCTTCTTCCCTCCATTACTATTGATTTTATTAGTGGTTATATGTTGAATTTTTTATATCTATTGAACTCTTGTTAATATATTCTGTATTTCTTATATATATATTTTTCACATGTCTTCTAGAGGCTAGATCATGTGTTGATTATTTGTTCGGCACCTGAGATTATGTATATGGTGATATGAATTCTTTAAAAACCAATGTTTTCATTTTATAGTTGATTATATGATGTCAAAATTGATATTAGGGATTCCAATAATTTCTATGGTATTCTATTTAATTCTGGTGATGGTGGATCCCATTGTGGTTTGTGTGAAACCCGAGTTTGAGTTAGGTGGTTGCATCTCTACCTGACTTTCTTTGAACCATGAATGATCATAATTTTATAAATGGTTTTCTAAATTAATTTACATGATTCTTTTTTTTATTTATATGCAAGTTTAAGTGTTTTTTTCAAAAAATTTGGGTTCCCCTCATTTTAGAAAAAAGTATTATATTTCTCAAGGGATTGTGAAATGGATTTAAAAAAATGTTTTCCATTAAAAATGGTTTTTTGGAATGAATTTTGAAATTTTATAACACTTTTGATATTTATTTGATATTTTCTGCACATTAGAGACTTGGGTAAATATGGGAGGGTTTAGTATTTGGTCATGTTTATAGGTACTATGAGGGGGTTTGTTTTTTATGGTGTGATTTCATTGTTGAATATTAGATTCATTGTCTCTTGGAATTGATTGAAATAATAGGGTGTTCAAATTCTTGGGTGTTCTTATTTCCCTTATTTACGGATTAATTAACTCTGGGTACTTGAGTGATCACTACCCATTAGTTTTTATATTTTGGTATTAGTGACATAGTTTTACCATCCTTTGTTATCCTATGGTTGATTACAATTGATCTTTGTCTTTTTTACTATTTTGGATTTGATATGATATGATTCATTCTATGAAAATTGTATTGATTTTTGAAATTATACATTGAAATAGTATCTCCTGGTTTTTCGAAATATTTAAAAAAACAAGAAATCTTTTTACTATTATTTTGATAGTAAATCAAAAAACAACTTATCATTCCATTTTTTCGTTTAAATTGAATATATTTGGATTATTTTAAAGAGGAGTAATATTGAACACCAGGAAGTGATCCTACTAATATTTTTTAGATCACACAACATTCCATCCCATGGGGATGTGTAGAACATGTTTTACCTAAGGAAGAAAAGGGAAAGGTGTCCCCATGACATGATGTGGTTTATGAAAACTGGGTATGATTAACTGGTGGTGAGATTGTGGAATGTTTATAATATATCAAAAGGATTTATTTCTTATATTCTTTCATTGGAAGTACTTTTTGCTTATTTTGGAAATGTACCTTGTGTTTCATATCACTACCTTTAGGGTTGCATTGCTACCATTGAAACCCTTTGTTTATGGAATATTTTATTTTCTAGATATTATATATATATATATATTTAAAGGTATATCATCTTAGGTGGGGAATATAATTCCCTATAATTTTTGTTGATTTCCTAGTTTCTTTTTTCCAACTCTTTGGGGTTATTAAAACCCTTTGGGTCATTACGAGGTATGATTTTGAGACCAGTTGAATGAGGTTTTTTGGATGATTCAAGACATGTGTTCATGGCCCACCATGTGATGTCCTCAATCACTATAGCATGGGGAATGGATCGATGAATTCCACCTTCTCCAATATTCTCATTAACGTTTTTACAACCACACATAAATTGATGCATCAGACTTTAACTTCCAATAGTCTTCTAATTTAGAAAAAATAAAATTACAATATTAGGTTTCAATTATCCCCCCTTTTAAAACTTATTGGAAATCGAAATTATATTCCATTTATTTTAACCATGATCCCAAAGTAGTTGTGGATTTTATCACACCCATTATCAATATTTTCTTCCTCTCCCTTTTCTAATAAAATTATACCTATTCAATGATTCTCATTGTGATCATATACATGTATGAAACTGGAACTTCTCAAAAAGTATTAAAATAGAATTTGACAAATATTATCATCCCACATGATTCAAATATCATTTTATGAAATATGAGAAATAATTTGTCTCTATAAATTTGTCTATAATTATACAGTAACCCACTATTTTTTATTTATGTCTTCTTGGATAGATTGTCCCCTACCTTCCTTCACCAAAATATTGATAGATATTTTGAGTAAAAACATTTTTTTGAATGAATCATTACATAAAATGGGAGCAGTGAAATTCAATCCAGCATATTTTGATGTTATTTTGAAACACCCCAAGCTTCCATAGTATTTTTCACTTTGAATAATGCAATAGATTGCGATTTACGCAACTTAGAGTTTTAACACACTACAACTAATCAAACTAGCTGTTATGAATAGTAATAACCAATTTTTTAAATTTTAAAAATTATATTTATCAAAACAAACTTCATTTTTTGATCTGGATTATCAAAATTATCTTAGGGTGTTTTTTTGGTATTTTTCTGAAAACATTCAATTTTTAATGAATAGTGAAAAACACTGCATTATTGTTTAAAACATACTTTTTTACTTAAATCATTATTTATTTTATTTATGTTTATTTTGGTCAAAATAGATACATAATACCTATATAATTTCATTTTAATTCATTGGAGTCAATTTATAATAAGTTTAGATATATAAAAATGTTGTTGAACTTTTTACAGTCTTTAACCCACCTTCTAGGAGCATTTGAAAATCTGCAGAAAACATAATTTTACAACTTATGTGAATTTCATTTCAATAATATGAGATACACGATTGATATCAACAAGTAAAATCTGGTTCAATAAGATGAAAACAATTTTTACTGAATAGTAGGTTTGACTTTTATTTACCAAGTTTGAAAGTAAATTTGAAAATTAAAGGGAAAATGATATTTTTATTACCCTAACACATGTCTTAATTATATTGGATATGTTTATTTCGACCAAAAACAACCTTACAAATTATATTTAATCGTTTAGGTCCACTTGTATTAGATTAGTACATTTATTATGATTTTATTTAAAGAAGATTTTAAATTGTTAAATTGAATTTTTAATAACTAAACTGTTTTTAATATAGTGTTATAAATATGATAAATTAGACTATAAATATTCATTAGAAATCTAAAAATACTTCTAACATAATGGTATTTTATTTATATTTTTTAGACATTATATAATTAAATTTATATATGACACAATGATGATGTAGTAATTTCCTTATTAATGAATGATTAAAATAATTGATATTATAAATATCCAACTAAATATAATTATATACTTTTGATGAATTAAAATAATTTCCAAGGTTATTATGACATATTAGGGTTGATTAGATGAATTTTTTTTAAGTAGTCATGCGCTTATGACTTTATCAAAAGCAAAATACCAAATAGTGTCAAAATTGACATAAAAGAGATTTTAAAAAAATATTATATTATTAATGACATAATATTCTTAAAAATCTAATGTTCCGAAAAAGGACTTATATAATGATAGGTATATTAATAATGAACCAATGGGGGTTCTCATGGCCATTTATAGTAAGTTTATTAACCATATAATATAAAAATACAGAGAGACATGGTAAATGTCAAACTATTTAACTAAGAGTTAAATATAAAAGATAAGTTTCATATTGTGACCTAAAACTATATAAAACCAATTTTTGTGAGTTTTTCGACCAATACCCACCATATCCTCGAATGAAATCATTTTCAGCCATTACAAACCGAAAATTATTTTATTATAAAAAAATATTTCAATATTTTCCTAAGGTGCCCCTCACCTATAATATAAAAGGGAACATCCCCTTCTCTCAAAATCACACCTCCAAAGCCATTTGGCTTGGACAACGCCTGCCCCAATATCCTCCCAACTATCCACCCAAAATCCTAGAGGCCTTCATTTAGTCAGAAAGCCAACCTATGGATCCATTTTCATCAAATCAAAAGGAAGAACCCGAAGAAGAGTTAAATATTTCATCACCTTTTTCAAGTTCATTTCTTCTTCCAAATCCGATTTCATTGTTTTTTCCATTCTAAAACAATTAATTCAGTATCTGGTACATAATTTTATGTTATTATAAAAATGGTACAACCATATTCATTATTTTATCCATCATATGAATGAAAAAGTCTCAATACGTGTGTATGTACAGTTTACCGTCTCCACATCATGGTGTAGTTGTTATTCGATACATTATTATTTAGATAGGTATAATAATGATGTATAATTTATGTAAATAATAAATATAATGTGTCAATTATTCTTTATATATGATATTCCATATATTTACATATGATTATAATATCAATAGAATTATATTGTCGCTCGTGCATACATACGGATTACTGTATCCACAAACGCGATGAGATTCATTTCTCAATCATAACCATTCAAGAATAATTTTCATTTGATGATTAAAAATAAATTTTAAGAATGTATTATCATTCTGGTAATGAATGAAATACATCATATCCATAATAAATAAGACTTACATAACAAAACTAATACTTTAAAATGAATCAGTTAACATTTGAAACGAAGATAATACTAAAATATTATTAACAATGTAATATTAGAAGATCATATATGATATCATATTTATGTATATGGTTATTTTATAACTTAAAAACAATTATTTAACTACTATACAGGTGGTTAACATACCCTTGACCCAGGAAAACTACAAGGTAATGATTAATTGTATAACCTCCTCATTATCTAAGGTTGTTTATACGTAATTATCTAATAGACTTACTTATCATCCACATCCATGTTTCATAAAATGTATTTCGAAACAATTTTAATATTTCCTAGTATATGGATTAAATTAATTTATACCCATTTTTTGACTTTTTATAGGATGTTTATAATATAATATTTTCATTGTATTACAAAAAAGGTACTTTATGACCTTTTCGACAAAATTAAGGAAAGAAGGTTTTTTTAACTTATACGGTGGGTGTATCTATTTTCTATCATTATAACACCTTCAAAGCACCCCTTATAAGCTTATAAGAACATTTCAAAAATAAAGGTTTTATTTTCAATGGTTTCAAAATAAAAAGAGGTAATTTTTTCAAATAGTTTTCATTTCATCTATGTCAACATCATTTGATGGATTTTAAACTTGTTTAAAGTTGATTTATTATGATACAAAACATCCATATTGTATTGAAGGTTTTGTGATATGTTTGACTAGGGATGTGTTATTTTATAATATTCATGGTTTATAGATTAAGTATTGACATTTCATTTTCTAGTTTTAATATGAATGTTTATGTAATGTTTAAACCTTTTCATATGAGGAATACATTGGACATAGTAAGTGATGGGTGGAGCCGACTATAGCTTCTTGATGCATCGTTAGGTCTCATGAGACAAAATAGAGTCTTGGCACAAGGCCTTGAAAAAATATTATTTTTAGTCTTGGCACAAGGCCTTGACTATGTGGTTATGAAGTCTGTCATTATGCATTCCCTCATTATGAAATTGGATATTTTATATTACATGTGATTATTCGACTCATATAATTTACACGTGAATAAGGTAATGGCATAATTTGATTTATCCTGTCAAAATTTAGCTGAAGTTTAAGTTTAAAAGTCTTATGTTTGATTCTTATACATTTAATTAATATTTTTATTCTTATTTATGAATGTTTCTACTATATTGTTATCCTTACTGAGCATCTAAGCTCACCCCTTTGTATGTTTTATTTTTCCCAAGATTTGAAGAAGTATATTATGTCTTATGTGAAGTGATAGTCTATGGGTTATGAATGTGGCCAATGGAGACAATGTCGTTGTTGTTTTTCATTTTATAATGTAATGTAAAACTTATGAATGTATCAAGTACTTCCAAGGCTACTAATCTAATTGGTCTTTTGAGACGTCATCTTTTGTGTTCATCCAAATGTTATGTAATAATTCACCGACTCTGGGTAACTGGGGTTAGGGTGTTACAGTTAGTATAAGAGGAAGTTTATTTCCATCCTTGGAACCTTGATTTATAAAAACTCTTATTAGAGAACATTAACCTAATATAGACTTTGAGGATTAGTATAGAAGAACATTAAAGAATTGTGGTAATGTAGAGATTTGTTTTCTATGAAATAATTCCCTGTCTGGATACGAGCGGGTAGAGGAAGCACTGCCATAGATGTAACTATGTGTAAAACCCTAAAACACCACTTTGAGCTAGACTTGAATGGGAACTGGTGCACGACAATGGGCCTTGCTGCACTCTTGGTTAATACACTCCAGGGGGATATGATTAGGATAATTCAAATTTTTCATACAAACTATTATGAAGGATTTATGAGTATATACATCCTTAAAGGAATCATTATTATTGTTATGGATTATATCCATAAACTATTCAATTTATGTTATGTTTTTAATTATATAATGTGACTCATAAACTAATCTAGTGTATTCCATTGTATTGAAATAGAGCCTAGTTGAAGGAATAGAAACCATATCAATCCACGTAAACCGTGTAAGGATTTCCCCCAAACTAATGATAATTATAGTGGAGCTGGTGATGCAACTGGTACTGATCAGCTTATCACCATACCGGGACAACTCCCTCAGGATATGAATAATATCATTACCCGTATAGAGCACCCTGATCCACAACGTGGATGATAAGTATTCGACTGCTTCATCATGAAACAACCACCAACATTCAATGGAACAAAAATACATTTGTATCCGAGCAATGGATCAATTCCATAGAGAAAATATTTCATGCTTTGGGGAGTAACTAAAGAGAAAAAGTTGTCATGGTAGTTTATCGCCTCACGGGAGATGCAGATCAATGGTGGTCATTAATCCAAAACACAATGGAACATGAAGAAGTATAAAATATGGAATGGAGGGATTTTAAAGATATTTTCTTAGAAAAATACTTTCCTCTTGACCATTGAGTAGATATGGAAAAAAAAATTTGAGTCTGAGGCAAAAGGATGATGATATTTTCGGAAAATATGAGGCTAACTTTACAAGGTTAGCAAGGCATGAAATAGATTATATACATAACCCAAGGAGTAAGACTAATCAATTCTTTTATGGGTTACAACTATTTCCCTATCGAGTATTAGTCTCACAATCCTTCTAATCATATGAAGATACTGTCTCATGTACTATGAAGACATAAAAGGAATTCTCTAAGTCTTGCGACTTTAAAGAAAAGTAGGAGAAGAAGAGATCTAATGAACACTATGGAAGTGGAAATAGTGGGAAGAAATGAAAAGTTGAATATCTATCCTATAGTAAATGTAGGATGAAACACCCTGGTACTTTTCTGATAGGAATGAGAGTTTGTTACAGGTGTGGTGAAAAAGGCCACCAATATCATGATTGCAAGGGAAAGAAAGAGGTTTTCAATGTTAAATGCTAAAATTGTAGAGAGAAGGTTCATTATGCAAATGAATATCCTAAGAACCAAAGAAACATACCTCAGAAAAGTCCAAGGGAGAAAGGCCATGTTTATGTGATCACTAATGATGAGGTTGTGGCTCCAAAAGAAGTGGTGGGAGGAAATTTGATGGTTTCTTCAACTTTATCCAATGCTTTATTTGATTCCAGATCCTCAAATTGTTTAATATCTTCCCTGTTTTCAATAAAAATTAGATATTTTTAATTTCATTTAACACAGGAGTTTTCTGTCAAAATTCCTAAGGGATGTATCATTGCAATAAAGTTTTGTGAATCTGTTCCCATTAGGGCATATAAATGTTCTTTATCTAATGATCTCATCTTCATAACCATGATTGAATTTGATATAATACCTGGTATGGATTGGCTTTAAAATCATGATTGGAAAAAATATTATAAGAAGAAGGAGGTTACACTTCTCGATGATGATAAAAAGTATATTTTCTTTAGAGTAGAAATGTCACCACATGATTCTTATCTAGATCCTCCCCCAATAGCTTAGCTAAATTCAATTATTAGGGAGGAAGAGAATGAAATAACTATGGGTGACGAAAGGAATATTTAAATAGAGGACGCACCTATTGTTCCAGAATATATTTTCATGTTTCTTGAGGGTTTACCTAGACATCATCTAGAGCGAGAAAGTGTGTTTTCCATTTATTTAATGCCTGGTTTGACAACCATTTCGAAGACCCCTTATAGAATGGCCACTTTGGAATTAGTGGAGCTAATGAAACAACTATAGGAATTGTGTAATAAGCGATTTATTCACCTTAGTGTTTCTCTTTTGGGATCCCCTAGTCTTTTTTTTCTGAAAAAAGATGGATCTATGAGGTTGTGAATTGACTATAGGGAGATCAATGCTATAACACCAAAGAAAACATATCCCCTACCATGCATTGATGATTTATTCATCCAACTTCATGGAGATCAATAGTTTTCAAAGATTGACCTACTATCGGGATATCATCAGTTGTATGTGAAGAAGGAAGACATTATGAAAATAGCATTTTGAACCAGGTACGGGCATTACGAGTTTATAGTAATGCCTTTTGGGCTGACTAATACACCCTATGTTTTCATGGATCTAAAGAGCATGGTTTTCAAGGAATATCATGATGACTTTTTAGTGGTATTTATTGATGATATCTTGGTATATTACAAAAGATACGAAGATCATGAAAATCACTTGCGCATTTTTCTAATTACTCTTAGAAGAAATGAATTATATGGGAATTTTAGAAATTGTGAATTCTGTCTTCATGAAATTTCTATTCCTTTTCATATTTTCTCTGAGGATGGAATCCTTATTGATCATTCAAAGACCAATTGAATCGAAGAATGGTCAGCACCAACTAGTATAACTAAGGTATCCAATTTTTTTTGTTTAGCAGGTTATTATCGGCATTTTGCCCAAAATTTTTCTCAACTCGTTAACCCATTAACCATGACCATGCATCAATGGGTTAAATTTGTTTGGAAAAAAGAGTGAAGAATTTTTGAACGAACTGAAGAGAAGATTAGTCAATGCTCCAATCTTGACTCTACCATCAGGGAATGATGGGTTTGTTATTTATAGAAATTCTTCAAAGAAATAACAAGGTTGTGTAATTATGCAGAATGATAGAGTTATTGCCTATGCATCATGACAGCTAAAACTTCATGAACAACACTATCCCACTAATTATCTTGAATTATCAGCTGTAATCTTTTCATTGATGTTTTGGAGACACTATCTATATGGTGAAAATGTGAGATTTATACAGATCCCTTGAGTTTAAAGTATATTTTCTCACAAAAAGAACTCAACCTGAGGCAAAGGTTATGGCTTGAACTACTCAAGGATTATGATTTCACTATACACTACACCAGAGGAAGGAAAATAAGGTGGAAGATGCTTTGATCAGAAAGGATCATGGAGTTTTGAATAAGATGAGAGTTGAAAATGGTCCTATATACATGGATCTAGTAAAGTTGGATATGAGAATAACCATGAAAGGTGAAACATAAATTATTTTTCAAATGGTTGCCAAACCATCTTTACTAGAAAGGATAAAACGTTCCCAGAATGATGAGGAGGAATTTCAAAAGAAAATTAATGCTGTGAACGATTTGAGATTGATCGAATTCATATATGAAGATGGGATTTTGAAAATTGGGAAGAGTCTTTTTTTTCCAATATACGTGATCTGAATAGGGAATTGTTATATGATGCTCATAGCTCAAATTTTTTATATAAACGTAGTTAGCACTATGATGTATAGAGATTTGAAAGAACATTTTTGGTGGGATAACATGAAGAGATTGATTTCTTATTTTTTGTTAAGATTTATTGTATTCCAACAAGTGAAATCTAGAAGACAACATCCTAGAGGAGTCATGCAACCTCTTCCCATACCTGAGTAGAAATAGGATGATATTACGATGGGCTTTGTCAAGGGGCTACCAATGACTCATAGAAAAAATGTTATAATATGTGTCATGGTTGATCTTCTCACCATGTCAGCACATTTTCTTGCTATAAGATAAGATTTACCACTTGAACGTTTATCAAGATTATATATTAATGAAGTTGTAAGACTTCATGGATTACCCCTATCAAATGTTTCTGATCTTGATCCCTGTTTCACATCAAGATTCTAGAAAATTCATCAGAAATACATGAATACTGAACTTTATTTGAGCACTGCCTACCACCCTCAAACTGATGGACAATCAGAACAGACTATTCAAATCATAGGGGACATGTTGCGATTTTTCTCACATGACATTCAAGGTATGTGGGATCAATATTTACCTATGGTATAATTTTCCTATAACAATAGATTTTTTTCAATTATTTAGATGGAATCATATGAAGCGTTATATGGAAATTGATATCACGCACCATCATTTTGGGATGATGTTGGTGAAAGAAAACGTGTAGGCCCAAAACTTGCTGAAGAAATGACGGAAAAAGTGAAGGTTATCCAAACCCACATCAAAGTAGGTCAAAGTAGGCAAAAGAGCTATGCTAATAATTGAAGGAAAGATTTGGAATTTCAAGTAGGTGATCATGTTTTCTTTAAGGTATATCTTTGGAAGGGTGTTATACATTTCGGTAAGATTGGTAAATTGAGTACCAGGTACATCAGACCTTTCAAAATTATAGAACGAATTAGATTTATACCTTACCGCTTGGCTATGCCGTCAAGTCTATCCAAAGTTCATGATGTGTTCCACGTATCACTATTGATAAAATACATGCGAGACCCAATGCATATACTCACCTATGAAGAAATATAACTAGAAACTGACTTTTCTTATTGTTAAGAGCCTATCAGAATTCTTGATACTGTAGAACAAGTGCTGAGAATCCAAACGAATCGTCTGGTGAATGTTATATGGATAAACTATAGGAAGAAAGAGGCAATGTGGGAACCTGATGAACTTATGATGAAGAACCACACCAATAATTTTATGCAATAGTATTCTAGAAATTTTGAGGATGGAATTATTTTAAAGATGGAAGATTGTAACACCCCAAGCTTCCATGGTAAATTTCCCATTGCATAATGCATTATCTTGTATTGTACGCAACATGGAGTTTTAACACACCACGACCAATCAAACTAGCCATTATGAAAAGTAATTCCCACTTTTTGGAATTTTATAAATTTTATTTTTCAAAATGGACTTCATTTTTGGATTTGGAATATCAAAATTAACTTAGGGTTAATTTTTGGTATTTTTCTGAAAAATTTCAATTTTTGATGAATAGTGAAAAAACATTGTGTTATTGTTTAAAACTAACTTTTTATTTATATAATTATTTATTTTATTTAAATTTAATTTAGATAAAAATAGATACAAAATAACTATTTAATTTCAATGTAATTAATTAGAGTCATTTTATAATAAGTTTCGATATAAATTTTTTTTATTGAACTTTTTACCTTCTTTTACCCACCACAGAGTAGCATTTTCAAATTTGAATAAAACATATTTTTACAGATTTTGTGAATTTAATTTCAAAAATATTAGAGGCATGGTTGATATTAATAAGTAAAATGTGGTTCAATAAGATGAAAGTAATTTTTGGTGAATAGCACCTTTTGACTTTTATTTACAACGGTTAAAAGTAAATAAGGTAATTAAAGGTAAAAATTATATTATTATTACCCTAACACGTGTCCTACATCTATAGGATAAGTTTTTATCGACGAAAAACGTCCTTAATAATAAAATATGATCTTTTATGTCCAATTAGAGTAGATTAGGATATTTATTATTATTTTATTTAAAGAAGAGTTAAAATGGTTAAATTCAATGTTTAATAACTAAACCATTTTTAATATAGTGTTTCACATAAGATAGATTCTAATATAAAGATTAATTAGAAATATAAAACTATTTCCTAAATATTGGTATTTTATTTATAATTTTTAGACATTAAATAATTAAATTTATTTATGACACAATGATGACGCATTAATTACCTTATTAATGAATGATTAAAATAATTGATATTATAAATATCTAAAAAATATATTTTGAGACTTTTGATGAATTAAACTAATTTTATAGATTTATATGACATGTTAGGGTTTTTTTAATTAATTTTATTTCAATTAGTCATGATTTTATGACTTCAAAAAAACAAAATACCAAATAGTGTCAAAATTGACATAAAATTAGATTTCAAAACAAATATTATATTATTAATTGATATAATATTCATAAAATTATAAGGTTAGAAAAAAAGGACTTATATAATGACAGGTATATCAATAATGAACCACTTGGGGTTCTCTAGGTAGTTTATAGTATGTTTATTAACCATATTATAAAAAAATACAAAGAGACATGGGAAATGTCATACTATTTAACTAAGAGTTAAATATAAATGATAAGATTAATATGGTGACCTAAAACATTCTAAAACCTATTGTTGGAGATTTATTTCGAAACATACCCACCTTATAGTCAAAATAAATTATTCGAAGCCATTAGAAACCAAAAATTATTTTAATATAAAATAATATTTCAATCTTTTCCTAAGGTGCCCCTCACCTCTCTTATAAAAGGGAACTTGCCCTTATATCTAAATCACACATCCAAATCCATTTGGATCACCCAACCACTACCCAAATATCCTACCAGCTATCTTTCCATCATCTATGTTATTTTACTTTGGTCATAAATCCAACCTATGGTTCCCTTTTGATTAAATTAAAAGGAAGAACTCGAAGAAGAGGTAAATATTTAATCACCTCTTTCATGTTCTTTTCTTCTTCCACTTCCTCTTTTCTTGTTGTTTCAATTATAAAATAATAAAACAAGTATATTATACATTAAATGATTCTATTATAAAAATGGTACAACCATATTCATTATTCAATCCATCATATGAATGACAGAGTCATCATACGTGTGTACGTACACTTTACTGTCTCCACATTGTGGTGTTGTTATTATTCAACACATTATTATCTGGATGGGTATAATAATGATATATAATTGATTTAAATAAAAAATATATCATGTTAAGGATTTTTTATATATTATTTACCATCTATTTACTTACAATTTTAATATCAAAAGAGTGATATTGTCGCTCATGCGTACGTAAGGATTACCATCTCCATGAACGAGATAAGATTCATTTCTCCATCATAACCATTAAAGAATAATATTCATTTGATGATTAAAAATAATGTTCAAGAACATAATATAATTCTGTATATTAATCAAATACATCCTATCTATAACAAAAATATATTTTGAAACAAAACATATAAAGGAAAACAAATCAGTTATCACCTGAAACGACGATAATACTAAAATGTTATTGAAAAATAAATATTAGAAGATAATATATGACATAATATTTATTTATATGGTTCCTTTATAATTTAATAACAATTATTTAAATATTATAAAATATCTTAACGTACCCCAACCAAGGAAAAGTACAAGGTAAGGGTTAATTCTACAACCTCTTCATTACCCAAGGTTGTTTATACGTTAATATCTACTAGGACCTCTTTATAATCCATATACATGTTTCTTAAAATTAATTTCAAAACATATTTAGTATTTCCTAGACTATGGTTTAATGTAATTTATAACCATGTTTGACTTTTTATAATATGTTTATAAATGGGTATTTATGTCCTTTTCTGAATAAGGTACTTTATGAACTTTTCGACAAAATTAAGTATTGAATTTTTTTACTTATAAAGCGGGTGAGGATATTTTCCACCATTATAACACCATATAAGATTCCCTTAAAAGCTTATAAGAATATTTCCAAGACAAATGTTTTCTATTAAATGGTTTCAAAATGGAAATAGATATTTCTTTCAAATAGTTTTCATTTCATCTATGTCAACATCCTTTGATGGATTTTAAACTTGTTTGAAGTTGATTTATAATGATAAAAATCATCCATATTATATTGAAGGTTTTATGAAATGTTTGACTGTGGATGTGTTATTTTATGACATTCATGGTTTATGGATTAAGTATGGACATTTCATATGCTAGTTTTAATACAAATGTTTATGTTATGCTTAATCATTTTCATATGAGGAGTTAAATAGACTTAGTAAGTGATGGGTGTATCCTGTTATATCTCCTCAATGAATCAGTAGGTCCCATGAGACAAACTAGTGTATTGGAACAAGTCCATGACAAAATCTTTTTTGTAGTTTGGGAACAAGTCCATGACTATGAGGTTTTGATGTCTATCATTATGCATTCGATCATTATTAAATTGGATATTTGATATTACATGTAATTATTCGACTTGTAGAATATCAATGTGAATAATTAAATGTAATTATTTGATTTAATTTTTCCATATAATGCTAAACTTTAAGTTTAAAATTCTTGTGTTATAGTCTTATAAATTGCCTTAAAATGTTTATAATTATTTATGAAAGTTTTTACTATATTTCTATCTTTACTGAGAATCTGAGATCACCCCTTTCTATGTTTTATTCTTCCAAGAATGTGAAGAGGTATACTATGACAGACCTATAGGGATAGTCTATGGGATATGAATGTGGTCAATGGGGACAATGATGTTGTAGTTTTTAATTTTATAATGTAATGTAAAACTTATGAATGTATCTAGTATTTCTAAGGCTACTAAACTAATAGGTCTTTCGAGACTTGATCTTTTGTGATCATGTGTCACGACCCGCCCTCGGGGTTCGTGTCGTGACTACCCCAAGCCCGCCTTCCATAGGCCAGGGGATGGCGACTAGCACCAAGGCGTAAATCCTGGTATAAAGGGAAGGCATTGCCTTTGTAAAGTAAACAAACACCACAGAGTAAGCAAGCGAAAGTAGACACTAAGCAAAAGCAGAGTACAACTGAAAGTGAGGAAAAGTAAATGGGCCAGTATACAAAACCAAACTGAAAGTAAAGTACAACTCGAAAGGGAAAACAACAACTGAAAAGTAAAAGCCGCTACACCGAGCTTTCCACTGGAAATCCCACCTGAAGGGTGGGTACAGATAGCTCCACTGCTCCACGGGTCCCGCCGTCCGCTCCGAGCACATCCCGCCCAGTGGTCCACCTCCAGGTACCGTCCTGCTCTGCAAGCCTCAGCTAAGATCAACGCTGTCCGTCGTCTACAACCAAAAAAACGTAGTGCGGGCAAAGCCCGTGCAGGGGTGAGTATAAGCTACTCAGTAGAGACCCCGAGACCCCTGAAGGTCTGTCAAATCCACAAAGGATAAACCACGAAGAAAGGTACAATCACGAAGTAACAACCGAAATTGCTTAGGTATATGCCCATACATATACCTAAGTCATCAATTTCAAATACGCTCCATCCTCCGAGCCCAAGTACAACTCAGTCCACACAAGAAAGTAAACGTATTCCACACAGGAAAGCAAAACGTAATCCACATAGGATAGCACAACACAATCCACACAGGAAAGCAACAGGATCCAGCTCACACAGGTATAATTCTTCAAAGGACGATAAAGATGATCTCTGATCCATCTAAGTCGTCGGACCCACGAAGGATCGATAGGTAACTAACCCCCGCAAAAGACCCACACAGGATCGGGCCCACACAGGACCTGTAGGCGCTAGTTCACACAGGACCGCTGAGCATAAAGACCCACACAGGATCAGACCCACACAGGATCGGGCCCACACAGGACCTGTAGCACTGATCCACGTAGGATCGCTGAGTGCTGTAGTCGTCGTCGTCGAATCCACACAGGATCTCTGTACTGTCGTCATCGCAGTCATAGTAGCAGTAGTAGCAGTAGTAGTCACAGTAACAGTCGCAGCCAGCACTAGGGTTCCCGCACACAGCAAGCTCGTACAGGAGGGTCTGCTCCACGAGCCGAGAGGCTGATACATCAACTGTCACAAAGACTAGAGTTGATGTATCCAAAAGTTCCGTATCGTCAACAGGAACTCAACGCAACAGACGGCGCGTCGATCAGACGCCCGGTCTGAGAGTTATTGGCTTTTTCGTCCCCGGGGCCCGGTTGGTTTTTAAGGCAAAACCAACACGACCGTACTCCACCTACATCCAAACCTCGGGCGGAGTATGCCAAAAGATTCGTCTCACTAAGAGGAACAGAACAAAGCTGACGGCACGTCAATCGGACGTCCGTAGCTCAAGATATGAGCATTTCCGCTCCGAAGGCCCGGTTGGTTTCGTGAACGAACCAACCCGGCCGAACTCAAAGTGATACGAAACTTTGAGTGCGATATAAAGAAACGACCGTCTCGATATAAGGATCGTGTTGCCGCAGACGGTTCGTCAATCGGAGGTCCGTGGCTCAAGTTATGGCCAAAAGACCGAAACTGTCTCGAAAACGGGGGGTCCGGGTCCGGGCCGACCCGGCCCGACCCCCCCCCCCCCCCCCCCCTGGGTCGGCCCGAATCGAGTCGACCCAACCCGGGTCCAACCCGGCCCGGCCGGCGGCGCTGACCGGTGCGGCGGCGCGGTCCGGCGCGGCGGCGCGGCCCGGCCGGCGGCGGCGCGGCCCGGCTGGCGGCGGCGCGGCCTGGCGCCGCTTGGGTCACGCGCGGGGGGCATGGCCCCCGCATTTGGCTGGCGGCGTGGCTTTTAGCCGCGCCATTTTGTGATCCCCCCCCCCCTTCGAGGGGTCCTACTTGAGGAAACCAGGGGGGCCGGCTGCCCCCCTCAAGGAAACCGCCCCCCTCATAAATGGGGGGGGTTTAGAGCTGGTCGGGGGAATTTAATTCCCCCGGTCTTTGACCTTCCGGTCGGCCATCTGCCAGACGGTTTTTCTTCAACGGGAACGGAAAACCGGTCCCCTTTCCGGCTTCCGACGCCGGTGGCCCGGCCGCCGGTCTTCTCATTCCGCCGCGGCCCGGAACCGGCCATGGTGTTCGTCGTCCGGCGCGGTGCGACGACACCGCGCCCCTCCGCCGCGCCTTTGATTCCCTTTGACGCGGCGCGATGGCGTCACGTTCTTGATGATCCTTCCACGGCGTGGCGCGATGGCACTGCGCAAATAAGCCGGTCGAATATCCGCGTGGTGCGACGGCACCACGCCATCTTGATTCTTTCGCAAGATAAATCAACAAGAACAAAGGAGGGGGTTCGGCCGTGTTCATGCGGTCCGGCCCCCTCACGTTAAACGATTACTCATAATTAAATATCCTCACGTTAGTCATACTAGAACCACGAACAAGAATAAATAAATAAACAAATAACAACAACCCCTACCTTGGGTATAAGTTCGAAGATTTGTCAACGTTCCGCGGAAGACAACGTCGCAGATATCGGGCGTCGCGGTAATCGTTCGTCAAGACCGATGACGAAGAGGTACGTCCGAAGAGGTACATCGTTGGCGAATCTTCGTATGCCGACGAAGGAAGTCCGAGGAGGAAGCGGTGTTCCCTTTCGTTGACACAGAAGATGAAGAAGAGAGGAGCGGCGTTCTTCGTCCGAGCTTGAGCGTTCTTTGTCAAAGCTTGATCGTTCTTCGTCAAAGTTTGAAGAAAAAGGAAAAGCTCTCAAAATGGCTAAACAATTCTAACCAAATAAAATAAGAAAGAGTCTTATTTTATTCACAAACTTAACAAATCTAATTTCAAAGGTTTGAAATTCAAATAAGATAACTCCAAAATTAAATAACAATTTGTCATGTCATTTAAAGAGGGGTTAAAGGGAGTTTGAGAGAAGATGGAAGGTTTAGGTTCGTGTGGGTCCCACCACACTTAATCCTCTCAAGGGAGGTTAAGTGGGTGTGGGTCCCACACCTAACTTCCTTTGAGAGATGTTAACCAACAAAAGATAAAATAGAAAGTGTTCCACATTTTTATTCAACTTTTTATAATTCTCCCAAAAACTAACATTCGTCCCGCATTAAACGCAACTTCGGAAAAGGTATCCTTAAGCGAAAATCGGCGTTGCGAGTTCATCGGTGTCCTCGGATTTCAATTCCGAGCACCGGATCCAAAGTTAGAAATTACCGCTCGTTCGTTCACTGAACGTACCCGAGCCAAACTTCGGAAAATGATTCCTGGCACTCTGGGCCTCGGAATCAGGTGTCGTCTGAAACCGCTCTCTTGTAAAATTTCAAAGAAAATTAAGAAAAAATTTCCCTTGAATTTTACGGGTCTTTACATTACTCCCACCTCAGGGCTTTACGTCCTCGTAAAGATACATCAAGAACTAGGAAAACAAATGAGGGTACTGAGCACGCATCTGAGCCTCCCGCTCCCATGTGCTCTCCTGTAGATTCTCGTGCTGCCATCTGATACGCACAAGAGGAATCGATCGCCCACGTAGGACCCGCTCCTGTCAATCCTCTATCTCCACCGGGACCTCCGTAAAAGTCGCCCCATCATTAACTTCAAGCTCCCCATGGTCAATGATGTGCGTCGGGTCGTGCACGTATCTCCTCAGCTGGGATACGTGGAAGACGTCGTGCACCCGGTGCAACTGAGTTGGCAGAGCCAGGCGATAAGCCACATCGCCAACCCTGCTGAGGACCTGGAAGGGTCCGATGAAGCTCGGAGATAACTTGCCGCCTCGGCCAAATCTCCGAATACCACGTCGAGGTGAGACCCGCAAGAAGACATGGTCGCCGTCCTCGAACTCTAGTGGCCTCCACCTCCGGTCAGCGTATGACTTCTGCCGGCTCTGTGCTGTCCTCATCCGCTCCTGGATGACCTGGACCTTCTGTGTCGTGGCCTGGACCATCTCCGGTCCCACAAGTGCTGACTCCCCAGGGTCTGTCCAGCACAAAGGAGATCTACAAGGTCGGCCGTACAATGCCTCGTACGGTGCCATCCCGATGGTGGAGTGGTAGTTGTTGTTGTACGCAAACTCCACCAAGGGTAGGTGATCCTCCCAGCTATGACCAAAGTCGAGGACACATGCGCGGAGCATGTCCTCGAGAGTCTGAATGGTCCTCTCCGTCTGACCATCCGTATGAGGGTGAAAGGTTGTGCTCAGACGTAGCTGTGTCCCGAACGCCTCCTGTAACCCCTTCCAAAGCCGGGAATTAAAGAGATCATCTCTATCGAAGACGATAGATGATGGCACACCGTAGAGCCGCACAATCTCCTGAACGTAGAGACGTCCCAAGCTCTCCACTGAGCCATGCTCTCTGATGGGTAAGAAGTGTGCTGACTTGATGAGTCGGTCAACAATCACCCAGATGGAGTCGTGACCTCTGGAAGTGCGTGGAAGTCCAGTCACGAAGTCCATAGATATGTCGTCCCACTTCCACTCCGGAACCTCCAAGGGATGTACCAAGCCTGCTAGTACCTGATGCTCTGCCTTCACCTGCTGACAGGTGAGGCATCGAGAAACGAACTCTGCTACTGCCTTCTTCATGCCCGGCCACCAGTGATGTCGTCTGAGGTCCTGGTACATCTTTGCCACTCCAGGATGTACTGCCAAAGGAGAAGTGTGAAACTCTCTCAGCACTTCCTCTCGCAAAGCGACTGGTACCATGTTGCGTCCTCTAAAAAGGATGTCGTGCTCTGCTCCAAGGGAGAAACCATCAGGTGCCTGTCCCGAGGATATCTGCGCACGCCGTGTCTCACAGTCAGCGTCCTCAGGCTGTGCCTCTCTGACCCGCTGCAGTAGTGGAGGGGTGACTGTGAGATACTGGAGGAAGGTTGCTCCATCTCTATCCACGAAAGATATCTGCAAAGAGGCTAGCTGCTCTGTCGCCTCCTCAAGTAGCTGAATGCCCGTCCTCCTGCTGAGGGCATCGGCTACTACGTTCCCCTTCCTAGGAGTATAGACTATCTCAAAGTCATAGTCCTGGAGGAACTCGAGCCATCGCTGCTGTCTCAGGTTCAGGTCCTTCTGCGAGAAGATATACCTGAGACTCTGATGATCGGAAAAGACTATAAAGCGCTCGCCCATCAGATAGTGTCGCCATGTCTTCAGAGCGAAGACCACTACTGCTAACTCCAGGTCATGGGTAGCGTAGTTCTGCTCATGCGGCCTCAACTGACGTGATCCATAGGCGATCACTGCCCGCTCCTGCATCATAACACATCCGAGTCCGGTCCCTGATGCATCGCAGTAGACTACGTACCCTACTCCCTCCTCAGGCAACCTCAAGATAGGTGTGCTAGTCAATCTCTGTCTCAACTCCTGGAAGCTCTGCTGACAACTGTCTGACCACACGAAGGGTTTCCCCTTCTTCGTCAAAGCTGTGAGTGGTGCCGCAACTCTAGAGAAGTCTGGCACGAATCTCCGATAGTAACCATCTAGTCCCAAGATACTCCGAACCTCAGCCACGCTCCTGGGTGGCTCCCATGCTAACACAACCTCAATCTTCGCAGGATCCAATGCAACTCCCGCCTTAGAGATAACGTGTCCCAAGAAGTGGACCTCACGTATCCAGAACTGGCACTTTGAGAGCTTACCATAAAGCTGGTTCTCTCGGAGTTTGTCTAGTACAACTCACAAGTGATAGGCGTGCTCCTCCTCAGTCGTAGAGTAAATCAGAATGTCGTCGATGAAGACCATGACAAACCGATCGAGGTATGGCTGAAAGATCCTGTTCATGAGAGCCATGAACACTGCTGGAGCATTGGTTACACCGAAAGGCATAACCAAGAACTCATAGTGGCCATACCGACATCTGAAGGCCGTCTTCTGCACATCTTCGTCTCTGACTCTGAGCTGATGATAGCCTGACCTGAGGTCTATCTTCGAGAACCACCGTGCTCCCTTGAGCTGATCAAAGAGGTCATCAATCCTCAGTAGCGGATACTTGTTCCTCACTGTCACCTAGTTCAGGTGAGGATAGTCAACACAAAGCCGCAGGCTCCCGTCCGCCTTCTTGGCGAACAATATCGGGGATGCCCCAGGTGAAACACTGGGTCGGATGAACCCCTTGCCCTGCAAGTCCTCCAACTGTACCCGTAGCTCTCGAAGCTCGGTGGGGGCCATCCGATATGCTGGAGTGGATATCGGGGCTGTCCCGGGGTACAAGTCAATATAAAATTGTACCTTTCTACGAGGAGGTAGCCCTGGAACGTCGTTGGGAAAAATGTCCGCAAACTGATCCACCACTACAGGAAAACCAGGACTCCGCACGTCAACTGCTCCAAGGATGAGGCTAGACAACTGATGAGTGATGGGCTGTCCTCTCCTCCGCGGAAGTCCATCCTGTGCTGCTAAGGCTCCCTTCTCGCCGGTGAAGGTGAACCTGCTCCCGTCGGTGCATACACATCGCACCTTGCCCCTAAAACAGTCAATCTGTGCATGGACCGTAGATAGCCAATCCATGCCCAAGATGACGTCGTAAGGCCTCGACGCTGCTACAAGAAGATCCCAGCCGAAGCTCTCGCCTCCTAGAGTATTCTCACACTTCCGGCACCAGTGTGTAATCGTCGAGTCTGCTCCCGTAGGAGTCTCTAGCCGTAAGGATCGAGCCAACGGCTCTGTCGGAATCTCCGAGCTCCGAACAAGGGCAGCGGCTATGAAAGAGTGACTCGCTCCTGTGTCTATAAGTACTGCAGCAAGGGTGGAATAGACATAGATAGTACCTCGAATCATCTCGGGTGCGCCGTGGTCGTAGGCCTCTGCTGCCTGGAGTTGTGCCTGTCTCTGCCCGCCAGCTCCCTGTGGTCGGGGTGGACCTCCTGGTGGTGGTGGTGGCAGAGCCTCAAAGCGTCGCCCACCACCGGCTGCTCGTCCATCTCCTCTTCCTCGTCCTCCTCCTCCCTGCGGACCGCCACGGTCGACCCTCTGCCTCTGCCTCGGTGGTCCCTCAACTGTCTTCTGCTCCTCGGCACGGCGGGTTGGGCAGTCACGAGCCATGTGGCCCTGCCCGCCGCACGAGTAGCATTGTCTGCCTCTCGAAAGACTGGCTCCGCGCTGTGTGCCCCGCACTGCTGACCCAGTGTCCTGAGGTCATCTTCCCGAAGGTCTGGTCTGTCTGGACCCCTGAGTCATCCGTCGACTGCCTACTGCAGATGACTCTTCCACGTGCCGCCCTACGGTGGGTCGCTGCGCTGGTGTAGACTCAGCAAGGAAGATCTCGATCAGAAGGGCCCGCTCCAGTACTCCTGTCTGAGTCGGTATGCTGAGGGAGATCAGTGATGCCCTGATCTCGTGTCTCAAACCCTGCTCGAAGGTCCGGGCCCGGAAGAATGGGTCCCGTACCATGTCGGTCGAGTAGCGCGAGAGATCAGTAAATCTCGCCGAGTACTGAGCGACCGTCATGCTGCCCTGCCGCAGTTGAAGAAGATCCTGGATACGCACCGCACGAAGGGTGGCTGGGACGAACTCTGAGCGGAAGAGGCTCTCAAAGTCCTTCCAAAGTAGAGATGCCTCATCATGCACCTGGAGCATCAAGCTCCACCATCGTCCTGCTGCTGCGTGTAGTAGGCTCGCAGCGAGGATCACCATGAGGTCTGCTGGTGTCCTCACTAGCCTAAACACACGTACCACTGCCTCCAGCCAGTCCATTGCTGTCTGGGGATCCGTCTCCCCGCGAAACCTGGGTGGTCGCTGGCGCTGAAACTCATGCAGTGCGCTGAGGCGACGTGCATCGTCAGCGGCTGGTGCTGGAAGTATCGGTGGCTCGACGGGTAGAGCTACCTCCGGTTCCACTGCTGACAAAGGGCCCTGCACCGAGGCCTCGTCGCTCGGTGGGCTGTCGTCACACTTGACTCTCGGAACCCTAGCTGGTTGCCGTCGTGGGGCCATCCTGAAAAAGAAACAGGTGCGCCACGGTCAGAACAGTATACCTGGTGAGCTGATATAAGTAATCACAAAGAAAACTTTGAAACACACACGCAATCAATGTTTTCGTGCATTAAGTCGGAAATCAGAAGTCAGGGTCCTGGTGTACGGATACGTCGGCCACCGCACCAACACTGGACTCCCTGGACTGATAACCACACTCAATACGCTAAACATTATTGCTTCACATAGAAAAGATCAGAGTTCACGGTAGAACTGAAGTCCTCTGATACCAATTTGTCACGACCCGCCCTCGGGGTCCATGCCGTGACTACCCCAAGCCCGCCTTCCATAGGCCAGGGGCTGGCAACTAGCACCAAAGCGTAAATCCCGATATAAAGGGAAGGCATTGCCTTTGTAAAGTAAACAAACACCACAGAGTAAGCAAGCGGAAAGTAGACACTAAGCAAAAGCAGTGTACAACTGAAAGTGCGGAAAAGTAAATGGGCCAGTATACAAACCCAAACTGAAAGTAAAGTACAACTCGAAAGGGAAAACAGCAACTGAAAAGTAAAAGCCGCTACACCGAGCTGTCCACTGGAAATCCCACCTGAAGGGTGGGTACAGATAGCTCCACTGCTCCACGGGTCCCGCCGTCCGCTCCGAGCACGTCCCGCCCAGTGGTCCACCTCCAGGTACCGTCCTGCTCTGCAAGCCTCAGCTAAGATCAACGTTGTCCGTCGTCTGCAACCAACACAATGTAGTGCGGGCAAAGCCCGTGCAGGGGTGAGTATAAGATACTCAGTAGAGACCCCGAGACCCCTGAAGGTCTCTCAAATCCACAAAGGATAAACCACGAAGAAAGGTACAATCACGAAGTAACAACCGACATTGCTTAGGTATATGCCCATACATATACCTAAGTCATCAATTTCAAATACGCTCCATCCTCCGAGCCCAAGTACAACTCAGTCCACACAGGAAAGTAAACGTATTCCACACAGGAAAGCAAAACGTAATCCACACAGGATAGCACAACACAATCCACACAGGAAAGCAACAGGATCCAGCTCACACATGTATACTTCTTCAAAGGATGATAAAGATGATCTCTGATCCATCTAAGTCGTCGGACCCACGAAGGATCGATAGGTAACTAACCCCCGCAAAATACCCACATAGGATCGGGCCCACACAGGACCTGTAGACGCTGGTTCACACAGGACCGCTGAGCGCAAAGACCCACACAGGATCGGACCCACACAGGATCGGGCCCACACAAGACCTGTAGAACTGATCCACGTAGGATCGCTGAGTGTTGTAGTCGTCGTCGTCGAATCCACACAGGATCTATGTACTGTCGTCGTCGCAGTCACAGTAGCAGTAGTAGCAATAGTAGTCACAGTAACAGTCGCAGCCAGCACTAGGGTTCCCGCACACAGCAAGCTCATACAGGAGGGTCCGCTCCACGAGCCGAGAGGCTGATACATCAACTGTCACAAAGACTAGAGTTGATGTATCCAAAAGTTCCGTATCGTCAACAGGAACTCAACGCAACAGACGACGCGTCGATCGGACGCCCGGTCTGAGAGTTATTGGCTTATTCGTCTCCGGGGCCCGGTTGGTTTTTAAGGCAAAACCAACCCGACCGTACTCCACCTGGATCCAAACCTCAGGCGGAGTATGCCAAAAGATCCGTCTCACTAAGAGGAACACAACAAAGCTGACGGCACGTCAATCGGACGTCCGTAGCTCAAGATATGAGCGTTTCCGCTCCGAAGGCCCGGTTGGTTTCGTGAACGAACCAACCCGGACGAACTGAAAGTGTTCTGAAACGTTGAGGGCGATATACCGAAACGACCGTCTCAATCTAAGGATCGCGTTGCCGCAGACGGTTCTTCAATCGGAGGTCTATGGCTCAAGTTATGGCCAAAAGACCAAAATTGTCTCGAAAACGGGGGGGTTCGGGTCCGGGCCCACCCGGCCCGACCCCCCCCCCCCTGGGTCGGCCCGAACCGGGTCGACCCGTCCCGGGTCCGACCTGGCCCGGCCGGCGGCGGATCGGCGCGGCCTGGTGCCACTGGGGTCACGCGCGGGGGGCATGGCCCTTGCATTCGGCTGGCGGCGCGGCTTTTAGTCGCGCCATTTTGTGAACCCCCCCCCCCCCTTCGAGGGGGGCCTGCTTGAGGAAACCAGGGGGCCGGCTGCCCCCCTCAAGGAAACCGCCCCCCCTCATAAATGGGTGGGTTTTAGAGCTGGCCGAGGGAATTTAATTTACCCGGCCTTTGACCTTCTGGCCGGCCATCTGCCAGCTGGTTTTTCTTCAACGGGACCAGAAAACCGGTCCCCTTTCCGGCTTCCGACGCCGGCGGCCCGGCCGCCGGTCTTCTCATTCCGCCGCGGCCCGGAACCGGCTGCGGTGTTCGTCGTCCGGCGCGGTGCGACGGCACCGCGCCCCTCCTCCGCGCCTTTGATTCCCTTTGACGCGGCGCAACGACGTCGCGTTCTTGATGTTCCTTCCACGACGCGGCGCGACGGCGCTGCGCAAATAAGCCGGGCGAATATCCGCGTGGTGCGACGGCACCACGCCGTCTTGTTTCTTTCGCAAGATAAATCAACAAGAACAAAGGAGGGGGTTCGGCCGTGTTCATGCGGTTCAGCCCCCACACGTTAAACGATAACTCATAATTAAATATCCTCACGTTAGTCATACTAGAACCACGAACAAGAATAAATAAATAAACAAATAACAACAACCCCTACCTTGGGTATAAGTTCGAAGATTTGTCAACGTTCCGCGGAAGACAACGTCGCGGAGGTCGGGCGTCGCGGTAGTCGTTCGTCAAAACCGATGACGAAGAGGTACGTCCGAAGAGGTACGTTGTTGGCGAATCTTCTTATGCCAACGAAGGAAGTCCGAGGAGGAAGCGGCATTCCCTTTCGTTGACACGGAAGACGAAGAAGAGAGGAGCGGCGTTCTTCGTCGGAGCTTGAGCGTTCTTCGTCAAAGCTTGAGCGTTCTTCGTCAAAGTTTGAAGAAGAAGGAAAAGCTCTCAAAATGGCTAAACAATTCTAACCAAATAAAATAAGATAGAGTCTTATTTTATTCACAAACTTAACAAATTGAATTTCAAAGGTTTGAAATTCAAATAAGATAACTCCAAAATTAAATAACAATTTGTCATGTCATTTAAAGAGGGGTTAAAGGGAGTTTGAGAGAAGATGGACGGTTTAGGTTCGTGTGGGTCCCACCACACTTAATCCTCTCAAGGGAGGTTAAGTGGGTGTGGGTCCCACCCCTAACTTCCTTTGAGAGAAGTTAACCAACAAAAGATAAAATAAAAAGTGTTCCACATTTGTATTCATCTTTTTAAAATTCTCCCAAAAACTAACTTTCGTCCCGCATTAAACGCAACTTCGGAAAAGGTCTCCTTAAGCGAAAATCAGCGTTGCGAGTTCATCGGTGTCCTCGGATTTCAATTCCGAGCACCGGATCAAAACATAGAAATTCCCGCTCGTTCGTTCACTGAACGTACCCGAGCCAAACATCAGAAAATGATTCCGGGCACTCTGGGCCTCGGAATCATGTGCCGTCTGAAACCGCGCTCTTGTAAAATTCCAAAGAAAATTTAGAAAAAATTTCCCTTGAATTTTACAGGTCTTTACATCATATCAATTTTATGTAATAATTCACCGAATCTTGGTAACTATGGTCAGGGCATTACATATTTGTTAAAATATGAGTTTTAACTGATGATATATGAATAAAAGTGTAGCATAATCCATGAAAAAAATGATTATGAAATGTTCTTATGTCTTATCATAATCTAGTTTCATAAAAACAAACTCCATTTTTTCCTTTATAATGTTGTTTCAGATCTCAATATACTTTTAATGTGAGTGTGGAACCAGATTGTTTATTAACATAATGGAACTCATATTTTCACCTTGAATTTATATTGGTTATTATACCCCTTCTATTGTATCTTTCAACTATTAATTCATCCCAAATAGCTTTATACAATCCATATTAGCTGGAATATATTGTTCCTATGATGTTCTCATTGATAAACAGTACTTCTCTATACTCAACCATAAAAATTGATTACTTACAATGAATAAAGCTCATCCACTTTTATATTTTCATCTGAAAATACCACCATCTCGATAAGAATAATAATAATCCTATAAAACTAAATTTTTTAATTATATTATGGAAAAACCATATTTCAATGTTCCATGTTCATATATCAGTATTTTTTATTTCCTCGAGGTTGTATTCCTTTGAAAATTTTATAAAACATGCTTCTGAAAGAGTAGGATAAAATATTATAGGCATTTTTTCTGTAAACCACAATTAACATCAAATGATTATTTTATATAATATTATGTTTACTCCCTTATTGTCCCCATGGTTTCCTAGTTTTGTTCAAATTTATGTCGAAGTTGAAAATGGTTTTCATTTTATTATTATGAATTTATTTAGTATATCTCTAGTATACTATACATGTCATATATATATATATATACATGTTATCCTCTTTTTATTTGCATTAAATCCCAAAAACTAAGCCAATTCTCCCATAGTTTACATTTTAAATATCAAACACATAAACTATTAAATTTAATCCAAAAAATTCAATTTAATGTTATTGAAGAAAATTTAATTCATATAAACCAACATCATAATGTATTTCCCATATAAAACATTCCCATTAAGGTTTTGATAAACCCTTCCTCTCTTGTAATGCTATTTTCTTCAATAGGAGTCCAGTCATGCATAAATTGTATGTGGTTCTTACTCCTGGCCCTATGATGACCTTTTAAATCTCTAAAAAATGAATTATTATTTATAATAATAAATAATATTGGTTTTTCAATATATACTTATTCATTCAAAATTCCATTCAAAAATATCATATTTACATCTATTAAGTAAACTATGAACTTTATTTAAATAATCATTTCCAAAAAGAGTCTTATTAATTAAATTAATGCCACTAAGGTGAATGATTCATCATCATTAACTCCTTTAACCTAGACATATCTTTTATAAACTAGCATTACATTATTCTATACCATACATTCACATTAATTAATCATCAATATCTGATATTTGAGTAGTGTGCTTCATTT
This sequence comes from Viscum album, assembly GCA_963277665.1. Taxonomy (NCBI): domain Eukaryota; kingdom Viridiplantae; phylum Streptophyta; class Magnoliopsida; order Santalales; family Viscaceae; genus Viscum; species Viscum album. The sequence continues at coordinate 701,720,322 of OY728139.1, forward strand.
ATCTTATCCACTATTTCTATATTGGTTCCAATTTATCTCCCATAAACATAATATGATCAACTATATTTCTAATTCTTCTTTTTTTACCCATGATTTGTCTCTCATATTCATAGTTTTCATCTATTTATTCATCTTACAAATCATACACAATCAGAGGTGGTTTAGATTCTTATGAATTCCCAATTACCTCTTCTTCTTATGTATTCACTTCATTAGGGAAAAAAGTTTTAGAATTGCCTTTTTTCATTCTCATCATCTTTCACATGGATAATTTGACTAATTTTGTAGAGACTTTAGTAAAAAATAATTATAGGCTTAAAATTTTATAAATAATGTAAAAATATTCTTTCATACATTGAATCACAATAATTTCTCCTATTTGCCTTTTTATTCTGAATGAACCATTTTCTTATAAATACTCAAGAGTTAATCAATTAGACTGTCCTATCACTCCAGATTCTGATAGTGTCTATAATTCCATAATACTATAATATTCTTCATTATGAGTATATAAATACACTTACACTAATTCATTCAAAATAATGGAAAAAGATTCTACTTTTATCAATGATAATGGATTCCTCATTCTATAAATAATTTTATAAACATATTATTTACCATTTTATTCCACATACCCATTAATCCATATTATTTAGGAGTCATTACCATGGATAATTATTTATTTATTCCATTTTTCTCTAGATATTTTTAAACTTCAATGGAATTATGATTAGTTCCTTTGTATGACCATAGATTCTTCATCATTTATCAAGATTTGTTATTTCTATTATTCAAAATCATTTAATGCAATAAAATTCTTATGTCATCGAACACATAAAAATAGCATTTACCTTTTTTATATATTCATCAATAAATATAATGAATTTATTTTCACCATAAGATTTAACCAAATTTATTGGAGCACATATATCAATGAGGATAAATTTAATAAAATTATATGCTCCCTTGTTCTTTGGAGGGAAAGTGTCTCTCTTCATTATTCAAAAATTAAAAAAAAAAGATTATATATATTCCTTATCAATGAATACATTTAAATAACATGTTTCAATGTTGAAATATTTTCAATACTTTGTTGATTAATGTAGCTAGGACTTTGGTTTCGTAAACTATTATCGTCTTCCATGGTACAGAGATAGGTATTTACCTTTTTGTCAAGCTAAATATCAACAAATATCCCTATTTTATCATATAATTATAATTAAGATCTAGCTTTATATACCACACCACTTGAATGAATGTATTATAAATGAGATAAACTCTATTTAAACTCATTTTAGTGGGTGTTACTCAATAACTTCATCCTCATTTCTATCCAACACCTTTATCATGAGTTTAATTCAGATTTCATTTCTTAAATTAACATTACATCTTATAGGAATATTATTTTTTGGATTTTTTTGGAATTAAAACTCACTATAATATCCATTACATATTATTAGACAACTATAATTAATATTTCTTACCTTTATACAATGAAAACCTTCATGGGGTAAGATAGTCTCAAACAATGCTTTGAATATTTTAAACATCCTTTCTAAAAGTAAAATGAAATTATCACATACATCTAATTCATTTTTAATATATTGAACCACTTTATTCTCTATATAATTTCATGAAATTTCATTAGAAAAATATTCTCAATAACATTTTGGATTCACCAAGATTTCATATGTGACATGTTTACTATATATTCTATCAAATGACTATTCACCTAGATGTATTTTCTCATATGACTAAAATTTTGTATTGTAAATTGGAAATCGTATAAATATGATACATTTCACTCTATCATCATATTCCATCTCAGGCTAGGTCCATGAATAATTACAACAATATAAATTAGAACATGGAAGTAACTATTAATAAATTCCCTTCAAATAAGCTCTAAGTCAACAAATTTATTTTAAATAACGTCAAAATTTGAATCATCCACATTGATATTGCCTTTATAAATAGTAATAATCATTTCCCAAATTTCATTGGATGTTGTGAAATGAAATACTTATAAATATAACTGTGATTTGATAACAATCTTGATAATAAATTAGGTTCCCAAGAATCATCATTCCGAAAATATCTTGTCTACATCTATGATTAATTGTATTATAGAATCACAAACATTATTTCCATGAACTGATGTAAAATAAACACAAATCTTAAGATATCATAAATGATATCTTATTATATTATTATAAAACTAATAAATAAAATCATCAAATAAGTTCAATCATTTTCCATTAATTGAAATCTATAAGATGGAAACTTCATTAAGAATATTATTCAAGAAAATAAATTTTTTAACAATTACCTATTATTGTACCCTATGATTAATATTGAATTACTAAGTGGTGGGTGAATTATAGGGACCTAAAATTTATCATTTTCTCTAGCTTAATTGGATTTTATGTTTTCATTTAAAAATATATCTTGAATTCGTATTGTTGAACACACACAAGAGAAACAAAATGATGAATTATAAATAAGAACAAACAAAAAAATAATTTTTTAGTTCACCCGCACTAGGATAGATCCAATGGGTGAATGTTAAAAATATATTTATATGATAATTAATCACTTACTCAATTTTTTGTGATTAAAAGATTTTGGATATGATCATTTCATATCCAAGGTCAACAACATCTTCCTATATTATAATACAAACATCTCAAGAGTGTTATAAACAATAATAATAACAGACAATGCATACACACAAATATTTTAACAAATGATATATAACCAAACAAAAATGGGTGTTATCAACAATTTAATGTTATTATAATCAATATCATCACTCATATGATTAATTACTATCTCTTTCAGGTAGTATGTTGAATTTAATCATATGTGTCACACTTTAATTCATAATTCCATATCACTGATGAAATCCACTACCAATTACATCTCATTTCCTTTACATTATATATTCAGTATCCCTCTATGGGATTTTGTTATTTACTGTAAAACTAATAACATTATATCCAGAGAATTTTATTTTTAAAATTCAAAAATCAATTTACAATAATCTTTTAACTTTCTCTTCATAAAGTCCAACCATAGATTCATCTTCAAGTACATCTCCTCCATAAATTTTCATTGTATCTATTGAAATCCATTACAAACCATTCAAAAAAATTATGAAGTGAAAATCAATATAATTGAACATAAAATCTAGTTATTCCAAAACATGTTGTGTCTTATGTTCAAAACCCGCCATGTTTGGGAACCAAATCTGACTGATCATGGAGTATAATTCAAAATTCTCTAGTGAATCACATCCTTATCATAATGTCAAATTGAAATTATTTTAACCTTGATGACTTACCAATTTATTATTTAAATACCATGTACTTGATGCTTGATACATCTTCCTCCATGACATAATACTTCTTCAACAACCCATCTAGCATAGAGATTGTTTTAATGAGAAACATTATGGATCATAATGTGGTATGAATATTGTTTCCATTTTAGTTTCTTTTAAAAACATCACAACTTTTCTATTTTATAGAAAAACCAAATATATATCATATAAAATTAATGTTTTAACACTTTGCATCATTTACCTCTTCCAGTATACATTCTTCATACAATGAAAATTATATTTTCCCATTATTGAAAACATGCATGTAAGCCACCAAGAATCTGACCAAAATGTTTAAGATGATATGTTTTCCCAAAGGAATAGAATCTAAAAGAAACATCAAATATCCTTTCATAAAAAACATGAGCATTTTATACGAGAATGCATCTAGTTTTATGATGAATCTAAAGAACCTATGAACATACTATTCTATCTATTATCCTTATCCACCATGGTTTGTCCATACACATCATAAAATAGTGAATGGTGTAGAAAATTCTCTTATAATAGTATTCTCTCTAACATTCAACAACCACATTCAACATCAAAAATCAATATTCCAATTCCAATATATTTATAATTGAAATTAAATATAATTATAATTTATTCTTGCGACATGAACCTATTATGTTAATGGAATTGATGAACTATTTTTTCAATCATTATGTGGATTCCATTATGATGGCCTTTATCTATAATATATCGACAACCTCGCTATATTATGGGGTGCATGATGAGAAATTTCATATTTACAAAGACATATTAAGAGTCCAAATTCTATATACTATTATGTTAAATTGAAATATCTAGATCTGAGAAGTAATGATTAATGGGCTTGTTGTCTCTGAATATTGGATATCAGTAGATCTTGAGAATATAAAAAAGAAATTTTCCTAGGAAGTCTCTAATAATTACATTAATAGTTTGATATTTTTGGACCTTTCAGGTAATTATAATAATTGTTTCATCTAAATCTCTTGTCTATTTTTACATTTGAAAATAGTAACTAGGAAGATTGATAATTTTTAGTGGTATGGTAAATGTTTGGCTAAATTTTAATAGATAAATAAAATTTTAAAATCATTAATGTTTCTCATCCCATCGAATCCTATGATTTATCATAAGGTATATAGTCAAATATCCATTAGGGGAATCATTTCATGACATTTTAAAGACTCATTACATTAAGAATTCTATTGTGTTATAGAAAGGTTTACTTATCTAACAGAGACGATGTTGTCTGAATATGTTCATTAATATTGAGGTCAAATATGTTTAAAGAATGTCACAAATGTTGGTATTTTCATTAATCTTCATGAATGTTCTAGAATAATTGATAATTACTCGAAGAATTTTAGTTGATAAAGAAAAACCAATTTCAGTTCCTTCCATTTTTCCTGTTGATTTTGAATATAAAGAGGAGTGGAAAAAAATTAACAAACACTATTGGTCCGTTAAAAATCATACAAACTATTTTATATTTGATAGAGTTAGAAGCTTGGTTGGACAGTATTTGATGTTAATGTACAACAGAATGCGTTATGTTAAGAAGAGTTAAATGATTGAATGTGTTGATCTGTGTTATCATATAGATAGTTTATGAAAATAAATCAGATGCAGGTATCTGGAAATTTATCCCAGATAGTTATTTTAATATATATAGATTCTAAATAGTTTTAGAGCTACATTGGTTTATATTCATCAGGCATAGTTTATAACAATGGCATAAAATGGTGAGGATCACTAAATATATAATATCATGTGATGTCTAATGGCACACTGGAGAGAAATTTCCAGATGGAAGAATTCATCTAATGAAAATTTGGATGAAATTTTAGGAAGTAGTTTACTAAGATTCATATTATTATATTTGGCCAATTTGATAATTTGATAATTTTAATTGATGATATTTAATATGCTCATTCATATATAGAGGAACATCTGACTCTACTAGATGTTTTCCCATGATTGTTTCACTTGTTATTAATAGTGAATTTCTATTGACCATTTAGATTCATCGTGGAAAGGATGTAGGTTCTCATAGTGATAATAAACATTGTATATATTGTTTTCCTTTCATTACATTGTTATCATTTCTTGGATCTGTCATTTTATTACAAAGTATATAAGGATAAAAACTCTTATAAGATTCATGGTTTAATTTCTATCTAATAATAATATTGAAAATTTCACTACTAATTTAACCTCCCATCACTGTGGTTCTCACAATCCTATGGGACATCAATTTGTATTAGAGTAAATGTTACACATATCATATCATCATCATGGAAAACATAATATCCATGAAAAACATGGATATTACTACCATTTCAACAAAACATTGTCATGCTTGAAAAAATAGAATGATTCCCTGTAAGAAACCGGTTCTTATTTTTGAGGTACGGGTTTCTTCTTTTCTCTTTTCCTTAGGTGTTTTTGAGAAAATAAGGAAAATGGGGAACAATCCAAAATTTTGGAAGTACACGCCATGTACTTTTCAACACGTCATGTACTTGTGGCTGTGTTGAATTAGTACCCATGGTGTGTAGCCATATCAGCGACGAAGTGTGTAAAAACCGAGTAAACGTCGTGTAGTAGATATTTACATGCCGTGTACTTAGTCGGCAGGTGAATATTAATGTGGTTCCCAGTTGGGTGATAGTACACACTGTGTATAGAGGAATACACGCCGTGTACCCATGTCAACAGATAAACAGTTCCATACTAGCGAGAAGCCTCCAGTGGAACAGTTAAAAAATGGAAAGTACACGTCCTGTACTTGAGAGTACATGCCGTCTGTTTTGTTTCTTTCGCTTAAATCGTGTAGTAGCCTCCTCTGTTCACAGAGGACGCTTAGAACCGGAGGGAGGCTCGGGATGGACGGCCGGATCGTCGAGGAGCTCCAGATCGAGTACCGAGAATCCGTCTTCTACATCGTCAATCTCCCTGGAACCGTATGGGTAAGCCCTCTCCTCTCCTTGGGTAGCTCTTACCAATTATTTCCCGAGGGGATGTTTTTTACAATTGAACGGGGATTTTATTATCCCAGATCTACATCGTTCTTGGACGTTTCTGGAATCGTCGTTCGTGTATACCATTCAGGGGCATTAAATGTAGGTGGCTTGGTGCTTAATTTCCAACTGTTGTGTGTTTGTGTGTTTATTTTTGTGCTACGAACCCATGTTGGAGGGTCGTGTGGCTGAGGTCTTGGATGTTTAAATACCTAGAATTATATAGGTAATTAAATGTCATAATAAACTGGTGTTTGGGATCACTGCTTGGATCCAGGACCACCCCAGGGGTGTGTTCCTCTGTTTAGCTGTTTGGCTAGGATACCCGAGGGTATGCCATTAAAATAATGTTTATTAAATTGCCTTGAGTGGAGTTGAATGTGAATTTCTTATTTACATTTTTGTTATGGCCCGGTTACTTGTGCCTGAGGGCAGTGTTCTTTTTAGCCTAAGGGAATTGTTGTTTTTCCTGAGGGCAGTGTACTGCTTAGCCTAAGGGAAAGGTCCTATTTCGCCTGAGGGAAAATTTTAGTATGCCTGAGGGAAGTGACTTTTATGCCTGAGGGTGACATTTCGTACAACTGAGGACAATATCTGTTATGCCTGAGGGAAATGCCTGAGGGCAAGATTCTGATTACCTGAGGGTAAGGGTTTGTGTGTCTGTGGACACTGACTGTTTACATAGAAAATTGACTGTGGTGGTTTTCCTTATACTGAATTAATAAATGAATATTAAAATGGCAACATAACTGGTAATGTTAGTTACTTTTGAGTCCTGCATAGTTTATTGATTTTACATTTCCACACTGTTGTTTCATGGCTACAAACAGTTGAGCATGGGCCTTTGGTGGGTACCTACTGAGATTTATTTCTCACACCCTGTTTGGTTCATGTCTTCACCCCAAATAGATTACATTTCTACAGGTGTGGATAAGGTCAAGGGTCCCTATACAGGTTATTGATTGCTACTGAGGAGTAGTGGAGCATGGGACCGGGCTTAGGCTTGTGATGCTACCGGTTGTTTGTTTTTTGATGTAATCTGTATTGTACTGACCTGTATTGTTGTGTAACATGTTTTGGATGTTTTCTTAGAACATGAGGCATGTTGCATCATCATATATAACTGTTGGTTATCTTTTACTGTATTTGTGTATGTATGGTTTATTGATTTTGATGATGTTTTATTTTTTATCATGTATTCCACCGTGAAACACTTTAAAAAATGAGGGCATAGTTTCCCCACTATCAGAACTGGGCCCACGCTGCTAGTCGGCAGCCTCTGGCATTTGGGGAAATGCAGTTGAGGTCATGTGACCAACCGGGTTCGGGGAACTCGTGGAGTGGTACCTAGATCTGGGATGTTACAACGTGGTATCAAAGGAGTTCTTTTATTTACTTACTATTTGGAGCCTTAGTCAGGGATATGAAAAGAACGGTAGTTGGTTATAAGCTGTGCCCGGGCGTAGCTAACCCATGTATAGGGAAAAGCTAATTTACCTCATGTTTTAATTTATTTGATTTTTCAATTTTACAGTTGAATTTATTTTCACCGAGGGGTGACACACTTGTATTGTGTTGTTTATATTTTATCCATGGGTTCTATAAAGTTGCAACCCGATGAGATGAGGGTATCCCATCTCATGAATCATTTAGGCACATGCTAGGAATCACATTCCATGAATAGTTCCATGCCACATAGTTTCATTAGAAATTTCATGTTGTTGTGAAAGATGTTGTGCTAGCAAAAGTATGCTATTGTGATAGCTGCTTGGATAGATACCTGCTATTTGATAGGGTATTATTGTGTGAGACTGTTTATCGAATGGAAACCAAACATTATTTTTTTGGGAGTATGGTCCCTCATTGACTGAAATTTTGTGTATCATTAGGTGTTTATCCAGTTATAACACATATAAGATGGCAACTTGTTGATTCGCAGGGAGTATGGGCCCTCACGGATCAGAATTTGGCACTTAAGTGGTGTTTTTTAGTATTTTCTGGGTTCCGGAGAAGTTTCTGATGCATACTGTCCATAAAACCAGTATACACACCATGTAGTACCTTAAACACCCCGTGTATGTCCTTCTGTTTGGGAAGGAAAGAAAACTTTTTGAGTACACACCGTGTACCCTAAGTGCACGCCGTGTAGTCTCTTCTAGGGTCATAGGATTTGTGGTAGTGGACATGGGGAAGGGAAGTTCTTGGGGCGAACATGTCGTGTACCGTAAGTACACTCCGTGTAGTATTGACCCAGATTCCACCCATGTAACTAACAACACGTACAGGTGTGACCTTAATATAAACACGCCGTGTCCACTATGGAACACGCCATGTAGTTTGACCTGGGATCCAACTGTTTAACTAACAACATGGGTCGGTGTAATCCTTTTGTGTACACACTGTGTGTATATGGAACACGCCGTGTAGTGTGAGGTGTGTATCCGGCCGTGTAACTAACAACACGGGTAGGCGAAGCTCGTCTAGTACACGTCGTGTACCTATGGGACACGCCGTGTAGTCTTGCTCGAGGACAGACCGTGTGGACTTAGCCATGTGGCTGGGAAGACGAGGTGGTGTACACACTGTGTGTGGGTGTAACACGCAGTGTAGTATCAAGCCGAGTAGTCGGCTGTGTCACAAACGACACTGACAGTTGGAAAAGTACACAATACACGATGTGTAGATTATATACATGCCATGTAGTTTTGTTTAACGGGAGCTGAGTGGCTTGGCCATGTAGAAGGACCCGGGAAGGGGAAGAAAAGTTAGGTACATGCCATGTAGTTAGTATACACACCGTGTAGTCTTGTTGTGCAATTTTGAATTCATTCCTCCTCCTGTTCCCATTTCTATTCCATCGTCTTCATACTGTAATAATCCTGATCTATGGTGTGCTCTTGACCATGTAATGTCATGCTGCCGAGACGTTCATGTGTTTTTTTTTTCAGGAGAGTGGCAATGAGTATACTCCAGATATAGTGGGCCATGGTCTATAATTTGATCCTCCAGTATAGCTAGATGCGGCGCCAGCCGTAATACCGGACACAGACGTGGAGGCACAGTCCCGCGAAGGATTTACGTGGTTCTTAAAGACCTTTTAGGGAGCACTGTCGGCTGCCACATATATGGTAGAGTTCACACGTATCATCCAGCAGTAGCATCCACCTACATTTTTACGGGATGGCGGACCACAGGCTGTAGAGACTTCGATGGGGTCTATGTAGACTATTTTTTAGCACCTAGAGACGCCTCCAGGGCAGAGGGTCAACCTCACGACTTATATGCTGTGTGATTCCGCCAAGAGGTGGTGGGATGTTAACACCTAGTCAGAGCATCACAGAGACATGGCGTGGGACGATTTCCAAATAGCCTTCTATGGATCCTTCTTCCCAGAGACTCTAAGGTGAGATCAAGCTCGAGAGATCATGAATTTTTAGTAGGGATCTATGTAAGTGTTGGATTATTCTTCATGTTTCACCAATAATCATCATTTTTTCCCGTTCTAGTGGGCGATGAGACGCTGAGAGCCAGACGCTTTGAGGATGGTCTTTGATATGACATCTGAGCACTGTGGAATGTTTTTAGGTTTCCTTTAGTACAAGCTATTGTGAACCAGGTTCTGATTACAAAGAGGAACCTGCAGGATGCTAGTGGTGCAGTCCAGGGTGTTTTGGCATAAGTTTTGGGTACTATTTTTGCTTGTAAGAGGAAGCGACACATGGACTTCTCTCACAGTGGAAGTACCATCGAGGAAGTTTCTTTAGTGGGTCATGTCAGGTGATACCAGTGTGGTAAAGAGGGGCACAAGAGACCGCAGTGTCCACGTGATCTAGTGGAGTATCGATCTTGCGGCACGATAGCTCATTTGTAGCGCTTTTGTAGGGTGTTTATACCAGTGGAAAGTGAGAGGGGTTCTGTATAGACTCCGCGCGCGGGAGAAGGACCAGTAGCTTCTTACCAGTCGGGAAACTGGAATACGTCAGGGCGTGCAGGAAGAGATGGTGGTTGTGGTTGTGTTAGCTAGACACCAAGATCTCAGAGGCAACAGGGTGGGACAGCTCAGAGTAACCAGGCTGTGTCACAGGGCCGAGGAACTGGGTAGGCATATGCAGTACAACATACCCAACATGAGCAGGATCTCGAACCATCTACTATTATAGGTACTATTCTAGTAGCTTATATCTTTTCTCCATTACTTTTTAATACAGGTGCTACACATAGTTTTATATCTTTGCCTATTGTGGAGAGCCTTAGGATTGGTGTTTCTTCTTCTTCTGCTGTTATGACGCTAGACACTCCGTTTGGGACTAGAACGGGTGGTGTGTGTCACTGCAAGGAGTGCCCCCTTGAGGTTGGTGGGTGTCACTTCTTTTGGGACCTCTATGTCTTAGCGATGACGAGCTGTGATGTCATTCTCGGGATGGACTGGTTGGTTCCTTTTCGAGCCTTTGTGGATTTCTATCGTCGCGGGGTGAGTTTCACATCCCCAGAGAGCTAAGAGTTTATATACAAGGGAGAATGGGATGTTCAGGAGATTCGATCAGGACTAGAGCATCGTGGGTGAGGTGGAGTCACAGCCCAGATTGCGAGTTTATATCTAGATGATTAGGGGACTTGTCAGAAGGATTTCCCTCCAGTGGTTGATCGTTTTAGGGATGTCTTCCCGGACGAATTTTCTGGTCTACCTCTAGAGCATGAGGTGGATTTCTCTATTGAGCTTGTTCGAGGAGTAGCACTGGTATCCATTCATCCTTACAGGATAGATACACCTGAGTTGCTTGAGCTCAAAAGGAAGTTAGAAGATTTACAGTCATAGGGTTTAATCAGACCCAATACTTCTCCTGGGGGTTCGCTGGTCCTTTTTGCAAAAAAGGCGAATGGTACCCTCAGACTCGGTGTGGATTATTGGAAGCTGAACTAGTTGACGATTAAAAACTGATATCCCCTGTAGATGATTGATGATCTCTTTGATCAGCATTGAGGTGCACGAGTGTTCTCTAAGATTCACTTGATATCAGGATATCATCAGCTATGTGTGAGACCATCAGATATTCCTCTTACAGCTTTTCGGAGTAGATATGGTCTATATGAGTACTTGGTTATGCCGTTTGGACTCATGAATGTACCATCATTTTTCATGGATCTGATGAATCCTGTGTTCCATCCTTACCAGGATTATTTTGTGGTTGTATTCATGGTGAATATATTAGTGTACTCTCACACTCGACACGACCATGCCACGTCTTCGATGTATATCAGTTGCATCACTATCATTCAGACCCGTCTCATGTATTTCAGCCCGAGGAGGTGGAGCTTGAAATAGATGCATCCTTTGAAGATCATCTGATTCGTATCCTTGATAGGATCACGAAGGTTTTCCAAGGCTGGTCAGTTCCTCTCGTACGGGTGCTATGGCAGCATAGCCGAGTGTAGGAACAAACATGGGAGTGGGAGACCGACATATGTGCTCAGTGGCTAGAGTGTTTCACGGCTAAATCTTCACCACCCTTGGAAGGGAAATTCAGGGACGAATTGCTTTAAGGGGGGAAGTTTGTAAGAACCTAGTTCTTATTTTTGAGGTTCGAGTTCTTCTTTTCTCTTTTCCTTATGTGTTTTTGAGAAAATAAGGAAAATGGGGAATAATCCTAAATTTTGGAAGTACACGCCGTGTACTTTTCCATACACCATGTACTTGTGGCCGTGTGGAATGAGTACACATGGTGTGTAGCCATGTCGGTGATGAAGGGTGTAAAAACCGAGTACAAGCCGTATAGTAGATATTTACATGTCGTGTAGTTAGTCAGCAGGTGAATAGTAAGGCGGTGTCCAGCTGGGTGACAGCACACGCCGTGTATAGAGGCATACACGTCGTGTACCCTTGTCGACAGATGAACAGTGCCATGCTGGCGAGAAGCCGCCAGCGAAACAGTTAAAAAATGGAAAGTACAGGCCATGTATTTTTTTCACATAAAATGGTCAGTAGCCTCCTCTGTTCATAGAGGAGGCTTAGAACTGGAGGGAGGCTCAGGAGGGACAGTTAGATCTTCGAGGAGATCCAGATATAGTACCTAGAAATCGTTTTCTACTCCGTCAATCTCCCTGGAACTGTACGGGTAATCCCTCTCCTCTCCTTAGATAGCTCCTACCAATTCATTCCTGAGGGGAAGTTTTTTACAATTGAACATGAATTTTATTATCCCGGATCTACGTTATTCTTGGACATTTCTAGAATCGTCATTCGCGTATACCATTCAGGGGCGTTAAAGGTAGGTGGCTTGGTGTTTAATTTCCAATTGTTGTGCATTTGTGTGTACATTTGTACTATGAACCCATGTTGGGGTGTCGTGTGGCTGAATCATTGGCTGTTTAAATACCTAGAATTGTATAGATAATTAAATGTGATAATAAACTTTTGTTTGGGATCACTCCTTGGATCCAGGACCACCCCGGGGGTTCGTTCCTCTGTTTAGCCATTTGGCCAGGATACCCAGGGGTATGCCATTGTAATAATGTTTATTAAATTTCCTTGAGATGAATTTCATGTGAATTTCTTATTTACATGTTAGGAATGTCCAGGCTACTTGCGCCTGAGGGCAGTGTTATTTTTAGCTTGAGTTCATTGTTTGTTTAGCCTGAGGGCAAGGTACTGCTTATCCTCAGGGCAACATCCTATTTTTCATGAGGGCAACATTACATATGCCTGAGGGTAGTGACATATATTCCTGAGGGAGACACTTCATACACCTGAGGGAAATATCTGTTATGCCTGAGGGCAAATCTTGAGGGCATGATTCTGATTACCATAGGGTAAGGGTTTGCGTGTCTGAGGACACTGACTGTTTACATAGAAAATTCACTATGGATGTTTTCCTTACATTGAGTGATTAAATGAATATTAAAATGGAAACATAACTGGTAAAGTTATTTAATTTTGAGTACTTCTTACTTTATTTATTTTACTTTTGCTCACTATAGTTGCATGTTTACACACAGTTGAGAACATGACTTTGGTGGGTGCCTACTAAAATTTATTTCTCACACCCTGCTTGGGTCATGTATTTGGCTAAAAAATATTACATTTCTATATGTGTGGATAAGGGAAAGTGTCCCTATACAGGTACTTGATTTCTGCTGAGGAGTAGGGAAACATGGGACCAGGCTTAGGCTTTCCATGCTACTGGTTGTTTTGTTTTGTTTTGATGTACTCTGTATTGTACTAACCTGTATTTTTGTGAAACATGTTTTGGCTGTTTTCATAGAACTTGATACATGTTGCATCATTATATAAAAATGTTGGTTGTCTTTTACTATTGTTGTGTATGTATGGATTATTTCTTCCGCTGTTGTTGTGTGTTTTATCTTGTATTCCACTGCGCTACACTTTGACACATGAGGGAATAGTTTCCCCACTATCAGACCTAGGCCCTCGCTGCTAGTCGGTAGCCTCGGGCGTTTGGGGAAATGCGCTTAATGTCATGTGACCAGCCAGGTTCGAGGAACCCATGGAGTGGTACCTGGATCTGGGACGTTACATTCCCTATATTTTATCACATTTCATAGAAGAAATTGATGCACCTATAATCGGGTTTCCACCCATTAAGAAAAATTTTCCAATGGAATTCACTGAAAAAAAAATATTTATATATATGGATTGCTAGAAATTGTTTTATATTTTATCTATAAGAATGTTTTTATATAATGGTGACTGGTCTAAAAAAATAGATAACCAATGTGTGGAAAAATTGAAAGAATCTTCAAGTGAAATAATAAGGTAAAGAAAGAAAAGTTAAAAATCTAGTGAAGCAAGATTGAAGATATTATAATGGATGATGATGATTCTGTTAATGAATATATCAATATATTTTATAATGTTTTTGGAAATACAAGAGGATTTCGATTTTCTGGCGAACTATATCATTATTTATAAACCCATAAAAAACATTTGTAATAGATATAATTCTAATTTTCTTCATTAAAAGATAATGATGATATTTTTTGGTGAATTACATAACCATACTATTTCTTATAATATTATTAAATCTGCAGACATTCAAAAATAATATTAACGAAGAAATTTATTTTTAAACTATGTAGAAGATAAACATTCAATTATTGGAATATGAGTTTTCGTAACTCAGTTAATCAAAAGGTAATGATCATGATTCTGATGAAAATTAAATAATCATACATCTAATCTCTAATAATTACTGGAATTATAGATAAATTTTAAAATTTAAACTCCCAGTTTAATTCTTAATGTGTAGAGGTATTGAAAATTTGTTCTTTGAACTAATCAATAGAGATATTGATAGAATACATAAATAATTTTTATTAAAATCCTCAATATAAGAATTTCAAAAGAACATCTGAAGAAGATAATAAATCCAACAGATATAATAAACATTCATCAATAAAAAAGTAATTATATTGAGCCAGAAAGTTAAATATGACTATATTGACAAAATTCATTTACATGATGAAAATATATACATGTTCATAATTGTTTTCAAAATTCTGAAAAGATTGAAGAACCATAAATAAGTAAATAAAAAAGGCAAGGAAACCTAGGGAGATTATTATCTCTAATTCGAGATTATGGCATATTTTGGTGCAAAATAATGTCAAGAAAGAAATTAGAATTCCAAATAAGGTATGTGAGAAAAGGATTGCAGGAAAGGAAGATAATATTAATTAATATGAATACATTTATGAGATTAAGAACCAAAAACTAAAAATTACTAGTCAAGGAACGATGATGGAATATCGTATCTAGAAACATGTTGCTCTGGAATATGATTTTTATAAAAATCAATATAGATTTATTAAGGTTGAAAATACCTTAAAGAAGATGCGTGAAAATTTCAACAGGGAATTAAAAGTAAAATCTTTATTATCTTGAACTGATGAGAAAACTCTTCCCATGAATCGAGTGTCATATTTTCATACTAAACAAAAAAATTCATATAATATTTTTAATGATACAATTATAATAAACAAAATAGGGAAATAATTGGTTGAGAAAGGATATGAGAAATCCATCATAATAATAAAAAATGATTATACAATTTATAATAAATATTTATCATTCTCGTAATTTCATTAAAAGAAATGTATATTTAACCTCAATAAATCAATTATAGGTAAAAGTGATTATTCTATAGGAGTTTGAGATACATTTTTCATGGTGTGGTTTATATGGGAATAAATCATGTAATTCATGGTAAAATATTTATCCCACTAGAATTAGGTAATAAATGAGAGGCTTCAATTAAATAAGAAAGTAAATAAAATTTCCCAATCTATAGGAGGAAAGAAAAGAACAATCTTAAAAATTTAAAATTTTCCCAATGAAATGATGATTTTATAGTCAGGATGATGTTTTTAGAATACGTAACCATCCTGGTAACTTTTTAGAAGCATTTATACTATATACTTTGGGATAATTTTCATATTCTTGAATAGAAAAAGTTGTCAAAAAGAAGAAAGTTGATAAAATATCTTTTATTATTGTGAGAGGTATAAATGAGAGAAATCCAAACAAAACACAGAATTATGATTGTGGTAATTACCCACACATGATAGGTAATATGAAAATATTAAAAAAAATTATGAACATTATTATATTGAAGTATCTATCTGAAATGATAGTTTATTGAAAATCAAAGGAATAGGAACAACAACGATTGAAGCTCACAGAATAAAATCAAAGTATTTTTTGTATGTTTATGGGATCAGGAACAACTAAAATAGTGTTTCCCAACATTTTTATGATGGTAAGGAATTCATAATCTTGAAATATTTTTAAATCATTAATTGTCTGAAATATGGGAAACTCATCACTAAGGGAGAAATAACAATAAAATTATATTTTATATTAGAAATTTTTATAACTCCTATTACATAAGTGATACAGATGAAAATATGTTGTGGAAATAAATAATTGGTTTTCTTTTCATGAACAATATATAAAAATATTCTGAACAAGACATTTTATGAAACATAACAAAAATGAGTAGAATAGATAATGTTGATTCTACAACCTATCTAAAAGGAACAATAATTAGTGGAAAACAAAAAACAAAGTTGACATCAATTCCATTAGACCACTTAAACTTGTAAAATGTGATCATTATTGGCTGATGAGACATAAATCTACAAATAGGGATTGATACATTTTCACTTCTATTGATTTCATTACTTAGATGACCAGCATAATATTTGAGAAACATAAATCAGAGGATGTAGATATGCTCAAATATTTTAGAAGGGGTGTTGAGATATAAATTGGTTTTTATATACTGAAGATGACAACTAACAATAAAAAGGATTGTGCAATCAATTCATTAAAATATTATATAATGAAAAAAAATCAATCATTAATACAATATTCCATACACACCATAATAAAATAGGGTGGAAAATTATAGAACATAAGTTTGGATAAAATCGGAAGAAGTATACTTGTTGAGAATAAACATTCTATTTTTTCTAGATAAACACTATTTATATTTTTTTGTTTATATAAAAACCAAGTTTCTTTTGACTATAATAAAAAATGACTTCCTATGAGATCTGGTATAAAAAAACCCATAGTTGAAATATTATAGGGTTTCTTGAAGTCAATGCATAATAATTATCAATAATCTGGATGTAGGAAAGTTTGATCAAAAAGGTGTGTAATGAATTTTCATGGGATATTCATCCAATGGAAGAAGTTGTAAGTGTTTGAATTAGAATATAAAAATTCTATTTGATTCATATAATATTAGAATTATAGAAAAGGAAACATTCTCATCAAAAGTTATTGAAAATGTTATATAAGAAAAATTAAATCCATCTAGAAAATTAAAATAACTAAATGAGGAATATGATACAAAATGAGTATAATATGAGTTTCATGAACATTTTGTTGTTGAAAACCATACATATTAAAATTATCAAAAATTTCATGGTTTACATAAACATGTTGAAGCTAGGAAAAACATTAGAAATCCTAAATAACTAGTTTAGACTCAAAGTAAGTTGATATAATAGAATATTACTATGCTTATCCCATAGTTGGGACACAATAAGTTTCAGAGGTATTTTAAAATAATTATTATATAAATATGTTGAATGAATAGTTATATCTAATTAAGAAAAATGAAAACTAGATTCTTGTTCCATGAACGATAAGAACATTTTTTATATAAACAAAGTGGGTATATAGAGTAAAGATAAATGAACATAAAAAATTTTAAGAAACAAATACTCATTTTTATAGATTAATCATTGGGTTATGTTTTAGATTTTGAAGAATTTTTTTCCTATATTGGAATATTATAAGCTCTAAGAATGTTCTCTGATGATTTTTTACATCATAATTACAAATTAATTCATATGGAAGTTATTTAAGATTTTTTAAATGGATATGTTGGACAAAAATTCTATATTGAGAAACCTAATGATTTCATAATTGATAAATATGTAACCATGGTGTGTAATATAAAAAAACATTTTATGGATTAAAAAAGGTTCCACATGTATGGTACCATAAAATTTATAGTTTCTTGAAACAATTGAATTTTTTTGAGGAAATAGTTTATATCCACTTTTATGTTATGGATTTGAGCACAAGTACCATGATTTTCATTTTTTCCTTGATGATATAAATTTTTCATGTCACAAGGATTCAATTTCTAATTATTTTTTTAAGATAATGTATATGATCGTTGGTATGTAAATTCTCAGAGAATTAATAAATTTTCAAGGAATAATAATTCTATATAAGGAATGATATATTATTATATCTCAAGAAATGTATTCCAAGGAGTTATTATAGATTTTTTGCATGGAAAATTCTAAATATGTTTCTACTATAATTTTTTTTGGTATGATGATATGTATTAATAATTATGCGAGAATTGTAAATCCAAAATATTTTGGAATGATGATATGATGATTACTCTAACTAACACAAAAAATAAAAAAATTATTAATAGGGGGAAAAGAAATACGGGGAAAAGCATGGAAAAATCAAGGGGGAAAATAATAGTTGATACTAAGATAATTTCCAATAACTATGTTTATGATTATTGAAGTAAGAGAGACAATACCATAAAACACCATGGTAGGGAACTCCATAGATGCCTATGATGTGATAAATTCAGCCTTATTGTTTCCTTTATTCTATATATGATAAAGATAAACCACATTGAGGGACTTGAAATTCTGGATCAGGTACATGATGTTCCATGGAGTCAAATTGATCCATCTAATGGATCCAGCAATGATCTTTTGGTCGATTTCAACTATGATCAGTGTAATATTTTTAGTGAAACATAAATCAAGATTTGGAAGAATTTATTTAACGTCCACTATGAGGGTGTCACCCATACTATAGAAAGTGCTGAAGGTCAAGGTCACCAAACTAGTGTAATTAGGAATCACTACCCCTACAGATACCTAAGACTATAGGAACCATCTACATTAAGATTAAGTCCACCTAGGGTAGGGATTCCACCAAAACCAGTGACCTAGTAGTAATGGATCTAGAATAGGTCAGCCAAAACTACTATCCATGTATTATCTTAAGGACAGATCCTCATTCTAGTGTATCATGAGGTGAAACAGATCCATCACTATATATTTGGATCTCACCACCAATGTTGTATCATACGAGAGGGTTTTATTATGTCAAGACATTTTCAATGTATCCCATAAATACAAAAACCTAGACACAAGTATGAGATACTGAGTCATATTCTCGTGATTTTGCCTCCCACCCCACTGAACCAAAGTGGAAGGGACTCATCAAAGGACATATCCTATATAGATAAATCTTTGAAATTAAAAATGGAACTCAACATCATATTCTCCCAACCACATTGTAAGAATAAATGAAAAAATATATTCTTCTTTATGGGTCATGCATCCAATGCACTTGGAAGCTATAGAGATACCATTATTTTGTGATAACGATATCCAAAGTTAACACATTGATTCAAATTCTCAAGATCAAAAAGTTTAACTTCATAAAAATAAACATTCACTAAAGCATACATCCGCACATATCATTATCTTGATCCAAAAGAATATATTTTTTATCCTTAGTAGAAAATATACCCAACATTGATCCTATTAAGACACACTCATCTGTGGTATCACTATTCCTGATATCATTTTATAGATCCATTTGAGTTTGGTGCAAAAGTTCATGGATAAATAATGGTTTGAGGTTGTCCTACATGAAGTATAAATCTATTTTAGGGAACCCTGAAAATAGAAACACATCGCTATCCTAATAGCATTACTAGAAATTAATATCCCCATGACCAATTATCTAATGAGAGTGTTGATGAATCTATGGAAAATTACTTTGAATGTAATATCATACACTAAAGGGTAATTATTTGATTATACACAAGAGTTACTGTATTTCCCCATAATGAACATTCTCCAAAGCAATCACCCTTCAGTGACTTCCCAGGCTAGTTTTTCATGAAAAAAATTCATTGTATCCATTATAATCCTCACATGGATGACTCTATTATCAACTATTTTATCATGTCTTCTCTAGGAGGTGTGTTTGAATCTACCCTCCCCTTCTTTCATCCAAAAAATGATGATATTTGATTTTAAATATTATTTAGAAACATGTTAGGCACTTTGAGAAATTAAATTTTATGCTAGGGAAGAGAGGTTAGAACAAAATTAACGAGAGTGATCCATCCACTAAATGAAATAACACTAATATTCCAATTTGAGATTACATTGGTGTTTTTTTAACTACTCCATCAATGTACCTGATATAGATTTTTCTAGGGTATATAAGAGAACCCATGTAGGTCATGGTAGAGTTCTCCCTATGGATTCTATGCAAGGATTTAATTCTTTTCCTTTTCCAATCCAGGTAAGATGAAAGAAAATAAAAAACAATTTTTCTTAGTAGATTATTTTCCAACTTCATTTGTAATATTATTACATGATGTTGTAAAACTCCCTTATATATGATCAACAATCATTTATAATAAAGACCATATCATCCGAAAAAATAATCGGTGACACTCTATTGATGTGATCTCTACATTGAAAGGGATGGAGAATGTCATGTTACATCATAGAAGAAATGTATCTACTAATAGAATCCTGGATCATAATGAGTACTATATGAGATATCTCATTGGAATAACCCCCTCAATGATTTTGAAAATCCACATTTTCTTCCCACGAAAAGAATATTGAACCTGGTAGAGTTATAATAGTGAACGAACATATCAATAACCCATTCTGAGAAACATATATTCTCCATTACCCAAAGAATAATGTTCCTCTCCAACCAATCATACTCTTTGTACCTATAAATTTTAAGAATAATATTAGATATCCTAGTGTTCCAATTAATGTCCTTAAACATCTCTTTAATTATACCCCCGGGAACATTAAATGGATCAGCCATTGATAAAACTATGTTTCTCTTCAGAAACCCATTTGTCAAATTAGAGGGTTTTATCCTATTGCTAAGGGAGGATATAACCTTTTAGGTGAAAGTTAACATTCTAGATGGTCTAAATTGTTTTATGGAATAATGGACCCACTTTTTGGGAATTATAACTATAGTAGTGGCGCACGAAACCCATGACAGTGAACCCCCAGGGAATAATTCTTGAATTCATTCTATATGATATCCTTTAATGATATACTTGAATTTTACATAGAACAAACATAGGAATCCTTTCTGCAATGGTGTGATTTTATAATTGAGATAATTAATAATATCCCACACATCTTTATCCTCCAAAATATTTTATAATAGGGTATTTTCTAATGGTACAATAATATGACATATGGATGAATAATAAGTTACCACCACTAATGATTGTATGAAAATGATTTGGTTTCAAGTTCAACTAGAAGATTTATGCATGAATTTTAGAAAACCGTTCAATATCCATTGAGATGATCAAGCTTATATTGATCATTCCAAAATCATTGTACAAAATTCATGATCAAAGAACAATTATTTTATGTATAAACATATTCAGGGGATAATTTTGGGTGGATTTGGTTTTCATGGGTGCACTTCTAAAAAATATAAAATTTGTTATGTTTTCTCCAATGTTATAACAAGGGATAGAGTTAAGTAATTGAGGATAAAACTACTTTTTCATCCTCCAGAAAAGACTTTTAATGTTTTTATGTAGTTTCAACACCATTCTTTGGATTATGTGTTCAAAGTGAGAGAGTTATTACAAAATTTTAAGATAATGCATTACACTTTATAACGAAATCTAATGTTTTGGTGGAGAGAAACATTTCGAAAAATTGAGGGGGATTATATCATAGCATTGCTATAAATGTTGTTATCACTAGGGGTAGAATTAATTTATAAAAATATCTTTATCTAATAGTGTGGTTTCCATAAATTATCTATGAAAAAATATTTTATTTGATGAATATTTTTTTAAATGAGTTTTTTAATGTTAGGATCTATTAAAAATTATGAATTCAATGTTGTAATTATTACAAAAAATCCAAAGGGGAATTAAATATCCTTTTGGATGTTTTTATAATATGTTTTATATTTATCATCCATATGTTTTTATATGAATATTTTTATTAAATATTTGTAGAAATGTTACTGAATTTCTTAAGATAAGTTCTCTTGTGAAGTGTTGATGGAGTCTAGGAAATGTTTTCTTATCTTTTCTTTGGGATCATTAACAATGTTTCATAATGATATTTTTTCCAAAGAGTTCCTAAAATAATGAATATTATTATGATCCATTCTATTTTAATTTAATGTGAGAGAATAAATTTTTAATCAGATAGACGAGGGAATAAGTGTTGGTTGAATATTTCCAGATGCCAGCAAATGGGAATAGAACATTAGACCGATGTAAGAAGAAATATATGCATCATAAATCTAATGAAGACGTTGCATGATGTTTTTTTATGATTATATCTAATAGGATTCCACAAGATCACTAGATATATATTTTTGGATGTGGATCCATAATGAAACAATTCCAAAAACATTTTTTTAAAGATTACTCAAGGTTGAATAAGAGAATTTTAGCCAATGAATAAAGGTAATTTAAGTTCCAAGGGTTGAGCTGTGGAATGTATAATTTTATGAATTCTATTTTACTGAGTTTTTTAATAGAATTTATGAAAATAAAAAAACATAACTACATATAAATAAGTACAAATATGGGTAATTATAAGAAATGAGAAACCATACTTCATTTCTTTCATTTTAGAAAATCGTAAGAGAATTCATTTGTTCAAAGATAGCATTATCAAATGTAAAATTCATTTCCGATCGGATAATTTTGAATTATAAAATATGTATTCAATGTTATTCAATGGCTAATAGTTTCCTAATAGTTGATGATCAATGTTTCTGGATAGATATTTTGTATTAAATTCAAGTTGAAAATTTTTGAATAGGTTGTATAAATTTGATTGAATAAATTTTTTGATAAGAAATAATGAAGGATGAATATAAAATCGATTCCATATATGAAGATTCATCGATCTGACATCCATCAGGCAGAAAGATAACAAATTTAAATCATCAGATAGTAGAAGATGGATTTTCAAAAAAATGGTTTATCCAAATATGCATGAAGGTAGAAGAATGCATGTGTAAGGGTAGACTGGAGTTTTCAAATATTTTGTAATGACCATGCTAAGAACTATTTAATGGTCACCCTAACCAAACTAAAATTCATACATGACCTTAAAAAGAAACATTATATGGAATAAAATTATAAAATAGTATCATGAGGTTATTGTAAAAAAAATTTAATAATTAAGATCCATGTATTATGATGTTTTATTTTAGTTAGAGTGATCAATTGGACGAGAAACAGATGAACAATTACATTTGACATAATGGTCAGATAGAACTATATTGACGCATCAGACATTAACTCTAGATGAATTAAAATGGTCCTATCAGTCAGAAGGAAGCTATAATGACCCGGAATTAACATGCATCGATATTTTATCTTTTTAGTTGAATATTCAATACATTAAAATAAATATTCCCAAGGAATATAATAGTTTAGTGTCTTTAGAAACATTGAAAAAAAATATTTTATCCCAGTGAAAGATATCCATCATCTCCCATAAAGATCTACACCATTATATCTTCCACCTAAAACCATTATTCATAACCCTGAGAAAGAAAACATAAGAAATTGGGGAGCTCATATGATCAGTAAGGGTAAACAAGTGATATATGTATGCATAAACATGAATATAGGTGTATGATAATGAAATTGTAACTTTAAGAGATCATAACCTACATATAAAATATCCTAAACATGAGTTATAGGATAAATCATGTTTGTTCATCAGACATGAATCATAATGAAATAAAAATCTTGATCCATGAAATCATAAATAAGGAATAAGACATAAGATATTTGGAATACATATAAAATTAGAAACATTTATGTCAAGGATACCTACCAGGACCATTGTAACATGTTATTCTTGGGATACGACCCGTGTACCAACATCGCTCTTCAGATAGTAACCAGTGTATCCACTTTTGTTTAGGCTTGGGCTGTATCTCATTTACATTCTTATTTTTTGGATTAGGCTTCAACTTGTGAACCCTCATTCTTTTTGGATTGGGATAAAACACATGAAACTTCTTTATTTTAGGCTTGGGAAAAAACCCATTAACCTTATTTATTTTAGGCTAAGGATACAACCCATGAACCTTCTTTATTTTAGGCTTTTGGTACAACACAGGAACATTATTTCTTTTAGTCTTGGGCAACAACCCATGAACCTTCTTTATTTTAGTCTCTAGCTACAGCCCATATACCATTTGATCTCATATAAATAATATCATTACCCAATGAATTGGAGGGATATATAGGTCTCACCAATCTCAAAATAAAATCATTTAATGTGTGACACAAGATAATAAAACATTCATCATATCATGTCCCATAAAAATACATATGTTTCATAAACATCAAATCATAACCCATGATATGAAAAGGGTATTATTAAAATTTCATCACATTATATCCTATGAAAATGATATAGGTTTCATAATCATTTCATAAAATCACAACCCATCAAATTAAGATGGATTCAAAAGCATCTGACTTGTGGGAAAAGAAATGGGTTTCATGAAAAATAACCAGTAATAGGTAAACAGATTTCATAAGGGCCACAAGATTAAACATAACCTATTCATAGAATGGATTTGAATGGAACCATTATTACATATCATATATATGCATGAGTAACATAAATTTATGTCAAAATAGATGGGAAAAAAATTTAAATACCTTTCAAAAACGTTTCCTGAGTAAAATATCACTTCTTCTTGAGAAAATTATTGTTATAATAGAAAACCTTTAAAAAACCTTTTCTTTGAATATAACTTTGAAAAGATATAAAGGATGCTCTAAAAACAATAAAACATTTTTAAAATAACTTTCCCAAAAATTTATCTTCAAGGATCTTTTGAAATCATTTTTGAAAACATTTTTTAAAACATTTTTTGAATACAATGGATTCCCGACCAAAGACAGAGAGGCAGTCATATTTTAAATAAAAACATTATCTTAATTACAAATGAGTAGAAAAGTGGTACCTAAAAATGAAGATGACTTCAAAAAATAGAGGATAACAAATAAAATTATTATTCTTGAGATATGGATCAAAAAATTTCATCCAAGGAAGCATAAACATATACAATCTTGAAAAGCGATGAGATTGTCTCAGTAAACACTTATAACATGGTAACATGGGATCCTACTCTCCATTTTATAATGGGAAATTAAATGAAGATTAAGATGTCAAGAAAATAATTATACTCATGATATAAAATGTAAAATGTAAGTATAATAACCTCCAAAAAGTGTTTAGGTGAATAAAAAATCTTCAGTCTCAAAGAAGGCAAATTGAGACAAAACTGTTTTACCGATTTTGTAACTTTTAAGACCCAAACCACATAAAATAAGGATAATAAAATTGTCATGTGAATAACCATAAATTTAATTACAATATACCTAGAATAAAACAATTATCATTACATACACCACAAAAAAGGTAAGAGTGTCGATCAGAACATGTATCTCATGGAAATTAAAAGTGAGATAAAAATCCCCTTACATTGTGTCTTGAATCTCTTCATACTCATACAAGAATACTGAATAAAAAATGTCTGTTTTTTACATATTTTAAATAATAATATTATTATATATATTACCATATATGGTTTTATTATGACCATATATTACCTTCATGTTACCGATCCAATGTTATGGTTTCACTTTGGGTAATATTCGCATTGTTCATCACATGTGTCTTAATTTGTTATATTGCTTGTCCATATACTTATATCGTTATTCAATAATATAAATAATGATATAAATATAAATTATATATTTTATATTTATATTTTAATAGTTTATATCATAATGATGTGTGAAATATAATACATTATTCATGGAGATGGTAAGCCTTACGTACGCATGAACTATGTTTCTGTTTTTGTAGACTTATTGAAAGAATGTTGGTAAATGAAATATATATATATATATATATATATATATATATATGAAATTGTTATTTTATCATTAATATATCATATATATATTATATGTTCACAATACCCATCCTTAATACATTCCATGTGGTGTGTGAATTAATCACATCACCATGAGGGGGTCATTGTCCACACTTCCTCAAACATGATTATCTTATTAACACCAAAAGGAATGTAAAGAGATGTATATAAAAAAAAAAATAAGCTAAAATAAATAATAAATATAATATATGACACATATAAATAGTGTTTCATTCATAACGGCCACCATGATTGGTGGTAATTGAAAAATGAACAACCATCGTTTCATGATGGAGTATTTCTTCATCAATAGAAATATTATATTCGATATCCATTATATGGAGGTTTTTGTAAGTGTAGGTTAAAATATTTGAAAAAAAATCCTATAATATTTAGGATATTTGTGTAATCACACAATAATGGAATAAATAAAGCAGAGGGTGTGAAGAAGGAAAATAAATGAATGGAGCTTGAGAGAGGACATTAACTCTAAATCAGGTAACTCCTTTAGGATTGTTCCAAATGGATTAATTAAAGGAATTTCTTCCCAAATGGAGGAATATATGAGGAATTTAGGGAAGTTTGGATCTTATTTGAGTAGTTTTTGGGTGAGCCAAGGGGCTTGAGAGGTCTTATGAAGTGGTAGAGTTCTTTCATTTTTATAGTGGAGAGGGAGTGACACCCTTGTAAATACCAAAAGGTATTCACTATAGGGTGGTCTACATTACCTAAAGTGCCTCCCAAATGGAATTATAATTAATTATATTGGAACAATGGTCTATTAAATCCTCCACAACACAAGAATATGTGAATTTTTATAATTTTTCCCCTTAACATATATGATTCCCTAATTTTATCATTTGGTTTTTATTAAAGCATATAGTTTCTAATCATTTTAATTTAGCCAATATAACTAAAAAAAGTGAAATTTATTAGAAAATATAGGGAAGATAAATTATTATTATGATATCTTATTTATAAAATAAAATTCAGATGTGTTTTGGATATAGATTTTAAAACAAGCCCACGTGACGCACTAAAACACTGCTTAAACTCAGGCCATGTTACCAACATTTTTAGAATTTATGGGTCAATATATTAATTATAAATGATAAATTTATCTATTAATAGAACATATATAATATTAATTCACAAATAAAAATAAATTTTTGTGATATGTTATTTTTATTGATTATAAAATAATAACAATGTCAATTTGGACATTCTTAATTTAATGTTAATTTTAAAATATAAATCTAATATTGAAATTTAAATATATTATGTTTAAATATTTGTAAAATGATATATTTATCTAAAAAATGAAATACAGTCAATAATTCAATCAATTGACATCACCATTAATGTTTACTATGTCATTTATTTTGGTTACTTATTATCTAAGTAATCACTATATTGTTGTTTCTTAAGAATTGTAGGTAACTAAACTCTTTATAAAAAACATTGATAAATTATTTTGAAAAATTAACACATTTATTTTTCAGAAGGATATGTATAAACAAAAATTTGATATTTTTTACATATCCCAATGTTTTATAAATGTTAAAGGTAAGGAATGTTCTCTTTTTGTCTTTTCCCTTATATATCATTTTATATATGGAACTTCCATATAATAATACACCATTAACACATAAATTCCTTACCATGTAGATTTATTTTCTAAATATTGGCATCCAATGACTTTTGGATAGGTTTCCTGGTCATTTTATCCCTTTTGATTAATTTTTAGTCACTTATTAAGCTTAATCATACCATAATCACAGTAATTAATGTTAATCACATTCTATAATAATTTTGGTCAAAACATTATGTTTATCTTATAAGGCAAAAAATATCATACCGATTACTACTGTATATGTCAGATTTTCAAAATTCAAATCACATAATTTTAAAAATAAGATTAATGTTAATCCAACATACGAGGAGAAATAATGGGGTTTTAAAGCAGAAAAAGGTTCAAAAATTTATTATGTTTTTATTTTATATTTCAATATAAAATTGATTCTAATAAACATGATTCTATAAATGGTTGTATATATGGTATAATTTAAATGTAAAAAATCAAAATATAATTTATCATTAATACTTATTTAAATGAAAAGCTATTTTTTAAATGCAGTAGTATTAATTATTAAATAAAAAAATAAAAAATCTAAGAAAAATCCGAAAAACTCACATTAGGATAATTTTAACTTTATGAATTCATATTTGTTTTTTATTTTACTAAATAAAACTCATAAAATTGTCATGATGGAGTTTTAAAATAGTTTCACCATTAAAAGATGGAAAAACTCAATCGTGTGAGTACCGCATGTTAAGTCAAGTTTGTGTGTACCATAAGTTATGATATGTGTTGTGTGCAGTTCAAGATTATCTTGGTGTTGTTTATATCATAATAAAAACATAAAATAATCAATTTTCAATGTTTCATAAAATCAAAATTATCAAAAATATTAATTAATTTTAAAAAAACACAAAACCTCGGGGTGTTACATTCTACCCCCTTAAAAAGAATTTCACCCTCGAAATTCGACTGGGTTATCATTGTTTTGATACATAAATGTTTTTTTCAATAAAACCCACATTGTAGAAATTAATACAAAAACATCCCTTAAAAATGAATGTTGTAAAAATAATGATTACCCAAAGTAATATATAATTGGGTTTCCACATAGGAGAACCTAGGTGGAAAGTGAAAATATAGACATGGAATAAAAATCTAACAATCATGTTCTGATGGATAGTGATAGAGAAAAAGTTCAGGAAAATGATAATAGTTAGAAGGACATAAATTTTTATTGACCAAAGGGGCATTCTCACTCATCCAAAACATAGGTATAATAAGACAGTTGCGGTTTCAAGATCCTTTTTCCTAAAGTTATTGAATTTTCATTAAAATATATAATTGAATGATTTCTGGACAACTTCAACCTTAATTTTATGTTGATCTACTTCTCCTCAATATCTAAAAGGAAAGGTGATATATTTCCTCTTGAAGTACTAACATATCATGTGATCCATTATATTTCATCCCATTTTTCATCACTTGTCACTAACACAAAGTAGATTGAACCTACTATCCAATCAGCATAAATCATCATATGGAGAGATACCACTTTATATAACTGACTTCATCTGATTTTTAACTTAAAAATTCTATAAATGTTTAACCACATAACCCATATAAATGATATAAAAACAAATCTTTAGAAAGAATACACAAAATACATTAACATTGATCCCCCATATATGACAATGTAGCTCTTGGTTATCACATTCCAAACATGTGAATACCCTCATCATATATTCTCATGAATCATTGTAATAACATGAATTACAATAAATACTTTTTGAAGACATTTTTTCTTCCTTAATCAAAGGGTTGTTAGATATATTCCTTAAATCCAATAAATTGATAAATTCATTATCACTGATATAGAAAACTTTGTCAGTAATTTGTTCAAAGCTAATCTATATCATCAGATTCACTTATTCATATCCAGCATATCTTTATGTAAAAAAAATTATCTCAATGATAAGAACTAATTAAAGGTCACTTTCCCTTAATAAACATATCATCATCACATGAAATCACATTTATATATCTCTATCACTATTGAACATGTCCTTTGAATTCCTCAATGAAAAATTAGATTGAAAATAAATACACATCTCATGATTCATATAACAAAATATTTGAATTCCAAAATACTTAATTAATATATCTTTATTCTTAAAACATTACTCTGACATCATCAATATATTAATTAATAGCTATTTCCTTGAATATGAAAACATGAATAATATATTTAGTTTTCTCCACCTCAATCTAATCAGTCTTCTTATGATTAATGTAAAAAATACTGGAAGAACATAACATAACTTTCACATGTCCTTTGTGGTATATATATCATTGATTTATAACTAATTTTTACACCACCTTCCTAATTCTATTTATGAGATTTCCACATGATAAATTTATTGTCATATTGCACATACATTCCACATATAAAACATTAAATGTTAACCAAGTTCCTTCTAGTTCACTCCATTAACAAAAACTAGAAAGCATGAGGTTAAAAACACATATCCTATAAGAAATCCAAATAATTGTGAATGATTACTCATAATATGTCTAAATCATGAAGACATCCTTAATCTATGACACCCAAGGTAATATTAGGTAATTCATGGAAAACTTATATTTAAACCCTTTTTGAAGGTTCATGAAGATTTTCTAAATTAACAAGACATAGCTCATAGGAGTGTCAAACTAGGTGTGAATCAAGTCTTGCTGTCGTGTACTAGAATACCTCAATTCAAGCCCTTAATATTCTGTCATAGCTGTTACACCAAGTTATATCTATACCATAGCCACAATTACTTGTAGTATCTAGACAGGGATGTATTTCTAGGAAACCATATAATCTACCCATTACAAAAATTCAATGACATTATCCTAAATGTTGAATCATACTTATACTTATCCTTAGAGACACACAAATACATATCCTTATAACTATACCTTGGGATATCACTAAGTTTTCTCTTTCTAATTTCCAATGGTTGACTAAACATGTAATTTTATACTAACTATAGAAACATAGGGTTATAAAACAATGAGATTATATCATTTTATATGAATCTTAAGTACATTATAAAAATATATTCCTGAGGACAATAATAGTTTAGTGTATTTGG
The DNA here is from genome assembly GCA_963277665.1 of Viscum album. NCBI lineage: Eukaryota > Viridiplantae > Streptophyta > Magnoliopsida > Santalales > Viscaceae > Viscum > Viscum album. The sequence continues at coordinate 701,751,019 of OY728139.1, forward strand.
AAACTTTTAAACTAACTTTTCTATCCTGAAGAAAAATATAAAAAATCTACCAAAAATATCTCCAACTTTATTACTTCTACCTAAAACCTTTCTTTATAACATGGACAATGGAAATATAAGAAAAGGGTGAGATCAAATGCTCAGTAATGGTAAATAGGGGTTACATGTGACCATAAACACGAACATAGGGGTATGATAACATGATCATAACATGATGATATCATACACTGCATATCATAGATCATAAACAATATTTAAGGGATAAATGTTCAATGTTCATATGAAATTAACCATAATGAAATATACATCATGATACATTAAATCATAAATAAGCAATAAGACATAGGATTTGTGGCATACATATAAAAATAGAAACCATTACCTCAACGCAATCTACCAAAACCTTTATAACATGTTAGGATTGGGCTACGACCAGTGTACCAGCCTCAGGCTTGGGATAATATCCCATTTAACCATATTGATTTAGTCTTTGGCTACATCCCATATACCTTATTATATTTAATATTAATCGAAAACATGTGTACCATATTTCTTTTACTCTTAGGCTACAACCCATGAACCTTCTTTATTTTAGGCTTGGGCTACCACCCTTGAACCTTATTTATTTTAGGCATAGGATACAACCAATAGACCTTCATTATTTTATGCTTGAGATATAACTGATCAACCTTATCTCTTTTAGGTTAGGGCTACTACGAATGAACATTATCTCATTTTTCCTTGGGCTATAACCAATGAAAATTATTTCTTTTAGGTTTGGGCTACTACCCATGAATGATATTGATTTATGGATTGGACTACAAATTGTACTACCTTTGATCTCATATAAAACTTATCATTACCCAATGTATCAGAGGGAGATATTGGTCCCACCAAAATCATAATAAAATCATTCCTATGTGTTCCATAAGATAATAAAACATTCATTATATCATGACCCATAAAAATTCATTGGTTTTATAAAAAATAAATCATAACACATCAAATGAAATGGGTATCATTATCATTTAATCACAACATAACCTAGGGGAATAATATATATTTCATAATAATTCCATAAAATCATAACTATGAGAAGGGGTGGGATTCAAATTCATATAACCCATGGGAAATTAAATGGGTTTCATAAAAAAATAACATGTGAAAGGTAAACATATTACAAAAGGACTGTGATATTAATAATAACCTATTCATAGAAATGATATGAATGGGTCCTATAGAACTTTTCCTATAAAGTAATTAGTAATATAAATTAATTTCATATTAGATGGAAAATAATTTTTAAATATCATTAAAAAGTTTTTTTATGAAAATATCATTTCTTATATGAAAAATTCTTTTTTGCAACATAAAACCTTTTGAAACCCATTTTCATTAAAAATAACTTCGAAATCTTTTAAAATAATCTTTGAAAATAGTAAAAAATTTGTAAAATCATTTTTATTTGAAAATTATCTTCATTTATCTTTAGAAATAATTTTTAAAATAATTTTGGAGAACATGTTTTCAGAGTGCAATAAATTTATGACCAAAGAGAGAGAGAGAGGCGATCAGATTTTACATAAAAATTTATCTTAAAAACCAATGAGTAGAAAAATGCTACTGAAAAATGAGTATGAATTCAATAAAAAATTTATAAGTAATATGATGAATATTTCTAATATATTGATCATAATATTTCATCAATGGAATCATAATAATAAAGAATATAAAAAAGTTATGAAAATTTCTCAATAAACTCATATAACTTGGTAACATGGGATCATAGTCTCTATATGAGAAAATGAAATTGCATAAATCTTGATATATCATTGAAATAATGATATTAAAGTATTAAAATATAAAATTGATGTATATACCCCTCGAAAAAAAAATTAGGTGTATAACAAAACATGAGTTTCAAAGAAGGAAAATTGAGATAAAACTGTTGTACCGATTTCGTAACTTTTAAAGGTCAAACCCCATGAAAGAAGGATAGTCAAATGGAAATGTGAATAACTGTAAATTTAATTACATTTTATATATAAACAAATCGTGGTAAATAGATAATCCACACAAAATTTAAGATTGGCGAACATAACATGTATCTCACAGAAATTAAAAGTGAGATCCAAATCCCTTTCTCTTGTGTCTAGAGTCACTTCATGCACATAAAATTATCATGTACAATAAATATTTGTTTATTATAAATATTTTACAGCATAATATTATAATATTTATTATCATATATATTTATTATAATGACCTTTTTTGACCCTCTTGTTAGCGATCATGAGTTACGGTTTCACTTCGAGTAATATTCGCTTTATTATTCCCATGTGTCTTAATTTGTAATATTTAAGTTCCATAAAATTATATCATTAATACATAATTAAAATCATGATATAAATAAAGTTTTGATCTATTATTTTTATATTTTAATAATTTATAGCATAAATTAGTACAAAATTGAATACAACTTTCATGGAGAAGGTAAGTTGTATGTACGCATGAACGGTGTTTCCATTTTTACTATCGTATTAAAAGAATGATTTTAAATGAAATATATATATATGTGTATTTATATATTTATATAATTATTTCAGTAGCATTAATATAACATATATATCCTAAAATATCACTTTACCCATCCTTAATACATTAATTGTGGTGTGTGAATGAATCACATCACATTGAGAGAGAGATAGTCCACACATATCAAATGAGATTATCATATTAACACCAAATGGAATGTAAATAGATTGATTTTTAAAAGGAATAAATAATATTAATTAAATAATAAATATGATATATTACATTTATATAAATAATTTCAGTCACAATGGCAACCATAAATGGTGGTACTTAAAAAATGAAGGTTCATCATTTCCAGAAGAAGTGGTTCTCCATAAACAGAAACAATATGTTTAATATCAATTATATGGATGTGTGTGTAAGTGTTGGAAGATATATTTTCATAAAAACGTCCGATAAAATTTAGTATTATGTTTTTTCAAATAATAATTAAATAAACATAGTATAGGGGGTGAATATGAAAAATAATGGAATAGAGCTTGATGGAAGACATTATCTCTAAATCAGGTAACTTCTTTTGGTTTATTCCAAAAAGATTCATTGTACAAAATTATTCCAAAATTTAAGCTTCTAGTAGTAATTTATGGAAGTGGATATATTTATTTATCAGAGTTTGGGTTAGACAAGGGGCTCTAGAGGTGTGATGAAGTGATAGAGTTCTTGTATTTATATTAAGTAGAGGGAGTGACACACTTTTAAATACCAAAAGATATTCCCTATTTGGTGTTATACCTTAACTAACGTGCCAAATAAATAAACAAATAATTGATTAGAGACAAATAATGGGTGATTAGAACCTCTAACACACAAATATATGTTCATTTTAATAATTTTTTTCTTTAACATATAAGATCCCCCAATATTATCATTTGGGTTTTTATTAAAGCATATAGGTTTTTAATATATTTGATTAATCTATTAGATTAAAATGATGTGAGAATTATTATAAAATATATATCCAATTAATTAATAATATGATATCTAATTGATAAAATAAATTTCCGATATTTTTTGTAAATTAATTTGAAAACAAGCACATGTGACACACTAAAACACTGCTAAAACTGGGACCATTTTAACATCATTTTTATAGTATATGGGCCAATATGTTAATTATAAAAGATCCATTTTTCCATTAATATTCAAAATTTAATATTAATTATCACATAGAAATAAATTTTCAGGGTATTTTTTTTAATACTTTTAAATCATTTAATAAAATTTATTTTATTATAAAATAAGAATAAAGTCAATTTTGACATTACTTATGTAATGTTAATTTTAAAATATCAATATAATATTTTAATTCAAATATATTATGTTTACAGATGTGTAGCATGATATATTCATATATTAATTAAATAAATACAAAAATTCAAACAATTATCATCACTTTTTTTATTTATAGTGTAATTTATTTTAGTTAATTGTTATCTAAATAATCATTATATTCTCATTTAATAAGAATTTTAATTAACTAAATCATCTATAGAAACTATTGATAAATTATTATGATAAAAATAACCTATTATTTGTTAAAAAAGATATTAATTACCGAAAATATATTTTTTATATATACAAAAAGGTTTATAATTTTTAAAGGTAAGTAAAGTTCCTTTTTTGTATTTTTCCTTACATAAAATTTTATATAGGTCAATTCCATTTAATAATATCAAAATAACCCATAAATTTATAAAACTATGGGGATAGGGTCTTAATATTGGTAGGATATGGATTTTGGACAAGTTTCAATCTCATTTTTCTCCTTTTGATTACGGTTTAGTAACTTATTAAGCTTACTCCTACCTTAATCACTATAATTAATTTTAATCACATTCACTCATCAGTTTGTTCAAAAATATAATTTGACCTTATTAGAACAAAAATATCATAATGATTACAACAGTCTATTCCTGATTTTTAAAATTCTAATCACAATAGTGGGAAAATTCAGATTATCGCTAATCCCACAAAAGGGACGAAATAACGGGTGTTTAAAGAAAAAAACATTAAAATATTTGTAATGTTTCTATATTAGATATCAATTTAAAATTGATTCTAATGAACATAATTTCATAAATGGATGTATAATAGATGTAATGTGACTCTAAAGAAATATAAAATATAATTTATCATTACTAATTATTTAAATTAAATGGTGGGTTTTTAAAAAAATACAGTTGTTTCCATTATTCATCCAAAAATGATGTTCCTCAGAAAACTCCCAAAACCACCCTAGGTAACTTTTGATATTCCTAATTCAAAAAAATTATATTTAACAAAATAAAATTCATTAATGATTCTAATTTGTGTTTTAAAATAGGTATGTCTTTAAAGGATAGTAAAACATAGTCATGCGTGTACAGCAAGTTAACTCTGTATTGTTTGTACCATAAGGAAACTGTGTGATGCATGTAACGAAATCTATATTAAGTGTTGTGTGTAGTGAAATATCAACTTGGTGTCTCTTATATTGTAATAAAAACAAAAAATAATCTATTTTAAATGTTTCAGGAAATGAAAACTATGAAAAATTTTATTTATTTAAAAAAAATATTTCACAATATCTCAAGGTGTTACTGAAGCATATAAAGAGTGTTTCTCAATGAATAGTGGAGTTCATCCGATATTGTCAATAAGTTGAACCATTTTTTGAAGTAAAGAATTACCGGATGGAGAAATATAAAATACACTGGTAATAAGAATGACTACGGGTAAATGAAATAGAAGATGTTCTTTATAATGAGAAACAGTGCAACATATGAAATATAATTATTCTTCTATCAAAAAAATAACAAACTAAATTAGAATCTTCCCATGACATTATAAATCTCCTTGATTTTTATGATTCCATACTAATTAGTTAATATTTATAAATCATTCATAGATATGCATTTTTGATGAAGTTTTTTAACGCTAAGGTTACAGAAGTTGAATGATGCTTTTGGATGATTTAATTTTCCTGAAACTTCATGAATGTTATATAAGAATCAATAATTGTCAAATTAGACTGAGTTCAAATGGAAAAAATATTTTATTTCATCAAATATTCCTAGAGGGATGAATTAAGGGGAGTTCATATAGTTTAAACTAAAACTATTCACCCATAAATTGATAACACACTGAAGTTTCCTTAGAAATGTTAGTTTTAAATAAATTTTAGTTCTATTTGAAGATGAAGTAAAATCAGAAATGTTTATGTATGAAGAGTTAATAAACATAAAAATTATATCAATACTATCAAAAAATATTTCAACCAGAGATTTCAGAAACAATTATTAGACAATGTAAACAAAATATAAATTTCAACTGATAGATATTCTTAATAGGTTTATAGGGGTAGTTTTTTATAATCATTTAACAGGGGGAGAAATAGAGGTGAAAAATTGTGAGGCACATCGGATGAATATTATAAAATTTTGTATAAAGACACACCAAAAGGAAATTACTGGATGGAGGAAATCATATAGATAAAATACTGATGAACTTTATTGGAGTTATTTACAATGTTTCATTTTTTTCACTCGGTTTGATAAGAAAAAAATTTTAAATGACATGATTTAGAATAATATTTCTTATTAAGATAAAAAGGAGAATAATAGGTGTTTTATAAAAAAAAATCACTTTTTTTATATATAATTTTCAGGTACCAATGGCTGTCTCTATGGAATGGCCATAGCATTGTACACTAAGGTCGAGCCTTGTAAATATTTTGTCTATTAATTTACATTCTTATCATTACATGAATTATTGTTTTTATATATAGATTATAAGGATAAAAAAATTATCAATATGTTGCAGTTAACTTAAAAGTGAAAATATATTAAAATTTTCATGCCTTCTTCACCCCCCCTCTTAATGGTTCTTGTCATCCTAAGTATCTTCATAAACAAATAGCAAGATAAATTTATGTGTAAAAATTTATTTTCTCTAAAATTAGATTTTTATGAAATTTACATTGGTATTTAAAGAAACTAGTATATAATGGTTAAATGGTGATATAATATACTTTTAATTTTAATAATATATTAAAAATAATTTAATCAGTAATTGATAGGAAATAAGAACAAGATTATATAAAATTCAAAAAATTCAAAAAAAATGGATTTTATCCAAAATTTTCAACCATTAAAAAGTAGAAACTTCAAAAGATTATAATTTTAATTTCAAAAGGTGGAATTTAATTATATATTTAGAAGTTAAATATTATCGTGATAATATTTTTTGTGATTATTCTAAAAATATTAATTTTTTGTGAATAGTAAAAAATTTGATATTATAAATACTGTGACTTTAATGACATAATAGGGATATAAACATGACATCAAATTTTAAAAAACCATTTCCTAAAAAATAGTTATTAAGTAAGAAAAAATATAATTTGAAAAAAAATTAATTTTATTTTAGAAACATATATTTATAAAATTTTAGAATCAAAACTTAAATTTTTATAATTTTTTTTATTAATTAACACATATTATATTAGAATTATTGTTTATCAACTTTAGAAATTAAATATTATTAGTAGTTTTTATATTTCAAATCATAATATCCAAATTATCACATAAGGGTTATTTTTTTAGTTGAAAAATAAATTATAGAGGGTAGAAAAAGTTATCATGATAAAAGTATAATTTTGTAAAATGTTAAAACAAACAAGAAAACCCAAAAATAAATCAAACCATATCTCCAAAAGAGTGGTTGATGTAGATCTTGACCCACACTCATCCACTCTCTATTATTCTCTACATTTAGAGACATGTTCCTTGATTAGTGACATGATCTTGTTTATTATTTCGAAAATGTTACTCCCTTCACTCACTATAAAAACATGACCACATTATAAGGGGTTATTTTTTACATTAGAAGGGGTCATAACCCCTCCTAAAGACATTAGCGACAGTTGTGGGAAACCACTGCTAATGTGAACGGTCACTATTTGTAGAGGCGGTTGGGAGGAAACACTGCTAAATTCATAGTGAATCTAGCAGTGGTTACATTATAAGGTGAAAACACCCCTTCTAATGTTGCCCAAAACATACCACCTTAGGGGAGATTATAATAGAAGCCACCTCTAATCGAGGGATTCAGAGGTAGTTCAAACCACCCCTAATGGTGATTGTATTAGGGACATTGGGGGTGGTTTTCACACAACCATCCCTAATCCATTAACACCACAATGAGCACCAGGCCACCCATTGGCACCCCCGGTCGGACACCCGTGCTCCCCCATAACACTCACGACACACACCCACATGCCCCCTATTGAAACCCCCTTGACAGAGGCTGACACCCGCGCACACACACCGACACGTGCCCCCCTTGACACTCCCGAAACACACCCGTGAACCCTCCTTGACACCACCGAGAAACACATGTGTGCCCCTTGACACCACCGACACCCCCCTTGACAGTTCCCCCCAACAGTTGTTGACACCCCACCTGACAGTGTGCGCCCCCATGACACCACCCACACACACCCACTCCCCCCATGACACCATCAATACCCCCTTGAAAGTGCACCCCTTGAAACCATCGAAATCCCCCTTGACAGTGCGTGCACCCCCTACACCTACTTATACTCCCCTTGATAGTGCGCGGGCCCTTTGGCACCCTCAACACACTCCCGGGCGCCCCCCTGACACTTGACACTTGACACATGTTGACACCCACACAAGCCACCCTTGTCAGCTATAGCCCCCACCTATTGACACATGTGCGCCCGAGCCTCGCCCAAGCCTCGTGCACCTGTTGACGCTCACGCACCCTGGAGCCTATGCTCTAGCCCATGGTGTAAAAATGTAGTTCCCAGGATTTGAACCCTGATCTGGCTATATACAGCGCAGGAAACAACGCCACTATGTCAGGCACACTTTTATGAATAATATATGTTGTATTATATTTCATTATATCCCGATGTATTAGATTATATTATATATATATATATATAATAAAATATATTTGTAAATATATAATATATTTTCCAATAATATAATATATATTTGGGTATAATATTTATATATAATATGTATTTATGTATAATAGTAATATATTTGTGTATAATATATATATATAGACACATATTTGGGTATATTTAATATATATAAATACATATTTATGCATATATTAATAAATACCTTTATATTTACGTATGTGTGTGTGTGTATTTTGGTTAATATATATATAATATAATTATAATATATATTATACATATATTATATTTAATACATTTATATTATATATCAATGTATATAATTATATAAATTTATATTATATCACCAAAACTCATATATATACACACGATATTAAATACATTCATATAATTGGAAATAAATATTATAATTAAGTGACATATATATATATACTAAATTAATTTATAATTAATATGCTATACTATAATATATATAAAATATTTATACAATACATATAAATTTATTTAGAATAAAATATTAATAATTTAATATATAATAAAAATAAATAATATATTTTTATTTTTATTTATATTTATATTTAATTTTGATTTTGATTTTGTCTAAATTATGTAAATTAGTATATAAAATTCAATATAAATGTATTTATACATAAGTATACAACACAGATGTATTTATGTATGTGTGTGTGTAAAAATAATATTTTTAATTATTATATGGTATATATATATGTACTAAATTATTTTATAATTAATATTCTATACTAAAATATACATAAAATAATCATATAATACATATAAATTTCTTTTCAATAAAATATTTATAATATAATATAAACTATAAATAATTAATATATTTAAATTTATTCTAATATTTATATTTACTTTTATCTAAACTATGTAAATTAGTATACATTATCTAATATAAATGTATTTATACATAAGAATACAATAAAAATGTTATAATGTTCGTGTTTGTGTAACAATAATATTATTAATTATGAAATGATATGTATATATATGTCTGTGTGTGTACTAAATGAGTCTATATTTAAAATGGTATGATACAATATATGTAAAATAATTATATAATATTTATAAATTTATATATAATTAAATATTTATAATATATATAATATAATTATATAAAAAATATATATATTTATATTTATTTAATGTTCTCTATATTATATATATTTGTATAAATAATATAATATAAATGTATTTATACAAAAATCTGAAATATAAATGTATTTATATAATATATGTACAATATAAATGATAATATAAATGTATAGTATTTATAAAACCATATAAAAATTTTATAAATTTGAATAAATATATTTATAATTACATTTATATTATATATATCATAATTTATATATATGTATACATTATTGTGTATATGTATAAGTATTTTTTTTTAATTATTTATATAATTTCATTATATATATCTGTTATATTGTATATAAATACATTTATATAATGTGTTTATGTAATATATATATACACAAACATAAACACACCCACATATATATAAACAATTTGAATTTATATGAGAGTTATTTTAGAAAATAAATTAAAATTTAGATGGAGTTTAAAGGGCCCTCTAATACAAGTGATTTGTAGGAGTTCATAACCCCCATAAAATTTCATGGATTTGAGGGGGTTAACATCCCCCTCTAATGTCATAAATTAGAGGGGGTTCAAAACCAGCTCTAATTTCATAAATTAGAAGGTGTTCAAAACCCGTGCTAATGTCATCAATTAGAGGGGGTTCCAAAATGTCTCTAATTTCTTAAATTTTAATGAGTTCCAAACCCCCTCTAATGTCATGAATTAGAGGGTGTTAAAATCCCCCTCTAATATCATCAATTAGAGGGGGTTCAAAATACGCTTTAATTTCTTAAATTTTAAGCGGTTCATAAGCCCCTCTAATCTAAGGATTAGTGGAATTTCATTAATCCCTTGAATATATTATATTAGAGGGGTTTTGATCCCCCTCTAATCTATGGGATTAGCGACGTTTCATAAACCCCCAATAATATCTTAAATTAGAGAGGTTTTTGATCCCCTTCTATTTACATAAAAAAGTTATATGTATATATATGTATATTTATATCCAAACAAATTATATATATATAGATCCTCTAAAATCAAACAGAATAAATTGTGAAGAACCCCCACTAAATAACCCCCTCTTATCTACTATTTTTAGTGACTTATAAAATGAGACTTTACTAATGATTTAAAAACACTCTAATATTCCATTTTCTATTGAAACTCATCAATTTTTTACTTCCCATAGATCCTTATTGATTTTATTCATCCCCTTGATGCTTATAAAATCCCTAAATCCTCTATTTAAGAGAGGTACTCTACGAAAATTATCAAACTCTCAATGTGAGAACTAATAACTTCATAATTTTTTATAGTAATTATAATTATAAAAAAATCAATCATTAAATTTTAATATACTGAAATTAGTATTATTAATTTACATAAATGTTATTTTTTAAACGATATAACCATTAACTACCCTTTCTCCTAATAAGAAAATATGAACATCATCTATTCATACGTGCGGGCTACCGCCTCCATGCAGCAACATGTTTCAGTTTTTTAATACAATAATTAAATTTATTATTCTAAAGTTTTCATTATTGATGAAATATTTTATTTATAATGAAATTATAATTCTGAAAAGATAATATTTCTTTCCTTCTCTCATTCTATGGAAAATGAATGTGTCATCTATGTTTATGTGTCGACAATCACATCCATGGAATTCCCTCTTTCCCCCACTATAACTGTATGATTATATTAGATAATTTAACAAATTAATATTATTTTTGTAACATTATTAATGTTATATAATAGTTATATTAATATTCAACACATTATTAATATACCTATTTTTTTTGTCATACATTACTGAATCAATTTTATCACTTATCATGTTTTAATGAATCTTGGAAAAATTTATAATGGAATTGAATTAGAGTTTTATAAATAAATATAATGAATCTATTAGAGTACCTTGGATTATCTAGAAATGTTTAACTTGTTGTCATTATATGGTAACTAACACTGAGTCTTTAATGCATGCATGAAACAATCAAAATCTCTATCATCCTATGATAAAAAAATAATATAAATAATTATTAAATTTAAACTAAATTTTTATAATTGAGAATTATATAAGCAATAATATATTAATTATTTTATGAAATAGAATATTATAATTTTTCAATTCATTATAATATAGGTTAAAGGTCTTTCAGGTAATTCGAGAGTCAACGTAATAGTTTCAAGTAAATTTTTCTTATTTGAGACATGTTTTGTATTATGAACCTATTTTATTTACATGCTGTATAGGGTACCTACATGATATTTGATACCCAGATTCACTCTTTTTTTGTGGGATTTAAAGTTTAAATTTAGTTTTTCGCTTTCAAGGAGGTTTTGAATCAAAATTCTTTAAATTTGTAATGGATTTTCTTGAATAAAATTCTTTTATTAAGTCTTAATGAATAATTTTTAATATTGTTTTACATGATTTTACTCTTATTTATAATGACATTATTATATTTATATTACTAATTATTTTGTAGGAATTAAATTTTATATCTAATATAACATTTTTATGTTTTTATTTCATCATAAAATTCGATTATGATAAGAATAATTAGTATCCTCTCCAAATATTATATTTACCTTATATATCATTATTAACTAATTCTTAAAATGTTATCCATTATTATTTTGAAGTAAAAATATATTGTATTATGTTGTTATTTAAATTTAACCTTACCATAATTAATATTGAATATTAACACTTTTATTACCATTTTGGGTTCAATAAAGGTATTTTTATAAAATTATAAAAGGATTTTGATTTTATAATTATATATTTTATATTACACTCCAAATTTCTTATAAATAAACACTTTTGTATTTTTCAAGGATCCATCATTGATGATTCTTTTAAATATAATTTTTTTCTAAAAAAATCAATTCATATTTTTTAAAATTTCTTTTGAATGTGACATGTAACTTAATCTCTTATGACTATTATAAAAAGGTTTTCTTATAATAATTAATTGATTCTCTTATATTTTTCATATAATATTGAAAGTGATTTTTAAAATTGTCTTATATCATCATTTTAGATTCAATTTCAATTTATTTAGAAAATCCAAATATTGTTTTATAGTTCCCACATGTATAATTATTTCAAATCCATCGCTCTCTAACATTTTATATGTGAACACATTCTTATCCCATTTATTGGAAATATTCATTATAAATATTCCTTTTCTTATATTAAAATTTTTTTCGAAATTTTTTTATTCCAAAATATTTTAGAATGAAAATTATATATTTTCATATTTTTATAAAAATTTAGTGTTTAATTTGAAAAATAAATTCTTGATTTAAAAAAAAGTATTTCAGGGATTAGATTTTTATGATATAAGTTTTCTGCGTCTCTATACATTCTCAAAGAATGTTTTCGAATGTATATTTATTTTATTTTATTGTTTTTTTAAACAATGTTATTTATTGTTTTAATAATTTTTTTAGAAAATATCATGTTAAAATTATTTCATTATAAAGGAAACTTTTTAAGGAGTTTCCATGAATTTAAAAATAGCGATGTTCCTTTTCATTATTTAGTGTGAATTATTCAATAATTAAAAATAGTATATTTTGCGGTTATTCTAACATACATTTACAATGTTTATTTTAAACATGGAATATGTTTTTATGATACCAGACACTTTATTTATCAAGATATATTATGGATTTTTCAATGAATGAAATCAATAATCCTAAAAATTTTCCATAGGTTCAATAAGTGATATTTGAAATATGAATATTTTTATGTTCTCTTGAAACAAATTTGTATTGTTTATATTTATGCAAAGGCTATCACCTATATAACCCTCCAATTTAGTTTGTAATGTATTATTTCTCATGAAATAATTTTTTTATGTTGGGGAATGAATTACTTATCAAAAAGGCCATGAGTGACATATAGATGAATTCTGGACCCGCTATGTTATGGAAGATAGGAACATGGATTTTTTGACCAATAAGATTATGGGATAAGTACAGGGTAACTATTAAACAACCAGGAAATTGTAGATTGGGACTTGAACTCCTAACCAACTCTATTCTATGAGATAGTGTTAAGATTTATTAACCCACTAGGTTATGGGATATACAGATGAAATTTCCTTAACCAATATGTTATTATTTCTAATCATATGTTTGTGAAAAATCAATATGTTTGGAAAAAAATTCATTTAATAATAACTCTTATATTATCATATTATTTTATCCTTTTGAATTGTTTCCAGATTTGTGTTCCCAATTTAATTGGGTATGATTTCAAAATGTTCTTATCATGAACCATGATTATTTTCTCCTACACATATATTTTTATTTTACTGACTTATGATCATCAAATGATATCCCTTATATTTTACCTTACGTGTCATTTGACCTCACCAATTTCATATAGATTCATTCCCCATGTAATAGAGAAGAGTATATTTTATGATATGTCTTTAGGAGGGGGGGTCAAGAGGGGTAAAATTATGGAGGAAAGTCCACTAATGTTTCGAAAAAAGTTTTATATATCTAATATTTAAAGAAAATAAAATTTTGGGTTCTAAGATTATGATATTATATTTATATTTAATTATTACATTATGAAAATATATTTATTATTATAATTATTTATCTCACTTGTTAACAAAACTAGTTGAAATTTAATTTTTATAGCACCGAATTAGAAGTAACAGTCTGGGGTGCCTTAATTCGTACCAGAGTAGGGTTTAGTTATATGGGGGATAAATTTTGTTGTTTTTGGGATTATATTGGGGTAAAATTGTTGAAAACCATAGATAAAATTCTTAATATAATAAAACATATTGTCAATTTGGTATAGTATAGATTGTGTGGTTTCCAAGAAATGAAAACTAAATCTGGATAGAAACAAGAGGATTCATGATTTGGTATGGATGTAAATAAGGGTAATAGCACATTAAAGGTTGTTTGGGTATTAATTCCATATTCACCAATGCATGGAAAAGAGGTCTAACAACGCACCTGGTTTCACACTCCCATAGGATATGCTTGGGAGATTCACTATCTATTTATGAAACATTGTGACTGATTTTAATATATTTTTCTAGTGTAATATATAATTAGTTGTTATAAATTATGTAATAGGAATTTTATCATAGAAAACCTAGGTCAAACTAAAGGATTTATAGGTTGATTCAATTATATCATAGTTGTATATAATATATCATGTTTTGAAATAAAGCTTCCGTAAGAGAATATGAATTTGTACTGATATTTCATATTTATATGACCATTATATTTTAATCTAATGGATATTATAATTACTATTTTGGATATAGTATTTTGAAATATGATAATAGAAATAAAGTATTTAGGATTATGTATTTTGAAACTTATAAGACTAATAGACCAAAAATGATCCATATTTAGAAAAAATGGTTAGAATCTAAATTTTTAGTTATTATGATGGAAAATAAAATTTTATAGTCTTATCTATGATTTTGAGGTTTATATGTCATCAAAAATTTCATGTTGAGTTGTAAAAAACCTTCACAGGTTCACTCGACATGCCACCCAAGTCGCATTACTGCACAACATGAAACAAGTCCCTAATTGCCACTGGCTGGCAATAATAAACAAGAATAACCAAAAATCACTTGGTAATGGTCTCTACCATGGTAAACTAGAAAAAAAAATATATGTAATGGGGTGGACATACAAATAAGATTATGGAAAACTGAATAAAATGATTCTATAGAAATGAAACATTCTGAAAGTATACACCGTAAACAATATCAACATCATAAGAATGTAATGGTACAAAATTACATATATAATGAATCACAATTCATGGATAAAAACATAAAAAACTGAAAAATAAAGAAATAAAGAAATAAAAATCCTATTTTATGTAGTGTTCAAAAATTTCTCTATGTGAGCCTGCTCTATGAGACTATTTCTCCTCCATAAAACACTTAATGTCGGTAATCAGAAAGAGACACCCAGATACATGGATCCATTTCCTATATATTTCTCCAAAAAATTAAATATTCCTAATTGAATATATATGTTATTTAGAACATATCCAAGTAGTATAACCCGATGAATAAAATTCAGCCTTATACCCATGCAATCCAATAATCTAGTTTGAAAAAATATATAAAAAATAATCCACTTTGCAAACATCCACTTTCCAAAAAAACCTTTCAAATACCAATAGATTTATATTTCAAAAATAAACTTGATTTCAAAAAACCACAAGATATATAAAATATTAAAAATGTTTCAAGTCACAGCTTGCTCAATATATCCAGAAAAATTATAATAAGTGTTTGTATTAACCTAATAAATATATAGTCAATGATAAAAAATTGGCTAACATATCTAATAAATTTAGTTACAATTGTTCTATTTTATTGAGGTATTTTATAAGTTGTTTTTTCATATTTCTTATGTTCCATATATTTCTTTGGTATTTTCCAATAAAACAAGTTGTTTTGGGTGGGCATAAGAAGGCATAGGGTTGGCACATGGTTTAGGGAAATTATGCGATAACCCAATGCAAACCTTGTAACCTAGAAAGTTAAATTGTTCAAGCTCCATGGATTGGTAAAAGGCTATGTTCCCATCCTATAAAACTATGATGTATACTACTCCTCTTATATAGATTATCTACATGGTTGACACATGGTCTACCAGGCCATGTCACCATACCATATATCTTACAGATTCTATATTTTTCTTAATTTCAATTCTACCCCTTTACAATTAAAAAAATACAATCCCCTCTTTCTACCGTATTCAACCTCTAAAATTCATAGGCACACATCCCATTCCTCCCTGAATCCACTTGGGATCATCTTTTATGCTCTTTTGGATTTATTTATTTATAAAAATCTATGTAAATTCTTTCTTTCCTTCATTGTCATCTTATTCTTCTTCTTATTCTTCAGTTCTCTTCATCTCTCCTCTATTCCTTCTTGGGATATATTTTCTATAGAATTTATATTGGACTATAATGATTTCATTATCATTTAATTCATTTTAATCATTGTGGTTTTGTGTGTTCATTATTCCTTAGGTTCATCTCTTGGTTTGGATTGTGTTTTCCAACTAAATTTGGGTGATTTCAAGTGAATTGTAGGTGGTTCCATGAAATTACATTTCATGATGACTTTAATATTCTTGTTTCTATTTATATTTTTTTTCATTAAATATATAGTTAGAGTAGGGTTTTAGGGTTTTTTTGTGTGTTAAAGGAATAATTTTACCTTCCCCTATTGTAGAAGGATGGTTTCTCATGAGTGGGATTCTCTAAATGAATTTATGATGCACAAAGGGGGTTTTAATGATATAGAAATTGAATAGTTCACTTTATAACCATGGAGTCGGCGGGGAGGTGATCCATGATCCATGACATAATTATGTATCAAAACAAACTAAACAATTATAATGATTCTTTTGGGACCTCTAGAACATTGGTGTTGACTTATCTCGAAAACCATGCCTTATAATAGATTATACGGTTAGATCACTAAGAGTATGATGATGTTAGGAATATATTGACCTAGAAAAATATGGATTTACCATATTTCATAAAATTTATTTTTACCAGTTTTTAGTTATGCATTCATTGGTTACATTTTTTAACCAATTGAATCTTGTTGTCAATTTAAATTGTTTAACTTCCCTATTTTTAAATAAGTATATTAATTCATTCTTCAATTTCACTATATGGAATATTTAGTGGTGTCATATAGAGAAAGTGATCTCACCCCCTATATATACCCTAAAGGTATATATAGACCATTTTTTCTTCTATAGTTAATGTTAAGGACTTTTGTGAGACTGATATTATGTGTCCCCATTAGTTACTTCATTTTTTTGGGATTTTTGGTGAAGTCATGGTGGAGGAAGATCACCATTTCACATTGAGGTTTCTTTTCTTGGGGTTTTCTAGTTTCCCTATCTTTTTTATTTTGTTAAGGGTTCTTGATGATAAAAAAATGTATCTTATAATTACATACACATATTTTTTTCATTCTTTTTAATGAATGTTATAGTATTTTGGATTATTTTATTTCATTTAATGCTAATTTTCAGTAAGATATTTGGTAAAACCATTTCCACAGGTGTTATCAGATTACCATGAACTATTTTCAAGCCTTTAGTGATTGAGAACACCATTCATGCCACACTGTAAGCTACTTCTGGTGTTGATTGTAATGGAATCCCAGACTATTTTGTGAAAACAATTCATTTATTGAGGTTTTCCCCTTATTTGTCTTATTTTATTAGGGATGTCTGGATAAACAATCTCTAGGACTATCGGGGCTTTAGGATACATTTTTGAGTTATGTTTATGAAAAACGCACATCATAATGGGATAGGGATCACCATGAAATGTTTGGAATATTATTTGAAACCAAATATAGGTGTAGTGAAAAGGCATCAGGCTGGGTGTAGACATCAAGGAAGCGATAAGTGGTTCATTTGAGAATTAGTATTATTGTGGTTTTAAATCCTATTTTTTTAGATGATTTTAAATTATTTTATTTGGATGTTTCTTATGGGATAATGTATTGATGGTTTCCAATATATTTTTTTATTTTTTGAGTATCATGCCTCCTTGGAAACCTCCTGTGTAGCTATAGAAATAGGCAGGATAGAGTTCTCCCACACTAGATGTTTAGAGGATCGTTGAGGTAGTGGTTCTTGTTTTCCAATCTTTGGATGAGGGAGTGGTCTATGTCCCTTCTTAGGATACAGAAACTAAAACAAGTATGTATATGGATAAGTCCCATGTGTTCCTAAAAAATAAAACACCTTCTTTCTAGGGAAGTATGGATCCCCATGATGTGGAAAATTTGGTTGAGAAATTTGTGAGAATGATTGTGTCCTCAAGACTCTTAATATTGTCAATGTGAAGTGAGTTTCATTTATTTTGGATGAGTTTAATTATAGGTTGTGGAATTTTGTGGTACAATTATTCATTCCTATGAAATTGGAATGGTTGTACTTTAGGGCAGTCTAAAATGAGAAATACTAACTAGAAACATTGGCCTTTTCTATGACCTATAATTTTTTGGATCACCATCTATGAGAACGATCTGTTCTAGAGTATGCCAACCATTTTTCAAAGTTAGTTTCATTCACTATAAAGGTAGTAAATAATGAATAAATAGAGTCTAAATGGTTTTAAATGCATTTGTGGTGGGATATTTGATCACATTTATTCATTATAATGTTAATGTTTTATGTCAAGGTGGTTAATCAATCCCTGATGTTGGAGATTGACCAAGAATTTAAAACTTTTTTTAGAACTGTTCCAACTAAGAGAAATGGATGGGTTGGAAATTATATAAAGATAGTGAAGTCTTATAAGAAGGAGTATAAGGTGTGTAGTAACTCTGGATATCCATCCCAACCACATTCTCTAGTGACCACCAGAGGTGGGCCAATCATGCTCCATCAGTGTGGATCCCTTGGGCAAGAACAAACTATATTTTAATCTCCACATATGAAATTAAATTGATGCAGTTTCATGGTAAATTTTGAGACGTTTTATAGGAATTTTATCTTAACTTAAAGTGGTTTAGGATATTCTTTGTATGGGTGGTCGGTAGCTCATTCATACCCATCTAGAGCCACAGGTTTATGATTTGGTTGTTCGGGGGGAATATATATATCTTCTGGCTAGAATAGTTGTCATAAGGTTGAACCAAAATTTATTACCCACCATAATGATAAGGCCGAG
Organism: Viscum album; assembly: GCA_963277665.1. Classification (NCBI taxonomy): domain Eukaryota; kingdom Viridiplantae; phylum Streptophyta; class Magnoliopsida; order Santalales; family Viscaceae; genus Viscum; species Viscum album. The sequence continues at coordinate 701,770,395 of OY728139.1, forward strand.
ACAAGGAACCTTCATGCAATGGATCATATGCTAGTAGAATCAGATGTGGGTATTATAATAGTTGATGGTTCCATTCTAATTTCAAAATCAATATCCATTACATTATTTGGTATGGGTAATTCTAAATTTTTCTTCTCTTAATACATTGTGGACTCACTAAAACATCCAACAGAGATTTCGATATATTCCATGGAGTAAGTTATACCTGTTGGTAGCAAGAGGAAATAAGGCTTCAGATTTTCATCTTGTGTTATGACCCTTTTAGAGGATGATCTGAAATGGGACATCCTTATCCTGGGAATGTCCCTCTTTAACATGATTGTTGGGATGGATAGGAATATTTTTTTTAGGCTCACATTGTTTATAATTGATGGTGGGTGACTTCCATGTAACATTACTAGAGTTCTTGGGTTTTCCAAGGCAAATTGAATCCATGGTAAAGACAAGATGGACCTCTACATCTGGATTTCAGAAGCCTGGCTTTCTAGGTGTTTTTTCTTATTCTAGAAGAGGATGTTCAATTTTATGATAATGGGTTTCCTTGTGTGGTGGATGAGTTCCTAGAGGTGTTCTAAGAGGAATTTTGGGGTTTCCTCATGAAGGGGGTGTGTATTTTACCATCGATATGAGGTCGGGGACAATGATAATATATTTTCCCTCATACCATATATCCACCATCAAGATGAGGTAATTAATGATATAACTGGATGATTTGAAGTCCAAACAATTCATTCGGTTGAGAATCTCTCCTTGGGACACCCCAATTATTTTTTCAATGAAGGTCGATAGATATTTTTGATTTTATATAAATTAAAAATAAAGAAAATATAGTCAAAATAAAGAATAAATATCCTTTTCCAAATGTTGAGGACATATTTTATCAAATCATGGGGGAATGGTGGTTTTCCAAGATTGACATGTGATCTGGGTATCATCATGTTTGCTTTGGAGAAGAAAATATACCCATGATAGAATTCAGAAGAAGGTGTGTCCATTCTGATTATTTGGTTATTCTATTCAGGCTAATGAATTATTAAGTGGTTTTTATGGAACTTATAAACATGGTGTTTCAAATGTACCTTGACCCCTTGGTCACGGTATTTTTGGAAGGCATCCTGGTCTAGTCTGTAACTGGAGATGATCATGGTGAGAATCTAAGAAATGTTGTGGGTAAAATTTAGGATCATTGTCATTATGTTAATATCTCTATGTGAATTATATGGATTTGGGAGGTTAAATTCTTAGATCATGTCATCTAAAAACAAGGGGTGAAAGTTGATCTGAACAAAATCAGGGCAGTGTTGTCATTGGAATAGACAAAGAATGTCATTAGGGTCTGGAGATTCTTAGGATTGGTAGGATATTGTCGTTATTTTGTTGTATATTTCTCTTATGCTACTTCTCCCATTACGGATCTCACCATAAATGAAGTGAACTTCACCTAATGTTTGAGTGAAAAACATCCTTTGAATACATCGAGAATTGATTGAACACTACCCCTATATTGATGTTACCAAAGGCAAGAAAAATGTAGGCGGTTGGTTGTGATACTTTAGGTACTATTATAGGTTGCATGATAATTAACTGTGACAACATATTGGTGGATAAATCATGCCAACTCTGACCATCTAAAATCAATTACCAAACCCCTGACCCAAAGTTGACAACAATGAAGCATGCACTAAAATCATGGTTTCACTACCTTTTTTGGTGAGAAAGTAACAATATACCTATATCACAAAACCATGAAATACCTTTTCTCCCTAATATATCTAAATACGAGTTACCACAAATGTCTCGAGTACCATTACGGGTTTAACTTTGATATTTTCTATGATGGGTGAATGGAATGTGGAAGTTGTTTCCTTAAGTAGGAAAATGATGAACTAAGCCTTTAAAGATTCCAGTGATGAGTGGAATATGATGGGACAATTCTCTCATATATATCTATAATCCATCGAACATAGGTGAGGTACATTATTTTCTAGAATATTGTTGACATACTCTATTCTTAAACTAATTCGGCTAAAATAGATAATGGATTACTTATTTCAGTGCTCCATGCATATTCAAAGTGGTGGGGAGGTTCTAGATGAGTGTTCAATGTCCTTTTAGGTAATTACCTACTTCAAGGGACATTTTATGGTGTCGTTGTCTCTAAAAAATTTGGTGATGCAAGATAGCTACAAGTCTTAATGGTTTGTTTATGTGGGAGCACCATGGTATTTTTTGATGTTTGTCGCCTACCCTAGTGCCCACATATGAGGCATCATATAGATAAATTTGTAACAAGATTTCATACCTATGTGAAGATTAAATCTTAGAACTATATATCCTTATGTATTATGCATCCAATCCCTATTACGACATATAATTTTGATATGGTCTCCATGGATTTCATTATTGAGTTCCCTCATAAACCCCAAAAGGAACTGGATTTGTGTGGTTATGGGTCATCTAAAAAAATAAATTCATTTCACATGATAAAGGATTCATCAAGGATGGATGTATTGCATATGCTATATGAATATGAAATCGTGAGGATATATAGTCTGCCATCAACTATCATTTTGGATATGCACCCCCATTTTACCTCTTGGATTTGGGATGGCCTTCAAATGGAAATGGGGTCATAAGTCAAGCTCAGTATGACATACAAGTATTAAACTATTGGTAAAACATTATGGGATAATAATATTTTGGAATATATACTTCTTGTTTGTTTATTGGAATTTATTGGTTAATAGGTTATCTATCTTTTGTTTCAAGAGTCTTCATATAATTATAGTTACCAATCCTCAATCAGGATGGAACACGTCAAAGAACATTATGGTCGACCATGTTAGTCATCATTGTGATGGGAAAAGATGAGTGAAACTTCTTTACTAGGATAGGACATTATACCTGATACATATGGTAATGTTCTTTTTATCAGGTGGTGGTTATTGATAGCATGTAAATTATGAGCACAAGACATTGGAGAAAAGTTCTTGTGTGGAAGAGCGGTATCCTCATTAATTCTCTGATTGGACAACATTTTGAATTTCTTGTGGGGGGGGGGGGGGGGTTCATGGTGGGGATAATTCTCATAGTCATGGTTTCATTTTAAAGTATTTTATTATATATAATTGTTATTTATTATGTTCTATATATTTACCATGAATTACCAAAGAAAAAAACTGATTATTGGTGGAAATAAGGAGGTGCATGGTTTGTTCATAGTTGGGGAAATCGTGATCTAGCCCAGTGTAAAATCTACATCATAGATAATGTAATTATACATGATGAATGGTTAGGTGGATATCTATATTCAACTCATATTATATTGTGTAATCTACCTCTCCTCTTGGACAGATGTTTACATTGTTGGTTCATGGTTTGGTAGACCATGTAGCAAAACTGTGTGGCCAGATAGATTCATAAAAAAAATTGAATGTCAATTCTACCACTTCCATATTTTAACTCTATAATCCCATATTTCAACACCATTCAACCTATTCCATACCTATGAAAAAATCCCCACCACCTCCACTCCTTTTACACTCAATTTTTAGGTGTTTTGGCTAGATATCTTCAAGAAACTCCAGGTAAGTTCAATACATCTTCTTCATCTTCCCTTTTCTTGATCAATACACTATTTCTTATTTGGTTATCTTTTCTCTAGTAATGAAGTTGATCTAAAATAGGTTCAATATAATTTATTTAGGTTCAATATTGAAGATTTGGAGATTTCTTTATTCCTTATGGTCTTCTCTTTTTTTTGTATTTTCCATATGAATTTGGGTGATTTCATGTTAAATATAAGTGGTTCAATATGAATCTATTACTTGATTGTTTAAATATTATTGTATTCATTTTTAAAATCCTTTCAAAATTATTTGTGCGGGTGGAAATGGTTATTTATAAGGTTTTGTTGTGTGTTTAATGAATAAATGTGGTTTCTCCTCTGTAAATGGTTTTTGATTGGTTTATAGTTAAGGAATTATTGATATAGAAAGGGGTTTTAAATTATATGTAAATGGGATAGATAATTTCAGAACAATGGTACCTAGGCGGGTTTCTAAGAAATATTACATCATTTGAGTTGGTAAGGAACTAATTCAGGCTGCCCGGTTGGATTATGCTACAATAAAAAAAATATATAAATATGATTTTGGGGCCTCTGGAACATTATTGCTGACCTCTCTAGGGGATTTTTCATGAGAAAAATTTATAGGGTTTGATCACTGAGAGTATGAGGATACGAGGTCCCTATTAACAAAGCAACATATGTATTTTTATATTTCTTAAAAATTATTTTTACATGTTTTCAGATATCCGTACGATTTTCACTTTTCCTACTAAAATCAATCTTTTTTTCAATTTAAATTGTTTATCTTCCCACTTTTAAATTTGCATTTTAATTGTCCCTTTATTATAATTTCATGGAATCATTGGTGGTATCTTACTAGTAAAGTGAGCTCACACAAAACATATACCAAATTATTATATTTATACTTTTTCCCCTAACATTGGTAATGGAAAGACCTTACATGGGGATAATAGCATGTGTTCTAATTAGTAGTTTTTTATGATTTGTGGTGGTGGATTGGTTGAGGATGAACTCCATGTCAAATGGAGGTTTATTTTAATGGTTTTTTCTATTTTCCCCCATTTTTTATTTTGTACATGGATCCTAAAAAGGTAAATGTATATTGGACATCCCTGTACAATGTTGGTTTTGTGTGTCATGTTTTAGTTATGTTAATTTGGTTGAATGATTATTTTTTCTTTTAATTTTCATTAATATGTTTCTGGGAAAATTGTTTCCATAGGATTTCTAACATGATCAAGCGATAGCTTTCAGTACATCAGGATCAGGAACACCCTTTATCCCATGCCACATGCCATGTCAAATGTGGGATCTTTTAGTAGCTGAGATCGGTTATTTACAATAGTGAACATGGAACTAATAAAATGAACAAAGTATATCATCCAATCCAGTATGAGTAAAGTTTACCCTGGGCTATAACCATATGTCATGCCATGAGTGAGTTTAAACAAGACTTCTATACAGATAATAAATAATGGAATATACCATGGTCTACCCTTGGACCATTTTCAAGATCTCTCATAGTCTCTCAACAACAAATCATGGATTCTCTCTCGATCTTCCTACTTAAATGATTTCATGGTCCCATGGAAACGAAAATGGAATCTTGCGTGTTCTTCTCTCCAATTCCACTTTTTTCCCCTCAAAAAACCGTATCTCTCATCCAAGTAAACCCATGTTCTGCTTCATGCCACAAAATAAAAAACAAGTTCCATATAAAAATAATTTATTTCACTTAACATTTTATCAAAAAAAATAAACCTAATTCATCAAACACCTTCAATATAGTAAACTAATTTATAAAACCATTTTATAAAACCATTTAAAATCATTAAAACATATTGATCCCTTTCACTGAATCCAAGGACTGAATTCAAGACACTCCCATTTGGAAAACTATCTTTAAAATGATAAATTGTGAAACAAATCCATAAATCACATCAAACATGTAATTTATAACAATACTAAATTATTTCAATGGAAATTTAAACAATAAATAAATGTGTATTTTAAATTTAAAGGTAATCTATGGAAACTGACATTACATAGAGACACTTACCTGAGTAATGGTGTCTACCTCATCCCAATTGACCAAAAAACCCTAAATAGGATGATCAAGGTCCTACACAACTGATCAACAAGAAAACAAAACAAATCCCACATCACATACACTATATTCATAAAAAAGGATTATACATATCTATAAAAATATACAAATAGGGTAAATTATAGAGGGAAGGAACAAGAAAAAAAATAAAATTTTGACTTATCTCAAGATGAAAATCCTTATATATAAGAGAAATATATCGTAAACGAAGAGAATAAGCTTCCACACCAAGGAGTAGTGGTTTCATGAAATGGGATGATAAAATAATGGCCAAAACATATAAACATTTATAGGGGAAAATTAAAAAATTAAAAGGTATTACGGTTCTAGAAATTCTGCATTGTTATGCAACATTATTTGGAAAATCATGTGACAACTGTGTGGGGGATACATCTGACCCCAATTCATGTAGCTCAGTATCCCCATGGATTTCGTACTATTTGGAAAAATAGTTCCCAGCCTATATGAGAGTTATTTGCCACCAAGTCTACACTTAATCATATCTCATAGGGCCCTGAATAGTTTGGAAAACCATTTTCAACCTTTATGTATCTCTATCTCTCCCCTTCAGTACCTTCCCATGGTTTTCCATTTAGAGTTTCATTATTTTGGACAACAATTATCAAAAAATTAACCATGTTTTACCTTCCCCAAAAATAAAATTCAAATCACTTTTCACTTGAGAAGTCCTGGAACAAACATAAAAATAAATAGATCTTGGAATAAAACATAACAGCGTCCCAACAAGAGTTAAAAACATCCCACTATAACACACTATTCCCTTGTAAGGTCCTAAATAATCCTTTGAAGAAAAAATTTGAGGTCACTTCTATCTCTTAAAGGCCACCAACTCCCATTTATCATAAATATGTCCCCCTCACTTCTAGGGAATATATACCAACATTATTGACTTACCATGGAGCACAATGATCTAACGATCCTTGATACAAAAATGATTCTCAAATATGATGGTATCAAGATCCAGCTAAAAATATTTCTACACTATCACATGAGTTGGGTTCAGATGGTATCTCTTCAAATGGGATACATGAAATGTATCATGGATTGAGGGTATCCATGGAAGATAATCCAACCATAGGATACCTTCCCAACATGATACATAGCACGAAACATATTAAAATAACATAGTTTCATATACCCTTTCATTCTTAAGTGATGGTTTTCCATCTAAATGAATAGATGAATAAACAACGAATCACCAACCCAAAACTCAAAAGGGTGACAATTATTGTCGGAATGTGACTTTTGATGACTCCAAACTATCACTAATAGATTCTACTTAGTCTTAGTGTCTATGTCGTCTCTAAGATGAGGCTCAACCCTAACAAGGATTTTCCCACCTCATCACAACACAATAGGTATTGGCATGATTACCCATAAAACCCCCAAAATTGTTTATCATGATCTAGTCTAGATAGATAATATTATATGAGAATTATTTCAATGAGTGTTGTACATCCCAAGAACCATGAAAGTCAAGTAAACATGCTCTCAACATATCCATGATTTTATAGATGGTTTTTTCAAACTAGCCATATGTATGTGGGTTATACATAGTTCTCAATTTCATCTAAGAACCCAAAACCTCTTGGAGATTCTCATAGAATAGAGAAATGTAGTTGGAATTCCATTCTGAAACTACCCTAGAGGGAACTCCCTAAATCTAAAACACCTCTCAAACATATAGGCATCAGGGTTTCTATACCATCATTGAATACATGATGGTAACAAAGTTGGTTTATTTCATCAAACAATCGACAATATCACATATGACATCATTCCCACTTAGAGTATGTGTTATTCCAACAATAAAATCCATAGAAATCTCATCCCACTTCCACACCATGATGGGAAGTGGCTAAAATAACGACACTAGTATCTGATTCTCAACATTGTTCCTCTAGAATGTCAAACAAATGGATACAAAATCTACCAATGATTGTCTCATCCCGGGTTATATGTAATGGCTTCTCAAGGTTTGAATCATCTTGGTTACCCTAGGTGAATGGATCAACTGGAATGATTTTCCTCATGCATCACCTGAGACCTAAAGCTCAAAAGGATTTCTATCCATCATTGGAAGAGGATTTTACCACCAAGAGACTCAGACAAATCACCCAAGGTATCATCGCCATTTAATTCACCGGTAATCTTCTGGTACTCAGAGTTGGATACATTTTTATTCAAAACCTAATTGATGAGAGGTGATATAACTTTTACATTATCTATTAAAAAATCGTCTCCACCCTTATATAACTCCCAACATTGAACCTTAAAAAATCCTCAAACCCAACTCTTCTTCTAACTCCTCAACTACCCTTACAAAAATATTCATGCTCAACGTATCGAGGACCACACTTACCTTATTGAGTGTAAAATTAATATCTAAATAAAATGTCTAGAAATACTCTATTTAACATATCTATCTAAGGTTCATGTCCCTATGGGTGAAAATAAACTTCATACACTTAAAATTATAATACACTATAAGACTCTCCCTAAAGGTAGTGTCACCATGTCTTCATCTTGTGAATCATCACTCCAATTCTAGGTCATGGGTGGGGGAATTACATTCATATGTGCGAAGCTTCCTCAATCCCTATGAATTCACTCCATCATCATGTATCATCATGAAAACTAATCCAACACTACAGGAATAAAAATATGTGGAATATTCTCACCCATCATCATGAAAAATAGGAAATAGCATGAATGTTAAATGGACTACAACTACTCAATGGATCACTGGAACTTCTCATCCCACACGAAATTCACCACTCTTCTCATTAAATCTATCAATGTATAAGATATATTAGATAATTACTAAATATAAAATCCGTAATAAGACTATAAAACCAAAAATCTAAGGATCGAGAATGCATTATTATGGTGCTCCCAATACATTACTCTATGAACTTTTACTAAATCCACTAGAAACCATTCATCATAAATCATATGGCCCATGAATTTCATATCGTATATAGAGAACTTGAACATGGAAAATATAAAATATATATGGTTCTCCCTAAAGACATCAAAATAATTATCTAGGTGGTATGTATGACCCTCCAATATCATGGAATACACTAAGATTTCATCAAAAAATATATCCATCTAGGATTCAAAAAAACTTTCCATGATCTGGTTCATCGATATCATAAACATCATCATAGTATTTGTATGTCCATGTGGTATCAAAAAAGTCTTGAAATGTTTATATTGTCTTCCCACAATATCCAATGGAGAGTCCTCTTCTCTAACCCTCAACTGTTCATACCTAGATCTCAGGTTAATCATTGAAGACGATTGTCCCTTTTTTCTGATCAAAGCGGTCATCAGTCCTATGAAATGGTTAATTATTCTTTATGGTAATCTTTTTAAGCTTATATTATTCTACATAATTTCGGAGGCTCTTTTACACATTATCCATAAAAGGCACTAAAAAATACCATGGTGACATTTTGTTAAGGATAAAACCGCATCCCACAAGGTCCTTTTGAAGGAATTTAAACTCCTTTAACTCAGGAAGATTAATCCCATAACATTTTATGGAAATCAAACTTAGCCTGGTGAGAAGATCAATGGAAAACTCAGACTCTCACATGGGTGGAAGTCTATATAATTCCTTTGAAAATAGTTATGGGTACCAATGCAGGACCATGAAAACTAGAATTTTATCTCACATACCATAATTATCAATCATACTTAGTGATATGAAGTAATGTGATGTGATTATTTCATTTAAAAACGACTTTATAGTAGATGCAATAACTGTTGTACCTCTCACAGTGAATTCCCCTGAATTAGAGTCCTTTAGAATAATCTCTAATGCTTGGAGAGACCATGGCACATACCCTCCTTGAATCTTCATCCCCTGGTGGAAAAAACCCATTCCATTTGGGTGAGATCCTCCACCCTTACATGCCACTGAATGCACATAAGATATCATAGAAAACATAGCTCCCACAATGCTACCTTATAAAGTAGTTTGTAATAATAACTATTGATTCCACTTGAATCCACACTGGTTTCACACCCTTAGAATCTCTATGAAATGAATCCTTATGTTACAAAATAATCCAAACTGATAACAACATAGTGTTATTCCCCATATAATTCAAATGTTCTATATAATAATTCTTTTAGAAACTCCTCCCACAACCCCGGTGAGATTCATCCCTCTTCTACTACTATACTGATAAATAGTTCTATCTTCCATATACTGAAGGAACACCAATGAGACCTATAATTCCAATAAAATATTCCATTTCCGTGGTATTATTATCTACAACCTTTTAATAGTTTTAAGGATTGATAAGAATAATCATGGATATGATCTCTATCCTCAATAACAACTCAAAATACCAATCCTCGATGTAATCATTCATGATAATATCCATAGAAACATGCCCCAAACTGCTTAATATTATATCATACTCCATCAATGAATGATACCCTTACTATTGATTCATGAACTCAAGGTCCTTTTCCACCATCAGGGTCTTTGATTAAAAAAACAATTGAATGGGACCTTGAATGTGGTCCCGGTGAGATATACGTGTTTCCAAGTGATCGTCATTGACTCCCACCAATTTATACTCATTCATTTCACCAAATATGTGAAAAAAACAATTTTTAAGGACATAGGGTTATTCAAAAACACAAATATCCACATGATCTGACCAAATCTATTTTTAGGAACATTGGTTCCCTTGCCACTACATAACACAAGTGTATTAGTGCTCGGAAACTCTTGAGCATCTCCTATTTTTTTAGACTCCTGATCACCAACATGACCGAATAATTGGATCATATCTCATATTCTACAAGAGACAAATAAAGTGGATGTTTCAACTGCAAGGTATTCCCTTTCACATTATCTTTATAACTTGGTAAGTTCCTTCTGGGATACATCATCTATAAAACACGAAACAGAATTCCATTAAGAACAATTTAATGTTATCTGCATCAAGTGAATCAAATAAAACCCATGTCATGTGTATCATCAATAAGGTCAAGCATGAAAATAATATACATCATAAAACGGATCAAAACACACAAAAATACCATTTGAATTTCACTCTTCATGTTTTAGCCAGACACTTATACAAAGAATGAACTGATCTTGTTGGTGTCACAAGGGGTGGTTTAAAGAGTCACATGATCTCCTCCTAGCCTCCCAATTTAACACACAAGTCATATCATCCCTCATACTATCCTAGGGTATCTTCATAATATATTAAATGCATTCAAACACCATAAAAAATCCTATAACAATACTCAAAACACAAACACAATCCCATTACACCCTTGTAATCTTTAGGTTCGACATGTCGAAGGCCTGTCTAAGAACCGCTATTCCTACCTCTTAAGTAAAAACATACCTAGATATAGTCTACTATAGACCCCCCAAATAAAAAGACACTGATATAATTTTTTAATTAATTAACCTAATTCAGCCCAACCCATCACCCAAGATAGCGTATCAGATGGCCTAAAGAGTGTTCTCGATCACCATGGGCAAGTGACAAGAACCATGCATAGCCAAATATCTTTTGGGAATAGTTTCAACCATGGTAAACTGGTATGACCTATCTAAGGAATGGGTTGGACATTCCAATACTATTTTTTTAAACCTAAATAATAATTATCTTGATCAGGGCATCATATGGAAATAAATACAATAAACAATATCAACATCATAAAAAAGCGATTCCATAAAAGGTCATATACATAGTGCCTCAGGTCATATATAAAAACATAATATAATGGGAAAAGGCCCAAAAATAAAAAAAATACACATCTTAAGGGATATAGTAACCTAAAATGGAAAAATCAGATCCCTCTCAATTATACCTTGTCTCTTTCATATAACCTCAGACATCAGTAATCACAAAGTGCCACCCTGATACATAGTTCTCCTTCCCTATCCTGTGTCCTGAAAAAAATATGTCTATATACACCCAAAGGTTATGAAGGGAGTTTGGAAAATTGAATAATATGATACAATAATAAATCTATTTAAGGATTCTTCCCATGAAAACCAATAAAATTGTTTCAAAACACTTTTAAAACTAAAACTATTTTAAAAAATCTACTTTCAAATAAACCATTGAAGTTTTTTTTGGATTCCAATTTCAAAAAAATATTGTTTTTTAAAAAAAATTCTCAATATGGCTCGAATAAATAATCAATTCCAAAGGTATTACATTATCAATATATCGAACAAATCACAATAAGTTTTAATAAAAAATAATCAATACAAATTCAATAATCCAAAATAGGTGGTGCATGCCTATCATGGGGTGTGGAAAAAGAAAATATCTATGTTTTTACTAGTAAATTTAAATGACTGACCAATGTTGCATAACCTTATGAACTTCATAGTTGTATAAATATATATTCTAATTCACCCAAAATATTTATTTTTATTTATTTAATTATGTTAAAAAAGAGAGGTTCTGGGTTTTGATTATAGGAAAAATTAAATGAGGTATTGAACTAAAATTTATACTCACATTAAATTATTGAAAGAATGAATAAATAACTCAGCCATTTAGGGTTTAAATTTTGGTTATTTACATTATTCATGTTGGTTGATTAAATTTAGTTTGATAATTCAATTTTGAAAACTCACCCTTGAATTAATATTATTTTATTTTGTGATAGAAAAACATTAAACTCCTAAAAAACTATATCCCACAACCTTCTAAAATCAAGGTTGATGGAACACCACAATCGATAGTATGACACCTTCCCAGAGATATCTTTATCGTATGTCATTTCATCCCTTAAGTGTATCAACTCCATCCTGTGAAGCGATTATTTTCAAAGGAAGGAACAGAAAAAATTTAAATACATGGATAAAATTGATTTAAAGATCTAGCTCATGGTGGAGAATGTCCACACTCATTCACTTCACTATATATCACAAAAAATTTAAATAAAACATTCATAATTTAGTAACAAAATTCCAGACACCCAATCCTACCCTAAGGCCAACCCTTAGGTTATTCCCACTTTTTCTAGTGCAAGAGGTCATGGTGGAAGAGATGAGGAGTGTAGAATGAGACAAGTCGTGATAGAAGATTGAGTGGATGTAATATTGGATGAAATATGAATGATGGAACACATGTATTGAAGAAATTGAATGATTTACTCAAAATAAAAAAAAATACATAACAAAATTAAAAATCTGAAAAAATAGGCCAGTCCACTCATGATCCTCTAATATCTTTGTATGGTATAGTATCCTTGTATTTATAGAGGGTGGTAATATATTTATCACCCATTTATGAATATTTAAATATCCTTACAATCATTGAATATATCTTCATAAAAATATTCAGCATTGAATCTACTGAATGTTTGGGTCATTCCATATTCTGGTGTTGAGATGTGATTTGTAAGTGAAGGTAGATCTTATCAACTATTGGAACAATGGTGGATCACATCTACAATTGTCCCAATTGTGGATCACATATATTGTTTTCACAATGGAGGATCTAACCAATAATTGGACCAATGGTGGATCAAATCCACCATTGGGAGCAACCTGCATTAAACAAGTTTTCATTCTTCCTAGAATTTTATTTATTCTTCCTCTTTCCTGATTAGTTGTTTTTTCCATAACATCAACCTAGTTCTTGTAATATCAAACATTAATCTAGTGATTCATCAATAAATGTTATTTCATGGCATAATGAGACTCTTTTTTAGGTAATTTGGACTTTCACTGGTTTATAGTGGCGATATGAGTGATGCATCATTCATCCTCCAATCATCCATCCATCAAAATGGCTAGATCATGTATTTTTCTTCCAACATGGAATCATCCTTCTCAATTTCATAGCCTTTGGTGTATGTGCAATCCATGCATATTATCCATTGGATAACTTATCTAGTAGTGACTCATAATTAGTGGAAATATTGGAATATCTGAGGTGCAATAGTGGGCTATGAGGGGTTGCAGGCAGTGGAAAGGGGGGCATTATAGTGATCACTCAACTATAACAGTGGGATTTAGAGTAAAAATGTTCTCGAGCAGTTCTCCATGTGGTATTTACATATATTTTCCTTGTTGATAAGAGGTAAATTTGTTTGGTTGTTTCCAGGATAACATATGCTACCTTTTCCACTCAGGTAGCATGTGACACCACTGGTTCATTGGTGACATGTGCTACCATTAGCACATTATTTACAGTGGTGGTAATAGTTTCTTTATATGGGGATTTTAGTTGTGATATAATCCTCTTTTTTATCAATGGATATCTTATCAGGCTTCGATAGTGGTCTAAAATTGGCTCATGCACGAGCGTTCTTGGTGGCGGAAATGGTAAGGAAGCCTCTTTTAGACCCTTCGGCCTTCAAAAAAGTTGGAGGAAGTGGGGTTCTCCATGAATTGAGATAGTGATTATTGAATAGGATTAATATTTTCATCGGAGGATCCCATAGTTATTAGAGGATATCCATAGAATTTTTATTGTAATATAATCCTGTGTTCAATCTTTTAAGTGGAGTCCCTGTTGTTTTTATGGTGATTTCATGTGGTGGTTGGTGATATGGAAGGTGGTGAGGTGAGGATGACAGTGGTGCATAGGTGTTTGGGGAGAGCACATGAGATCTAAGAAGAATGATGAAATTTATAAATGTGGATGAATAATACCTATAACCATGCATCCTATATAAGAAATATTGATGAGAACTGTGATGGATTAAATATCAAGGTGTGGCTCCACAATTGCAATGAAGTCGGATGGAGGCTAGAGTACTCTCGCATGTCACATTAGATCACCCCTTCTAAGAAAATCACTTATCCCACTTCCTCATAGACTTGAACACCATAGGCCTATGCACACATAGGATTTTCCCCATCCACAACCCACCCGATCAATTGCATGGACTTCGTCTCCCATGCAGTGCTGCTGGCACGAGTAAGCCATCTAGGTGGTGTCCTGCCTAGCCATCTTATTATAGTATATCCAGGTGTTGTGTTTCCACTGGTTGATGGGATAACAATATTCCTAACCCATTTTATGGGTAAAAACATAAGAATCATTAAAACATTATTTGTATAAGTTCAAAAAAATAAACAAAATACATAAAATCCTTAACAAATTATTCATTTGTGATCATATTAAATTCTTGTTTTAAATTTCCCATATTTTGGTAAAATGTTGATTTTCAAGAGATTTATTTTTAAAAATAATTAAACATCATTCAATTTTTTATACAATTATTTATGAAAATTTGGTGTGTTAAATACCCCCTCACTTAATCCATTATTTTCATCAAGCATCAATTCTCAACACAGAAAATAAAGGTCAGGAATACAAATATTTTCCAAATTTGAAAACAATATACTAAATTTATCATCAATGTTTAATAAAATATTAAAAAATCCACCTAAAATATCATTTCAATTTCTAAACATTACATGACATAATAAAACTCAAATATTTTAGTCTTTACCCTATAAAAAATGATGAAAATTATTCTTCCATTCATTCAGGATTCAAAATTAATTTTTATTAAAGATGCCAAATCACGATTTAACTACATCTTTAATCTTTTATCTCATCACACATAATAAAATTATATGTATAGTTTTTCGAATATAATTAGAACCTTCTCTTTATCCCTAATATTGATAAATAACTATTTTATTCAACTTATAAAGGAAAATATTTACAAAAATCATAGAGGGTTTTCAATTAATGTTCGAGTGACTCAAAGGGTTAAGGTAGGTGGGGATTTATGTTTTAAAAATTATGCCTCTATGACGAAGTTTCTCTCTAATGTAAAATGCATGATATATAAAGTCAAAGCTTAATGAAATTGTCCCCTTCAATGTAAAAACTCTTATTTAATCTAAATTTAGTGTAAGATTATGATAAAAATAAAGGATAATGATTGATTATTAACTTCTTGAATTTTATCAAAATTTTATAATTTATTTACAATGTACTTTATCATTTTTCTTTGAATGTTATATTTTGAATAAATCTCATAACCATCACCAAACCACATGTGAAAAAAAAATCATCAGTCTATTAAGGATGATATTTTATTCTCCCAAGTCACAAACCATTTCTATTATTTTGTAATTTTGTAATTTTTTATTTTTTTCTAGAAGAGAAAATAGTTATTTATAATTAATGAATAAATACACCATTCCTAATACCCAAGATAAAACCCACACACATTTCTTTTACAATTTATACAATCCCATCTCCCATTACATCCCTCACCCCCACACTTCTACATAAAATATCATTCAAATACTAGGAGGAGGGTCTGAATGGATAAAAATATATTGAGAAATGGCTCATTACTAATGAGGTCATTCACATTCTTTATTAGGTAAACAATAATTTATGTAAATATGGTCTCAAATAAAATATATTTTTAAATTTTTCTTCCATCATTTTAAATATGGTTTTGCAAATTCATTAGATTTGACATGTTCAAATACAAGTTATAGAATTTTCAATTCCTAAAGATCACTCAAGAAATTTGATAAATAATAAATAAGAAATACTTGGTCTGGAAATCAAATCCAAAATGGGGAATTTGAGTTATGACAACAAATCATGCCATGAATAATAATTAAAATTAAATTCAATTGAAATTCAGAAATTCAAATATTGAAAAATGATAGGGAACTTCATTTACATGAATCATATAATTCCCTTAAACCATGAGTCCTTGTTTTAATATTCACAATTCATATTAATCAATCAATTATCCATTTAACCCATTCAATCATATTATCACTGAAAGATAAAACATGGAATCTTAGGATTCCTAAAAAACCCATGTCTCCTAGAGAATTAAAGTAATGCATATATTCAAAAATGGGAATTTATTTTTCCTATTTAACGCTCAAAAGAGGGTTTAGAAAAAAAATGTATATAGTTTAAAAGTAATAAATGAAGGATTAAAATCCTTAACGCTTGAACTTTATTCCACTTTCCTCCTAGTATTTTTGGAATTTCATTATGTCATCATGAACATAAAATGGAACAAAAACCATGGGTCATGTCATTTGAGATAAAAAAGAATGGGGGGGGGGTTGACTCCTAATATAATTAAAATATAAATCTTATTTAATAGAATGATTATAAATATAAGACTCGGTATAATACGAAAATTTGTCCTTGTCACTATAATTCCTCTTTAGGGTTAGTACCACCTAATAGCCATAGTCTGGTGGTGGGTGGATATTCTTGGATTTAAGCCCTGTATATAATTTTACGACCTTTTAATTCAATATTAGTGGTACGGAATGACCCACAGATAGAGAATACCATATTCTCAAACTAAATAATTTTGTATAGCTTGCATGGATGGGTTTGTAAGAAGTATGAATCATCCTCATTCTTGATTGATAATTTTGCAGCCTCCTCCTTATTTTTCAGTGCTAGATAAATATGGGATACATTAATTTAATGATCAAAGAGAAATTACGAATTTATTTTTAATTTAAAATAATTAAAATGTAATTGAAATTATCCATTTTAAATTTCACTAACAATTTATTGTTTTCCTTAGGCTCCGCCACTTAGAAATCATCATAGGCTTCCTAAAATGTATGTTCATTAAAATATGGGAGCTCCATGACTTCCTCGTCTTATGTAGGTGTTGTATTCTAAACATCACCTATGAAAAAATATGTTTTGACCAAATTCAAAAATTCGAATAAATTAGGATTGATATTCAAATCAGAATGAATATGTCAATAAAATAAAAAATTCTAAATAATATTATCTACCTGATTCTTTTCTTTTTCATAACTTCCAAAGTGGTTACAACCTCGCAAAATTGTATTTCAGTGGATGGAGGTAAGTAGTCGAGCTCTTCCATATTTTCTTGGAATTCCACCACTTGTATGGATTCTTCCTCTTCCATGTATAAAGGAAAGTAGAGTGGTTCAGTATCATCTACATTGTAAAAAATGTTGAGATCATTTTGTAATTCATACTCATTCCATAAATTATCCTAATCTTATTAATCACCTTTATGTATCTCTATAGGCAATTATTCTTTATCTTGACTCAACTCAAGCTCATCATGAGAACTGTGGATTTGGATCCATAAATTAATGTAATAATTAAGGTATTTGAGTTGGTTCTCAAATTTAAAGATGTATTTAGTAAAATTGGGAAGAACCAATTTCACCTACACTATGGATATATTATTTTTATAATGAGCTTCACTTAATCAATGATATGTACAAACTCTTGAAATTAAATTCGGTTGTCATTCCCCTTTATCGTATGCTTAGACAGGTTAGTGAGTTCATCTAGCCTTATAAGAGAGACTTATAATCATTCTCTAATAGTTCATTTTAATTTTTCACCTCTGAGCCACTATTCCATGAATTTTAAAAATTATCATTTGAAAACATTATTACATTTTTTTTGTTTTTTAAGTAACAAAATCTATCTACTCTGTAAAAATGATAAATTAACTCAAACAATTGATTAGATCCCTTCAAACTGTTCATGGTTTGGCGCACCCCAATCATGGGGTGTGGAGAAAAGAAAATCTCAATGATTTACTAGTGAAACACAATGTATGATCTAGGTCTTCACACATTATAATTTTAATAGTGGTGTACATTCTAATTCTAATTCACCCAGACTATTCATTTTTGTGGTTTTTATCATTTTATAAAAACAATGAGTTTTTTTATTTGATTAGTGGAAATATAATATTATTCTAATAACTAAAAATTATATTAACATGGAATGAATGACATATTGAATAAATAAAATTTTCTTTTAGGGTTTTTATTTTGGTTCCTTACCTTTATTCATGTTGGTTGGTTAAATTTAGTCTGATAATTCAATTGTGAAATTTAACTCTTGATCTACAGTCCTTTTATTTATTAATTTTAAAACCCTGAATGCCTATAAAAAATTGATCCCAACTCCTCCTATAATCATGGTTGATGGAACACATCTATTGAGAGTCTGACACATTCCAGGTACCAACTCCATCATATGTCATTTTACCCCTTGAACATCTCAACTCCATCGTGTGAAGATATTGTGTTCAATGGAATGAAGAGAAATGTGTAAATAAATGAATAATAGTGAGTACTAGTTCTATGTCATGGGGAGGGGGAATCACCACAGTCGTTCACTTCACACTTAATCACCATAATGTTAACTAAAACATTTAAAATTATAGAACAACATTCAAAACTACCAATCCTTTCACGAGATACATCCACAGGTTAGTTACTCATTGTAGAGTGAAAGAGGTCATGGTGGAAGAGATGAAAAGAGTAGAATGAGAGAAAGTAGGAGATAAGGATGATAGAATTTAACAGTGGTGAAAGATCAAAGTATGGAATAATTTTATTAATTAAACTTAAAGATTTACATAAAATAAACTAAATTACCTAGGAAAATTAAAAATTAGATAAATAGTGTACCTTGCATCCAAATGCTCTTGATCATCCATTCCTTTTCTCTAAAAAACAACCTTGTATTTATATAGGATGTTTACCCCTTTACCTCACTTATTTTAATCATTCAATATATTCATAACCATTGAATGTATCTCTTTAGGTATTTTTTTTTTTTGAATATGCTGAATTTCTAGGTGTTTCTAAATTCTAGTGGTAAGATGTAATTTCTTAGTTAATGTATTTCACATATAAAGTAGAAAAAACACTGGATCACATCTACAATTTTATAAATAGTTGATCACATATACCATTGTGTTAATGGTGTATCAAACATTCAATTGTTCTAATGGTGGATCACATCAATCCTTGGAAACAACTAGTATTGAATATGTCTTCATTATTTGCTACCATTTCTTTATCCATCAGTTTTCATGATCAAGGGTTTTACTCATAGCCTTGACCTCTTTATTAGTAGATTGAACATTAATCCAGTGATTCCTCTATGTATGGTATTTCAAGGAATCTTGGACATATTCTACGTCAATCGAATGCAAACACTATAGGAGATTTTGGTGGAGAGATGAGAAAATCATTGGTCTTCCTCTAATCCTATTTCCTTCATAGTGGCCGGAGAGAGTATTCAACTTCTAAAATGGAATTGTATTTCACATTTTTATGGACATCGATTCATATGGGATCCATGGATGGATTCCCTCTGGTTTAATTCACAAGTGGTAACTCCCAGAGAGTGGAAATAGTAGAATAGCTGAGTAAGAGTAGTGGTCTGTGAAGTAGATCGGGTAGTGGCGAGGGGGATGTGGTAGGGACATCTCCTCTTTGATAGAAGGATTATAAAGTAAAAAAAACATAATGAGAAACCCAATTGGTGTTTCTAGGTTACTTATTTGGTGAAATTAGGTGTTGTGCTACATTTGGTGCACCGGTAGCATGTGGTACCATTGGTGCACCAGTCTCATGTTTTTCAATTGGTGCACTGGTAGCATGTTATATTGTTGGAACACTAGTGGAATGTGATACCATTGGAAAAATCTTTACAATAGTTGTAGTATATTCATTCTTCATTGAAGTTAGTAGTGAACGAATTCTCTGAGGTTATCAATGGTGTCATTCTGGTGCTTTAATAGTGGTCCAACATTGGATTGATCTTGAGGATTCCCAGTGGTGGAAATGGTGAGGGAGCCTCTTCCAAGCCCTTGGAAAATTTCCATGGATAGAGGAAGTAGAGTTATCATTTCCTGGAGTTCCTAATTCTTGAATGGGAAATATCAGGGTCTTATAAGGGTTAGAGAGTGATCAAAGGTTATACCGAGCATTGGCAGTGGAAGAGCATCTCACGTTCGATCTTTCCAGGCGCATCCATGGAAGTTTTCTGGTGATTATAGGTGGTGGATAGTGATATTACAGGTGAAGATAATTTGATGATGATGGTGAGGGGGTGTCTAAGGATGGTACATGAAGTCAAAGTCAAACGATAGAGTTTTTGATAGTGAATGAAAAATACCTATTATCCCAGAACCCACATCTAAAAGAAGGAAGATGGTCACAATGGTTTAAATATCAATGCATGGATCCCCAACCATAATGATGTTGGATGGAGACCAGAGGACCCCCACACATCATCAGGGACCACCATTTCTTGGTGAAGATCTCCTCCTGCCTCATCATGGGCTTGACCACGGGAGCACACTTTGGATTTGGCCTACTTTTAATCCCCCCCCCCATCTTAGCACACGAGCCTGATCTCCAATATAGCCCTTCCATCTTCAGTAGGACCTCCCGATGGTGGCCTAGCCACCCAACCCCTTGTGTACTTATTATTTGGTGGGATGCCACTGGTTAATGGGCTAACTTCAGGCTTGACACATTTTTTTTGGTAAACAACTCAAAATCAATAAAAAACTCTTCATATAACATAAAAAAATAAATAACAACTTCAAATCCTTAAATAATTATTCATTTCAAATCATTTAAATCCACTAATGAAATTTCACATAATTTATTAAAACATTGAAATTCATCGAAATTATTTATTAAAATCCTTCAACATCATTTAAAAATGATTAATATTAATTATGAAATTTTATTGTTTCAAATACCACCACACATAACCATGATTTTCTTCAAGCATAAAATTCCACATTGAAAATATGAGGGCACTAATGTTACTATTTTTTAAATATCAGAACTACAAAATAAAATGTTTATCACTGTTAAATGAAGATTTCAAAAATCCACATAAAAATCAAATCTATTTTTAAATTTTTAACAGAACATCCAATATAAATATGTTAATTTTCCCAATTGAAAATGATGAACGTTGTTCATTAATTCATTCACACTTCTTAATTCATTTTTGTTAAACATGAAAAATAATGATTTATCACACCATTGAATAATTTATCCCATAATTCCTTATAATATTGTATGTACAGTTATACTAATCACAGTAGAACATGATCATTATCCATAGGCCTGCAAATAAATTGTTTTCTAAGCCCTGTAAATAAAAAATTCACACAAAATCATGCTATCATTGAAAATAAGGATATTTTGAATATGATGTCATGACCAGTCCTCGGGGCCTATGCTGTGACTACCCCAAGCCCATCTTCTATAGGCCAGGGACTGTCAACTAGCACCAAAGGCGAAAATATTGATAAAAAGGGAAGGCATTGCCTTAATGATAGTAAAAAAACACAATAGAGTACGCAGGCTGAAGTAAGCACGAAGTAACATTGAATACAAAGTATGTGCTGAAAGGTAAATGGGCTATAATACAAACCCAACTAAAAGTACAGTGCAACTGAATATCTAGTACAACAGCAGTAAAGTAAAGCAGCAACCACAGAGTCATCTCTCAAGAATCCCACCTGAAGGGTGGGTACAGATAGTCTCCCCAGAACCATGGGTCACTCCGTCTTATCTGTGTACGTCTTACCAAGTGGTCCTTCTCCGGGTACCATCCAGCTCTACAATCCTCTACCACGATCAGCGTTGTTCATTGTCTGCATCCAACACAACATAGTGCGGGAATTTCCCATGAAGGGGTGAGTATAACGATACTCAGTAGGGACCCTGAGACCCCTGAAGATCTCCCAGAATCCATGAAGGATAACCCACAAAGAAAAGATACAATCACGAAGTATCATCCATCTCTACTTAGGTATATGGCCATACATATACCTAAGTCATAAATCCCAGTTCGGCTGCAACTCTCAATCCCAAGTACAACCCAGTCCACACAGGAAAGAAGTCAATCACACTGATGGTAAGGATTTAAAGTCAAGACTCAGCTAACACAGTTATACATATTTCGTATAGTGATAGAGATAATCAGATGTAGACATTGATTCATCTAAGCTGTCGGACCCACATAGGATACAAGACCAGCTAAGTTGTCAGACCCACACATGATACAAGTATAGAGGTCAAACTGCCAGACCCATAGAGGATACAATAATAGTTAAGCTGTCGGACCCACACAGGATACAAGACTAGCTATGCCGTCAGACCCACACAAGATACAACAATAGTAATCATCGTCGTCGAACCCATGTAGGATTCCAAAACTATAGTAGTTTTTCCCGAACCCACGGAGGATTCTAGTACGATAGTCGTCATCCCTGAACCCACGGAGGATTCCAGTACGGTAGTCGTCGTCGTTGAACCAACATAGGATTCAAGTACGATAGTCATTACAGTCGCAACCAGCTCTAGGGTTCCTACACACAACACGTTCGATTCCGGGAGGGTCTTCTCCTCGAGCCAAGGGGTCGATACATCAACTGCCATGAAGTCTAGAGTTGATGTATCCCGAAGTTCCATCTCGTCAAAAGGAACCCAATGTGACAAATGGTACGTCAATCCCACGGTCGATCTGAGAGTTATTAGCATTTTTGCTCTGGGGGCCCGGTTGGAAATACTCTCATTCCAAACCCGGAAATTCTCTAAATTTATTCTAAACACACTTATAGTATTGAAAAAGTAACTCTTCATCACGAGGGTCCCAGTGCTGCAGACGGCGCGTCGATCGGACACACGGTCTAAAAGTTATTCACGTTTAAGTGAAAACAGGCCCAACCCGCTACGCCCAGTGGGCCGACGTGTCGGGTCAGCCCAGTTTTGGCTGGTCCGACCCGTCAGAGGTTCGGACCTACCCGAGGGGCACGGCATGTCCCAACCCGAGGGGTGCGGCATGGCCTTGCCCGAAGGGCATAGCCTGGCCCGACATGGCATGGCTCGGCCGGCTGGCCGAGCGGTCCGAGGCGGGGGGGCCCGGCTGCCCGAACCAGCGGCCGCAAGTGGCGCCGCCCTCAAAAACTGGCTGGCCAAAGATGAAGCACCTTCCCGGCATAAGGGGCCCATTCAGGCGGACCATGGTTTCTCTAACGTGGTGCCCTCATGGCTTCATGGTTCTTCTTGGCCCTTCCAGATGCCTGTCGGCCGGTTCACCCACCGAATAGCCTGTGAAACGCGGGCCGCAGTCTTCCGTAGTGCGGCGCTCCTTGTGGTGTCACGGTTCTCCTTCGGCCTAGCCAGATTTAGCCGGTCGGTTCATCGACAGCCGAGCGGCCCACATTTGTGGGTCACGGTTCTTCTGCACGAGGCAACTGCACAACCACCACTTCCGTTCGTCGCCACCGCCTCTCGTTGCCACTGCCAAAGAATCTAAGAACAATAAGAGGGTCATCGGGCCATGTTCATTCGGCATGCAACCTCTTTGTTAGGGGGTATCAAATGGCCGAAGGTAAAACACGATTTCAACGAGGGACGAAGAACAATTTTATTCCATTAAAATTAAAACAAACCCCAACATCACAATAGACGTTGCACATCGTTGAGTCGCAGAAGAGGAGCGCCACTGAGGTTTGACATCACAGATGAAGAACGTCAATTCTGTCTACATCGGAGTGCACCCAAAGAAGAAGCGTTGTTGGTGATTTCACGTTCTTCATCGGAGATATTCTTCATCGAAAGAAGAATGGTGTTCTTTTACTTCTCCAGAGGTTCCATCAAATATTCCCCCCCCAGAAAATATTAAAATGAGGCTTTCCCATATATTAATATACTTTCCAAGCCATTTCAAAATGATTCAAATCCTCCCAAATTATTTAATTAATTTTTTTTGTAGAAATAATTAATTTACCTAGTTTTCATATTAATGACCAATTAGAAGGTGGAGAGTTTAGCAGTTAAAGGGGGGAGTTGGCAAGAATTAAACAAGCGGTTTGAGGAGAGTTTTGGGGAGATGAAAGGTTGGGGCCTGTGTGGGCCTCATCTCACAAATATCCACACATGGGAAGTTATGTGGGTGTGGGCCCCACCAATAAATTCCCCATGGGAGGAAATAACCAACTCACAAAATAAAATTGTGTACCACACAATTTTATTTAATTTAAGATTGAACCCCAAAACAAATTTCAACCCGCATAAAATGAAACTGCGGTAAAGGTCCCCTTAAGTGAATATCGGCGCTGCGAGTTCATCGGTGTCCTTGGATTTCAATTCCGACCACTAGATCAAAAGATAGAAAACCTTGCACGTATGTTTACTGAACGTATCCAAACAAAACTTCTAAAATTGATTCCGGGAACACCGGGCCTCGAAATCAAGTGTCCTCAGAAACTGAATACTCACAAAATTCCTAAGTATTTAAGAAAAAAATTTCCTTGAAATTTTCGGTTCTTTAAATTACTCCCACCTCAGGGATTTATGTCCCTGTAAAGCTACAACCCACACTAGGTGAACAAATGGGGGTTTTGAGCTCGCATTTGAGCCTCCCGCTCCCAAGTGCACTCCTGGAGGTTCCCGTGCTGCCAGTGAATGCGCACCAGGGGTATCGACCATCCACATAAGACCCGATCATGTCGATCCTCGATCTCCATCGGGACCTCTGCAAACATCACCCCATCATCGATGTCCATATCCTCGTGATAGATAATGTGGTTCGGGTCGTGCACGTATCTCCTCAGCTGAGATACGTGGAAGACGTCACGCACCTGGTGCAGCTGAGGTGGAAGGGCCAGGCGGTAATCCACCTTGCCTACTCTGTTGAGGACCTGGAATGGTCTGATGAAACGAGGAGATAACTTACCGCCCTATCCAAATCTTCGTAGACCTCATCGCGGTGAGACCTGTAGCAAAATGTGGTAACCATCATCAAACTCCAGTGGTCTCCAACTCCTATCAGCATAGGACATCTGTCTGCTCTGTTCAATCTTCTTCCACTCATAAATGATATGCACCTTCTTCATAGTATCTTGAACCACCTATGGTCCTACAAGTGGTAACTTCCCATGGTCAGTCCAGCACAGTGTTTATTTGCAAGGTAGGCCGTACAGTTCCTCGTATGGTGCCATCCCGATGGTGGAGCCGTAGTTGTTGTTGTATGAAAACTCCACCAAGGGTAGGTGATGCTCCCAGCTACGACCAAAGTTGAGGAAACATGAACGAAGCATGTCTTTGAGATTCTGAATGGTCCTCTCAGTCTAACCATCTGTCTGAGGATGAAAGGTGGTGCTCAAACGTAGCTGTATTCTGAATGCCTCCTACAACCCCTTTCAAAGTCAGGAAGTAAAGTGTGTGTCCCGACTAGAGACGATCGTCGATGATATAGCATGAAGTCATAGGATACCGTGTACGTAGAGTCATCTCAAGCTCTCTACTGAACCGTACTCTTTGATTGGTATGAACTGGCCCGATCGAGTGTGTCAGTCACTGATCACCCAGAGAGAGTCGTGCCCTCTGGATGTACGTTGAAGTCCTGTCACGAATCCATGGATATTCCATCCCACTTCGATTTTGGGACCTCTAAGGACTGTACCAAGCCTACTGGTACCTAGTGATCTGCCTTCAATTACTAACAAGTGAGGCATCGTGAAACGAACTCTGATATATTGTTTCCCCTTCCCAAGAGTTTAGACAATCTCAAGTCATAGTCGCGGAGGAACTCAAGTCAACTTCACCATCTCAGGTCTACTCCCTTCTATGATAATAAACACCTGAGACTTTTGATATTATAGTAAACCATACACCGTTCACTCAATGAACTATGGGTGTGACTAGCCATTTGAAAAGAACATGACTACACCCTTTTTCACTTATGTCCTACAAGTGCTGCTAAGATTTCTCCTTTTCCAAAAGAGAAATATGGTCTCATCCCCTGGATGAACCAAGTTAATTTCCTAATACAGTCAATCCTGGCAAGAACGATACAATTTCATGCCATGGACGACGTCGTAAGGCCTCTAAACTACTACCAAGAGATCCAACCATTACTCTCACCTCCATGGGTCGAGTCACACTATCGGTAGTAGTGTGTGGTCACTGCGTCTCCTCTAGTAGGTATCTCGAATGTGAGGGTCAAGTCAACGGTATTAATCGAAACTTCTCAGTATCAACCATACAAAATGGTAGGGAAGAAAACATCACATGGAAAAATTTCTTTTATTACTTCAGCTCATAGTACAATGACACAAAACAACAAAAAACAACAAAAACAACAAAACTAGAAGCCTCATTAACAAATGCCTCTATTCCTGGAGCTAGTTCCGCTCCTGTCCACCAGCTCCCGGAGCTCGAGGTGAACCATCTAAGGGTGGTGGTGGTAGTAGTGCTTGGTGACTCTGATCACCATCTGCTAAAGGACCCGATCCACTGCCTCCTCCACCGCTCGACTGTTGATCAAGTTCATGCCACTACCTCTATCTTGGTGGCTCCTCCAATGCCTTCTGATCAACTGTGTGGGGAGTCAGATAGTCACGAAAATTGTGACTCCATTCCTTGAAGGAAAAATAGGCCCTCCTTCGTTCTGAGCTCCCTTGGCCTCTGGTGACCCAGACTCATCTAACTGTTGATCTAACCCTCTTGTGCCTCAAAATCATCTATCTACTACATGCTGCTGATGTCTCAGCTGCTATTGGAAATCCCTGTGGTAAGAGCAGCAGCTCCTGAGCACGCACAGTGCGTAGAGTCACTGGTACAAACTATGCCCTGAAAAGACTCTCAATTTCTCCCCAGGTGAGAGTCACCTCATCATAAAACTAGAGCATCAGGATCCACCACCTCTCAGCTATTCCATGAAAGAGAATAATAGCTAGGTACACCATCATGTCAATGGGCGCCCCAAATGTATGAAAAACTCATGCTACAACCTCCATCCAGCACCCAACCGTCTGAAAAACTGTCTCGCCTTGAAACCTCGGAGGACTATATCTTTGGAACTCGTAAAATGCACTCAGGCGGCGTGCACACTCTGCTGCTTGGGCTTGTGGTATCAGTGGCCCAACGGGTTGTGGTACCGCTGGTGCCTCTGCTGTGATGAGTCCCTGCACTGAGGACTCATCGCTCGGTGGGCTGCCATCTCGTACACGACTCGGAACCCTAGATGGCTACCTTCGTGGGGCCATCCAGAAAAGAAATAGGTGTGACATGGTCAAACAGTATACCTGATGAGCTGACCAAAGTAATCACAAATAAAACATTTGAAACACTCATGCAATCAGTGTTTTTGTTCACTGAGTCAGAAATCAGAGGTCAGGGTCCTGGTGTATGGATATGTTGGCCGCTTTACCAACACTTGACTCCCTGAACTGAAAACCATACTCAATACACTTAACACTATTGCTTCACAGAATGGAATGATCAGAGTCCTGAGTTCTATGGTAGAACTGAATCCTCTGAAACCAATTTTCCACGACCCGTCCATGGGGCCCGTGTCGTGACTTCCCCAAGCCCACCTTCTATAGGCTAGGGGTTGGGGACTAGCACCAAAGGTGTAAATCCCAATAAAAAGGGAAGGAATTTCCTTTGTGATAGTAAACAAACACAAGAGAGTACGCAAGCTGAAGTAAGCACGAAGCAACACTGAATACAAAGTAAGTGCTTAAAGGTAAATGGGCCAGAATACAAACCCAACTGAAATTATAGAACAACTGAAATTCTAGTACAACAGTAGTAAAGTAATATAGAAACCACTGAGTCATCCTCCAGGAATACCACCTGAAGGGTGGGTACAGATAGTCTCCCCAGTACCACGGGTCCGTCCGTCTACTCCATGTACGTCTTACCAAGTGGTCCACCTCCAGGTACAGTCCAGATCTACAAGCCTCTACCACGATCAGCGTTGTTCGTCGTCTGCATCTAACAGAACGTAGTGCGGGAATTGTCTGTGGAGGGTTGAGTATAATGATACTCAGTAGGGTCCCTGAGACTCCCGAAGTTCTCCCAAAATTCGTGAAGTATTATCCACAAAGAAACAATACAATCACGAAGTATCAACCATCACTACTTAGGTATATGCCCATACATATACCTAAGTCATCAATCCCAGTTCCTCTCTAACTCTCTAGCTCAAGTACTACCCAGTCCACACAGGAAAGAAGTCAATCACACTTATGGTAATGACTGAATGTCAAGACTCAGCTCACATAGGTATATATCTATCGTATAGCGATAGAGATGATCATATGTAGTCACTAATTCATCTATGCTGTAGAACCCACAAAGTATACACGACCAGGTAAGATTTCAGACCCACATAGGATACAAGACCAGCTACTCTGTCGGATCCACACAAGATACATGTACAGAGGTCAAACTGCCAAACCCACACAGGATACATGAAAAGTTATATTGTCAGAACCACATAGGATAAATGACTAAATACTCTATCATACCCACATAGGATACAAGAACAGTAATCATCACTGTCGAACCCATGGAGGATTCTTGTACGGTAGTAGTCATCGCCGAACCCACAGAGGATTCCAGTACGGTAATCATCATCACCAAACCCACTTAGGATTCCAGTACATTAGTCATCCTCACCTAACCCATGTAGGATTCCAGTACGGTATTCATCGTCGTAGAACCCATGGAGGATTCTAGTATGCTAGTCATCGTCACCGAACCCACGTAGGATTTCAGTACGATAGTCATTGCAGTCGCAGCCAGCTCTTGGGTTCCCACACAGAACACGCTCGATTCCATGAGGATCCACTCCTCGAGCCTAGGGGTCGATACGTCAACTTTCACAAACACCAGAGTTGATGTATCCTGAAGTTCAGTCTCGTCAAAAGGAAAGAAACACGACAGACGGTGTGTCAATCAGACGCCATGTCTGAGAGTTATTAGCATTTTATCTCTGGGGGATCAGTTGGAAATACGCTCATTCCAAACCTGGCCATTTTTCAAAGTTATCCAAAACTCACATAGAGTATCTCAAAAGTACCAATTCATTACAAGAGTCCCAGTTCTATAGACGACGCATCGATCAGACGCACGGTCTAAAAGTTATTCACGTTTAAGTGAAAACGGGCATTGCCCGCTAAGCCCATGGGCCGATGGGTCGGGTCAACCCAGTTTTGGCAGGTCTGACCCAGCAGAGGGTCGAACATGCCCAATGAATTGTGCATCCTGGCTTGGGAGGGAGCTGCCCAGACCGGCGTGGCGTGGATCGACCCTGGAGCGGCGCGGCCCGGCGCGGCGGGGCCTGCCCGGCCGTGGCTCGACCCGAGGGGGGCCGAGCGGTACGAGGTACGGGGGGTCCGACTGCCCAAACCTGCGATTCCAGGTGTCACTTCCATCCCAAACCGGCCAGTCAAAGTCGGCCGTCCTTCCCGGTGCTAGCGGCCTGCTTGGGCATGCCTCAATTCCTCCACCGCGGCGCCCTCCTGGCGCTGCGGTTCATCTCATCCCGTCCGGCCGCCTTCCGGCCAATTCGCCTGCCGAGCGGCCCACGGATGGCGGCCCGCTATCATCTACAGCCCGGGGCCCATTGTGGCATCACGTTTCTCCTTCAGCCCGACCGGATTTAGTCGGCCGGTTCTTCGTCGACCATGCGGCCTGCGGTTGTGGGCCTCTGTTCTTTCGCACGCGGCCGCCGCACAGCCACCGCTTTTATTGGTCACCACCGCCTCTCGTTGCCACCACCAAAGAATCCATGAACAATTGGAGGGTCGTTGGGCCATGTTCGTTCGGCCCGCTCCCTCTGAGTTAGGCTGTATCAAATGGAAAAAAGCTAAAACATGATTTCAACAAGCGACGAAGAACAATTTTATTCAATTAAAATTGGATAAAACCACAACCTCGCAATAGGAGTCGAACATCGTCAAGTTGCTGAAGAGGAGCGGTGTGTAGGTCAAACATCGTGAATAAAGAATGTCAATTTTGTCGATGCTGGAGTGCGCCCGTAGAAGAAGCGTCGTTGGTGATTTCGCGTTCTTCGCCAAAAATATTCGTCGTCAAAAGAAGAATGGTGTTCTTTTATTTCTCCAGAGGTTCCACAAAATATTTTCCCACCCCCCCCCCCAATATTAAAATGAGGATTTATCCTATTTTAATAAACATTCC
The DNA here is from genome assembly GCA_963277665.1 of Viscum album. Classification (NCBI taxonomy): domain Eukaryota; kingdom Viridiplantae; phylum Streptophyta; class Magnoliopsida; order Santalales; family Viscaceae; genus Viscum; species Viscum album. Next base: position 701,800,908 of record OY728139.1, read on the forward strand.
ATGCCATTTCAAAATGATTCAAATCCTCCAAAATTAATTAATTATTTTGTGGTGTACAAATAATTAATTCACTGAGTTGTCATATTAATGACAATTTAGAAGGTGTAGAGTTTAACAATTAAAGGGGGAGTTGTCAAGAATTAAACAAGGGGTTTGAGGGGAGTTATGGGGAGATGAAAGGTTGGGGCTCGTATGGGTGCCACCTCACAAATATCCACACATGGAAAGTTATATGGGTGTGGGCCCCACCAATAACTTCCCCATCGGAGGAAATAACCAACTCAAAAAATAAAATTGGGTACCATAAAATGTTATTTAATTTAAGATTAAACACCAAAAAATAACATTCAACCCACATAAAACACAACTACAGTAAATGTCCCTTTAAGAGAATATCAGTGCTGCGAGTTCATCAGTGTCCTTAGATTTCAATTCCGAGCACCGGTTCAAAATATAGAAAATCCCAAACGTAATTTTACTGAACATACCTAAAAAAACTTCAGAAATTGATTCCGGGCACACCGTGCCTCGGAATCAAGTGTCGTCAGAAACCGGAAACTCATAAAATTCCAAAGTATTTAAGAAAATATTTTAATCGAAATTTCTGGGTCTTTACATATGAGGCTTAAGTAATGTAGAAATTGTTTTTTGAAATTAATTCCAATGAGGGAGGATTATCTCAAATGTAAAACACATGATATCAAATGTCAAAAATAGAGGACATTCTCCCTTTAAAAATAAAAATTCTAGATTCCACTAAACTCAATGTAAGATTATGATCAAAATAACAAATATTGAATGATTTTCACCTTTTTGATTTTTCCCTACTTTTATACTATATTTTTTTCAAACAAAATTTTCATTTATTCAAAATTTATCTTTAGAATGAATCTCACACCCACTACCTAAAAAAATATGATAAGATTCCTCAGTCAATTAATGATAATTTTTTATTCTTATAACTCAAAACCCATTCATATTTTTTCAGAATTTTTTTATTTTCATTTTTTCATGAAGGGAAAAAATAATGTGTAACAGTTAAATAAATAAACCATTACCAATATCTAAGATAGCACCCCCAAAAATTTCACAAATAATATAGATTAACCCTTTTACCATTACTTCCCTCAACCCCACAATTTAACATTAAAATATCATGAAAATAATATGATGGTGTTTGGAATGGATAAAAAATGGCCTGAAAATGGTGGATTCCAAAGAAGGTCATTCATGGTCTCTATGGGTTATGCAAGGATTGATGTAAAAGGTCGTCTCAAAGGTAAGGACTCTTGAAAAGTTTCGTCAATCATTTTAAATGCGGCCCGGAGGGTCGAGACCGCAACCCGACAGTGAACCAGAGCACGGGGGCGGGGGGCGCAGCCCCCGCGGTATGGACCGGTGAGTGCATGGGGTTTTCCACATGGGGTGGGCTACGAAGGAGCTAGCCACGAGGGACTGGCTATGGAGGATCTGGCCGCATAAGATATGGTCGCGGAGGGGATGTCCGGGAATGAAATGGCCACATGTGGTTGTCTGTGAAGGAGTCGGCCGCGTAGGGATGGCCACATGTGGTTTGCGGGTTGGTTGTCCGCGAAGGGACCAGGCCGCGAAGGAGTAGGCCTCGAAGAAGGCTGTCTGTGAAGGAGGATGTTCGTGGAGGAGCTAACCGTGAGGGAGAAGGCCGCGAAGGACTAGGCCGTTAAGGAGGCTAGCGCCCGTCCGACTTCGCGACCATGGAGGGGTTCCCGCCTCTATTTCACGAATGACACTGGTCCGTAGAGGGGGTGTCCATGGAAGGACTATCCGAGAAGGAAATGGCCGATGTGGGCTGGCCGCGAAGGGTCTGTCAGCAGAGGAGAAAACCATGATGGAGCTGGCTGCATGTGGTTCGTGGTTTGGTTTCTCCCTTATGCGAAAGAGTGCATCCGCGGATGATATGGGGTCCACGGATGGTTGCAGAACATTATTGCTGGGAGCGATTTCTCCAGCGTCTCCCCAAAGGATTTCACCCATCCTTCCCTAGTTTTTCTCTCCATCGATCCCCTCGGTGATAATTTATAGAGTCGCGAATATAATGGGCACACGATAGTCTTTGCGGAAGCCCATGAAAGCATCCCCACCCCCGGATGACTCGGTCAACCATCAATTTTTGGAACTGAGATTCGTGGAATTGATTCTTGGCTACGCTCCTCTCTACTTCTATTCTACAAACAACAAGGTTCATGATGGTGGAATAGGCTGGCTTCATTGGTGGTCTTCCTGGTCTGCGCCCGCAGAGGCGCACTACCCTCATTTCACGAATGACAGCGTCTGCGGGAGGGCTGTCCGCCGAACCGGCCACGTACTATTGCTGGGAGCCGGTGTGTGGACCGGTTCGGTCCTTTTCCATATTTTTGTTTAATTCGATTTCCCATTTGTGTAATTTTCAATACCATAGAACCATTCATGGGGACGGTAGTTCATACATCTGCATGAATATTGTTTACATTTTTGTGAAGAATAAAATTAAAGATTTGTAAATAATATATTAAAATTATATAATGATTTATATATCAAATATAAAAGATAATTTCATTAAATTTACGGTTATTACCATCCATGTAACATTTTAGTAAAAATTGATTATCAACACTTTGTGTTGTAGTAGTACGCCCTAAACAAGAATGACATTATCATATCCCCCACGGAATTGAAAATTAGTTGGTATATGTGGTTTAATAATTACATAAGTATAAAAATATCATAAATATCTTATTTAAACATTCAATATATCATTATATCCTTCCATTATAGGGTGTTATGGAAAAATGAATATCATCTATTTGTGAGGTGGTAGTGTGTCATACACACAAAAGATGATTTTGTAAACTATTTATAGATGAGTATATGGATTTATGTTAATACATTAACATAATAAAATATTATTATAAGTTATACATTGGTGTTATTATATTTATATTATTAATACATAAATGAAGGTGGTAACAGTACAATTAAAAAGAAAAAGTTTAGTGATGAATATTACATTCACTTAGAATAACCCCCTTTAGATATCTTATTAAAAAACATATTGTTTGTCTTTAGGTATTATAAAAAGATCTATAACATGTATAAGGATTTTTGGGAGGGATACTTAAATTTTTTAGTTGATCGAAATCTATTAAAAGGTGTGAATATGTGAGGGGGAGTTGAACTTCTATAATCAGGGAAGAGTAATTTTTTTTAAAATATCCAAAACTATTAAATAATTTGAATTTACTCGCACAAAATGTGACTCCAGAATTGATAAATATTTTATTTTCTGGATAATAATTTATAGACAACTCAGCACCATAAAAATATGTTTTAAACATGTTATTCCTTAGCATTTAAAATTACTTATGTATACAATTGAAGTCTTCACCATGGTAACTTGTATGTTTTTATTTACCTTGGAAATTAATCCTTTAATAATAAAGATAAAATTATATTTATTACATAATTTATACCCACTAATTCTATATGTGAATTCAAAATTATAAAATAAAAATCATATGTCTGTGGGAATATAATTTTAGCACAAGTCCAAGTAATTGAGAAAACCCCCATTTTTCTTAATCAGAATAATTAATTTTTATTTTCATTATTAGTATTTATGATAATAATTTAATATTAAATTATTAATTAATATTAATTATTTTAATATAAAATATAGAATCCATTTTTCAAAATATCATTCATATATATTGAAAATTTTCATTTAAAATCAAACCTACAGACGTGATGAAAAATCCGTATTCCAAAGAAAAAATGTTCAAAAGATTTTATATAAAAATTTCATAAAAAATGATTAAAATGACCTAAATTAGAGTAATAAATATATAATTTTACTAATTTTACTTTAAAACCAATTTTACTACTGAATGTAATGTTAAATTATTTTATATAAAAATGCGCTTTTCAAAGAAAACTTGTATTTTTAACAATTCATAAAAAAATTAATCTTTCCAAAAAAATCATAAAAATACACCCTAAGATAATTTTATAATTATGATTTCAAAAAGTATTTTTATATTATCTAATTTTTTTATAAGATTGTCAAAAAATAAATTTATTTTTCTTTACAAAAAGAAATAATTTTTTTAAAAATAGTATTTTTGAAACATATAAGAACATTAATGAAAATTATGTACTAGATTATAAATATATTATATTTATATAATACCATTATAATTTATATTTTAAATTTTTTTACTCCTAATAATTCCACCATGGTTATTGAATATGTAATGAAAAACAAGTTTAAATAATAATGGTAATATATTTTTAGGGTTCATTAAAAATTGGTGTTTCATGTAACACAAGCTATCAAAGAAATAAAATTTATTCAAAGAAATAATATTTCAAAAAATATTCCGGCATTAAAGTGACAAAGCTGTTATAGAGTTTCCATTTTATCACCTCATTGTATAACCGTAATGTACTTTTACAAGTGTCACACGCCACTAGACATTTCTCTCAACTCACAACCTGACCAAAATTTTAGATTGGAGGAATAACTTAGATAAACATATTTTTTATGGGAGAAGATTAAATAGAATATAGAAAAAAAATAGAATATATAGTTATAAAAATACATAAAACCTTATAGAATTTAAGATCAACAATGGTGAATATGGTGATAAATTTCAATAAAGGTCTACAAAAGTCAATCACATTAGTAGTGGATTATCAAAATGATCAATGAAACAATTGTCATATATGAAATTTAATATATTATATTTATTTTATAAATGTTTTATTCTTCCCACTCTATGATAATATATCTTCTTCATCTACGAATAAATAATTTAAAGATTATTTTATCACAATATTTTACTGCATTCAAACAAATAGTCTCATTACGTATGTATTTTGAGATATCTTACATTTATGAAGGAGCATCTAGATAACCAATCAATTAATTACCCATTATATGTAATAAAAATAAGAATAATAATTTTACCTATAATTTGAATTATCATTCTCATAATGAAGTAGTTTTGACACATTATTATTCCTGCATGAAATAGCTTTTAAACACATATAATATGGTAATTAAGATAAATTATAGCTTTGGAAATAAATAAAATAATTTAAAACTCCCCCACTTACTTATAGAAATTTGATATTTCAAAAAATATAAAAACGATATAAAATAAATTATAATAAATTTATTTTTTCTATTATTTTTAAATGATATTTTTTAACATAATAATTGACATACTAGTCATAATAATATATATATTTGAAAAATAAATTTAATAATGATGAATGTGTAATTGAACTTTATGTTAATTAAAATATGAATGTATTGCTAAAAATGTATGCTGGAAAAAAATATTTAAAAAAATATAATGAACTAACCATTTGATGCACATGACTTGTTGTCAGTTAACATACTATATCATCGATGGGAAATATTGGTATATTGACCATGTAAACATGTTTTCCATGCAATGACTTGAAAAAATAAATCATGGTCACTTTGAAAGAAAACTAACTAATGATCTCTTTGAAAAAATAACTCATAACCACTTAATAATTGAATACGTGATTACTTAAGAAAAAAATTTATGTACGTTAAAAAACATGTATGGTCACTTACTATTTTAACATTCAAGTAGGTTGAAATTATTTTGTGGTAGGTTGTTATGATTTCATGGTATGTTAATTTAAGTGAAATCTTAATAGGTTCAAATAAGATTCACCAAATATTCATATATTCTAATGATAACTTCATACATGACCTTAATGTATATTTATGTAGCGTATATAGTAACATGGAAAATGGGTTTCACGATAAGTTATCACAAACTCATGCTTATCATAAATACCACATTATAGTCACTTAATATATACCTTCACGATAAGTTGGAATATGAGTAATTTATTGTAATATGTTTTTCCATTTTTTTTAAATTCGGGATAGTTTTTGGGGTATTTTAAAAAAGGGGACAGAAGATTCATGAACCTAGTTTACTCTTCCTCCTTAATTTTTTAATTTTTTTAACTATTTTTGTAAATTTAAAATTATATTTTTTTGTGTTTTGTTTTGTTTTCTTTATATATATATATATATTTATATAATTTATAAGAATATATCATCTATTTAATATCTCATAGTAATTATATTAAAACAGTCTAGATTCTAACAGAAACCCTTACACAGTGATTCCTTTTATAAGAGGGCTTTCCCAATAAATTATTCAGTATTTCTGATTTGGGATTTAGGTTCTCCCTTTCCAATGTAGGACATTATACCTTTCTGATGTGGGATTCATAAATGTTTTATGTTTATGGATTTGAAAGACTATAAAATATAAACAATAAGACCAATATAAATAAATCTTTAACAATGGATTAAAAATATTATAAATAGTTTAAAATAAAAATAATTTCGTAAAACATATTGATGAGAAATAATTTATAAGATTTCAAAACCACCTATTTGAATCCTAAATATATTTCAAGTATGTACCTATAAAAGTCTATAAAATATAAACAATAATACCAATATAAAATAAGATTAAAACATGGATCAAAAATATAAGAAATATTTTAAAATAAAAATAATTTCACAAAAAATGCTGGTGAAAAATTATTTACGAGATTTGAAAACCACGTAGTTGAAACATAAAATGATTCGTGTATGTAGGTTTTAATAAATTTAAAATATAATCTATAAAAAAATATAAATGAAACTTAAAACAAGTATTAAACATATAAAAATAGTTAATAATTAATTATATTATTATTAATATAAATATTTTTAATATAATTATAAATTATATATTAATCAATTAGTTACTTAGTAATATAATTATTAACTATTAATAATATAATTAATTACTCTATTAGTAATATCATTATTAATTATATAATAATTAATTAGTAATATAATTATTAATTATATAATAATTAATTAGTTATTTCGTAACATAATTATTAATTATATAATAATTAATTAATTAATTAGTAATATAATTATTAATTATATAATAATTATAATACTCATTGAAATTAATAATTACATTATTAATAAATTATTTATTTATTTAACAATTAATAATTATATTACTAATTAAATGATTAATTATTATATAGTTACTAATTATATTACTAATTAACTAATTAATTACTAAAGATTTAATATTAATATTTAGTAATTAATAATTAATAATTAATAATTAATAATATATAGTTATTAGTTGTAATTAATTATTTTAATTAATAATTATAACTAATAATTACTTTACTTATTACTTAATTTTTTATTTTATAATTAATAATTATATTACTAAATGACTAATTAGTTATTATATAATTATACTACTAATAAACTAATAAATTATTTTATATTAGCAATTAATTATTATAATTAATTATTATAATTAATAATTATAATTAATAAATATATTACTAAATAACTAATTTTTTATTATACATTTATTATTTATATTTATAGTAAACTAAATAATTATTATATAATTCATAATTCATAATTATGATGAATAAATATATTTAATAATTATATAACTAATTAATTCATTAATTATTTTATATATAATAATTATATTACGAATTAAATAATTAATTATTATTTAATAAATACTTATTAATTACAATTAATAATTATATTACTAATTTACTAGTTAGTTATGATATAGATAATAATTAATATTTATAATTCGTAACTATATTACTAATTACAATTAATAATTATATTACTAATTAACTAATTACTTATTATATAATTAATAATTATATTACTTATTAACTAATTACTTAATATATAATTAATAATTAATAATTAATAATTAATAATAATTATTATTATTATTATTAATAATTGTGTTACTAATTAATTAATTATTTATTTTATAATTAATAATTTCAGTACTAATTATCTAAATAGTTATTATATAATTATATTACTAATTAACTAATTAATTATTGAATATTAGTAATTCATAATTAATAATTATATTACTAATTAAATAATTAATTGTTACATAATTGATAATTATATAATTAATATTTATATTTCTAATTAACTAATTAATTATCAACTATTTTTTATATTTTTATTCCATGTTTTAAGTTTCATTTATATTCGTCTTATAGTTTATATTTTACAGTCTTTCAAATCCAGAAAATTAAATCATTTTTATATTTCAAGTAGTTGGTTTTCAAAGCTTATAAATTATTTTTCATCAACATTTTTTACAAAATAAGTATTTTTTCAACTATTCTTTATATATTTAATCCATGTTTTAGGTTTCATTTATATTTTTCTAATAGTTTATAATGTATAGACTTTCAATACCACATACTTGAAACATTTTTATGTTTCATGTATGTGGTTTACAAAGCATAAAAATTACTTTTCATCAAAAAAATTTATGAAATTATTTTTATTTTCAAATATTTAATATATTTTTAATCCATGTTTAAATTTTAATTTATATTGATCTTATTTTTTTATAAGCTTTCAAAATCACATAATTGAGTCATTTATAATTTTCAAGTAGGTGGTTTTGAGAGCATATAAATTAATTTTCATCAATATTTTGTATGAGATTATTTTTATTTACAACTATCTATTATATGTTTAATCCATGTTTTATGTATCATTTATATTTTTCCTATAGTTTATTTTTTTATAATTATTCAAATCCATGTACTTAAAACCTTTCTGAATCTCATATAGGAAATGCAGAATTTTTTGCGCATGAAAGGGATAACCTGAATCCAAAATCAGAAATATGGAATGATTTCAAAAAAATACCTCTTATAAATGGGATCATTAGGTGAGGGATTTTTTCAGAATCCATACTGGTGTAATGGTAGTACTACAGGATATTAAATATCATATAAATTATCAAGATAATTTTTGTTATATATATATATATATAAATGAAACAAAAAAAACTAAAATCAAACTATTAAATATATGAAAATAATAAAAAAAATTATAAAATTTTGAGGATGATTTAATGGTGTTCACTCTTCCTTTAAAAAAATTTAATCGGAAGCATGAACCCCATTCTTGAAAATAACCCCAAACCTATCCCATTTTTAAAAAAAATTAAAAAAAAGTTTAAAAATTTCCCCTTGGAATACTGCTTCACAGTAGTTTAAAAACCACTCATTGGATCTTTATGAAATATCATAATAACATGAAGGTAGATAGAATCTGATGATTCCCTTGGTGTTGTCACCAAGCCTGTCAAGTTGGAGAGGATACATAATTATTGAAGATTGTCGTTGGTGTTGTAATTTGATAATAAAGTGATATTGAGTTTCTGTATGTCGGGGAAATGAATTTTTCTCTACATATTGTGATGTAAGAAGGGACGAACCGTAGCGTGGTGGATAGATAAGGGATGGGTATCATGCTTCATGTTATAGACGAATCAGGAGGATGGTCAATCCACTACTTCTATGAGGTCTTGCAGTTATGGTTGATCGAATTTTCATGTGATGTCACTGAATGGAGATGTTTCATGTGAATAGATAGACGTATGATGGGTGTATTTCTTGAATGGCCAGAAGGCCTTCATTTTTATTGATTTTTGATAACCCCCCTTTCAATGGATAAGGGAGAACCCTTAAAAGGCTCATAGGCTCAGAGATTAAAAGGCCCATAGGCTTAGGAGATTACATGTCCCTAAGGTCTTAGGGAATTCAAATAGACTATCTACAAGGAACTGCCCCTCCCTAGCATCTGCATCATGATAGTAGCTCTCCACCTTCGCACGGTCATCTGACTTGGCTTCCCATGAAAGTATAGAATGGTACCGATGGCATAACCATACCCTTGAATTCTGAAAAATCCATTTGGATCTGCTCTGGTGAGTGCTCCTACTCTGAATCCACTTCTGGGTCTACTTCTTTTTGAGGTGGCTCGAAAGCCCAACTGAGGTGGCCTGAAGCCCTACTGATTATCGATAAAGCTCATGTGCATGAATGAGGGTGTTGTTGTAACGGTGCAGCCAGGGTTCTTTAACATGATTAAACCAATCTAAGGATCATGGAATAGATAAAGTTAAATAGATGAACCAAATACAACACATAATTTGTATATATATATATATTAATTTATTTAAAAACATAAAATGATATATTTTAAAAAGTCATATTAAATATATGATATAATATTAATTTAATAATTTAATTATCTATATAACTAAAAATGAATTTTAAGAAATTATTATTAATTTTTTTCAATAATTAATAATTTTTAAAAATGTGATTACATTATATATATCAATAGTACATAAATAAAAAATACAAGTGATGTTTGTCCAAAACAATTCTTGCAATTAAAATTTACCAATACAAATTGAATAAATTTAAATGAAGTAAATGTGATCAATTGTAATTTAACAAAACTAGAATAGAAACAATAATTGAGAGTTTTGTTAATTTAAAAAAATAATAAAATTCAAACTCGATAACATTAACACCCTTTGGCATAGAAAAATAGGATTATCATTTGTGTGTATATAATGACTACTTCCTCCACAAAGAAAAATATATCTTTCTATTAATAATTTCAATACATAGAATAATATAGGTGGGTATTTATTGAATAAATATGTTATTTATAACATATTTATTATTCTTAAATGTTAAAAAAAATTCAAACATTCTTCCATTATCTTGAAAATGAAAATGTCATTCATGTGTATGCGCAGACTACAACTTCAATATAATGACATATTTTTTTTCAGCACCCTACTTTGATGACTATAATAATTTATATAATGAATTAAAATTATTTTTACATCATTAACAGGGTTATTTGATTATTTTATTAATATTTATCATTTTATTAACATACCTACTTTTTTCAGAAAAAATTATAATAAAAAAGCTCGTCACTGATTCTGCCTTTACATATCATAACTAAAATTATCATGGATTATAATTAGATAATTATAAATCACTATAAATAATATAATATAATATATTTTATAATTTAGTAATGATTAAATTTTTATGAATAATTATTCATTTACATCGATACATTAATGGATGTAAAAAATAATCAAAATTAACAGTATATGATAATGGAAATAAACTATATGTAATTAATAAATGTAGATTCAATTACTATAATTGAAGATTATATAATTATATTTATTATAACATAGTTATGAAACTTTTTATTAATTTGGTCATGTTTGTTTAAAAGTATTATAAACGTATTTCATAAATGCTGAGAGTTATGGTAACAGATTCATCTAAAATTTTATTATTTTGTAAATATTTTGTATTATACACCAATTATTGTTTAGAAAGTGTATAAGTGCCCAAATAGAAATATTATATCTAATACTTTTATTGGATAGGGTATTTAGATTTTGAATTAATTTTTCCCTTTCAAATACTTTTCGATTGAGTTTTTATAAAATATGTAAGTGTTTTTCTAGACATAACGATTTTTATTAAGACACAATGATATATTTCTAATGATTTTTTAAAATATTGTTTTCACTTATCCAGTGGTGATATAATATTTCCCTTCCTCTTTATTTTTTTGTGGAATTACATTTTCACATAAAATTCATATTATTTAGTGTTATTCATTCGTCATAAAAATTGACATTATAAAGAATAATTATCATCCTCTCAAAATAATATCTTATAATTATATATCCATGTCCAACAATCCTTCAAATATTATTATTTATTACTTTGAAATAAAAATAATCATTATTTATTATCATCTTATAATATTACTTTACCTCTTTTAAAATGGAACATTTATCACTCTTTTTACAATATGGGTTTCAATAATGGAATATTAAAACTATTGTAAAAGGCATTTCCTTTCAAAATCATATATTTTATCATTTAATACAGATTTTCCCTAAATAAACCTTTATATGTTTTCATGTTTCATTTATTATTGATTCTTTTGGAACAATTTTTTTTAATGTTTTCACTCCACCTTTTTAAAATTTACATTTGAATGTTACTGATAACTTCTCCTATTAAGACTACATTGTAAATATTTTCTAGAAACTCTTTATGGGTTTTCATTCATTTTTTCCACCATATTTAAATTGATTTTTATATGTGTATTGTAAATTAATTTTTTATTAACCTTGATTTTATTTAAAAAAATTGAAAATATTTTATTATAGTTTTCCCCAATTATCAATTTGGAAAAATCATCCCTCTTTAAATTTTTCTACATGATTAAATTCTTTCACCATTATGGAATTTATTATTACATGTTCTCATTTTCATATTTTAAGATTGATTTAAAAATTATTTTTTATCACTAATAATTTTAATGTACAAAAATTATGGTTGTATTTTTATAAGTAAAAGATTGATTTTAAAAGTTAAATCATGATTTTAAAGATTTATTTTTAAGAATTTCTTTGACGGAATACGTATTAAGTGTTTTTACACATTCTGAAAAAATGTTTTTGAAAGCAAATATATTTTTTAAAATTTTATTTCTAAACCCCCATTTTGTATTTTAATATCGTTTTTTAAAAGGATTTATCAAAGTCAATGTGTTTTAATTTAAAGGATCTATTTTTAAGGAGTATTCAAATTTTATAAAAATTATAGGTTTCTTAATGTTTTTAAGAGAATTATCTAGTAATTTTAAAATTAGTGTTTTACATCTAAGCCAATAGAATTTTAGATTCCTTATGTTTAATAGGGTATATATTATCTTAATACCATCAAACTTCATTCTTTAGATAACTATAGAATTTTTTATGAAATTTTCCTTAAAACCCATCCCTTCTCTACTGCTTAATTAAGTAATGTTTGAAATATAAAATTATTACGTTCTATATAAACACATATATAAAATTTCAATTTATGGTATTTTTGGGTATTATATGGTCCTCTAATGAAATTGGTAAATATTGATATATCATGAGATAACTATGCGAGATTTTGACATTAACTCTTGATCTATAATATTTTGGGGGACATAGGTAGAGATTTTAGACCCGCTATATTATAAGATTAATGGATGTGAATTACTAACCGATAAGGTTATGGGAGACATGGAAATGAATTTTGAACCCACTATGTTATGGTATATAAGGACACAAATTTCTAGCCCACTATGTTATGGGACATAGGGATGATAATTCTTAACCTAGTAAAGGTAAATTGATAACCCACAATGTTATGATTTATATTATTATTTTTTCCCATATCAGTATGTTTTTAAATGTTATCTTGCTATTATACCTCATGTATTATTTTATTATTTTATCTTTATAAATTGATTAATGATTAATAATCTATTTTTTTGTAATTATTTCCTAATATTCTTCCTATGGAAATTTTTTATTCTATCATTCCCATGTCTATATCATATTCTCACATAATATCTTTGATTGATTTTAATTTTATTTACCTTTAATGATCACTTGATGTAACCACTTCTTTATTTTTCCATTCACTCTTTTATGAATATTAGTATAACTTATTAAAAGTCTAAACGTGGGTATAAAGGGGTAAAATTATGGCAGAATGTGAAAAAGTGACATAAAATAATTTTCTTATATATCTATTATTCTTAAAGACTAAAACATTGGGTTTTAAGATTGTTATATTATTATGAGATGCAATGTTTAAATTATGGGAATTTATTTGTATGTTTATAATTACTCAACTCTCATGGTTTCAAATCCAGTTGTAAAGTAAGTGTTTTCCTTACCAGATCAAACATCATTGGTTTGGATGGCTTCGATTTGATTCTTGGATGCATATGAAACACATGAATAATTAACCTACTCATCATATCGAGTTGGTTACAGTTTTTCTTTCACATAAAAGATGACATCATTATATATTTGGTGATAATATTGTAGTATTCAAATATCATTAATGCTTGTGATATAGATTTCTTTAGAGATATTTAAATCTATGACCGAGGATTTGGGTTAAATTTATTCAATCATTAGATTTTGAAAAGATATATACTCCAGGAAATGGGAATGGTATTATTGATTCTTTGATTAAGAACACTTAAGATGATACAGTTTTTTATTTTAATGTAGTATAATATTATTTTAAATATCCAAGAACATCATACATAAGTATTTAAGTAGAAGGGGTGTATTAAATTTTAACCATTGATCTCCCCATTATGCTTTATATAATGAGTGAAAACAAGAGAAATGTTTTATTGGAGTTTCAGGTTTTCCATGAAAGATTGTACAGAAGTGATAAGATAATCGGTTGGCTCATAGTGATGATATTGTCTCATACTCTCAGGGATAGATATTTATCCCAAATATAATGTAAACTGAAAAAATGAGAGAATTTAAAATTTGTCAATAGGCAATTTAACTTAGTTTTCACAAGATACACCATAGTATTTGATGGCTCTTAGGTGTTAATAATTGTTGATATACTTCAACTACCCATTAGAAAAATATAAATATAAAACAGTAGAAGAGATATTTTGTCATTTATTGCTATGGAAATGTACACATGACCACTAGGTACCTATCACATCCAAAACATATAAAATTAAGTTCATGTCCACTGAACCAAAAAAGAGCGGGGTTCAACTCTTAAATGTTTTACTCAATTATTATATGAGTAGGGTTAGGGTACCATTTATAGGGTACATGAATCTTGAATATATTTTAAAAAAACCTTTAAAATTACTCACTTATTCCAAAAATATTTATATCATTATTATATTTATTACATATTAATAAGAATTTACTATGGTTGAACATATTTTAAATTATCTACTATGATAGTTTGTGATTGGATCTTGGCTAGAATTGACAATACACCTCCAAAAACCATTCAATGATATCATCAATTACCGCCCCACATGTCTCAATAATTTTAATTAAAATAAATAATAGAGTGGGAAAATAGGTTCACAATTAAAAACTGTTTTATAATAGTTTCAGAATCACCCACATAAACTGTGGATTCAAAATTTTTAAAATTAACTAAAAAATTAAATTAAATAATAAGTGGGTTTTGTTTTAAAAACATTTTAATTTTTTGGTTATATTAGGTTTTAGGTATCTTTATTCAATATTTAATTGCTTAATTCTGAGTTTTTTCATCCTTTTCTTCACCGAGTTTGGATTTAGATATTTCCATTTCCATGGGTACCCAACCAGTTTACAATCTAAGATGAAAATGGAATAATCATATCATATATTTAATTATGATTATTCTCCTATCATATAAATAGAATTACATATTTTTTCTAATTATTTATTTGTTAACTAATGTTGCAAATTTCATAATGATCAGAGTGACATGACTAGTACTAGTGTAGGGAGATTTATGTCAAATAAATTGTGAGACTTCATGGGAGGTGGGATTCGAGGTGTTCATTGGTAAAAAAATTAGTAGGTTCTACTTTCTACCTGACAGAAAATTATCAAGTACCAAAAGTGTTTTCGAGAGTATATAAATTTGTTTATTATGCTTATCATGTAGTCACATGATTTCGATTAAGTTCATCAATTTATTTTTTCAATGGGTTATTTGGATGAAAATATCACCCTATCCACTTCTACTATAAATTGGATATTGAATAATTTTTTCTTAGTGTAAATTTTATTTAATTATGTCATTGTACTCATCTTGATATTATATTCAAAATCCCAATACACTCGTGAAAAAATTGCAAGGTTTAGTTGTTTTTTATTCTTTTTCTTATTTTATGAATATTGGTTGATTCTTTTTTGGTATTTTTTTATATTTTAGAAGGAAATATTCTTCTTTTATTGGTGTGTATTTTTCTAATAATGTGATGTAGGTGACATTTTTATCTTTATGGACTTTAAATGTATGATTTTAAAAAAAATACGCTGATGTTGTTATTAAATGAATGATTTGAGCTAGCCATCATGATAAATTAATTCAACTGATTCAGAATAATATTTCATTATTTATTAAATATTTAATATATATTATAAATTTGTACCAATGATGGATGTGTAAAATTATATATATTAAATTATGATTAAATAGGGGAAACTATTAAGTAATAATTTAATATGATGTTATCATTAATGTGGGAATTAGTGATGAAAATATAAGTGATGAAATTATTTTATCAACATTGATCGAATGTGTTCAGGTATTGGTTAATTCTCTATAAATTCTTGTAATATTTGTTTGAATTTTAGTAGACTATTATAAAATAAACATTTGTTTTTATATGTTTTTTGGGATTGGATTAATTATTTTACAAAATGTATTTTTTATATAAATATATGTATAAAGAGTGTAACCACATATAAATAAACTAAATAAACTTCTCATGTTTTATAAGGAATTTTATTTTGAAAATTTGTATAATATAATGAAGTGTATGTTTATTGGATATTTTTTATTGAAATGAGAATATGTGTATGGAATTAATGGTATTTTCATGTGTTTCTATAATGTGAATTTGATAAACATGGTGCATAATTGATACCACATTTATAATGTATTATGCTATGAATAAGTTTTGGTTTTACATGTTTTCTCATTACTCTTTTACTACAATTTTTTTCATTGAAATTTTTCACTTTTAGGGATCCTTAAGTTATGTTCTGACATGTTATAATGATATGAGATAAACGAGTTTATATGGGAATTATGTTAGGAAAGGTATTTTATTTGATTACATGTTGATGCAATATGATGGATATGAGCTACATTTTTGGATATTTTGTTCCATGATTGATATATGAGATTATGCTATCCTTAGATGAATCAGGTATATGGCTATCTCAGATAATTATTCAAAACATAATACATATTTTCCTATTGAATGTGATGTCATTTAAACATTTAAAATATGTATACCTATTATATGTTATCAAGTCAAAATACAAATGATGCTTGAAGTTGGTAGGGTTTATTTTTGGGAATAATTATCATTCCTTATATGTACATAACTCTTGGGTTTAGAAGTTATTTTGAAAATATTGAAATTAAAGTCAAGAGACCTCGGTATATTGGATATGAGGTCAAGAGAAATCATAGAGACATTTATGTTTCTATTTTGAGTATTATATAGTGGTCATCCACACATTATTTATTAATATTTCTAGTTATATAGTTCAAGATTTCGTACTTATGTTTTATTTTAGGTTCAGGTTTAGATTTGGATCAAAGTGGAATTTGTGGGGTTTTTAATGATTTTTTAAGTATGATTCTACTTCTTTTCATTGGTTATTGATATTTTAATGTTCATTTTATATTCATGTTTTGTTGGGAAATTATAATGTAAACCACCCTCCTAGTAATACCCTTATACTCTTGATTGTAGTCACTAACCTCTAATGATCGTGGAGCACAATTGAGGCCTTGTGACCATTCACCTTAGTAGACCATTCATGTCAGTACCAGATGATACACCTAGAGTGTATTTTTAAGTCTCATAAGATATACATCATAATGTAATGAGATATTATATTCCATTTATGTATGATATGCTGGAATATAGTATCAAAGCTATGTTTGTGAAATCCATATCTAAAAATCTCCTTTTTATATAACACATTAATTATGTTTTACATGCTTATATATTCTTAATGTTATTCTATTGTACTCATTGTAGATAATTTCTTAGTACACATCCTTAGATTATTATGTATACCATTATCATGATGTGTATATAATATTTTATATTTTATCCATAACTATGAATATGAGATGCTTTTTTTTATTTTCACTAATTTCCTAGGAAATGAGAAATAACACTATATATGATTAAATTAATGAAGGAATAATGATCGATTCATCAATTTGATGAGAATCATGTATTTTATGGTTTTTTAATTTGAATTAAATAATTTTTTTAATTATATGGTTCCATAAAGACTAATAAACACTTGATATTGGTTTTCTGATCTTAAGTATTATTTTTTATTTAATAATGATCAAATTTATTATGGTGACTATAGTCAGGGAAATGTAAATTGTATTGGATCATGTTTTATAGAAACCACAAGAATATTATTTTGAATTTCATTTTTCTATAAGAAGAACCATATTAAAAATCATTATTAAATTATAAAAAAATCATTTGTAATTGTTTCAAAACAAGAAAAAAATTTATGATTAACACATTTACTATAATAATTTATTATTAATTAAAATAAACTTCATTATTTAATATTTCTAGTTATATAGTTCAATATTTCATACTTATGATTTATTTTTGGTTCAGGTTTAGATTTGGATCAAAGTGGAATTTGTGGGGTTTTATTTTAGGTTCAGGTTTAGATTTGGATCAAAGTGGAATTTGTGGGGTTTTTAATGATTTATAATTGTTTCAAAACAAGAAACAAATTTATGATTAACAAATTTACTGTAATAATTTATTATTAATTAAAATAAACTTCATTGTTTAATATTTCTAGTTATATAGTTCAAGATTTCGTACTTATGTTTTATTTTAGGTTCAGGTTTAGATTTGGATCAAATTGGATTTTGTGGGGTTTTTAATGATTTTTTAAGTATGATTCTACTTCTTTTTATTGGTTATTGTTATTTTAAGGTTGATTTTATATTCATGTTGTGTTGGGAAATTATAATGTAAACCACTCTCCTATTAATACCCTTATACCCTTGACAGTAGTCACTAACCTCTAATGTTTGTGGAGCACAATTGAGGCCTTGTGACCATTCACCTTAGTAGACCATTCATGTCAGTACAAGATGATAATAAATTAATATATGATAATGGATATGTTTCGGGGTTTTATGCTATAATATATATCATTAAAATTGATTTTATATTCAGTTTTTAATTTATCATTATAAATATTCATCGTAAAAATTTAAAAATTTCAAAACCCCCATGGTCTGGTAGGTTCTGATTAAACTAATGAAAATAAACATCATTGTTTGATAAAGAATTTATAGAAATTATAATTAAAAGGAAAACCATTAGTGATGATTGCTACACCATATAACCATTAGTGGAATCATAATAATCCCTTCAATGATATCTAGACACACCTATATTTGTCAAAAATGGTTTAATCATAACCTAAAGGGTCCATACCCATAGATTTCATTACATAAACCATGTTAGGGGATGTACATGATACATCAAGAAAAAATCTCTTAAAATTCCATATTATAAGTTTCAATATGTCCTATAATCAATATGAATACCTCTTCGATGATTTATTCCCCCATAATATGGTCATAGATCATTAATTATGAATCCACCTTGTCTATGGGTGGTTTAGAGGTCATAATCATGGATCAAATAGTAGTTATATAGGTAAATGGAAGGTATGTGGTTGTCTATTTGTTTTCACATGGCTAAGGTACACAATAAGTTAAACTATGATGTTAATTATAACCTAGTAATCTCAAGTCACGTGGTTTCTTGGTAGGTTTTCATTGTGTGAATGTTAATGAGAAAAGTAAGTGAATGTTTTTTTATCCACATATTTTTCCTCAAAATATTTTCTAGATGAATCATCATGGTTTGAAAAACTATGTTGAGATCATGCAGGTGAGTCTATCTCATTTCTTAATGACTTTCATGGTTTCATGGGATGAGATGCATCATTTTAGTGACATGAGAGAAATAGTAAACCCTCGAAAATAAGTCCATTATCCTATTCATTTTCAATAAAGTAACCAATTACAGCCATATTTAATTTATCCTTCATTTGATGAAGATTATTCACCCATCAGTATTTGTTAGGGATATAAATCCAAGAAATTCAACTTAAAACCATTTATAATGTAATTTAAACTATCAAAATGAACCACGTATACATGTTCATAAAACTCCCTCACACATGATCATTTTTTATCATAAATAAATTACCTAAATAATCATCTAAAATGGAAAATTAAATAGAAAAGAAAAAGTTTATTAGGAATGAATTTTATTTCCCATATTTATCATATGTCTGACCTAAATATACATTTTGAGCAAGTCAAGATGTCATGGAGTTAAGACCCCATAATAACAACTTGTGTTGTATCAAAAAGTTAAAATAATTACTGTACTATATGTAAAAATTTATTTTCATTAAAATAGGTCCCAAAAATTAGGATAATACATCAAAAAGTCCATCTTTAAACAAAAAAGATTAAAATTGAAAATTCAAATTATTAACTATTATCTTTCCAATTCTCATTCACAAAAAAAATATTCTAATCCCTAAAAGAATATAAAAATTATCAAAATGACTCACCAAAATAAATTTTTATTTAGCTAATATAAATGTAATGCATCTAAAATAGACCATAAATGATCTAAATGGGGAAAAATGCTACATTGGGAATGCCATGTCAATGATGAAATGGGGTTCCAAAATTTTATACTCACTTTGAAAGAACCCAATTTTTATATCTAATATGTATCTTTTTAATATCTGTAAAATTTTATATTTTGGACCTAATATGGATTCTAAACATGTTCATGATTGTTTTTTGGGGGTGTTTTGGGCTCTCTCAGAGCATGGAACGCCAACTGATTAAAAAAATAGACTGGCTGCATATTTTGGAGAAACTCTGCAGGGAAGACTGTATGGTTACCTCTAACTGTGTTGAGCTTGAAAGAGGTGTGGAAGAGGGGTAAAAAATTCTCCCCAACCATGTTCTTTGGGCCACATGCTAATGCAGGTACCTCGGTAATATGTAGTAGAGGTTACAACATAGTTGGTACACATTTTCCCTAATCGTGTGGCCTAACCTTTCTGGTAATCTATTCAGATAGTGAGCCAGGAAAAGTTGGAACCCTTTTTGGCCAACCATGCATCGAAACAAAGAACCATTAAAATTATTAGGTAAATTTATGAAAATTCCATTAATGATCTAATGTGATACCTTGATTCATCCTTGTCTCGTTCCAGTAGACATGAGAGATTATATTCTACCATTTTGAGCTCTCAAACCCTCTTCTATAGGTTTTGATCCCAAGTCACAATCTAAAGTATGATTTGGTCATAATTAATCTCATTGGATGAGGATTTGTATGTAATATATTCATCATGAGTCATTATTCATATCTATTCTATTGTAATGGTTATTTAGATGCATGCTCACACGCCTTATTTTCATGGTATTGATTTATTCTTTAGATTTCTTTTGATATAGGATAAATTAAAGGATGATACTAGGTGAGGAGAGTGTTATAGGCCTATGGTTAGTGGTCTATGAATCATCTCTCAAGTCCCAAATTTTTATAAACTATATTGGTTCTACACACACCAAATTCATTTGGTATAGCCTATTAAATTTATATTCCTAGATTATAGTCATCAGAATAATATTCTAAGACCCTTATCATTAAATTTACTCATCAATGGAGTTATTACCACAACATTGACCACCCCATGTAGTTTTATCCTTTAATTATGATTTTAATACCTTGTTATGTCTACCCCTACCATTATTTGAGCATATTGAGTCTTGTCCTTGATAAAGGTAATTGTTTAAATTAAATTAATGAGTTATTACTAGTGATTACATGTTTATATAACTTTATTATTCTAAGGTTAGTTTTTAAATAAAATAAATGAATCTAAATTGTAAATGCAATGAATAATATATGTATGTATATATCACATTGAATATATAAATATAATTGAATGTAGGATTCATGTATGTAGAACCCCATTCCTCGATTAATGTCAGGAATGGAAGAAACCTAAATAATGATTAAATAATTAAATATCTAAATAGACACATGTTCTTATTATACTTTTTCACACTAAGGAAAGGTAATTTAAGGTACCAATTGAATTATTAAAAGGCATTAGTATTACATGGCCTTAATAAAATAATGAATTACATATAAGGTTCCGATTTCATATGGACATTTTAAACACTATAGTAGTGGTAAAACTTGTGCTATGCCTTGGATTCCCACGAGAATTCCATCAGAACTCCGAGCATTCCATTGGGATTCAAGGATCCTATTACCAAGTTATATAACCACCGTGGAACATGGACCTTTTCTACTAGAGGATTCCCAGCAAGATACCATAGGATCCATTACTATCTATTGGATATTAGGATTCCCCAAATACACTCCTTGGATCCAGTGTGATGTATTCAGAAATGTGGCTTTGTGGATACATCCCACTAAGCCTAATCATTATTATACTATTTTTCCTTGGAAGAGATCCTTAAACTCAGTTATGACTATTTATAGAGGAAAGTCGTGAGAGATACATCTGAAAATTACTCTCAAACCCCATATCAAGGCTACAAATTCATACTTATTTGGATCAACCATTGAAGTTAAGGACACCTCAGTTATTACCTGGGATCCTTAAAGTACTATCATCACTACAGGATTATTTATTATACAATGGATCATTTTTTTACTATTATTATGACATTATGTCAGTGTTGTTTATACCTCACGTGGATTACTTATATGAACTTAAAATAAATGAATTGATTAATTAAATTTTAACATGTTCAGAGACTAGTAGAGTATGAAGTAGTCACTAGGGTATTAACATTATTATACAACTTACTCTGATATATTAATGCTCACACACTGTTTCAGTTTATATTAAACTGATGAGGTGGTATATATGACATTGGTGGTGGCCTATTGAGATTTATCTCACACCCTATCCAGGCCTCCGATGGTAACCAAAAACATTATTTGGATATACACATGATCTGGTTTTCTTACTTATGATGGTGATTTGTAGCAGATGACTTAGTTGCATATTGTGATGCTGGGATAGAAATTTGTTTATTTTTTCTTATTTTGTATACCATGTATTGACTGATACCATGTATACATTTTCCCCATCTTTGTAGGGACATGGAATACATTATCATTAGTTTTTTATATGATTCAGTTTCTGTATATGAGGTCATGTGGTCAAACAGGATCAAAGCACCTCTAAGTGAAAACCTGATCCAAGATTGAAAAAAGTGTTATCATAGTGTTTCCTTTCTTTAATTTCTATATTGAAATAATATACAGGATATTAAGAAGACTTTGGAACTTGGTTACAAGCTTTGTTTGGGCGTAGTTAACCCTCATTTAGGGTGAAGAGAAATTTTCCTAATATAAATATTTCTTGTTCTATATTTTTCTTATAACATTCTATATCCTTTCACTATTGGGTGATTCCCATGAGTTGATTTAGTTGATATCAATTACTGATATTTATCCTTAGGGGTATGAGATGAGGAAAAATAAGTATCTTTACATGCATAATTATAGGCACCTAGTATTCACATTTCAGGCATATTACATCCATATAGGTGCATTTAAATTCCTTCATTGTACAATATTCATGTGATTATAGAGTGAGATATGGTTGATTATATATTCATATACTATTATTTTACTATTATGGAGTGATTTATAAATTCTATTCCTGAGGATTTGGGCCCTCGTGGGTCGGAATGAGTAATTTACCAAGTCGAACTGTCGTATGTTACCCGTTACAATCTGAGACTAAATATAGATTGTTTAAAATAGAAATTAAATGCATGTCGATTTCAGTTATATGGTGTATGAGATATTATTCCTAATGAATGGATATCCATTTTAATTTGTACTTGATATATCTATATAAGACATTGAAAAGATAAATGTAAATCATGATTTATATAATTATTGATTTTTGATAAATGATTAGACAAATTATTA
This sequence comes from Viscum album, assembly GCA_963277665.1. NCBI lineage: Eukaryota > Viridiplantae > Streptophyta > Magnoliopsida > Santalales > Viscaceae > Viscum > Viscum album. Next base: position 701,824,555 of record OY728139.1, read on the forward strand.
TTGACTCTTCATCTATAGGAACCCCTGTAATGTAAAGAAATGACCAATTTCCAATACCCTGGTCTTCTAAGAAGGTGTTTGGGGTTGTACCTCAGTTAGTGGGACCTTTTCTTATGTTATTCTCCTGATATTACTTCTAGTTACTCTTAAATTTTCATCTGAGGTGTGTGATTTTAATTTTTAGAGCTACGCCACCTTGATGTCCTCGTGTCATGTGTCGTGATGGTGGTGAGAACTGTGCTCCAAACATGGTGTAACCTGTGCCACTTTCTTTACCACAAATAGTTACACTTGAGGCACTGACTGTTATAATAGATATGGGCACTAACCCTCAACATCATGATAGCTTCCTATATCAGATGTAGTCCATGTAGGTTACTCCATGACATACACCTATAATGGATAATATGACTCTTGATTTCTAGCAGCAACATCATCCCACCTTTTTTAGGGATGGTGGTCTTCTAGAATCTGAGTCTTGACTAGATTCTCCACTTTATATCTTTTGGAAATTATATATTCCTCTATAGTTTATGGCCAATCTTGATATATTTATTCTTCATGAATTAGCTAAGTGCTGGTGGAATGTGATTACCCATGATGATCTTTATCAGGACATGGTTTGGGATGATTTTTAGACTACATTATATGATAATATATATTCTCAGACTCTAATAAATGACTGATCGAGAGAGTTCATCCATATAGAGAACATTGATAAGTTTGTAAAGGATTATCTATCACATTTTACTGAGTTATAATGATTTTAACTGATTCTAGTCAATGATGATATGTCACGTGCCAGTCGCTTTGAGGATCGACTTAGTTATTCCATCCATACTCAGGTAAATATATTTTCACTTACTACTTTCTATGAGATAGTTAATCAGACTCTTATCACTGAGTACACCTTAAGAGAAGGTGATAATACTGGGAATAGATATTCCATGTCCTGACATTCTAATAGAATGAATCATTCCCTTGAGGTTTATTTTTAAGGAAAAGGAAGTTAGATTCACCGCATCGAAAACTCCATTATATGCCATCTGTGTCGATGAATGTAGCATATAAATCCTCTCTATGATAGAGACACGATGGAGTGTCATTAATGCGGAAGAATGGTGCATCATTAATGATTATGTTGGATCATTCCATCCACTTTTAATGGAAGAGGTTCTGTACCATCTCCCACATTAGGGGAATGATCTTTTGTACTACATTAGGTGGGATGTTGGAGTAGTGCTGGAAGGACTGTCCGAGGGGGAGGACATGGTCATGGTAGCTATAATTCATATTTTATTTGCTAGTAGAGCATTCATACTTTGGGCAGTCCAACTATTTCAAAGGGCCATAGATCAGGCCATATGCATGTGTTACATATGATACATGAGGATCATAGTGAAGGACCATCTACAATATGAGGTAATTTTCTAGTAGTCAACTCAGTTTTATCTTATTTATTGGATATAGGTTCTTCACAATCCAATATCTAATTATCATCAATGTAATGTTTTTGTTTGAAAATTTTGTTTAACATTGGTTTTATGAACCAAGATAGGACACTGGGTGTATGGTTAGAGGGCATATTCCGACATACAGAATTCCCCCATGAGGTCATATTATGGGTTATATTTGTTCTCTAGATTAAGGGTTTTGATGCCATTCATAGGATGGAATTGTTGGTTCCATATCATGCCTATGTGGAAATCTATTACCACATTGTGTTGTTTCCATCACCAGGGGTAGTCGTTATCTTTACAAGGGTGATTGGGATGTCTAGGCCGATAGTGATGGGCTAGTTCACCCTGAGATAAGTGGAGTTACTCTCCAAATTTCTAGTCCTTATATTGATGATTAGGTAATACATTTGATAAATTTTACACCTATAGTAGCTCATTTTAGGGATGTTTTTTCTAATTATTTTTCTAGCTTACCTCTTGAGAGAGATGTGGGATTTATTATTTATATCATTCTAGGATCAACTACAGTGTCCATTAATCTATATAGGATGGACCTACTATGTTTCATGAGATCAAGATATAGTTGGAGGATCTAGAGGCTAGAGTTTTTATAAAGCTCAATAATTCTTCATGGGGTTCACTCATTATTTTCTCCAAGATGTCTGATGATAACCATTGTTTATGTCTAAAATTCCAAAGGTTTATCCAGATTATATTTAAGAACTGGTATTGACATTCATGTATAGATGATCTCTTTTACCATCTCTATAAGGACCCAAAATCATGGAGTACATAGACATTACATTACTTTTGCGGAATACTTAATACATAACAAAAACAAACACACAAGGACCGTAATATTTTAGTGTCTTTGGAAACTCGAAAAAATAATCTTCTAATCTTGGTGAATGATCTTCAACATCTACTATAAAGATATTACCTTTTTTTCTTACCTAAAAACATTCATTATATCCTAGGTAAAAAAATTATAAAGGGTGAGCACAAGTACTCAGTAAGGGTAAGCATAGATAACATAAAACAACCCATAAACATTTGAATTCAAAAAGTAGAACATAAAATCTAAACATCAAAATCTTGATCAAAGACATAAATCTTGGAAGTGTGTAAGGAATGTATCATAAAGTAACATCAATGAAGGTAAAATAGCATGGAGATAAAACATGTAATTGTGGAAACCATTAAGCACATGATATGATTTCCATAGTATCCAATACATTGCTTCCAAGACCATCTTAGTGGACAAAGTCCCTTTCTGAATCACGTTCACTCCTCGTTCTAGTCTGGTATCACTGAACCGAAAGAACATACCATTCCATCCATGTCTATCTCATGAGATATAAATCATTACCCAATGAATTGAAGGGAGATATTGGTCCCACACATCATATCATTAAATCATTCTTACGTGTGCCAAAACATAAACATAAATCATTGATAATAACCCCAACAATAAAATGGGTTTCATAAACATCATCCCATCATAACATAATACATATAAAACAAATAGAAATCATTTCATCATAAGAAAAGTGAAAATATGTAAATAATAGAGACATTATACTTGAAACATAAACATATGAAATAATTTCATCTTACATGTAAAATGGTTTTAATAAAACACTTGAAATGAATTCTTGAGGAAAATATCCTTTCTTTTCAAAATCATTTTCTTTTCTCAAAATTCCTTGAAATTTTTAAAAGAAATGGATTTTTTTTAAAATAATCATGCAATATTTTCGAGGAAGCTTCTGGAAAATGTGGCATTATGAATCCATAAAAATCCATTCACGCTGTATAAGTTAAAAATAACATTCTTCTCGTACTTTTGTCGGAAAAGTAAAAAAGTTCTTTATGTGGAAAAAAGGTAAGATTATATTCATAACATGTGGTAAATTTCAAAAATGGAAAAAAGGACATTAAAAATACATGAATACATTTTTATAAAACATGGGCATGGATGATAACAATAACCCCAAATAATTACAAATAAAAAATATCAAATAAAAATGATATTGGAAAAGTTATCCCTTATCGTAGGTCCAATTTCTCCCATATGTGTCCGAAACTCCTGTATAGGGGGTTTAAACATATTATTAACTTGTAAAAACCATAATAATATTTATGATATCATATATTATTCAATTATGTCCTTATATTATCCATTCATTTGTCATTTCCATGTTAAAGCAACGTTTTGGGTATTAATTGTTTCATTTATCATACATGTTTGGGCTTGTTGATCTTGATATCATTACTTATATATGGATTTACTTAATTCCAGAATGTAAATCATGATTTATATATCATATATATTCTGTATATATATTTATAATACATATATAAATGAAATTAAATACACCATTCATGGAGACGGTAGGCCATACGTTCGCATGAATGATGTTTTCCTTTCTTCATTGACATGAATGGAAGTAAGAAGATAAAATGTATGTATATATATATATACATAAATCTAGTAGATTTATCATTTAATATATTTTATTATTATTCAGTATATATACTTTATAATCATTCTTGAATTGTTAACATTGAGAATGAATCTAATCGCGTCGCGGAGACGGTAATCCATACGTACGCACGAGCGATGATATCATTCCCATAATTATTGAAATGGAATTAGAGTGGATGATATATTATCTCAGAATCAGTATGATGTTATAATAACTATATATAGTTATTATTTACACCATTATACCCATCCATCTAAGGTGGTGGTGGAAAAGCCGATTACACCGTGGCGTGGAGACGGTATTTTGTACATACGCACACGCGGTGATTTCATTTTCCATAGGATGGTTAGAAGGTGAAATGGGTTTGATTCATATTTAAAATATCATATCAGTATATTATTGATACTTATGTTATTACTTTATAATCAAACAACTAAAGAATAAGAAGTTGAAGCAGAATGAAACATGAAAGAATCAACAGAAGAGATTACCTCTTCTTCGACACACCTCTTTTAAGATTATGTTTAAGGAACTAGGGTTGGTATTTTGAGAAGGCCAGAACTTCCAGAATGTTGCTAGGGAAGAGGAGAAGAGAAATGGTTAGGGGTTGTCCAAGCTTGAAGGCTCATAGTTGTTTAAATAGGAGAGGGAGGAGGTGAACTTTTATAAGGGAGGACGGGGGTACCTTTGGAAAATATGAATATATTATTTTATTATAAACTTATCTTTGGTTTCAAAAGGTCTGAAAATAATTAATGTGAATATAAGATGACTCATGGTCTAAATAAAATCATCCAAACTAAATTGGACATGTTTTGGATAATATTTTATTCATTATAATCTTATTTATTTAAATCATTTATTACTGAGGCAACTACTGGATCATTATTGTGTCATAAATAATCTAATTTATTTGATGTCTAAAAATTATAAACAAAACACCAACATGTATGAAAATGTTTTATCTTTCCAATGAATATTTATAGTTGAAAAGATAATTTTTATAACCCCTTATAAAAATTAATTACTAAAATATTTTCATTAATGTCAATTTTGTCTTTACATTAAATTAATTAATCCAAATTTTCATTATCACTACCAAGTGGCTCAATGGGGTCCCAAAATCCACCCAAGGATTCCCATGGTTGGACACTACTCATCAAAAAAGTTTAGGACAAGTTTTAAGGTAATTGTGAATTATTATAATATTCTTTTAACCTTAAATTACCCTATTTACCATTAACCGCTGTAAATAAAAGTCAAAAGTTAAGATTCACCAAAAATTATTTTCATCTTATTGAACCAAATTTTACTTTTTGATAACAACCATTTATGTAGGATTTTTTAAATTCAATTCACAGAAGTGGTAAAATTTCATTTAAATGAAAGAGTCAGTTTTTTTAACTACCACTAACTTGTTTCACTTTTCCTCAAAAATTGATGTTTTTCAGAAAAATACAAAAACGTAGCCTAAGCTATATTTGATATTATGATTTCAAAAATGATGTCAATTTTCTCAAATTCAAAACATATAATCGGCATTAATTAATTTTAAAATTAATTCTCGTTATCCAAACAAATAGCGTGTTTTTAAGAAACAATAACTATCAAAATATCGACACTTGTTTATGTCCAATTTAAAAGTGAAATTAATTCCAATGAAAAATACTAGATTAAATGGTAAAGAAATATTCTAATTAGACTTTAAAATCAATTAAAAAGATAATCTAACCATATAAATTATTACGATGAAAAAAGTTGTTTTTAATTAAAATATAGCGTGTTTTTTCTATTCATTAAAATATGAAAGTTATCAGGCTAATATGAAAATTTTATCCAAAGTAAATTTTTATATCCTGATTCGAAAGAAGAATTTTATTTTGTCAAATTTAACTTATAAACTTGTCAAAATCTAGATTTAATGTGTGTGCACCATTAATAGGCGGCAAAACTGCATTTTTTAAAAAATACTTATTTTACCTGAAAAAATTATTTTATTCTCATACCATGTTCTAGAAAATGTGTATGATTAATAATAATGTTATAAAATTAAAAATGTAGTTAATACTATTCATAACTACAATCCATTATATTATTACCACAATATATAGTTGTTTAGTGGAACCCGGTATTGCCTACTACACACGCTATTGAGGAAGGTCGTGATTGCGTGTAATGAAAGCCAAGTCAAGGTTGCGTGTAGTGAAAGCTCCCGTTTTTGTTGCGTATAACATAATCAAAACTTATTTTATTTATTAATTAAACAAAATCTATACTTAATGTTGCGTAGAATAATTTTTAAAAAATGAACTTGAAATTGTGTGTAGCACGAGCCAAGAATAGTGTTGCGTATACTGCAAGCTAATAAGGTGTTGCGTATAGTACAAGATAATTTTGGTGTAGCGTACAACACAAGACATCAATGAAATTAAAATGAATAATTCTCATAAAATCTTGGGTTGTAACATTCTACACCCCTTAAAATGTATTTCGTACTCAAAATTCATCGGGGTTATAAATGGTTTACTACTTGAAAGTTTCTTTCATAGAAACTCACGTCGTAAAAAGGAATACTAAAACCTAAATTTAAAAAGTGAATTATGAAACAAAACTGTTACCCAAATTAACTCATCATTGGGTTTCCACATAGGAGAACATATGTGAAAACATGGATATGGATGAGAAATATAACCATCAAGTTCTGATGGAGAGTGGTATAGAACATGGCTATGAAAAAACAAACAATCACAAAGCCATAAATTTTTGACAATATAAGGCACTATCTGATTCATCATATATAAGAGCACTAAGACAAAAAATTTAGTTTTTAATATCATTTTCCTAAAGTTGAAAATTTTTAATTAGAAGAAATAATTACTTAATTTCAGTGTAATATCATTATTGGTCATCCTATGAAAATTTCCTCTTTATATCTTATTTAAAGAAATGAATTTGAATTTTTCATTCTTGAAGTGTTAGCAGATCATGTGATAGAAAGATAGGTCATTCCGTCTGCCTCTCTGATAAGTCCATCTATTCTGAGATTAATCATATATGGTTCCTAAAATAGACTTATACTTCATCTAGCATACCTCTTAATAAAATAAAACTAGTTTCTACTAACCAGGGTCTTCTTGTAGGCTAGTGGTAGGCGATAAAGGCTTGTCGCACATCAGTTGGGGGTTCGATTCCCACAGCCTTGTCCGACGCGACAGGTTGTCGCCCATCCTGCTATTTGTCCTTTTTCTAAAACTACATTATTATAACATTCCATCAATAATATCGAAAAAAGTTCAATCCATAAACAATACTAACTTATGAACAACATAATCAGTTCCAATATTTAGGCTTATCTAAAATACTTCTTTCCATGCTCATACTATAAAGAAAACAATTTCTAGAAATTTCATCTACCGAGAATGTGAATACCATCATTTATCCCCCATATATCGTATGATATATCTTGTTGGTCACATTCCAAACATTTAAATACCTTAATCGTGTATTCTCTTGGGAAATGAATTCCCATTGAACCTTAGTGAAAACATGAATGCAGTCAAACGTTATCTCTTTCCACATACCAAAATCGAAAAAATTATTTATACTCAAACCATGATATCACTATGTCCTTATATTAGTCATGAGCTCATGAATACTATCAAAAATATTATTTTCTCTTTATCCCTTCATTATGTGCATATCATCTTCTATCCAAAAATATTTACATTCCATGGTTACCGGTACCATATTTTTATAGAAAACCACAATCGACCAATACATATATATTCCAATATAGCATAAAAGTTCCTCAACAACATTATTCTTGAATACTAATACTTAAACACTTCAACAATACTCTTCAATGATTGTCATGGAACAAGTCCTTCCTTGATTTAGAAGTAATCTCTTTGGTCAGGGCATTGACTTGGTTAATGCCCATGTTCTCCATAGATAAGACATTTAACTCCATAACATTCTGTCACTCTATGACCCTTCTCTCCACACAGATAACATCTTCCCCTACATTTGATTTATTTATCAAGGTTCTTCTTCCCTTATTTATAAATCTCAATATTCCCTCCTCTATGATTCTCAACATGCAAACATGCATAAAAGTTTATCTTCCTCTTATTTGATGAATTAGGAATTCCTCTAAAGTTAACCTTGTTAATCATATATCACGATGACTGATTCAACATAATCACAAAATCTTTCTTTACAGGCATTACACAACTTCGTTGATAATACTCACAAATTTTTCCATTGGATTCAATGTTGACACAATTCCTTCTGGTTCCTTCCATTGATTAAACCAAAATCCATGGTGTAAGAAACAGTTAAAATAACGGGGAACCACATAATCATAAAAAGTCAATTATGGGATGTCTAACTTATCACACATTCTTTAATCCATGACACCATAGGTTCACCCTAGGTTGTTCTTGATCTTCAACATATTTCTAGGACTATAAACTATAGTTATACTAATCCTTAGAGACATTTTTAGACATATCATTGAAATATATCTAGGGATATCACTTAAGTTTTCGCATCCTAGTTTCTAATGGTTAACTGAACCTCCCTCTGATACAAACTGTAAGGAAACAAATATTGGCGTACATAGACATTACATTACTTTTGCAGAATACATAATACATAACAAAAACAAACACATAAGGACCGTAATAGTTTAGTGTCTTTGGAAACTTAGAAAATAATCTTCTAATCATGGTGAAAGATCTTCAACATCTCCCATAATGATCATCCCTTTTTTTCTTACCTAAAACTATTATTTATATCCTGGAGGAAATAAAACATATAAAGGGTGATCTCAAATTCTCATTAAGGGTATTCATAGAGAACATAAAACAATCCATAAACATTTGAATGCAAAAACATGAACATAAAATCTAAACATCAAAATCTTGAGAAAAGACATAAATCTTGGAAGTAGGTAAGGAATATATCATAATGGAACATCAATCATGATAAAATAGCATGGAGATAAATCATGTAATTTTGGAAACCATTAATCACATTATAGGATTTCCATAGTAGCCAAGGCATTGCTTCCAAGACCATCTTAGTGAACAATGTCCCTTTCTATATCGAGTTGACTCCTCGTTCCAGTCCTGTATCACTGAACCGGATTACTTTACCATTCTAGCCATGTCTATCTAATGAGATGTAAATAATTATCCAATGAATATGGGGGATATATAGGTCCCACACATCTCATAATGAAATCATTATTATGTGTGCCACAACATAAACATAAATCATTCATAATAACCCAAAGAATAAAATGGTTTTCATAAACATTATCTCCTCATAACATAATCCATATAAAACAAATGGATATCATTTCATCATAATAAAAGTAAAAACATGTAAATCATAGAGAAATATTACTTGAAACATACACATATGAAATAATTTCATCTTAGATGGAAAATGGTTTTGATAAAACACTTGAAATGAATTCTTGAGGAAAATATCCTTTCTTTTCAAATTGATTTTATTTTCTCAAAATGCCATGAAATTTTAAAAGAAAAGGATTTTGTTGAAAATAATCATGAAATATTGTAGTGTAAGATTCATGAAAATTAGGCGTTATGAAACCGTAAAAATCTGTTCATGCCGTATAAGTTAAAAATAACATTCTTCTAGTACTTTTGTCGGAAAAGTCAAAAAGTTCCTCGTGTGGTAAAAAAAAGTAAGATTCCTTTCATAACATGTTGTAAATTCAAAAAATGGGTAAAAATGAATTTAAAAATACATGAAACCATTTTTAGAAAACATGGGAATGTATGATAACAATAACCCCAAATTCTTACAAATAAACAATATCAGATAAAAACGAGATTGGAAAAGTTATACCTTACCGTAGGTCCAATTTCTTCCGTATGTGTCCGAAACTCCATTATAGTGGGTTTAAACATATTATTAACTTATAAAAGAACCATAATAATATTTATAATATCATATATGATTCACATAGGTCTTTATATTACCCGTTCATTTGTCATTTCCATGTTAATTCAACATTTTGGGTAATAATTGTTTCATTTATCATACATTTTTGGACTTGTTGATCTTGATATCATTACATATATCATGATTTACTTAATTCCATAATGTAAATCATGATTTATATATCATATATATTCAGTATATATATATACAATAGATAGATAAATGAAATGAAATGCACCGTTCATGGAAACGGTAGGCCGTACGTACGCATGAAAGCTGTTTTCCTTTCTTTATTGACTTGAATGGAAGTAAATAGATGAAATATATATATACATAAATACAGTATATTTATCATTTAATATATTTTATTATTATTCATTATATATTATTTATAATCATTATTTAATGGTTAATATAGAGAATGAATCTCATCACGTCATGAATACGGTAATCTGTACGTACGCACGAGCGATAATATCATTCCCATAATTATTGAACTAGAATTCGAGTGGATGATATAATATCTCAGAATAAGTATGATGTTATAATAAATATATATATTTATTCTTTACACCTTTATACCCATCCAAGTAAGATGGGTGTGGAAGAACAGATTACACCACGGCGTGGAGACGGTATTCTGTACATACGCACGTGCAATGATTTCGTTTTCCGTACGATGGATAGAAGGTGAAATGGGTTTGTTTCATATTTATAATAACATATAAGTATATTAGTGATACTGATGTTATTACATTATAAGTAAACAACTATTAAGAAGAAGTTGAATAGGAAATAAACTTGAATGAATCGGTAGAAGAGATTACCTCTTCTTGAACACACCTCTTTTAAACTTCCTTTTAAGGCACTAGAGTCGGTCTTTTGAGAGGACAAAAACCTCCAGAATGTTTCTAGGGAAGTGGAGAACAGAAATGGGCAGGTTTTGGCCAATATTGAAGGCTCAATTTTGTGTAAAGAGGAGAGGGAGGAGGTTCCCTTTTATAAGGGAGGAGAGGGGCACCTTTGGAAAGTGTGAAAATATTATTTTATTATTAACTTATCATCGGTTTCAAAAGGTCAAAAAATCATTAATGACGAAGATATGATGACTAATGGTCGAAATAAAATCATCCAATCAGAATTGGACATGTTTTGGATAATATTTTATTCATTATATTCTTATTTATTTAAATCATTTATTAATGAGGTAAATAATGCATAATTATTGTGTTATAAATAATTTAATTTAATTGATGTACAAAAATTATAAAAAAACACCAACAGGTAGGAAATAATTTTATCTTTCCAGTGAATATTTATAGTTGAAATGATAATTTATATAATCCCCTATAAATATTAATTACTAAAAGATTTTTGTTAATTTAAATTTAGTCTTTACATTAAATTAATTAATCCAAATTGTCATTATCCCTACCAAGTGGCTCAATGGAGTCCCATAATCAACCCAACGATGCCCATGGTCTGCCACTACTCATACAATAATGTTAGGACAAGTGTTAAGTTAATTTTTAATTATTATAATATTCTTTTAACATTGAATTACCCTATTTACCTTTAATCACGGTAAATAAAATTCAAAAGTTACTATTCATGAAAAATTATTTTCATCTTATTGAACCACATTTTACTTATTGATAACAACCATGTATGTCGGATTTTTGAAATTCAATTCACATAAGTTGTAAAATTCCATTTAAATGAAAGAGTCAGTTTTTTTAACTACCACTAAGTGGTTTCACTATTCATCAAAAATTGAATTTTTTCAGAAAAATAAAAAAAAAATCAGCCTAAGCTATATCTGATCTTACGAATTCAAAAACGATGTCTATTTTTACAAATTAAAAACATCAAAGTGGAATTAATTAATTTTAAAATTAATTTCCATTATCAAAACAAATAGCGTGTTTTTAAGAAATAATAACTATCAAAAGGTCGACACTTGTTTACATCCAATTTCAAAGTGAAATTAATTCCAATTACCAGCATTGGATTAAATGGTAAAATTTTATTCTAATTACACTTTAAAATAAATTAAAATTATAATCTAACCATATAAATTATTGTGATGAAAAATGTTGTTTTTAATTAAAATATGGCATGTTTTTACTATTCATTAAAATATGAAAGTTATCAGAATAAGATGAAAAAGTTATCCAAAGTAAATTTTTATATCCCGATTCCAAAGTAGATTTTTATTTTTTCAAATTGAACTTATAAACATCTCAAATTCTAGATTTAATGAGGGTGTTCCATTAAAAGGCAGTAAAGCTACATTTTTTTAAAAATACATATTTTACCTGAAAAATTTATTTTGTTCTCATACCATGTTCTAGAAAATGTGTATGATGAATAATAATGTTATAAAATTAAAAATGTAGTTAATACTAATCATAACGGCTAGTCCATAATAATATTATTACAATATATCATTTTTTAGTGAAACCCGGTATTGCGTACTACACACGCTATCGAGGAAGGTCGCTATTACTTGTAATGAAATCCAAGTCAAGGTTTCCTTTTGTGAAAGCTCCCTTTATTGTTGTGTATAACATAATCAAAACATATTTTATTTATACATTAAACAAAATCTATAATTATTGTTTCATAGAATAATTTCTACAAAATGAACTTGAAATTGTGTATAACACGAGCCAAGAATAGTGTTGCGTATACTGCAAGCTAATAAGGCGTTGCGTATAGTACAAGATAATATTGGTGTAGTGTACAACACAAGAAATTAATGAAATTAAAAAAGAATAATTCTCATAAAATCTCAGGTTGTTATAATCTCTAAGGAGATAGGGTTTTCACAGTGATCGAATAGAAATTAGGAAATGACAAGGTGTGATTCATGCCTTCAGACGTACCTTGTATAGCCTTCATAGTAGGTATATTCTATATTAATATCCTGTGACTTCATTCATTTTTATGATCATACCATCCAATTTCATGGCCTTTATGAATTGTGTCTCCACCCTAAGAAAGATTCTTTTTTCGTGGTCTTTGTTGATGAAATATTGGTATATTCTCACACTCATTGTGACCATGATAAGCATATTGATATAATTTTAAATACACTAAGATAGAATCATGTTTATTATAGTCATGCTTAGTGTCACTTTTGTATCAACAAAGCTCACTTCTTAGTTCATATTTTCTCATAAACCTGAGTATCTATTGACACAATGAAGGTGAGTGTTGTTGTGTTCTAGGATAAGTCCAAGAACATGTTTGACATACAAGGTTTCTATGGGTTGGAGGGATCTTACCTTCATTTCATACAAGAATTATCATTCCATTATTCATCTCTTTTTGGTCATACAAATAAGGGTTTTACGTTCATGTTCTCATAATTATGGGAGAAATCCTTTAACGGGATAAAAGTAATTCTTTTTTCAGGACCTATTCTGATTTTTCCATATCCTAAAAGATGATTTATATGGCTCCATGTTTCATCTGGAATCAACTTGGGGGTAGATTTGATGCATTAAAATAGATTCATTATTAATTAATCTCAATAGTTTATTCCTTAATAGAGAAATTACATGACGCATGACCTTGAGGTATGAGTAGTTGCCCATGTCATACATTGTTGGATACACTATCTCATACATGATCTCTTCTTGGAATATAGAGACCACACGATCCTAAAATATATCTTTAAAAAGAAATATTGAAATATAAAATAATAAATATGGGTCAAGTATCTTTAGACATTCAATTTTGAGCTTTCCTATACACTTTTAATGGGAAATGCGGTAGCGGATGTGTTGAGTCAGAAATTCTCAGTCATAGACCATTAATGAAGCTAGTGATGAATGTGAATTGATCGGTCCATTTTTTTAGATATATCTAGAGGTTCAATGAGATTCAAGAATAGAATTATTTCATTGGTTTTATATTTACCTTTTACATTCATGATTGGGTTGTTAGAGTGTAGTTTTCAGATGCTGAAGGCTTGGTTCTCTGGGAGAGTATTTTAGGAGATGATCCGCCTATGGATTGGTCTTTGGACATAGAAAAATTCAGACACATAAACGACCATATCAGGGTTCCGACTTATTTGATATAGTAACTAATTTGTTATTCCCATGATTCTAAGGGGTAGTTCATCTAGGAATATCCATGTGTATTGAGATATGCGATGCTAGTATTATTGGACAGAGATGAGACATTAGATATAAGGATTTATCACAAGATGTTCCACCTATCAATAGGTGAAGGAGGATCACCAATGACCCAAGGATTTTTTATAGGTACTTATGGTCCAATCATTATAATTTAAAGAGGTTACCATGTAAATTGTAGTCATTTTACCAAGGATGCCTCATCGTATTGATTTTGTTTGGGTTGTCATAGATCGACCAATTAATATATCCCACATCCTTCCTTTTTGGGAGAATTTCTAATTTGATGAGCTTGGATGACTATATTTCTTTGAGATATGATGTCTAAACGGGGTCCCCTGTACGATCATTTTGTATCGGAATTCTCGTTTGACATTGAGTTTCTGGTAATTTTTACATAGAGCTACGGGTACATAAGTTCTACTGAGCACAGATTGTCACCCTTATATTAATGGCCAGCCAAAATGAACAATGTGCGGTTTAAAGGAAATTCCCTAATATTTCATCCTTAATTTCTATGGTTCATGGGGGAAGAATTTACCTATATTCATGTTCTACAATAATAATAGATTTTAGATAATTATTCTGATGGATACATTTTAGGTCATTATTGGTAGGTCATTCTGTTCCACCTATATTGAATAGTGGTTAGAGATGCAGTGATACTAGTTCCTCATATCATGCTAGAAACATTGGAGTAGGTTCAACTGATCAGGAAGCATTTGAATACATTACAGTTTTGATAGAAATTTTTTGTCAATCGCTCTCGATGACCTCTACAGTACGAGGTTGGGGAAGATTTTTTCCTGTGGGTATCACCCAGTCATGGGCATATACATATATGGTAAAATTGATGTTTTCTCCATTATTCTTTAGGACATTTTAGATTTGATAGAGAGTTATTAAGGTATCCTATCGGTTGATACTAATTTATAGGAATTGTTCCATGCATGACATATTCCATGATTCACATATTATCCTTTCCAATGGAGACCCATCTCATACATTTGATCCTAAGGAGGTTGAGTTATATTTTGATTCTTCATTTGGAAGGTATCATATATAAATCATTGATAGGGGAAAAAATTCTCTCCCTGTCTAGTCAGTCACTTTGTTACGGGTGTTGTAGAGGCATAGTCGGGCACAACATACGACTTCAGATCTGGAGCCAGACATACATTCCTTGTGGCTAAAATGTTTTTTAGATGATGTTTTTTCACCTTGGAAGGTGAACTCAAGGATGAGTTCCTTTGTGAGGGAAGACAATAAGAACCTAGTTTTTTATCTAGTATAAATATTTATAAATTAAGTATAATTATTTATTTTGGACCTAATTTGGATTCCTAATGAGTTCATGGTTGTTTCAGGGTGTGTTTGGAGCTTATTCAGATTTCGAAACCTTGACAGATGGGAAAAACAGACTAGATGCATCATTAATATAAACTGTGTGGGGATGGCCACATGGTTACCCCTAACCACAAGGGGATGAAAAAATGGATGGAAATGGGTGGATGGTTTTACCTAACCATGCTAATGGGAACTCACACTCAGATGGATGCCTAAACACAATGTAACATATGGTAAAACACTGTTTGTGAATGGTTCCCCAAACTGTGAGGAATAACTGTGCAATTCCCCTTTTGACATAGTGATCCAAGAACAATTGCCTCACGGTTTGGCCAACCATGTAACCAAATCTTATACCAATAATCTTCTTGGGAATAATTATGAAAATGAATATAATGATCTAATATCTTACCCAACTTATTTCTTAGCTCATTCCACCATACAAAGGAGTTTATCATTTCCCATTTTGAGCTCTTAATCCCTATTCCATTGGTTTTTATCATGTCCCTCCATCTAAAATGGGATTCAAACCATGTTCTTCTCATTGGATGCACTTTTCTAAATAATACATTCATCAAGATTCATTTCTTGTTTTTCATGTCCTCAATGGATTTATTTTGATGCAATATCATATGAAATATTTTTAGGGATTTGATCTTATTTTTAGATTTATTTTGACCTGGACCAAACTAAAGGCTAATACCAGACATGGAGAGTGTTATAGGACGAAAATAGTCTGTCAAGGAATCATTCATCTAATAATGCATTTTTATAATCTGTCATGGTCATTCACATGATGATTTCATCAGGCATCACCTAATAAATTAATATACCTTGATTATAGTAGTTTGAATCATATTTTAAGACCCTTTTCATATATGTTCTTCCTCATGGCAGTTTCTCACATAAATGTAGACCATCCCAAGTATGGTGTTATTATAATTATAATTATAATATCTTATTATGACCATATCTTCCACTATTCAATTGTGTTGTGACTTGAACTTGATAAAGTTAAGTGTTTATATTAAATTAATGAGTTATTAATGGTTATTACAGGTCTAGATCAGTCAAATCTTCTAAGGTAATTGTTTCCATAAAATAAATGAATCTCAATTATAAATTGAAATTATAATACATATATCACTTGTACTATCTGAAAGTAATTGAATGACTTGGTTTCATGCATCTAGAATGCCTTCCCATTATTAATGGAAGGCAGTCCAGTGAACCTAATTAATGGTGAAATAATTAAACTACTAAAATGTTTCATGTATTTATTTTACCTTTTCACACAAATGAAAGGTGATGGAATGAACCAATTGAAATATTAAAAAGGTATGAGTATTACATTGACTTAATAAAATAATGAATTATATATAAGGGGACTATTGAATATAGAAATTTTCATATTTATATGAGTTTTTAAATGTGATTTGTGCCTTAGATTCCAGAGGGAATGCCTTTATCACTCAATGGAAGCCACTTCTATTCAGAGATCTCGTTTTCAAGGGAGATAATAACCTTTCAACATGGTCATTTTCTGCTAGCATATTCCTGACATGACATCATATGATCCATTCACTGCCTGCTAGATATTAGGAAACCTCTTATAAAATTATTGGATCCAATGGGATGTCTTCAAAAATGTGGTTTCATGGATACAAGCCATTTTGGGAAGTAATTCTTTGAATATTTTACCTTGGATGTGATCCTTATACATGGTTAGAACTATTTACAGAAGAATGCCTTGGGATATTTCCCATGGGTTATACTCATCCCCCATTATCTAGGTTGTAGATTCTTGTTGAGTTTTCTCTAAACATGAGGTCAACGATATCTTTGTTATTACCAGGGATCCTTTTACTATTATCATCACTACAAGATTCTGTATCATACCTTGGACCATATTTTGATATTATTATGACATGATGTCAATGTTGGTAATACATTATTTCACTTACTCATATAAACTAAAAATAAATTAATTAATTAATGAAATGGTTACCTTTTCAGAAATTAACTATGGCTGAACCAGGTACTGGGGTATTTATATTATTGTACTCCTAACTCTTATATATGAATTCCTTTACACTATTTCATTTTATATTACACTAGTTAGGTGGTATAGAAGCCTTTGTTGGTAGCCTACTGAGATTTATCTCTCACCATATCTAGGTCATTGAGGGTACCTGAGAATATTATATGAATGATTACTTTGATAGGGGAAACATCCCACTTTGAACACCTGATCTTATTTTCTTTCTTATGATGGATCTTTGTTGTAGAGAATTGATCTGGATGTCAAGATATTTGGATAGTTTTTGGTTTCAAATTTTCTTATTTTCTATACAATGCATTTTATTCCACCATGAATATCAGTTATCTATTTTATAGATGGATTAAAAATGTTATCATAATCTTTTTATATGAATCAATTTCCATATTTGATTTTTTTTCTTGAGTATTTTTCTATTGAAAAATTTCTTCCGCAATGGAATGTTACTATCCAGTCAATTTAGTGTATATTATATTGTACCATCTATTCATATTATGATTTTAATATTTATCTATTATTATAAATATCCTCTTTACTATACTCTTGTAGTGGGGGATTAGTATCCCCATGGACTCACAATAGACCCATGCTTATTTTCAGAATCCTTTAGCATATGGGGAGGTACGCCTAAGGCCATGTGGCCAAATGATCTCCGGGAACCTCTAAGTGGTACGCAGGTTCAGTATGTCACACCCTCTCCCAAAAATGAGACTGAGAATGGACCCTTTTGATTTTATTATGCTAAAGAAGGATGTGGGTTTAATTTCTTGAAAGGGCGAGGAGATGTAAAAAATTGTTTTGAAAATAATGAACCAAACTCATCTGGAGTAATACTGAAGGATCAAAAATAATTTGGTTTGTGAGATATTTCTTAGAGGAAGTGTGTTCATCGAAACATTGGTATTATAAACTTTCTTTCTATACTAAAAAACCATAAATAATGTTGAAATAAAAGAATACATAAATTACCTAGGAATAAAAATGGAACAAAATCACATAAATAAAATAAATTCATTTATAATCACACAATAATTAGTAAAAAGTATCAAGAAACATGAAAATTAATCATTTAGGAAATGGGTGGGAGTTAACATAAATGAATTCCCAAAGATGGGTTCTCCCAGGCTGCCCGGGGTTAACTAATATATGGTTTTGGAAATGTTTCCATAGTTTCCCCATCACTAACTTGGTATAATCAAGATATCTTGTACTTCATGCCTTGGTAAGACTAAGTGGAAGCAATAAGATCACTACTATCTACTTTAAGGGTTATTCTAGATAACAATAGGGCTAGGATGTTCAATACTATGAGGAGTAATTTTTAGAAAGTTTATATGATGAGTTAATGCTTGTGAGGGGTGGTACAAGGTTGGGTGAGGGTAATCATGAAAGCTGGTTCCCTCCAGTAAGCGGCCAACATACTCAACCTGTTAGTCAAACATCAAAAACATAAAATGATCTCACATACCCTTGTGGTTAGGATCATCAAAAGGAGTCCCCTGGAGGTTTTCATGAGTCATGTATGGAATGTATGAATGTGAAATAATGGATGTGTCCCAGTGGATTGTATGGGATTGTGGGGATGGGATTCAGCCAAACTCCTCAAAGGGGGAGTGCAGTGTGAGGAATTAAGGGGTATGACCGATCGTGTTTCCTCATATAGTTACTCCTATGAACATCTAACATGATAATGATACCATTAAAAAATATCAAATCATTCAATGAACCGAAGTGAAATCAAATGTAGGGGATGAGTGTAATTTAGTAAAGGTATCAATTTCAGATTGGGTTCTAAAATGATCTTCCAAGTGTGTGATGTAAGGCCCAAAAAAAATTTATTCTTTTTTAATTGTTAAATATGTAAAATAGGTACTATATGATGATAAAATATTGGTTTATGGGATTCTTTATGATCATTTAATACATCAAAAACAAGTCCCTCATTATAAGATTCCCTTCACTATTTTAATTGGATGTATATCATGTGTTAAAGACTCTATGGAGGATTAAGTGGGCATAATCAACCAGTTTGTATAATTTGAAAGTCTTGGAAACATAGGGTGGCCTTTGTTGAGTAATTTTTTCCCAAAATTTTATTTCCGTATCATTTTTTCAGGTCAAGGACACCTTTCTGTATTCGTTATTTTTAAGATAATACTAATCTTGAATCCCAATCAATCAAGAAATGGTCTCCATGTGAATGTTATATCCCCTTTTCAAGAGGTATACATTTATTTCATAATATTTAACAACAATTTCATCATTATAATCTATTCTATATTGAACAATACAATAAAATTATCTCCTTATATATTGGGCCTTGTATGGAAAGAGAATATATGAGATACCCCCAATCAATAAAATGTAGGAGTTATTATTCACATCCAGGGAAAATAAAAATTAAAAATGAAAATGGGGTATAGAAACTAGGGTATTCCCTAATCTATAAGAGGGAGAAAAAAATAAGGATGTAGGATAAGAATAAAAAATTGGAGTAAGAAGACAAAACTAAACCTTATTTGGTGTGTGTGTGACATAAAAATATTATTCTTGGGAGAGGGAAGAAATTTAAGGAGGAAAGGGTTGAGAGAGGTGAGGTTCATGGGTTATATTGAGGGTTTTAGTTTTTTGAGTGTTAAAAATTGAGAGTTTTTTGTTTGGAATTTTAATAATAATGGTTTTTTAATAGGGTTCAGGCTTATACCAAATTGTGTTCTTAACCATGAAGAAATCATGCACATTCCATTAGAATAAAAGTCCATCACTCCATGGTAAAGGAACATAGTTTTCTAACTAAGTTGAAATGAGTGTATGATTCTGAAATTTATGTTTCCACCCTACATGGTTAAGGAACAAGGTTTTTTATCCTTGTTAAAATTGAATGTGTGTGTCTATCTGTGAAACTTTTAGGTTCCTCCCCATTTTTGAAATTAACTAATTCCACTGATATAAAAATTTTACTTCCTTAATTTTATTTAAAAATATTTAATATATGCTTCGATAGTCCATCTAAAGAACAATATAATAGAAATTTAAACAAAAATCCATCACATTAAATTTGTCTTAGGACTATGAAACAAAATAAATTTAAACCTAATAACATACTATCGTAGGCAAACACAAAAATAATAAAAACAATTGTTTTATATTTTAAAAAACTAGAAGTACCCTGAACTCATATCATGAAAAGATGATTGTATAGACTCTTCCCTTCATGTATCCAATGTAAAAAATGTTTTAGTTTCTCCCCATTGATCATAAAATCTTTCATATCACTTCCTTGAGTCTATAACACATCATGGTGGAATAATTTTACAATGATGAATGGATTAGATCCACATGACATCAGATTTCACAAAAATTTTCTCAATCATGAATTAAAAAGGTGTACATTATAACGGGGTTGGAAATATTTCAATAATGTCATATGGTCAAGGATTGAAATTGTCTTATCATTCAAAATCAAGTAATTATCATAAGCCTCTACAATGATTTTATCAATCTCGATTCACAAAACCTTTATCTTCTAATTAGAAGATTTTAGATCAAGATTCAATGCCTAGACTGCCTAGTATGATTTATTCTCTAACTCGATGGACAAGTGACTTTTATTTTGAAAACTAAACGAAATTTTTACATATCAGGAGGTGTTATAATAACTATTGTTTATTCCTATAATAGTTTAACACACATTTTTTACCAATACATTTTGGATTCTCTAAATGTATTTTGAGGAAACTATTTGGGATCTCGATTTTACACTTCCCCTTTACCACTCTTTTTTGGATGATTGGGTGTGCCACTTTTATGCCTTACTCTTAATTCATCCATGAAATTTATTAGAAACTTTTCATCAAAATGATTTTCTTGATCTCTAATCAACACCCTTTGAATTTTGAGGATTCTAAATATATTAATTTTTAGGAATTACACCACAACACGAATCATTTTTTTCATTGTTACAATGTATTACATGCATTTTGATATGTCATCCACACATATAATCATTTAATTATTTCCATAGAAGGTTGGAAACAACCCCATAGAGTCGATACCCAAAACCTCAAATACATCAACTTCAATAATTGGTTTTTTTTTTGAAATTCAACATACCACCTAATATTTCTGTTATGATGGATGTGACCACAGGAGGTTATGAAGATTCATGGATTCTTATGCATCATTATCGAAAAAATAAATATTATATTATATTTTAAATACTACTCTATATCCCATGATGTCCACTTGATTGAGATGAAAGTACAGTTTCTTAAATCTTTGAAACTTTCATCTCTAACACACACCAGCAGATGGTTGCATCTCTAAAAGGTCCAAATATAATTCGATCATCTAAAAAATAATGATTCATGTGGAAAATAAATAATTTTATTTAAAATAATTATATATAAATGTAAAATTATACTCTATATAAATTAATCTAAATATCATCAAACTATTGTATATAAGATTATGTTACAAACAAAAGGTGATCCTATATAAAATATTCTCAAATTTCTCAGTTTCCTCCTATATCAAGATGATATCATTCCAAATGGGAATGGTGATCAGTGATCAGGTTATCACTCCATTTCTTATCATGGATTTCTATGTCAAATTATTTTAGTAATATTCCCCAATGAATCATATATTTATTAGCATAATTCTTTTTTATGTGGTTCTTGAGTATTATGTGGTCTATATGGACAATGTCATTGGACAACTCAATGTATGGATGAAATATGTTAACCGCAAAGACTACCTGAAACATTTACTTTTCATTAGTGGTGAATTTCACTTGGGATTTATTTAATTTGTGACTATCATAATAAATATGGATAAATATATATTGAACCCTCTATTTAAGGACATCCCCAACATCATAATCACTTTCATTACAAATTAACTGAAATGGTTCATTACAAAATTTGGTGACCAAGGTTAGTTATTCCACTGGTTGTTTCATCAGTAGGTAAAATATTTATAATGCATTGCTCATTTAATTAAAAAAAGACACTATAAGTCAAGAGACTCATCATGGGATGATTAATATTAGGGAAGTTTCTAAAAACCATTAGTAAGAATATATATTCCCTAAGAACCTTTAGATGACATGGAATGTTTTTGGAATGGAAAAATTTAAAACAACTCTAATATTTTTTAGGATGACCTCAACCTAATTTCCAAATATTCTATTTTCCATGGAAATTCCATGTTTTACTATTAAGTGTGTTTTTTCTAGTTTACAACTAGGTTGGTTTTTTTCATCTCTCTATAATATAATCACGATTATTTAAGAAATTGTTGGATTAACTTACATATTCTAATAATTCAACCCTGAATGACTATAATATTTTTTCAACCATGTATTTCAAAATCAAAAACATGTAGTCTTGGAAAGTGGAGGGAGTTTTTTACAAGATAAAGGACATGAAATAAAAGGATGATATCTAAGAGGGATAAATAAATGTGATTTCTCTTGATTCTTGGTGAAAATTTATCTCTATTTATAACCTTAATATTTCCTAGGAAATAGTATAATTCATTCCCTCCAATCATGAAAACATTTGGTTGATGAATGGTTATGGGAAATAGTCATTATGGGTGGAATAATTTATATTTTTATAATCCAATAAAACTATAAAACCTATGATAGTATGTGTTAGAACTATATCATTATTTTAATTTATAATAACTATAAAACACTTATCTTAGGAATAAATTTTTGGTTTATTTCCCATGAAGAGCATGATATTGGGTAAATGATTCCAAAAACAAATATTTGATCACTTCCTTTGTAATGTAATCTTCTATTTGTGGGATCATTATTTATTAGGGGTTCCCATAAATATTGACACCTTATTTTAATATCACATTGTGAATAATAATAATATTAATGATTTCCTTGATGTTGGCCACCATCGACTTACAATGTTTCCTTATTATTTTAAGAACTTGTAAAAACTTTGATTGTTTATGATTTGTAAGAGTTGAATTAAATATTATTGAAAATTTTTATTTTTCCCTAAAAATATATATTATAATGTTATGGGAAGGGGTTTCAAATATAGTAGAGGTACCATTAACACTTTTTACATTAACATTATCTAAGGTTCCTTTAAAACATAATGAAATAAGTTATATATATAATCTTTTCTGTGATGATAAAAATTACTTCCCTTTTTCAATAATGAACACCCTAACCTGATATATAATCCACATATTCTACTTTTTCATTATGATATCATTATTTATATATATTTATTCTCTAATTGATTATTAAAAACATATACTAAGTACTATACATTCCATATAGTTCACTAATGTTGAGATGGACCTACATTCATCATGTTCCATCAAGGAGGAATGCTTCATATCATTAAGAAAATTTCAGTAAAATTTATTTTTCCCACAAAAAATATTTTTTTAACCTTACCTAACATTGATATGTACTTTTCCAATTGATAAATTGGGTCTCCCAAAAATTAATGGTACTTTAATGTCTTCATTATATTATGAATTTTAAAATCATAATGAAAAATTAACTTCCCAACAATTACCTGTACATCATCTAATATTTTCTTTGGATACTTGATATATTGATTTCCAAATTGTAAGGCCACATGATTCAGCTTCAAATAATTGATACCCAATTAGTTAAAGACTTAAAATGAAATTAAGTTAATGCTTATTACCAAGTTAAATAAATCATTCCCAAATTCATATGTACTATTAGTAAAAAGAATAGAATATCCCATGGTCTTAGAGATTTGGATGAACTGTATATTATACCACCACAAAACATTTCACATTAAGGGAAATAGTTCCAATAATCCATATCTTTATCTTATTCAAGAGTATTTTTTTTATAAACATTACAAATGAATTACTTTGGTCGAATGATATCAAAAATGTGATATTGACGTTTGGATTACAATACAGTTCCATGAAATTTCTAAAATTTTGATCCAACTTCACCTAATTCATTCAATCTAGAAAATAGTGAAGGTGATACATATAGTTTCATGACTACTATTTCTTTTCTCATTCATCACATTTTACCATTTTTTATAATGAAACAACATTAAGTTATGATAATTATTTGACTAGTTGTGAGGATTCACCATGATTTTCACCATGCAGGTTCTATTCAATTATTGAGGTATCCTGAGAATATTTTTTTCGAGCACTCAAGTTCACTTCTTTGGATTAATCTAGATGATTTTTCTAAGTATTATATCAAAATATACTAGTCTACCTTGGAAAATATTAATGGGTATGTTTCCCATTATGGTTATCATGTATTTGAATTTTTTCCACTTGATTTTGAAACTTTGTCTCATTAGTTGTGATAAATTAGACATCATTTCATCCACTGTTAACATTTCTCTTATAGTGCTTGACAACACACCTTTTGTTCTGATTTTTGTTATTTGTTTTTTTGATGAGGGGGGTATTCTAGATGGTGGTTTTGATAACCTTTGTGTTGGTATGACCACTGAAGGTACTGATTTACTTACTAATAATACATTATATACATATTATTATATTGAAGTTGAGTATACCTATGAGTTATTTGTTTATATATTTATAGTTTGTATCCACTCCAACTCAAATTTGATTTATCCTACCAGGTCAGATTTTGGTATTGTTGAAAACTATCCAACGGTTGATTTTTTGACATGTGATATACCTCAAAATTAGATGGACTGCTATTTGTTCATGGACACTCTACAGAAGTATGGTTCTCACCACAATCCCCACAATCTATATTTTTAATACAGTTCACTAGAGAAAATGTATTAAGATGGAGTGCATAAATCATCATTGGTATTGCATATAATTGGGATGAAAAAAATTATACTGTCATCAATATTATCTACAACCCTTTTCTAATTTCCTCACTCAAAATTCATTTGAAAACTATTAAAAGACATATACCGAAGTAATTTAAATAATTTCTATGGATATATTCTCACTACCTACCCTCCAATTAATGCATCCACTATACATTTTGTACTTGTAATGAGTCCTCAAAATAAGTATTATACTTGTATAAAAAATTATTGTCCATGATGAGGAAACATTCTCATCATATCCTTGAAATATTAACAAAAAACATGAAGATAAATTCTCTCTTATTATAGAAAATTATTGATCTCATTCCATAGTGTTACCATCTTGGATGGGGGAATATACTTCACCAAAAATTCTTGAGAAATGGGATTCCCCTAAAATTATATAATGTTTTTGAATCCATTTAATCCAATCATTGACTTATCCCTCAATGAGAATGACAAATAAAAAATCCATATTTTATCTTTCTTAAATCCCTAGTAACATAATGTGTAATACGTATGCAAGAAATTTTAAATATCAGTGTTATGATAGTCACTTGTTAAACAAAAAAAATGAACTGTATTTTGAATAATCATGATGTTTTGTTCATGAAATATCATGAAAACCATGCATGATTATTCCCCAATAATTGAGGGATTATCATACTCTATAAAATTATTAAATGGTTTTATTTTATCACTAGGTGGTTATGGTATATATTGATACTCTTCGTGAAAATAATGTAAATAATTTTATGTCACATTTTTTTACCTAATGGAAGATATTTTCTTGTCTATTATACATATCCCTGAAAACATTTAGATGGTGGTTAATGACTCTACATCATATACTCCATGAATAAAGGGGGTTATTATTTCATTCACCCATTGGTGAAAGTGGTTAGTTTTTTCCACATTTGAGTATAAACTGTTGTCCATATCAATGGAAAATAACAGGGTATTAAACTTCATCATTCTTAATTGTAGTATTTTGGATATTCTCCCCCAAAAGTGATCATTAGAACCTGCAAATCATCCATACAATCTCAAGATTAAAGTGAGGTCTCTAAGAGTTCATGAAACCCTTATTTTTAGTGAGATTATGGAACATGTAACTATGTTCCTATACAACAAAAATCAAAAAACCAAGTACAAAATAGAAAACACCAAATATTAAAAAAATGTAACAGAGTTAAGAATATGATTTTCATTATTTTTTTTATTTTCAAATTAATAAATATAAACTCAAAATTACAAAACACTTATTAATGTTCATTGATATTGGTGCAAAAATTTACTACCATTTGGACAAATTGTTACTTTTGGTGGCCAAAATTGAATTATTTCTAACTCTATAGGTAGTATATTGACAGTGTGGGTTTCATCCATTGGGAAAATTTGGACGATTATAAATTTTATTCCTCTAATAAAAAATTGATGATCCAATTAAATAAAAATAAAATTCCTTTTTTTATGTCCAATATGAACTAATTAAGACCTTATTTAACAAAATTACATATCCTTAAAAGGTTTTATATCAATAAAAGTTTAATAATTTGAAAACAAAACAATAAAATTTGATGTTTGATGTTTTTCAAGGATGTGTTCTTAAATGGAGATAATTATAATAGATTTTAACTTTATTTTTTTAAAGGTTTTAACAAATACTCATCATTGAAATTCAAATATTTCATAATACCTTTGGTTTAGAATATTTTGATTAAATTATAGTAAATCATTTTCCTATTTGGATAGTTTACCTCTATAAATTTTAATTAGAAACAAAATCCTTGGAAATGATAATTTAACATAATGTATATAAGTGTAATAATTATAATTCCTTCAAATATCCAATGACATACCTTTTTGGTTTGAAATGATGTAATTAGTGAGTTAAATATGGAAAGAATTAAAATATTCCAAATAAAAATGTAGAACATACAAAATACAAGAAAAAAATAAATTATGTAAACATTAATAAATAATTATCCATATATATCACATAGTGATGAAATTAGTTACTAATTGTATAAATTATGATAAGAAATATCTTCACACAAATATATTTATTTATAGAAACATATAAAGGGTGAATTAAAATCCAATTCCAAATGAAATCTCTTTGAACATCATTATATGAGTTTCACGCTCTCCTCCTGTCATGATGGATGCCTCCAGGATGATTCATGAATCTTTAAAATGGTCATAGATATTTTATTAGTTGACCAACTTTGTCTTGGGAGGATAGAGGTCATAATAATAGGTCAAAGGGAACTCATGGGGAGATAGAAGATAGGTTTGTATCTATTGACTAGTTTATTGTTAAGGAACATGGTTAGTTAAACCGTGAACCATCCAGGATGATCTTTCTATCCAAGTATCCTAAAGTCACATTGTTTATTAGTAGGTCTGTGATTTTAATAACTATTCGAATACCATGAAAATGGTTTTTTATCCTCATTATTTTACCCACAGTATTTTCTATTTTAATAATTATGATTTTACTTACCATGTAGGTATCGTGAGAGTGAGTTTGACATAGGACTAAATGAATTACACAATTTTATAGTATGGGGATAATAGATTTGGTGACAGAAAAGAAACTAAGTATAAATAAAAATGTGTCCAAATAACATATATTTTTTCCAATAATTATCTGTTCAAGACGTATCTAACTCATCAGTTAATTGATAACCAATTCCCACCTCTCAATACCTATTAAGGCCATAAATACATGAAAAGCGGCATTAATAAATATTTTTTATCTAATTTGAATTATCAAAATGACCCATGTATAAATTTTCATCATTAATATTGTATAATAAATGATCCAAAATAAGTAAAATAATTTTTTCTATATGGAAAAACCAGTTTCCCCTCAATAAGGAATAATGACCATAGATCAATTCATAAGGAGAAAAGGACAATCCTTTAATATGACCACTAATCTCTTAGTAGTAAAATAATAGATTGTGTTCATGTAAAATATTTTTCATATATTTGGGATACATGGAATGGTTAAATGATGTAATGGTTGAATATCAACTAAGTGGAATGAATGATCAATATTTTTTATTAATTATAATCACATAATAGGGTGATAAATAAGAAAAAAGTAAGTGTGAGGCATTCCAAAAAATATTCATAGAGATGTATTTTCTATCATATCAATTATCATATATGTAAATGATTTAAATGAGGTAATATGTGTTTTCATAGTGAAAAAATGTAATAATAATTAGACAATTGTTTTGTATTCATTTGATGGTATTATATTTCATGCTTGATATATTCTCCATGATTAAATGCGATGATTGTGGAATTAGTAAGAAATCTCAAATACATGTGTCGTTGATGAGAGATTGTTTATAACATATTGAAGAAGGTGGAAAAGAAGCATAATTGAAGAAGGCCATTAATAATTCCATTATTGAATTGGGTGTTTCAATTGTGAGGTCCAAGAAAAATCTATTTATATTCTAAGTGAAGAATATTTGAAGAATAATATTTTTTTGAAATTTTATTATAATTTGACTAAATTGTTTTATGGTATTCTATGAAAAAATGTCCATCCAATAAAGTATACAATCCCTTAAAATCCTACATTGTGTGATGAGGCCTCAACCACATGGGGGAGCTATGTCACTAAGGAGACTGGTGGAAGGAGGAAGCATTATGCCTATTGAGAGCACATGAATCATTGTATGAATAATGGAATACAATAGTTCCTGCATAAATGTTCTTGCTTTTGGAAAGGTTGGTCTACATAGAGATTCATATCATGTGGAAGCCTTGTCTATATATTTTTGTTCTGGGAATAGACCTTAGACTACCAATATATTCTCAGTCCATAGAGCATGGAGTAATATATGGATCCTCTCAACCAAATAAGTATATGATGTGGGATAATGGTCTCACAAAACTATTTACATATTTAAAATATACACAAATAAAAAATTCAAAATGTATGGATAATTTGGGTCATCTAATAAAGGTGATAATCATCATCTTCTTCCCTCATTCATGGGTTCTTCATTGCATGGGATGTTTTCTTATGTAAGGGTATCTATAGCTTCCTGAACTCACATTAGGGCCATTAAAGGTTTCTAAATCTCATATAATTGTAGTTCCCTTATCAAATACGGTTATATCACATATTTGATAATTTACATAAGGGTTCAATGGATTTTATAACACTACTTAATGAATAATCTGATTCATGATGTCTCATGTAATGAAGATGATCATTTTAATGAAATATAATAGTTATAAATGCATTATTACGTTCGAAATAATGTGATATACATGAAGTTTCAAATTTATATAAATAAATGGATTGAGAAAATAAAATAAAGATGAATCCAAGAATCAAGTTCATGAAATATTTATTTACAAGATATTTAAGATCATGAGTCATGTATACAACATGTGAAAATTAGGCCACATGACTAAATGTGAATCCATGGGTATTAGAGAATTAAATTTCATTTGAAATAAAACATAAATATGTAGATATTTAAATTCAAATGAGTTGTGTTGTAATGTTTCTAAATTAAGAAACATATAATCTTGAATCATTATGGAATTTTTAATAATACAAATAACATATATAGACCTGATGATGTGGGTATTTAAATGATTATTAAATGTAGGTTTATTGACACAATGTTAACAAGAGTTTAGTCATGTTATTTATTTATAATCATTAATAATTCACAGAACCTTATCACTTCTCTAATTTAAAGAGAAGGTAAAAATACCTGGAATTATGGTACTTCATGTGAATAAACCAGGAGAACCTGAAACATTCAATTTTTAAAAATTTGTTGCATGATGAATACTTACACACTATCTTGTATTTAAAATGAGAAATTAAAATAAATAACACCTTAAAGGAATTTTTATTTAAATTCATAAAAATAAATGTGTTATTAGTTACAATTTAAGTAATGGAATAAACGATATACCTCATGATAAATTTTGTTTTTTGTGTGGATAAATTTGTTAATACAGGAGATGAAATATTGAATATAATGTTATGAGGGATATTTCATCCACATTGAAAGATAATTTTAAAAATATTAATAAATTAGTGTATCGAAGGATGATAAATTTAAAGTCGGGCACTTCTTCAAGAATGTGATCCCATCGCACTTGTGTTTGAAGAAGAGAATATATCTCATTCAATATATCAAATTAGTTTTTAGGCCAACAATTTTATTCCAAACAATTTAATAAGACATTATAGAGTCATACAAAATGAAAGGGAATCATGATTTCATATAGAGGAAGACTATATTACGAAGATGATATTTTTATCCCTAGATCATCATTGAAGAATAATCTTGTAGAGGTAGTATATAACTAGATACTATAGGATTTTGATTGTTCTATCTATCAAATAACCTAAGATGTTAATTGTGAGATTCTACCCAATTTCTGAGATATTTTAATAGGGGAATCAAACCAGTTGTATTCATTTGATGGTATTACAGGCAATCCATGTTCCTGTGTCAAAACATCATGGTAATGAGAAGTATTTTATACAATCCTCATAAATATTTGGTACTTATATCTGTATTATTATAGCCTTGCACGAGTTGATAATGAGATATAATATTTAGTTGATCGAGAGTATCATCATAATTGAAAGGTTAAATTGGATTAAAAGTGAATTAATAAAAATAAAAATAATTCAATGATCCAACCCATCCCCATTCATGGATTCATACATTTAGGGCTCTATAATTATAACCATATTGAGTTTCCCACTAATGATCCTAAAGATGTTTCTATACAGAATGATAATCTCAGTTCTCTATACAACACAAATGTTTCTACTATAAATGGATAAAATTATCACTTTGAAGAAGTGGGATGCTACCTTTATTCCATTCACTTAGCCTTTAGGTAAGATATTATGCCACAATAAGTTCTCATCCATTTATTAAATATTCTCCTAAAAATCAGATAGAAAAAAATAATTTAAAGGTTTATTGGAATGAATAAATTGTTATCATGATGTCCAAATCAGAAAAGGTATATACCATGGCCTTGGGACTTTAAAAATAATATGAAATCTTGGAGATATTAAAACAAAGTTATGAATGGGTATTTCAAATCAAAAAATAACAAACAACATTTTTGAAAAAAGAAATTTGAATATATAAAGTTAGATCATAATTAAACTGTTGATAATTTCTTTACCTATGTAAATTGGAATTTGAGAAATAACCATAGTTTTTTTGAGAATTTAGTGGATTTCAAAAAAATTAAAATATAAATCATCAATTTTCTAGATAATTTTGATTCATAATTTTTATCCTATTATGAAATATAGGATTTTTTATCTAGATATATTACACAATATACTCATATATTAGAAGATTTATAAAATAATAGTTTTCAAAAAGAATGAAAAATTTTAGATGGCCTGTGAATTAATGAGAAATAGATAATTCAAAGAAGAAAAATTTCATAAATCTAATGATTTTAATGATGAGTAATTTGAAGATAAAATCAATAAGATTATTTATCTTATTTCAAAAATATTCGAAAAAATAGAATGATAAATGAAAAAAAAACACCAATGTGATGGAATTTTAATATCCATTGAATCATTAACTATTTTGTTTCACAAAAATAGATAATTATATTTGAAATATATGATGAGAGACATAAGAAAGATAAATGTAACGCCCCGACCCCAGCTACCCAGAGTCGGTGCATTACTTCGTAACATTGTCATGATCACAAGAAAGATCAAATCCCGAAAGACCGATTGGTTTAGTAGCCTTGGAAACACTAGATGTATTCATAAGTTTTACATTACATCATAAAATGAAAAACTACTACAACAACATAATGTTTCCAACGTCCACACTATAAACCCCTCATAATATCCCTGCAAGTCAGTCATAATTTACTTCTTCACTACCTGGGAAAAATAAAACATAGAAAAGGGGTGAGCTCAAATGCCCAGTAAGGATAACAATATAGCGGAACATTCAAAATAAGCATAAACATTTAAGGCAATGAATTACTAAAACAAAAGCCTTTTAAAATTGAACTTCAACATAGTATGGCAAAAGTAAAATGAAATAATGCCATTTACTTGTACACATGGATATTCTACTAATCAAATAATCACATGAAATATCAATAACCACTTTCATAATGTTGGAATGCATAATGCCAGACTATCATAACCACATAGCCAAGGCATCGTGCCAAGACTACAAATAAGATTTTGTCAAGGCCTTGTGCCAAGACACTAGTTTGTCTCATGAGACCTACCGATGCATCGAGGAGCTATAGCGGGCTCCACCCGTCACTTATTAAGTCCAATGCATTCCCATATGAAAAGGTTTAAACATAACATAAACATTCGTATTAAAACTAGCATACGAAATGTCAATACTTTCACAATAAACTATGAATGGTATAAAAATAGCACATCCACAGTCAAACATATCACAAAACCTTCAATACAATATAGAAGTTTTGTATCATAATAAATCAACTTCAAATAATCTTAAAATCCATCAAAGGATGTTGACATAGATGAAATCAAAATTCTTTTTAAAGAAATATCTCCTTTTATTTTGAAATCATTTAAGATTCATATAAAATAAAACATTTTCTTTGAAAATATTCTAATAAGCTTGTAAGGAAAGCTTTGAAGATTTTATAACGGCGTAAAATAACCGCACCTGCCGTATAAGTTAAAAAAACATTCTTACCTCAATTCTGTCGAAAAGGTTAAAAAGGACCTTGTTTTGAAAACGACGGAAAGATTCCTTTATAAACTTCTTATAAAAAGTCAAACAAGGGTATAAATGACTTTAACCCATATTCTTGTAAATAGTAAAAATGTTTTGAAATACATTTTTAAGAAACATGGATGTGGATGATAAAGATATCCCAGTAGATTATTACGTATAAACAACCTCGGATAATGAAGAGATTGTGAAATAACCCTTACCACGTTAATCAACTGAGTCGTATGGCCAAAAGTTAATAACCACCAAATTATTTACATAATAACATGAATATAAGAGAATCATGATAATATATATCAAATGGCCGTACATAATACACCACTTTCAATAATTTAGTGGCGAACAATGGAAATCTCACGGAATTGAATGTGAGATAAGAGAATCCCTTACCTTGTACTTTTTCCTTGGTTGGGGTAGGTTAACCTCCTGTATAATGGTGAAATATTTGTTATTAAATTATACAAGAATCATATATATTAATATGATATCATATATGATCTTTTAACATTGATTTATTAATAATATCTTAGAATTATCATCGTTTCGGGTGTTAACTTACTCATTTTCTTTTATATGTTTTGTTACATAAGCCATGTTTGTTGTATCATATTCATATCCATAATGATATCAAGTCCTTAAACATCATTTTTAAATCATAAAATGATAATTATACTTGAATGGATACGATGGAGAATGAATCTCATCGCGTTCGTGGAGACGGTAGTCCGTACGTACACACGAGCGACAATATCATTCTTTTGATATTAAAATAATATATAAATGAATGGTATATCATATATACAGAATCATTAACATGTTATATTTATTATTTACATGAGTTACACATCATTATTATACCCATCCAAATAATATTATATTGAATAACAATTACACCACGACGTGGAGACGGTAAGCCGCACGTACGCACGTATGGTGACATGTTATTCAAAGGGTGGATAGAATACTGAATATGGTTGTACCATACTTATAATAACATCACAGTATATGTGAGATACTGGAGTTATTATTTTAGAATGGTAAGAACAAAGGAAGAAGAAGTGGAAGAAGAAATGAACTTAGAAAAGGGTGGTGAAATCATTACCTCTTCTTCGGGTTCTTCCTTTTGATTTGATCAAAAGGGATCCTTAGGTTGGCTTTCTGATCAAACTAAGGCCTCTAGGTTGTAGTGAGGGATGTTGGGAGAGTATTTGGGCAGAGTTTGGCCGAACCAAAAGGCTTGAGAGGTGTGAGTAAATGAGAAGGAGGAGTGCCCTTTTATAAGAGGGGTGAGGGGCACCTTTGGAAAAGCTAGAAATATTAATTTATAATAAATTCATATTCGGTTTCTAATGGCTCAAAAGTTGACTATTCAAAGGTTAAGGTGGGGATAGGTCGAAAACCACTCAACCAATAGAAATTAGACAGGTTTGGGTACTTATATTAACCTTATCTTTAAGTATTAACTCTAAGTTAATTAGTTTCACTTTTACAATGTCTCTTTGTATTTTTATATAATATGGTTAATAAACTTACTATATACATCCAAGCGACCCCCAAGTGGTCCATTAATGAGGAAACTATCATAATATAAGTCTCTTGGCTGAACCTTAGATTTTTAGGAATTTAATATCAATTAATAATATAATATTTGTTTTAAGAACTCTTTTATGTCAATTTTGACACTATTCAATAGTTGATTTTTTTGAAACTCCTAACAGATTGATTACTTCGAACAAAGTCAATTAAATCAATCCTAATATATCATATTATCATATAAAATTAGTTTAATTCATTAAAAGTTTCATATTATAATTATTTGGGTATTTATAATATCAATTATTTTAATTTTTCACTATTATAGTAATTACTGCATCATCATTGTGTCATAAATAAAATAAATTATTCAATGTCTAAAAATTATAAATAAAATATCATTATGTAGTAAATCGTTTTATCTTTCTAATGAATATTTATAATCTAAAATCCAACATATATAACCCTATGTAAAAATTGTTGTTCTAAAAGATATATGCTTGTGTCATTTTTGTATTCATTTTAACTAAATTAAAATAAAGTGTCATTATCACTTACAAGTGGATCCATGGGGTCCCAAAATAGACCCAAAGATGCCCATGGTCGACCATGTATCAACCAATAGGGTTAAGACACGTTTTAGGGTAATTTAGTATTATTATAATATTATTTTTTAACCCTTATTTACCGGATTTACCCTTGACCATGGTAAATAAAATATTTACCGCAGTAATTATTCAAAATGTCTAAAAATAAAAGTTACCCATTTACACAATTTGAACATCCTGATTCCAAATATGGAATCCATTTTCCTAAATTCAAAACACAGAAGTGGCAGAAATTAATTTAAAATTAATTCCCGCTGTCAAAACAAAAAGCGTGTTTTTAAGAGATAATAACTATCAAAAGATTGACACTTGTTTATGTTCGGTTTAATTGTAAAATTATGTCCAATGACCAACATTATATTAAATGGTAAAAATATATTCTAAATATACTTTAAAACTACTAAAATTCATAATTTATCACTATTAATTATTTTGATTAAAAAAGTTGTTTTTAATTAAAATTTAGTAATTTTCACTATTCATCAAAATATGAAAGTTATCCGAAAAGTACCAAAATTTCACCTTAGGCTAAATTCGATATTCCGAGTCCAAAAATGAAGTCCATTTTCAAATATAAAATATTAATAATTTCAAAAATTAGGTATTACTATTCACAACGGCTAGTTTAATTAGTTGTGGTGTGTGTTAGAACTCGAGGTTGCGTACAACACACGCTATCGCATTATTCGAAGGGAAACGTACCCTAGAAGCTTGGGGTGTTACATTCTCCCCTCCTTCAAATAATTGCGTCCTCGCAATTTCTAGGGTATTACTGCATAAAAAGACTCGGGTGGTTCTTCATCATAAGTTCCTCGGGTTCCCACGTTGCCTCTTCCATCTTATGATTTCTCCACAAAACTTTTACCAGCCGCGTCGTCCGGTTTCTCAGTACTTGTTCTCTTGTATCAAGAATCCTGACGGGCTCTTCACAATAGGAAAGATCGGGTTCCAGTTCTAATTCCTCATAGGTGAGTACATGCGGTGGGTCAGGCATGTATTTCCTCAACAGAGATACGTGGAACACATCGTGAACTTTGGAGAGACTTGGCGGCATTGCCAATCGGTAAGCTACAGCCCCAATTCGTTCTAGAATTTCGAAAGGTCCGATGTACCTGGGACTCAATTTACCTTTCT
Source organism: Viscum album (assembly GCA_963277665.1). Classification (NCBI taxonomy): domain Eukaryota; kingdom Viridiplantae; phylum Streptophyta; class Magnoliopsida; order Santalales; family Viscaceae; genus Viscum; species Viscum album. The sequence continues at coordinate 701,860,925 of OY728139.1, forward strand.
TACCAAAACGTATGACTCCCTTCCACGGAGATACCTTCAGGAAAACATGATCACCGACTAGAAATTCCAAATCCTTCCTTCAATTATCGGCATAGCTCTTCTGCCTACTTTGAGCTGCTTTAATGTGATTTTGGATTACCTTCACCTTTTCCACCGTTTCCTCCACCAGTTTTGGGCCTACAAGTTTTCTTTCACCAACGTCATCCCAACAGGTTGGTGTACGACATCTCTTTCCGTATAACGCTTCATATGGTGCCATCTGGATACTCGAATGGAAGCTATTGTTATAGGAAAATTCTACTAGTGGTAAATATTGATCCCACATACCCTGAAAGTCAAGTGAGCAAGATCTCAACATGTCTTCTAAGGTTTGAATAGTCCGTTCTGATTGTCCGTCTGTCTGAGGGTGGTAAGCAGTGCTCAAATGAAGTTCAGTATCCAGGGATTTCTGAAGACTTTTCCAAAATCTTGAAGTAAAACGGGGATCACGATCAGAAACAATCGATAGGGGTACTCCATGAAGTCTCACAACTTCATTAATGTATAGCCTTGCTAGACGTTCCAGGGGTATATCTTCTCTTATAGCAAGAAAATGTGCTGACTTGGTAAGACGATCAACAATAACCCATATTGCATCGTTCCTTCTAGGAGTCTTTGGTAGCCCCATGACAAAGTCCATCGTAATATTGTCCCATTTCCACTCCGGTATGGGAAGAGGTTGCATGACTCCTCCAGGCTGTTGCCTTCCAGCTTTCACTTGTTGACAAACCATACATCTTGATACAAAATCAGCAATCTCCCTCTTCATGTTGTCCCACCAAAAATGTTCCTTCAAATCTCTATACATTTTGGTGCTCCCAGGGTGTATAGAGAAATTGGAACTATGAGCATCATCCAGCAATTCCCTTTTTAGATCAGGTATATTGGGAACACAAAGTCTCTTCCCGAATTTCAAAATTCCATCTTCATACAAAAAGTCTCTCAATCTCCCATCATTCACAGCTTTAATCTTCTTCTGAAATTCTTCATCATCGGTCTGGGAACTCTTAATCCTTTCTAGTAAAGATGGTTTGGCAACCATTTGAAAAAGCATTGATGTTTCACCTTCCCTGGTTATTCCCATGTCCATCTTCTCTAGATCCATGAAAATTGGATCCCTTTCAATTCTCATATTGTTCAAAACTCCATGGTCTTTTCTACTCAAAGCATCTGCCACCTTGTTTGACTTCCCTGGGTGGTAGTGTATTGTACAATCATAATCCTTGAGTAATTCAAGCCATCTCCTTTGCCTCATGTTGAGTTCTTTTTGTGAGAAAATATACTTCAAACTCTTGTGATCAGTATAAATCTCAAATTTTTCACCATAGAGGTAGTGCCTCCATATTTTCAAAGCAAAGATCACTGCTGCTAACTCGAGATCATGAGTAGGATAGTTTTGTTCATGAATTTTCAACTGTCGTGATGCATAGGCAATAACTCTATCATTCTGCATAAGGACACAACCAAGTCCTTTCTTTGATGCATCACTATAAATAACGAACCCATCATTCCCCGATGGTAGAGTCAATATAGGAGCATTGACTAATCTTCTCTTCAGTTCTTCGAAACATTCTTCACACTCTTTTGTCCAAACAAATTTAACCCCTTTACGTGTGAGCTTCGTTAATGGGTTAGCTAATCGGGCAAAATTCTGGACGAAACGTCGATAATAACCTGCCAAACCAATAAAACTACGTACCTCAGTTATACTCGTAGGTGCTGGCCATTCTTGGATTGCCTTGGTCTTAGAAGGATCAACAGAGATTCCATCTTTAGAGACAATATGGCCAAGAAAAGAAATCTCCTGAAGCCAGAATTCACACTTGCTAAACTTTCCATATAATTCATGCCTCCTCAGAGTCTTCAAGATAATGCGCAAGTGATTTTCATGATCTTCGTAGGTTTTGGAGTATACCAAGATATCATCAATAAATACCACCACAAATTCATCGAGATACTCCTTGAAAACTCTATTCATCAGATCCATGAATACAGAGGGTGCATTAGTCAATCCAAACGGCATTACAGTAAACTCGTAATGCCTGTACCTGGTTCGAAATGCTGTCTTTGGAATGTCTTCCTTCTTCACACACAACTGATGGTATCCAGATCGAAGGTCAATCTTTGAAAAGTATTGAGCTCCATGCAGTTGGTCAAATAAATCATCAATACGAGGTAGGGGATACTTGTTCTTTATCGTTATAGCATTGATCTCCCTGTAGTCGATACATAACCTCATAGATCCATCTTTCTTTTTAACAAAAAGAACAGGGGCTCCCCATGGAGAAACACTAGGGCGAATAAATCCCTTATTACTCAATTCCTCTAGTTGTTTCTTTAGTTCGACTAGCTCTACAGTGGCCATTCTATAAGGGGTCTTCGATATAGGCCTTGATCCAGGAATCAAATCAATGGAAAACTCTACTTCTCGTTCTGGAGGATGTCCAGGTAAATCTTCCGGAAATACATCTACAAATTCTTTCACAACAGGTACATCCTCTATTTGAACATTCCTTTCCTCACCGACAGTTATTTTATTCTCTTCCTCCCCAATAATTGAATTAAGTTGAACTACTGGGGGTGGATCTAAATAAGAATTAGGTGGTGACGATTCTGCTCTAAAAATAAGGTGCTCCTTATCATTATCATCAAGAATCGTAACCTCTTTCTTCTTACAATAAATCTTCGCATCATAGTCCGAAAGCCAGTCCATACCGAGGATTATATCAAACTCAATCATAGGTATGACGATGAAATCAGCAGATAAAGAAAATTTATGTGCTCTAATGGGGACTGATTCACAAAACTTTGTTGCAACGATACTTCCCTTAGGAGTTTTAACTGACAACTCCGTTATTAAATCAAATTGGAAATATCTAATTTTCTTAGCAAACTGGGAAGATATGAAACAATGCGATGATCCAGAATCAAATAATGCATTTGCTAAACTTGAGGAAACCATTAAATTACCTGCCACCACGTCTTTCGGAGCTTCTACCTCAGCAGTAGTGATAGCATAAGCCTGGCCTTGATCCCTTGGCCTTTTCTGAGGTAAGTTCTCCTGACGCTTAGGACATGAATTTGCATAATGCCCCATCTCCCTGCAATTGTAGCACTGAACGTTGGTAGCTTCCTTCTTCCCCTTGCAATCATGAGCTTGGTGGCCTTTTTCACCACACTTGTAACAGACTCCCATTCCCTTCAGGCAAGCAACGGGGTGTTTCTTCCCGCACTTACCACAAGATGGATATTCAACCTTTCCCTTCTTCCCCTTATTTCCATTCCCAGATTGATCAGCAGGTCTCTTCTTCTCTTGCTTTGCTTTAAAGTCATAAGACTTAGAGAATTCCTTTTCGGTCTTGATAGCACATGAGACAATGTCTTCGTACGATGAAAAGGATTGTGAGACTAATGCTCGATGGAGAAATGGTTTTAACCCATCAAAGAAACGATCAATCTTACTTCTTGGGTTGCGAATATAATCACCAGCGTACCTCTCTAACCTTGTAAAGTTAGCCTCATACTTTGTGACATTCTCATCCTCCTTTTGTCTCAGACTCAGAAATTGTCTTTCCATATCTGCTCGATGGTCGCGAGGAAAGTATTTTTCTAAAAACAAATCTTTGAACTCCCTCCATTCCATGTTTGATACTTCATCATCTTCCTTCATGTTTTGAATCAATGACCACCATTGATCAGCATCTCCAGTGAGGCGGTAAACTGCCATGGTAACTTTTTCCCTTTCACAACTCCCCAAAGCCTGAAATATTTTCTCTAGGGAAAATATCCATTGCTCAGCTACTAAGGGATTTGTACTCCCATTGAACATTGGTGGTTGTTGTCTCATGAATCGATCTAACATTGATCCTCCACGTTGCGGATCAGGGTGCTCCATACGGGTAAGGTTATTATTCATAACCTGAGTAAGTTGTCCCAGTACGGTGATTAGCTGATCAGCACCAGTTGCATCACCAGCCCCACTATAATTATCTTGAGCAGGAGGGCAGTCCCTACATGGAGTGCGTGAATTGATACGGTTTCCATTTCTTCCACTAGGCGCCATTTCTAAACAATGTCATAAACTAGATCAGTTTATGAATCAAAATACATAATCCCATACTTATAAAACACTAAACATAAATTGAACTATCTATGGATATAATCCATAATCATAAATATGTTTTCTTTGAGGAAGTATATACTCATAAACCCTTCATAATGATTTGTAAAGAAAGTGAGAGTTATCCTAAGCATATCCCCCGGGAGTGTCGTAACCAAGAGTGCAGCAAGGCCCGTTGTCGTGCACCAGTTCCCGTTCGAGTCTAGCTCAAAGCGGTGTTTTCGGGTTTTACCCCTAGGTACATCTGTGCCAGAGCCGCCCCTACCTGCTCGTATCCAGACAGGGATGTATTGCTCGGAAAACTCACAAAGTCTCTACAATACCAAAATTCTAGGAAGTTCTTCTATACTAATCCTCAAAGTTCATCTTAGGTCTATGTGCTCTAATCAGAGTTTATCTAAATCTAGCTTCCAAGGTTTGTACTAAACTTCCTCTGATACCAACTGTAACGCCCCGACCCCAGCTACCCAGAGTCGGTGCATTACTTCGTAACATTGTCATGATCACAAGAATGATCAAATCCCGAAAGACCGATTGGTTTAGTAGCCTTGGAAACACTAGATATATTCATAAGTTTTACATTACATCATAAAATGAAAAACTACTACAACAACATAATGTTTCCAACGTCCACACTATAAACCCCTCATAATATCCCTGCAAGTCAATCATAATTTACTTCTTCACTACCTGGGAAAAATAAAACATAGAAAAGGGGTGAGCTCAAATGCCCAGTAAGGATAACAATATAGCGGAACATTCAAAATAAGCATAAACATTTAAGGCAATGAATTACTAAAACAAAAGCCTTTTAAAATTGAACATCAACATAGTATGGCAAAAGTAAAATGAAATAATGCCATTTACTTGTACACATGGATATTCTACTAATAGAATAATCACATGCAATATCAATAACCACTTTCATAATGTTGGAATGCATAATGCCAGACTATCATAACCACATAGCCAAGGCCTCGTGCCAAGACTACAAATAAGATTTTGTCAAGGCCTTGTGCCAAGACACTAGTTTGTCTCATGAGACCTATCGATGCATCGAGGAGCTATAGCGGGCTCCACCCGTCACTTATTAAGTCCAATGCATTCCCATATGAAAAGGTTTAAACATAACATAAACATTCGTATTAAAACTAGCATACGAAATGTCCATACTTTCACAATAAACTATGAATGGTATAAAAATAGCACATCCACAGTCAAACATATCACAAAACCTTCAATACAATATAGAAGTTTTGTATCATAATAAATCAACTTCAAATAATCTTAAAATCCATCAAAGGATGTTGACATAGATGAAATCAAAATTCTTTTTAAAGAAATATCTCCTTTTATTTTGAAATCATTTAAGATTCATATAAAATAAAACATTTTCTTTGAAAATATTCTTATAAGCTTTTAAGGAAAGCTTTGAAGATTTTATAACGGCGTAAAATAACCGCACCCGCCGTATAAGTTAAAAAAACATTCTTACCTCAATTCTGTCGAAAAGGTTAAAAAGGACCTTGTTTTGAAAACGACAGAAAGATTCCTTTATAAACTTCTTATAAAAAGTAAAACAAGGGTATAAATGACTTTAACCCATATTCTTGTAAATAGTAAAAATGTTTTGGAATACATTTTTAAGAAACATGGATGTGGATGATAAAGATATCCCAGTAGATTATTACGTATAAACAACCTCGGATAATGAAGAGATTGTGAAATAACCCTTACCACGTTAATCAACTGAGTCGTATGGCAAAAAGTTAATAACCACCAAATTATTTACATAATAACATGAATATAAGAGAATCATGATAATATATATCAAATGGCCGTACATAATACACCACTTTCAATAATTTAGTGGCGAACAATGGAAATCTCACGGAATTGAATGTGAGATAAGAGAATCCCTTACCTTGTACTTTTTCCTTGGTTGGGGTAGGTTAACCTCCTGTATAATGGTGAAATAATTGTTATTAAATTATACAAGAATCATATATATTAATATGATATCATATATGATCTTTTAACATTGATTTATTAATAATATCTTAGAATTATCATCGTTTCGGGTGTTAACTTACTCATTTTCTTTTATATGTTTTGTTACATAAGCCATGTTTGTTGTATATTATTCATATCCAGAATGATATCAAGTCCTTAAACATCATTTTTAAATCATAAAATGATAATTATACTTGAATGGATACGATGGAGAATGAATCTCATCGCGTTCGTGGAGACGGTAGTCCGTACGTACACACGAGCGACAATATCATTCTTTTGATATTAAAATAATATATAAATGAATGGTATATCATATATACAGAATCATTAACATGTTATATTTATTATTTACATGAGTTACACATCATTATTATACCCATCCAAATAATATTATATTGAATAACAATTACACCACGACGTGGAGACGGTAAGCCGTACGTACGCACGTATGGTGACATGTTATTCAAAGGGTGGATAGAATACTGAATATGGTTGTACCATACTTATAATAACATCACAGTATATGTGAGATACTGGAGTTATTATTTTAGAATGGTAAGAACAAAGGAAGAAGAAGTGGAAGAAGAAATGAACTTAGAAAAGGGTGGTGAAATCATTACCTCTTCTTCGGGTTCTTCCTTTTGATTTGATCAAAAGGGATCCTTAGGTTGACTTTATGATCAAACTAAGGCCTCTAGGTTGAAGTGAGGGATGTTGGGAGAGTATTTGGGCAGAGTTTGGCCGAACCAAAAGGCTTGAGAGGTGTGAGGAAATGAGAAGGAGGAGTGCCCTTTTATAAGAGGGGTGAGGGGCACCTTTGGAAAAGCTAGAAATATTAATTTATAATAAATTCATATTCGGTTTCTAATGGCTCCAAAGTTGACTATTCAAAGGTTAAGGTGGGTATAGGTAGAAAAACACTCAACCAATAGAATTAAGACTGGTTTGGGTACTTATATTAACCTTATCTTTAAGTATTAACTCTAAGTTAATTAGTTTCACTTTTACAATGTCTCTTTGTATTTTTATATAATATGGTTAATAAACTTACTATATACATCCAAGAGACCCCCAAGTGGTCCATTAATGAGGAACCTATCATAATATAAGTCTCTTGGCCGAACCTTAGATTTTTAGGAATTTAATATCAATTAATAATATAATATTTGTTTTAAGAACTCTTTTATGTCAATTTTGACACTATTCAATAGTTGATTTTTTTGAAACTCCTAACAGATTGATTACTTAGAACAAAGTAAATTAAATCAATCCTAATATATCATATTATCATATAAAATTAGTTTAATTCATTAAAAGTTTCATATTATAATTATTTGGGTATTTATAATATCACTTATTTTAATTTTTCACTATTATAGTAATTACTGCATCATCATTGTGTCATAAATAAAATAAATTATTCAATGTCTAAAAATTATAAATAAAATATCATTATGTAGGAAATCGTTTTAGCTTTCTAATGAATATTTATAATCTAAAATCCAACATATATAACCCTATGTAAAAATTGTTGTTCTAAAAGATATATGCTTGTGTCATTTTTGTATTCATTTTAACTAAATTAAAATAAAGTGTCATTATCACTTACAAGTGGATCCATGGGGTCCCAAAATAGACCCAAATATGCCCATGGTCGACCATGTATCAACCAATATGGTTAAGACACGTTTTAGGGTAATTTAGTATTATTATAATATTATTTTTTAACCCTTATTTACCAGATTTACCCTTGACCATGGTAAATAAAATATTTACCGCAGTAATTATTCAAAATGTCTAAAAATAAAAGTTACCCATTTACACAATTTGAACATCCTGATTCCAAATATGGAATCCATTTTCCTAAATTCAAAACACAGAAGTGGCAGAAATTAATTTAAAATTAATTCCCGCTGTCAAAACAAAAAGCGTGTTTTTAAGAGATAATAACTATCAAAAGATTGACACTTGTTTATGTTCGGTTTAATTGTAAAATTATGTCCAATGACCAACATTATATTAAATGGTAAAAATATATTCTAAATATACTTTAAAACTACTAAAATTCATAATTTATCACTATTAATTATTTTGATTAAAAAAGTTGTTTTTAATTAAAATTTAGTAATTTTCACTATTCATCAAAATATAAAAGTTATCCGAAAAGTACCAAAATTTCACCTTAGGCTAAATTCGATATTCTGAGTCCAAAAATGAAGTCCATTTTCAAATATAATATATTTATAATTTCAAAAATTAGGTATTACTATTCACAACGGCTAGTTTAATTAGTTGTGGTGTGTGTTAGAACTCGAGGTTGCGTACAACACACGCTATCGCATTATTCGAAGGGAAACGTACCGTAGAAGCTTGGGGTGTTACATAAATATGGTAAGAAGGAAAATAATCACTTCAGTAGAAAAAAATATAACATTAATGTGTAATGAAATGTTAGATTCATTATTAAGTAGTTATTTAGATAATTATAATGGATACTTCTCTCATGAAATGAAATGATAAGATTCATCAAAAAGTGTTGAAAATGGATAATGTAATGAATAATATTTTAAAATGGTCTCAATAACAACCATAAATTGTTTGGAGTAGAAAACTAATAGGTAATATTATACATCAACAAAATTATGGAATATTTCTAGGAGAATACCCCCCATGAAAAGTGAGGCTCAGCTAGTTGTATCACGATATAATAAAAAAGAAAGATAAAAATATAATGAAACTAGATGTTCAATGATTCATGAATTTTTTTAGTGTACGAGTGGTTAAAAATATTATTATTGTTGGTATAACATGTCCATTCATGAAAATAATACATATGAAAAATAATGGGGTGAAAAATAAAGATAGAATAATACTTTCTGACGAAAAGTAAAAGAAAAAGAAATATGAGTATCAATTGAGGAGTAAATAAAATAAAAGTGATTATCCATCTAATCCAAAAAATACAATGAAATAATAGACGATTCAAATTAATTGAAACATAAAATTTGAAATGATGATAATAAATTCTCAACATGATTGTATTTTTTAGAACCACAATGAGACTCCTCGTTATTCACTATTATTTTATATGTTTTCATAAAAATTGTATGTAATTTAAGGATAATGTTGAGTATATCAAATCTAGATATAAATTATGATAAGTTATTTCAAGAAATTTCATTATCATAAAATCACCATGACAAAGAATATAAGTGAAACCCTTGAGGGTAATCACACATGAGAAACAATGTATTATAATGACACTTTGAACACCTTTTTCTATTCTATAATTCTGATAATTTAAGAGATTGTTGGTTGAGGAAAATATGAGACAAAGGGAGAGTAATTCTTAGGCACATGAACTATCAAATCTGTTTTTAAACTATTTTCATGATCATACAATTCTTTTCTTAATAGAACCTATCATGGGAGATCACAAAATCTAAGATATATTTTAAGATAATGGTAATTTATTGATATATTAGATTATCATTGTTATATTTACCTCATTTTATACAGAAATATAGCCCTTCTATATGTAGATTTGATTAACTAAAGTCTATTTTCAAAGATAACCATGTGATATCATTCATCTCTCATAATTGATTCATAAACTATCTTATATGGTAGGAGAATGTATTTTTGGAAATTTGATAATATGATAAGGCCAACACTTATCATTTATATTTGATTTCCTATTGGTGGTAAAAAAATTTGAGCATTCATAATGACATTTATAATGTGAAGATAATTGAATTAAAATTCAAATGGTGTGATTTTTGAGCCAAAGTGATCATTTTTTTATCCATTAGTAAATATTGTTTTGTGAGTGAAATAAAGTGATGATTCTTGGAGAATTTTGATGCATTACATTAATGGTATTTATATTCTTGTTTGAGAATCATCTTGGTAAAATTTTGAATCTTTTTTTATTATCCCTAAATATCAAAGACTTATGTCAATGCTACCATAATGTCTACAATATATTGAAAAAAAATAAAGAATATAAGATGAAAAATGAAATGAAAAATTCCATTATTAAATATGGAGATTCAATTGTAAAGGCCAGGAAAAATATATTCACATTTTTCATGAATAAATTTTGAATAAGAATATAATGGATTAGAATTGCATATTCATTTGACCAAGAGTTTACTATATAAGTCTAATAAACAGATTTTCCAGTCTGTCAGGCAGAGGAACCTCCTCAATCCGCATTATGGGGGGAGGCCTCAACCATATGGGAGAGCTAGGACACTAAACTACAATAGAGGAAGAAGGTGTATTGGAAGCCATATGGATCATATAAAAAATTGATTGAATTTTTGGTTTTCATAGCTCCCATAAGAGCATTCATGTGGTTGGGCTCGTGGTCCTTCAAAAGTTGGTGTTCCCCATGGAAGCCTAGTGTGTGTAGTGTGGTTCTAGGAGATGACCTTCTGTTACTCACATCAACTGAGTCCATAGAGAGTGAAGTAATATATAAAATAACTCAACTAACAAAATATCAGATATAGCACACTGAAATCGTGGAAATTTTATCCTGTATAAATGATATGAAAAATACAGCTGAGGTATGATATTTTTAATCTGGGCTGGAAGATTGAGAGAGAATCTTTATCTTCATTCTTCATTTGAGGGTTCTTTGGTGCATGAAAATTTATCTTGTGTAAGTATAGCTATGAGCATCATGAGATCTTGTAAAGGACATTCCACATTTCTAAACCACATAGAAGGGTAGTGAGATAGTTGAATAGTGGTAAATCAAAGATCCTAAGATTCATGCAATGGCACCATTGATTTTTCAATTCTAACGTAATGAAGAACCTAAGTTTTGAAGTCACATATAATGAATTTAAATATTTTAATGAAATAATAAAATGATAAATGAATAATTAAGTGTGAGATAACTTTATACACATACAGTTTCACTATCATGTATAAACATGAAATGAGGAAATGAATAAAAGTGACATTTGAGAACCTAGTGAATTCCAGATTCAAGCATTTGATATTAAAGATATTTATTAAGGAATAATATGGGTGATAATGAGGATGCATGATGAAATGTGAAGCCATATGTATTATAGAATGAATATACTAGGTAAAGTAAAAACCTAATGTGAAAGTATTTGAATTCGAATGAGATTCAGTGTTTTGATGTCGCATAATGAAATAGGTTGTCTTGAATCCTTCATACATATTAAATTGGAAACATGAAATACATGAACATGATTATGAATGTATTAAAATTAGGAAAAAATGGGTTTTAATACAACATTAATATTAAATGATTGAAGATATATATTTATCTAGATAAATAATGAAAAGAACATGATTCCTCTAGTTATTTAAAATTCAGGTAACACTTCCTATAATAGTTTCACTTCATGTGAAAAATAAGGAAACCCAAAAAAGTTGGGTATTTTTAATGTGGTTCATGAAGACTAAAAAAAATTATTGGGTATTAAAAATATGGAAACATAATACCCAAAAACTTATGAGTATTCAAATCTAAATTAATAAAAATAATTTTGTTATTTATAAAAAATTTAAATCATGTAATTAATTATATATGAAACACATAATAGTATTTTTCTTGTGGATAAATGTGTTCATATTTGTGATGATGTTTTTACCAGAAAATATTTAAGGATATTTCATACATTCTACAAGTTAATTTTGAGAATCCCAATATATCATTGTATTGGAGAAAGAATGAGTCCAATCAAATAATTTCTTAACTAATGTGGTCACATATACTTGGAAATTTGAATAAGATAATTAATATAAATCATGATTTGAAAGGAGTTTTTAGGAACAAAATATTATTATAAAAGTTTTTTGAGTACCTTGAAGAATTATACAAGAGGATATGGAATCTAGCGTTATTTTAGAGTATGACCATCTATAGAAAATGATCCTTCTATCACAGGATCTTTATTGAAGAAGAATATTTTATATGGGTTTTCTAACTATATATTGGAGTCTTATTATTGGTTTGTCTAAAAAATCATAAAATAGAAGTAGGTAGTGAGTCTAACCAATTATTAATAGATTAAAATGTATGAATTAAACCATTTAATTCAAATGTGATTATTGAGAAGCATCCATATTGAGGTGTCTAAGGAACATATAAATGAGTGCGATTTTATGATGAACCATTAAGAAAATATTTGTTTTAATCATTTATATGACAATTGGATTTGATGTGAGGATGATAAATAATGTTGAGTTGTTTGAGAAACTTACCATATTTGAGAGGTTAAATTGAAAAGCAATATAATTCATTAAATGAAAAATAAATCACTGATTCACTAAATCCCACTTTCGATAATACATCCATACCAACTTCTATATTTATATATTAGTAAACTATTTTTTGTTCTATTTTTATGCCAAGGTAATGATATAATTTGGGTAAAAAATAACCATTAATAAAAACAAAATTAAAACAAATTTATACCATGAAATATAGATATTAGTGATATAAGAAAAAAGTTAAAAACAAATTTTAAATAAATAATAAAATATAAAATCAACAAAATCCATATAAAAATAAAATTAGAGATGATATATTAGAGATATAAGAGTGCATTAATTGAGTATGAAAACGTTATAACAAAACTATCCAAAATTAAAAATGAAAGTCAAATTTTGATAAAGTATTTTGTGAATATATCATGAACGAACCCCTACGTCTAATCCATTATAATATACATGATTGGGTTATATTAACCCTTTAATTTTTAATGTAGAACTAATAGCCAAACACTATTTCTCTTTATCAAAGAATCGACCAACCAAATACCATTTCTATTTATCTGAAAAGAGTGAAACCAAATTCCCATTATCTTTTTCAAAGAATCAAGAAACCAAATACACATTCTCTTTATGAGAGGAACAAGAAACCAAATATTGTTGAAAAATATTTCATACTTTATTAGTTGTGAGAATACATCCCTCACATTATGGTCTGTAAAACCACTGTATTAGTAGAGGTGATAAGATGTAGATTTTACAAATTAAAAACCCTTACAGTGTCACTTGAATGTCTTTTAATAAAATAGATAGATAGAAAATCAGATTATAAGAGCCCAAGTGATTGATAATTGAAATTGACTCCGAAAGAACATTAAGACTAGAGGGAATTATTCAAATACTCTTTATTGGGGAGTTATTGATCTAACCAAAAATCACTTTTCCATAAAATCTTCAAAGGGGTCCAATTTTTTTGTTCTAATACTACTAGTAATTTTTTATTATTTTATGGATTCATTAAAATTCCTCAAATACCAGATAAATGCTATGAGGTCCTCTAAAAAATGATATTTTGACTTGTTGTTTGAATTCCATGGAGGTCGTCTTTATGAAATGGGCCTTTGAAATATGGTGGGGAGTCCTACAAACTTTTTTGAGGAATTTTGGTGGTTCTACCGATTTTGATCTATCTACAATATAGATCATATTCTACAATATGGATAACCTTTATGTAGAAACTCTATGATGTGGTTATTAATCTTGAAAAATGACCATACGTGAGTTTATAGGATATGATTATTACCTACATCATATATTTTGGGATTATAATATGATCTATAAATAGGTAGTTTGACCATGATTTACTATGGAATGGTCCTTCTTGTTGCTCCATTGTTTTTATCATTCAGCCTTTTGTTGTGTGGATCTTCTTTATCTATCATAGTACCAATTATAAAACAGCATGCATTGTCATCTTATAATTGTGTTGTGGTTTTTTTATTTCCATCCTAGGTAGTTTTATCTAGTTCCATACTTAAAGGTAACCATGTCTAAAAAATAAACTGAAATATATGGTACATTTCTATCTATAATGGTGTTTTCATTATCAGAAACACTAAATTATGTATTTAATCATTTCATTTAATTATATTTTTGTTTCTATTATGAGAAAAATTCTATGAATTTTATAACTCAAACAATAGAATCATCTTAAATTAATTTTATATTATTAATGGCTTAAATAACATTGAAGGACCATTATAGTCCATTGTTGATGTTTTTGATGGATGTGTTTAACTCCTGAGTCAATGTTCTCAAATAAATTAATTGTTCTAAATGAATATTGATTGAAAAAGTTAATAATGGAAAAAAGGAAGGCCACCTGGGAAACATGGTAAACGGAAGCATCCTACTAGTGGTGGTGGATAGAGTGACCAATTCTACATGTATCTCAACAGGTACTTAGTGGTATCTAGAGACTAACAAGTGGAGTCAACCCTAACAAGCAGTATTTTTGAACTTTCTACTAGTCATTGGGATCATCCTAATATTCAGTGTCGAAGATATAGAATATTAATACTCTTTTTTTTTGGTGGACCCAATCACTATTAATCAACATTTGATGATTCTTAATGACCCCATAATAATTACATAATATTCATAGATTTTGGAGGCTATAAATATTACCCCTTGGAGGCTTGTATAAAAATTATATATTGATCCAGGAATTGACACAGTAATGTGGAATCTATAAAATAATTCACTCCAATCATGATCTTCTTTCAAGAGAGAAGTTTTATTATCAATCTCATAGGTTATCATCGTCTCATTTCATCTCAATCTCTCTTCAAAATTATAAAATTAATATCTAGATATATAGTATCATAGTTTTAATAGTTTTACACAAGAAAAATAAATATACTATCATCTAAAAATTTACAAAGGGTTATCACAACCAAAAAGTGAGGGATGCGTGATCATAGCTGATCAATTGATGAATGTTTATTAATGTTAATTGTTTTCATTCTTCACTGATAAAAAGAATGGGTATTTTTTTTAAATCGAATCGAAGGAAACAGTATATTTTTCATAGAATTCCATTTTAACAAAGTGGTTAATATTAACCTCTCAAAAATTCTTAATGGGAGGAGATGAAAGGTCTAATTCATATGATATTTTCAATCTCATTTATCAAATAATGTTTTGCCTATTTAATTTTTACTTCTTTTACATTGATTACATCATTCTCAATGATGGTGCAATTATATCTCTAATATCTCATCTATTGTTTCATGTTTTATCCATTACATTGAATATATCTTATATTATTTAATTTTCATTTCATTTTAATAGTGTGATTATATCACTCATTTTAATCTTGTAAGCTATAAATTTATATTAATTTTCCAATTTATTTTTAAAGGGAATTTACCGTCTCTCTTTCCATCATACCTAAAAATATGGGTATCAAAGTTGAACGTTGATTTCTAAACCTTAATTGGGCACAAAGATTAAGCTTATAGGATCGTAACTTCATGTTATTTCCAATGTGCTCCTAAATTAAATTCTTTGGGATGTGGCCCTTTCTTTAGGGAAGAAAATTACTTTTAATTGAGAAATTGAATTTCTACCTTTCATAGTAGCATAGTTTATCATGTTTAGAAAATAGTTATGTATTGATACACTGCTATATAAGGATGAGAAGATAAATAGTCTCTTAATAAATTTTTTACATTGTGATATATTTAAAATTCATGAATGTTTTCCCCTGTGAGATTGGAAAAAATTAATATAATCAAATATCAACTTTAAAAAATAACCGTGAAATTGGGGAACTTATGAAAGTGACATACAAAGGAACAAATGATGCTAATGATACTAGATTGGTTGAGTTTAAACATGAACTTGGAAAAATTAACATATATAAAAATTAATATATAACTTATATCTTACCTATTTTTACAAACATTTTCAATGGTTGATAGTCTCTTAGAGATTATTTTTTAAAGAATCATTAGTGAAGAAGATTATTTTGGTCTGCCCTATATTATGGGAACACAATGTGATTGATATAAAATAATATAAATACAACAAAAAATATTTCACTCTAATAACTAATTATATATCTCATGAAATATGAAATAACCTTGAATAAACAAACTGATAAAGAAGCCAGAAAATCCAAGGAATCTAATAAAAGAAAATATTATATTTCCTTGAAATCCATTGACAATGATAATTCATCCAAATATAAATATGTATTTGATAATTTGTATATCATTTTTAATAAAATCATGAATAAGAAGAAATAAACCCATCATACTAATAAGGAAAGGAAAAAATGGAGAACTAGAATTTACAATATATAAATGCACTAAAAGGGTAATATTAAACCAAAACTCCCCTTTATAAAAAATATATACATGGAGAAGAATAAAAAAAATTAAAAAATCCTTCGTAATCTCATCTTATAGGGAATTAAATAATCCTTCTACTCATGAAAAATAACAAAAATCCCATGATAAATTCATCATGAATCATATCGAGGTAGGTAAAGTGATCTGTTTACTTATTTCTTATTCTACCTTCTATTCTTCTCATTCTTCGCATTCTCATCATTTTTTTCATTATTTTACTCTTAATATTATCTTGATAATTTTAATGGTGAACTTATTCCAATGTAAAAATAATGTAATAGGAAAAAATATCACATAAATATTGAAACAATATACTTCATAATGAAAATTATCTACTTTCTATAGATTAAAATTCTTTGGTTTTGAAATTATAATGACAAAATAATATTGACGATTAATAATATCAAATAAATAAAAAATAATAAACATTCATGAAACTCACCCATAGAGAACATATTTTTAATAAAATATTTGGTTCTCAATTTATTAAAAATAATTGTTCTAGACTTGGTTTTTCTAATCACATTATCCCTTATAAAAATAGCGCTCCTCTAAATAAATTTTACCAAAAAATTGTAATTTCTGGGAATCATTTAGGCATCTTATTTACATGTTTGATTTAAAAAATTTCATGATATGGGATACCTAAATATATTCATATTTCATCTCAAATTTATCAAAAACATTATCTTACACAAAAAGTTTGGGTTCTTAAATCATTATTATATAATAATTGTGGACATAAATTTGATTCAATATGAAATTGTTTATTAGTAAATAAAGTTATACCCAAATCAATATAGTTACTTAAAGGGACATTCTATTATAATTTTTAATGTATGTTCAATTAGACATACTTAATTTACCACATCTGTATCCATTTAATGATTAAAATATTATCCAATTCGGAATTAGTTAATTATATAAATATATGATCATCATAAATTCAAATATCTTATTGAGGTGGGTTATTAAAATATTTATTTTCGGTGATGTTTTTTTAATCAACATTCAACACATAAGGACAATATTTTCTTTTTTTAAAATTTTATTCCCCTATTGAACATCATTTGTATATCACTTTTATTTCTCTCTCTCTGATAAATCATTAAATGGTGAGAAAATATTTAATATATCATAAAAATTAGGACAAGTTTGTTTTGTGAGAGAAATTTGTTTCATTTTTTCATAAAGGGGGTATGTTTATGGTAAATTAGTTTTACATTTATTCATTTATCATATTTTATATCATATTAGAAATATCTTCAATAACTTGTTATAAAATTTATTCTTAATTTTCAATTGATATATATTATTGTATTAAGTGTTTATGATCATCCAAAAGGGGGATATTATTGTACCTCCATCTCTTTATCTTGGTTATTTCATGATCGAAAATAATAATTTAAGTATCTAATCATTTCATTTGATTTTATTTCAGTTTCTATGATGATATATATTAACATTAATTTTATTACACACATGGAAGAATAATCTTGAAAAAGTTGGATCCTATTAAATTATTGAAATATATTGATGGTTCATAAAAGTATATTATTAATTTCTTTTATGGATGTATCTAACTCATGTACTAATGTTCTCAGATCAATTAAAGTAATTAATGGGAGCTTTATGGGAAAAATTGAATATTAGAAAAACTCTAGTCAGCAATGGCTACCCTTAGGTCATTGGAAAACTAGCTTTAGTGTTCAAAGCCACTTGTTCTGTAGGTAGCAGACCAACTACCCATTGGAAAGAGCATGTTCATGAAAAAATATTTTTCATACAACATATCCTATGCTACTATTAAAGTTTACATGATATTTTTTCGATTGTAATAATATATTCCATTAATGATAAGTGAATGTGAAATAGTATAAGATGTCATCCTAAAAATCATACTTTCAAACCAATTAATGTTACAAATTTAATGATGTACTTGACCCCAATTATAATAATAGTTAAATTTGATAAGTGTGGGTGAATTTACTTTCAAAAAAGAAAAATAAATTTAATTTATAGCCTAAAATTTTGATATGAGTGATATAATAAAATTTTTTAAAATACATGAATATTTGAGCATAGAAGATAAAATCTGTAACACCCGAACTCATGTAACCAGAAGTGATTGGTTATCTTACTACAATGGATCAAAATGTCAAAGATCACATATGAAAAGATCTAAGAGTTTAGTAGTCTTGGGGGATAGATATATACATGATTATCATATTACATTTGAAAGCATGAGATCCAACATAATATTCTAGTGTGAAATTTATTTTTCCTTTAAATATATCACTGAAATCATTCGTAGATCCTTTCATGGAATACTGGGGAAAGGAAAATATAATTAATGGCCAGATTAAATTATTATTAAGGGATTTCATATAATTAAAGTTATCATAAAATAATTAATTTCAGAGACTAAAAATAATTAAATATTCTATATAAATAATTCCATAAAAGAAGAATATATCCATGGATGGAATGTGAACATAAATAATCACATGGATAATAACAAATAAATTCATAATGGTAGAATGAATATGTCTCAAATCATAATCATACCATCAAGGCCTTATTTTAAGACATTATAAACATACCATTAAGGCCTCATGTGAATACATTGTAAATATACAGTTAAGGCGTCATTTCAAGACATCATAAATGATTATAGAGGTATAAATTAAATACCCTAGATAATTTTTCTAATGAAACCTAATGATGAATCTAGATTCTCTATCATTCCACTCCCATTACATAAAACGTCCAATGAATTCATCATATAAAATATATGAATAAATATTCAATACGTAATCAATATAAACATTAATATTGGGAAATAAAATAAATAATGTTAACTATTCATTCCAATAAAAAGATAGAACAACATTTTCAAAAAATATCCATATATATAATTTTATACTACCATTAAAGTATAAAAATTTAAGAATAAAAATAATTAAAAGGTATCTACAATGATGAATAATTTCTTCCATTCGAATATTTAAGACATTTCTTCGAAAAAAGAATAAACAATATATTTGATATTAAAAATATTTTTATAAAAATTCCCTAAATATTGATAAGAATTAAATTATAAAAAATAACCATGGAATACTTCTTTATATTCTTCAATTAAAATATTAGGTATAGTGATGGTAAAAAAAATTTATGGTAAAAGTCAAAATAGTGATTCCTTTCACAATTTTATTAAAAAGTCAAAAGAACCTCATTCAGAAAATGATTAGTGGATTCATTTTAAATAATTGAAATGAGATTTAGATATTATTTAAAAATAATTTAACAATCATTTTTTCATATAAAATTAATTCATTCACAACATTTTAAGAATCATGGACATGGAAGAGAAAATATTCTTGACCAAAAAGATAAATAAAATTGGTTTTCAATAAAATATTTTTTTTAAAATTTTGAGTATGTAAAAAAGAAAAATGAAATAAAAAATGTAATATGAATTATAATAATATTCTAATAACAAATATTGGGTTTATGACAGAAATATCATATAATTCCACCAATAATAGATTAAACATAAACAATCCCTTATAATGATGAAATTGTGAAATGAACCCTTACCAATACTTCGACTTTCCTTTTATGTTAATTTAAAATCATTGATATTAAATTTAAATTTATTATAATTATGCATAAAAACCACATTTTTACTTGTAATAACAGATATGGTTTAATTAAATCATCTTGTCACCCATTCATTTATAATTCTTTATTAAAATCACTATTCTGGATAACAATTGTTTCATTTTTCATGCATGTTTTGGTCTGGAAGTTGTAGTCTTTTAACAATGATCATGGTTACATAATCTATATAATTTTAATATTTTCACGTATATAATATTATTTCATAATATCACCCTTATTAATCATTCCATAAACATTTATTTCAAAATCATTATAACTTCACCCATGTAGGTGGTAAAACTGACCTAATAATATTGTGTTATAAAAACCAAATGAGTAAGAATATTCCACGGTATAATATAATGTAAAATTTAGATAACATTATTCATGTAATAAGTAAAATATACATATATTATATATAATTTATGACCATCCGTTAAATAAAGATATTTAAAAATTAAATATATCACCCATTGAGATGGTAGTCTGTATATACACCCCAATGATACTCCCATTTTATATTGAGAAAAATGAAAATCAATTAGATACTATTTTATCATTAAATAATCATTATTAAATCATATATCTTGTATATTTAGTTAATCTTTTATTATGAGCATCCATGTGATGCAGTGATGGAAAATGAACTGTGTCGCTAAGTAGAGGTAATAGTCCTCACATACACACGAGTGATACTTTGACTTCCTATTTTATGGAAAAGAGGTGAAAAATGGTTGTAACATATTAATAATAACATCTAAATAAATTTATTAATCTGGATTTATTATTTTAGGTTTGATATAAAATAATAATATGAATTAGATAAAAATAGACCTTGAAGGATTCAATGAATATGGTTGCCTCTTCTTCAAGATAACTCATTATTCTTACACATTAAGCCTTCTTCGGATGGACATAGAATATTACTTGATGATCAATAATGATAGTAAAGAATATGGTAGGATTTTATGGTATGCATTCTATGATGTAGAATAATTATGTGGTGTGATAAAGAGAGGATAATATTTTCACTTTTATAGGTGAGGGATAGGACATACTTAGAGTTGCATAAGAGATTTAAATATAATATATTTAATAATCAAGTAAACTGAAACAAAACAACACAAAATTATATTATATTCAGTGATATGGACTCATAACACTTATAAAATCATGCTTAGATATGTTTTGGATATTTTTTCAACCATATCTCCTATGTAAACCCCCCTTAATCCCAATTTAGCCTCAATGTCGATAACATAAATTTGATACCATGATAACTTAATTATACAGTAAAAATTAACATTGGAATTATAATAAAATTGTTATTAGGAATAATATTTTATAATCCATCTTATCATATTAAAAATATATAGTAGAAATAAATTATTTTTTACATAAGTACACAAAACACATGAAATCTGGGTTTATCGAAAATACATGATTTAAGCATAAAAAAATCATTTCCCCTCGAAATAATGAAAGTATATCCTTTAAATAAATTTTTCAAATAATTTAAAAATAATTAAACTTTTAGAACAATTAAAAATAGCATGGAACCATCCAACTATATAATTAAAAGAAATGACCCAAAAATAATTTTTTATTTTGATATTATGTAATTCCTGATTAAAAAAGTCCATCATGGGTTCCAAAATATAAAAAATATATTTTAAATACATTGTTTTACTCCATAAAAATTTCTTTGGTTGAAAAACACTCATTATATAAAATAATGGATATTTTTATAGATAATTTAATACCATACCCCATAGTTTTAACCTTATATTAACTGTTTACCCTTACAGAGGTAAAAAATATTTACCATGGTCACTATTCATATAACCAAGAAAGGGACCCATTTTGAAAATTTTAAACTCATAATTAATATTACAGAATCCATTTTAAATGTTCAATTTATATAATTTTAATAAATATAAATTTTTTACTGAAAGTAGTTTTTAGAAAATGAATTTTTAAGCTCCAAATTAAACTTATATAAAATTAAAGGATAATTTTTGTTAATGAATTAGATAATATATAATTTGATGATAATTATTTTACTTTTTTAAAAAACATTATGATACTTTAAAATTACATTAATTAATTAATAGATATGAATGTTTTGCAAAAATATATTCTTTTCACTATTCGACTAAAAATAATTATATTCAGGAAAATCCAAATAATTCACACTATGATAATACTTCCTGATTATTTAAAAAAATGATATTCATTTCCTCAAATAAAATTTATAGAAATTCTATAAATTAATTATAATTTCCACTCCTGAAATGCAGTAAAACCAATATTTGAGGAAAATATATTTCTAAAGTATAAAATGATTTTTACAAAAAAATGAGTACATATTTATTATGAAATAATAAATACCGTATAATTATATAAAACAATTATATGTATTTTTCTATGTTATGGTTATTCATTTACATTCTACTAATTCAATAAATATATTATAATGGTAACGTTCGAATAAAAGTTTTTTTATTGTATGTCATAGTTATCTTAAAGAGCACTATTTTGTGTTAAACAATATAAAGAGCATATTATTCTATTAAAATTAATTTTTTGGGTCTTCCACTATCCCCCCTTATATAAATTAAATACTCACAATATTTTTATATATCTATAATCAAGGTTTCAACATTTGAAAGTACCTATATTGGAATCTGACATCATAAAAAGGACATATCATCCTTTTGAAAATTAGAAATGGGAAATATTATGGTTATATAGAATAACACCAATAAAGGTTACAAAATAAGGATAATATTTGTGATATGTGATAATACAAACATGGGGGAGTAAATAATGTCTCATAAATGATAGATACTGATAGATAACATGTTCATAATAATGTTAATTACAAATAAAATGAAAATCAGTTATGGATAAACAAGAACATCAAATCACTAAAAATTAATGTAAAAGGGAAAAAAATTAGTTTGAAATAATTTTCCTAGAAATTAAGGATTATTTTACTATCAATATTTTTAACACGAGAAAAAAAACTTACATTTTTACTTATACATTCTTAATATTTCCCCATTGGTGGATTATAATAATCTATTTCTCCTTCATATGTAATCGGTGAACGACTAAGAATATTTTTTTATTCTTGAAGCCAAAAAATCAACATTTATTAAATCATAATATATACAAAAGATAAATAATTTATTTCACTTTTATGAAAAAATTATAAGAATAATTTCAGATAATACCGAACATGAATAAACCTTCTTGTGAGAAGTAAAATAGTAATTCTGAAAAGATCAATAATAACACAAATAATAAAATTTAATCTTTAAATTATAATACAACTAACAAAATATGTATTATTTAATTATTATTATACTAATTAATAAATCCAAAAAACTTATAAAACTAAAAAAATAATTGTTATCTCAAATCCAAAAAGAAGATATAAAAATATTATTTGAAAATGCTCTATGATTATGTGTTATAATTGACACTAAATGACCTAGAATTATTAAAAAAATGTTTTAAAAATACTATTAATTGACCACTCCATTCTAATATTTCATGGGAAATATATATAATTTTTGGAAAAACATGGAATTTACAAATGAGTTTGAAGATCCAATACCAAATAAATAACTATTTAAATTTTAGGCTATGATCAAAGTACATGCTATAGCAAATTATATCATTTTTACATTTTCTTTATTAATTTCATATGAATGGAATTCCTCCAATCCTTTTTTCAGTTAAATACCTTGACACTAATTGAATTCATTTATATATTCCCCCATCTTATTATAATTGAAACACTATACATTTGTATCTTCTCTCTTTCTCTTATACTCACATGCCTGATGGAATTCTTCTACACAAATGAAAAAAACTATCATTATAATCAAGAACATAACATGGAGTTTCTTTACATAATTATCACATATTGTAAGTTTCATCATTCCCTTATTTTAATTATTCTCATTTATTTTCCTTATTCTCATTCATCCTCTTATTCTACTGATTTCATTTTAAAATTTATGATATGGAGAATTATTTCCCCATATGAATAAAACTAGATACCATATCATCATATGATGAATATGTTTCCAAAACTAGTTCCATTCAGTGGCATTACATAAGCCCATAAAATAAAAGATCAATATTATATTCCATATTATATACATTGTTTGTAGCATAGATTTCTAATATTTTATAATTTCTCTCATACCCAAAAAATATTTCCATTCTTTATGCCTTGCTTAAGGAATTTTCATCCCCCACCAACTCATTGCTCACGAGGGATGTATTTTTTGGTAGAATATCTCCTTAAATGCCTTATATTCAATTCTCTAAATCTATACCTCCCCTTTTGTTTTTTGATTCAATGACCACCACTTATTAACAAATTCCATTAATCAACACACTACCATAACAATTCTCTCCCTTTCATTATATCTCATTTCTAGAAATATATTTTCATTGGAAAAAGTCCACCTTTCATCTATAAATGCATTATTATTACTACTAAAGGATTGATATTTCTACTGCATCAAGTAGTCCAACATCAATGTATAATATTGTTAAGTAATTACTTACTCCATACGGGAATTCTCATTGGTCATAAATTAAGTTAACTATCATAATATAGTCTTAATATATTCATCTTAAGTACCATCTATATTTAATTACTCTCAAGAAAAACATTATATTATTTATGGGTTTTGGAACATTTTTCATTCCATCTATCAGGAACTATTTTAAAAATACAAAAAAGTAGATTTGATGACATCATTATGAACCATAGTTAATAATTCGAAATATAGTGAAATACCTAACATAAAAATAACAATTTATGCATAAATTGAATTAGAATCATAATTATAGTATGTTTAGGAATATCTTCACCTCATAAAAAATCAAACTTTACTTAGTGACTCTTATATAGTATGTGAATTAAACAATTTATATCCATAGGAGTGTCTATTCATGTGTAATGTATTAGGCCCACTAATAATGCAATGATAAAATAATGATTGGATACTCAACATTACATTTTTATATCTTCTTCCCCATATGTGATTCTATTCCACTACAACATCCACTTGACGAATCATAAAAAGGATGCAATTTCAATGAATCCAAACATTCTATACCTTACCAAAACATCAATATATTTTCTTATACTTATGCTTATCCATAGAATATATTATAGTTTTATGTTCTCTAATATATGATTTCAAAAATCTACTTCATTAGGTTTAAACTAAATCTTCTCCAAAACACATGGAAACACCCTGAATCTAGTGCCTTGGAGTTAGTAGATATATCCCTATAGTGGCTCAAGATATAACTGATTGTATCTAACATGAGAAAATATTTTAGTAATACTAGGAGTATATATACATACCTAATTATTATATTTTTTAATAAATAAATAGAACATAATGTTCTAGTGAGAAATTTATTATTTATTTTATTATTTCCCTAAAATAACTCATAGATACCTCTATGGTGTCACGAGGAAAAGAAATAAAGGGTGATATTGGTTTCCAAGTAAGAAAAAGTGTACAATATAATTTATCATAAAATAAATAATGGAAAAATAAACATTGATAAAGTATTTCATATATATAATAACATTAAAGAGAGCTATATTCAAGGATGACATATCAACATAAATATTAACATGGATTATAATTTCTATTTTAATAATGATAGAATGTGTATCCTAGACAAAATAAACATATGTTTATCATTTTATGTGAAGGGATCATAATCATACCCTCAAATACATATGTAAAGACATCATAATGATACTATCAGATCCTCTTTCCAAGACATCATAAATTATTGTGTAGGCATATATCAAATACATGGGCTAGTTTATCTTATAATACAAACTGGAAGATCCAAGGGCTATAACAATCCTCTCTTATCACTTAAGATGTCCAATTCGTTCATCATATGAAAGAAAGGAATAAATTTTTGAAACACAGTCAACATAAACTTTAATATTTAAAACTATCATAAAAAATGTTAATAATTTTTCCAGGTTAAGAAATAGACCAAAATGAACATAAATCATCTAGATAAATAAATTAGATAGTGTCAATAGATTATATCCATAGTGAATCATATAAATCCTTAATGTATGTTGAAATAGATGAAAAATATCTACTATTAGAACATTTAAAACATTTCATTAAAAATAGAATAAAATTATACATTTCTATTGAAAGTATTTTATTAAAAATTTCTAATGTTTTGAGTAATTTCCATTCAATGAAAAAAACAAAGGAGACATTTAAATTAATATTCAATGAATAGAATGATTATGATGGAAGAAAATTTCATTCATACAGTAATCATTAAAAAATATATTTCTTTCATGGTTTTTGAATTAAATTAAAAAGTACCTCGTTCATAAAATAACAAGAATATTCCTTTTATAATATTTAAAAAAATAACAAATATGATTGAACATAAATTTAAAAAATAATTTTATCATACATATGTATATTAGTGAGAATATTTTAAGAAACATGGACATGGAAGACAAAATATTATTCCATATAAAGAGAGAAATAAATTCACTCTTCCTTAAAACCATCTTCTAGTCTTTTGATAACATAAAGGGAGAAAAATAGAATAAAAAGATCTATTCTATAGAATAATAAAAATAGAATAAAATTTATGGAATGTTGGATTGAAATATCATATAATACCCCTATCATAATAATAAATATAAGCAATATTGAATGGGGATTAGAATTTCCAATAAACCATTTACTCATGTTGGAACCAAAAATATAATAAATTACAATTTTTTATAATTTTTTTTAGAAGGTGAGGAAATAAACCCCTTTATTAATATAGAATTAAATGTTCAAAGAGGATCATGAAATACCAATCAAATAAAATATAGTGTAGCATCTCATGAATGAGTAATCATGTTATGAAGATTGAAGCTCCCACCCTGACCACATGAATATGAACCCCTTATCCCATTGTTTACATTCACCCAAGGACCTCATCCATCATTTGTATTTCCAAAATCAATTATTTGTAATGCTTCTTCAGCATATGAAGCATGAATATTTGATTTCCAATCCACAACACTACTACCCAAAGAATATCAAAATAATTATGAGTACTCAACTTCTAGGATGGTTTAATTTCAACATGTTGAACTATATCAGATCCTAGATTAAAGGATATATCCTTTGTCTTATCGACCATGAAAGTTTCCATAATGGAAATACCATGTCCGATGTTTTGAGGGACAAAACCACCATCATGGGGCCTACCACCATCATTAACATGCTCATTTTATGAATATGTATCCTTTACTTATCTATAAATAATGAGAGAAGAGAAAACATGAAAAAAGATGAAGGTTCCTTGAAGTAATAACAAGACTGGAAGCATTAATCCCCACAGGACATGAAAGAGTTGTGACTGTTGACTTACCAAAAAAATCACAAGATATATTCTTGTTGGACAACTCAGAGGAAAATTTAGGATTGTCTGGATAAAATGTAAGCACTTGTCTAGATTGAATCATTGAATAATCTATATTCATAAGAGTTTAAGAGTCTGCATCAACCATATTATATTCCAGAGTTGAACCAGAAGAATCATTCCTCAAAGTATGATAATAATGACATTTCACTTTTGAGTTTAATGTTTATGAAATTTTACTTTTGGTTTTCATTAATGGAGGTGCAATAATATTTTCTTTTCCCTTTCCTATTTTTTAGTATAACTCTCTTTTCTCATTCCAAAACTCATAATAATCCTCTATTTGAACATTAAATTCAATTTTGTATTGACTGAAATTGGATTCCTCTCTAACCTGATCATCAGTAATGCCTCTTGATAAGGAATCTTTAAAATACATCCCTTGAATGGAAAGGTGAGACCCCTATACAATGACAGCCCATTTCTAAGGGCTCTTCTCATAAATATGAGAATGAAAAACAGTACCATTATCATCCTGAGGAGGGAAAAGGATGGGGTAATCAAAACAGTAATTATTCAAGGAAAATATAGAATGATTATTTCTTGAATCCATATAAGACTCTTTCAAAAGAGGATTTTATCCCAGGGGGATTAAGTGTAGGAACACACCCAACCTTGTCTATCACCTGATTTTGAGCATGGTCTACAATGGTCATTTAATTCATTTGATTTATTTTCATTATAAAATGATTTAATTCATGACCTCTAATATTAAAAATTAAAAAAATACTAAGTCACATATACACATATATTTTGAATAGACAATATTTTTTTAAGAGTCACAAATTTATGTGTTTTTTCAAATTAAATATGAAGAACCATTTCATCTTGTGGAGTGGAGTGGACCACCTTATTAGTTACTGTCACACTAAAATCCAATTCAACCATTACATGTTCATAATGACCATAACAAAAAATTTATGTGTCATTGTCCATTCTGAATCGAATACTAGTCACAAATGCAATATCATATAGGTTTTCATGATCTCATGACACCCAAATAATTCCATGGATTATATACCATGCCTTTTCTTAAGTGTCCTTAAAATCATTCAAAATGAAATTTACTTTCCAATCATAAATCATAAATGTACCTGGACAAAGGTTAAGTTAACCTGAACACCAGCCTTGGGGTTTAAGTTCAAATTTTGGTAATAATATGTAAAAAAACCCACATCCAAGATAAATGCATTTGAAATATTTGAATCCCCAAATAGAGGATAAATGGGTTAACAAGCCTGCATCTTTCTCGGGTTTTGAGACTTTCATTAGTAATGTATGATCGATGATTGAAAACATGCCTAAATCAAGTTGATATTCAATTACATCATCTTAAACTAATACAAGAAAGTTTGAACCTTTCTAGACAATTTTTTTTGAAGGACTATTCGTAAGAAAGGAAAAAGACCCTCCAAAAAATGGTGAATTTTGAGAGACCCCTATATACTTCCACATCGAGTAGCTTAATTTTGGAAGAGGATGATATTTTTCTAGAAAACTGATGATATGAGGAAAAAGGGTGGACATTTAGACTCATGGGTGTTCTATGGAAAATTGGTCTCTATAGGTTAGAGGAAAAGACAACTCCCACTCATATTCCTCAATGTCCTAAAATTTATTATAAATATATACTAAAAACATATTCATAATTATAACGCCATATAATATTTAATTCTAAAATATTATCACATGTTCATTAACAATTCATTGTTAAAGACATTTTTGTATACTCTAAATGTTCCATTTTCATGTATTTTTTGATTCAATAGTTCATATATTTTCTCTTTCATCATGGTTACATCGCCTCTAAAATGTTACTCATGTAACAAATAAAAACATATTACATAATATCATCATTATTAAATGTGAATTTATCATTAATTTTCTAAAAATTATAATATAACATATATATGTAGTTAATACTGGACTATAAATAGCATGTTTTCATGACAAAAGGAGAAAGAACATTCCCATATACGCATGAATAATACATCGATGTTCTAATTAGAGAATGGAAAAAATGTAGAATTTTATTATGACTATAGATTAATTATTACATCCCAAATATCATATTTATATATTAAATCTATCATTATAACTATCCATGAGGGCCAGATATAGAAATTAATGAAATCACTATATGGAGGAGGTGGTCCAAACATATGCACAAGAGGTGCTTTGATTTCTCATTTGATGGATTGGAGGTGTAAAATGGTCCTTCCATAATCATAAAAAATATCTATGTATATTTATCATTATATAATTAGTATGTTATGATATAGTCAACATATTTATCGGATGTAGAAGATGATATAAAAATTGAAATATTCGGCTAATAATATTGTATTTTATTATATATAACTATTTTCGTTTACAACTTCTGCCTTCTTGGGATGGTCTTAGGAGAACAAAATAAGATCAATAATGAAGTGATGTAATATATTAAATATCTTGGGTGGGTCATGGTTGAGATAAATGACTTAAGTGGATTGAATAATTGAGGAGATGAGGTTCCCTTTTTTATGTGTGGGAATGAACACACATGGAATTACAAAAAACATTTTAATAAAATATATAACATAATCATTTTATGTGGAACAAAAACAACGCAAATTCGATGATAATATGTTATATGTTCTAGAAAAATTCAAATAATAACTATTATACATTTACATTAGATATTTTTATCCTTATCACCTAGTTAAACCCCCATTTAAACCCAATTTAACCTTAACCATTATAACATAACAATTTTTTAATGATAACATAATTGTATACTGAAAAACAAAGGGGTAATTATAGAAAAATAATTCAATTCTGATTTAAAAATGGGAAAAATATAACTATATAAAAAAATATATAAATTAATGAAATTATTTTTAATATATGTATGCACAAATATTGAAAGCAATTATGTGGAAAATACCTGATTTATGTAAATAAAATAATTTCTCCTTGAAATCATGTCATAAGTTGATTTACATGAATTTTTTCGTTAAATAAAAAATGGAGTGTTTTTGTGTTTTTGAACCATCTAAAATCATATAGATCCTTATAACCATAAGATTAAATATAATGATCCAAAATTAGTTCTAAATTTGGATAAAATTTAATTTTTTCTCACAAAAGACAAGAATGGGTTCTTAAATTCTATATAATTTTAGCGAACCTTAACTCAGTGGCCTGAAGATAGGGCCTACTACCATAAAATTGGCATAAAATTCAGGTAAACACATTCTAAAGGATCGATCAATTTAATTATATTGGTAAACTAGATATATATAATATTTTTATATTACAATCAGAATACACAAATTACAATATATGTTTTTTCAATAATAACATTATTACATCAAGATTATCCCTATATATTAGTCATATTAAAATTCATGGAATACTATGGAAGTGAGACAAAAACAAGAGTGATATTAAATTCTTAGTATAGGTTAAGTACATCAGAATCTATCATGAATCAATAATTAATAATTAACATAGAATGGTAAATAAAAGAAAACACATGACATTTAAAAAAATGGATAATTCATAATTAATATGTAAATGTAAATATTTGATAACCCATGAAATTTAATGAATAAACTGTTAATTAAAATCATCTATATATTAATTCGTTGTCAAAATTTCATGGTTAATAATAACTGAATCTAAATTAAGGTTATTATTATTTATCAAATGTCATGTTTATTAAGAACGTGATACATTCACCATCAATTCATTCAAAAATATGGTTCAAACCATTATAATGGTTCATTTTTTCCTACCGTATCTCTATTGTAAAGACCTTGCACAATGATGTTTAAAGTATATTAGTTAAAACACAGTGTTTTTTCAGCTAATTTTGACTCATGATACTACCGATACATCAAGGAGATTACAATAAATGGTCCTCCACACATTTCATAGCTATCAAAATCATTCCTCATATATCAAATAATCCGTATTACTCATAAAAAATGTTCCTTATCAAATATTTCTATTTAATAAAGGATACAGATTTATCAATATTTCCTTAGATAATTAAATAACATTCAAGTGAACACCATAAGTAAAAATTTAATTTGTTTACTAAAGAATAATACCCATGCTAAATAATATTGAAATTTTGTGGAAATTTCTTTTCCATAGAAAAGTGAATAATTAAAAGTAAAGGTGATGAAAATAAAAATGAAATGAGGAATTTATGTTAATACTTTCCTTGGTTAAAGTTAGAAAAAACCATACAAACGAATATTAAGTATAGTAATAATATATATATATATATCCATTTTTGTAATAATAAATAATTCTCCTCATTTATAAGTTGAAATACAATAATAATTATAAATTAAATATTAAAGAAAATATCCTTTTCCTTTTAAAACATATTTCAAAAACATTTTTCATTGAAAATCAAATTAAAAAGACAAATTTTAGAAAATAAAATTTTAAAAAACTTTTCCTTGAGAATAGCCATTTAAATTTATATAATAAACAAGAATGTAATCCAATGGTAATGATGTATCAAAATCATATTCATCTTGTTCATGTTAAAATAATGCTTTCTTTCATTTTTTCCAATAGAATCAAAAAATGATTTTTTTTGAAATGACATAAAAATTAATTTGAATTGTTTTTTAAATCATATAAATTAGTGAAATTTCTTTAATAATTTCTTTTGAAAGGTTAAAAA
The DNA here is from genome assembly GCA_963277665.1 of Viscum album. Classification (NCBI taxonomy): domain Eukaryota; kingdom Viridiplantae; phylum Streptophyta; class Magnoliopsida; order Santalales; family Viscaceae; genus Viscum; species Viscum album. Next base: position 701,893,143 of record OY728139.1, read on the forward strand.
ATTAAAACATTTTTTGGAATCATGGTTTCAGAGGAAAACATAAAATTGACCAAAGATAGAAATGTTGTCAGGTTTCCTTGATAACATTTTAAAAAATATTTTAATTACCATAGAGTGATAAAATGCTAATATAACTTGAAGTAGTTAATTAATTACCATAGGTGGATAAAATATAAGGGATTATTATGATTTGGTCATGTAATTTACTTCAACAGAAATTTATCATTAATTAATATTGATTAGAATGAGATTGTAAAATTAACACTTAAAATGATTATAATGTTGAAGTGAGAATTTATAAATAGATGAATTATGTGTATACACTGTAAATCAACATTAAAAAATTCAAAACATGACATAATATATTCAAAATAAATTTGACACATAATCTTATACTAACATAATCAATGATGTAGATGCTTAACCAAATGAGTGGAAATTGTGTTAAGAAATTGCTTACCTTAAGATTCCTTTTGGTTTAGTGCTATTTCACCTCATTTATAATAGTATTAAGTATTTTATAAACTTATAAAATTACATTAATAATTTTTTATAATATCATATATTATTCATTCATAACTTCTTTTTACCCATTCGTTAATAGTCTCTATTTATTTTCAACATTTTCAGTGTTAATTTCAATGTTATTCAAGTATATTTTGACATGTTATTTTTTGTTACTCTTACATAAATCATGATTTAATCATGTCCATAATTTATACCATAATGTAAATATAATTTATATTTAGTATATTTTTTTAGATCAATCCATATAATTTTGTGATATGAAATGAAATAAAAAGTTTATGGGGACAGTATGTCACACATACGCATGAACATTGTTTCCATATTATTATCATATTGAAAGAAAGAAAAGGAAATTATATATATTTATATATTATCATTAGAGTATCACTTTTATGACATATATATGTTTTTAAACTTGTCACTAATACATTCCATGTAAAGGGTGATGGAATCACATCACTTTGCGATGCATTATTATGTTTTACACTAAAGTAATGTTATTGTATTCCTACAAAATGTAAAGCATAATTTTATAGATGAAATAAAAATTAAAGGTAAATAATAACATAATAGTTATCATATATACCATATATAAACTATGAATCCATCATTAATCCTAGCTATGAATGGTGTTAATGGAAAACTTAATAACATCGGTTCCTGAGGCGGTATTCTTTTGTATGAATGAATAATGATTTTAAAGCTCATTTGATTGATGTATATGAATTTTTTGGTCACACCCTTATCATAAAAACATATTAGTATATATAAGATATATATTTTATAATATAATAAAGTTACAAAAATAATAATTTAAGGAGAAAGAGGATAAAATAAGACAGAAATACTCTTATATGAACATTACCTCATCTACAGGTATCTTCATTTGGTTTTCACTAAAGCATTAAAAAGTCATATTTTGGACCATAATAAGGATTTGAGGATGAGGGAGGTGTGTTTTGTAGTTATTTGGATAGATATTATTTTATACGAATGAATTTATAGGTGTGAAGAAGGGGGGAGTGATTTCAATTTGGTAGTTTGGGAGGGGGTTCTTGTAAACATGCAAGAGTATTTACTATTCAGTGGTATACCTTCCCTATTGTGCCTAAAAAATGGAAAAATATGTATTTTATTGAAATTTAGGAATATCAAAACCTCCATAACAACAAAATATACCATTTTTAATATATTATTCCTTAGTTTATATCTTTCATTATTTTACCATTTTGGTATTTCATAATGGTAACTTTTTTTCTCAAACCTAGGTAATTAATCCTTTATGACTAAAATAAAATGATCCTTGATATATATTTTGCATCTAGTTATTATAAATATTATACTGTATTTAAACAAGAAAATTATATTTGTGTTGGAAATTAATTTTGTCACAATAAAAGAGTAACGTTCAAAAACACCACTTAAACCTTAATAGTGCTAATAGAGAATTTTTATATTTGATAGTAAATAGAGTAATTATAATATAAAAATTATCCCATTAATAGAAAATATTTTATATTAACTAATATTTAATAAAAAATTGAATGTGTATATTATTTTTATTAATTTTTTATCAGTTCATAAAATATCATTTATTATTAAATTTTATTAATGTCATTACTAACATTATTAGTTTAATTGGAATTTAAAACTATCAATAAAAAATTGTAATTTGAATATTTTTGATAAAATCAGTGTAACATGATATATTCATCTATAAAACAATGTTTTTCAATATTTCACTCAATTTTATTCTATTTTTATATTATTAGCATCATTTATCTTGGTAAATCATTAACTACATAATTACTACATTGGAATTTCTTAAGCATTTTAATTTATTAATTCGTCTGAAAAAATTAAAATTAATTTTAATAATATTAAAAATTCTATAATTTTGAAAAGGATATACATAATCTAAATAATGTTATTTTTCCCCTATACCAAAACATTATATAATCAAAAAGTAAGAAAAAAACGTTTTTTTTTCTTTTTCATTACTTAACTTATTATATGTGTCAATTTCATTAAATGGTGTCCCCATAACTGAGGAAAATTGAGCCTAATGTGTTGAGGGTCTAAATATCTTCATTAAATGGATGTTGGATAAGTTGGTAGGTCATTTTACACTTTATATTCTATGTTTAACCACTAAGTAAAATTATTTTTACCTTAATCACTATTATCAAATGAACTTATTTTTCTGATAACATTGGTTAAAAATTATGTTAGACTTATTATAAATTAAAATTTATTCTGATTCTAAATGTAAAATACATTTTTTCAAATTCAACTTACACTTATAGAATCATTTAACTAATTATTAATCCAACAAATGTTATGATAAAGCGGGTTTTTGAGTGATAATGTTTGAAAGTTTGAAATATATTTATATAAAAATTAAATATGAAAATAAATAAAATTAAAATATTTTGATTAACTGGTATAATATTTTTATAATTTTAATTTAAAAAAACAAAATATAAATAAATATTCTAAATTATTTAGTTGAAAAATCAATTTTCCATTAAAATTCAATATTTTTCATTATTCATCAAAAAATATAAATTCTCTGAAAAATACAAAAAAAATACCAAAATATATTTTGGAAATTATGATTTAAAACATGAAGTTTTTTTTAAAAAAATTATCAATGTTTCAAAATTCCTTTTTAAAACAAATTCATCCTCAAAAGGTGGTAAAATTGTTTTCACTAAAATGCATCTTTTTATGCATAAAATAGTATTTGTTCTTATATTATGCATATAAAATATACTGAATAAATATTAAAACATTTTATTTAATATTTAATTTAAAATATAATTAATATCATTAAATAATATTAATTAATTTAATTTATTAAATTTAAACTCCTTGGGTACCAAAAAATAGTTTTTCATAAAAAATATTTCCTTTATATTCAATTGGTTTTTATTAAAATTTATTATTAATTGGAAGCCAATGATTTCAACCAAATATTTCATTAAGTTAATAAATCATATTAATACAATCCAATTTATTTTCTGGGAGATAATGATCATTTTTAATAATAATATTTATAGAATGTTTTATAACACGGACATACGTGTAATGAAAGACATAGAAAAAAGTCATTAATGTGTGTAACACAACCTAGCTCAGTCTTCCATGTATATAGAGAAAAACATATTGTTTTATATAACATAAGATAAGTTTAGGGTTACATAATTTATATAATATTTAATTTATTTAATTTGACTAAATATAAATATATCATAATGTATCACGATGTTATATCCCTTCCACGCTTAGTATTGTGTGTATTATGCACTATTAAATAAAAGTTTATTATTTAATAATTTCTGGGGTGTTAGATTCTCACCACCTTAAATAAATCGTTTCCTCAAAATTTATTCCTGGTCTCAGTAATGAAGGGTTTGATAATTGGAAATTATTTTGTTGAAAACCCAACATTATAACATAGTTAATAAATTATCTGCTTAATAAGATAGAAGGGAATTAAAAAAGTCATCTGGAATAATCACATAAATAGGTTCCTAGATATGATAACATATGTGGGAAATTAATACATACATATGGAAGAGAAAAATAACACCCAAATAAATATGGAGAGTGATATAGATCATTGATCACAATAAAGTGGGCGATTCGTAGAGGGTTAACGATCTAATAACCGTAAAACAAATTGGTGTGAAAAATGTCATTGATATCATTAACAATGATTATAATAGAATAAAATTTTTCTTTCTAGAAGATTTTCTTTGTGTTATAAAATTATTTCGATCCCTATGTACATAAGGATATATACACACTTGATACGTTATTATTTCATAATCACAAACACATCCTTTGGTTACGCCTTGAACTACTTCCACATTATCTCTTAGCAATGGTGGATTCATATGGTGAAGTAAATCATTAATCTATAAAACCTCATCCAAATGTACACTGAAATAAATTAATAAATGGTTAACTATATGAAAATTTTAAAATATTATGATCCAAAACATTATAGGGTCACTAAATTTGTAGAAATGAACATCTCATTAATCAGTTCCAAGTTAATTAGTATAATCCAATTTAAATTATCCATATCAGTCATCTCTTTATCCCGCCATAATTATCTCAATATCATAGAAATATTAAGTTTTATCAATCATGTGTTCTCTAATATTGTAAACACTCCACTGAATCACATTTCTTGATCATTGGTACCATTTAACATTTCCTTTAAATTACTAATGAATAAGTATTATTGTACAATCCTTATATATTTCATAATTATTATCACATAAATATCATAAAAATTGTACTTTTTCAATATTTTTCTTATATATAGATACATAAGGACATTAATAATTCCCCGTTGGTTGTGTCAATATCATTAGCTCGAATTTTATAAATTTTCTTCTTCAGAGGTATATTCCCTTGAGTCTTGGGGCATTGATTTTCATAGTGCCCAATGTTATTAAATTTATAGCATTGAATGTCAATTTTTTACTTCCTCTCCATTCATTCCATAACATGACAACCCTTTTCTATAAATGTATTACAGACTCCCAATCCCTCCAATAATTTACCAAGGTTATTCTTCCCACCATTTTTACATGATATAAATTTTTGTGCTCTCTTCTTCTTCAACGATGACTTCCCATTTTTATGGTGCTTAAATGAAATCATCTTATCATGGGATCCCTTAAATATGTATGAACCATATAATAATTTTTTTAATTTTATGGAATATAAAACTATTTCATAATATGAGGGAACATTTAAGAGGCTGGAAATATTCAAAGACATGCATTAAGTCTTTAAAATAAATATTAAATCATGAAATTCATGTTGTGAATGTATTTTGTACCATACCATGATAACCATGTAATGTTAAATTCATACTCAATGACACTTTCTTCTTACTATTGATTTTTTCAAAGGAACTTCCTCTTAATTTCAGTTTTTGCTGCAACAACCCATGTTTTTATGAACTTTTTTTCAAATAAATATATTTTATTTGATATCTTATGTTTCACACCACATCATGTTATGATTTTTATACGATATACCAAGACAATATTATGCTACACACAACATTTACTTGTATTTCATTACAAGAAACTCCAATTTTCTATGAAATGAAATTATATTATTATCATTATTTAACGATCATATTTATAACATGTCCATAAAACATAGTATTATGAATTTTAATAACTACACTTTTAAATATTATTTATAGTGGTTTTATGAGGCCCCAGCCTTAAACCTTACTTAATCTTGAGTTATTATAAGATTACACCTTGAGGATCTTTTCAGGTTTAGAGTTTTATAGAATTAGAACATAAAACTTGCATTACATTCCACATTTAAACAAAGTGGTTACATAAAATATAGTATTAATTTTTCCCATCAATGGAAACATATTTAAAATAAAACATGGATTCTTTCTTGGAACTTCCTTGACACTATCATCATATCATATACTTTTCCCTTGACCTGTGAAAAACATTTCAAAAACTTGGGATGAGCATAAAAAGCTCGGTAAGGGATATAAAAATATGGAAAGGAAACATGTGTTCATATACACATAAGAATGAAATCATACTTTACCCATAAAACATAAGCACTTTAAAATACCTCATCAATTCATGAATAAATCATAGAAATCATAATACATAAAGGTAACTTGAGGCATTCATAACATTCTTACGTAGGGAGTAACCATCTTGATTACATTTGGAATACCCATCACAGTATATTCCCCAAATCTCTTCGAGGAAACCATAACGTTTCACTCCTTTGCGTTACCCAATTCATTGTAGAGATATATCGTGATCACCCACCCTTAGTTTATCACGGAACTACCCGTCATCATAATAATGCCCAAGAACCTCAACATAAACGTATCACATAAAACATGCATAAAGGAAACATAAAATTTCCACCTTTCAATCACAAGATATCAATAAAAAACTTTGGTATAAAAATATTATGAAAACCATTTTTAATACCAAAATAAAAGAAAAGTAAAACATGCTATTTATTTTTCTTTTAAAACAAAAGTATGTCTTGTAGAGGAAGCCGAAACTCAAATAATGGTCACGGCGGCGGAGAAGTTGTCGCCGCTGCATACGTACGACAAAAACATTCCCTTTTGTCGTTTAGTAAAATGCTTCGTATAAGAAAGATTACTTTTGGATAAACGTAAAAGTCCAAGGAGTTTATACACCGTATACAAGAAGGTTGTTTATAAAACAAAATATGCCTCAATGAAAGGAGATTGAGACGAAGTCCCATACCTCGGGTCCGACTTGACTCGGTCGTTCTTTAATCTCCTGAATAATAAACTTGAGTTAATTTCTAGTTGTTTAAGATCTTTTTTCAAGTTCATTATTCCTTTTATATCACTTATTTCCATGTCATGAACACTATGTAATTATTTAAGTTAATAACGGTCGTTTTAACGATCATTGGTACTTGAGTAAAAAATAAACCCTTTATAATTACAAGTTGTTCATGTATCCATTATATCCAGAATGGTATTCATGATGTAGATATCATATATGTAATATATATCCAGTACATTCATGCATTTATAATATTACATAATCATTTAGAGGTAAGAAATGAAATGCACCATTCATGCATACGGTAAGCCATACGTAGGCATGAACGCTACTTTCATTTCTATTTCGTATTTTATAGAATGGAATCATAATGATATAAAGGTATATAATAATTCCAGTGTAATATCATATATAATATCATAACTCCATCCTTTATACGTCCCACATATGGTATTAACGAATCAAATCACATTGAGGGGGCGGTAGTCCGCACTTCCTTAAATGAAGATATTGCGTTTACCCATAATGGAAACCATAAAGGTATTCCCAAAATGAAAAATACAGAATCTTAAGGAAAACATAAACATATTATATATCATATATAAATATATTGTCATCTTAATGGCCACCTTTGATGGTGTCAAAAGATTTTCGAACAATCATCGTTTCGGGAGACAGAAATTCACCATCCATGGAAACAGTATGTTATTTAACCATTAGATGTAGGTGTGTGTAAGTGTAGAACGAATCCCTATTATAAAAACATCCTAGTATATTTAATATACTGGATTTGTTACAAAATAAATGAATAAAAAGAGTTTAGGTGGTTGGAGAAGCAAAATAAAACAAAAGGACTCAAGTGAAGACATTACCTTAAAATCGGGTAACTCCCTTTCGTTTGAGCTCAAAGGCTTCCTTGAGAAGACTTCTGCCCAAATTGAGGCTTCAAGGAGTAAGAGAGGTAAGCGGAGAGAAAAAATGGGCAGGGTTTGCCAAAGCCAAAGGCTTTGGAAGTGTGGGTAAGGAGGTAGAGGTGGGGGCCTTTTATAAGAGGAGAGGAGGGGCACTCTTGGAAAGTAAAGAAATGTTACTTTATTTTAAAATGAGTTTCGGATTAAAAAGGTCCCACATTGAAATAATTAGAGGCTAAGATGATACGGGTTCGAAATATACTGATCCAATAGGTTTTGGACATGTTTAGGTCATAGATTTTACATTATATGTTTATTTTATTTAAATCCTTTATTAATGAGGTAATTGCTGCATCATCATGATGCCATAAATAATTTAATATATTTAATGTCCAAAAATTATAAAAAACTATCATGATGTAGGAAATCTTTTTATATTTCTAATGAATATTTTTAGTCAAAAATATGACTTGTATATCCCCATGTAAAAATTGTTTTAGTAAAATATCCCATGTTTGTGTCATTTTTACTTTTTAATTAAATAAAACGTTATTTATGTCATTTCCCAACCAAGGTGGCTCCATGGGGTTCCCAAGTTGACCCATGGATTGTCTTGGTCGGCCATGACACATCCAATGAGAATAGGACATGTGTCAAGCCCATCTCATATTATTAAAACATTATTTTTACCTTAAACTACACTAATTACCTCTAATCGTGATTAAAAACATAAAAGTTACTATTCACCAAAATATTATTTTAATCTCATTGAACCACATTTTACTTATTAATGACAATCATGTATGTAATATTTTTTAAAATCAAGTCACAGAAGTGGAAAAGTTTCATTTAAATGAAAAATCAGTTTCTTTAGCTACCACTTAGTGGTTTCACTATTCATCAAAAATTGAAGTTTTTTAGAAAAATACCAAAACTTCACCATACTCTATATTTGATATTTTTAATTCAAAAATAATGTCTATTTTAAAAACTTCAAATCATATAAGTTACTTTAATTAATTTAAAAATTAATTCCCGCTATCATGAAAAATAGCGTGTTTTTATGAAACAATAAGTATCAAAAGATTGACACCAGTTTAAGTCCAATTTCAAAGTGAAATTAATTCCAATGACCACTATTGGATTAAATGTTAAAAATATATTCTAATTTCACTTTAAAACCAATTCAAATGATAATCTAATCATATAAATAAATTAGATTAAAAAGCAGTTTTGATGTAAAATGCAGTATTTTTCACTATTCATTTAAAAAATGAACATTGTCAGAAAAATACCAAAAATTCACACAATGTAAATTTTGATGTCCCAATCATAAAGAATGAGATTATTTTGACAAACATAGCTTATAAAATTGTTAAAATATAAATTTAAAAAAGGTTTTCCATCAAAAGGCAGTAAAACAATCTTTTAAAAATATTAGTGTATTTCATGCTTAAGATTATATTTATTTTCATTTTAAGCCTCTAAAACACTATCTAATTCATTAGTAGACATAGATAAAAATATATATTATTCATTACTTACTTGGGATATTACATCCTTCTCCCCTTTAGAAAATTGTGTCCCCATAATTTATTTACTTATCGAATAAATGGGGGTACTTATCCCTCATTGCATTTTCAGATTCCCATGTTGCCTCTTCCATCATGTGGTTTTTCCACAAAACCTTTAACTGATTAATCACCTTATTCCATAACACTTGCTCCCTATGGTCAATAATCTAGACTGGTTGTTCCTCATATGATAGGTTCTCTTCCATCTGGACTACCTATGGACTCAAAACATGAGATGGATCTGGCATGTACTTTCTCAGCATCGAAACATGAAAAACATTGTGTACCTGAGATAAACTCGGAGGTAAAGCCACTCGGTAAGAAACTGATCCAACTCTATCCATAATTTCATATGGTTTAATGAACCTTGGACTCAGCTTTCCTTTCTTACCAAATCACATCACACTTTTCCATGGTGATACTTTGAGAAAAACATGATCACCTACCTCAAAAGATAGATCATTCCTCCTATTGTCCACATAACGTTTTTGCCTGCTCTGAGCTGTTATCATGTGTTTCTGTATCAGCTGAACTTTTTCTGCCAACTCTTCTACCAATTCTTGTCCCATCAACTTCCATTCACCCACTTCATCCCAGAAAGCTGGAGTTCGACACCGCTTCCCATATAATGCCTGAAATGGTGCCATCTGTATACTGGAAAGAAAACTGTTATTATATGAAAATTCAACCAAGGATAGATGTTGGTCCCAACTTCCCTAATAATCCATCGAACAAGCTCATAGCATATCCTCCAAGGTCTGAATTTTTCGTTATGACTTCCTATCTGATTGAGAATGAAAAGTTGTACTAAAATTTAATTCAGTACCCAATGAATTTTGAAGGCCTTTCCAAAAGATAGAAGTAAACCTGGGATCATGATCGGATATAATGGATAGAGGAACTCCATGAAACCAAACTATCTCTTTAAGGTACAATCGAGAATGTTTATCTATAGAGAAAGTATCTCGAATAGCAAGGAAATGAGCAGATTTAGTCAAGCGATCAACAATAACCCAGATTGCATTATTACCTCGAGATGTATTCGGTAATCCCACAACAAAGTCCATGGATATATTCTCCCATTTCCACTCTGGAACTGGTAAAGGCTGAAGCATCCCTTTCGGTAACTTCCACTCTGCTTTAACCTGTTGAAAAGTCAAACACTTCACAGTAAAATCAGCAATATCTCTTTTTATTCCATCCCACCAGTAATACTCCCGCAGATCTCTGTACATCTTAGTACTGCCAGGATGAACTGAAAACGGAGAACTATGAGCTTCACATAACAAATATCTCTTCAACTGTGAATCACAAGGCACATACAATCTCTTCCCAAATCTTAAAACACAATCATTATCAATGTTGAATTCAGGCAACTTACCCTTCTGAACCAGCTCTACCTTTTTCTGCAACTCACTATCTTGCTTCTGTGCTTTCTTGATTCTGTCTGATAGAGATGATCTCACTGATACCTGAAACAAAACATAAGAACTTCCTACTCCAACAAATTCTATGCGAAAGTTCATCAAATCCTTAACCAAAGGATCACGTTCCAGACGCAACATTGTTAATGAATAATTACTTTTTCGACTCAAAGCATCGGCCACTTTATTTGCTTTTCCCGGATGGTAATGAATTGTACAATCATAATCCTTGATTAATTCTAGCCATCTCCTCTGTCTCATGTTCAATTATTTCTGAGTGAATATATACTTTAAAGATTTGTGATCAGTATATATCTTACACTTTACTCCATACAAATGATGCCTCCAAATTTTTAAAGCGAAAACAACATCAGCAAATTCCAAATCATGTGTAGGGAAATTTACCTCATGAGTTTTCAACTGTCGTGAAGCATAAGCAATTACCTGATCATTCTGCATTAGGACACAACCAAGCCCTTTCAATGAATCATCACTGTAGATAACAAACTCAGCATTCCTGGAAGGTAGTGCCAAAACTGGAGCATTCACCAATCTTCTTTTCAATTTCTGAAAACAATAATCACATTCTTTTGTCCAGATAAACTTAACACCCTTCCGAGTTAACTTAGTCATTGGAATAGATAACCGAGAAAAATTTCTAACAAATCTTCGGTAATAGCCTGCCAAACCAAGGAAGATACGAATCTCAGTTACATTTGTGGGTCTTGGACATTCTTCAACAACCTTTGTTTTTGAAGGATCAACGGTTATCCCATCTTTAGAAACAATGTGACCAAGGAAAGAAATTTGTTGCAACCAAATCTCACACTTGCTGAATTTCCCATATAATTTCTTTTCTTTTAAGGTTTGCAAAATAACCCTTAGATGTCTTTCATTCTCCTAATTACTTTTAGAAAACACCAAAATATCATCAATGAAAACCACCACAAACTTATCTAATAACTCATGGAAAATTCTATTCATTAAGTCCATGAATACAGCAGGTGAATTGGTTAGCCCAAAAGCCATTACTACAAATTCATAATGGACATATCTTGTACGAAACGCAGTCTTCGGAACATCTTCTTCCTTTACCTTCAGCTGATGGTACCCCGATCTCAGGTCAATCTTTGAAAAAAACTGAGCTCCCTGGAGCTGATCAAACAAATCATCGATATGAGGCAAAGGATATTTGTTCTTAATAGTGATGTTATTCAAGGCTCTATAATCAATGTAAAGTCTCATAGAACCATCTTTCCTTTTATCAAATAAAACAGGAGAACCCCATGGTGATGTGCTAGGTCAAATGAAACCTTTCTCTAATAAATCTTGAAACTGCTCATTTAACTCTAAAAGTTCAATTTGAGCCATTCGATAAGGGGGTTTTGAAATTGTCTTAGAATTAAGAACTAAGTCAACAGTAAATTTAACTTCCCAATCTAGTATTATTCCAGGAAACTCATCAGGAAAAACATCAGGATACTCATTTACCACTGGAACATCATTAATCTGAACAATTCCTTTATTTTCAACAACATGTGTAAGGTAACATTCATTTCCATATTTTACTATTTTCTCGGCCTCTTGATATGTTATCAACAGTAAGGATTCATTCTTGTACACAAACAGAAAGTCTTTCTGAAAAGAAACTTCTTTAGCTCTACAGTCAATCATAGCATGGTAAATAGAGAGCCAATCCATACCCAGGATAACATCAAACTCTACTAGAGGTAAAACAATAAGGTTTGAAAGTATGTTCTTTCCACGGATAAGGATAGTAAGATTCTTATAAATTCTTTTTGCCTCAAAATTTCCCCTAGGTGTTTTTACCACAAGTTCAGGAGTCATTTCTTGAGATGGTATTCCTATTTTACTAGAAAAGGTTTCAGAGATGAAAGAATGTGTAGACCCCGAATCAAACAACACACTGGCATAATCTGAAAAAACAAACAAGGTACCTGATACAACTTCATTTGTTGCCCCACATCTGCTGAAGTAGTTGCAAAGGATTTCACCACCCCTTTTTTCTTGTAGTATAACTGCTTCCCATCACTCAATCTCTTTGTCGGACACTCGTTTGCATAGTGACCCATCTCATTGAACTTAAAACATTTCACTAACTGTAAATAAAATTTGGTCTTACCATCACCCGACTCTTTTTCAGTGTAATCACGAGCCTTATGTCCCATCTTACCACATCGGTAGCACTTTCCAGAATTTAGAAGACATTCCACAGCATGCCTTTTCCCACATTTATCACAAACTGGAAACTTAGTTTTCTTACCATTAGACATTTTTGAAGAATTCTTCCCTTTCCCCTGCCACCTCAGTCTCTTCTTCTGTTGGTTGTTATAGAACACTTATTCAGTGAAAAACTCCATTTCCACCTTCTCAGCACATCGAACAAGCTTTTCATAACTTTTAAACTCACGAGAAGCTAATGCCCTTCGATATTTTGGCTTTAATCCTGAGTAAAAATGATTGATTTTAATATCAAGGTCTCGGATAAAATTTGGAGCATACCTTGCCAATTGAGTGAACCTTTCTTTATAGGCAGCCACTGATTCTTCCTCTTTCCTCAATTCCAAGAATTGCTTTTCCATCCTAAGTCAAACAGCCTTAGGAAAATACTTCTCAAGAAACATACCTTTAAATTCATCCCAGTCAAGAGCATCAATCTCATCGGCGTCCCTGATATTTTTAACCATCGACCACCACTGATCTGCTTCACTCTCCAAATGGTAAATATCAAGACTAACCTTTTGATTTTCTGAACACCCCATGACATCGAAAATCTTCTCCAGTGCTTTAATACACCCTTCACCTAACACAGGGTCAGATGATCCTCTGAATGATGGGGGATGTTGCCTCATGAAATATTCCACTACTGACATGTTCCTCTGCGGTTGATCTGGCTGATCTCATGCATGGATACCACCACCATTTATCGCTTGAGTAAACTGCGCCATTACCGCAAAAAACTATTCAGTTCCAATTCCGACCATCTCAGGATGCTGATTCGGAAGGTTATTTCCTTCTGTATGACTTCCTAGCACTGCTTCCCTGTTTCCTCTATGGAAAACCATTCTGAACAAACATGTCATAGATGATGCAACCTGGTAATCTTCAAATGCTATATCATTTCAAAAAAAATAATTTTGGATAATCATTTAATCGATTTCTAATTCCTAAAGTTATCTAAACAGACCTTGGATACCAACTATAAGGCCCCATCCTTTAACCTTACTTAATCTTGAGTTATTAAAATATTACACCTTGAGGATCTTTTCAGGTTTAGAGTTTTAGAGAATTAGAACATAAAACTTTCATTGCATTCCACATTTAAACAAAGTGGTTACATAAAAGATAGTACTCATTTTTCCCAACAATGGAAACATATTTAAAATAATACATGGATTCTTTCTTGACACTTCCTTGACACTATCATCATATCATGTACCTTTCCCTTGACATGTGAAAAACATTTCAAAAACATGGGATGAGCATAAAAAGCTCAATAAGGGATATAAAAATATGGAAAGGAAACATGGGTACATATACACCTAAGAATTAAATCATAATTTACCCATAAAACATAATCACTTTAACATACCTCGTCAAATAATGAATAAATCATAGAAATCATAAGACATAAAGGTGACTTGAGGCATTCATAACATTCTTACGTAGGGAGTAACCATCTTGGTTACGTTTGGAATACCCATCACAGTATATTCCCTAAATCTCTTCAGAGAAACCTTAACGTTTCACTCCTTCGCGTTACCCAATGCATTGGAGAGCTATATCAGGCTCACCCGCCCTTAGTTTATCACAGAACCACATGTCTTCATAATAATTACCAAGAACCTCAACATAAACGTATCACATAAAACATACATAAAGTCAACATAACATTTCCACCTTTCAATCACAAGATATCAATACAACACATTGATATAAAAACATTATGAAAACAATTTTCAATACCAAAATAAAATAAAAGTAAAACATGGTATTTATTTTTCTTTTAAAAAAAGTATGGCTTGTAGAGGAAACCGAAACTCAAATAATGGTCACGGCAGCGGAGAAGTCGTTGTCGCCGCATACGTACGACAAAAATATTCCCTTTTGTCGTTTAGTAAAATGCTTCATATAAAAAAGATTCCTTTTGGATAAACATAAAAGCCAAAGGGGTTTATACACCGTATAAAAGAAGGTTGTGTATAAAACAAAATATGCCTCAATGAAAGGAGATTGAGACGAAGTCCCAAACCTCGGGTCCGACTTGACTCGGTCGTTCTTTAATCTCATGAATAATAGACTTGAGTTAATTTATACTTATTTAAGAACCTTTTTCAAGTTCATTATTCCTTTTATATCACTTATTGACATGTCATGAACACTATGTAATTATATAAGTTAATAACAGTCGTTTTAACGATCATTGGTACTTGAGTAAAAAATAAACCCTTTATAATTACAGGTTGTTAATGTATCCATTATATCCAGAATGGTATTCATGATGTAGATATCATATATTTCATAAATATCCAGTACATGCATGCATTTATAATATTACATAATCATTTAGAGGTAAGAAATTAAATGCATCGTTCATGGAGACGGTAAGCCGTGCGTACGCATGAACGCTACTTTCATTTCTATTTCATATTTTATAGAATGGAATCATAATGATATAAAGATATATTATAATTCCAGTGTAATTTCATATATAATATCTTAACTCCATCCTTTATACATCCCACATATGGTATTAACGAATCAAATCACTTTGAGGGGGCGGTAGTCCGCACTTCCTTAAATGAAGATATCGCATTTACCCATAATGGAAACCATAAAGGTATGCCCAAAATGAAAAATAAAGAAGCTTAAGGAAAACATTAACATATTATATGTCATATATAAATATATTTTCATCTTAATGGCCACCTTTGAAGGTGTTGAAAGAATGGTGAACAATCATCATTTCGGGAGGCAGAAATTCGCCATCCACGGAAACAGTATGTTCTTTAACTATTAGTTATAGGTGTGTGTAAGTGTAGCTCAAATCCTTCTTATAACAAAATCCTAGTATATTTAAGATACTTTAGTTGTTACAAAATAAATTAATAAAAAGAGTTTTGGGGGTTGGAGAAGAAAAATAAAACAAAAGGACTCAAGTGAAGACATTACCTTAAAATCGGGTAACTCCCTTTGGTTTGAGGTCAAAGGCTTCCTTCGGAAGACTTCTGCCCAAAGTGGGGCTTCAAGGAGTAAGAGAGGGAAGTGGAGAGACAAAATGGGTAGGTTTGGCTGAGCCAAAGGCTTTGGAAGTGTGGTTAAGGAGGTAGAGGTGGGGGCCTTTTATAAGAGAAGATGAGGGTCACTATTGGAAAGTAAAGAAATGTTACTTTATTTTAAAATGAGTTTCGGATTCAAAAGGTCCCACATTGATATAATTCTAGTCTGAGGTGATAAGGGTTCGAAATATACCTATCCAATAGGTTTTGGACATGTGTAGGTCATAGATTTTACATTATCTTTTCATTTTATTTAAATCCTTTATTAATGAGGTAATCGTTGCATCATCATGATGTCATAAATAATTTAATATATTTAATGTCCAAAAATTATAGAAAAAATATCATGATGTAGGAAATATTTTTATATTTCTAATGAATATTTTTAGTCAATAATATGAATTGTATATCCCCATGTAAAAAAATTTTTTAGTAAAACATCTCATGTTTGTGTCATTTTTACTTTTTCATTAAATAAAAAGTTATTTATGTCATTTCCCAACCAAGGTGGCTCCATGGGGTCCCCATGTTGACTCGTGGATTTTCTTGGTCGGCCATGACACATCCAATAAGGGTAGGACATGTTTCAAGCCAATCTCATATTATTAAAACATTATTTTTACCTTAAACTACACTAATTATCTCTAATCGCGATTAGAAACATAAAAGTTACTATTCACCAAAAAAATTATTTTAATCTCATTGAATCACATTTTACTTCTTAATGACAACCATGTATGTCGGATTTTTGAAAATCAAATCACAGAAGTGGCAAAGTTTCATTTAAACGAAAAAACAGTTTCTTTAACTACCACTTAGTGGTTTCACTATTCATCAAAAATTGAAGTTTTTCAGAAAAATACCAAAACTTCACCCTAAGCTATATTTTATATTATGAATTCAAAAATGATGTCTATTTTACAAAATTAAAATCATATAAGTTACATTAATTAATTTAATAATTAATTCCCGCTGTCATGGCAAATAGCGTGTTTTTATGAAACAATAAGTATCAAAAGATTGACACCAGTTTAAGTCCAATTTCAAAGTGAAATTAATTACAATGACAACTATTGGATTAAATGGTAAAAATATATTCTAATTTCACTTTAATACCAATTCAAAAGATAATCTAATCATATAAATAAATTAGATTAAAAAGCAGTTTTGATGTAAAATGCAGTATTTTTCACTATTCAATTAAAAAATGAACATTGTCAGAAAAATACCAAAAATTCACAAAAAGTAAATTTTGATGTCCCAATCATAAAGAATAAGTTTATTTTGACATAAATAGCTTATAAAATTGTTAAAATATATATTTAAAAATGGTTTTCCATCAAAATGCAGTAAAACAATCTTTTAAAAATATTAGTGTATTACATGCTTAAGATTGGATTTATTTTCATTTTAAGCCTCTAAAACACTATCTAATTCATTAATAGACATAGATAAAACTGTCTATTATTCATTACTTACTTGGGATGTTACAGGTTTTATATAAATAAAACATATTTTTTTAAAATTATTTATATGATTGAAAATATTATTTTCTCAAATGAAATAATTTTATGTCATTTTATGAACAATAATAAAATTAATTTTAGACAATTTTAGAAATTAAATTTAATAAAATAAATTTCATTTTTTTAATTAATAATTTAACAAATATTTTTTGGTTGATTTTTTGT
Organism: Viscum album; assembly: GCA_963277665.1. Lineage (NCBI taxonomy): Eukaryota > Viridiplantae > Streptophyta > Magnoliopsida > Santalales > Viscaceae > Viscum > Viscum album. The sequence continues at coordinate 701,910,915 of OY728139.1, forward strand.
ATTTTTCTGAAAAACACCATTTTTTATGTATACTGATAATTACAAAATTTTATTTCAAAAGTTATTTTTCATCTAAATTTTTTTATTGTTAAATTATATTTTAATTTTATTTTACCATGTAATTAGATAAATTTTACACAAATTAATCCAATTTAGATCATTGGAAAAAATTATACATTGAAATTGGATATAAAAATGTTTCAAACTTTTCAATATTTTCTATTTACAAACCTGATCTCTTGACACGTCAGTGGGATTAATTTGAAATTAACTTATGCAAATTATGTGGTTAAAATTTGGAAAAATGGATTACATTCATGGAATCAACATAATTTATAATTTATAATAAGGTCATCGTAGTTTTTGACTAGAAATATAAGTTTAATTAATTAAAATTAATTAAAAAATTACGATAAAACAAGATTACATAGTAGTTAAAAGATAATTTAAAGGGATAAATATCCTAGACACAATTATAAATTACCTTGGAGTAACATATTAAAACCAATACCCCTGTTTTAGTGAAATTGAAAAATTACTATATGTACATGATCTACAGGAGACCTCTTAGTGTTTACTATTTTATATTTATGAGAATGGCACTCATCCTCCACTATTAGAGGGAACTCACCGCCCACAATTCTCCACACCTCTCAATCCCCTTGGTTCGGCCAACCCCATCCTAAATCTCCTCTGAAACTCCCTCAATTCATCCTAAATTCCTCTATTTATGCATAAATCCAACCATGGAAGTACTTTGCTACAAAACAAAAGGAGTTACCCAAATAAGAGTAGGATTGAATGAGTATGATGCGAGTCAAGACATGTGGTAAGTAGATTTCAAGTCACACATTTATTTACATGACCCTTATGCCTTATTAACCACTTTTTGTCTTCTGTGTGGTGTTTATAATACCCATTAATGAATTATATAGTTATTATCATTAAATTTATTTGTATTTAAATATCTCTCTTATGATCTCTCTTTCAAGTGGTTTTATGGTCTAAAAGATACCATATTAGTATGCTAGTTTTGTCTCAATTTTCCTTCATTAAGACATATGATTCGTTATAGAACTTTATTATTTTATTATGATTATATACAGACATTTGAAATTTTATTTCATGAATATACTTATTTAAATGATATTTTATGCTTCATGTAATTTCATTTTCTTACATGGGTATTTTTATTCAATGATACCAAAGGGGACAGAGTTTATTACAACAATATCATCATTTATTTGGATTGTTTGTGATTATGAATATATTTATGAGATCATAAGATCCATATCTCAGTATCACTCATTAATTTTTTATCCTATGGTTTTTAAATATATGATTATTAATTATTTTCATTTCATCTATTTGGTACTTAATATAATTAGGAAAAAGTTTTTAAGAAAATCTAAACATATTTCTCTCTTTGGTTTAAAATCTATTTTATTCCAAAAGTACATGTTTTCAAAAATGTTTTCAAAAATGTTATTAAAATGATATATAAATATCATTTAAAATTTTATTTTAAAAATGTTGTATGGTATTTGAATCCTCCTTTATAATTTTTCAAAGCACCTTTTAAAGAAAAATGTTTTCAAAAGTGTTATGTGTTTTAAAAAATGTTTTTAAAAATTGAAAGGATATTTTGATTAATAAATGTTTTTTTGAAGATATTTCAAAATTCGTTCCCTTCTAAGATGAAATTTTTTGGTGTTACTCATGATGTTATGGAGATAAAATACATTTGTACCATAAATATTCTTTCTTTGAATGGTTTATGTTTTAATGGAATGATTTTTGTGAATCCTTTTTCTCTTTCACGAGTTATACATTTATGAATCACTCTTATTTTAATGGGTTATTCATTGATTAAATCAATATGAAAGATTTATATTTTCCATAGGTTATGATATTATGGAATGTTTATGATACCTATTTCATTTCATGGATTATTATATGATGTTTATGAAACTCATCTCTTTTTATGGTCATGATATGATGAATGTTTAGGATCTTGTAGAACATGTATGTATGAATTTATTTTTAGATGAGTGGGACCTATATCTCCCTCCACTGCATTGGGTAATGATTTATATTACATTAGATAATTATTGGAAATAAGTCGATGGGCTTGAACAAATATGGGAGGAAGGGGAAACCCAATCCATTATAAGTAAAAGACAGTGACTTGGGATGGTGGTTTATCATGACCAGTAGGTGTAGTCACAATAAAGTTCCCCAAAATGTTTTATCAATGTGTGTTGACTTATAGGTAAGTCTATTACATGTTTATGTGTCTACCATATTTCCATGTCATATTATTATGTTATTCTTTCATGGTTTATACTCATGATTGTTTTATAAGTCATGTCTTATTAAATATCAATATTTATGACCTGAATCTTGTTTATAATATATTATATGGTGGTATGATCTTATATTTTCATGATCATGTTCTAATACCCTTATGATCATGATTATTCTTACATGTATCCATTGTTTAGCCTTACTGAGCATTTATTCTCACCACTTATTATGTTTCATTTCCTAAGGATATGAAGATATGTATTACGTATGAGTTGTCTAAGAAGGGTTATTTTCATGGAGATCCTAGTGGGAGATGATGTATCTCACTTATTTAATAGTGTCTATGATTCCATGTTTCCAAAGTCACTATACTAATATGGTCTTTGTGCATCTGTTTGTTTAATGTAATATGTATACTTAAAAAATGATGTAATTTTATTGTATGAGAAGAGAGGGTATATATAGTTGGTATTAGAAAAAATTTATTTAAACTCCGTAAACAATGATTAGAAAACCTTAGACAGAACCCTAAGGAAATGTAAAAGGATAAGTCTAAGGATAAAAAACTATAAAAAATTTCCTAGACTATTGGTAAAGGAGATAGTGAGTGGTTTCGTAGAAATAAATATCTATATAGATACTATAAGTGGAAGTGGTTCTGACACAAATGTACGTAAGGGTAACAACCCCAAAAGCATTGTATTGAGCTAGAATCAATTGGGAATTAGTTCACAATAATGGTCCTTGTTGCACCCCTATTTCGACACTCTAGGGGATATACTTTGGAAATCACAAAATTTTCACAAACCCTCATATAATATTTAATTAGAAGTTAGTTGTGAATATCCTAGGATAAACCAAGGGTGTTGTAGATTAAATAAAGTGTCATAATTTAGACATCCTATAAGTTTTTTGGTGATTATATGGTTTGTCACTATAATAAATATTTATAACAATATTATTTTTTTAGTTAATCTATAGAGCCTGAAGGAATTGAATTAATAGTGTTTGTGATGGACAACATAATGCTTGTTATCCTGATAATCCAAAATATATGGGTGTTGCAATAAAACATCATATTGATATGATCACCCAACATTATCAATCTATGACTGATGATGGACTTCCAAATAACCAAATAAAGGAATAACATTTTGTTTAGTCCTTCTTGAGGAAATTCCCAAATTTATTTAGTTGAACATTTTATCCACTATTTTATAAACAATGGATGGGTACCATTGAAAATATATTCTCTATTCTACAGTTTTTAGAACATGAGAATGTTTCTCTGGTTATTTATCATTTAGAATGAAAAGAGGACTAGTTGGGGACTCTAATCAAGAATACAAGGTATCCATAGAAAATTGAATATATATATATATATATTGGGATGAGTTTTTGAACTTAAATTTTGATAATATCATTCTTCTTATTCATAATAAAAATATGTATAAATTATTCCATAAGTTAAATAAAATGGATGATTAATCAATTGGTAATTAAGAGGATAATTTTTCAAGACTTGTGAGGTATGATTTTGGTATTATCAACCAACCTGAATGTAAAGTTTATAAGTTCTTAAGTAGATTAATTCCATGTCTCATAAGGGTGTTTCCAAAATAGACTTTAGTAGCTATGAAGAGATTGTGTATTGTAAAATCAAGGTTGAAATGGAGGATGGTGTTACATATTGATCTTATTGTTTTGATCTGAAAAGGAATATGGAGTTCAAAAGAAAATCTAAAAACTATGGAGATAATAATAAGACTCGTAGTTTATTATCTAATTGTGTAAATAAACATGGAGGAAATTATTTTATTGGGTCTAATAAATTTGTTAACTGTGGAAGAGAAAGATATCATGGAATTCATTTCTTAACTGAAGTGAAGAAGTTGGATAATGCTAAAAAGATAGTGAAAGATTAAAATAATGTAGCTCCCTCACATCAGTGCATCCAATATAAGGTGAATGGGTATTAATTTATCAATTTTCTAAACCTAAGGGTTAGTGATGAAGATCGGCATCAAAAAACACTTTAAGGAAACAAATAAGGGGAAATCACATGTTATCACTGTTTTTGATGAGTGATACAATAAATACATGGTGAAAGGTACACTTACCATCCACTCTAGAGCTACTAATGTACTATTTTATTCAATATCTACCCACTCATTAATATCAATAAAATTTTATATGGTTATTAATATTACAACCCGACACTTTATTACACACTTAACAAAAATTATTACATAAAACCTTCACTTGGTAAAACATTGAAAATCAAGAGGTATAGTGTCTTTGAGGATTAGGAAAATTACATAACAACCTAAAACATAAAACACAACAACTTTTAAAAAAATTACTTTATAGGACCACTACATTCCATTGTACTTAGCATTACATGGGATAACCTGAGGACATGGAAAAGAAAATGGTGAGCTATAAAGCCTGGTATGTGATTAAAAATAGAATAACATGAAGAATATAGTAAATGTTAGGAAATAGGCATATCAATGGATCGTAAATAATGATGAACATAAAGGAATTATATATCATTATTATCATAACATGGAAATTTGGCAACAATACTTAACATTGAATTAGCAAGAGCCAAGGATCATTGCACATGGAGCATGAGTAAACCCTCATTGCAATTGAATTAGAATGAGTAAATCCTCATTTCACATGTATTATCATAATTAAATAATCATTGCACTTGACGTATCTTGATAATAATTTTTACCCAATGCTTTGGAGCGCTATTAGGGCGCTCCCTTTTTAAGCATTTCATTTCTTGCAAAAGAGTGAGACATGGATCATACAACATAGATTCATTAAACATAAGAATTTATTTCATGATAAAGGAATGTGAAAATATTACATGTAACTATATAATTGTTATGTAAATGTGAATAAAGGTAAATACCCTTGATAGTGAAATGGGCATGGTATTCACTACACAATGAATTTGTCTTGAAAAATCACAGTGCAATTTCTGCAGCATATCGGTGTGACATAAGAATAAATAAAAATGGTTGATGGGAGAGAAATGGGTGTCTCAACATATGTAGATGAAATTTACAGTAATAGGGTCATATAGATACATCTTCCAACAAGTTTAATGGAAATTAGATTCATAATACAAAAGAATTTCTTGAATGTAAATGAGGAGAGAGAAATTCCTTACGGAATTTCGGCATGGTAACAAGTGTACATTGGAGGCATAATTGAGATTGAAAGGGTTCTCTAATAATTTAAAAGTAAATAGTGAAGTATGGGGGAGGTTCTAAATCATACCCCAACATTTATAAATAAAAAAAAGGACATAACCATATTATGAAGCTTTGATACAATGAGAAAGGAAGGAATCCCTTACTTGGAAGTGTGATCCCAATGGCTTGGGAGGGGATTGAGAGAGGGTTCTTGGGAGCTGCAGGCACCTTGGGAGGATTCTAGAGTGAGGAGAGCAGACATTGGACCAACTATAAAATAATTTTAGTAAATATTAAGTGGGAGGATGGGTTGGTTTATATAGTAAAGGGGAGGGAATTCTTTATTATTTAGGTTTGGGACAACACACATTAAACTAATCAAAACCACAAATAAGCCCATGGTTTTATCCCATGGTCTCTTCCAAAAGGGAGTGGAAAAAAATATTTTATTATCTAATTTCTTAAGTTCTTAAAATAATATGGTTTCTTATGTGGAGGTGAGTCCCTCTCTGAAGGAAATCTATTTAAAATGAAAAAATGTTTTACAAGCCTCTAAGGGTCCACTAATTCATTGTAAAATAAATCAAAAATACCGAAAATCACATTTTTTGAATGGTGAAACATATATTAGACGAATATAACATGTATATTATTTTATTAAATCACTATTGGGTCAATATGATGTCATAAAACAAATTAAATATTTAAACGGTATTTTATTTTAACCCAAAAATTCAACTATCTTAGAAAAATATGAAAAATTCACCATTGGATAATTTCGACTTCATGATTCCAAAAATAATATTAATTTTATCTAAATAATTTTCTAAATATTTGGATTTTTACTTTTAAAATAAAAACTAATATTTATTGAAAATTCACGAGTTTTGACAAAAACTACTTTCAACCCTTAATAAATAATACAATTGTATTACTAAAAATTATATGATCATTTATATTTAATAAATATTAATTTTGTAAAAATTAATTATTAAAATATTATTTAATTTTAAAATACATTAATTCATCAAAATAGATTTTATAAATGAATATTAACTAAATATACAATTTGTGCATTAAAAACTATTTACAACTTAACAATAATAAAATGAATATATGTTCTTTATTTTATACAAAAACAATGAACATAATCATATTTATAAGGTCTTGTTTCATAACCCCTTATAACACCCGTATAGGACCATAGGTTAAGCTGTACGATGGTGACAGACTCTCGGGGTGGCATGGATAACATTTTTTGTGTGGTAATATCTTTCAACTTCAATTTCTCCCATTGAAGGATACATTCACGCTTAACGTGTTGAAGCTCATATTGGGAGTGGTCTAGAGAGAATCCCAATGACTCCACCTCCTTTCTGAGCTTCAAAAAATGGGCTTCATATGGCAAAATTCTACTAGATTAGGTCATCACTTCTTTTGTCTGAGTAAATTGGATTTGTTAGATCCCTATATTTAAACTAATCGTGTGATCATTGTTCAATGAATTTATTATCAAAGGTCACAATTCTTAAAGGTGTTTTGTATAAAAAATACAAAAAAATAAAACCAAAGAAGTCCTTATGTTATACAAAAATCTTACATAATAATACATTTAATTAGATCAAGACATATTTGAATTAATAAAATTTTGAGTCGTTTAAATCTTCTCCACTTAAGAAATTTCTCACTTGAAATTTCCTTTTCTCACACTAAAACAGATGCGGGTTACTCTACTTCATCACTACATCCAATTCCCTTGTCTCTTCTTCATACTAGTGGTTTTTCCACAACACCTTATTGAGGGGAATTACGATCTAAGATCTTCACTGGTTTCTCCTCATAAGAATGATAATCCTCAAACTGTACTATGTCTAAAGAGAGTACATGTGAAGGGTCTAGTATGTACTTCCTTATGAGGGATATATGAAAGAAATGTTGTACTTTTTACATGGTGGGTGGAAGTTCTAGTCAATAGTCCACAGCCCTGAAACAATCAAGAATCTCGAAGGGGTCGATGTACATTGGACATAACTTCCATTTCCTTCCGAACTTAATGACCTTCTTCAACAAAGATTTGAGTAGAAATAATATGTCTCTAATACTGTACTCAAGGTCTCGTCGACGGTTATCTGCATAAATCTTTTGTCAACTTTGGGCTGCCTTGATAGGTTGTTGAATGTTTTTATCCTTATCCACCATTTCTTCAACCATTTCTGATCCTATAAACATACGCTCATCGACTTCATCCCAACATGCCGATGTTCTGCACCATTTCCCATAAAGGGATTCATATGGTTCCATTTGGATGCTTGATTGGAAACTGTAATTGTAGGAGAATTCAACCAGTGGAAGATGTTGGTCCCATCCTCCTTTGAAGTCCATAGAACATGATCTTAAAATATCTTCCAGTGCTGGAATAGTTTTCTTAGATTGGACATCAATTTGAGAATGATAGGCCCTACTAATTTTCACCTCAATATCCCAATAATGTTGAAGACTCTTCAAAAACATAAAGGTAAATCTTATATCTCAAACAAATACAATAGATAGTTGTACTCTATGCAGCCTTAACACATCCCTGATGTTTATCTGTGGTAGTTGATCCAGTGAAAATTCATCTCAAATATCAATGAAGTGTGCAGTCTTGTTATGATGATCCACAACAACTTAGATAGCATTATTTCCTATGGATTTCCATGGATGTCTCGTGACAAAGTCCATAGTGATGTTCTCCCATTTCCATGACGGTATGGGTAATGGTTGAATCATCCCCTTATACTTATGTCTCTTAGACATCACTTACTGACACACAAGGCACATAGATGTATATTCAGTGATCTCTTTCTTCTTGTTATCCCACCAATAATGGTCTTGTAGATCTCGATACAAATTTTTGTTTCCGGGGTGAACAGAGAAATTTGAACTATGTGAATCATCCAAAGGTTCCTTCTTTAGTGCCAAAATTGATCGAACATATAGTATTTTCCCAAATCTCATATTTCATTATTCATTGACATTGAACTCTGTGGATTTTCCCTTTTCTGATAGTTTCCCCATTCTTATGAATTCCCACATCATACTTTTGAGCATCATTTAACAATTCCAATAGATATGGTTGAGAAATAATTTGTAAAAAGATTTATGGTTTCCCCTTATTTATGATTCACATGTCTATATTCATCAATTCTAAGAAGATTGCATCCTGTTAAATTCTCATCAACGATTGATTTGTTGGGTCCTTTCTACTAAGAGCATCTTCAACCTTGTTCAATTCCCATGGTGGTAATGGATTTAGCAATCACAATATTTAATCATCTCTAACCATCTTTGTTGGCCCATATTCAGCTCTTTCTTTGAGAATATAATCTTTTGGCTTTTGTGATCCATGTATATTTCACACTTCTCCCCAAAGAGATAATGCCGAGAAATTTTCAATGTAGAGATCATTGCAACCTACTATAGGTCTTTTGTTGGATATTTTTTCTGTGAACATTCAATTTCCTTGAATCATAGGCAATGGATTTTACATTTTTCATCAACACACAGCCCATACCCTTCTTATAAGCATCACTAAATAACAAAAAAAGTTCCCCACTTATGGGTAGTGTGAGCACGAGCGCAGTGATAAGCCTCATTTTCAACTTCTTGAATATCCCTTCACAATCATCACACCAAGAAAACATGAATCCCTTCCAGGTTATCATGGTAAGAGGTTTTGACAATCGTAGGAAATTTCTCACAAATTAGCGATAATATCCAACTAACCCAAGGAAGCTACGAATATCTGTTACCAATGGTGGCCTTGACCATCCCTCAATTGCAGCTGTCTTGGAGGGATCCACAGATATCCCATTGCTTGTGATGTTATGACCCAATATTGAGAAAAAATAAAACCAGAACTCACATTTTATTTACTTTTCATAGAGCTTCTCCTTTTGGAAGGTCTCTAGTATTGTTCATAGACACTCCCCATACTCCTCCTTGATTTTGGAGTATATTGTAATATCTTCTATAAAGACTACCACAAATTTGTCGAGCTAATCTCTAAAGACTATATTAATCAAGTCCATGAATATTTCTAGAGCATTAGTGAGCCCAAAAGTCATTACTATGAATTTATAGTGCCCATATCTTTTACGAAAAGAATTCTTGGGGATATCCTCCTTCTTCACCCTTACTTGGTAATATCATAACCACAGATCTACCTTGGAGAAGTATTGTTCCCTTCTTATCTGATCAAATAAGTCATCAATTCAGGGAAGAAGGTACTTTTTCTTTATTGGGATTTTTTTGATCTAACGATAATCAATGAAAAGGCTTGTTGACCCATACTTCTTCTTGATGAAGAAGATTGGTGCACCCCATAGTGAAGCACTTGGGAATATAAACCCTTTATCCATATTCTCCTGTAGTGGTTTCTTCATCTCCTCAAGATCCATAAACACCATTCTATATAGATTCTGGGATATTGGAAATTCCCGAGATATATGATCAATTGATAATTCCACATTTCTTCTAGGAGGTAGACCATAAAATTCATCAGGAAAACCTTCATCAAATTCTCTCATAATAGTCATGACCTCAATGATGGTTACTTCCTTAAAATCAATCATCTAAGTAAGACACGCATGCTCATAGGGTATTAATATCCTTTCTTGAGATGATGGTTCTAGAAATATTCATCCTCCTCCTTGCACATGTACATAATCGTGGTCGATTCTCCATGTAGGGAGTGATATCCCTCTCACAACAATTTATGTTTTCTCTATATAGGGAAATCCAAACCATGCCATGAAATGAATCAAATTCCATAATAGGGGGTATGATGAGTTTATCCAGGAAGTTCAATGCATAAATTATGATAGGGGGAGTTATATTCATGGGATGAAATGATTTCCCCATTTTCCATACTCACCAACAACTTTACTTTCAGGATTTCTAGTGGTGTTGTGATTGTTCTACTAACCTTCTGGGGAAAAAATAATGCATAGAACAAGAATCAAAATGTATATTCACTATTCTTGAATGAATAACTAGAATACCTATCACCAATTCTTTGTCAGTGTTCACTTCGGTGGTAGTGATGGAAAAGGATAACCCTTGCTGGCATTGATGTTGTTGGTTACCTCCGAAAACCCTTGGCTTAGGGAAATAATTTCAAGGATCCCTCATTAATTATAGTTGAAGTAATGAACAACACATTGAGAGTCGAATGGAGAATTTCTATCCTTTTTCATAGCTCCATGTTTTTCTTATCGTTAGTTAACAGATAGGTTTTCTTCTCTCCCAAACATAAAGAATTTCCTCTCCCCTTTTAGGAAATTTCTGGGGTTCTTCTTTATGCACCTTTGGAAAGTGGGGTGTTGGATTTTCATTGTACCATTGGATTTATCCATCGGCCTGCCAGAATTAAATTCTACCTTACTATTCTTATCACCATGATACCACTGAGGTTCATCAATCTCCAATTTGACTTTGAGGGCACAGTAGAAAACTTCCTCATAGCTAGCAAAGTTATGGATCACATGGGATTTCTATAGGCTCTGATTCAGGACACCAAAGAAGCGGTCAACCTTTTATTTGGGTGTAACGACAAAGCCAAAGGAATATTGTGCAAGACTTGTGAAGTTCTCCTCATACAATTTGATGGATTCTTCATCCTTTTTCTTGAGGGCAAAGAAGTCAGTTTCCATCTTTAGTTGGAGGGTGTACAGATAATATTTATCGAAATAATTTAAATATCCTTCCATTCTAATTCTTGGACCTCATCCTCAAGCCTCTTTTTTTTTATCAATGTCCCTCATTGATCTGCTTCACCTTCCATATGATAATAATCCATAATAACTTTCTCTTGTTTGGAACATTGAAGGATGCATACTATCTTTTCAATGTTGTTGATCCATTGATCGGCGATTGAGGGATCAGATGATCCATTAAATATTAGAGGCCTTTGTCTCATGAAGCTCTCAATAATTACTTCTTCATTAGTGGGGGGTTGAACATTACTCTTGGCTGATGTTTCTATTCCAATAAAGTGTTTACTAAGGGAGTATCATGATGAAGATCATGTTTCCTATTCCCATCAGATTGGGAATATCATTAGAATAGTCATCAGATTTATCTTCACATCGGTTGTTAGCATGATTCCTCCTCATATCGTCCATTTTATAGAATAAAAGGATTTTTAGGGGTTACACATAATGGGAAATCTAGGACAAAAATGGATAACTTATAAATAACTTTTTTTCATTAACTTACGAATCTATATGCTTTGATCTATGTTATCCATGATCTACTTCCAAACATATATTCTTATGGGATTTTATTATTCTGTTAATAAAATTCATACTAATCTTGTGAATTTACTAAAGAATATCTCCCAGGAGATTCATAACCAATAGTGCAGAAAGGCCTATTTTCATGTACCACAATACCACTGGTCAAGCCTAAAACACCTTTTCAAAGTATTCACTCCTAGTTACATATGTGATAGAGCTCCCTCTACCTACTCGTATCCTGACAGGGATGTATTTTCCTGATTAACCGCTTACTCAATATTCACCGAAAAATAGGGATGTATTTATTATACCTAGATTTATCTCTATGGATTCACTAGGGTTTTCAAATCCTAATCCCAAAAATGACTAAACCTATCCTCTGATACCAATTATAACCTCCCTTCTCTTTATTACACCCTTAACATAAATTGTTACATAAAACATTCACTTAATACAACATAGAATATCGAGAGGTCTTGTGTATTTGGGGATTAGGAACACTAAAAAACAGCTTAAAACATAAAATGCAACAACTTCTTAGAAACATCCTTTACATGACTCCCACATTCCCTCATACTTAGAATTACATGGGATAACCTGAGGACATGCATATGAAAAGGGTGAGCTATAAAGCCCAGTAAGGGAGTAAAAAGGGAATAAAATGAAGAATACAACACATGATAGTCAATAGGAATATGAATGGATAATAAAGAAACATTAACCTAAAGTAATGATGTAGCATGATTATCATAACATGGAAATGTGGCAACATCACATAACATGGAATTAGCCTGAGCCAAGACTCATTGCACATGGATCATGAGTAAATGCTCATTTCACTTGAATTAGAATGAGTAAATACTCATTTTACTTGAATTAGCTTGAGTAAATACTCATTGCACTTGATGTATCATGATACTAATCTTTACCCAATGCATTGGAGCGCTATCAGAGCGCACCATTCATAAACATTTCATTTCATGCATAAGTGTGCCACATGGATCATACAACATGAATTCATTAAACATAAGAAATTATTCCAATATAAAGGAATGTGGAATTAGTATATGGAACTCTATAATCAATAAGTAATTGTTCATAATGGTGAATACCCATTATTGGGAAATAGTAATGGTATTCACTATACAATGACTTGGGCTTGGAAAATCATGGTCCAATTTCGGTAGCATGTTGGCATGACATAAGAGTTCATAAAAATGGTTGATGAGAGAGAAATGGGTGTCTCATCATATATAAATGAAATGGATGGTAAGGGGGTCATATAAATACATTTCCCAACAAGTGTAATGGAATTTAAATTCATAATAAAAAAGAATAGCTTGAATGTAAATGAGGAGAGTGAAATTCCTTATAGAATTTGGGCATGGTAATTGGTGTACATTCGAGGAATTAATGAGAGATAAATGGGTTTCTAATAATTCCTATATAAAGAGGAAAGTATGTGGAGGTTATAAATCATACCCCAATATTTATAAATGAAAATAAATGGAAAAAACAATATTAAGACACTTGGATACAATGAGAAAGGAAGGAAGCCCTTACTTGGAAGTGTGATCCCAAAGGATTGGGTGAGGCTTGAGAGAGGATTATTCAGAACATGGGGCACCTTTGTAGGATTATATATATTGGAGGGAAGAGGATGGACAGACTCCAAAGGCTTTGATTGATGAGGAAGTGGGAGCTTGGGTGGGTTTTTATGGGAAAGGGGAGGAAATTCTTTATTATTTAGGATTGGAACGCCACACATTAAACTAATCAAAACCACAAATCAACCCATGGTTTTTGCCCATGGGTTTTTCCAAAGGGGACAGAAAGACAATATTTTATAAGGAAAATGTCCAAACATCTAAAAATAATAGGGTTTCTAATGTAGAGGTGAGTCACACTCTCAAGGAAATCTATTTAGAAATCTAAAATTATTTATAAGCCTTGGAGAGTCCACTAATGCTTTGTAAAATAAATAAATAAAACCTAACAACACATTATTTTAATGGTAAAAAATAAATTGGGTGAAAATAATGTCTATAGTATTTTATTACACCACCATTAAGTCATTATGATGTTTTAAAACACATTATATATTTAAACTGTACTTAATTTTTTCCGAAAAATTCAATTATCTCCGAAAATTATGAAAAATTCACCATTAGATAATTTTGACATCATGATTCCAAAAAATATTAATTTTATCTAAATAATTTCCTAAATATGTGAATTTTTATTTTTAAAATAAAAATCAACCTTTATCTAAAATTCATGGGTTTTGACAAAAATGACTTTCAAAACATAATAAATATTAAAATGGTATTAATAAAAATTATACTGCCATTTATATTTAATAAAAATTAATTTAGTAATAATAATTATTAAAATATTATTTAATTCAAAAAATAAAACAATTAATCAAAATATATTTCATAATTGAATATTAACAAAAAATAAAATTTCCGCATTAAAAACTATTTAAAACATAACAATAATAAAATGAATTTATATTCTTTATTATATAAAAAATAATGCACATTATTATAGTTCTAAGGTATTATTACATAAACCATTATAACACTCACATAGGACAGAAGTGTAAGGTGTGCAATAGTGATAGACTCTTGGGGTGGCTCAGATAGTATTGCTCGGGTGGTAATCTCTATCAACATCCACTTCTCCTGATGGTAGTTCCTTTTGAGATTAACATGTTGAAGTTCATCTTGGGATTGGTCATGAGTGAAGCCCAATGTCACCACCACCTTTTCGAGCTCTGACAAATGGGCTTCGTACGGGGCAAGTCTATTGGATGAGACTATCGCTTCCTTTGTCTGAGTAAATAGGATTTGTTTAATCCCTATATTTATAATAATCACGTGATAACTGTTCAATGGCTATATTATCAATGGTCCCAATTCTTAATGGTGTTTTTAAAAAAATACAAAAATATAAATCCAAAGTAGTCCATATGTTATATAACCATCGTATATAATAGGACATTTAATTAGATCAAGAGGAATTTTCATTAATAAAAGTTTGGGTTGTTACAATTAAGATTCTACCCAGACTAGTTGATGTGTAATTAGTATTGAAACTCCCTAATTTTAGGTTGACTACATCTCATGTCTATGAATCCACTTCAGTTGGATTTGTTGGAATGTTATTCCAACATATCTTTTAATTCTCCCATTGGTTGAATTTGATGTAATATTTGGAATGAATTGAATTTATATACATAAATACCACATAAATTATCAAGAAAATGAAGTTACCTTTGATATTTAAAATCTACATATGATCATATATCAATGTGATGATAGTTATGTGCATTATATAGACATAACTTCCGGTTTATGGGTCTCAATTCCCTTTAAAAAGTAGTGTTTATCTCAAATGATTGGTGAAAAGATAGACATTAATGATATGAATATTGTTTGGGAAATTTTTCATACCTTTCAGGAATAATTTCCTAGTATTCTTCCAAAATGTAAAGGTGAGTTCTCAATAGAAATAAAACATGGTTTCACAAAAATTTCAATTAATCCATATAGAATGACCACAATTGAGTTATAGTAATTGAAGAATAAAGTCTAAGAAAACCATGATAAGGGGTTCATTTAGCTGTGTGTGTCAACATGGGGTGCAACTATTCTTTTTTTTAATAAATATGTATCAATTTAGATTTGCATTGATTATCGAGAGATGAAATAAATCATGATAAAAAACAAGTATCCCCTTCCCTGTATTGTTGAATTGTTTTATCAATTGTGTGGAGCTCAATAATTTCCATGATTGACTTTTTAACTTGATATCATTAATTGAGGGTAAAGAATGAGGATATACCTAAGAAAACATTCTATATAAGTTATGGACACTATTAATATATAGTGATTCCTTTTTTCTCACTAATTCCTAATACATCTCCATGGAATTGATTAATATTGTCTTTATAGATTACATTGATTAGTTTGTAGTAATCAATATAGTCAATATTCTTATCTATTCAAATAGAAAGTAGGAGTAAAATGATCATTGGAGAATTTTTATAAAGTCTCCAAGGAAGGATAACAAATAATTTTTTTTAAAAAAGTGAGAATTTTGGCTATAAAAGTTTTCACTTTTGGGTCATATAATCCCAAGAGTGGGTATAATAGTAGATGAATAAAAGGAAGAGGATATGGAATCTTGGTCCAAACCAACCATGGTGACGGATATATGTAGTTTTCTTGGTTTACGTAGATATTATCGATGGTTTGTGGATAATTTCTCATGATTATCTAATCCTCTGAATAAGTTAACTTGAAAGGTTTCCATGTTCCTATGGGTAGATGAATGTGAGAATAATTTCAAGGAACTGATGATAAGGTAAGTCAACACACTTTTTCTTACATTACCTTATAAGGAATAAGGGTTTTTAATGTAATATAATTCATATAAGAATAGATTGGGATGTGTTCTTATACTGAATAACATGGTTATAGCCTATGCCTCCCCAAAATTCAAGATTCATGAGAAAAATTACCCAACAAATTATTTTTAGTTATCTAGGGTAATTATTTTCATTAAATATATGGAGACATTATATTTATGAATAAAAGTTTGATATATATACCAATCATAAAACTATAAAACATTATTTCACAGTGGAGGAGTTAAACCTAAGCCAATAAAGTTGTTTGGAACTAATAAATGATTATTAATTCTCAATACATTACCATCCACATAAATTGAACAAGGTAGACGGTTCTTTCAGTCAAAAGAATAATGTTATCTTATCCATAATGAGGTTCTGAAAATATCTAATATTTTTATATTTTCAAATTATATATATTGAAATATTGAAGTAAGGTAAAACATATCTTTATAAATTGAATGTTCAACCCTCTATCCACGTGAAGATTAAAGAGGTACATATTGGAGATATAGATCCGAAAAAAGGTTAAAAAGTTTCATGAATTTAACCTTGATCAGGATGAAATGATAAGTTTCCGTAACCATGTATGTGCTCCATCCATACTAGATTTGAATAAGGAGTTATTATTGGAAGATCATATCTCTACATTCTCTATTAATCCTAGAAGTATGAAGATATATAATGACTTGGAATAATATTTATAGTGTGATGGAATGAAGATGGATATTACAAAGTTCCTATCTAGATGCTTGGTATGCCAACAAGTGATGTCTGAAATAAAAATGTATAATGGAATTTTTCATCCATTACCAATAACAAAATTGTAACGGGATAACAAAACTATGAATTTTTCTGTTGGACTCCCTAAAAAATCTTAAGGATTGAATGCTATATGGGAGCTGGTCGATCTTCTTACTACGTCAGCAAACATAATTAAAATCAGGGTATAATTATCTCTCAATAATCATGTAAGGATATACATTAAGGATGTGGTAATGCTGCATGGAATACCACATTCCGTTATATTAGGTCAGGATTTGAGGTTTTCCCCAATGTTTTGGATAATTCTTCATTAAGCCCTTGACATTGAATGAAGTTTGAGAACTACATGTCTTCCTTAGACAGATGTTTAATCTGAATGAACAATTCAAACACTATAGGATATATTGAGATCTTGTTCTCTAGATTTAAGAGGTGGTTGGCATCAACCCCTTCAACTAGACATGTTTTCTTACAACAATAGCTTTCACTCTAGATTTCATATGGAACCTTACGAATTATTATATAGAAAGAAACGTAGAGCTCCAAAAAGATAGAATAATGTTTCGAAAATAAATTTATTGTGATTTGAGATCAATAATGAAATTCTAGATGAGTTTATATCCATTTAGCAATATATCAAGTCAGATCAAAGTTGGTATAAAATTTATACTGATAAACGTTATCGTGATCTAGAAATTAATGTTGGTGAGAGTGTGTTTCTATGAATCTCTCTCTGGAAGAAGGTTATGATATTTAGGAAGGAATGGAAACTAATCACTATGTGTATTGGGCCCTTTGAAATTAATGATCATATTGGGATGGTAGACTATCGTTTGGATCTTCATAAAAATAAAAATCAATTCCAAAATTTGTTCCATGTATGTCACGACCCGTCTCAATGGGGTATGTCCTGCGACTACCCAAGACCGCCTCAAATAGGCTTGGGGCTGGTGACTAGAACTTAGTAGGCATATCACGAACATACAAGGAATTTACTATGTACCTGTACACATGCACACATCTCCAAGCCCACAAATTGTTGAAATGTAAAAAACACAAAGGAACATAATTCATGCATACAACTAAACCCAACCAATAAAGTACAACGAACATAATGTGAAGAATGTAAACTTGGACACAATACAATCCCATAAAAAACTAAAGTCTGTAAATAGTAATGTATAACATATAAGCACAAATAGGTATTGGGAAAGCTGCTCGTAGCCTTAGGAACACCACGACCCGTAGGGAACTCAAAAAGCTCGGTCTGGTCCTGGTCTACCCTAGACTACGTCAAAAGGCCGCTTGTCTTCACAAGACATGACATGTGCGGGAAAAACTCGTGTAGAGGTGAGTATAACAACACTCAGTAGAGGAGCACAAAGACCACAAGGTAATACACAAATTAAAGGTATAGCTCGCACTACATATTATATGTCTACTGAACAGATAGAAAGAGAAACAAAATCTAGATATACAAAAAATGCAGACCCGTGGTCTATAGACAATTTATAAAACTGCATACCCCTACTAAGGATATAGTTTAATGTTTTCATGAAACACTCATATGGGAGAACTCACTTCATGAGTCTAATATCTCTGATAACATTGGCCCAAAGAGTATTGTTCATCGGGAAAGGTCAGAAGAGATGGGTACACTCATCCTGAGAGAACACACTCTTGAGTGGTGAAATATCATAATACATATATGAGGATCACTGCCAGGGCCTTGTAAGATACTCCAACTCATCCGGATTCACCTAGTAAGTAGAGGATCTACATCATGTAAGAGTATTCATGTAGATACCTGACTCTACCAAGGGTCAGAAATAGAGAGAAGATCACGCTTCGGGCCTCTCATAGAGATACCTGACTTGTCTTGGAAAGTCATACTGAAGGGTTCGTACTCCTATAGATGGAAATGATACATGACCTTCAAGGAGGGAATAAAAGGGAAACTAACCAATACACAACTTTTCCAGGTAATATTGTTAATGCGGATGATGTCGTGTTCCAGAATATACATGGAATGTACTTTGGGTAACACACCATGTCTCACAACTCTGGGTACAACCCCCGTGAAACAGCCCATCTCGTAAATAACATGTCGTGTCAATAAGTATATACTCGACGTGTAGGATGAACCACTAGTCATTTATAAGTAACCGGGGTTCCCTCCATGTATGCGGCTATGTGCCCGTACATGGATTCAACCCATGTGGTCCATCCCATGTAACCGGTACACAGGATAACCCACATAACTTTCTTGTTCTGGCTGTGTGGTGGAGTATACGGCTGTGTACTCCACCCAGTGACTATGTATTTCCCGAGATACACGAGGAGTCCCACGTAGCCACCTCTTCCATGTCGTGTAGGGTCTATATTCCATGTTACAAAGGCATGTAGTCAATCCTGTGTCCATGTACTTCCCATTATACACACCGAGCTTTGGAGTAGGGCCAACAAGACGTGTGATAGGGGTCAGATGTCATGTGATACCTGTCAGTCTCCTAAATCCCTAGCCACCATAGAGCTGGTCCCACACGGCATGTTCTTCAAGATATATGCCATTTTTTATATAGATTTCTAGAAATGTGAACCTCCACCATCACGCCTCGTTTGATTCTTTGATCCTCAATATGGTGATCTGTTTTCTCTGAAACTCAAAATCCAAGGTCTCCCCACCCTTCTATCGATGTTCTGGGAGGTTTTTGGGGTTCGATCAGCCATGAAAACTTGATTCTATCATCCACATTAAGAAAAGTCGAAATAATATTTCTTCTTAACTGTGTCGATTCCTCTTTCTCCATCACTGTCGCACCCCAGTTTCGTCTTCACGATTTGTAATATAAAATTTTAGATTTATGTGTCGCGAAAAAGATGCGCAATGATCTGTTTTTCATATCCCCATGAAGAACTCAAAGAACATAAGGTTTAAATAAAGGAAGATATTCAATGAACAAAGGAAGAACGTACTCTATCTTTGTTCATCATGGAGTCAATCCTCTTCCATTAATAGGATTAATAGGCTAATCAAAAACAATTAATAAACTAATTTGAGATAAATACCCAAATTAATAAACCAAAAAAGAAACAGAAATTAACACCCTCCCAAAAGAATGCATGATCCTCGAGTCAACCTGTTTGTGGTTTAATCCACGTTCACCATTTAATCCAAGAATTTGGAAAAGAAGAATCAAAATAACAAACCATAAATAGTTCATTGACAAATATGGAGATCGGTCGTCGGTCAGGATTCGATCTCACTGTGTAAAAATCAAGACATCATCGGTTGTCGACATCTGTCAAGAATCCTCCATGTTTTGCTCCTCTATAAAGCACTAGAGGATTTTGGTGATTTATCCATGGTTATTAGTCTAACCCTGGGCTCATAATTATTTAACTAAAATATGATTTGATGCGTTATGGAATCATTTAAAATAAAATAAATTATTAATTCATTTTATTTTATTTAGAAAGTCCAAAAAATAACTTTGGAGATTGACCAATGTTGGTCAATATTAGGCTCTGCCTAATGTAATGTCACTTCTTTGAACACAATGGTACACTCATATTTTTGATCCAGACACCCGTTTAAATGTTACTCCACTTTTTCAGGAAAACCACACATGTGCGCTGTTTAAAAGCGTAAATTTATTTCAAACATTTATTCCGAGCTATCGGGGCCTTAAAATTGCACGCCGTCAAAAATATTGGTCTCGTATTAATTCCATATATTATTTAAAAATAATTCGTTTAAAATTTTATACATTAAAATGTATTTCTCTGGAGAAAGTACATCCATGACCCTTCACATGTACTAAACTCAATGGTTATAACAATGGAGCAGGATATTTCGATTGAGGGACAACCAATAAAAGTTCGGAATTATATAGTGAAATTTTTATGAAACAAGACCACTCACTTAGTCAATGTTTTGGGGGAAAATTATAGAAACATAAATGGGATATTGAGGATATAATGAGGCAGAAGTATCCTTATTTTTTGTATTATAATGATGAATTTTGAGAAAAAAATCATTTTTAGTGGTTTATAATATAACACCGAGATTTGTGGTGAACATTTTTTTGAAATATATTAATTTTCATTTATATATTTAATTTAACACTACACTAAGTTAATATTTTGTAATATGCAACACCAAGATAATATTTCTCACCACACAAAACTGACTTGGCTAGTGTTATACTCAACAATGATTTTCAATGAAACACAATTTAATTATTATAATTATTTAAATTATAGAGTTATATCTTATCCCATAAACATAGTAATTTGAATAATAACAACTGCTATTTATAATATTATTTATAATTTATTTATGTTATTAAAAAATATCTTTTGTAAAGTCTTTATATATCTAAAAATACAAATTTCACTCATTAACTATTTTTTATGTCCTTATGTGAACAATAATAAAATTTATTTTAGACAATTTTTCAAATATAATTAGATAAAAAACATTTTTAATTCATAATATAATAATTAGTTAAGGGTGAATTTTTGATATTTATTGAAAAACTAAATTGTTCGATAAAAAGTGAAAAATACTGAATATTATTTCAAAACTACTTTTTCATCAAATTTATTTATAATTTTACATTAAATGTTAATTTGGTTTAAATGTTTAATTAGATCAATTTAATATTAATTAATCCAATTCAATTCATTATAACCAATTTCATATTGAAATTTTATATAAAAACTATTCAAACGTTTAAACATTTTTGCTTAAAAACATCGATGTTGCAACACATTTGCGGGATTAATATTAAATTATTTGCTTCCACATTATGATTGTAATTTGAAAAAACGGATTCCATATTTTGAATAATCTTAATTTCTAATTTCTAATAAACTAAAAATATTTTTTAACCAAAACTATTATTTCTAGTATTTAAAATTTATTACAATGATTAAGGTAAAACAAGACTACTAGATTGTTAAACTTTAATTTAAAAATCCAAATAACCTAGAAACAAGTCAAAAAGCTATTTTATGGACATATATTAGCCGATTACCTTGTTCCCTCAAAAATTTAAAATTATTGGAGACACTTTATGTAAGGGAATCGTCACAATAGTGTTTAACTTTATATATTTACAAGAATTCCACTCCTATTGCACTATAAAAGGGCACTCATAGTCCCCCTCCCCACTTCTTCACACCTTTCATGCCTTTTTTCTTTGCAAAACATTTCCCAAAAATCCTAATAACTCCTTTTAAATCATCAAAGAATCCCCACTTTGGGAAGTAATATAACCATGTAAGCGCTATTGTGTAAACCCAAAGGAGTTACCCAAAAAAGAGGATGTTTAAACAAGTATGATGAGAGTTAATACATAGGGTAAGGGGATCTCTAGTCTCACTTTTATTTCTGAAATTCTTAATCCTTATTCCCAAATAGTATCTTTTTTGTGGTGTGTATACTTCCCATGAATGTATTTTATGATTTTTTTTCCCCAAATTTATGGGCATTTACATATCCATTTCATGATCTATATTTCATGTGGTTTTATGGTACAAATGTTACAAAATTAGTAAGGTAGTTTTGTCTCAAATTTCCTTCTTTAAGAAACATGTTGTGTTATTAACCTATATTCATTTATGATTTGTATACAATTACATTTTATATTTTATATCCTGAATATCATTATATTCATGATATTTTAATCATCATTTAATTTCATTTTCTTAAATTTAACGATTTATTAAAAGTTTCCAAAGTGGAAAGAGTTTATTGTAACAGTCTTATAATTTATTTGAACTTATTTATGATTATGATTCCATTAAAAAAATCATATTATCCATATCTGAAAAACACTCATGAATTTTCTCCTCCAATTTTTAATCAATATATCTTAATTATTTTGGGTACCATTTCCCAATCATTATTAAATAATATAATTAATAAAATGTTTTTATGAAAATATGGCCATATTTCTCTCTTAGATCATAAATCTATTTTATTCAAAAATATAATGTTTTCAAAAATGTTATGAATTTTTTTTAAGATGATATCATAAGATAATTTTATAGGAAATGGATTTTAAAATTTTTTATGGTTTTCAGGGATTACTTATATGTTTTGAAATCTATTATCATAGAAAATGGTTTTTTAGAAATGTTTGATGTTTTAAATAGTGTTTTTAAAAATAGATAGGGTATTTTTCACATGAATTTGTTTTCAAATATTGTTCAAATTTAATTATTATATATGATGACAACATTTGGTGTTACTCATGAATTTACTTGTATATGATCTAATGGTACCATTCATATTCATTCTTCGTAAGTTTTATGGATTGATGGCATAATGTTTATAAAACCCTTTTATATTTCATGAGTTACACATTAATGAACAAAACTTCATTTAATGGGTAATGCTTTGATGAAATGATTATGAAACAATTATATTTTCTATAATTCATTATATTATTGCTTTTTTATGATTCCCATTTCATTTCATGGGTTATAGTATCTTGTTTATGAAACCCATCTCTTTTTCTGGGTTCGGATATGATGTTTTTTAGGATCCTATGGAACATGTATGTATGATTTCATTATAATATGGATGGGACCTACATCTACCTATAATTATTTGGGTAAATATTTATAAGTCATGGGATAATGAAAAGAAACATGTCGATGGGCATGATCCACACTGGGAAGAAGGGGATTCTTGGACCCTTATAAAGAAGAGTACTACGACTGTGGATGCTGGTGTGTCGTGCCCAGTAGGTGTAGTCCCCATGATGCTCCTCGATTAGTTTATTCAATGGTCCTTGACTTATCAGGAATGATATTATATGTTTATTTGTCTTCCAAAATTCAATTACTTATTCTTATGTTATGTTTTCCTAGATAATTTTGATGATTCTATTATTACACATTTCTAAGAAACTATCCATATTTATGCCAAGAATATTGTTAGTGATATTTTATATGTACGGTATGATATTTTATATTCATTATAATGTTCCAAAACCCTTATTCTCAAAATTATTATTACTTATATCCCTTTTTTACCCTTTTTGAGCATCTAATCTCTCCCCTTTTAATGTTTCCTTTCCCTAGGTTATGAAGATATGTATTATGTATGATGTGTCTAAGAAGGGTGCTTATCATGGATAACCAAGTGGGAGATAATATAGTGCACTTATGTACCAATTTTTATGTTTCCATGTTTCCAATGGCATTAAAATAAAACATTCATTAGGTGTCTGTTTGAATAATGTATTAATTTTTCCTCAATAATTTTGTAATGTTAATGTATGAGAAGTGACGGTCATGACAGTTACTCGTGAGGGAAATATTTTACAATGAATGTATGCTTAAAATATTTCTATTCTAAGAGTTATATTTATTCATCCTCCCTGTTATTATAGATCAAAAACTACCATTGATTAGTATCACCTTTGAAACAATACACAAGAAGTGTAAATTTTCATTTTAATAGCATCCCATTTCAATAAATATATTCCCACTAGAATTAATCAATTTCATGGATATAATTGAATTAGTATTACCATTAAATGATGGGGGATACTTCTTTATAAAGATTTATACTATTGGTGACTCTGATTGTGATATATGTTCCTCCATACGGGAATAGTTATTTTTCATAACCTAATTAATATTCCCCAGTAAATCCATAACTTTATCAGTTCTAATACTAGTCTTATTAGCTACCTCAACAGGGAAATATATTAAATGTCCATGAGTAATGAAATATTTCTTTATTATATGTTCCATTTCTAAATAATGGTATACATTAGATTAGATCATAACATTATTTAACGTAATGTTTAATCCAATAACTGGTGAAATACTTTTCATATATTTTGGAAATTATCTATAACTAATATCATAATCATAAGAATGGTTTTTTGGGATGTTATGCTATAATTATCCAAGAATTATATCATAGGGTTTTGTTTCCAAATTGTTGATTTCCTAATTCTTGTTCCCATGGTTTCTACTAAGATTCCTCTGATACCAACTGTAGTGATCTCATCCCTAGTAGACTAGAGTTTCTGTCTTCTACGAAAAAAGTGGAATAGGTATAAGAAAACACATCCTGAATGACCAATCTGATTAATATTCTTGGTAAAATATATATATAAATGGGTCTGATATTAAAATTTTAATAAATAAATTACAAAAAAATCACAGAATAACTAAATATCATCTTGTGTATCTGTGAATACTAGTCATTGTAAACATCACAGAATCCTAAGGAAAAAAGAAAATAAGGGTGAGTTAAAATGACCCGTAAGGGTTACATATAATGGAAGGTATCATGAATCAATAATGAATAATATATATGGAAAGGTAAATAACTAAAAACTAATTCTATTTAACTAATTAGATTTATCATAATCAATATGTAAAGGTAAATAATTGAAAATACGTTCTATTTAATCAATAAACAAATAACAGAAAGCTTATATATATTTTTTCATAGGGAATGTCTATGGGATAATGATAATTTAATATGAATGAAGGTAATGATAATTTATCAGAGGTGATGTTTCCTGGGTACATGAATCCTTTATAGTAAATACCACTAAAAATACAATTTAAAATATATGGTGTAGAAACTGATTCGGTTTGGCCAACTATATCACTGTTTTCATTACCTTTCACAAGATAGTTTAAAACATATTAGTTGTAAACACATAGGGTTTGGCCAATAGAATTTCTCTCATTAGACTACTGATGCATAGAGGGGATTACTTTTAAGTGGTCCCAATACTATTTTATACATATTTAAATCATTCCTCACATATATAATAATCTATTTAACTCAAAAACAATGTTCCCTATCGAATATTTGTATCGATTAAAGGATAAAAATTTATCAATATTTCCCCAGATAATCAATTAACTATCAAGTGATCATGGAATGAAAAAATGGTATAAAATTTTGGAAATAATAATAACTTTTTTTAAATAATATTTACATTTAGGGAAAATTAAATTAATTTATGATGGTGAATAATTCAAGAGAAAGTCAACAACAACAAAAATGAATCGAGGAAATTAATATCAATAATTTAGTTAGTCAATGTGAGCAGAAAAAAACTAGATGAGGTTTAAGGATATTACATATAAAATATATACCTATTTTTGTTTGAATAATGGGTTTTTGTTGAATTTCAAAGGATTGAATAAAAACTTAGAAAGGGGTTCAATCATTTGTTCGCTTTTTATAAGTTTCAAAACTTTTATAAACTCAACCCCTGCAAACTGTTAATATTTGTATCCTTCTAAAATTTAATAAAGAACCCATGCATGAAAAAATAGTTATAAATGAAAAGAAACCAAGATTTACAATGTTCAACCTCAGTGTGAGAACCTATGTCCTTACCATACACACTCTCATGGGTCTATAGATATCCACAATTATGAAGAAGTGAATATAAATTTTGTCAACTCCTGTAAGACACCTTCTAGCTCCCCATAGAAACTATTATACTAACTCCGGTTAGTTTACAAGTTTTTCTTTTAACATAATTGATCCAATCAAATAAATAAATCCTTTGTTGAAACTTCTCTACAAATGCTCAGTCTGAATCCACTATCCAATTTGCATGGATTTGATTCTCTCAATCTGATGATGCTGGATCCTATTTTCTCAATAAAATGATATTGGATTTCAGATCTGATTTATTTCAATACAAATATTATGGATTATAGATCTAATTTCTTCTAGTATAATGATGCTATTGTATGGATACAACTAACTAAATATAATGATTTTGGATCTGATTTTCAGAGTACGACAATTCAATACAAGTAATTCAGTCTCAATCTCCAAAACTCAATCTCTGATCAAATTCTCAATTCAATTAAATTTCAATAATATAGGAACATTAACTTTTAAATTATCCAAAGGTTCTGCATTTTTACCTTTGTGAAATTTTTCAATGATTGAATGATCTGAGCAGGTATATTTAGGAAACTCAGGAAACATTGAACTACAAAAATACCTCACATTTAAAACTAAAATATTGACTACATAAATTATACATATATTTCTCTAAGATTTACATAAAATTTAATTTTTTTAGTTTGAACTCTCTAACTTTACTTCATAATAAAATCATTTTGAATCTTTTTAAATCTCAGTTGATTACGATGGTTTTTTAATCTCTACTCATTATGATGTTTTTCAATCTCATTCCATTGTGATTTATTTCAATATCATATAATTAAAATATTTTTCAATATTCATGGATATGATTGTCATTATCCCTTCCTCTTTCCATCTAGTTCCAATCAATCTAGTTACAGTCATTTTATAAGTGTCTTATGGAAAATAGAAAGAAATAGTAAATCAACTCCATATCTTTCCATCATTATGGATTCTTTCTCAAAATAAAAATGTTGGATACTATTGTGGTAGTATTCTAGTGTCGATTTTCTAGATCTGATTTTTGTAATATTCTGGTGCCAATTTTCTGGATCTGATTTTAATAGGATTATGGTACCAATTTTCTGGATCTGATTTTTGCAGGATTCTAGTACCAATCAGTCTCAATACAATTTCAATCCCATTACAATAGAATTATTATTAGGATGAAATTCCAATTACGATGGAATTATCATTATGAAGAAATTATGGATTTATTACAACATCTCAACCATTTCTTCAATGGATTTTATAATGAAATTTTCCCGGATTAGTGAGAACTTCTTGATCATAAATGCATCATCAAATTTAGTTTTAGAAATTATGAGAACCTTATAATTGTTGAGTACACATTATTCTATCAAAACTCTTCACCAACTTCATTCCTTCTCAAATTTTTTTCATTTCTATTCTTTTCAATTCCATGATGTTTGTCATCAATACGACTCTTTCCATATAGTGCTTCCCATAACAATTATTATTAATAGAAAAAACAATTTTCTCCCCCTTTTTGTTTGGATCTGATCTTTGAGTTGTCATTACATAAACCACATTACGATGAACATGAATATGATTCCTGAAAAATAAAACATTATTTTACAAAAAGATATATATGTCAACAAATAACAAATAATTATAAAACAAAAAACCACAAAGTTTCTTCAATATCCTCGATCAGATTTTTTGAAAACCCTCATTATCAAAGTTTCAATCTCTCATAATTTTTCACAACTCAACATTTTGAATCTTTTCAAAACATTGCATCCTCTCTCAAATTAGAGTGTCCTTACACCACAATACTATATAATGTAATTTTTTTGAAGGAATTATATCCCTCAATAGTAAGAAAGTTTGGTGGCCCTGAAAAGATAAACATTCCTCACTTTTCTTTTTAGACATTCATTTTCTCTACCCCATATTTTAATTTCTCTCTTTATTTATCTCCCCAATTATATGATAACTAGATATTCAGATTCATAAAAGAAATATTTGTAAGACTTCATAAAAAGTAATAATTTGTAAATTATTCTCCCCCTTTTTCAACATAATTGAAAAAAAATGGGGGATCACCCTTATAATATTTAATAATACTTATTAGGAGGTAAATCAAGAAGTTTCATCCTTAATTCCAAAAACCTTTATTTCAACATTTCTTTTGTAATGATATCTACAACCTGATATATTGTTGAAATGTATTCCAGAAAAACATCTCCGGCTGAATAATTCTCTTTTATTAAGTGAAACTTTATTTCATTGGGTTTTGATATTGAATTTTGGAAAATATTGTTAGAAAGATTAATTGCACTTTGATTATCAGAAAACAAATTCAATCGTTTAAAAACATTCACTTTAAAATCACCCAACTAAACTTTCATCCCCAACATTTGACTGTAAGGATGAGTAACTGTAACATATTTTTTTCATCCAAGTTCAATTTTATTGAACTTTGTTTTTTACTATGCCAACTCATAGAACATTTACCCACGAAAAATGTTCCTAATGAGGTTGATTTTCTATCATTACAATCTGAAGCCTAATCGGCATCAGTATAACTACGAAAAATTATCTGACAATTTTTTTATAATAACAAATGTGATGTTTTTTCATTGAAAAATATCATAATTATTTTTACAGCCAACATAATTGATTCATTTGGATTAATTTGATACCTGACACACAATGTCACAACATAAACAATATTAGGCCTTGCGTTTGTATGGTAAAGAAGACTTCTTATCATCTTTTGAAAGTGTTTCTAATTCAAACTTATTCGGGATTCATCTTTGATTAAAATTTGTCTTACTTAAATTGGAGTTAAAACATATTTGGAGTTAGCCATCCCCAAATTCTTTAACAATTCCATGGAATATTTTTCTTAACATAAGAAAATTCATTTTTCCTTTTTTTGAACTTAAAATCCAAAAAATAAAGTTAATTCTCCCAACATTTACATTTCAAAATTCTTTGTTATTTTATCCAAAAACTCTTCCAATCATTTTATTCATCACCAGAAAAAATTATGTGATCCATATAAACAATTACAATAATTGTTCCAATATCAACATCTTTCACATACTAGTTTCTATCAATTTTTCATTTATAAATGTTCATTATTCTAAAATAGTTATCAGTATTTGAATACTAATCACATGGAGCCTATTTCAGGCCATAATAATATTTCACCAATTTATAGACATTTTTTTCATCATCATCAATTAGAAACCTACAAGGTTTCTTGATTTAAACTTCTTCTTATGTGTCACCATTTAATAAAGCTGACAATACATCTATCTGATAATATTTTTAATTATGATGTGTAGCTACTGAACAAAACATTCTAATAGTTTCCAATCATACAAATGTGGAAAAAGATTCATCAAAATACACACCTTCCACTTATACATATACTTTAAAAACATGTAATTATTTGTTTCTTAAAATGTCTCCATGATCATTCAATTTGTCTCTATAAACCCAATTGGTTTAGATAAATTTTTTATTCAGTAAACTTGGAACATGTTCTCATGTTTCATTTTACTCAATCTCATCCAAGTCTTCATTCATAGAATCCATACATTTTTTATATTTAATATCCCTTGAAATAAATTTTGGTTTAACATCTGAGATAAGTGAGATTTGGTTTTGTTTTCCCAACTTTATTAGAGTCGGAATCAGAACCTTTTGATTCTCAAAAATGTTTTCGTTTCAACATGTTTTCGTAAGGTAATATATATTAAATTTTCTTTCCTATATGGAATTTTGTATCACATGATTGTTATGAATATTGATAAGAATGTTTTAGAAAACATTCACTATTGATAAAAAACAATGATTTATCCTCCTCACCGTTCTCAAAAAAAATTGTTAAGGAAATGTTTTTTAATTACCATCATATCATATGATTCCACTATCCTTTTGTAATCATTTGTTCCAAAAATTATAAATTCTCCAATTTAGTGAATAAACCATGAACGTTCCTTCCTCAGCTTTCTCATCAAACATTCCCAAATCTGGATTTTTTATTTCCATAAAACATATAATTCCAAAAAATAACAACAATTTCAATGAAGGGTTTTTTATACAACATTTCATAAGGATTCATGTTGGTTTCTAGTTTCAAATAGAATATATTTTGAACAATTAAAATAGTAATAATAGCTTCTCTCCAAAATAACTTTTAATATTTGTATTATGCTAAAAGACTTCTTCCCATTTCAACCAAGTTTCTATTATTTATTTATGATTCTTAATTTTGTTTTGGAGTATAGGGAGAAATACTGATGCATGATACCATTATTTATTAGACACTTTTCTAATGTATTATTTATGAATTCAGTACTATTGTATTCTCTTAGCCTCTTGATGGAAAACTCCATTTCTTTCTCAACATCATTTTTGAATAATTTTAACATTTCTAAAGCCTCTGACTTGTGTTTCATAAACATGATGT
Organism: Viscum album; assembly: GCA_963277665.1. Lineage (NCBI taxonomy): Eukaryota > Viridiplantae > Streptophyta > Magnoliopsida > Santalales > Viscaceae > Viscum > Viscum album. The sequence continues at coordinate 701,941,783 of OY728139.1, forward strand.
TTGTAATATGAGTTAAATCTTCATTAAAAGTGATAAAGTATAAATCCCCTTTTTTGATTGATGTATCATCATCCCACATAGATCAGAATAAATAAGCTCAAGTGGTTGGCTGATTGAATCTAAATTATCTTATGACTTTTGTTAGTTATCTTTCATTTTTGGAAATTAATACAAACATATTCATCTCATATTATGAGTTCAGGAAAATTTTGGACAACAAAAACTATAGAAAGTTTATTTGTGTTTTTCAGGCAAAGGTGACCAATTCTTCAGTGCCCCAATTGTTTTTCATCATCAGCACTCAATTAACAAGAGTTGTTGAATTCTACTGTTTGAAAGTGTTTCCCATTGAATATTTATCCTTCTATAATGAATTTTCCATTTTGACATTTTTGATGATACAATAATCATTTTTGAAGAATACATATTTTCCATCATCACAAAGAGTAATTTCACTAAGTATGTTATATTTTCGAACATTAATAAGTAAAACAACCATAGATTTCAATTTCTCTTCTTCAATATCCAATGTATTGATTCCTATGGTTTTCAAGGAACTAGAATTTCCAAAAGTAACTGCACCACCATCATTAAATTCAATATGTTTCATGATTTTTATATCAACTGTCATATGTGAATAATATATGCTATCAAGAATCCATTTTTTTCCTCATAATTTCTTTCAAATATGTCTCAATAACAAAATATATTACCTAAATATTCTTCTTTTATGTCATAATAAACTTCTTCTATAAGGAGTTTCACACAATATTTTTAATAATGACCAAACTGATCACATCTTCCACAAATATCTTCCAGACAATCAAATTCATTCTTTGTTGAAATGATTATAAAAAATTAATAATTTACCTCTTTAACATCTCGTGAGTTAGGAGAGTTTCTAATTCTTATTTCACTATTTATTCCATTTTTCTCAAACCCCCTTTTAGTTATAGATATGTTGTTTCAAAAAAATTATGTTATATTCCCACATATTCCACAACACCAACAATACCCTTCAAATATTTATTTTCTATTCAAAAATGATCTTTATCAATTGATACATTTTTGAGGTTGGTAACTTCTTTTATCTTTAACAAACTTAGGATGTAGACCATCTTTATTTTGAGTGATTCTTCTACATTAGTAGATTTGATAGGTTTCTCATGTCATTTTTTAACCAAGCATTCCCAATCATATTTTCCAGAAACTGAAATGATAAAATAATCAAATGAAGCATTATTTTTTGGTAAGAGATAATTTCACTTGATTATTGTATTGAGTCTTACACACAAATTTATAAGTCTCATCTTTTACTTATGATTATTTCTTAAGTTTTCATTCATCTTCCTCAAGGTTCTTTTAGACTCAAGAAGATTTGGTTGAAATTTTTTAACTTCTTCTTCCATAGTTTCAATATTCTTACTGATATCATCACTCATCATTCTGTGTTCATTAATTATATGTTTGTAACATAAAAAACTCTCTATGTATTCATCCCCTGCATGATAACATCTTTTATTCGACCAGAAACTTTGTGAAAATCTTTCTTCAAAACTCTAATTTCGTTCTTGAGAGTTTTTTTCTCAAGACATGAAACAATTTTAGTTCTGAGATGATACTCTCTATAATATTCCTCAATTCATTCTTCACTCTCTAAGGAATATTTAATTTTCTAAAATTTTGAAATAATTTTTTTGAATTGTTCAACCATTCATCTTTAGATGAATTATTGACAGTTGATTTCAATTCAATATTCTTAATCAACATATCTCTTTTATTTCATGTGAACTTCTTCTTGTATCTGTTGGAAGACTTTTCTTCTTTAAAATATTTTCCAATTCTTACATCGATGTTTTCAATCAGAAACATCTCAATATTATCCATCATTCTTCATGGATAAATTCATATAAAAGTGTCATATTCCACCACACTCAAAAAATTTGAGGGGAATTTTATCTCTATACATTCCTCTTCCTCTTCGATAGTTCATGGATATGACTGACATGATTTTTTCATTCAGCACATCATATTCATTGTATTCAGATCCATAAGGATCATCTTCATCAATATCATGGATTTTCATCTTTCTCATATATTCAAAATCCTTTTCATCTTAAATATTTTTTTAAACAAGAAATATTTCCTCATTACATAATCAAAAAGAATGTTATGAAATTCATCAAGAGATAAATCATCCTTATCTTATAAAGAAGAAATTTTAGAGTCAAACATGTCCAGAAATATTCTGATAAGTTTCTTTATAATTATAGAATCCTTCAAGACTTATTTTAATCCTATGAAATTAAAAAAAATCATTTACTATGGTGAAGTATTCATCAGTTTTTTTTATCCCTTATTCTTATGTCTTCATATTTACTAATCCAGGTTTGTATCTTTGCTTCCTTGAAATTATAATTCCCATCGAAAACACTTTCCATCTTGTCCAATGTAATTTTGAGTTTTTGAGACCCATTGCCTTCTAATAAAAATTCATTTATAAGTACATAAGGATTTTATTTCTAGCCTTTCCATCAATTTCTATGTTTCCCTTATCAATAACTTTCTGTGGAGTATCTTTCTCAGTAGGTGGTAAACCGATAATAGTAGCATCAACTACTTCTATGCTAAGATATTTGAGATAAGAAATAATCTTATTTTTTCTTCCGTAATAATTTATTCCCTTGAATATTGGAATTCATCAACTATTGATAGAATTAAAATTATTTATGATAAGGATTCAAAAAGGGAACGTGATTCTCTAGTACCAATTGAAGTTCTTAGGATCGAATAATAACTAGGGGTTGAATCAGTTCTTCACTATTTATAATATTCTAAACATATAGAAACTTAACCTATAAAACCTATTAATATTTATATCATTATCAACTTTTTTGTAAATACTCATGTGTAAAAAAATAGGTATGAATGAAAATAACACACGATTTAAAATTTTTGGTCATAGTGTGAGAACATGCGTCCTTTCTATAGCCACTCCCACAGGTCTTTGGAAGTCCACTGTTATGAATAAGTGAATACAAATTGTGTCAACTCCCGTTAGACAAATTCTATCTCAAGAAAATAAATAATATAATAACTCCCACCAGTTTACAATGTTTTCTTATAATAAAATTGATATAATAAAAATAATAAATACTTCGTTAAAACTGCTCGAAAAATGCCCAGTCTTAATCCGTGGTCCAATTTGGCTAGATCTGATTATCTCAATCTGATGATGCTGGAAACAATTTTTGAAAAATATTTATTCTGGATTCTAGATCTCATTTAATTCAATACAACTATAATGGATTCTCGATTTTATTTCTTTCAATACAATGATCATGTATTATAGATATGATTCTTAGAATATGATGATTTTGGATCTGATTTTCTCAGTATTATAATTCTATACAATGAATTTAGACACAATCTCCAAAACACAAACTCTAATCAGATGCTCTATTCAGTTCCACTTAAATTAGAAGGGAACTTTCACTTTTAAATTCTATAGTTATTCACAATTTGTGAATCTGTGAAAGATATTAATGAGAGAATGATATGAGCTGGTATTTATAGGAAACATGGAAATATCAAAACACTAAAAATATATAGCATTTAAAAATTCAATTTTGAAATCTTTAATTCTCTTTAGATATCTATATGATTTACACCAAACTGAATTTTGAGTTTGACCTCTTCAAATATATATTGTAATCATATCATTACAAATCACTTTTAACCTCATCCCATTATGATTGTTTAATTAATATCAACTCCTTACAATATTATTTAATATCATCTCATTATGATCTTTTTCAATATAATATCAAAATTTTCTTTTTCAATATCCCTAGATATGATCATATGTATCCATTAAAATTTCTATCTGGTTTCAATCAATATGGGTATGATCATTTTGTAAGTGTCTAATGGAAAATCAGAAGCTACTATAAATTGTCTCCATTTCTTTATATCATTACAAATTCTTTCACAAAATAATAAAGTAAGATCCTATTGTTGTAGAAATCTTGTGCAGATTTTTGGGATCTGATATTTGTAGAATTCTGGTGCCAATTTTCAAGATACGATTTTTGCAAGATTATGGCACTGATTAATATAAATAAATTATAATATAATATGTTTTTCTTAATGAACACACCTCTTTCTCGGTATATTACCCATTATAGAAATAAAATTTAAGTAAATATTTATAATTATATATTTAAGGGAAAAAACTCGTCGTCTTATGCAAGCTAATTCCAACCAACTACAAAACTATGTTTTTTCACTACTCAGTCCTCACATGCACAAAGAAATAGATTTATTTTCACGTAATAATGAGGGGATGGGTCCAGCTTATTACATGGTAATCAATATGTGGGGCTAAAGTTGGCTAAGAATAAATGAAGCCAAATAAAAATAATAATAATGGGTCGGTGTTGGTGTTAATAAATTGGTGGCATTAATGAATCCAAAATAATGGGGTTTAAACATTTGAACTAGAATTTTGAATTTCCCATATTTGTGTTGTTAGATATTTATTATTTTATTTTCAAAATAAAATTATATATCATCTCATTATAATTATTGAATATTGATTTTTATGAAATATAATGTTTTTTGGTGTGTTCTTTATCTCTCTCTCTCCCTCTTTCCTCTTTCTCATTCTTTCCTCCATTGTTCAAGAAATTTTTTAAGACAATAGAAAAGTAACATTTGGTATCAATGTGTTCGGTTTTATTCCCAAGTATACAATTTAAAATACCAAGGAAAATAAATCCCAATTGGATAGATGAAATATAATCATTAAAGACATATGATGTGAATAATACATTCATAAGACAAATATAAGTTGTATCTTATAGAAGATATATTTAAATTCATGCATGAAATATGATTTCATGTGATCCACTAACATTAATAGAATGTGAAATTGAATATTATGTTTGTTATTATTCGAATGGTTCAAACTCACCTAAAACAATCATTTATTAATATATTACATAAGTTGTAATTGATCATGACCTTATTATTTATGCATGGGATACTTGAGATAGATAAAACACATTTATTTATATGTTATAAATGTGTGATCATATAAGAGACATGAACGAGAATCCATGAGTCTTATAAATAAAATAACCATATGATTATTTTGTAGGCGGTGCTTCAATGTTGTTAGATCAAATCTCCTTAGAACCGGAATACTGTATTTATGCTAGTTCATGAAATTAAAGGCTATAACAGGTTTTTCATAAAGAATAAATGTCATTGGAACATCATCTAATTCTCTTAACCTATGGATGCACTACATAGAGGTAATGTCTTATGGATACCCATGTTGTGGTGTTTTATGTTGTTGCATATGATGTTCGGTGTAAGGGATTCCATTTACATTTGTTTTTAATTCGGTTTATCATAGTTTCATGTCATCTTGCATGGAGATACACAAAACATGGTGTAATAACTTTTGAATCTTCTAGTAATTTTTATTAGACACATGTAACACCCTTTAAATGGTATCAGATCCAATTCTATGAATATTTATTTGGAAACTTTCATTGAATTTATTATGAAACATAAATTTGAGTAGTGTTTTGTGTATTTAGATATTTTTTTTAAAACAGATTACCCTTATGTAGGTAAAGAAACCTAAGGATTACCTTTAGAAGATTAATACACTTAAATTCAATCTAAATTACATAACTTATGTAAATTTTTTTCATAAATATATTACATAAGTGTTTCATGTTTATTAAACATACATATAATGGTATATGCAATCTACCATTATAGAGATAAAGTTTTCATAATATTCCCACTAAGTTACCCTAATATAATGCATCCTTCGTAGGGGGTTATCTCTTTATCTCATGTCGTATAATTAAGGCTTATATAATTCCTACCCTTATGTAGAGTGTGTATATTAAGTTAGAGTTGGGTTTTAATGGATTACGTAAATGTAATAATCATGTAGCCCTGAGAAATATAGAGCGTTACCCTAATGTTGTACTTACAGAACTGATTATACTTTAACGTAATGGATCCAAAATCGGATTACAAATACACATAGTGTCTACATATGTGTTAATGGTGGTTAATTTTACGCAAAATATGGATTCTACATAAGGGTAAACATAATTATTTTCAAAATTGTTAAAAAATTTAACATATAAAATGTTTTAAATGGTTTATAAATGTTTATTGATAAATATAAAATGTATTTAGCAATATATATCTATTCATAAATTTTTTATAAATTAATACATTTTTAATTTTTAATTGTTAAATAATTTTTTACAAAAAACTTTTCACAATTTATTAAATTATAATATTAAAAAACCTTTTAAATATATTATATGGCATGCAATATAATCTATAAATAAAATTTTTTGTTAAAAATATCAAAAAATGAATTATAAGGGGTTATAAAATAAGGCCAAACAATAAAAGTACTCATATTTAAAATTTTGAATTTTTCAAAATTAATTAATTTGATTTATGAAATTTAAATTTTCCTTATTTGAATATTATTTTATCCACTTCAAAAGAGTTTTAACAATTGATATGGTCATGCTTTAAATAATAATTAATTATATGATATTTAAATTATGTAAAACTTTTACACAAAATAAATTGAATTATAATTTTTTTAATTCATAAAATTTCATATGATTAAAAGAAAATTCAATATAATGACAAATATGAAATGATACATTGAAATATAAATTTTTTATACTCAATGTTTTGGTATGTCCATAATAATGAAGCTGCAATTATATAAGGTCTTATAGTTATCGTGTTTTTATAAATTGTTCTCTAATATTTATCTCTTGTTTAAATTTTCAAATTGTTTTCTTAAAAGTTTATTCCCTACTATATTCATGTGTAGTTAATTTTTTATAAAATATGAATATCATGAGTTCTTATAATTAGAATGTTAAACTGCATCAAGGATAAATCCTTAGATTACATATTTGGTAATGTTATTGAATTTATTTTTTCTTCTTCCTTGACCTTGATTTGTATATGCTGTTATGATCCTAAATTCAGTAGATGAGAATTGTTTTTTCATAATAGGTGTTATAATTATTATCAAATAAAATCTCTCTTGAGTAACGTTTTCTTTGTTGGACAGACGTGATATTGGATTTCCCACTTACTCATAGGGCTATGACTTGTCTAGGACAGTGAAGGGGTCAACAAACATCCACTTCAATCCTACTCATGTAGAGAATTAAAATCTTATTTACCTCATTCAATTTACATGAAGTGATCATAGAACTTATGTATATTATTAATTTTGATATATACACATATGTCTGATATATATTTTTTAGTGTGTAATAAAATCTACGGGATTGTGTAAAGATTTACAAATCAATATGGTTTTAATATATTAGTTTGGTGGAGGGAATATGATTTTAATCTAAATTATAAGAATAATTCATACATAATTTGCAATATCATGATAAAATATATTGATATTAAGAATACCCCACATATACTATGTGTGATATTACCTCTAAAGAAGCACTTTTCAAGACCTCAATAATTCAATTGTGTATTGTTGAGATTGTCACGAGTACCCTTGGATTATCCTATATAGAGAAGGAATGTTATAAGTGAATTTGGATTTTCTGAATGTTATTTTTAGGATCAGAAAGAGTTCCCGTTGATTATTATTTTCTAGATTATTCTTGTCATTTTCATTATGTTACAATATATAGGAATCCCAAACTGTTTGGATAACTAATGAATAATTTTTATTATATCCATACGATGTTTTGGATAAAGATTTTTCCGTTCAACTATCTATGACAACGAATATCTTTAATACTTATTAACTCATGATTTATTACATAAATATGCACATAATTAAATCATAAAAGGTCATAAATGTATTGTATTTGGGGTATTATCTACATAACATAAAAAATTGAACAAAATAACAAAATAAAACTACTTAAAAGCTCCAAAACATGAACTTATATTCTATGAATCATCTAAAACTACATGGGATAACTTGGCGACATACATAAGAAAGGGGTGAGCTATAATTCCCAGTAAAGGAATAAACAAAACATAATATCAAGTAATGTAATATATGTGATCCAAGTTTCATATCATGATAACATAATATGGATGAGAAACGGAATCTTCAAAAATGATAAATGAAATAGAATGAAATTATAAAGGCAACATAGGAATGTGGAAACAACATTAAAATTACATAATAAACATAAGTCAAGAATAACCACCAAGGCATCATAATATATTGTAAAATTATGATTATTGATTAGGTTTACTCAATAAACCTATAAATGGGGTCTCATTAGTGTTAATAATTACCGAATTCATTAGATTACTATCTGGGCGCACCAATCATTTTCATATCATGTACATGAATATGTATACTACAAAGATCATTAAACAAAGGATAACACTCCCTCAAATTTAATCTCACTATTAAAGAGTGTGATATATATACATGGAATTCCCCAATAATGGAAGGTATGATACCTATAGGGCAATACTCTTGAGTTAAATTAGGGTGGTTAGTTACAAAAAAAATGTATTTCATGGAAAATGGCATGATAATTTCAACAGCATAATGGGGGGTATATAAAAGTTTATGGGAAGAATTAATGAGAGTGAAATGGGTGTATCATCACATGTAAATAATAATGTTCATAAAAGGATGTTTTTTTATCATATAGCTAGCTTGAAATTTTAAAATATAGGAAATAATATAAAAGGGTTCTTGAATAAATAAGATAATAATTGGATCCCTTACATTGAGAGTGTGTTTCCAAAATATTTGAAGGATCTTATTAAGAGATTTGGGACACCTTGGGGAAGATATATATAGGGGTAAGGTAAATGTAATTTCATTCTTAAATTATTTTAACAACATTTAAAAGGTTTTTTGGGTTGGTTCATATAGAAAAAGTGAGGATTTTTCTTTATAAATTTTAAAACATGGGTTTTGGACTCTATATGATAATGTATTCAAAAAATATTGTGACATGGTTTTCTCTAATAATTTCTTCCACGGTGTATTGGATTTAATTATTTTACATATTTAATAAATTATCTCATAAAAATAATACACATAGTGATGTGGAAGTTAGTCAAGGTTACAAAGCATTGATTTTAAAATGTTAAAATATAATATTGTTATTGGAGGAATCATTAAGGGTTTATAAAATTAATAAAATAAGATGAAAAAATATTTTAATTTTATAAAATATATTTTTTGTGGAAAAAGGTTATGTAATATATTACATCACGATTTGGACCTTACGATGTCTTAATACACAACGTATTTTTATAATGTATTTAATTTAGATCAAAAAATTTGACTCAAAAAATTATGAAAAAATAACTATTGTGTAGTTTATATGTATTGATTTGAATAATAGTATTTATTTTATACAAATATTTTTTTAAGTATTATAGTTTATAAATTTAAAATAAAAATATAGATTTATTGAAAAATACATAGTTTTTTAGAATAACAATTTTCTAACCCTTTTAAAAATTATTTTTTACTTCATAAAACTATATTATCACTTATATTTAATGAAAAAAATAATAATAGTTTTTTTAAAATATAATTTTATTAAAATATCATTTAATTAATTAAAATAGTGTGTCCTTATTATCACTATACATTTCCAGAAAATACAATAAGTGTTTTTTCATATCAAAATATATTTTTATCAAACTCCTTATTTAATCTTTTGAAATGTAATATTAAATTAGATAAATATAATTTTTGTTTAATTAAAATAAAATAGAAAAATCAATACTATTAGGTTCAATATACATATCCCATTATTACACTAGAAAATTCCATAAGGGTATGGTTTGTGATGGTGATATTTTCTTGGGGGGTTCTCTATACATGGTTTGGTCCATGGTCTCGATGAGCATAAAATCTTCCCGTAAAATTGTTTGGGTTTCTATTTAGTTTTTGAATTTCATATTGGTCTTGATCAAGAAAAAATCAAACTAATGTAATATCCTTTGGGATATATGATAAATTATCTTTATAGTGTATGATCCTACTAGTTGAGTACATAACTTATTTCATCGATATCAGTTAGATTTTATCATAACCCCTAATATGCTAATGTTAATGGATTCTATACAATGTTTTTATTTTTAATTGTTGTGACTCATAATGGTATTTTAAATTTGATAAAACATATATATATTATAAATATTCAAGGTAGTGAATGTTTTTCTAAAACATCATTACTGAATAATATATTTATTTATTCAAAAGGATGGAATCTCAAATACATATATATGGGTGGTTCATTAAAATTTTCCCCATTATAAATTTCACTATTAGAATTTTCATTTCATATACTAAAATAGATTTTGATACTTATATTTCATTACCACTTCTGGTTCCCATATCACTTCCTCAAAATTTTGGTACTTCTATAACACTTTTACTAGGTGAGTTCTCTTATTTTTTAGAACTTTTTCTCTATGATCTAATATCTTCACCATTTGATCCCCATATAGACAGTCATTCTCCAATGGTTTCACCAGTAGATACAACAAATTCAGCAGTGTGGAATCAACTTTCTCAAGAGGGATACATGAGACACACCTCTTACTGAATATAGGTTATGTGGTGTTTCTAGTTGATAGGGAAACACTCTGATACAATGAAGGATCATAGAGGTGATAATGTATCTTGTAATAATCCTTTTATTCTTCCCAAACCTCAGTAACTTCTTACATGATGACATATGAAGGAACACATTTTATATATACTCAAACTCTATATCACATGGAAGATTAAATATATATATTTTCTATCATCTTTGTATAGATTTAATATGAATCTAAATGTTTAGAACCGTCTATGTCGTTTCTTAGAAAAGATGAGGTCTGATCCGCATCAGCTGTCCAAATTCAAACCAGAATGTCATAATCTGATACCTCATTCCACAAATGTAACACCCCAGGTAAATAAAGAATATGAAATTTTCAAATTTATCCATATTTTTGAATAAAATATTAATATTACTTTAAAGGGAATGCTATGCTCGATGGCGTACCCAATACGAAACAATGAATTTCATTAAAATCTTACGTTGCACTCTAATAATAAAATATTATTATTTTAAATTGTAGTTAACGCCTAGCCATTGTAATGGTGAGAATGAACCAAAATAACTAAAAAATTATTATATATGCTTGTCAAATATTTTTACATTTATCCAATAAATTTTAGAGTCTTAAAATGCAAATGAATCAAATTTTAAGCATAAATCGTCTAATATTATTTAAAAGGTCGATTAACCACCTTTTGATGGAGAACCCTTCTTAAATATACTTTTGACAATTTAATATGTTGTATTTGACAAAATTAAATCCTTATTTATAATCTGGACATCAAAATTTACTTTGTGTAAAAAAAAATTATTTTTCTGATAAAGATCATTTTTAGTTAAAATGTTGCATTTTAATTCAAAACCTCATTTTAATTTTATTTATTTATATGGATATATTATCTTTTTAATTAAGATTAAAGTGTATTTAGAATATATTTTTACCATTTAATCCAATGGTGGTCATTGAAATTCATTTCACATTGGAATTGGACTTAAACTAGTGTCAATCATTTAATAGATATTGTTTCATAAAAACACGCTATTTGTTTTGACAGTAGGAATGAATTATTAAATTAATTATTGAAACTTATATATTTTTAATTTTGTAAAATATACATAATTTTTTAATTTGGAATATAAAATATATCTTAGGGTTAATTTTAGGTATTTTTCTGAAAAACTTCAATTTTTTTGAATAGTGAAACCACTAAGTGGTAGTTAAAGAAACTGATTTTTCATTTAAATGAAACTTTACCACTTATGTGATTTGATTTTCAAAAATTAGACATAAATGGTTGTCATACGGATGTAAAATGTGGTTCAATGAGATTAAAATAATTTTTTGTGAATAGTAACTTTTATGTTTTATTAATCACGATTAAAGGTAATTAGTGTAATTTAAGGTAAAGATAATGTTATAATAATATGAAATGACCTTGAAACATGTCCTACCCATATTGGATGAGTCATGTCTGACCACGAAAATCCATGGGTCAACTTGGTGACCCCATGGAGCCACTTTGTTTGGAAAATGACATTAATAACGTTTTATTTAAAGTTAAAATTAAAATGTCACAAACATGAATTATTTTACTAAAACATTTTTTACATGGGGTTATACAAGTAATATTTTTGACTATAAATATTCTTTAGAAATATATAAATATTTCATACATCATGATATTTTTTTATAATTTTTAGACATTAAATAAAGTATTTTATTTATGACACCGTGATGATGTAGTTATTACCTCATAAATGAATGATTTAAATAAAATGAGACGATAGGGTGGAATCTAAGTCATAAACATGTCAAAAACCTATTGGATGGGTGTATTTAAAAACCTTTTCACCTTATCCTAGAAATATATCCTTTTGGGACATTTAAAATCCGAAAATCATTTTATAATAAAGTAATATGTTATAACTTTCCAAGAATGCCCCTCCTCTTCTCTTATAAAAGGCCCCCACCTCTTTCACCTTATCAACACCTCTTAAGCCTTTTGCTCGCCCAAACCCTGCCCATTTCATCTCTCCACATCCCTTTATTCATCATTTAAGCATCACCTTTGGCAGAATGCTCTTCAAGAAACCCTTTTGGTTCAAACCAAGAGGAGTTACCCGATTTAAAGGTAATGTCTTCACTTGTGTTCCTTTGTTTTATTTTGCTTCTAAAAACACATAAACTCTTTTTATTCCATTATTTTGTAAAAAAACAAGTATCGTAAATATACTAGGATATTTTTATGTGAAGGATTCGAGCTACACTTACACACACCTCTGTCTAATGGTTAAAGAACATACGATTTCTGTGGATCACGAATTACTGCCTCACAAAATGATGATTGTTCAATATTCTCTTAACGCCTTTAATGGTGGCCATTATGATGTCATTTTATTTTATATATGATATATATGGTATTTATTTTTTCCATATGCTTCTTTGTTTTATATTTCAAACATTCCTTTATGCTTTTCATTTTCCGAAAACACGATAATTTCATACGAGGAAGTGTGGACTACCGCCCCCTCAAGTGATGTGACTCGTTCATGCAATACATGGAATGTATAAAGAATAAAATTAATGAAAATATGTGACCTATAAAACATATATATTATACTGGAATTATAATATATATATATATATCTCAATTATTTTTAATTCCATTAATATGTCAAAGAAATGAAAGTAGCGTTCATGCGTACGTACGCCCTACCGTCTCCATGATCGGTGCATTTCATTTATTTTTACCTCCAAATGTTATGGAATTGTATAAAATGAATATGTACTGGATATATATGATATTTAAATCATTAATACTATTCTAGAGATGATTTAATTATAACTACATGGGCAATCATTTTCAAACAAGTTCATTTTTGACTCATGTACCAAACATCGACAAAAACGTCTGATATGAACACACATTATTAACCAATTATTATAACATTATAATATGTGATATGAACTGAATAAAAATATTCAAATGAGGAACTTAATAAATCATAAATTGACCAAAGTTTATTATTCAGTAATATAAAGATACAAACAAGATAAGTTGGACTTGAGGTAAGGGATCTTTCCCCTCTCTTTCCTTTTAAGTACACTCTTTTATGTCATTACTTTTAAGCTCATATTTATTATGTTTTGGATTTTATTTTATATTACCCTTAATTTAAATTTTTATTTTCATATGATGAGAGACCATATTTTCTCTAATCAATCCATTTTGGAAGTTTTGAGTGGCGCCGTTAGGCTGCCGAATTTTTGTAAGAGATCCAACCACTCTCTTTCTTTTTAAGTGCTCTCCTTTATGTCACTTCTTTTAAGCTCCTATTTTTTATGTTGGGGGAGGTTATTTTATATTCCTCATGCTGTAAATTTTATTTTAATATGATGAGAGACACTATTTGATCTCATCAATCCATTTTTGGACGTTTTAAGTGGCACTGTTAGGCTGCCGAGTTTTTGTAAGGTATTTTTCATCTCACTTTTATTCCTGTGAGATTTATGCTACATTTTCCACCATTACCTTTGAGTGGTATATGTACTAGACATTATTCTACTCTTTTTGTAATATACTTTTGTTTATGATTATTTACATCAATGTTGTATTGTCATTCTCTCATGGGGTGTATGTTTTGAAAGATACCCAAGTCGGTAAGGGAACCTTTCACCCTCCTCTTTTTAAAAGAGTTATTTTGTAGGGTATTTTAATTTAAATATTGTAATGTTGGTATATTTTCATCTATATCCTTATTGATGTAAATTTTATGTCCAATTGATGAGATACCTTTTATCTCTCATAAACTCATTTTCTGAATTTTGAAGTGACATCATTAGGGTATTGAATTTTTGCAAGGGAACTTCTTAAACCAATTTTGATTCTTTGGGATAAACTTTTACTCCTTCAATATGTCATTCTATGAATATGTGTGAATGAACTATGATTTTTTTACACTTAATACCCACTTATATTTGGTGTATTAGTTTTTCACACATAATTATGTAATTGATTTATCCTTAATCCAAGGATACAGTCTTTGTAAGAGACTTCGTCTCAACCTCCATTCATTGAGGAATATTTTGTTTTATACACAACTTTCTTTTATACTTTGTATAAACCCCTTTGACATTTACTCTTATTCAGAAGGAATTGTTTTTTTTATGAAGCGTTTTACTAAACGACAAAAGGAATGTTGTTTTCTCGTACGTATGCGGGGACAACGACTTCTCCGCCGCCGTGACCATTATTTGAGTTTCGGTTTCCTCTACATGCCATAACCAAACATTTTTTTAAAATGAAAAATAAATACCACGTATTAATTTACTTTTATTTTGATATTGAAAATGGTTTTCATAATGTTTTTATTATATTAATGTGTTGTATTGATATCTTGTGATTGAAATGTGCAAATGTTATGTTTCCTTTATGCATGTTTTACGTGATACGATTATGTTATGGTTCTTGGGCATTGTTATGAACACGGGTGGTTCCGTGATAAACTAAGGGCAGGTGAGCCCGATATAGCTCTCCAATGCATTGGGTAACGCAAAGGGGTTAACCGCTACGGTTTCTCTGAAGAGGTTTAGGGAATATACTGTGATGGGTATTCCAAACGTAACCATGAGGGTTACTCCCTACATAATGATGATATGAATGCCTCAAGTTACCTTTATGCCTTATGATTTCTATTGAGTTATTCATAAATCTTATGATTTCATGAGTTATGTTAAATTGCTTATGTTTTTTGAGTAAGGTACGATTTCATTGATTCTTATATATACATGGACTGATGTTTTCTTTCCGTATTTTCATAACCCTTACTAAGCTTTTTATGCTCATCCCAAGTTTTTGAAATTTTTTCACAAGACATAAAGTTGAATAGGGTCAAGGATGGGATCAAGGAAATGTCAGGCATTTTAAAACAGGGAACTTGACATGAGTCATTTGTTCAAGAGTTTTTATTTTTGTGAAAAAAATGGAAGCTGAGTAGATGTGTCTACATTGTAATCATTGAGATTTAATAGTTATGTCATAATTCTCTAAAACTATAATCCTAAAAATATCCTCAATGTGAATTATTCATTTAATTCAATAATAAGTACTGTTTAAGTCTGGGTCCTTACAGTTGGTATCAGAGGATGGTTTTGATAACTTTAGAGGTTAGAGTCTTAAGTGAAAAGTTGTGTATAACCACAATGGTTATTATATTAGATAGAGTCATTGTTATTTTTGAATGTTAAAATGAGTTTGAGATAACTTGGATAAGTATATATTTTTGTTAACCTTCCTCTTTAGTACATAATGATTTTGTTGATGTAGTCACACTGACATTTCTGGTTTTAGTAAATTGATGGATCTAGCAGACACCAAAGTGACAATGGGTTTGAAAGAAACTGTGGTGGTTCTCTGATTAAGAGACTGGATGAAATGGGGGATTCAATGAGAAATATCGTGGTTATTCTAAACCAACTATCAAAAGTCATGATCAACCACTTGAACCTTGGTGAGTTCTCTAATGCATCATGTAAGAGAGAACCAAATCGACATGGAAGTTCCAGAAATAATTATAAAGGTAACCATTAGGGTTTATATGATCCGTACTTTTGAGGTAATTATGGGTTACAATACGTTATAACGGAATATGAACTAAATGAGATAAACATGAGGTTAAATTATATTATGGTTATTTTTGATGATTTTATCTCATTTTGTGGAATATTTTAATAATTATATAGTTATGGAATAAAGACAACACGCAGACCGTGTGACAACCCGTCACATCGGACAAAGCTGCAGAAATCAAACCCACAACCAAAGTGTGACAGGTATTTATCACCTACCACTGGACTACGTGAAGTCTCTGGTTAGTTTGACTAATTTTTTTTTAGTTAGATGAATTTAGGAATAAAGAGTAAGTTGATTTTGGGTTATATATGGAAATTATTAACCTATCATGGAGGGTGTGTGATTAGGTTAATTACTTTTCAGCATGAGACATTAAGAGTAACTGATGTTATTTATAGACAAATGTTACGGTTTATCTTGGAAGACTATGTGATTAAAACCATAAAATATTTGGGTTTCAATCTTAGATTTGATTACTTTGAAGAATTTTATGGATAGATGTTTATTGAATGGTATTTTATGATCTTTGGGTATTGTTTGAAAAATTTTGGAGATTAAGAATATATTTTTTTATAAAGGATTATCCTTTTTGTGTATTATCTGATCTCATACTAACCTTTTTGGTTTTAGTTTTGGTTAAGGTATAAAGACATGGGATGTATATATTTCTCTTTTGGGGAATAGGTGATTCTCTAGAAGTTGATTATAGTACTCTTAATGTGAACAAGTCTTCCTAAATAATCATCTTTTAGAGAAAATATGAGTTTGATTAAGGAATCTAGTAGATGTTGAAAGTCTATGTGACAATTATGTTTCATTATGATTTAGTTCAGCTCAAATATAAATTCCTCAATTAAGTGTAACTTAAAACAAAAATGTTGTCTGTTAACTTTTCCTACTGGGGAATTGAATACTGTTTAACCCATCACATGTTTGAGATTTTCATGTGGTTAACTTTCTTCTAGACATGTTTACTATCACTCTCCATCAGAACATGACCCTTTTTTTTCATCCATATCCATATTTTCATACTTGGAATCCTAGTATTGGTTGACTTGGGTGACATTTTTACTCCTCTCCCATTCTTTTAAAGTGATAGTTTTACTGACTCTTTTTTCTGATGTGGGATTTCCAATGAAGTTTTCAAGCCCAATTTTAAAATTGTGAGGACGCAATTCCCAAAAGGGGGGAAGGATGTAACACCCCGTGTAAATAAATAATATGACATTTTCATATTTATCCATATATTTTAATAAAATATTAATATTACTTTAAAGGGAATGATATGCTCGATGGCGTACCCAATACGCAAAAACTAGTTTCTTTGAAATCTTACATTGCACTCTAATAATAAAATAATATTATTTTAAATGGTAGTTAACGCCTAGCTGTTGTAATGGAGGTAATTAATGGAACTAACTAAAAAATTATTATATATGTTTGTCAAATATTTTTACTTTTATCAAATAAATGATAGAGGCTTAAAATGCAAATGAATCCAATTTTAAGCATAAATCTTTTAATATTATTTAAAAGGTCGATTAACTGCCTTTTGATGGAGAACCCTTTTAAATATAATTTTGAAAATTTTATATGTTTTATTTGAAAAAATAAAATCCTTCTTAAGAATCTGGACAACAAAATTTACTTTGTGAAATTTTTTTTATTTTTCTGATAAAGATCATTTTTAGTGAAAATGTTGCATTTTAATTCAAAACCTCCTTTTAATATGATTTATTTATATGAATATATTATATTTTTAATTTATATTAAAGTTTATTTAGAATATATTTTTACCATTTAATCCAATGGTGGTCATTGGAATTAATTTCACTTTGGAATTGGACTTAAACTGGTGTCAATCTTTTAATAGATATTGTTTCTTAAAAACACGCTATTTGTTTTGCTAGTGGGAATGAATTATTAAATTAATTATTGCAACTTATATATTTTTAATTTTTTAAAATTGACATCATTTTTGAATTCGGAATATCAAATATATCTTAGGGTGAATTTTTGGTATTTTTCTTAAAAACTTCAATTTTTGATGAATAGTGAAACCACTAAGTGGTAGTTAAAGAAAATGAATTTTCATTTAAATGAAACATTACTACTTTTGTGATTTGATTTTCAAAAATTCTACATATATGGTTTTCATTAGGAAGTAAAATTTGGTTCAATGAGATTAAAATAATTTTTTGGTGAATAGTAACTTTTATGTTTTATTAATCGTGATTAAAGGTAATTAGTGTAATTTAAGGTAAAGATAATGTTATAATAATATGAAATTACATTGACACATGTCCTACCATTATTGGATGAGTCATGTCCGAACACTAAAATCCATGGGTCAACTTGGGGACCCCATGGATCCACTTTTGTTAGAAAATGACATTAATAACTTTTTATTTAAAGTCAAAATGAAAATGTCACAAACATGAATTGTTTTACTAAAAGAATTTTTACATGGAGTTATACGATTCATATTTTTTACTATAAATATTCATTAGAAATATAAAAAGATTTAATACATCATGATATATTTTTTATAATTTTTAGACATTAAATAAATTATTTTATTTATGACACCGTGATGATGTAGTTATTACCTCACAAATGAACGATTTAAATAAAATTCGAAGATTGGGTGAAATATAAGTCTTACACTTGTCACAAACCTATTGTATGGGTGGATTTTGAAACCTTATCACCTTATCCTAGAAATATATTCTTTTTTAACCTTTAAAATCCAAAAATCATTTTATAATAATATAATATTTTATAACTTTCCAAGAGTGCCCCTCCTCTTCTCTTATAAAAGGCCCCCACCTCTACCACCTTACCCACACCTCTCAAGCCTTTGGATCGGCCAACCCCTGCCTATTTAATCACTCCACATCCCTATCTTCATCATTTAAGCCTCATCTTTGGCAGAATGATCTTCAAGAAACCCTTTTGGTTCAAACCAAGAGGAGTTACCAGATTTAAAGGTAATGTCTTCACTTGTGTCCTTTTGTTTTATTTTGATTCTACAAACCCCTAAACTCTTTTTATTTAATTATTTTGTAACAACACCAGTATCTTCAATATAATAGGATTTTTTATGTGAATTATTTGAGCTACACTTACACACACCTTTGTCTAATGGTTAAAGAACATACTGTTTCTTTGTGACTCACAAAATGATGATTGTTCAATCTTCTCTTAACACCTTTCATGGTGGCCATTATGATGTCACTATATTTTATATATGATATATATGTTATTTATTTTTTCCATATGCTTCTCTATTTTATATTTAAAATGTACCTTTATTCTTTGCATGTTCTGTAAATGCGATAATTTCATACAAGTGTGGACTACTGCACCTGCAAGTGATGTGACTCGTTCATGCAATACATGGAATGTATAAAGAATTAAATTAATGAAAATATGTGACCTATAAAACATATATATTATACTGGAATTATAATATATATATATATATATCTCTCAATTATTTTTAATTCCATTAATATGTCAAAGAATTGAAATTAGCGTTTATGCGTACGTACGGCCTACCGTCTCCATGAACGGTGAATTTCATTTATTTTTATCTCAAAATGATATGGAATATTATAAATTGAATATGTACTGGATATATATGATATTTAAATCATTAATACTATTCTAGAGATTATTTACTTATAACTACGTGGACAATCATTTTCAAACATGTTCATTTTTGACTCATGTACCAAAAATCGACAAAAACGTCTGATATGAAAGTAAATTGTTAACCAATTATTATAAACTTATAATATGTGATATGAACTGACTAATAGTATTCAAAGGAGGAACTTAAGCTATTATAAATTGACCAAAGTTTATTATTCAAGAATATAATGATACAAACAAAACAAGTCGGACTTGAGGTAAGGGATCCTACCCCTCTCTTTCTTTTTAAGTACACTCTTTTATGTCATTCCTTTTAAGCTCATCTTTCTTATGTTTGGGATGTTCTTTTATATTACTATTACTGTAATTTTTTATGTTCATATGATTAGAGACCATATTTTATCTCATCAATCCATTTTGGATGTTTTGAGTGGCGTCGTTAGGCTGTTGAATTTTCGTAAGAGATCCAACCTCTCTCTTTATTTTTAAGTACTCTCCTTTATGTCACTTATTTTAAGATCCAATTTTTTATGTTGGGGGATGTTCTTCTATATTTCTCTTGCATTATATTTTATGTTTATATGATGAGAGACCCTATTTAATCTCATCAATCCATTTTTTTAAGTTTTAAGTGGTGTCGTTAGGCTGCCGAGTTTTCATAAGGGATTTTTCTTCTCACTTTTATTCCTATGAGATTTATGCTACATTTTCCACCATTTCCTTTGAGTGGTATATGTACTGCCCATTATTCTACTCTTTTTTTAATATACTTTCGTTTATGAGTATTTACATCAATGTTGTATTGTCATTCTTTCATGGGGTGTATGTTTTGAAAGATACCCAAGTAGGTAAGGGAACCTTTCACCCTCCTATTTTTAAAAGACTTCTTTTGTCGGGTCTTTTAATTTAAATATTGTAATGCTGGGATATGTTCTTCTATATCCTTATTGATGTAAATTTTATGTCCAAGTGAGGAGATACCCTTTTTATCTCTCATCAACTCATTTTCTGAATTTTGAAGTGACGCCGTTAGGCAGTTGAATTTTTGCAAGGGAACTTCTTAACCCAATTTTGATTCTTTTTGATAAACTTGTACTCCTTGAATATGTCGTTCTTTGAATATGTGTGAATGACCTATTATTTTTTTACACTTAATATCCACTTATATTTTGTGTATTCGTATGTCACACATAATTAGGTAATTAATTTTTCCTTAATCCAAGGATACCATCTTTTTAAGGGACTTCGTCCCAATCTCCATTCATTGAGGTATATTATGTTTTATACACAACTTTCTCTTATACAGTGTATAAACCCCTTTGATTTCTATGCTTATTCAAAAGGAATCTTTTTTTACAAAGCATTTTACTAAACGACAAAAGGAATGTTTTTTTGTCGTACGTATGCGGGGACAACGACTTCTCCGCCGCCGTGACCATTATTTGAGTTTCGGCTTCCTCTACAATCCATAACCAAATATTTTTTGAAAATGAAAAATAAAAACCATGTATTACTTTTATTTTATTTTGGTATTGAAAATGGTTTTCATAATGTTTTTATTATATCAATGTGTTGTATTGATATCTTGTGATTGAAATGTGGAAATTTTATGTTTCCATTATGCATGTTTTATGTGATACGATTATGTTATGGTTTTTGGGAATTGTTATGAAGATGGGTGGTTCCGTGATAATCTAAGGGAGGGTGAACCTGATATAGCTCTCTAATGCATTGGGTAATGTGAAGGGGTTAAACGCTATGGTTTCTCTGAATAGATTTAGGGAATATATTGTGATGGGTATTCCAAACGTAACTATCAGGGTTACTCCCTACGTAAGAATGATATGAATGCCTCAAATTACCTTTATGCCTTATTATTTATATTGAGTTATGCATAAATCTTATGATTTCATGAGGTATGTTAAATTTCTTATGTTTTATGAGTAATGTATGATTTCATTGATTCTTATGTATACATGGACTGATGTTTTCTTTTCGTACTGTTATAACACTTACTGATCTTTTTATGCTCATCCCAAGTTTTTGAAATGTTTTCACATGACATAAAGTTGAATAGGGTCAGGGATGGGATCAAGGAAATGTCAGGCTGTCTAAAACAAGGAACTAGACATGACTCTTTTGTTCAAGAGTTTTTATTTTTGTGAAGAAAAATGGAAGCTGATTAGATGTGTCTACATTGTAATATTTGAGATGTAATAGTTATGTCCTAATTCTATAAAACTCTAAACCTGAAAAGATCTTCAATGTGAATTATTCATTTAATTCAATAATAAGTAATTTTTAAGGCCAGGTCCTTACACTAAATATCCTCATATATTTTCATTTAGATGTAATAATATATATTTTTTAATATAAGAACTTCGCTATGCGAAGGTGTTGGTCCCATCATCCTTGGAATTCCATTGAATGTGATCTCATCATATCTTCCAGAGTTTGAATGGTCCTTTCAAAAAGACCAAATTTCAATAGGTTATAAGTAGTTTTGATGCTCATTTATATATTAAACTCTTTATAAATACTTTTCTATTACCTCTAGGTAAACCTTCAATCTCAATTAGATATAATTGAGAGTGGAAATCCATGAACTCTTACCACTTTTTCTTATGTATATCTTGGAGAGTTTGTAATGAGGAAATTTTTCCTTGATAGATACAAAATATGGTGAATTAGTGTAGATATTTACTACCACCCAGATGGAATTATTTTATTTAGGGTTCCTTTAGAGTCCTACAAAAAAAATCCATGATTATGTTTTCCCATTTCCATACTTGTATACGAAATGTTTGCATCATTTGCTTAGAATTTTTTTGTTCCACCTTGACTTGTTAACATACCATGAATTGAGATACAAACTCCATAGTCTTCCTCTTCATGTTATCCCATATAATTTTTTCCCAAATTTCAATACATATTATTATTTCCTAGATGTCTAGAAGAGGATCATCTATTGATATCATCAATAAGTTCCCACTTTTGTTCTAGTTTTTATAGAAAACATATTTGTGTTCCAAACCATATAACTCTATCATCATCAATGTTGAACTCCAAATAATTCCCTACAATTTTTATACCACCTTACTATGCTTATAAACCTCTTTGATCTTATCAAGAATGGATGGATGGATGTTATTTTAAAAAGGTAGGATGAAGATCCTTTTATTATTATTATATCCAACCTTTTAATGTCTACTATGTTTCGATCCCTTGAAATCCTCATCATGCATGGAGTTTTTGGATACATTATACTTAGATAACTTTTCACTTTTATACTTTACCAATATAGTAATGGATTCAAAAAATTAAATCCCTGATAAACTATACCCTCCTCCATTGCCGCATGTAAATATCCTTTTTGTGAATATATACTTGAGGATTTTATGTTCTGTGTATATGTGACACATCTATATGTAGAGATAATTCCAATGTATATATAATTTAAATATCATCGAGAAATATTCCTGATCTTGAGTTGGGTAGATCTTCTCATGCTTATTTAATTCTTGAGAGGCATAAGTTGTCACTTTTTAATCTTGCATGAGTACACAACCCAAGACATTTTTGGATGCATCACTATAGATCACAAATCATTTTGCATTGGTGGGTAATGTGAGCGTGGGTGTAGTGATTATCCTCTTATCGAACTCTTTAAAAAACTACTCTTATTTAACATTCTAGAAAAATATGGCTCATTTCCATGTAATCTCTGTACGGTGGATCCAAAATCCTGAGAACTTACACACAAATCAATGATAGTACATCGCTAATCCAAGTAAACATCATATTTCTATTATAGATGTTGTCCTTGGACTTCATTTATTTTTTACTCTATTTTTGAAGTATCTACAGATATCCCTTTTGTGTTGATAACATGCCCCATGAAATTTTCTTTCTCCAATAAATCCCCACATTTACTTATCTTATCAAATAAAATTTCCTTTCATAATTTCTTTATTGCAGAACTCAAATTCTTCTTATGTTTCTATTTTTATTTAGAGTAGATAAGAAAACCATCTATAATTACTACAAAAAAACATGTTAGGGTAATCCCCAATGACTCTATTGATCATGTATTTGAAGATTTATATAGAGTTAATATGTCTAAATGGATTCATAATGAACACATATTGCATGTACCTAGTAAAAAATGTAGTGTTGGGGGTATACTCCTTCACATTTACTTAATAATATCAAAATTGTAGATCTATCTTAGAGAAATATTGGGCTTCTCGTAGCTGATAAGACAAGTCATAATTCTATGGTAGAATACAATTTTTCTTAATTATGCTCCTTTTTTCTCATCATAATAAATTCAAAGGAACATTGACCCATCTTTATTGTGGAAGAAGAAGAACGGTTCACCTAATGGTAAACACATAGTTGTGTGAACCCTTTATCCATATATTGATATATTTTATACTTTGGCTCCTTAGGTTCAACAATAACAATTATATATGGATTTTTTGATGTTGGTTAATCTTATTGTATAAGTTTCATTGAAAATTAGACCACTCGGCTAGGAGGAGGACCATGTAATTCCTTAGAAAACACATTAGTTTATTCCCTCACAATGAGAATGCCTTAAAGGTTTATGTTTTCATTAGTCTCAATCATTTGATCTAAATACACTTTCTCACAAGTAAATATTATCGATTATTGATAAATTTGTACTAATGGGGATTCATCCCCTATTCACTTGAATAGACTAAGATAGTGTTTCACGGTATGGAGGGCGATTTCTTTCTCTCAAGAATTTGTGATATCTCTATATATGGAAAGCTAATATATGATAATAGTATCAAAGAATTACAAAATAGAATGATTCCCAAGGTTCACTTGAAGGTTCAACCAACAAATTCTGATAGGGTAGGAGTTATATATGTGGGATTTAATAATTTCACCACATTCCATTTTCACTGAAAACTCTACTTCCATGCTTGGTGGTGGTGTCTAAAATTTTTTACTAGACTTTTAATATATGAAATAATGTGTATAATTAGATTCAGAAATTATTATCTCTATCATGGAATGAATAACTAATTTTCGTGTCACGTCTTTTTTGTTAGGATCCACTTTATCAGTTTTGTTGGCATTAGTCATCCCTTGAATCATTGTAGGTTTTGGGCAGTAATTGTCTACGAAGAACCTTGTCTTAGGGAATTTTCATGGATAATTCCTATATTACTTTAAATTGAACCATTTTACTAATAGATATAGGTTTACTAAATCATTTTATTCTTTAATTAAATTGGTGGGGATTTCCTATTAGTAATTGCTAGCCAAGTACCCTACATTTTCATACCTGAAGCATTCATTCATCATCCTTAGGAATTTATGGGATTTTTCTTCCAAATCATTTAATAATGGCATATTGGGATTTCCTTCCACTATAATATTTCTTCATCATACCACCATAATGAAAAACTATTTTCAACTTCTTATCCTCATGAAAACCATGAGACTTGATGATCGTCATTTCATATTTGAGGGAATATTAGGAAATTTCTTTATAACTGTAGAAGTACCAAATGGGTATGTATTTTTTAAACTCTAATTCATCCCAAAAAATAAGTGATCAACTATACTTTTGGGTGTATTGAAAAATATGGACATGTATTGTGAAAGTCTTGTGAAATTTACCTCATATATATGGATGGAGTCATAACCCTTTTTCTTGAGTATAAATAAGTCCCACTCCATTTTAATTTGAATAGTGTGAGGAAAATAGTTTTCAAAAATAATTCCATAATTCCTTCCACTCTATATCTTTGATCCTATCCTTGAGGTTCTTATTTTTGACCAACTTCCACCCTTGATCTAATTCTCCGTCTATGTGATAAACATATAGTATTAACTTATCTTCTTTAGAGCATTGAAGTATGAAAAATATATTCCAACAAAATTTGAACCACTTTTTCATTATTAATGGATTATAAGATCCATTTAATGTAGGCGGCCTTTTCATATAATGGTCTCTATTGAAACATGTTATTTCCTAGTTGGATTTGGAGATTCCTTTTGATGTTTTTCCTATTTAAAAAATGAGTTAGTTGTGAAACTATTTTCTTAAAAGATTCAATTCGTGATCACACTTTGTAGGGAATCCTATTTGGGTAGTCAACACATTTCCCCTCACACTGTTTATTGAGTATATTCCTCCTATTTCCATCCATTTACCAGAATATTTTAAATTTATGGTTGGTAGTTATTAAATTGTTAAACACATAGAAGGAAAACATTAAAAATCAAAGGGATAAATCATCAATGACATATATTACATAACCTATGAATTACTAAGCCTTAATCTATGTTATAAATGATCTATTTACAAAAGTAAAATCTTAAGGGATTTCCCCCCATAATAATGGTTTGTAAGGCGATTTTGGATTTTTAAAAAATATATAACTCGAGAGTTCCAAACCATGTGTGCATTAAGGAACTTGCTTATGCACTAGGAAATGATAAATTTTAGCT
The DNA here is from genome assembly GCA_963277665.1 of Viscum album. Taxonomy (NCBI): domain Eukaryota; kingdom Viridiplantae; phylum Streptophyta; class Magnoliopsida; order Santalales; family Viscaceae; genus Viscum; species Viscum album. The sequence goes on from OY728139.1 coordinate 701,968,205, forward strand.
CAATGTTCCATTTTTGAGGATATTACCTCTTTGTACATCTGTGTCAGTATCCACTTGTAGTACCTTTATACTATATATTTTTTTAGAAACCAATTTCTCTATAAAATAAAAAATTTATGGATGTTTTATAATGTCTAGTCTTATCCATGTGTATTTTTTTATATCTTTCTAATCCAAACCCCAAAAATAAGTATCCTCTATATGATACCAAATATGAAAGCCTATATATATAATATAGCTCAATTCAAGATTTTTTGCATATAGGTACACATAATAAAATCCCAAAATATCATCAAGCATGGTTTATTTGGATAATTAGGTACATAACATATCAAAATGCAATATAAATATAAAAAATATTTAAAATCTCTAAAATATGCTCATATATTCGTTAGATCATCTAAAACTGCAAGGTATAACCTATAGATATACATAATAATGGGCTTATCTATAATATCTAGTAAGGGAAAAAATTGTTAAACCATTAGATGTGATAAAATAAGAATATTAAGGTTACATAATGTAGTTGATAAATGTAATCTTGAACAATGAATCCTGATATATCCTTCTAATATAAAGTCAACATATGAATATGGTGAAAATATTAAACATCGAATCATAATCATAGGTTACGGAAAACCACCCTGAAATTATAAAATTACTGAAAAATTACTATAACTAATTAATAATATTCCCTAACCCCATAAATGACATCTCATGGCACTAAAACAATACCCAATGAATTGGAGCACTATTTGGGTTACCCAAACATTTTCATATCATGTGCAGGAATATGTGTTCCACATAGATCATTCAAAATAGGATCATATTTCATAACATTTAATATCATGATTAAGGATTTTAGGATAATTTAATTTAATTATCAAACAAATTAATGATACGTATATCTAGGATAATACTCTTGACTGAAAATAAGGATGAGTATTCACAACAAAAAACTTTTCCAAGAAAAAATCGCATAATAATTTTGGTAGCATAATGGGGGTATGTAAAGGTACATTGGGGGGATTAATGAGAGTGAAATGGGTCTATCCTCACTTTTAAACCATAAATTATGTAATAGGTATTTTTTAAATCATATCACAACTTGATAAATTTCAAACCAAAAGGAATAATTTAATTAAGGTTCTTGAATAAAGAGAAAAATCAAATGATCCCTTACCTTGAGAGTTTGTTTTCAGAAGATTCAGAGGAGATTTTTAAAAGATTGGGCACACCTTAGAATGGATATTGAGAGGTATTTTCATATTAATTTCATGATCCAATGGGTTTTAGTGAAGATAAATGGTAGTTTGTGTGGGTTTATATATTAAAAGGGAGAAGAGTTTTTATTAATTTATAGACATAGGTTTTTGATAATATATGACAATGCAATCAAACTACAATCCTTTCCATGGCTTTTTGCAACAGAACTAATAAAATTTAATGGTTATACTTATTATAATTTTTTAAGAACTGAAATAATTAAAATAATTTCTCTGCTGATGTGTAAGTGAGTCATGCTTACAAATATTAGATTTTAAAACCATAGTATATAATATAGATCTTGGAGGATTCATTAAGAGTATATAAAATAATAAAATAACATAAAAACACAATAAATTAAATCGGAAATATATATTTGGTCGTGTATAATTTTCATTGAATATATAACATCACTTTTGGGTTATTATAATGTCGTAATACACACTATGTCATTATATTGTATTTAATTTTGACCCAAAAATATTTTTTTCTCCTAAAATTATGTAAACCACCCTATTATCTAAAATCTATGTGTTTATTTTAGAAATTATATCTATTTTATCCAAAAAAAAAATTTGTGTAAAAAAATATAATTTTAAATCTTAAATACACATTTATTTAAAATACTTTTTTTATGATAATATTTTTTTGGCACATATAAAAATCAGTTTTGACTTATTAAATTTAAATTTATATTTATATTTTTCAAATATTATTTAATAATAATATTTTATTAAAATATCAATGATTTAAAAAATTATTGAAATCATTAAATTAGTGTTAATTGATTGAAACTATGGATTCCCTAAAAATAAAATTTGTGTTTAATCATATCAAAATATAATTTTTATCAAACTCATTATTTAATAATTAAAAAAGTAATATTAAAAAGGGGTGAATATAATCATTTTTTAAAGAAAATATAAAAAACATACTATTATGTTTTATTTACTTATACATTTATTAAATTAGTGAATTTTCTAAGGGTAAGGTGGGTGATGGTGGGATTTTCATGGGGTTGTTTAAGGTACATGGTTTTGGCCATGATCTGGATGATCTTGAACATCTCTTGTAAAAGGTTTTGTTCCTGATTTAGTTTTTGAGTCTTGGATTGGTCTTGATCTTGTGAAAATACCATTGATGTTATATCCCTCAGACACTCTGATAATTTGTCTTCATAGGATATGATCTTACTAGTTGATAACATCATTTCTTTTGACTTTTTCAATTGGACTTTATCATAGATCTTAATATAGTAATATTAATGGTCATTTTACAATAGTTATATTATCTATGGTTGTTATGCATAATGGTTTTTTTAAATTTTAAGGTTCATATTACTATGAACAAAATATAATATAGTTGAACTATTTTCTATAACATCATTACTTAATAATGTATTTATTTATTCCAAATGATGGAATTTTATTTATAATAGTTTGGTTCGTGACACTATCCATGTGTCATATATGATATGTTTAAAAAAATTGAATAGATATAGTTATTGATTATTTACATGATAATTGGTTTGAGACATGTAAAAATATGGATCTTGTCCAGCCAATGTATATGATTTTTTTTAAAAAATCATTTATCATTTTAGTGGGAGCCCATTTAATAAAAGTTATTATTAAATGATAATAAGATATAGTACTCATATGGTAAAATATTCAATTATAGATGAATTTAATCATCCTCAAAAAACAAAATTGAGATTAAACCTTGGAAGATTAACCTTATGATATGTAAATCTTAAGACTACAAACTTAAGAAAAGTTCATATGAAAATTTTGTAATTTAAGAGATGTTCTTAAGGAAAATTCCATGTGTCTGAATCAATCCTTACTGAGTAATCAAGTGTTACAATTTTTCAAAAAAAAGTATTTAGATACTTATGGTGGAAAAATGATTTACTCATGTTTTCAAAAACATTATATGCATAGTTACTGAATGAATATTTTTTTCCACTCATGTACTCAATATGGTTGGGTGCGTAAATTATTAAAGGAATCTTACTCTCATATACTCAATATGATTGTGTATGTGAAAAGGTATTCTATTTAGTTGAATATCTTTATGAATAAGTGGTACTGCATATTTCCATAATTATTACTTGGTTTTATCAATAAATATTATTATTATGGAAGATATATGATGTCAACTTTAAAATTTAAAATAATTGAAAATATAAATAAAGGTATGCATATTTGAATGTATTTAATTTTAGAGACTGAATATCATGTACATTAGATAGATCGAAGGTATTTTTTCATTCATAATAGGGATAAAATATTATATGTTTTGTATCTTCATAAAATTTATCTTATGTGATATCAAAAGTTTTTCAATAAAAGAAATTGGTGAAAAAATCTGAGAAGATTAATTACACACACATAGTTTTGATATGTTTGATTCATTAAATTTCTTCAAGGGTAGATTAAAAATGGTTTCTTCATGTTGAGGAATTCATTATATTTTTATTTATAGAATTGTTCCATCAATATTAATGAATTGAATAATAGTTTACCACATATTCTCAAATAGTTTAGGATAACTGGTCAAGACATATGATGTCTAGAAACTAGTGATGTGTTGGCAGTTCTAATAGGAAAAAATAAAAACCAAATGAAAATTTGGTCAAAAATTTCAATAATGATTCTTAAAGAAGCCACTAAAAGACTTTAAAATTTATAATTTGCAAGATGTTTGACTAATAATTCCAAATAATAGGGTTACCCATAATACCATAAAGATTTCAGAAATATGCTTGGAATTTCCATGTCTAGTAGGAATATTTTAGAAATTAATTACTTGATTTTTAAAGGTATGTTATATCGAATGTAATATAATTTCTTTTAAATATATACGAGTTCAAAATAAAATTAATAATTGTTTTTTATTTTAGTTTATATTCATGTGATGAATATAATAGTTAAAACATCAAGTATTTATATGGAAAGGTTTTTATAAAGAACAAATTAATCTCCATTAAAATGATGTGTGTCTTCACCAAATTTCTCATACATGATAATGGAATTTGTTTGACAAAGAAATTTTTTTTGAAAAAGTTATGAGATGATTAAATTTATACACATGTTTTAATATTCATTAATTTCTATAACTTGTTCTAATAAAAAGATATAGATAAAATTATTTTATTATGGAAAATGTGTTTAACCACATATTTGATATATTATTATAGAATTTTTCCCAACCATCCATTATTTGTATAATTTTAGAAATTCAACTTTTTTAAAATAAAATTTTCTAAAAACATATAATATCTTATATAACATGAAAATAATATTCTATTTTTAAAATTTTCCTACAAAAAATAAGTGTTTTTTCTTAAACACAAATTATCATATGTTGCATCTTAGAAAAATATTATGAAAAAATACTTCTTTGAAGTAGATACTAGAAGTATGTTTTGGGTTTATAGAATAATGAATTAATAACTAAAATATTACACCTGTATATGTTTAATGTGAATTTTACATAATATCCTACAATATTTTTGAATGTATTTGAAAATAATACTGTAATATGTTAAATTATTTTAAGGGAAAAGTATGATAGATTAGAGTTCTATGAATAATGTTGATTATGTTCTTATAAAGAGTTTGTTGGGCCAAAATCCCTCAAGGTATCATTGTAGTATTTTTGGGCTGATTGTGTTTGTTCACAATGTAGGTTTCCATGGTGAATTGTCAAGTTCCAGAGATGTTGTTGACAATCCAAGTTGACGGTAATGCTTCACGATTACGTTAAGCTTCGTGAATGGAAGAGTTGAAGAGAATTACAGCAGGGAAGAGATTTGTGAGTGCAGCTTCATGGAAAAGGTGAGAAGGGAATGACGAGATGCTCCATTATTACAACGAGAATAGCTATCCGAAAAATTTCATGGTGCTTTGCGATTTTTAAGGAATTTCGGCAGGAACATCGGAGCCTCAAGATTTTTGATGAGGTGGTGTTGACTTCGTATGGAAGGTTCAAGGGTCGGTGGAATCACCTATAAATATACCTTGATCCCCTCAGGAGAATTAGAGAGTTTTTAAGAAAATATTATGCTCTCTGCTCAGGAATGTGGTTCACAAAGGCTATGTGCTTTGCGAAGGAAGATCTTTGAGGAGGCTAATATAGCTCTACGAATGTTGCGAGCCCCACATTGGCTCAGTTATCTTCATGAGGGAATTAACTCTATGACAACTTTAGCTTCGAGGTGTCTAATCTAGCTCAGTGAAAGTTGTGATCACCGTGTTGGCTCAGGGAGCTTCGTGAGGGAATTCGCTCTGCAATGACTTGAGCTTCGCAGGAGTGCGTCACGGGAGTTCTTCGTGAAAAGGAAGGAGCTTCGCAAAGGCTTGTTTGAGCTACATGAAATTGGGAGCCTCACGAAGTAGGGTGCTTTATAAAGGTATTTCCAAAGTAATTTCCTATTGTTCAGTGTCAATGGGGTATTCATCAGTAGAAGAACTTTGGACCTAAATAGATCATCTACATACAGTGGAGGATGCATTCATTAGTGGTAATAAACTGACCTACAGGTCTATAAACTGTGAGTGGATCTTCTGAAGAATCAGTGAGCTCACTTTAGTTGTGAGAGCAGTGAGTTCTCAAATTTTGAGTGTTTGTAAACCAGGAGGGACAGTGAGTCCACTTTGAACTTGTAAATAATAGTGCACTTTAAGTGGAATTGGTATATCGGCACACTATCGGTGTATGATCCTTGGATGTAGCCCAGTGAGGGTGAAGCAAGTAAAACTCGTTGTGTCTTGTGCATGCTTTATGGTTTATTCATACTCTATATCAAGAAAAAGAGAGAATAGGGTTTTGTCTATAAGATAAACAAGATAAAAAAGGGGCAGTTGTTTTAATTTGTCATACAATGATTCACCCCCCCCCCCCTCTCAGAGTATCTATCCTAGTGTACCTAACAGAGTTCTCACTAAACAAAATAATTTTACAAATATAACATTTTATGTTGTGAAGTTATGTCGTTTGAATATATTAAATTAATTGAAAAATTTGGAATATTATTCCCAATGCTCAACAATATTTAAACATTCTTTATTTGAGTTTGTTACTAAAACATTTGTGGGTGTGTTTTATTAGATTGTCATAATGATATGTGACATTAATAACATATGATTTAATTAGTTAATAAACTCTTATAATGTAATTTCTCGACCCTAGTAAACCAGAGTTGGTGAATTATTATATATAATTGGCATGATCACAAGAGATCAAGTCTAGAAAGAAAGATTATTTTAGTATCCTTGGAAGTACTAGATACATAAATATGTTTTACATTATATCATGAAAGGGAAAAACACATTGTTCCCCCTTTGAACATACCCATATCCCTTATCCTATTCATGTAGTTTGATAGTAATATACATCTTTGCATCCTGGGAAAAATAAAACATAGAAATAGATGAGCTCAGATGCTCAGTAAGGATAAAAATATAGTGAAAACTATCATAAATAATCATAAACATTTAAGGCAATGTATAATACTAAAACAAAATCCTTTTATACATAAATTTAAGCATAATATTGAAAAGATAAATCAAATAATTTGATTTACTTATTCACATGGATATTCTACTAGTTGAATAATCACATGTAATATTAATAGCTAATTTCAAAATGATGTAATTTAAAATGTCTGACAACATAACCACATTGAAAAGGCATCGTTCCAAGACTACATTAAGATTATGTTAAGGCCTTGTGTTAAGACACTATTGTGTCTCATGAGATCTATTGATGCATAGAGGAGATATAGCGGGCTCCACCCATCACTTACGATGTCCAATGCATTCCTCATATGAAAAGGTTGAAACATAATATAAACATTTGTATTAAAACTATCATATGAAATGTCAATACTTTAACCATAAACCATGAATGGTATAAAAATACCACATCCATATTAAAACATATCACAAAACCATCAAAATACTATGGATGATTCTATCATAATAAATCAACTAAAAACAAATGATAAATCCAATGAAGGATATTGACATAGATGAAATCAATCCAAAAAATATTTGAGTGAAATATTTCATTCTACATAGATATTATTAAAAATTAAAGAAAAAAGTTATTCAAAAAATATTCTTATAATCTTGTAATGGAAGCTACTAATGTGTTATAATAACGAAAAATAGCCACACCCACCATATAAGTTAAAAAACAATCTTTCCTTAATTTGTCGAAAACATCATAAAATACCTTGTTTGGAAATCGACAGAAAGATTCCTTTCAAACCATTTTATAAAAAATCAAAGAAGGGTATAAATGAAATAAACCCATATTCTATTAAATAGTAAAAAATATTTTGAAATACATTTTTAAGAAACATGGATGTGGATAACAATGAGGTCCTAGTAGATACTCATGTATAAACAACCATGGATAATAAAGTGACTGTAAAATTAACACTTACCATATAATTTTCATAATGGGTAGGTTAACATCTTGTATAATGGTAAAATAATTGTTATTAAATTATACAAGAAACACATATATAAATATGAAATCATATATGATCTTCTAATACTGCTTTGTTAATGATATTTCAGTAGTATCATCGTTTTGGGTGGTAACTAATTCATTTTCCATTATATGTTTTATTACATAAGACATGTTTTTTATCAATAAGATGTATTTGACTAAAATATATAATTTTATTATGTTATCAAATATTATTTTAAATCATAAAATAAAAATTATTCATTAATGGTTATGATGGGGAATGAGTCTCATTATATTCGTGGAGAAGGTAATCGGTACGTACGCACGAGCGACAATATCATTCTATTGATGGTGAAATCATATGTAATAGTATTTTCTATTACATATACAGAATCATTAACATGCTATATTTTGTATTTAAATCAATTATACTCATTATTATACCCATCAAAATAATGAAGTGTTGAATAACAAACTACGCCACATCGTGGATACCGTAAGTCGTATGTACACACATATGGTGACTATTTCATTAATTGGATGGATATAATAATGAATATGGTTAAACCATATTTATAATAACATTGAGGTATGTAGAATGTATTGGACATATTATTTTGGTATGTAAACAAGAATGATTGAGGATGTGGAAGAAGAAAAGAACAATGAAAGAGGTAATGAAATAATTACCTTTTCTTTGGGTGCTTCATTTTGATTTGATCAAAAGTGCTCCTTATGTTGGATTTCTATCAAATTAATGAATATAGGTTGAATTTAATGTAGTTGGGAAGATATTTGAGCATATTTTGGCCAAGCCAAATGGATTTGGAGGTGTGACTTTCATAGAAGGGTAAGTACCCTTTTATAAGAGAGGTGAGGGTCACTTTTGGAAAAGTGTGAAATATTAATTTATCATACAATAATATTTGGTTTATAATGGATCCAAAAGGATTAATTTCAAGGAATAGGTTTTTATGGGTCTAAAACCTCTCAACCAATAGGTTTAGGACAGGTTTAGGTCACCATATTAACGTTATCCTTTATATTTAATTCATATTTAAATAGTTTATCTTTTACCTTGTATTCTTGTGTTATTAAAATAAATGGTTAATAAACATACAATAAAAATTCAAGTGAACCCGAAGTGGTTCATTATTGACACATATAACCATATCTATGTCCTTTGGCCAAACCTTATATTTTTAGGAATATTATATCAATTAATAATATAGTATTTGTTTTAAAAACTCATTTATGTCAATTTTGACACTATTTTGTATTTGGTTTTTTTGGAACTAATCGAAACTTGATTACTTCACAAAATTTATATTAAATAAATCATAACATGTCATATTAACCTATTTAATTATTTTAATTCATTAAAAGATTCAATTTACGTTTATTTGGATATTTATAATTTTTATTATTTTAATCATTCATTAATAAGGTAATTACTGCATCATCATTGTGTCATCAAAAAATTAAATTATTTAATATCTAAAAATTATAAATAAAATACCATTATGTAGTAAATATTTTTATCTTTCTAATTAATATTTATAGTTTAATGTATCTTATGTATAACCCCATATTAAAAATGTTTTAGTTATTAAAATTTGAGTTTAACACTTTTAACTCTTATTTAAAAATAATAATAATAAATGTCATAATCTAATTCATGTGGATCAAAAAAGATCATATTTTATTAATAAGGTTGATTTTAGTCGAAATAAACTTATCAAAAATAATTAATACATGTGTGGGGGTAATTATAATATCATTTTTACCTTTAATTACCCTTTTTAATTTTAACCTCTGTAAATAAATTTCACAAGTTACTATTCACCGAAATTTATTTTCATCCTATTAAACCACATTTTACATACTTATTTCTACTATGTCTCTAATATTTTTGAAATTCTATTCATAGAAGTGGTAAAACTACATTTTATGAAAATTTGCAAATGTTCCTAAAAGGTTGTTAAAAGACGATAAAATGTACAATAAAATTTTATATATCTAATCTTATTATAAAATGACTCCAATGAATTAAACTAAAATAATATAGGTATTATGTATCTATTTTGACTTAAAATAAATTTTAATAAAACAAATTATTATTTAAAAAAATTCAGTTTTAAATAATAACGCAGTGTTTTTCACTATTCATCAAAAATTGAAAGTTTTCAGAAAAATACCAAAAATTAACCCTAATATAAATTTGATATTATTAATCCAAAAATGAAAACCATTTTGAAAAATTAAATTTATAAAATTTCAGAAATGTTGGTATTACTATTCATAATTGCTAGTTTGATTAGTCATGGTGTGTTAGAACTTGAATTTACATACAACGCAAACTACTGTATTATTCAAGGAAAATCGTAATGTGGAAGCTTGAGGTGTTACATTATTCCCTCCTTCAAATAATTGTTTCCCTGAAATTTCTAGAATATTACTGTATAAAAATATTTGTTTGGTTCTTCATCATATGTTCATCAGGTTCCCATGTTGCCTCCTCCATCTTATGGTTTATCTATATAGCTATTACCGAAAGAGTCATCTTTTTTCTCAACACATGATCTCTTGTATCAAGAATCCTGATAGGATCTTCACAATAAGTCAGATCAAGTTCCAATTCTATTTCTTTATAGGTGAGTAAATGTGCTGGGTCAGGCATGTATTTTCTCAACAGTGAATATGGAACACATCATGAACTTTGAAGATAGTTGGAGGAATTTCCAAATGGTGATCTAACTCTAATTCATTCTAGAATTTTGAAAGGCCTGATATACTTGGAGATTTATTTACCCTTATTACCGAATCGTATAACACCCTTCTATAGAGATACCTTCAAGAAAACATGATCTCCTACTGGAAATTACAAATCAATTCTCCAGTTATCAGCATAGCTCTTTTTCTTACTTTGAGCTTCATTAATGTGAGCTTGGATAATCTTCACATTTTCTATTGTTTCCTCAATGAGTTATGAGCCTACGAGTTTTTTTTTCACCAACATCATCCCCAATAGTTGGAGTGAGACATCTCTTTCCATATAACGCTTCATATGGTGCCATTTTAATACATGAATGGAATCTATTATTATAGGAAAATTCGACCATATCTAAATATTGATCCCACATACCTTGAAAATAAAGTGAGCAAGATCTCAACATTTCCTATAAGGTTTGAATAGTTCGTTCGGATTGTCCATCAGTTTGAGGGTGGTTGGGAGTGCTTAAATGAAGTTCAGTATCTAGGGATTTCTGAATACTTTTCTAGAATCATTATCTAAAACGGGGACACAATCAGAAACAACCGATTGGGGTACACCATAAAGTCTTAAAACATCATTAATGTATAGTCACGCTAAATGTTCAAGTTTTAAATCTTCTCTTATATAAAGAAAAATATGCTAACGTGGTAATATGATCAACAATGACCCATATTGCATCATTCCTTCTGGGAGTCTTTGGTAGCCCTGTGAAAAATTCCATGGTAATATCATCCCATTTCCACTCAGGTATGGGAAGAGGTTTCATGAATCCCCTTGGATGTTGTCTTCTAGCCTTCACATGTTCACAAACCATACATCTTGACACATAATCTGCAATCACCCTCTTCATGTTGTCAAACCAAAAATGTTCCTTCAAATCTATATACATCTTTGTTATACCAGGGTGTATAAAGCAATTGGAGCTATGAACATCATCCAATAATTCTCTTTTTAGATCAGGTATGTCATGAACACAAATTATCTTCCCAAATTTCAAAATTCCACCTTCATATACAAAGTCAATCAATCTCCCATCATTCAAATATTTAATTTTCTTTTCAAACTTCTCATCATTAGTCTGAGAAATTTATATCCTTTCTAGTAAATATGGTTTGGTAAACATTTGAAAATGTATTTATGTTTCACCTTCCATGATTATTCCCATATTCATCTTTACTAGATCCATGAGCATAGGATCCCTTTCAACTCTTATATTATTCAAAATACCATGATCCTTTTATCACAAAGCATCTTCCACCTTATTTTCCTTCCTTGGGTGGTAGTGTATAGGTAAATCATATTCCTTGAGTAGTTCAATCCATCATATTTTCCTCATGTTGAGTTCTTTCTGTGAGAAAATATACTTCAAAATCTTGTGATTGGTATATATCTCACATTTTTTACCATTGAGATAGTGTCTTTATATCTTCAAATAAAGGATTATTGCTGCTAACTCTAGATCATCAGTGGGATAGTTTTCTCCATGAATATTTATCAATATTTATGCGTAGGAAATAACTCTATCATACTGCATAAGGACACAACCAATTACATTCTTTGAAGCATCTCTGTCAATAACAAACCCGTCATTCCCTAATGGAAGAGTCAAGATAAAATAATTGACTAATATTCTCTTATTTTCTTCAAAACATTCTTCTCACTCTTTTTTTCAAACAAATTTAACCCCTTTATATGTGAGGTGGTTAGTGGGTTTTCCAGTAGGGAAAATTTCTGGTAAAAACGCCAATAATAACCTATTAAACCAATAAAACTGTGTATCTTATTTATACTCATTAATGCTATCCATTCTTGTTTTGCTCTTGTCTTAGAAGGATCAATATTAATTCCATCCTTAGATCCAATATGTCCATGAAAATAAATATCATAAAGCCAGAATTCACACATGTTAAACATATCATATAATTCATTTCATCTAAGAGTATTTAGAATACTGCGCAATTGATTTTCATGATCTTCATATCTTTTGGACTATAAAAAGATATCATCAAAAAGTACCACTAAAAATTTATCAATATATTCCTTGAAAACTCAATTCATTACATTTATGAAGACAGAGGGTGCATTAGTCAGTCCAAAAGGCATTACTGGAAACTCGTAATGCCCTTATTTGGTACAAAATATTGTCTTTGGAATATATTCCTTATTCACACACAAATGAAGATATCCATATTGAAGTTCAATATTTAAAAAATATTGATCTCCATGAAGTAGATCGAGTAAATCATTAATGCACAGTAGGGGATACTTGTTCTTTATTGGTATTGCATTGATCTCCATGTAGTAATGCACAACCTCTTAGATCTATCTTTCTTCGTAATAAAAAGAATAGGGGATCGACATGGAGAAACACTAGGGAAAATAAATTATTTATTAAACAATTCCTCTAGTTGTTTATTTAGTTCCACTAATTCCACATTGTCCATTCTTTAAGGGGTCTTAGATATGGGCCTTGAACTAGGAATTAAATTAATGGAAAACTCAATTTCTCATTCTGGAGGATGTCCAGGTAAATTCTCTGGACACACATTAACATATTCTTTCTCAATAGGTACATCCTCTATTTGAACATTCCTTTCCTCACCCATAGTTATTTCACACTCTTCATCCCCAATAATTTAATTTACTATAAATACTAGGGGTGGATCTAGATGGTAATCAAATGGTGACATCTCTGCTCTAAAGATAAGGTACTTCTTATCATCATCAAAAATTATAAACTTTGTCTTCTTATAATAAATTTTCACATCATTGTCTGAAATCCAATCCATACCAAGGATTATATCAAATAAAATAATGGTTCTAATGATGTGATCAGCAGATAAAGCACATTTATATTCACTAATGGGAACTGATTCACAAATCATTGTTGGTATGATACTTCCCTTATGAGTTTTTACTGACAACTCCCTTGTTAAATAAAATTGTAAATACCTGATTTTCTTAGAAAACTGGGAAAATATGAAACAATGCGATGATCCAGAATCAAATAAAGCATTGGATAAATTTGAGGAAACCATTAAATTACCTGCCACCACATGATTCGGAGCTTCAACCTCAGCAATAGTGATCGCATAAGCTTGGCCTTTCTCCCTTGTCCTTTTCTGAGGTAATTTTCCGTGGATCTTAGTAAATTCATTTTCATGATGCCCCATTTTTCAACAATTGTAGCATTAAATATTGATAGCCTCTTTATTTCCCTTGAAATCATGATCTTGGTTTCCTTTTTCACCACACATGTAATAGACGTACATTCCATTCACTCATGTAATAGGGTGTTTATTCCCACATTTACTGTAGGATAGAAATTTAACTTTTCCCTTATTCCCCTTATTTCCAATTCTGGAGTGTTCAACAGATCTCTTCTTCTTCTTCTTTGCACTAAATTTGTAAGACTTAGTCAATTCCTTTTCAGTCTTGATAACACATTAGACTATATCTTCATATGAAGATAATGATTCTGAGACTAATGGTCGATGGAGAAATGGTTTTAACCCATCAAAGAATAAATAAATATTACTCATTGGGTTACTTATATAATATGATGCATGACTTTCTATCCTTGTAATGATAGCCTCATACTTTACGGCATTCTCATCCTTCTTTTTCCTCAGAATCATAAATTGTCTTTCCATATCCGCTCGATGGTTACGAGGAAATTGTTTTTCAAAAAAAGATCTCTAAAATCCAAGCATTCCATATTTGATACTTCTTAATCCTCCTTTGTGTTTTGAATTAATGACCCACATTGACCTGAATCTCCCATTAGGCGATAAACTTCCATGAAAACTTTTTCCCCTTTTCTCCTCCCCAAAGCATGAAATATTTTCTCAAAGGAACTTATCCATGTCTCAGCTAAAAATGGATTTTTAGTCCCATTGAATTTCGGTGTTTGTTTCCTCATGAAGTGGTATAACATTGATCCACTATGATGTGGATTAGGGTGTTCCATACGGATAATGTTATTCTTCATAACTTGAGTGAGTTGTCCTGATATGGTTATAATTTGTTCATCACTGGTTTCATCACCAGCTCGACTATAATTATTATGAGTAGGAGGGAAATCCCTACATTGATTACATGGGATGATACAATTTACATTCCTTCTAGTAGGTTCCATTTCTAAAAAATGGCATACACTAGATTAGTTTATGAATCACAAAACACAATTCCAAACATGTAAAATACCTAACATAAATTAAATAGTTTATGCATATAATCCATAATTATAAAAAAAAATTATTTGAGGAGATATTTACTAATAAATCCATCATAATGGTTTTTAAAGAAAATATGAATTATCTTCATCATATCCCCCAGGAGTGTCATAACCAAGAGTGAATCAAGGCCCATTTTCGTGTACCAGGATTCCTTAAGCCAAGCCCAAAACACCATGTCGGTGTTTTCGCTTCTATATACATATGTGCTAGAGCCACCTCTACCTCCTCGTATCCACAACGAGATTCATTATTGGGAAATTCACAAATTTTATACATTACCAAAATTCTAGAATGTTCTTCTACACTAATCCTCAAAGTCTATCTTAGGGTAATTTTCTCTAATCAGATTTTTTCTAAATATTGTTTCCAAGGTTAGTACAAAACTTTATCTAATACAAACTGTAACTCCCTAACCCTAATTACCTAGATTCGTTTCATTATTACATAACATTAGCATGATTACAAGAGATCCAGTCTCAAAAGACTGATTAGTTTAGTAACCTTGGAATTACTGGATACAAACATAAGTTTTACATTACATAATTAAATGGAAAAATGACAACGTTGTTCCCCCATTGAACACACTAAAATCCCTTAGCCTATTTCCTCAAGTTATTCATAATAGAAATCTTCGCATCCCTAGAAAAATAAAACATTGAAAGCGGTGACATCAGTTTCTTAGTAAGGATAACAATATAGTAGAAACTATAATAAATAAGCATAAAAATTTAAGGCAATGTATAAGA
Organism: Viscum album; assembly: GCA_963277665.1. NCBI lineage: Eukaryota > Viridiplantae > Streptophyta > Magnoliopsida > Santalales > Viscaceae > Viscum > Viscum album. The sequence goes on from OY728139.1 coordinate 701,983,717, forward strand.
TAAAAACACAAGACTTTTAAACATAAAATTATGTTTAATATAGAAAATTTAAATCAAATAATATGATTTACATATTCACAGAGATATTCTACTAGTATAATAATCACATTTAATATCAATAGCTAATTTCATAATGATGGAATGCATAATTCAGGACATCTTAACCACATAGTCAAGGCCTCGTTCTAAGACTAAAATAAGTTTTTTTTCAAGGTCGTTTTTCAATACACTAGTTTGTCTCATGTGACCTACTAATGCATTGAGGAGCCACAGTGGGCTCCATCCATCACTTACTTAGTCAAATGTATTCCTCATATGAAAAGGTTGAAAACTAATATAAACATTCATATTAAAAATAGCATATGAATTTTTCATACATTAACCATAAACCATGAATGGTATAAAAATAGCACATCCATATACAAACATATAATAAACCCTTCAATACAATATCTATGATTGTATCATAATAAATAAACTTCAAGAAATCATAAAATCCAACAAAGTATGTTGACATAGATGAAATCAATCCAAAAACAATTTGAGTGAAATATTTCTTTCTAAATAGAAGTCATTCAAAAGAAAATAAAAAATTTACTTTGAAAATATTCTTTTAATCTTGTTAGGGAACCTTATCAGCTGTTATAATAGCGTAAAATAGATTCTCCTACCGTATATGTTAAAAAACAATCTTTCCTTAATTTGTCGAAAAGGTCATGAAATACCATGTTTGGAAAGAGACAAAATGATTCCTTTCAAACCATTTTATAAAAAATAAAATAAGGGAATAAATTAAATTAACCCATAGTCTAGTAAATAGTAAAAAAATGTTTTGAAATACATTTTTAAGAAACACGGATGAGGATGATAATGAGGTCCCAGTAGATACTCACATATCAACAACCTCGGATAATAAAGAGATTGTAAGATTAACTCATACCTGGTACTTTTCCTTTGTCGAGGGTAGGATAAACTCCTGTATAATTGTGAAATAGATGTTATTAGATTATAAAATAACCACATACATAAATATGATATCATATATGATATTCTAATATTTCTTTGTTAATGACATTTCCGTAGTAACATCATTTTTCTGTTAACTGGTTCATTTTCCATTATATGTTTTGTTATGTAAGTATTGTTTGTTATGGATAGGATTTGTTGAATTCATATCCATATTTATATTAAGTTCTCAAAAATTATATTAAATAATTAAAATGAAAATTATTCTTGAATGGTTACGATGGGGAATGAATCTCATCGCGTTCATGGAGACGGTAATCCGTACGTACGCACGGGCAACAATATCATTCTATAGATGGTGAAATAATATATAATTGGAAGGTATATTTAATATAATTAATCATTATAAAGTAATATTTATTATTTACATCAATTATACTCATTATTATACACATCTAAGTAATTAGGAGTTTAATAACAAACTACGCCACAACTTGATGACGGTATGCCATATATAAGCATGTACGGTGACTTTCTCATCCATAAGATGGATATAATAATGAATATGGTTATACCATATTAATAATAACATCACAATATTTATATTTTACTTTATTTATTATTTTGGTATGGAAACAACTAAGAAAGTGGAAGTGGAAGAAGAATAGAACATTGAAATAGGTGTTGAAATAATTACCTCTTCTTCAGGTGCTTCCTTTTGATTTGATCAAAAGGTGACCTTAGGTTGGATTTCTGATCAATGTAAGGCCTATAGGATGAATTTTGGGTAGTTGGAAGATATTTGGGAAGGGTTTTTTAGAGTCAAATGGTGTTGGAGGTGTGATTTTGAGAGAAGGGGAAGTACACTTTTATAAGAGAGGTGAGGGTCATGTTAGGAAAAGCTTGAAATATTAATTTATTATAAAATAATATTCTGTTTATAATGGATCTAGAAAAATTTATTTCATAGATAATGTGGGTTTGTGTATAAAACCTTTCATAAAATAGGTTTTAGATAGGTTTAGGTCACAATATTAACCCTATCTTTTATATTTAACTCTTAGTTAAATAGTTTAACTTTTACCATGTATTCTTGTATTATTATAATGAATGGTAAATAAAATTACTATAAAAAGCTAAGAGGATCGAAAGTGGTTCATTATTGAAATATGTAACCTTATCTATGTCCTTTGGAATAACCATAGATTTTTTGGAATATTATATAAATTAATAATATATTATTTGATTTAAAAACTCATTTATGTCAATTTGGACACTATTTAGTATTTGGTTTTTGTGAAAGTAACAAAAAACGTGATTGCTTAGAAAAAATAAATTAATTCAATCCCAAAATTTCATATTAACCTATAATATTAGTTTAATGCATCAAAAGTCTCAATTTAAATTTATTTGGATATTTATAATATCAATTATTTTAATCTTTCATTAATAAGGTAATTTCTACATCAACATTGTGTCATAAATAAATTTAATTATTTAATGACTAAAAATTATAAATAAAACACAATTATGTAGGTACATTATTTATATTTCTAATTATTATTTATAGTCTAATTATTATTATGTATAACTCTATATTTATAATGTTTTAGTTATTAAAATTAGAATTTAACACTTTTAACTCTTCTATAAATAAAATAATAATTAATGTATTATTCTAATCCATGTGGATCAAATAAGATCATATTTTTTCCTAAGGTTGGTTTTTGTCGAAATACACTTATCCAATACAATTAGGACATGTGTTATGGTAATTATAATATCATTGTGACCTTTAATTACCCTATTTACATTTACTCGTGGTAAATAAAATTCAAAAGATACTATAATCCAAAAATTATTTTCATCATATTGAACCACATTTTACTTAATGATGTCTACCATGTCTCTCTAATTTTGGAAATTCAATTCACATAACTGGTAAAATTACGTTTTATGCAAATTTTCAAATGTGCCTAGAAGGTTGGTAAAAGACGTTAAAAAGTTCAATAAACTTTTATACATATAATATTACTATAAAATGACTCCAATGAATTACATTTAGATAATATTGGTATTATTTATCTATTTTGACTTAAAATAAATTCAAATAAAATAAATAATTATTTAAATAAAAATTCGGTTTTAAATAAGAATGCAGTATTTTCACTATTCATCAAAAATTGAATATTTTCAGAAAAATGCAAAAAATTCACCATATGCTAATTTTGATATTACGAATCCAAAAATATAGTCCATTTTTAGAAATAAAATTTATAAAACTTGAAAAAGTAACTATTACTATTCATAATGTATAGTTTGATTGGTCATGGTGAGTTAGAACTCGATGTTGCATACAACTCAAGCTATTGCATTATTCAAAGAGAAGTGTATCACGGAAGCTTGGGGTGTTACATATAATATGTAATAAATAAAACGATAATCTAGATATTATCATATATGATATGATAAAATAGTGCTTATGTTTGGATTTTTTAAAATTATTAAAGTGTTTAAGAATAAAAAATGTATCATATTATAGAAAATCTAATTTATTCCATTATTTCATGTTGACTACATAAATATATATATTGATATACCTTTTTTGAATTAAAATGATAATTTATCTCTCAAATTGTGATTTGTTTTTATCCCTAAATAATGTACTACATGGACTAATATAGGTTATGATGAAATTTTAAGGTTATAATGTGTGGGATTATGGTATAAGTGACATGAAATATAATTATAAGGCACAAAAAACGAATACAATTATTTGTGTCTGGCGGATGACCGAAGAAGTATACCACATGGAGATCTATAGAGATATATTTCATATACCAGGGTTATATGGATCGTCGTTGAGTCCCCACTACCTATGGATTGAAATATAACTAGCTTGAGAACCTTTATACATAGATACCCTACTTACACAAGTCTAAATATTTTCTTATGTAATAGTGGGGTGGTTATGTATGTTGATGATCATGTCATTGGTTGGAGATTAGACAAGATTTAATGGGTCTTCTCATATGGATAGTGTGAAATATGGGTCCTCATTTATGATAGATTATGGGAGTGTGTTGTTTCATATAGATATATTATATCTATCTAGATAAGTTACATGTGATGTGTTTATACATAACGATGAATGACATATGATATATTCATTGTTCGGATCAATATACACTCTAAGAACTAACAATATATGAAATGGATATAGGGGATCGACATGATTCATGTCCTGTGGTCACTTGATGTCTAGTAAAAAGGTAAAATATGACCATGCTTGTTTTCATATGATGTAGACCAGTGGACACTAGAATAGAGATACATGTGGTTGATAGAGATCAAGTCAGATCCCTTTAAAGACTCAGTATCACTGAAACTTTTCTAAAGTCATATCGTTTCTTACATATATGAATATGAAAATTCAAACTTGTTTATAATTCAATAATGTCACATGGGATCACATTTTTTGTCGGGATGAATGGGTATTTATTTTGACTTAGAGGTCTACTCCTAATTTGATATTGGAGTTAATAAAAATTGTTTTGGATGTCTATTCACAGGGTATTACATATGATGTGATACAAGGTGATGTTAATGATATATTTTAAAAATTGTGTTTTTAAATATATCCAATTTTTTGGAATATATTGAAAAAAAAAATTGATTTTATTTCACGAGTTATTATATTTGATAAATATATTGATAAATGAAGAAAAACTACAAGTATTATGTGAAAGTGGGATATTGAAAGATTTATATGTCCCAAATCAATATGTATGTAATTTATACTTCCATAGAACAAATATAATTTTATATTATAATATATATATCTATATTCACGCATAAAATAATTTTTTTCATTTTGCTACCTTTAATCGAATAAGATACCAAATAGTATGTGTGATAATATTTTAATGGTTCAGAATAACATTAAGTTATCATTAATTAATATGTTATGTAATTTTTAATGGATGAAGAGGTTATTATTAATTCATGGGATTCATGATATATAATAATAAGTCTTTAATGGTGTGTTATAGAAACATGTGTAAATTCAACAAACCCCATACCATCCTTGAGTCCAAAAATAATACAACCATATGGTGGATTTTCATGTGGTGGTTCCTTGTTTCATTCTTGAAGCTCCATAATACACAAATATTCTTTTTATACTTTTCATTTTCATTTGAGTCTCTATTGAGATTTGGAGGAATGAAACATCCCATTAAAACATTATATTATTTTTTTGAACATTAGAAATAATACAGAGATGGGATATTCTATAGTTACACATTTTAGATCTTTATTAAACCCATGTGTTTGTGTTTTAAGATGTTTCAAATCCTATTCAATGTAAGGATTCCATTTACAGTTGTTCTTCATTTATATTTATCAATGTTTTATATAATATTTCATGGATATCATCAACAACATGTTTATATTTCTTATAGATATTATCATAATTGTTATTATAATTGTGTAAAACCATTTTAAAAGAGTGAATGGAAATAAATGGTACATTTTTTCATTACCTAACATTAATATCATTAAATTCCACTGCAAGGGAGATCATCATATAGGAAATCATGGCGGCCCAATGGTTCTCAAATATTGTCTTACCAATGGGTAATGTAATCTTGGGGACTAATAGGAATAAGATAAAAAAATAACATCTAATACAAATATTATTAGAGGAAATTATCTTGATTGTTTAAAAGAAAAAAACCACAAAAGAAGTGTGGAATAGTTTTATGGTGATTTGTTATAGTGAATAATGTCAGGAATACACAACTATAAACTCTCAAAAGTGACTTTCTGTACAGTACATGAATGAAGGGTAGTCTCTAAATGAAATTTTATGAAATCATAATGACATTGAAAGAAATTAATGTAGTCCTGGAACCACTCGTGATGATGTTGAGTTATAAAATAAATAAATTAATTCTATTCCTATCAAATATATTCAAGACATCGATGGAATCGATAAATTTCTTTATATTGACTACATTCCATTTATGGAATAAATTGGTCAATTAAATGCTTATGGAGAGTGCTCATAGATCCATTGAAATTTCATTAATAAATATTGTCAACCCATACTCACTCAAGTCTAGTGGAGTGCGTGCATGAATACGGATGATGGGTTGTCTTCGAAGCATAATAATAGCAACATCGACTGATGTAGTCAATGAATAGGTTGAGGAATTTGGTATAGTTGTGACATGGGAAGTTGTGGAAATACCAACCATATCCAAAAAAATAATAGTGAAAATGAGATTAAATCCAAATAAAATATTTCAACTCAAACAAAATATAGAATTATTTCATATAGTGCAGGAACATTCGCTTTAAGTAGGAGACTAATATCATGTATATTCTTGTTGAAGAATCACAACATTTTGGGGGAAAGACTAAGGATGAGACAGATGGTGGGAAGGATTAACAAGGATTAATGTCGCTTAATGAGGAAAAGGTGGTTATAAAAATACATAGTGTAGAGGATGAGAACATTCACATTGATTTTAGGTATATTAAAAATGGATCCAACAACCACATGAAATGATATGAAGAAAATTTCCAAGAGAAAGATGACAACATAACTCGTACGGTGAAATTTAGAAATGTCATCTGTATAGAGATAATGGGAAGTGGTTCTATTTTGTTTATTGTAAAAAATGACACTCATAATATTATATAGGAAGTATATTTCATATCCATACTTTTTTTATATAATAATTCTTTGGAAGATGATGAATAATGGGAACTTGATGAAAATGGTTTCTGATTCAATGAAAATATACGATCATAGAGGAAATGTTTTGATGATACTGAGGAAATCACTGAGTTGGTATTAAAGGATCTAGATGAAAACATGACAAAAACATTTTCAATGGAGATACATAATGTCATGGAACTAATTTTGTACTGGTATTATAGTGATTATGGAGAATTTCATGATCTATTATAGGTCACAATTCTAGAAGACTTATAGAATGAGTCAGTGATTGGAGTGACACAAACTATGATAGGAGTCAAAATCTTATCACAACCCTCAGAACGATAGAGTTACAACCCTGAGTACCTCATAAATACTACTTAAATAAGGGAATCCACATTAATCTCAAAAACCTATGAGTATTGAAAGAACCAATTACTAATCAGTTTAGTTCCTGAAACTCATTGGTATTTACACATAGTCTGAGGAATTGAAACACACCATGAATTTTTTTTTCGTGTAGAAGATAATGTGTTAGTTTCATATTATGAACAATTGAAGAGGTTTTCTAGTTGTAATACATATTAAAGGAGTATACATATTCCATGATTTTACTTAAAATATTGTTTAAATAATAACATATTAGATACTTAGTCTAAAAAGTAGTTATTGGTAATGAATAAGTAATTAGAATTAAATAAAAATGATGAGATGTTCTAATGAGGGCATTGATGTTTGTAAAGGTGTGTCTACTAGATTACATGAATCTGGACCACTTCCATAACAAGGGAGAATGTTATTTGTTAATGAATATTTGGTCCCATAGTTGAACAAGAAAAAAATGTGTCATGTAATTAAACAAAATAAGGAAGGATTTGGTGTGGAAAAATTTGTGTAATTAATGAAACGTAAATAAAGGTTTGAAAATAATTGATTAGGAATTTTAACATGATATATTTTTTAGATCATTATTACTTTATTTCATATTTTAAAATATTTATCTTCTCATTATTTGTTTCATTAATATATTTCTATAAATAAAGATTATAATGGTTTGCTATTACTCTCTCTAATTTTCCCCTATCTCATTCTTGTCTCTATTTGACAAATATTTTATTAATAACATAAAAACCAACCGGGGTGGGGAGAATCTTATGGGTAACCCATGGGCATACCATGATATTTTAAAATAAATATTTAAATTAAATTAAATTTTAAATATCATTACATACCGAAATCCCATTCAAGGATCACTCATAACTGAGGTAGTGGAAATTCACTATGAGTTTTCAGGTATGCATTTTTTTATTTTTAATAAAATTGAATTAATATGTATTCATGTTTGGTTATTGATATATTATGAATATTTCAGGATTTACATTCGTGTTTTATATAAAAAAATTGATTCACACATTCTAAAATTTCAAATTTTAATTCAGGGTTTTTCCTTACCCTATAGAAAGATCTCACCTAAAGGTAACTCACCCATCATGTAAAGGTAACATGTTGGCTGTCTAAGGGATACTCACCCATTACATAAAGGTAAAATGATTCTTGTGAAATGTTTACTTGCCAATTTCATATGGTTAATTAATTGGATCATGTATGGGTAATATAATCAAAGTAATATTTTAGCCGTAAATCACCTAATAGTGTATGTTCATCCTAGTTCTTCCTCAGTTATAAACCAAACAGTCCCTTCTATATAGGCTATCCACATGGCCAATATCCCACTTTTACCACCAAACTCTCTAACACCTTAACTACCATCATGATTAAACCATAGGGCTCTTCATCAGTCATTTTATGTGTTTTGATGGTTTCTCCCTTGCCTCATTTCAGTGAATCTTTGTTTTTTTGAGGAGGGGGTGCTATAGGGTTTAATTTTCTGGTGTCATAGGTAGATAGAGAGAAACCTGAATGAGTTATTAGTGTAAAGGTTCTTTGTCCTTAGTTGCAAGATGAGTTTTTTATGGAGATAATCAGAATCCTAAACTCCATTTGATATTCTTTATTGTTATAGTATTATAACCATATTTTGTAAAAAAATAATTTTTTTCTCATTTCAATGCATGCTTCATGTTTCATGTTTAATTCTTCTATATGATTATGTATTCTGAGTCCATCTATGAAGTTATATTACTAGATCTGCTTGACAGATTTCATCACCAACATCCAGTCCAGCTATATATGATCCTTAGATTGTTTCTTAGGTTCTTTATTACTTTCATGTCTTGTAATCTAGCTATTTTATTTCCTTACAAATAATTTATTTTGTTATTTTTCTCAGTGATCATTTATTTTTGTTGTGTACAAAACTATAATATCTTTGTTTTATTTTCTTTTCATGCACCATATTAATATTGAATCCATATTATCAATTATATATTATTATTTATCAATGTGCATATACAAATTTATGAAATCAATACATATATTATTGGATACCTAGTTGTTTCATAGGGACCACCACATCAACGTATCCTGTAATAATTAGTATTATAGACACCAAATATCGAATATTGTGTTGACCAAATATGAAATAGACTTGTTCGGTATAGATAATTTAACCGATGGAAGATAAGAGTGACTATGTTGTTGGACTATAATAAACTCCATTATTCCATATATTTTCTTAAGAATAATGTTGTTACCATATCATCTGATGTAAAATTCTATTCAACTAAAGCGGATTTCCCTATTGCTGTTCTTAGGAAGGCCCATAGTATAATGCTCTTATCTTTAGGTTATATGGTCCTTGGTGAGGTATCTTATGATTCCACTTCTATGTTAGTATATTCTAAACATAAAACACTATATGTGAAAAAGAACTTATTAGGCCGACTACATAATAATATGTGAATGTATAAATTCTATATGCATCCTATTACTGTATTAAAGACTCATATTGATGATTTTAATAAAATGGTCCTTGATTTGGATAATAGAGAAGTTTAGTTAGATGGATGAGGGTATATAAATCATCTTTTTTACCTATTTAGAGAATTCTTATAACTCAATTGATGGATAAATGGTGTATGGTCAATATTCCTTAAACATAGAATAAGTTAATTCTACCTTATTTTCTAAAAAAATATAAAAACATTATCCTAGTTATTTTAAGTGATACTATAAGGGTCCTAATGATAGATATAGGCTTGAGAAGAGAGGGAAAAGGAGAGGTAAGAGAAATTCAAATTGTTGATCTAGGTCTTGGGGTAAGCAAATAAAACATTTTCATTATAAATATCCCAGTCACATTATAAGGAATTGTCACCATTAGAACAATTCTATGAATAACACCGAAAACCACTACTATTCATTATTAGATGACTAGTATTTTTATATTACTAAGGGTATAAATATATATTATGATTTTTTGAATGCTGAATGGGTCCCGGATTTTGGATGTTCATTTCTTATGTGCACAAACATCAATAATTTTACACATCTGATAGAAATTTTGAGTGGTGATGTATACTTAGGAAATAAAAAAACTTTCACATCATGTGCAGAGGTACTAACATTCGTGAATTGCATGATGGGTAAGATAAATACATAGAGGCAGTTAGGTGGGGGCCTGATTTAATGTAGAATCATATTTTCCTAGGTGTCTTGACCAAAAAGGGTATTCCTTTTTGTCTGATTTGGGGATTCTGAGGAGCTCTAATGAGTCACTAATTGTTATGGCAGTTACCCTAAAATATATATATCATAGCTAGTACGAATCATATGAAAAATTAAATAAAACCCTTTACTCCTTGAAAAATAAAATAATTTTATGGAACAAGTTATAATGGAATTTTTGGAATAAATAGATGATTAAACTAACAAGTAAATAAATTTTAAATTATGTAACCATAGATACTCTTCCCTTTTATTAATATTGTGTTTCTGGTAATTCAAAACATGATAGTTTTAAGTGGGCTACATATATTATTAAATACCATTTAAAATTAATATATTCCTATTTTTTGTTCCTCTAGGATAGCTTCCTATAGTGGGGGAAAAACTATGTGATATTGATATTTGATTATTCACTAAATCTACAGATTTACATACTCAATCAAAAATATAAAATCTTTGGAAAATTGAAAATTTTGAAGTCTGATGTTGAAAGATAAACTTTAAAATAACTCAATCCCATTATGAATAATAATTCTCTAAATTATTTCCCCCATGAAATCATATGCTATTATATATCTTGTAACATCCTTGACCTGGAATCCACTAAACCGGTGCTCCGAGCTAGGTAGTTACATAACCTTAAGCACGCCTCCTCATACGCCAAAGGATGCCGACTAGCAGCGGGGGTCTATATGGTCATGTGGGGAGACTATACCCCCTTTTTATCTGAGTAAGCCACAACAGAAATAACCCAATAGCGGAAACCATAATCAATTAACAAGGAACATGTATATCAACCATTCCAAAAATAAATATGCCATGTCCTACTACAAGTGAAAAAGTGAACAAAAGCCAAAAATGAGGACAATGGCCAAAATATCCAAAATGGTCCCAACTCCAAGTCCGGATCCTCCACCAAGTGATACCCATTTCCACTCAATTATCTAGTAAGGAACCTTTCCCTTCTCCTGACCTGCAAACAAGAAGTCTACCCAGGTACCTAATGGTAGCCCGAGCAGGGTGTGAGTACAACTCAGTAGGCCACCACCAACGGTGTCTACAAAATATCCAGTATGAATAGGTAGTGCATGAGAAAAGAATATGAATGATAATTGCCAAGTAATTATTTTAGGTACCATTAACTAGTTCAGATACAAAGCCATTTCCACTCTCCTTACCATTCATTTTACACCAATTATCACCACATACCATTTCATCACATTTCTATGGGTTAATCACATAAATTAGGTTACATGGGTCTAAGGCCATAAATCACATGCAAGAGGGTAAACACATCATTATCATATCTCACTAGGACTAACTCCTTCATAAAAACCATATCATCACCTCGAAGCCTCTATATGGGTGGATGCAACCGTTAGGAGAATAGATCATCATTCCCCATTCCTAAGCCATGCATTTAGGGTGGAGTTCAGAGCATCAGTCTTTACTCGACCTGTGGGCATAGATCCTCAAGTCATACCCCACTCTAACAATCCATGTGCACATGATTATATTTATAAGTATCCATTAACCCACCACACCATCACCCTTTGACAGACACCATTCATAAAAAACCACACGGGAATTCACATTTTGCCTTAACCCATTAACACATTACCATTCCACATTATTTAACCTTTCACCAATTTCCTATGTGTTATGCCTATCTCACTAAGAATTCAACACTGAACCCATAACATATCCCGTTATGGTCTTTAATCAGTTTACACATTAACCCATTTAACCTGTTCATCATTTCCATGAATCAACCATCCAAACCATACCATATAACCTTTAGGTTATTGCCACGTCTAAGTGCATCACATAACTTCTATTCCAAGTTAAACCAATCATTCCAACATATTCGTCAAGGGCTCTACCATTTATTACAACATCGTCACTTATTTAATAACAATACCTAAGCTCGGGAAAATCCGGCACACCCCATGGATGACCCAATTTAGTTTAATTCATTCTCAACAAATCCTATGAAGATCATGAGAGTTCCCATTTATCGTTTTTTTAAGAATTCGTTGTACCAACGCATCCAGGTTGATCAAAGCTCATCAAATGAAAACATGAGAAAAGCTACACATGCATAAATCCACCATAAAACTATGGGATAACGTTTGTAGACTACCTACCTCAAAACCGCGGTAGAACTCACACTCAATCGAGTCCTTATCCCTCAATCTGACCAGCCTTTTGAACTTCAACCTATAAGTCACTCAAAAGATAGGGTTTTAGAGCTTCGGAACAAGAGGGAGAGAAGATACAAACCCTAAACCCAAAAGAGAAGCAAAGATGGGATTTTCCTTACTCGGAGTTTCGATCCACATCCAATGGCACTAAAAACTCCTTATAAACGAAGGATATCAACCTCTTATAGATCTTGTGAGATTTGGTTCATTACAAGGGTGAAGAGGGAGGAATAGAGAGGAAATCCTGAGTGGGTTCTTAAAATCTTGGGGTGTAAATTGTGTAATTTTTCCCAACATTAAGAGGTTGCATGGTTTAGCCACACAGTTTTAAAAACCTTGCGCAAACCCTATAGATGATACTGTTTGGAGGATGAGGGTTTCACAGTTTACCTGGGCAAGCTGCATGGTTTTCCCTGGCTGTGTGCAGGCCATGCGCCCGGGCTTGTCTTGCCCAGCTTTCCTTTCCTTCATGCCCCGAGCCCCCAAAACACCCCCAAGACCTCTCATACTTTCAGAAGACATCCCTTGAAGCCCGAAATAAAGGATTCAACCAAAACATAATGAAAACGTACCCTTCCAAAAACTGGGATCTTACATATCTTAATGCATTTATAGAAATAGAAATATTTGGGATACCCCACAACATAATGGCCTAGCATAGAGGATGAATAAGACTGTTTTAGAAATATTGAGAAGCATGGTCTTTTATAATGGTATTTTAAGTCCTCCTAGGAAGAAGATATTTTTATTTATATCTTCTTGATTAATTTATTCCCCTCTAGTTCCATTTAAAAACCCCATATTGAGATGTGGACAAGTTCACTTGCTATTTTAGGGTATCTTAGATTAATTAGTTGGAGTACCTATTCTGATTATAAGACAGATAAAACAAATCCCAAGTATGTGAAGTTTATCTTTTATTACACACATTCGGTGTCAAGGGGTACATGACTAGGCTAGATAATCCTAGTTTTTATATTTGTATAATTGTATGGGAGGTTTTTTTTATACGGCTTCTAACTCTAACAATTTATTTTAATCCTATCCAACCTATACCGTCTAATCTTGTGGGTGTTGAGGTTTTATTAAAACATGAATTGAAGAATGTACCTATGGATGTATTCACTATTACACTGAGAAAACTCAAATTGAAAAATATCCTATTAGTGAATCTCAATATGAGTCTGACATTGAGAGATATGGTCACTTGAGAGATTACGAGTTGAATCGTGATACGATAAAAAGAACCATTAGGCCTTTAACCTAGTTTGAAAAGGCTGATGTAACTTCCTTTTCATTTAATATATGTTTTTGACGTAGGTAGTGATGAACCAAAAAGCTTCATACATGATCTTAATTATTTTTAATCTATTCATTGGATTGCAGGCATGAGAGATGAGATAGATTCTCTTATTAAAAATAAAACCATAATAATTGTGAATAGACATAAAAATAATAAAATTATACGTTTTAAATGCAAGGTTAATAGGAAAGAATAAAACTTTTCTGAAAAGTAAATTATATTCTAAGATAGACTTCATGAAAAGGGATTCCTCTATTGTGAAAGAACTGAATTAATTGATAGGTTTTTTTATAATTTATTAATAATTATTATATTAGATTATTATTACCATTCATTACATGAAATGATTTACATTTTGAAGGGTTGTATGTTAAAACCACTTTCTTTCTTGGAATATTAGATTAACAGATTTATATGAGACCATGTGATGAATTTTCAAGATAGTTTAAATTAAAAAGTATTACTTTTAAAAATATAATTATATATCCCTACAAAATCATCTAGAAAATTGTATATGTAATAGAAATATTCTATTCATAGAAATAATTTTACTATATTTTAAAAATTTTCTTATGATTACATTAAATATATCAATAATCTCTACTTACTTTCTCCTATATATTGAAGACATTATTTACATTTGTAACTAAATTTTGTTAAAAAATCATATAAAAATGAATTTTTAGAATTCTTTTGAAATTAAAAATTTAGTAAAGAAAATAAAATTCTCTGTATGGATATTACTAGGGAAATAAATGATATTGTTTTGTATTGTTTCCAATCATCTTATTTTTATGAGTTACTAAAATTTTATTTTTTAAATAATCTAAATCCTATAACATTTCCTTTAGGTAATCACTTTAATCCTTCATTATTCTAATCCCCTATAAGTGATTATTATAATTATTTTATGAGTAAAATGCATTTTATAATCATAGTTGGTATCCTCATGTATTCTAGGATATGTTTTTTCCATATGTAACCTTTATTGTTTGTACCTTGAGTTGGTTTATGGGAAGTCTTAGAAAGAATCATTTACATGCATTAAAATGGTTACTCATGTATCATACATTTCTTAAAATTTTTATATTTTTTGGAAAAAAAATATTCTTATATTCATGATATTGTGGTATTTATTGATTATGGAAATACTAAAAAAATAGATTCTAAAAATATATCATTAGTAATTTATTCATGTATTTTGGTCACCTTACTTCATGGAAATGTAATATAAAATCCCTTTTTTACCCTTTAAACATAGAGGTTGAAAACATATCTTTATCTTAATCAACCAAAGATGTAATTTGGAGTAAATTATTTGTTAATGAACTGTCACTATCTTTTGGTAATATAGAAGTTTTTATTTCCATTCATTCTACATTGAAACTTTATATAAATTTTTCTCCCCATGTAAGATCAATACAAATAGATATTACATTGCATTTTTTAGGGATATCATTTAAACTGGGATGGAATGTGTCACAAAGATACGTACTTTAGGAAATCCCTCAAATAGTTTGACTAAGCTAATTAAATTTCCCATGTTTGCTATTTTTTTTTGAATGGAAAATTTAGTCCCATTTCAAGGAACTATGTTGCAAGAACACCATCCAGTCTAATTATTTTATTATAAATATATAGATTTTTAAATTTTCATATATATATTCCATTATTTGAAATAAAATATTATTAATATGTATTCTTGTTTGGTTCTAGATCTCTTATGAATACTCCATCATTTAAATATCTATTTTTTCTTGAAAATTTTTATTTATAATTTCTCAATTTCAAAATTTGAATTTTCAGGATTCTCTTATCTTATATTTGGATCTATCATAAAAGTCACTCACCCATTTCACAAGGGTAATTTGTTTTTTTTCGTAAGGTTCATCAACTCATTGTATAAGTTCTAAGAATTGGAAGCATATTGTTCAAATAACTATTGTGTAAGGGTAAAGCATTGGCTCATTTCAGGGTAATCTGATCTATGTTACATTTCGACTGTGAATAACTGGTTGCGCCCAAATTTACCCTACTGGTACATGTGGTTGTTGAAGTACAAGTAGGGATCGAATCCACAGGTACCGAAGAAGAAACCTTGAGACAATCAAATTTGTTGAAGGATTGGCTATGAAGGGTCCAACATTGAGGTAGATTTTAATTGGATAACTAATGATATAATTTAAATAACAGATAAGAAAAATTATGTGAAAAAAATTATTTTTTATGGGCTGATCTTAGGGTTTCTCTTGGGGTGGATTGGATAAATTTATTTTCTTAAAAATTTCATGTCATTAATTGAAGACGTATCCAAACAACAACATAATTCTCCCAAATCATTCACCAATTTAATCCCTACACAATTCCAAAGAAAATCACTAATTCAATTTGAGGATCACGTTACTGAACACTCAATGGAAATAGATCATACTAGCATTAAAAATATTTCATTGTTAAACTTGGCATTGATGAAGAATAATATAACTCATTGAATGGAAAATCTTAAAATAACAAACAGATTTAAAAATTAAAGTACATGAAATAACATCCAATCCCTGACCTTGCTACTCCTTTGGATCAAACCATTAAGTGGTTAGCCCTACATTGATGCTCTTCTACCAATTGAAGTAGGATTTAGACTAATGAGGGATGAATTGAAGAAGAATAAAATTATTGAAAAAACGAACACTCCACCGTTGTGTGATTGAATTCACAAGTGCTGGTGTGAATAAATTCACACCTTGATTCAATGGTATCAACGTGTTAAGAAAAGGAACATAATAATTGAATAAGAAGAATAAATTTTATTAAAATACTAGATTTTAAAGAAACGATTACATGGGAAATCTTGACGATGCGATTACAAATTGAAAGCAGGAAATTACAATTGAAACAAATACAATGGATGAAAGAAAAAAATGGATCAAAAGAAAAATGTTAGATGCTATCTCCCTTCACCACCAGATCCTTATATAGGAATAATAGAGCCCTTAGAGACACCCCACCACAATAAATTCTATCCCCATTAATTTAGAGAGTCAAAAGGAGGGTGAGAAAATCAAGGGATTTGGACGTTTCAAAGTGGACCTGGAAATTTCATCTAGATTCGCCCACCTTTTTGACGAGTGCTTTTGGAATTTAAGGAGGCCGAATCCTGAGGGGTCATAGAAGAGAAATATTCTCATCATTTTGTCCTCTATGATCTGTAAAAATTTCAGGAATTTAGGTGCATCCATTGGAATGATATGGTCGAAATGGTGAGAAGACGTTATGTGCATTTATGTCGGGTCCACCATTTAAATCTCAATTTCCGATACCATTATCATCATGAAAACTTCAGAATTAGCTCCCACCACAGTCGAATAAAATTATCCTCATATTATTCTCTTTCTACTATAAAAATATGAGCTTCATTGGGCTTGGATTGTGGGCCCCATATTTGATTGATTGGACTTAGGTCCTTTGGGCTTTTTCCAGAAAATCTCTCCATTCATCCTCTAAAATATCCATATTCCATTTGGATTCATCCATCATACCAAAAAGATAAAATGTTCAAAATAAAGTGATAAATAATATACCAAAATATAAAATTAAAATTACGAACAATGTATTTTTCACAATCAATTTATTGATTGGACCCAAATTGACACTTTAAGCATGAATTGCACAATGATGGGAAAAGAAGTTCAATTTATGAGTTGGACTAAAATTGATGTTTATGAACTTTGAAATAGACTAATATTAAGATATTAAAAATGAATATTAACCACTTTCAATGACTAATCACACCCCCCAACTTGAGTTTTTCTAGTCGCAAGCAAAATATATTACAAATATGAAATTAAAATCCCCTTTTCCCAAAACATTTTAATACACATTGCTCAAACAAAGACATCATACCAAAAACAAATTAAGAAACCCATCAAAATCATTTAAATCAAGCTAGGTCCATAAGAATATCCCAAGTCCAAGACCATTCATTTGTTCGAATTTATCACCACATTTCATCCAATTTCAATTAAGTATGACCAAGTGTTGTGATTCACAAAAGATATGGGGATCATTTTATTGTTCAAGGGGAAAAAATGGAAGTGCTAGGTGGGAATCACATTAAACCTTAAGATTAGTATCCTTTTTTTATTTATGATTTTTTAACCAAAATAGATATGAAAAAAACTAACTCTGGGAAAGACAACTATGGAGTCACAATTCCCATGTGTCGGACACCACACATATTTTCAATTCCATGCTCAACAATAGAGATACAAAGCCTAACTCTAGGCAAGACAACTATGGAGTCACAATCCCCAAGTTCCAGATGCCACACATTTGGAAAAAACATTGCTCTATGTGGTCATATTTTTTTTTTGTTTTTTTGGATACTCAAATTAAACTAAATGTGACCCCAGAACCCTATGCTATAATGAAAGGGACCCAAGAACAAAAATTTACACCCATGATCCAGTAGACGTTCAGTGTAACATTTTTATAAATAAGATGACAATGTAAACTTTGAAAAATCACATCAGACAACGACACTTTCCAAAAACTATGCTCATGAACTTAAACTTTCATTAAAATCAAAATCAAGGCATGCAAAATTATTTGATATCCAATTTCAGCATTTGCAATGTGTGTTATCATGTTCAAGGTTAATGGAATTTTTCTTTAATGCATGTTTTTATTCACAAAATATAAAAAAATCATTTTTTATCTCTCCCAAACTTCGAATAACATTTTACCCAATGTATAAAGAAAATAAAAGTTATAAGGGGGGTAGGAGAGGAGTTAAAATAGGAAATTGAAAATTATAATCATGGAATGAATTAACAGGGTTGTTGATGATGATAGTGCGCACCATAGTCTCCCTTTAATCTTGGATTTGAGTCTCAGTGGCTTGGATGGTGGTGAATGGATTTTCCTTATAACTTATGACATGTCCTTTTATTTTTTTAACCTATAAAAACATAAAAATAAAATAAAACAAAATAAATTGAGGATACATTGTCTTCTTTTTAATTTTCTAGGTAATGTATTACTCAGAGATCACGCCATGTGACACGGATGAATATGGCGCTCCCCATTCATACCCATCCTTACTCATAAAAGAAGAATATTTCAACATTATATGGTAATTTATTATATGAAAAATAAAATGATTCAAAATGATTAGAAACATGAAAACCATGGGTTGCCTCACATGTAGTGCTTTTTTTTAACGTCGTTAGATCGACATGAACCCCCCAACTTATCCAATTCCTATGATCAAAATTTTTAGGACCCCATTTTTCTCCACTTCCACAAGATTCATATTAATTGTTTTCTATGATTTTTTGTCATTTAAAAACCCATGTTCAACAAGGAGTGTGAAAATCCAAGGAATTTCAGTAATGGTTTATCCAGTTTCTACTATAGTCCTTCCTAAGATTTCAAGGGTTAACCCCCCTTTGTGGGTTTAATTAATGACTAATGCAAGGTCATGGTTATCACCTATGATGGGATTCCTGAGTGGGGATATAAGGACATTGATTTTGAGTTCATATTGTATAGTACATTCAGACACAAATAAAAAATTAGAATCAAAATCAATTTCATTTTAAACATTTCCCAACACAATTGGTTCCATTTGAATTGATGATTCAGCCCCAAAATTTTCTAGATGAGTTTCATGAATGGGTATAGATTTGATGTTTGTGATTTCTCTTAATGGTTCAGTGATTGGGGTTTCTAAAAAATTATCATTGGAGAAATATTCCGGACATTCAATCTATGAAGAAATATTTCCCTCTTGTGAATTCATGAAATAAATTTCATCCTAATTTAAACACTCATTTACAATTCCCTCATGTTCTTTAGATTGACTTTCAACATTACCTGACCAATTCTCATCATTATCCAACTCTGTTTTCCCAGATTTTAAAGTGGGTTCTTTACTAAATTCAAATTATTTATATGGGTAATAAGATTCTTCTATAAGTGATGTGGAATGGAAATCCTGAGTGGCAATGGATTCTTCATAAGTCTCAATGTTTTGTATTTCTAATCTCAGTGATGAAACTTCTGAATTCATTTTAACCATTTTTTCACACAAATGTTCAATAATTTCTTTATAATTTGGATTGATAGATGTTTGGACTTCATGAAATTTATTCGGTTTGATCTCTTTAATCATCCTCGAGAGGTATGATTATTGATCCTTTAAAAAATCAACATCCCATTGATTGTACATCTCATCTGGTGTGGTGTATTGAATTAAGGTTTGGTCAATAAAATTCCCTATGTGAGGTGTTTCCCAATATTGATTTCTGATATGATTATAGAATTGGTTTATGAAGGGGTTTTTTGGAGGATAATCCATTAGAGTTGACTGAAATTTGGTTTTGGTATTTTTTTTGGACACACAGAAATAGAAAGGGGGAAAGAAAAGAGAAATTAGGGTGAGAATAGAGAATTTGGGGTGCGAAAAGAAGATGAGTGTCTATGGTACTTACTTCGGTCCCCAGAAACGGAGCCAAAATTTGGTTGCACCCAAATTTACCCTACTGGTAAAAGTGATCACTGAAGTATATGTAGGGATCAAAACCACAGGGACTGAAGAAGAAACCTTGAGACAATCAAATTTTTTGAAGGGTTGGCTATGAAGTGGCCAACATTGAGGTAGATTGTAATTGGAGAACAAATTATATAATTTAAAAAATAGATATGAAAAATTCTGTGAAAAAGCAATTATTGTTGCGGGCTGATCTTAGGGTTTCATGTGGGGTGCATTGGATAAATTTTTTTCTTAAAAAATTCATGCCATTAATTGAAGACGTATCCAAACAACAAGATAATTCTCCCAAATCATTCACCAATTTAATCCCTACACAATTCCAAATCCAATCACTATTTCAATTTGAGGATCATGTTACTAAGAAATAAATTGAGATAGATCATACTAGCATTCAAAATGTGTCATTGTTAAACATGGCATAGATGAAGAAAAACATAACTCATTGAATGGAAATCTTAAAATAACAAACAGATTTAAAAATTAAAGTACATGAAATAACATCCAATCCCTGACCTTGCTTCTCCTTTGGATCAACCCATTAAGTGGTTAGCCCTACATTGATTCTCTTCAACCAATTGAAGTAGGATTTATACTAATGGTGGAATAATTGAAGAAGAATAAAATTATTAAAAGAACGAACACTCCACCGTTGTGTGATTGAATTCACAAGTACTGGTGTGAATAAATTCACACCTTGATTCAATGGTATCAACATGTTAAGAAAAGGAACAGAATAAGTGAATAATAAGAACAAATTTTATTAAAATACTAAATGTTAAAGAAAAACTTACATGGGAAAACTTGACAATGCGATTACAAATTGAAAGCAGGAAATTACAATTGAAAGAAATACAATGGATGAAAGAAAAACATCGATTAAAAGAAAAATGTTACATGCTAACTCCATTCACCACCAGCTCCTTATATAGGAATAATAGAGGCCTTAGAGGCACCCCACCATAATAAATTCTATCCTGATTAATTTAGAGAGTCAAAAGGAGGGTGAGAAAATCAAGGGATTTGGACGTTTCAATGTGGACCTGGAAATTTCGTCTAGATTCGTCCACCTTTTTAACGAGTGAATTTTTAATTGAAGGAATCCAAATCCTGAGGGGTCATAGAAGCAAACTATTCTCATCATTCTGTCCTCTATGAGCTGTAAAAATTTCAGGAATTTAGGTGCATCCATTTGAATGATATGGTTGAAATGGTGGGAAGAAGTTATGTGCATTTATGTTGGTCCCACCATTTAAATCTCAACTTCTGATACCATTATCATCATGAAAACTTCAGAATTAGCTCCAGCCACAGTTGAATAAAATTATACTCATACTTTTCTCCTTCTACTATAAAAATATTAGCTTCATTGGGATTGGTTTGTGGGCCCCATATTTGTTTGATGGGACTTAGGTCCATTAGGCTTTTTCCAGAAAAGCTCTTCATTTATCCTCAAAAATATCCATATTCCATTTAGATTCATCCATCAGACCTATAAGATAAAATGTTCAAAATAAAGTGATAAATCATATACCAAAATATAAAATTAAAATGATGAACATTGTATTTTTCACAATCAATTTATTGATTGGACCCAAATTGACACTTTAAGCATGAATTGCACAGTGATGGGAAATGAAGTTCAATTTCTGAGTTGGACTAAAATTGATGTTTATGAACATTGAAACAGAAAAATATTAAGATATTAACAATGAATATTAACCACTTTCAGTGACTAATCACACCCGCCAACTTGAGTTTTTCTAGTCGTGAGCAAAATATATTACAAATATGAAATTAAAATCCCCTTTTCCCAAAACATTTTAATACACATTGCTCACCCAAAGACATCATACCAAAAAAATTATGAAACCCATCAAAATCGTTTATATCAAGCTACGTCCATAAGAATATCCCAAGTCCAAGCCCATTCATTTGTTCAAATTTATCACCACATTTCATCCAATTTCAATTAAGCATGACAAAGTGCTGTGATTCACAAAAGATATGGGGCTCATTTTATTTTTCAAGGGGAAAAATGGAAGTTCTAGGTGGGAATCACATTAAACCTTAAGATGAGTATCTTTTTTTTAATGATTATTTTTTTTATCCAAAATAGATATGAAAAAACTAACTCTGGGAAAGACAACTATGGAGTCATAATTCCCATGTGTCGGACACCACACATATTGTCAATTCCATGCTCAGCAATAGAGATATAAAGCCTAACTCTAGGCAAGACAACTATGGAGTCACAATCCCCAAGTGTCGGATGCCACGCATTTAGACAAAACATTGCTCAATGTGGTCATATTTTTTTTTTGTTTTTTTGGATACTCAAATTAAACTAAAAGTGACCCCAGAACCCTATTCTATAATAAAAGGGATCCAAGAACAAAAACTTACACCCATGATCCAGTAGACGTGCAGTGTGGAATTTTTATAAAGAGGATGAAAATTTAATCTTTGAAAAATCACATCGGACAATGGAACATTCCAAAAACTATGCTCATGAACTTAAACTTGCATTAAAATCAGAATCAAGGCATGCAAAATTATTTGATATCCAATTTTTGCATTTGCAATGTGTGTTATCATGTTCAAGGTTAATGGAATCTTTCTTTTCATGCATGTTTTTATTCACAAAATATTAAAAAATCATTTTTTATCTCCCCCCAACTTAGAATAACATTATCCCCAGTGTATAAAGAAAATAAAAGTTAGAAGGGGGTAGGAGAGGAGTTAAAATAGGAAATTGAAAATGATAATCATGGAATCAATTCACCTGGTGGTTGATGATGATACCGCATGCCACAGTCTCCCTTCAATCTTGGATTTGAGTCTCAGTGGCTTGGATGGTGGTGAATGGATATTCCTTAAGACTTATGACATGTCCTTTTATTTTTGTTAACCTATAAAAACATAAAAATAAAACAAAACAAAATAAACTGAGGATACATTGTCTTCTTTTTAATTTTCTGGGTAAGGTATTACTCAAAGATCACTCCATGTGACACGGATGAATATGGTGAACCCCTTTCATACCCATACTTACTCATAAAATAAGAACATTCCAACAGTCTATGGTAATTTATTATATGAAAAATAAAATGATTCAAAATGATTAGAAACATGAAAACCATGGGTTGCCTCCCATGGAGTACTTTTTTTTAACATCGTTAGCTCGAAATGAACCCCCAACTTATCCTATTCCAACATTCAAAATTTTTAGGACCCCATTTTTCTCCACTTCCACAAGATTGATATTAATTGTTTTCTTTGATTTTTTGTCATTTAAAAAACCATGTTCAACAAGGAGTGTGAAAATCCAAGGAATTTCAGTAATGGTTGATCCAGTTTCTTCTACAGTCTTTCCTAAGATTTCAAGGTTTAACCCCCCTTTTTGGGTTTCAATAATGACTAATGCAAGGTCATGGTTATCACTTATGATGGGATACCTGAGTGGGGACATAAGGACATTGATTTTGAGTTCATATTGGATAGGACATTCAAACAGAGATAAAAAATTAGAATAAAAAACAATTTCATTTTCAACATTTCCCAACACAATTGGTTCCATTTGAATTGATGATTCAGCCCCAAAATTTTCTAGATGAGTTTCATGAATGGGTATAGATTTGATGTTAGTGATTTATCTTAATGGTTCAGTGATTGGGGTTTCTAAAAAATTATCATTGGAGATATATTCCGGACATTCAATCTATGAAGAAAAATTTCCCTCTTGCGAATTCATGAAATCAATTTCATCCTAATTTAAACTCTCATTAACAATTCCCTCATGTTCTTTAGATTGACTTTCAACATTACCTGACCAATTCTCTTCATTATCCAACTCTGTTTTCCATGATTTTGAAGTGGGTTCTTTACTAAATTCAAATGATTTATGTGGGTAACAAGATTCTTCTATAAGTGATGTGGAATGGACATCCTGAGTGGGAATGGGTTCTTCATAAGTCTCAATGTTTTGTATTTATAATCTCAGTAATGAAACTTCTGAATTCATTTTAACCATTTCTTCACACAAATGTTCAATAAATTTTTCAGAATTTGGATTGATAGATGTTTGGACATCATGAAATTTATTCTGTTTGATCTCTTCAATCATCCTTGAGAGGTATGGATATTGATCCTTTAAACAATCAACATCCCATTGATTGTACATCTCATTTGGTGTGGTGTATTTAATTAAGGTTTGGTCAATAAAATTCCCTATATGAGGTGTTTCCAAATATTGATTTCTGATTTGATTACAGAATTGGTTTATGAACGGTTTTTTTTTGGAGGATAATCCATTAGAGTTGATTGAAATTTGTTTTTGGTATTTTTTTGGACACACAGAAATAGAAAGGTGGAAAGAAAAGAGAAATTAGGGTGAGAATAGAGAATTTGGGGTGTGAAAAGAAGATGAGTGTCTATGGTACTTACTTGGGTCCCCAGAAACGGCGCCAAAATTTGGTTGCACCCAAATTTACCATACTGGTAAAAGCGGTCATTGAAGTACATGTAGGGATCAAATCCACAGGGACCGAATAAGAAACCTTGAGACAATCAAATTTGTTGAAGGATTGGCTATGAAGTGGCCAACATTGAGGTAGATTGTAATTGGAGAAAAAATTATATAATTTAAATAATAGATATGAAAAATTATGTGAAAAAACAATTATTGATGATGGTCTGATCTTAGGGTTTCGCATGGGGTGGATTGGATAAATTTCTTTTCGTAAAAATTTCATGTCATTAATTGAAGACATATCCAAACAACAAGATAATTCTCCCAAATCATTAACCAATTTAATCCCTACACAATTCCAAATCCAATCACTAATTCAATTTGAGGATCACGTTACTGAGCACTCAATGGAAATAGATCAAACTAGCATTCAAAATGTGTCATTGTTAAACTTGGCATAGATGAAGAATAACATAACTCAATGAATGGAAATCTTAAAATAACAAACAAATTTAAAAATTAAAGTACATGAAATAACATCCAATCCCTGACCTTGCTACTCCTTTGGATCAACCCATTAAGTGGTTATCCCTACGTTGATGCTCTTATACCAATTGAAGTAGGATTTAGACTAATGAGGGAATAATTGAAGAAGAATAAAATTATTAAAAGAACGAACACTCCACCGTTGTGTGACTGAATTCACAAGTGCTGGTGTGAATAAATTCACATCGTGATTCAACGGTATCAATGTGTTAAGAAAATGAAAAGAATAAGTGAATAAGAAGAAGAATGTTTATTAAAATACTAAATGTTAATGAAAAACTTACATGGTAAAACTTGATGATGTGATTACAAATTGAAAGCAGAAAATTACAATTGAAACAAATAAAATTGATGAAAGAAAAACATGGATTAAATGAAAAATGTTAGATGCTAACTCCCTTCACCACCAGCTCCTTATATAGGAATAATAGAGGCCTTACGGACACCCACCACAATAAATTCTATCCCCATTAATTTAAAGAGTCAAAAGGAGGGTGATAAAATCAAGGGATTTGGATGTTTCAATGTGGACATGGAAATTTCGTCTAGATTCATCCACCTTTTTTACGAGTGCATTTGGAATTGAAGGAGGTCGAATCCTAAGGGGTATTAGAATAGAAATATTCTCATCATTCTGTCCTCTATGAGATGTAAAAATTTCAGGAATTTAGGTGCATCCATTTGAATGATATGGTCGAAATGGTGCGAAGACGTTATGTGCATTTATGTCGGGCCCACCATCTAAATCTCAACTTCTGATACCATTATCATCATGAAAACTTCAGAATTAGCTCCCTCCACGGTTAAATAAAATTATCCTCATATTTTTATCTTTCTACTATAAATATCTGAGCTTCATTGGTCTTTGTTTTTAGGCCCCATATTTGTTTGATGGGACTTTGGTCCATTAGGATTTTTCCAGAAAAGCTCTGCATTCATCCTCAAAAATATCCATATTCCATTTGGATTCATCGATCAGAAATAAAAGATAAAATGTTGAAAATAAAGTGATAAATAATATACCAAAATATAAAATTAAAATGAAGAACAATATATTTTCCACAATCAATTTATTGATTGGACCCAAATTGACACTTTAAGCATGAATTGCACAATGATGGGAAATGAAGTTCAATTTCTGAGTTGGAATAAAATTGATGTTTACGAACTTTGAAACAGACTAATATTAAGATATTAACAATGAATATTAACCACTTTTAGTGACTAATCCCACCCCCCAACATGAGTTCTTCTAGTCGCGAGTAAAATATATTACAAATATGAAATTAAAATCCCATTTTCCCAAAACATTTTAATACAAAATTCTCACCCAAAGACATCATACCAAAAAAATTATGAAGCCCATCAAAATCATTTAAATCAAGCTAGGTCCATAAGAATATCCCAATTCCAAGCCCATTCATTTGTTCAAATTTATCAACACATTTCATCCAATTTCAATTAAGCATGACAAAGTGTTGTGATTCACAAAAGATATTGGGCTCATTTTATTGTTCAAGGGGAAAAATGGAAGTGCTAGGTGGGAATCACAATAAACCTTAAGATGAGTATCCTTTTTTTGTTTATTTATTGATTATTTTTTTAACCAAAATAGATATGAAAAAACTAACTCTTGTCAAGACAACTATGGAGTCACAATTCCCATGTGTCGGACACCACACATATTGTCAATTCCATGCTCAACAATAGAGATATAAATCCAAACTCTAGGCAAGACAACTATGGAGTCACGATCTCCAAGTGCTGGATGCCATGCATTTGGAAAAAACCTTTCCCTATGTGGTTATATTATTTTTGTTTTTTTGGATACTCAAATTATACAAATGTGACCCCAGAACCCTATGCTATAATGAAAGCGACCCAAGAAAAAAAATTTACACCCATGATCCAGTAGACGTGCAGTGTGGCATTTTTATAAAGAGGATGAAAATGTAAACTTTAAAAAATCACATCGGACAATGGCACTTTCCAAAAACTATGCTCAAGAACATAAACTTGCATTAAAATGAGAATCAAGGCAGGCAAAATTATTTGATTTCCAATTTCAGCATTTTCAATGTGTTTTATCATGTTAAAGGTTAATGGAATTTTTATTTTCATGCATGTTTTTATTCACAAAATATAAAAAAATCATTTTTTATCTCCCCCCAACATAGAATAACACTGTCCCCAGTGTATAAAGAAAATAAAAGTTAGAAGGGGGTAGGAGAGGAGATAAAATAGGAAATTGAAAATCATAATCATGGAATGAATTCACCTGGTGGTTGATGATGATAGCGCGTGCCACAGTCTCCCTTCAATCATGGATTTGAGTCTCAGTGGCTTGGATGGTGGTGAATGGATTTTCCTTACAACTTATGAAATGTCCTTTTATTTTTGTTAACCTATAAAAACATAAAAATAAAACAAAACAAAATAAACTGAGGATACATTGTCTTCTTTTTAATTTTCAGGGTAAGGTATTACTTAGAGGTCACACCACGTGACACGGATCAATATGGCGCTCCCCTTTCATACCCATCCTTACTCATAAAAGAAGAACATTTCAAAAGTATATGGTAATTTATTATATGAAAAATAAAATGATTCAAAATGATTAGAAACATGAAAACCTCGGGTTGCCTCCCATGCAGTGCTTTTGTTTAACGTCGTTAGCTCGACAGGAACCCCCCAACTTATCCAATTCCAACGTTCAAAATTTTTAGAAACCCATTTTTCTCCACTTCCAAAAGATTCATATTAATTGTTTTCTTTGATTTTTTTTCATTTAAAAACCCATGTTCAACAAGTATTGTGAAAATCCAAGGAATTTCAGTAATGGTTGATCCAGTTTCTTCTACAGCCTTTCCTAAGATTTCAAGGGTTAACCCCCCTTTGTGGGTTTCCTGAATGAAAAATGCAAGGTCATGGTTATCACCTATGATGGGATTACTGAGTGGGGATATAATTTCATTGATTTTGAGTTCATATTGGATAGTACATTCAAGCACAGATAAAAAATTATAATCAAAATCAATTTCATTTTCAACATTTCCCAACACAATTGGTTCCATTTGAATTGATGATTCAGCCCCAAAATTTTCTAGATGAGTTTCATGAATGGGTATAGATTTGATGTTTGTGATTTCTCTTAATGGTTCAGTGATTGGTGTTTCTAAAAAATTATCATTGGAGAAATATTCCGGACATTCAATCTATGAAGAAAAATTTCCATCTTGTGAATTCATGAAATAAATTTCATCCTAATTTAAACACTTGTTAAAAACTCCCTCATGTTCTTTAGATTGACTTTCAACATTACATGACCAATTATCTTCATTATCCAACATTGTTTTTCAATATTTTAAAGTAGGTTCTTTACTAAATTTAAATGATTTATGTGGGTAACAATATTCTTCTATAAGTGATGTGGAATGGACATCCTGAGTGGGAATGGGTTCTTCATAAGTGTTAATGTTTTGTATTTCTAATCTCAGTGATGAAACTTCTGAATTCATTTTAACCATTTTTTCACACTAATGCTCAAGAATTTTTTCAGAATTTGGATTGATAGATGTTTGGACTTCATGAAATTTATTC
Organism: Viscum album; assembly: GCA_963277665.1. Classification (NCBI taxonomy): domain Eukaryota; kingdom Viridiplantae; phylum Streptophyta; class Magnoliopsida; order Santalales; family Viscaceae; genus Viscum; species Viscum album. Next base: position 702,012,712 of record OY728139.1, read on the forward strand.
TTTTTGAGCTCTTCAATCTTCCTCGATAGGTATGGCTATTGATCCTTTAAACAATCAACATACCATTGATTGTACATCTCATCTGGTGTGGTGTATTGAATTAATGTTTGGTCAATAAAATTCCCTATGTGAGGCGTTTCCCAATATTGATTTCTGATTTGATTACATAATTGGTTTATGAAGGGGTTTTTTGGAGGATAATCCATTAGAGTTGATTGAAATTTGGTTTTGGTATTTTTTTTTGGACACATAGAAACAGAAACGGGGAAAGAAAAGAGAAATTGGGGTGAGAATAGAGAATTTGGGGTGCGAAAAGAAGTTGAATGTATAAGGTACTTACTTGGGTCCCCATAAACGGCGCCAAAATTTGGTTTCACCCAAATTTACCCTACTAGTAAAAGCGGTCATTGAAGTACATGTAGGGATCAAATCCACAAGGACTGAAGAAGAAACCTTGATACAATCAAATTTTTTGAAGGATTGGCTATGAAGTGGCCAACATTGAGGTAGATTGTAATTGGAGAACAAATTATATAATTTAAATAATATATATGATAAATTATGTGAAAAAAACAATTATTGATGATGGGCTGATCTTAGGGTTTCACGTGGGGTGGATTGGATAAATTTATTTTCTTAAAAATTTCATGTTATTAATTGAAGACGTATCCAAACAACAAGATAATTATCCCAAATCATTCACCAATTTAATCCCTACACAATTCCAAGGCCAATCACTAATTCAATTTGAGAATCACTTTACTAAGCACTCAAAGTAAATAGATCTTACTAGCACTCAAAATGTGTCATCGTTAAACTTGGAAAAGACGAAGAAGAACATAACTCATCGAATGGAAATCTTAAAATTACAAACAGATTTAAAAATTAAAGTACATGAAATAACATCCAATCCCTGACCTTGATACTCACCTGGATCAAACCTTAAGTGGTTAGCCCTACATTGATTCTATTATACCAATTAAAGTAGGATGTAGACTTATGAGGGAATAATTGAAGAAAATAAAATTATTTAAATAACGAACACTCCACAGTTGTGTGATTGAATTCACAAGTGCTAGTGTGAATAAATTCACACCTTGATTCAACGGTATCAACATGTGAAGAAAAGGAACATAATAAGTTAATAAGAAGAATAATTTTTTTTTAAATACTAAATGTTAAATAAAAACATAAATGGGAAAACATGACTATGTTATTACAAATTGAAAGCAGGAAATTACAATTGAAACAAATACAATGGAGGAAAGAAAAACATGGATTCAAAGAAAAATGTTAGATGCTAACTCCCTTCACCACCAGATCCTTATATAGGAATCATAGAGGCCTTAGAAGCACCCCACCACAATAAATTCTATCCCCATTAATTTATAGAGTTAAAAGGAGGGTGATAAAATCAAGGGATTTGGACGTTTCAAAGTTGACCCGGAAATTTCGTCCAGATTCGTCCACCTTTTTGACAAGTGCATTTTGAATTGAAGGATGCCAAATCCTGAGGGGTTATAAAATCACAATATTCTCAACCATATATCCTCTATGAGATGTAAATATTTCAAGAATTTTGGCACAGCCATTTGAATGATATGGTCGAAATGGTGGGAAGACGTTATGTGCATTTATGTCGGGCCCACCATTTAAATCTCATCTTCAGATACCATTATCATCATGAAAAATTCAGAATTAGCTCCGTCCACAGTTGAATAAAATGATCCTCATATTTTTATATTTATATTGTAAAAAACTTGAGATTTATTGGGCTTGGTTTTTGGGCCTTAGGTCCATTAGTCTTTTTCTAGAAAAGCTCTGCATTCATCCTCAAAAATATCCATCTTCCATTTGGATTCATCCATTGGACCTAAAAGATAAAATGTTCAAAACAAAGTGTTGAATCATATACAAAAATATAAAATTAAAATGACAGACAATGTATTTTTTACAAGCATTTTATTGATTGGACCCAAATTGACATTTTAAGCATGAATTGCACAATGATGGGAAATGATGTTCAATTTCTGAATGGGACTAAAATTGATGTTTATGAACTTTGAAACACACTAATATTAAGATATTAAAAATGAATATTAACCACTTTTAGTGACTAATCACACCCCCCAACATGAGTTTTTTTAGTCCCGAGCAAAATATATTGCAAATTTGAAATTAAAATCCCTTTTTCCCAAAACATTTTAATACACATTGTTCACCCAAAAACATCATTCCAAAAATAATTATGAAACCCATCAAAATAATTTAAAACAATCTTGGTCCATAAGCATATCCCTAGCCCGATCCCATTACTTTGTTCAAATTCATCACCACATTTCATCCAATTTCAATTAAGCATGATAAAGTGTTGTGCTTCACAAAATATATGGGGCCCATTTTATTGTTCAAGGGGAAAAAATGGAATCTCTAGGTGGGAATCACATTAAACCTTAAGATGAGTATCGTTTTTTGTTTTGTTTTTTTTTTATGATTTTTTTTAACCACAATAGATATGAGAAAACTAACTCTGGGCTAGACAACTATGGAGTCACAATCACCAAGTATCTGACGCCACACATATTGTCAATTCCATGCTCTAAAATAGAGATTTAAATCCTATATATGGGTAAGAAAACTATGGAGTCATGATCCCCAAGTGTCGGATGCCATCCATTTGGACAAAATATTTCTCTATGTGGTAATAATTTTTTTTTGGATACTCAAATTAAACTAAAAGTGACCCCAGAACCCTATGCTATAATGAAAGGGACCCAAGAACTCAAATTTACACCCATGATCCAGTAGACATGCATTGTGGAATTTTTTTAAGAGGATGAAAATGTAAACTTTGAAAAATCACATCAGACAACTTCACTTTCCAAAAAACTATGCTCATGAACTTAAACGTGGATTAAAATCAGAATCAAGGCATCCAAAATTAGTTGATATCCAATTTTAGAGTTTGCAATGTGTGTTATCATGTTCAAGGTTAATGGAAGTTTTCTTTTCATGCGTGTTTTTATTTACAAAATATAAAAAAAAATCAATTTTATCTCCCCCCTACTTAGAATAACATTTTCCCCAATGTATAAAGAAAATAAAAGCTAGAAGGGGGTAGGAGAGGAGTTATAATAGGAAATTGAAAATGATAATCATGGAATTAATTCACCTGGTGGTTGATTATGATAGTGCGTGCCATATTCTCCCTTCAATCTTGGATTTGATTCTCAGTAGCTTGTATGGTGGTGAATGGATTTTCCTTACGACTTATGACATGTCCTTTTATTTTTGTTAACCTATAAAAACATAAAAATAAAACAAAATAAAATAAACTGAGGATACATTGTATTCTTTTTAATTTTCTGGGTTAGGTATTACTCAGAGATCACGCCACATGACCGGGATGAATATGGCACTCCCCTTTCATACCCATCCTTACTCATAAAAGAAGAATAGGTCAGCGGTCTATGGTTATTTATTATATGAAGATGAAAATGATTTAAAATGATTAGAAACATGAAAACCATGGGTTTCCTCCCACGCAGTGCTTTTGTTTAATGTCGTTAGCTCGACTTGAACCCCCAAACTTATCCAATTCCATCATTCAAAATTTTTAGGACCCCATTTTTCTCCACTTCCACAATATTTATATTAATTGTTTTCTTTGATTTTTTCTCATTTAAAAACCCATGTTCAACAAGGAGTGTGAAAATCCAAGGAATTTTAGTAATGGTTGATCCAGTTTCTTCTACAGTCTTTCCTAATATTTCAAGGGTTAACCCCCCTTTGTGGGTTTCATGAATGACTAATGAAAGGTCATGGTTATCAACTATGATTGGATGCCTGATTGGGGATATAAGGACATTGATTTTGAGTTCAGTTTGGATTAGACATTCAAACATAGATTAAAAATTAGAATCAAAATCAATTTCATTTTCAACATTTACCAACACAATTGGTTCCATTTGAATTGAAGATTCAGCCCAAATATTTCCTAGATGAGTTTCATGAATGGGTATATATTTGATGTTTGTGATTTATCCTAATGGTTTAGTGATTGGTGTTTCTAAAAAATCATCATTGGAGAAATATTCCGGACTTTCAATCCATGAAGAAAAATTTCCCTCTTGTGAATTCATGAAATCAATTGCATCCTGATTTAAAAACTCATTAAAAATTCCCTCATGTTCTTTAGCTTGACTTTCAACATTACCTAACCAATTCTCTTCATTATCCAACTCAGTTTTCCAAGATTTTAAAGTGGGTTCTTTACTAAATTCAAATGTGTTATGTGGGTAACAAGATTCTTCTATAAGTGATGTGGAAAGGACATCATGAGTGGGAATGGGTTCTTCATAAGTCTCAATGTTTTGTATTTCTAATCTCAGTGATGAAACATCAAAATTCATTTTATCCATTTTTTCACACAAATGTTCAAGAAATTTTTTAGAATTTGGATTGATAGTTGTTTGGACTTCATGAGCATTATTCTGTTTGATCTCTTCAATCATCCTCAAGAGGTATGGAAATTGAACCTTTAAACAACCAGCATCCCATTTATTGTACATCTCATCCGGTGTGGTGTATTGAATTAAGGTTTGGTCAATAAAATTCCCTATGTGAGGTGTTTCCCAATATTGATTTCCGATTTGATTACAGAATTGGTTTATGAAGGGTTTTTTGGAGGATAATCCATTATAGTGGATTGAAATTTGGTTTTGGTGTTTTTTTGGACACACAGAAATAGAAAGGGGAAAGGAAAAGAGAAATTAGGGTGAGAATAGATAATTTGGGGTGTGAAAAGAAGATGAGTGTCTAAGGTACTTACTTGGGTCCCCAGAAATGGCGCCAAAATTTGGTTGCGCCCAAAATTACCCTACTGGTAAAAGTTGTCATTGAAGTACAAGTAGGGATCGAATCCACAAGGACCGAAGAAGAAAACTTAAGGCATTCAAATTTGTTGAAGGATTGGCTATGAAGTGGCCAACCTTGAGGTAGATTTTAATTTGAGAAAAAATTATATAATTTAAATAATAGATCAGAAAAATTATGTGAAAAAAAACAATTATTGATTATGGGCTGATCTTAGGGTTTCTCTTGGGGTGGATTGGATAAATTTCTTTTCATAAAAATTTCATGTCATTAATTGAAGACGTATCCAAACAACAAGATAATTCTCCCAAATCATTCACCAATTTAATCCCTACACAATTCTAAGGCCAATAACTAATTCAATTAGAGAATCACTTTACTGAGCACTCAAAAAAAAACAGATTGTACTAGCACTCAAAATGAGTCATCATTAAACTTGGAAAAGACGAAGAAGAACATAACTCATCGAATGGAAATCTTAAAATAACAAACAGATTTGAAAATTAAAGTACATGAAATAACATCCAATCCCTGACCTTTCTACTCCCTTGGATCAACCCTTAAGTGGTTATCCCTACATTGATGCTATTCTACCAATTTATGTAGGATGTAGACTAATGAGGGCTGAATTGGAGAAGAATAAAATTATTATAATAACGAACACTCCACCACATTGATGCTATTCTACCAATTTGTGTGATTGAATTCAAAAGTGCTGGTGTGAATAAATTCACACCTTGATTCAAAGGTATCAACGTGTGAAGAAAAGAAACAGAATAAGTGAATAAGAAGAATAAATTTTATTAAAATACTAAATGTTAAATAAAAACTTACATGGGAAAACTTGACGATGCGATTACAAATTGAAAGAAGGAAATTACAGTTGAATCAAATACAATGGATGAAAGAAAAACATGGATTCAAAGAAAAATGTTAGATGCTAACTCCCTTCACCACCAGCTCCTCATATAGGAATCATAGAGGCCTTAGAGACACCCCACCACAATAAATTCTATCCCCATTAATTTAGAGAGTCAAAAGGAGGGTGAGAAAATCAAGGGATTTGGACGTTTCAAAGTTGACCCGGAAATTTCGTCTAGATTCGTCCACCTTTTTGACGAGTGCATTTGGAATTGTAGGATGCCGAATCATAAGGGGTCATAGAATCGAAATATTATAATACTTCTGTCCTCTATGAGCTGTAAAAATTTCAGGAATTTTGGTGTAGCCATTTGAATGATATGGTCGAAATGGTGGGAAGACGTTATGTGAATTTATGTCAGGCCCACCATTTAAATCTCAACTTCAGATACCATTATCATCATGAAAACTTCAGAATTAGCTCTTCCCACAGTTGAATAAAATGATCCTCATATTATTCAATTTCTACAGTAAACATTTTAGATTCATTGGTCTTGGTTTGTGGGCCCCATATTTGTTTGATGGGACTTATGTCCAGTAGTATTTTTCCAAAAAAGCTCTGCATTCATCCTAAAAAATATCCATCTTCCATTTGGATTCATCCATCGGACCTAAAATATAAAATGTTCTAAATAAATTGATGAATCACATAAAAAAATATAAAATTAAAATGACGAACAATTTATTTTTCATAGGCAATTTATTGATTGGACCCAAATTAACACTTTAAGCATGAATTGCACAATGATGGGAAATGAAGTTCAATTTCTGAATTGGACTAAAATTTATGTTTATGAACTTTTAAACACACTAATATTAAGATATTGACAATGAATATTAACCACTTTCACTGACTAATCACACCCCCATCTTGAGTTTTGCTAGTCCCGAGAAAAATATATTACAAATATGAAATTAAAATCCACTTTTCCCAAAACATTTTAATACACATTGCTCACCCAAAGTCATCATACCAAAAAAAATTATGAAACCCATCAAAATTATTTAAAACAAACTAGTTCCATAACCATATCCCAAGCCCAAGCCCATTCATTTTTTCAAATTCATCACCACATTTCATCCAATTTCAATTAAGCATGATAAAGTGTTGTGCTTCACAAAAGATTTGGGGCCCATTTTATTGATCAAAGGGGAAAAATGGAAGCTCTAGGTTGGAATCACATTAAACCTTAATATGAGTATCCTATTTTTTGTTTTTTTTTTGATGATTTTTTTAACCACAATAGATATGAGAAAACTATCTATGGGCACGACAATAATGGAGTCACAATCCCCAAGTGCCGGATTCCACACATATTGTCAATTCCATGCTCTACAGTAGAGATATAAAGCCTAACTCTAGGAAATAAAACTATGGAGTCACGATCCCCAAGTGCTGGATGCCACGCATTTGGACAAATCATTGCTCTACGTGGTCATAATTTTTTTTTGTTTTTTTTTTTTGATACTCAGATTAAAGTAAAAGTGACCCCAGAACCCTATGCTACAATGAAAAGGACCCAAGAACTCAAATTTACACGCACAATCTAGTAGACGTGCATTGTGGCATTTTTTTAAGAGGGTGAAAATGTAAACTTTGAAAAATCACATCGGAGAACCGCACTTTACAAAAACTATGATCATGAACATAAACTTGCATTAAAATCAGAACCAAGGTATGCAAAATTATTTGATATCCAATTTCAATGTTTTCAATGTCTGTTATCATGTTCAAGGTTAATGTAATTTTTTTTTTCATGCGTGTTTTTATTCACAAAATATAAAAAAAATCATTTTTTATCCCCCCCCCCAACTTAGAATAACACTGTCCCTAGTATATAAAGAAAAGAAAAGTTAGTAGGGGGTAGGAGAGGAGTTAAAATAGGAAATTGAAAATGATAATCATGGAATGAATTCACCTGGTGGTTGATGATGATAGTGTGTGCCACAGTCTCCCTTCAATCTTGGATTTGAGTCTCAACGGCTTGGATGGTGGTGAATGGATTTTCCTTACGACTTATGACGTGTCCTTTTTTTTTGTTAACCCATAAAAACATAAAAATAAAACAAAACAAAATAAACTAATGATACATTGCCTCCTTTTTAATTTTCTGGGTAAGGTATTACTCAGAGATCACGCCACGTGACACGGATGAATATGGATCTCCCCTTTCATACCCATCCTTACTCATAAAAGAAGAACAGGTCAACAGTCTATGGTAATTTATTATATGAAAAAGAAAATGATTCAAAATGATTAGAAACATGAAAACCATGGGTTGCCTCCCATGCAGTGCTTTTGTTTATCGTCGTTAGCTCGACTTGAACCCCCCAAATTATCCAATTCCAACTTTCAAAATTTTTAGTACCCCATTTTTCTCCACTTCCACAAGATTGATATTAATTGTTATCTTTGATTTTTTGTCATTTAAAAACCCATGTTCAATAAGGAGTGTGAAAATCCAAGGAATTTCAGTAATGGTTGATCTAGTTTAATCTATAGTCTTTCCTATGATTTCAAGCTTTAACCCCCCTATGTGGGTTTCATGAATGACTAATTAAAGGTCATGGTTATCACCTATGATGGGATGCCTGAGTGGGGATGTAAGGACACTGATTTTGAGTTCTGGATGGATAGGACATTCAAACACATATAAAAAATTAGAATCAAAATCAATTTCATTTTCAGCATTTCCCAACACAATCTATTCCCTTTGAATTGAAGATTCAAGCCCAAAATTTTCTAGATGAGTTTCATGAATGGGTATAGATTTGATGTCTGTGACTCCACTTAATGGTTCAGTGATTGGTGTTTCTAAAAAATCATCATTGTAGAAATATTCCGGACATTCAATCCATGAAGAAAATTTTCCCTCTTGTGAATTCATGAAATCAATTTCATCCTGATTTAAACACTAATTAACAATTCCCTCATGTTATTTAGCTTGACTTTCAACATTACCTGAACAATTCTCTTCATTATCCAACTCTGTTTTCCATGATTTTAAAGTGGGTTCTTTACTAAATTCAAATGAGTTATGTGGGTAACAAGATTCTTCTATAAGTGATGTGGAAAGGACATCCTGAGTGGGAATGGGTTCTTCATAAGTCTCAATGTTTTTTATTTCTAATCTCAGTGATGAAACTTATGAATTCATTTTAACCATTTATTAACACAAATGTTCAAGAATTTTTTTAGAGTTTGGATTGATAGATGTTTGGACTTCATGAACTTTATTCGATTTGATCTCTTCAATCATCCTCTAGAGGTATGTAAATCGATCCTTTAAACAATCAGCATGCCATTGATTTTACATCTCATATGGTGTATTTTATTGAATTAAGGTTTGGTCAATGAAATTCCCTATGTGAGGTGTTTCAAAATATTGATTTCTGATTTGATTAGAGAATTGGTTTATGATGTGGTTTTTTGGAGGATAATCGATTAGAGTTGATTAATATTTGGTTTTGGAATTTTTTTTGGACACACAGGAATAGAAAGGGGAAAAGAAAAGAGAAATTAGGGTGAGAATAGAGAATTTGGGGTGCGAAAAGAAGATGAGTGTCTAAGGTACATACTTGGGTCTCCAGAAACGGCGCCAAAATTTGGTTGCGCCCAAATTTACCCTACTGGTAAAAGCGGTTATTGAAGTACAAGTAGGGATCGAATCCATAAGGACCGAGGAAGAAACCTTGAGACAATCAAATTTTTTTAAAGATTGGATATGAAGTGTCCAACATTGAGGTAGATTTTAATTGGAGAACTAATGATATTATTTAAATAACAGATAAGAAAAATTATGTTAAAAAAACAATTATTGATGATTGGATGATCTTAGGGTTTCGCTTGGGGTGGATTGGATAAATTTCTTTTCTTAAAAATTTCATGTCATTAATTGAAGACATATGAAAACAACAAGATAATTCTCCCAAATAATTCAACAATTTAATCCCTACACAATTCAAAGGCTAATCACTAATTCAATTTGAGGATAACTTTAATGAGCACTCAATGAAAATAGATCGTACTAGCACTCAAAATGTGCCATTGTTAAACTTGGCAAAGACGAAGAAGAACATAACTCATCGAATAGAAATATTAAAATAACAAACAGATTTAAAATTAAAGTACATGAAATAACATCCAATACCTGACCTTGATACTCCCTTGGATAATCCCTTAAGTGGTTATCCCTCCATTGATTCTATTCTACCAATGGAAGCAGGATGTTGACTAATGAGGGAATAATTGAAGAAGAATAAAATTATTAAAAGAATGAACACTCCACCATTGTGTGATTGAATTCATAAGTGCTGGTGTGAATAAATTCACACCTTGATTCAATGGTATTAACATGTGAAGAAAATGAACAGAATAAGTGAGTAAGAAGAATAAATTTTATTAAAATACTGAACATTAAAGAAAAACATACATGGGAAATCTTGACGATGCAATTACAAATTGAAAGCAGGAAATTACAATTGAAACAAATACAATGGATGAAATAAAAACATGTTTTCAAAGAAAGATGTTAGATGCTAACTCCCTTCACCCCCAGCTCCTTATATATGAATCATAGAGGCCTTAGAGACACTCACCATAATAAATCCTATCCCCATTAATTTAGAGAGTCAAAAAGAGGGTGAGAAAATCAAGGGATTTGGATGTTTCCAAGTTGACCTCGAAATTCCATCCAGATTCGTCCACCATTTTGACATGTGAATTTGGAATTTGAGGAGGCCGAATCCCGAGGGGTTGTAGAATAGAAATATTCACATCCTTATGTCCTCTATGATCTATAAATATTTCATGAATTTTGGCGCATCTGTCTGAATGATATGGTCTAAATAGTGGGAATACTTTATGTGCATTTATGACGGGCCCACCATTTAAATCTCAAATTCATATCCCATTATCATCATGAAAACTTCATAATTAGCTCCAGACACAGTTGAATAAAATGATCCTCATATTTTTCTCTTTTTACTGTAAAAATTTGAGCATCATTGGGCTTTTTTTGTGGGCCCCATATTTGTTTGATTGGCCTTATGTCCATTAGGCTTTTTCTAGAAAAGCTCTGCATTCATCCTCAAAAATATCCATCATCCATTTGGTTTCATCCGTAGGACCTAAAATATAAAATGTTCAAAATAAAGTGAAAAATAATATACCAAGATATAAAATTAAAATGGCGAAAAATGTATTTTTCACAAGCAATTTATTGATTGGACCCAAATTGACACCTTAAGCATCAATTGCAAAATGATGGGAAATGAAGTTCAATTTCTGAATTGGACTAAAATTGATGTTTATGAACATTGAAACACACTAATATTAAGATATTAACAATTAATATTAACCAATTTCAGTGACTAATCAATAACCTAATGTTGGGTGGTTTTTCTCAGTTCAACCATAGCTATCAGACAAAACATCTCTTTCATATAGTCATCCATGTGGTCTGCATTCCACTTTCACCGCCTAACTCAATAACTCTTTTGATGCCATCAGGACTGCAACTCAAGGCTCATCATCGGTCATTTGGTGAGTTACAAGGGTTACTATCTGGATCCATTAAAATGCTTCATTGGTTTTTAAAAGAGAGTGTTATAGTATTATATTTTCCAATTCCTAACGTATATTGAGAGAAACCCAGAGGAGATCTGGTCCCAATTTATTGGAGTAAACTGAGGAAAATACTATTCATCATTTCCAAACATTGTTTAGGGTTTTGGTGGAGGGTGTTTATCATTCTTTGACCAGAAATGTTGAAGTATATTTTTTGAATCAGTTCATTGGAATATTTCTCTCCATTCGTGATTATTCCAAGTTCTAGCATTAGAATCTTGCACTCTAAGAATGTTTTTCTTTTTCCTTGCTTCATTTCATACTTCTTTTATGAAGATGTATCCTTCTATGCATGTGTGTAGTGTGAGCCCATACCTCAAGTTAGATTTATTTCTTCCCATGATAAATTTCATTACATCTATTCAGACTAGTAAGATCTTTTCCTCAAATAGTTTATATGTTCCTTTACTACTCTTATGTCTTGTAATCTAGTTGTTTTATTTCATTTGTAATAAATAATTCAATTGGTGTTCTCTTTGTTCTTTTAGTTCTATAGTGCAAAAAATAATTCTATATCTATATGTTCATTACTTTTCTTACATGATATTCATCTTGAATTCCTATTAACCCTTCTGTTTTATTATTTTTCAGTCTTCCTATTCCAAATCATGAACCCAATATCTATATTAGGGGGTTAATATCTATTTCATAGGGACTATCACATCAACCTACACAACTATAGATTATAAAATATCAAGCACTCCCTTGTATTAGTGCTAGATTAAAGTGCAGAAAAATTGGGTACCATTAACAGTGCTAGAAATAAGAGCTAATAAATAGTGATTTTATAAGCACTAAAAAAGTGCTGATAAACCCCACTTTATCACCATTTTTTAGCATGGATATAGAGGATCTTTTGTAACACCCCAGGTAAATAAGGAATATGACAATTTCATATTTATCCATATTTGTGAATAAAATATTAATATGACTTTAAAGGGGACGCTATGCTCGATGGCGTACCCAACACGCAACAACGAGTTTCTTGGGAATCTTACGTTGCGCTCTAATAATAAAATAATATTATTCTAAATGGTAGTTAACATGTAGTCGTTGTAATGGAGGGAATGGATAGAAATAACTAAAATATGATTATATATGTTCTTAAATATTTTTACATTTATACAATAAAAGATAAAGGCTTAAAATACGGAAAGAATTCAATTTTAGGCGTATATGCCCTAGTTTTCACTAAAGGTTCACTTATCACCTTTTGATGGAGAACCGTCATTAAATATAGTTTTGTTCACTCTTAAACATTCTTTTGGACCAAATAAAACTCTTATTAAGAATCGGGACATCAAAATTTACTTTGTGTAAATTTTTGGTATCTTTCCGATAAAGTTCTTTTTTTTAATGAATAGTGTAAAATGTTGTATTTTAATTCAAAACCACTTTTTAATCTAATTTATTTATATTACTGGATTATATTTTGAATTGGTTTTAAAGTGAAATTAGAAAATATTTTTACCATTAAATCCAATAGTGGTCGTTGGAATCAATTTCACTTTGAAATCAGACTTAAACTAGTGTCAATCTTTTGATACTTATTGTTTCATAAAACACGCTATTTGTCATGACAGCGGGAATTAATTATTAAATTAATTAATGTGACTTATATGTTTTGAATTTTGTAAAACGGACTTCATTTTTGAATTCAGAATATCAAATATAGCTTAGGGTGAATTTTTGGGATTTTTCTGAAAAACTTCAATTTTTGATGAATAGTGAAACCACTAAGTGGTACTTATAAAAACTGATTTTCCGTTTAAATGAAATTTTGCCATCATTGTGTTTTTATTTTCAAAAATCCGACATACATGGTTTTCATTAAGAAGTAAAATGTGGTTCAATGAGATTAAAATAATTTTTTGGTGAATAGTAACTTATTAAGTTTTTAATCGCGATTAGTGGTAATTAGTGTGGTTTAAGGTAAAAATAATGCTTTAATAAAATGAGATGAGCTTGACACATGTCTTACCCTCATTGGTTGTATCATGGCCGACCAAGACAAGCCATGGGTCAACTTGGGGACCCCATGTATCCACTTTGGTTGGGAAATGACATAAATAACATTTTATTTAATGTAAAAGTAAAATTGACACAAACATGATATGTTTTACTAAAACAATTTTTAAGTGAGGTTATACAAGTCATCTTTTTGATTATAAATATTCATTGGAAAGCTAAAATTATTTCCTACATCATAGTATTTTTTTTATAATTTTTAGACATTAAATAAATTAAATTATTTATGACATAATAATGATGCAGCGATGACATCATTATTTGACGATTTAAATAAAATGGAAATATAATGTAAAATCTATGAACTACACATGTCCAAAACTTATTGGATGAGTGTATTTCGAAGCCTTATCACCTTATCCACGAATTATATCAATGTGGGACCTTTTGAAACCGAAACACATTTTCAAATAAAGTAATATTTCTTTACTTTCCAAAAGTGCCCCTCCTCTCCTCTTATAAAAGGCCCCCACCTCTACCTCATTTAACACACTCCTCAAGCCTTTGGCTCGGCCAAACCCTGCCCATTTACTCTCTCCACATCCCTCTCCTCATCCTAGAGGATTCCCTTTGGGAAGAATCCTTTCAAAGGAATCCTTTAGGCTCAAATCAAAAGGAGTTACACTTTTAAAGGTAATTCACTCTCTCATGTTCATTTGTTTTATTTTGATTCTCCAACCCCCTAAAATCTTTTTATTTACTTCTTTTGTAACAAAACCAGTATCTTCAATATACTAGGATGTTGTTATAAGATTTATTCGAGCTACACTCTCACACAACTACATCAAATGGTTAAAGAACATACGGTTTCCGTGGATGGTGAAATTCTGCCTCCCGAAACGATGATTGTTCAATACTCATTTAACACCTTCAAAGGTGGCCATTATGATGTCACTATTTTTATATATGATATATAATATGTTTATGTTTTATTTACGCTTCTTTATTTTTCATTTTTTTCTTACCTTTATGGCTTCCATTATGGGTATACGTGATATCTTCATTTAAGGAAGTGCGGACTACCTCCCCCTCAAAGTGATTTGATTCGTTAAATACCATATGTGGGACGTATAAAGGATGGAACTATGATATTATATATGATATTATAATGTAATTATAATATATCTTTATATCATTATTATTCCATTCTATAAAATATGAAATAGAAATGAAAGTAGCATTCATGCGTACGTACGGCTTACCGTCTCCATGAACGGTGCATTTCATTTCTTACCTCTAAATGATTATGTAATGTTATAAATGCATGAATGTACTGGATATATATGACATATATGATATCCAAATCATGAATATTATTCTGGATATAATAAACATTTGACCACACGAACAACATGTAATGGTAAGAAGTCCACTTTCGACTTAAGAACCAAATATCGACAAAACAAACATTATTAACTTAAATGTTTACATAATGTTTATAACATGGAAATAAGTGATCTAATAGGAATAATGAACTAGAAAAAGGTTCTTAATAAAGTTTAAATTAACTCAATTTTATTATTCAGGACGTTAAAGAACGATCGAGTCAAGTCGGACCCGAGGTAAGGGATCTTACTCCTCTCTTTCTTTTTAAGTACACTCTTTTATGTCATTCCTTTTAAAGCTCATATTTCTTGTTATTGGGATGATATTTTATATTAATCCTACTTTAATTTTTATGTTCATGTGATGAGAGACCCTATTCTCTCTCATCAATCCATTTTGGAAGTTTTGGTTGGCGCCGTTAGGCTGCCGAACTTTCGTAAGAGATCTAACTTCTCTCTTTCTTTTTAAGTACTCTCCTTTAAGTCACTTCTTTTAAGCTCCTATTTGTAATGTTGGGGGATGTTCTTTTATATTCCTCTTGCCGTAAATTACATTGTAATGTGATGAGATACCCTATTTGATCTCATCAATCCATATTCGTAAGTTTTATGTGGCGTCGTTAGGCTGCCGAGTTTTCGTGAGGGATTTTTCATCTCACTTTTATTCCCTTGAGATTTATGCTACATTTGCCACAAATTACATTGAGTGGTGTATGTACTTACCATTATTCTACTCTTTGTGTAATATACTTTCGTTTATGAGTATTTACATCAATGACCTATTGTCTTTCTTTCATGGGGTGTATGTTTTGAAAGATACCCAAGTCAGTAAGGGAACCTTTCACCCTCCTCTTTTTTAAAAGACTTCTTTTATTGGGTCTTTTAATTTACATATTTTTATGTTGGGATATGTTCTCATACATCCTTATTGATTTAAATTTTATGTCCAAGTGATGAGATACACTTTTTATCTCTCATCAACTCATTTTGATGTGATGCAGTTAGGCTGTCAAGGGAACTTTTTAACCCAATTTCGATTTCTTTGGGTTCAACTTGTAGTCATTGAATATGTCATCCATTGAATATGTGTG
This sequence comes from Viscum album, assembly GCA_963277665.1. Classification (NCBI taxonomy): domain Eukaryota; kingdom Viridiplantae; phylum Streptophyta; class Magnoliopsida; order Santalales; family Viscaceae; genus Viscum; species Viscum album. The sequence continues at coordinate 702,028,581 of OY728139.1, forward strand.
AATGACCATTTATTGTTTTACACTTAATATCCACTTATATTGGGTGTATATATATTTGTCACACATATTTGTTGAGATTTATTTGTCCTTAATTTAAGGATACCTTCTTTATAAGGGATTTCATCACATTTGACATTTCTATTGAGGGATCATTGTTGTTATGCACAAATTCACTCTTATATGGTGTATATACTGTCCTTTGGAGTATTATATCATGAATCCTTTTATTCTCATGATATTATAAAATTCTGACTAAATGTTATTCCTCGATTATTGTATTCAAGTGTCTCTAATTTTGGTAAAACCCCTTTAACCAAAATATCGTTTTAAATGCTTTAATTATTTGTTCTTATTAATATCCATGTTTTCAAAATGGTTTTAAGGATTTATTTATATGGATATTAATGGTTTAAAATGTTAAAAGATTCAAGGTGGTATGGGACTTCGTCTCAATCTCCTTTCATTGAGGCATATTTTATTTTATACACAACTTTCTTTTATACGGTGTATAAACCCCTTTGACTTTTACGTTTATTCAAAAGGAATCTTTTTTTATACGAAGAGTTTACTAAACGAAAAAAAGGGAATGTTTTTGTCGTACGTATGCGGCGACAACGACTTCTCCGCTGTCGTAACCGTTATTTGAGTTTCGGCTTCCTCTACAAGCCATACCTTCTTTTTAAAAGAAAAATAAATACCATGTTTTACTTTTCTTTTATTTTAGTATTGAAAATGGTTTTCATAATGTTTTTATATCAATGTGTTGTATTGATATCTCGTGATTGAAATGTGGAAATTTTATGTTTCCTTTATGCATGTTTTATGTGATATGATTATGTTATGGTTCTTGAGAATTATTATGAAGACGGGCGGTTCCGTGATAAACTAAGGGCGGGTGAGCCCGTTATAGCTCTCCAATGCATTGGGTAACGCGAAGGAGTGAAACGTTAAGGTTTCTCCGAATAGATTTTAGGGAATATACTGTGATGGGTATTCCAAACGTAACCAAGAGGGTTACTCCCTACGTAAGAATGTTATGAATGACTCAAGTTACCTTTATGTCTTATGTTTTCTATGATTTATTCATGATTTGATATGCCTATGTTTTATGGGTAAAGTATGATTTCATTCTTATGTATTTATGAACTCATGTTTCCTTTCCATATTTTTATAACCCTTACTGAGCTTTTTATGCTCATCCCAAGTTTTTGAAATGTTTTTCACAGGTCAAGGGAAAGGTACATGATGTGATGATAGTGTCAAGGATGTGTCAAGAAAGAATCCGTGTTTTATTTTAAATAGGTTTCCGTTGATGGGAAGAATGAATATTGTCTTTTATGTAACCACTTTGTTTAAATGTGGAATGTAATGCAAGTTTCATGATGTAATTCTCTAAAACTCTAAACCTGAAAAGATCCTCAATGTGTAATCTTGTAATAACTCAAGATTAAGTAAGGTTTAAGGCTGGGGCCTTATAGTTGGTATCAGAGGTCGGTTTAGATAACTTTAGAGGTTAGGGTATTCTTTAAGCATAATTGACAATTACCATAATGGTTAGGATTTCAGAAAGAGTCTTAGTTTTAGATAAACTGAATGAGTAAGTATATCTTATTGTCTATCTTACTCATTAGTACATGATGGTTTTGTTGATATACTCACACTGACCTTTTTGGTTTTAGTAAATGGCTGGATCTAGCAGGCACCAAAGTAACAGTGGATGTGAAGGAAACTGTGACAGTTTTTTGAGCAAGCAACTGAATGATATGGGAGCTGCAATGAGAACTCTTTTGATTATCCTCAACCAACTATCTGGAGTCATTATTGACCACCTAAACCTTGTAGATTTCTCTAAGGCATCATATATGCAAGAAACAAATCCCTACGGAAGTACAGGTAATAATCATAAAGGTAAGTGTGTTCAAAAACCTATGTGTCAAAGATGTGGAAAGAAACACCTAGGAAAATGTTTCAAAGGGACAGACATATGCTATAGATGTGGAAATGAAGGTCATAAAGCAAGAACCTGCCATGGAAAAAGGAAGCATCCAGTTGACTCAAGGAAAGGGAAAGAAGTTCTTTCTGAGGGATCAATTGAATGTTTTAAATGTGGTGTGCATGGTCATTATGCAAACACATGTCCTATGAAGAAGTTTCGTGAATGGGGTCACCAAGAGCGTACCAATATTCGTTTACCAATACCTAATGCCATTCCAATTGAGGATGAAGAAACTGACAATGACCAATCAAAGGTATGTACTATTTCATGACTATTGTTTTCTTATTTTGGAATCTAAGGATATGATTCATGATTTTGTTTGTAGGAAAGAGGTATTTTGGAATAAGTTGGAAAGGAATGGAAAATGGATCATGAAGAATGTTGAATGAGTAAGATGTCAACATATGAGGGCTTCAAGAGTTAGGGTGAAATTCTTAAGAGTATTAAGTCTCTTTTGATGATGGGGTTACATTAGAAGACTTTTTATATTATGTGTAACCCTGATGTTTAATATAGGCAAATTTTATTCAAGTAATAGTTATCTTTTCTTTTGTGGACATAGTTATAAGGAACCATTTGGGTTTATATGATCCTTATTTTTGAGGTAATTATAGGTTACCATATGTTATGATTGAAGTGAAAGGCATGAGTTAAAATTGAGGTTAAATTATGTTATGGTTATTTTTGATGATTTTATCCCTTTTTGGGTAATGATTTGAGAATTATATAGTTTGGTAAAATGGACAACACGCAGACCGTGTGACAACCCGTCGCGTCGGACAATGCTGCGGGAATCGAACCCACAACCAAAGTGAGACTGGTATTTATCACCTACCACTGGACTACGTGAAGCCCCTGGTTAGTTTGACTGATTCTTTTTAGTTATATGATTTTATGAATTAAGAGTAAGTTGATTTTGGAGGATATGTGATTAGGATAATTACTTTTCAATGTGAGACTTTAGGAGCAACTGATGTTGTTTGGAGATAAATGTTACGATTTAACTTGGAAGACTATGTGACTAAATCCTTCAAATATTTTTGTTTCAATCTTATATTGGTTTACTTTGAAGAATTTTATGGACAAATTGTTTATCGGATGGTCCTCATTGAACTTTGGGTTTTGTTGGACAAATTTTGGAGATTAAGAATAGATTTTCTTTTTATAAGGGGTTATCCTTTTCTGGATTATCTGATCTTGTACTAACCTTTTTGGTTTTGGTTTTGGTTAAAGCCTAAAAACATGGGATGTATATAGTTCTCTTTTGGGGATTAGGTGATTCTCTAGAAGTTGATTATAGTACTCTTAATGCGAACTAGTCTCCCTAAATACTCGTCTTTTGGAAAAAATATGAGTTTGACTAAGGAATCTAGTAAAAGTTGAAAGTCAACATGATAAGTGATTATGCTTCCTTATGAATAAATTCCTCAATAAAAAGTAACTTAAAACAAAAATGTTGTCTATTAACTTTTCCTACCGGGGAATCGAATATCGTTTAACCCATCACAAGTTTGTGATTTTATCGTGGTTAACTTTCTCCTAAACATGTTTTCTATCACTCTCCATCAGAACATGACCCTTTGTTTTTTCCTCCATGTCCATATTTTCATACTTGGAATCCTAGTATGGGTTAACTCGGGTGACCTTTGTACTTATCTTTCTTTATTTTAAAGTGATTTTTTTTACCGACTCTTCTCTGATGTGGGACGTTCAAGGATGTTTCCAAGCGCAATTTTAAAATTGCGAGGACGCAATTCCCAAAAGGGGGGAAGGATGTAACACCCCAGGTAAATAAGGAATATGAAATCTTCATATTTATCCCTATTTGTGAATAAAATATTAATATGACTTTAAAGGGGACGCTATGCTCGATGGCGTACCCAACACGCAACAACGAGTTTCTTGGGAATCTAACGTTGCACTCTAATAATAAAATAATATTATTTTAAATGGTAGTTAACATGTAGCCGTTGTAATGGCGGTAATGGATAGAAATAACTAAAATATGATTATATATATTCTTAAATATTTTTACATTTATACAATAAAAGATAAAGGCTTAAAATACGGAAAGAATTCAATTTTAGGCGTATATGCCCTAGTTTTCACTAAAGGTTCACTTATCACCTTTTGATGGAGAACCATCATTAAATATAGTTTTGTTCACTCTTAAACATTATTTTGGACCAAATAAAACTCTTATTAAGAATCGGGACATCAAAATTTACTTTGTGTAAATTTTTGGTATCTTTCCGATAAAGTTCTTTTTTTTAATGAATAGTGTAAAATGTTGTATTTTAATTCAAAACCACTTTTTAATATAATTTATTTATATGATTAGATTATATTTTGAATTGGTTTTAAAGTGAAATTAGAAAATATTTTTACCATTAAATCCAATAGTGGTCGTTGGAATCAATTTCACTTTGAAATCAGACTTAAACTAGTGTCAATCTTTTGATACTTATTGTTTCATAAAACACGCTATTTGTCATGACAGCGGGAATTAATTATTAAATTAATTAATGTGACTTATATGTTTTGAATTTTGTAAAACGGACTTCATTTTTGAATTCAGAATATCAAATATAGCTTAGGGTGAATTTTTGGTATTTTCTGAAAAACTTCAATTTTTGATGAATAGTGAAACCACTAAGTGGTACTTATAAAAACTGATTTTCCGTTTAAATGAAATTTTGCCATAATTGTGTTTTTATTTTAAAAAATACTACATACATGGTTGTCATTAAGAAGTAAAATTTGGTTCAATGAGATTAAAATAATTTTTTGGTGAATAGTAACTTATTAAGTTTTTAATCGCGATTAGTGGTAATTAGTGTGGTTTAAGGTAAAAATAATGCTTTAATAAAATGAGATGAGCTTGAAACATGTCTTACCCTAATTTTTTGTATCATGGCAGACCAAGACAAGCCATGGGTCAACTTGGGGACCCCATGGATCCACTTTGTTTGGGAAATGACATAAATAACATTTTATTTAATGTAAAAGTAAAATTGACACAAACATGATATGTTTTACTAAAACAATTTTTAAGTGAGGTTATACAAGTCATATTTTTGATTATAAGTATTAATTGGAAAGATAAAAAGATTTCCTACATCCTAGTATTTGTTTTATAATTTTTAGACATTAAATAAATTAAATTATTTATGACATAATAGTGATGCAGCGATGACATCATTATTTGACGATTTAAATAAAATGGAAAGATAATGTAAACTATATGAACTACACATGTCCAAAACTTATTGGATGAGTGTATTTCGAAGCCTTATCACCTTATCCACGAATTATATCAATGTGGGACCTTTTGAAACCGAAACACATTTTCAAATAAAGTAATATTTCTTTACTTTCCAAAAGTGCCCCTCCTCTCCTCTTATAAAAGGCCCCCACCTCTACCTCATTTAACACACTCCTCAAGCCTTTGGCTCGGCCAACCCCTGCCCATTTACTCTCTCCACATCCCTCTACACATCCTAGAGGATTCCCTTTGTGCATAATCCTTTCAAAGGAAGCCTTTAGGCTCAAATCAAAAGGAGTTACACTTTTAAAGGTAATTCACTCTCTCATGTTCATTTGTTTTATTTTGCTTCTCCAACCCCCTAAAATCTTTTTATTTACTTCTTTTGTAACAACACAAGTATCTTCAATATACTATTATGTTGTTATAAGATTTATTCAAGCTACACTCTCACACAACTACATCAAATGGTTAAATAACATACGGTTTCGGTGGATGGTGAAATTCTGCCTCCCGAAACGATGATTGTTCAATACTCATTTAACACCTTCAAAGGTGGCCATTATGATGTCACTATTTTTATATATGATATATAATATTTTTATGTTTTATTTACGCTTCTGTATTTATCATTTTTGTCTTACCTTTATGGCTTCCATTATGGGTATACGCGATATCTTCATTTAAGGAAGTGCGGACTACCGCCCCCTCAAAGTGATTTGATTCGTTAAATACCATATGTGGGACGTATAAAGGATGGAACTATGATATTATATATGATATTATACTGTAATTATAATATACCTTTATATAATTATTATTCCATTCTATAAAATATGAAATAGAAATGAAATTAGCATTCATGCGTACGTACGGCTTACCGTCTCCATGAACGGTGCATTTCATTTCTTACCTCTAAATGATTATGTAATGTTATAAATGCATGCATGTACTGGATATATATGACATATATGATATCCAAATCATGAATATTATTCTGTATATAATAAACATTTGACCACACGAACAACATGTAATGGTAAGAAGTCCACTTTCGACTTAAGAACCAAATATCGACAAAACAAACATTATTAACTTAAATGTTTACATAATGTTTATAACATGGAAATAAGTGATCTAATAGGAATAATGAACTAGAAAAAGTTTCTTAATAAAGTGGAAATTAACTCAAGTTTATTATTCAGGACGTTAAAGAACGATCGAGTCAAGTCGGACCCGAGGTAAGGGATCTTACTCCTCTCTTTCTTTTTAAGTACACTCTTTTATGTCATTCCTTTTAAAGCTCATCTTTCTTGTTATTGGGATGATATTTTATATTAATCCTACTGTAATTTTTATGTTCATGTGATGAGAGACCCTATTCTCTCTCATCAATCCATTTTGGAAGTTTTGATTGGCGCCGTTAGGCTGTTGAACTTTCGTAAGAGATCTAACTTCTCTCTTTCTTTTTAAGTACTCTCCTTTATGTCACTTATTTTAAGCTCCTATTTGTAATGTTGGGGGATGTTATTTTATATTACTCTTTATGTACATTACATTGTAATGGGATGAGATACCCTATTTGATCTCATCAATCCATATTCGGAAGTTTTATGTGGCGCCGTTAGGCTGCCGAGTTTTCGTGAGGAATTTTTCATCTCACTTTTATTCCCGTGAGATTTATGCTACATTTTCCACAAATTCCATTGAGTGGTGTATGTACTGACCATTATTATACTCTTTGTGTAATATAATTTCGTTTATGAGTATTTACATCAATGACCTATTGTCTTTCTTTCATGGGGTGTATGTTTTGAAAGATACCGAAGTCGGTAAGTGAACCTTTCACCCTCCTCTTTTTTAAAAGACTTCTTTTATTGGGTCTTTTAATTTACATATTTTTATGTTAGGATATGTTCTAATACATCCTTATTGATGTAAATTTTATGTCCAAGTGGTGAGATACACTTTTTATCTCTCATCAACTCATTTTGATGTGATGCCGTTAGGCTGTCAAGGGAACTTTTTAACCCAATTTCGATTTCTTTGGGTTCAACTTGTAGTCATTGAACATGTCATCCATTGAATATGTGTGAATGACCTTTTATTGTTTTACACTTAATATCCACTTATATTGGGTGTATATATATTTGTCACACATATTTTTTGAGATTTATTTGTCCTTAATTTAAGGATACCTTCTTTATAAGGGATTTCATCACATTTGACATTTCTATTGAGGGCTCATTGTTGTTATGCACCAATTCACTCTTATATGGTGTATATACTGTCCTTTGGAGTATTATATCATGAATACTTTTATTCTCATGATATTATAAAATTCTTACTAAATGTTATTCCTCGATTATTGTATTCAAGTGTCTCTAATTTTGGTAAAACCCCTTTAACCAAAATATCGTTTTAAATGTTTTAATTATTTGTTCTTATTAATATCCATGTTTTCAAAATGGTTTTAAGGATTTATTTATATGGATATTAATGGTTTAAAATGTTAAAAGCTTCAAGGTGGTATGGGACTTCATCTCAATCTCCTTTCATTGAGGCATATTTTATTTTATACACAACTTTCTTTTATACGGTGTATAAACCCCTTTGACTTTTACGTTTATTCAAAAGGAATATTTTTTTATACGAAGCATTTACTAAACGACAAAAAGGGAATGTTTTTGTCGTACGTATGCGGCGACAACGACTTCTCCGCCGTCGTAACCGTTATTTGAGTTTGGGCTTCCTCTACAAGCCATACCTTCTTTTTAAAAGAAAATTAAATACCATGTTTTACTTTTCTTTTATTTTAGTATTGAAAATGGTTTTCATAATGTTTTTATATCAATGTGTTGTATTGATATCTCGTGATTGAAATGTGGAAATTTTATGTTTCCTTTATGCATGTTTTATGTGATATGATTATGTTATGGTTCTTGGGCATTATTATGAAGACGGGTGGTTCCGTGATAAACTAAGGGCGGGTGAGCCCGTTATAGCTCTCCAATGCATTGGGTAACGCGAAGGAGTGAAACGTTAAGGTTTCTCTGAAGAGATTTTAGGGAATATACTGTGATGGGTATTCCAAACGTAACTAAGAGGGTTACTCCCTACGTAAGAATGTTATGAATGCCTCAAGTTACCTTTATGTCTTATGTTTTCTATGATTTATTCATGATTTGATATGCCTATGTTTTATGGGTAAAGTATGATTTCATTCTTATGTATTTATGAACTCATGTTTCCTTTCCATATTTTTATAACCCTTACTGAGCTTTTTATGCTCATCCCATGTTTTTGAAATTTTTTTCAAAGGTCAAGGGAAAGGTACATGATGTGATGATAGTGTCAAGGATGTGTCAAGAAAGAATCCGTGTTTTATTTTAAATAGGTTTCCGTTGATGGGAAGAATGAATATTGTCTTTTATGTAACCACTTTGTTTAAATGTGGAATGTAATGCAAGTTTCATGATCTAATTCCCTAAAACTCTAAACCTGAAAAGATCCTCAATGTGTAATCTTGTAATAACTCAAGATTAAGTAAGGTTTAAGGCTGGGGCCTTATATCTTTTATCACTGTAGATAAAAACATCTTTTTCGGAAAACATTTCCCGCATAGATAGAGGGTTTATTTCATAAAAAAACATTTTATATCATTAAAAATAATATATTAATGTATAAATATAATTTTATTGGTATAAATATATTAGATTTTATTAAATATGATTTATAAAAGACTAAACATGCATTTATACTTAATATGTAATAGATTTAATTAAAAATTAAATATAAAATAATATGTACATATATATATATATTGCTAAAATTTTATTTCATATATAAATATACATTAAAATGCATTTATATACTATTTATTTTCTTCTAATTTATATATATATATAAATTTTAAATTTATTTATTTTGGATTTTTTATTTGATTAATATTTTTTAAAATTTTAATCTTTATTAATATTTATTCATATTTATTTAATATTATTTTATAATATTTTTATACCATTGTAATTAATATATATAAAACCATTCTTACATTAATTTCACAGGCACATATATGTAATTAATAAATAAACACACACACATACATTAAATTTTTATAATTTATTTAATTTTTAATATTCATTTTATAATTTTATTTATTAACACTATATATATATATAAACTAAATATTATGTTGTTAATCAGTAAATTTTATTCTTTTTTTATATTTTTATTCAATATGTTCTATTTTTTAGTCTTTATTATTTTTTCAAATTTATTCAATATTAATATCATTTATTATAAATCTAATCTTAATTAGTATTAATATTTTTTAATTTTATTTATTTTCAATTTTTCATTGTTTAATATTTCTCTTATTTTATCCATTTTTATATTTATTTATCCATATTTACTCATTAACATATAATGTTTTTAATGCCTTCATAATTTATATACTTAATTTCTATTCATTAACAATAAAATATATTCATTTTTAATTTTTTAATAACCATTATAATTAATAAAAATTATTCATTTTAAAAAAAATTATTCATTTTTATTATTATTTATTTCATCAAATGATGTTAAATATTATTTCCTGTAATTTTTCAATTTGACATATATCAAACATGTGTTAGATATCTATACAAACACATTATGTTTACAAACACATTTACGTAATTGATGGTATATTATATAGAAACACATGCATACACAAACTATTTATGTAATTTATTCAAATTCTAATATTCATTTTATAATTTCATTAATTAATTTAATATATTTAATATATTATGTTTTAAATTTTTAATTTTTATTTATTCATTGTTAACATTATTTTAGTTAATATTATTTATTCATTTTTATGGTTTATTAATTTTTATGCTTTTGGGATTTTAAACATTTTCTGATAATTATTTTTATTTATTTATTTAAAATGTGTTAATATTTTCAATATGTATTCATCTTCATTCTAATATATATCCATATTTAATTTTATTAATAAATTTTATAATTAATAAAACTTATCCATTTTATAAATCTTTGTGAAGACTATTCATTTTTATTTATTCAATTTCACTCATTTTTATCATTCATGCATTGAAGATTAAACATTCATTAAAAAATTTAGTTTTTTAAATATTTCATAATTTATTCATATTTAATATAAGATTGTTTATTTTTTAATTTCTTTAGACAATTTTTGTTATATCTTTCAAAAATGATTTGACAGATAGTTGTTATATTAGCGCTATAAAATCAGGTGCTGATAAAACATAACTTTTTCAGCGATTAAATTCTAGGACTAATAAAGATATTTCTATAACAATAATTTTTTAATGCTGATAATGATATACAATTATCATTTCTATAATGTAATTAAATGATAAATCCTATCTTTCTCAGTGATTGAATTTTAGTGATGATAAAGATCAGTCTTTATCAGTGCTAAAAAATAACAGATAAAAATATGTTTTGTCATCTCTTAAACTTTTATCAGTGATAAAACTCATCTTTAATTGTGTCTTTTACAAATCATAGATAAATATCCATCCCTGTCTTATAAATTTAACCCTATTTTAAATCACTTCATTCGCATCGTTCAAGATCTCACAGAATTCTTCCACTACCATTGTTCATTATCAAATAACTTCGATGAATTTTCCCTCTAAAAACATTGGGTATTAGATTATTTCAAATCCTCATTAGTAAAAATCAATAATTATCCTTTATCATTGACTTTGTCCTTTGGATATTATCCTAAACACACATCAAATCCCCTGCGCATACCTGATAACACTTCACTATCACACATTAATTCTTGTAGCCCTAACATCATTCTCATTATGTAGGGATATCGCCTATTTCACCACCAAAATCAATCTTTCTAGTCCACTCAACTCATCTCAGCCTCATTGATCTCTTTTGATTTCAATATGGGGGTATTGATACATGTTAATGGAAAAATGTAGCGTATGATTAAATATTTTATCCTTAGGGTATTTTTGAGGATTTATATTCTGGGATATAATTGATTTATCTTGTGAAATTTAATTTTTACATCAAAATTGGATTGAATAAATTATTATTGGTTTTATAATGACTAATCATACGGATTCAATTCCTATATATAGAGTTAATCACTATTGAGAAAATACATATATGGAGGATTAAAATCAGGACCTAAAGGTGTATTGTAGAACTATTGTAGGTTCATCCTTATCAAAACATGCCACACTATTTTAATAGGATTTATTGTTTTTTAGTTCATATCCATATCCTGTATAAAAAAAGTTGATGATGTTTATTTCTACCAAACTTCTAATTAATGGGTGTTTATATTAGTTTACATATTGTTTGTATCTTTATTTCAATTTGGGTAATTTAATTCTTATTCATTTACCTACCTCCATTATTTATTTTTCATTATATGAAAATTACATTTTAATTATGATATTGAATTATAATACAATTCCTTGATATATGGATTCTCCTTGAATATTGTGTATGTTGAAATATATGTATAAATATGATTTTAGTTTTCCCCTTCCACTAATAAAGTTACATACATGACCATTAGTAAAGAGAAATTTATAATTGATATTTTGGGGTGTTTCTTTCCTACTACCATGGATAAAATTCAAAAGAATCTTCCCATTTGATTAGATTGATAGGAAGAAGAACCCCATTCCATTAAATATTTTCATTTTCATGAGCATTTAAGATAGAAATTTTTTAACAGAAATTGATAATTTCGTGTTTATTTAATGTTTTATTCTTGTAATAATGATTCAAAAAAGTGAGTTCACATAATAAAGAAATAGATGTTTAATAATTAGGTGGATTTATTGGAATTTTTATTCATAGTTCCTGGGTTTTCTAAAATTTTACTCCTAATAGTTATTTCCCCTACTAATTCCATTGAGTATTCAATCTACTTTTACTCAAACCTCAGCTCCAATTACTAGGTGTGTATTTTATTTAGTGAGTTCTTTCTCATTACACCACTTTCATTTATTCCAACCACCATTGGATTTCATTACGTTATAAATATTTTGATCCTTTTTAGTTGAAATTATATTTTCATCCAATTAATAAAAACCAAATATTTATATATAGCATTAACCTAGTTATCATGACTCCTAGAACTCACTTTAAATATCCATTCAGAAAAGTTTTACTCCATAAATTGGAATTATGATAATCATTCAATACATATATATATATATACTACTGTTTTGTTTAAATAATGATCCTAGTTTCCACTCTAGAATTTTTCTATAGTTTATTACCTCTGTTGGTTCCAATGAAGATTATTTTTTCAGGTTATGCGAACTAGTTGGTCTTATACTCCATTCATTATTTTAACATGAGGATTTTTTCTAATTCCACTAGGATACTTCATCAACTTTTTTGAAGTTGCTTATTCTATCTAGCCCCAATAATAACTTTTATTTCTATTCATTAAGGATTCATCCTAGCATTGTGAATTGTTTAAATTTTAATTATTCATGAAACCCCAGTTATATTAATATTCAATTTTTTTAGTAGCTTGATATCCCCATCCTACGTATTTTGGTTCACATGATTCAAATTATATAGTTTCCTCAAATGTTGGGTTTTCAAGAAAATATTATTAGTCTTTATTAATTGTTTTATTATCTGAAAAAGGATGAAATTAGTCTCCTAGGAATCCTATCACAAAAACACAACATGGGTATCCATGTATAAAGTGAATAAATGACCAAAACTCAACTCTAAACTCTTATTATACTCCCACAAAGTGTATTTAGAGAAACTATTTGAGGGTTATTTAATAACAAATGATACAATTATTGATATAAAATTGATATTATTGAGGTGAAAGAATACATTTGTCCATAGAAAAAAATTAACATATAGGAAAAAATTAGTTTTAGATAAAGAATCATGTAACTCTATTTAAATATCGACTCATTCATCGCTTTACTCATAATATTGGTATCATTTATAGCCATAAAAAATATCTTTATTTTCTAAGGTCTTGATTAAACATCGCTCCCATTTTCCACTATGATATTTTTTATTTGTTTGATTCTCCTTATTAGTTTCACAGAGGATGATTTTTTAGGTGATTATAGGTAGTTGGGATTATAATCCAACAATTAGTTCTAGATAAAGATTTTTTCTGATCCCACTCAGATAGTTATTTAACTAATGTGAATGTTTATTTGTCCTTTTATTCCCAATAGGAATTTTCAGTACAGTTCATTGAGGATTCATCCCAACTGTGACAATTTTTAAAATTTCTACCATTCATGAAACCCCAATTCGATTTTTTTTCATTTTTCCAGTAGCTTGAGAATCCCATCCTATGAATTATGATTCATTAGATTTAAATTCAACTATTTATTCAATTACTAGGTTCTCGATAATATGTGACTCGGCCATATCAAATTTTTTCTAATATAAAGAATTATAAACAACATTTCCTATGAATAATTTCATTGAAACACCACCTAGCCCGCTACATACCAAGTGAAGAAATGAATACACATTAAATACACCCTCTTGTTTTTCTCTTTCCTAGAAAATTTATAAAAACCATTTGAGGTTTATTGAATCAAAAATGGTATTGTTATTATTGAGATAACATTAATGTGATTTCGGTGCAAGGATACTTAAATCCATATAAGAAAACTAGAATTTTGACCAAAATTAGTTTGCGATGAAGACTCCTAAAACTATCATTAAAGCTCCACAAAGGAATCCCTTCAATATTTAAGTTTATATCGTGACCAGTATTCAAAATAAAAATATCTTCTTCCGACTTATTTAAACCTCAATCCTAGTTTCCACATTGAATTTTTTTTAGATTTGATTAACTATATTTTCTCCACTATGTTGAGTTTTATTTTTAGGTGATCCCAGGTAGTTAGGCTTATAATTCAATCATTAGGTATGGACGAGGATTTCAGTTATTAGTATATAGAAAATTCTTCAACTTGTATTGAATATTAATTTTTTATAATTTGGTAAAAGATAATCATCTTAGTTACTAGGCACCCCATCCTTGAAACATCACTTCAGATACCACTTAACAAGTAAAAAAATGAAAAAAAACGGCATATCCTCCCTATTATTTGACTACCAAATAAAAAGGGTTCAAAAACTATCCTATAATTACTTCCTTTTTGAAAAAAAAACATCAAAATTTGAAGCCTATTACAATAACCAAATTTTTATTCAAGGTTCCTTCTTTTTATGTCTCCTGTGAGTTAAATGTTAACATTTTATGAATCATATAAAATAACATTAAAATTTCTGTTTCCCCATATTAGATTTAACTATAACATTATTCTTTTATTATGAATACCTTATGTATATTTATTTATTTAATTATTTTAAAAAATTAATTCTTTATAAACCTAATAGGAATGTAATTAATCAAAAATATGTTGATAATAGTAATATGACAAAAGAGTATGATATTATAGTTAAATATTTTATCAATTTTGAAATAAAACATGAATACAACCCTTCTAAAATATTTTTTCCATGTTTTCATTATTTTTATTCAAAACGAATATCTAGGATTGTTTTAATAACATTTGATTGTTCATGAAATAGATAAAAACTAAAAATGTTTGACTAGTCACAGGGTGATACAAAATTTATATACTGATTGGGATTATATTGTGAGTTATAGATCACTTGATATGAATACAAATATGAATAACAATAGAGATAATTTGGAAAAAATGATATTGGAAATTTAATACAAACTCTGTTATTTTCCAAATTTTTTTAAGAAGTTAAATTGTTGTTATAATAGAAAATTGTATACCAGTTGTAATGTATATATAAAAGTTTTAGTTTTATTGAAGACATATATTTTGAAAGCTAGTAGTAGATAGAGTGACATGAGATTTTTTGAACTACTTGGTCTTCTAAATGGCATCTACATGAAAAAAATGATCTTCATTGTTGAATATCTGGTAATAAAATAATACTACGTTCAATGGAAATTATCACTAAAAATACTTGTTTGTCCAAATGATAGCATATTTTTTCAAAAGTACCATGAATCACTGTGAAAATTCATAATGTGTGGCATGAATCGATACAATAAAGATGAATAAAGTCCTTCAAAAGAAGTTTAGAATATTCCAATTATTCATAAGTTTATATTTCTACATGGAATCTAGGAAAAAATTAGACAATTTATATTGATTGTTGATTCAATAATTGGATATGGGAATCTATGTCACCCAGTGGACTCTCCCTATTGGGGAAAATGATTATGAGTATTATTAATTTTGAACTGATCTAAGAAACCTACATCTCGAATTACTTATATGTGGAATAAATATTTTTATTGTATAGTTTAATACTCACAGTATATGCCCAATTATATTATAGGATTAAAACAATACACCATATTTATGCATGAAGTGTAAATAGATTATGTTTTCTCTACATATATTTGGAATAAAACATCCCCGTTAATGAAATTAGTATCAATTTGGATCCATTGATCAAACAAGTAAAATAGATGTGGGATATAGTTTTTAAACTATATGATTCTCGTAGAAGCTAATAATTCACATTGAGAGCTATATTGTATGTAATGATAAATGGTAATCTTTTTTATGGAAATTTTTCAATCTATAACATTAATAGAATTTTAGGGTATCCCATTTTTGAATAATGAACACACTCAATTTGTTTGAATCATTTCACAAATATTATGCATTTAGGAACTCTCAAATTTTACCCTAATGGAATAAATACTTAATTTTGAGGAAATCATTTGATAAAAATACCAAACAAGGTTAAAAACCATATCCACTGATGGGTGATCAGCTATTCGGTAAAGTAAAATATATTGACACTATTTTAATTACAATGTTTAAAAAAATGTTACAAAATCAGGTTTGAAAAATAAATACATTTTCATTGAATTACAATACTGTCATTTTTTTACATTAGACATTTCCTTGATCTCATGAATGTGGAAAAAATGTATTTGAGTGTGTTTTGCGGATGTTAATAAATGTTTTTGACAAAAAAATGATGAAATCAAGGCCAGGATGGACTTTATTGATATGGGGAAGGTGGTATTTGGCACTCGTGAATGGTGAAATAGTGAATTTTATCCCTCCAACATCTTACACTCTATCCAAACAAGAAAATTTTCAATAATACAATTTTCATAATGGTGTTAAATTTCAAAATGTGTATTCATAAAATATCAAGATTTTTGTACAAATAGTTAATTTTATGTCATAATGTATATTGTCACCCAAATATCCTATTTAGATGAATAATTTGATGATCGTAACTTAATGATTAATTTAGTCGAAAAATGTATGACATACATTAACCAGACTCTGTTTATTATTCAATTACAAATGTAGTAAATATATAGACCCAATGATGCTTTTAATATTTAATAAGGATATTATTGAAATACTATGTGAATTAAATATGTTATTCATACAATCATTCATTGATATTAAGGTCATTATAATGGGTCTCATTGTTATATAGGTTCAACTACGCAGTCATTTCCTTTACAGATAGATTTACCCCATTATACAGTATATGAATATTTTGAAAGGGTGTGTAAAGAACCGATGTTATCCAAGTAATTGAATTTCATAATGATATATTATTGAAGAATCTATTGAATTTTGTACCAATTAACTATAAAATGTTGAAAAAATGGGTCTCACAAAATCGCATCACATTGGATACCTTATGGGTGATGGAATTTAAGGAAGAGATGATGTTACCATTAACATAATATAGTGGGATCAAGATCAAATTTACATTTTATATCATAGTGAAAAGGATTCCTCATATATTGAATCCAATGGAGATGTTCTTAGACATTTGAATACGTCATGGACTGAAGGATAGATAGAAAATACAGATAATAAATAATTTATTGGATGATTCCATGATCATATTTAAAGGGATTTATCTAAAAATATGAGTTCAATTACTAAAATACTTCAATGGATACCTAGGTGACCAAATGTAAATTTTATATATTACACTAGATTTTGAATAAATGGTTATAAGTAATATACATAGGAATAAATTGAATGCAGTATGATGCAATATAATGGAGTTATGATTATAGAGGAAGTGATGCATATATCCAATTCCAATGATAAATATCCAAATCATATGAATATTTCATATTTTATCATCATAGAAGAGATATAAAAGTTGGATTATACAAAATTCCAAGAGCTGATTTCCAATTGAAAAATGGTTGAGACCTTGAGTGTAGTAAAAGAAAATGAATTGGGCTTAATGAAGGTGAATTTCAATGTGGATGTGTATAATTATGACACATTCATAATAGAATCACAAGCACACTAGGTATTTTATATCTCTTACCCAATAACCATTATTCGGTACATTGTCATTTTTTGGACAAAAACAACTGCAGGTTCAAATGAAAATTCAACTGAGGATGACCCTTTGATTGTGAGATAACTATCATTTAACGATGGTCCCAATGTAGAAAATCTCTTCTATGTTATAGAGAAAACAAATGGATTTGGATACAAGATAGAGTATACCAATCTATTAAATATTTATTAAAAAAGAGTTAAATGAGATGGTTATTTTTTTAATATTCTATAATTTTCCACCTAATATGACGTGCTCACTACTACATGTACATGAGACAAATTAAATGTTTGAATACAAATTAAAATAATAACATGTTCACATGATAATGTTAAAAATCCTAAAGAATAATAGATGATTTAGGTTGAAAGTATGTAATTATTAGGGGATTAACAACATGTTGATGAAAAAAATAAGAAGGATAAAGAATCACTTTGTTAACTAAAACTGTCAGCGCAAGAAGAAATGGAATAAAATTTGAAATTTGATGGAATCAGTGCAACCTACCATTAGACACTAATAATTCAATTTCTATTAGTTGTGTTTGTTCATAATGATAATTCATGTTCTAATTGATATAGACACATGTAACCGTTTCTTTCATGCATTAAAGGAAACCCTTTTGGAAGATATTAGAGTTATGTTATGATGTACATTCTCTATTTTATCAAAAAACTATTTAAGGGTATATTTATTTAATTTTAATCACCCATTAAGTAATTTATTATTTTATATTATTTCCATAAGAAATATGTTATAATAGTAACTAGAAATATCATAGAGTCTTCCAGCCACATCTAACAAAGCATTATCATAGGGGTTCTTAGGGGAAGGTAATCCCACACCCACCATTTAGTTATGAACACATTATAACCTATAAAAAATGGAAATCATTCATTAGGAATCATGATGAGAAATCATATCTTGTGAATTTTTGCCATTAATATTTTAGTTTAAATTATTTATTTTATCCTATTTGATTAAAATTATTTATTTTAAGAAAAAAATGAGTTATGAAAATAAGAAACATGAACCAAAATTAATGTACGCCACACGTAAAGCAAGGATGAGGTATAATTCACTTAGAAATAAAATGGTTAGTATTTTAAATTTATATGAAACGTTTTATGTGATATGAAACAATAGGTGTTCCATTATTTATATAAATATTGATAAATATAAATCTATATCCACTTCCACCCAATGTCAGGTGATATGGAAGTGTCCGATTTAAATTAAGAGGGTAAATTTGTTAATAAAAACACACAAGAAGTATGGGAGTCATGTGTTTGTAAGAACTAAAAGTAAATTTTTATGATTTATAAATGTATTGCATAAAAATATCTCTTTATGTTCATATGTTTTTTATAATATTTAGACACAATAATCGATAGTCACTGTACCTAATGGAAAACTACTTTCTATGGATTTAAAGACGCCAAAATAATATGGGTGCATTGGAGGTGCAGGTTTCTGTGTGTCACCTCAAACATATTTTGAGAATAAAAAGTCATAAGTATTTATATATGAGATTAAGAATGGAATGTAGTCATATATAGATGATTAAAAGATAATATTATCCAATATGTTTTGGAATATTAACATATGAGAAAGCATTGAAACAAACTAGTTGTTGAATAAACAATAATAAATGAAATATAAATAAACCCACAGGTTTTGAGGCCTGCCATTACCCTCAACACCCTACCTTAACAGAGGTCATATATTTTTTAATTACTCATTATCCTAAATTTAAATCAAACACCTTATGATAACTTTATATCCCTTAAATTATATATGGTGAAGCTGAATGTGATTTATATCTATCAGCACATATGATCCTCCTTATTATAAGACTTATGGTGTATAATATCCCAAGAGACATTCTACACAATACAAAACCCTCATAAAATCACAACATAGTTAGGATTAAATTATCTCATGAACCGAGAATTCAGTTTCTTATTCCTTTTGATGATAGAGATATTAAAATAGTCAATAATGATTTTGTAAATTTTGAAGCTTGCATATCTAATCTTATAAGGATACATAAGGTATTTCCTTAAAAAATAAACTAAAAACGTTTAATAGTTGATATAAAATGTTTTAATTGAGGTATTGTATTGAAGGCGGGTAAAATGATAGCTGAATGGAAGGTCAAATCATGAAAATATAGGGTATCAACCCCAAAATAAAAAGGACCATTCAGTGTTACCTTCTTTTTACCAGTTTCATTACCACATATATTTACATTAATATATTTTTTAGATACAATATTACAATATTGAAATATATCCTATATTGAATTTGAAGAAATATTATTTGGATATTCCATTACAGAAATTGTTGGAATGGAGAGTATAAATTACATTATCATGTTTTAATGGTTAGGAGTATCAGTTGTGAATACATATATGAGGTAAATTTTCATAATCCATCTATCCAAAAAAAAATATCTGTTATGTTCATTTTAGTTAATAACTATTCATATTTTCTAAAAGCATATATATTACTTCGATATAAAGGGAAAAATATTTGATCTAAGATTTCTACTCTTCAATCCATCTATAATTTCTATGGAAAACCTATTTTGGAACTAAAATAAATTGAAATGAAAAAAAATTTATTATGTTAGGAGTTTGAGAATAAAATAATCAAAGCATAACTCCTCTTTATTCCTACAATGCATGGGTAAAATTATTCAATATAATCATATAAAATATATTTTTCTTTTTTATAAGAAAATTGTTCTTGATTTTTTTGGAACCACTAGATTCTCATTATAATCAATTTAGATACCCAAATGTTTATTTTCTAGATCAAATGCGTGGATTTCCATCAATCCAACCACAGATGATGTCCATTGAGGTTTTTTAATGCACACTAATCAACATTTTATAGATAAAATTTCCATTTTATGATTCAGTTTTATCTCTAACAAGAATATTAGTATAATAAGGTCATCTATAAATATAGGAAAAATAATGGTATGAGGTCAATGACTAAACATAATAACCCTATGGATTTCTTCAAATGGAAATAGAATAAGGTATACATACTAAGATTTAACTATCAAAACATATTTCAAAAAAAATTAATTTAATCATTATCTCTGTAGTGTCTAAAGAAAAATACTACAGTGGTTATAGGTATTATGTTTTCTAATTTATGAAAGATATCATTTACCTTCCAAAAAATAGAATACCCAAACAAGTAATTTTTGGAGGAAATTAAAATTTAATTAGAAATAGTTGTTAATTTTCTGTTTGTATATATTTTGTCCATACTATAAGTATTTCCAAAAATTAAAATACAGAAAAGAAAAAAGTAAATTTGTTTATAGATGAGTGAATAGATAACATAGTGTCATAATGTTTATCAACAATGAATTTAGATTATTAACTATTTTTTATGATATAGTATGGTGTATGACCATGAAGATACATTTGGGATATAGAGAATTATTATCATAATATTTATATATTATATTTGAACTATTTGTCAATGATTATAATAATGGAAGGTTACGAACTATGGATTCTGCTAGTTCTAGTAACATGGAAGAGGTTTCATGTTATCATGAGAGATTAATCATAGAGGATAAAACTTAGATAATATAGATAAGAAAATGGTCCAAGGATCCTTCAAACCAAAAATATGAATATGTATTAACAACATCAAGGGAAGGTACTTCCATTCTCACAACCTCATCATTTTAGTTTTTTTCTTTGATATAAAAGCTTCATTTTAGTTTAAAATGCATGACACATAACAAAAAGAGGGAAAGGAGATTTGATTGGTTTTGAACCATTGGATAATGTTCCTTAAATAATTTTTGTTTTGTATTAATCAATTTCACATCAATATAACACACAATGTGATCATTATGACACAAAGTGCATGATTTCAATATAAAAGTATCATTATAGCTTAAAAGGTCCACGACATAGAAAAAACAAAAGAACTAGCTCAATTTGTATTTCATATTTAAGAAAATGATATATAATTCATTTATGACATGTTATCATAAACTAAAACTCACTCAAACTCACAATTTGGTACGTATGAATTGAAGTGATTTATTTCAATATAAAATTTACATTTTATATTAAAATGCACATCACATAGCCAACATCAATCACAAAATATCTTTTTTAAAACATTTGGAAAATGATACATATTTCATTTATAACATGATGGATTCAACACAAAATCAATCTGATCCACGATGTAGCCAGTATGACTCGAAGTATATGTTTTCATAATAAAAATGTCATTTTAGTTTAAATCACAAATATCAATACAAAATCATGTAAATGAGTACATATTATTTTCAATCATTTGAAAAAACGATCCATAATTAATTTTTTGACATATAAGAATTGAATTCATGTCAATTTGACAAATTATGTCTTCATTGTGGTTCATTGTATTTGTTTTCAATATAAAATATCCATTTTAGTTTCAAACATGGGTCACATATCTAATACCTATTCATAAAGAACGGATTGATTTCAAATGTTTGGACAATATTCTGTAATTTATTTTTGACACGTAGTAGTCAACCACACATAAATATGACACATGATGTGTCTTGTATGACTTAAATTTTGTGTTTCCAAAATAAAAGTTCATTTTCAGTTTAAAACATTCATCACATATCTAAACCACGAAAACAACATTTTAATGTTTCCAAACATTAATAAAATGATCTATATTTCATTTTTGATGTGTAGGAATTGAATAAACATAAATCTAATAAACTATGTATTTGGTGTGTATCAAATTGTGTGATTTCAATATAAAACTTTAATTTTAGTTTAAAATTAACGTCGCTCATTAAAACATGGAAAAAATGAGAATGAATTTTTTTTAAAATAATGGAATAATATCCATTATTTATGATCTATTGGAATGGACTGCGCATCAATATGATACACAATTTGTTCACTATGACTCAAAGTGTGTGATTTTAATATAAAATTTCCATTTTATTTTAAAATACGCATCACATAGACAAAAACCAATAAATCAAGATCAGGTTATTTTCCAACACTAGAAAAATTCTCTATAATTCATCTTTTACATTAGAATTGATGAATGTTAATTTGACACATGATGTGAATGGTAAAACTTGATGTGTGTGCTTTCAATATAAATGTTTCATTCTAGTTTACAATTTTCCTCACAGAGTTAAAATTTATAAAACAATATAAGAATGATTTCAAACTTCTAGAAAGTAACCACTAATTAATTTTTTAAATATATTAATTTAACTCACATTAATCTAATGCATGATGCAATGTGTATGACACAAAGTTAATTTTTTCAATATAAAATTATCATTTTATAATAAAACATGTGTTACTCTCCATAAATGAAAAATTGATCTTCTATTTATTTTCAAAATTTAGGAATGTGAACCATAATTCATTCCTGGAAACTAGGAATCAATATCATATCAATCTGTTATATGATGCGGTCGATATGACTCAATGTGCAAGTTTGCAATCTAAAATTGTCATTTCAATTTTAAACACATGACACAGATCCCAAACCAAGAAAATGAGCTCATATTGTTTTTGAATTTTATTAAAATGATCATTAATTCATTTGAGAGGTATAGCAATTAACCAAATTTCAATATGACACATGATGTTTTTGGTATGACTCGAAGTGTGTGTTTTCATTCTTAATGTTTCATTCTAGATTAAAATAATCATCACATAGCCAAAACCAAAAAAATAACCTTGTATTATTTTAGAATTTAGGAAAATGATCCATAATTAATTTTTCACATAAATGAATTTACCAAACAACAATCAAACACATGATATGTTATGAATGACTCAAGGTTTTTGTTTTTAATATAAAATTTCTATTTTAGTTTAAAATGCATGTTATTATACAAAAATGAGAAAATGAGATAATATTGTCTTCAAATGTTTGTAAATTGTTCAGAAATTAATTTATGACATATAGGTGTTGACTGTATGTAAATTTGAAACATGATGTGGTTGGTGTGATTCAAAGTGTGTGTTTTCAATAAAAAAGTTCCATTTTAGTTTGAAACGTGCATCACTTTTCCAAAATAAAGAGAAATATCTTGTTTTATTTTAAAAAAAATTGTAAAATTATCCAATTTTAGTTTTTCACGTATGGGAATTGCTAACATGTTAATATGACATAAGTTATATTCAGTATTACTTGAATATATTTTCTTTATTATAAAATTTTAATTTTAGTTCAAAATTCACATCACATAAAAAACTGTAAGAAAAAAAGATCAGATTATTTCCAGAATTTAGTAAAATGATCCATCATTCATTTGTGATATGTAGAAATTTGCCTCATTTAAATCTAAGTTAGGATGCGGCTGGTATAAATCGAAGTATGTGTTTTTAATATAAATGTGTATTTTAGTTTCTAATTCCTTTAACTAGACACAAAGGAGAAAACAATCACAATTTATTTTCAAACATTATTAAAATGATCCAAAATTCATTAGTGACATGTAAAAATTGAATACACATCAATCTAAAACAATATGTGATCAATATGACTCAAATTGAATGTTTTTAATATAAAGGTGTCATTTTAGATTAAAACATGCATCACATATCCCAAAAAAATATTCTCATATTGTTTTCAAACAATTATAAAATGGTCTTTATTTCATTTTTGACTTGTAGTAATAGAACAAAAATTAATATGACACAAGATGAGGTTGGTATGACTCAATTTGTGTGACTTTAACATAAAAGTGTAATTTTAGTTAGAAATGTGCATCACATTGACAAAATCGATAAAAAGATATTGGATTGTTTTCAAATATTAAGATAATAATCTATATTTTATTTTTTATGTGTAGGAATTTATAGCACTTCATTCAGATGAAAAAGTAATTGATAATATCATTAATATTTTCAGTACCTCAAAATTAACTTTTTATTCAAGGAACATGGAACTCAAGGAGGGATAATGTTATGAAAACCAAGGACATAAACAAAAACAATGGATATACAGTCTGAATAAAAAGATCTTCTACAAAGAAAAATAGTAAGTCTATCACTTAAACTCCCTTTCTTGAAAAGTATATTAGTGAAAAATTTCCTTCTCTCTTAGAATGACGAACCTTTGTGTCCAGATCAATTATAAGAATACATATTCTGATAAAATATATCAAATCCCAAGGAATATTTGAGCTACAGTTTAGATAGACATCCAAGCATTTAGAATCAAATTATACCTAATAAAGGAAAACTATTTTTTTTGTACAATGAAATTATTATATGGAGAGCCCTTACCTATTCCTTTAAGGAATTTCCCAGGTCATTGAAGGCACAAAATCCAAGGATTACCGATCCCCCACCGTCACAAACTAGCCTTCCCCCTCTCATTTTTCATTCAACATAATATAAATTGAAATTAAATTCCAATCTTTTAATAGGAGGTTCCCATTTTATCTATCTCCTTGAATAAGAAGGTACATAATCCCCAAGAAACACACCATACTGTGTAATAATTATTCTAATTAAATCCCTTGATCTCCCCTCTTAATTGATCGATCTAGGTTTAGATACTGGATTTCTCACCCATACCTAAATACTGAGGTTGTAAGAAGCCCTACCTTCTCTCTCTTTACTCCTAGCTTCACAAATCACCAAAAATACCATATTTACAAATAGTAATATGATCTTTGAGATTTCAACCCTGGTGATTCACCCTTATAACCAATAACCTAAGAAGTCTTTTTTCATCTCTCCTAGAAAACATATTACCATTTGTTGACTAATGAAGTCCGAGATGGTTCTATCTCAATCTCCTTTGAAGAAAATATGGCAGACAAGTTCCGAAAAATGATTCATAAAGCATATGTACCATGGTGCCATAAAGACCCCTATTTTTCAAACATTGTCAATTATATGTAATTTTTTATTAATTATCCTCCATATAAAGATCTTTTGAATCTTATGTATCTCATGTATCTAGATCATACTCACCCATTCATCCTCCATGTCAACCTTCTGAATCAAATAGTGATACGCCTTTACATTGAATAGGGTAGAAATCATCATAGAAAAAAACACATATCTGGAACCACAATTAGACTGATAATCTCATGTAATACCTTTTAATCTTTATAAAAGGTCACACTAGTGAAGATAAAAAACATTCTCACCTTTTTCAAGGAAATATCAAGGAATCGGAAACCCATAAAATAAAGAAAATTTCCCACCCACTTTTTTTTGAATACATGATATCTCCATATCTGAAAAACCAGTGTTAATTTCCCTTCAATATGTCTAGGTGTTTCATCATACATCTCATATGGTAGGAAGATCTCATGTACCTGTCATTGCATCTCCTTTAATCATCACCATAACTTCTTTCATACACTTCATCCAAAGGCCTTTAACTTCCTCGATATCTCATGAATGTCTCATCAGAATATTTTCCATGGAGTATGAGATATTATGTAAGTCACCCCACCATTCATTTATTGGCCTCTCTAACCAAGCCCAAGAATCCTAGTGACACATTTCTTTATAATTTGCATCCAAAATGAATAATGATATAACTTTTTCAATCTTTCTGATAGATTCATTGGGTTCCCTGATCATCGATAGAAAGTTCATCGAAAAGGATGTGTGAACAAATTTCAATAGAGTGACCCTTACTCCAAATTAATGGAACTTGTTTTTATAATTACATATTTTTGTTTTGATACGAATAATAATGTTATCAAAATAAACATTCTTGATCCTTCCATATAAAATAGGAACTCCCTAAAATTCAATTAGTTGATTTCACTTTTGAATTCTAAAATTTTCCAAAATTCGAGTTCCCTTCTAGTGATAGTAGTTATTTTAAATCTGAAAATTTATTTTATTACGATTAATATATTTTCCTCTATATCTGCAATAAGTTTCCATCATCTAGTTAAAGCCTTAAATAGGCCTTTGGATTCAATTGATGGAGAGAAACATTTTATCAGGGAACATGAGGTGAGAAATAACACTATATCCATATCTGTTTCTAAAAGGGAAGATCATACTCTCCCTGAGATCATATTTGATATTTCTAACAAGAACCACTTGAGAAACAATAAGGGGACATACGGACACCTGATTACACTATCATAGAATTCACATTGTCTTAAAGAAGCTAAATAGCCTCCACATAATCGACATTGAAACCCAAGGTGAAGAACAACACCTAAAAAATAAGGCACACATCCATTACATGAAACCAAGCTACCTCATAACCTTAAGAGATAATCCATAATAAAACTATATGTAAGAAATATACGTTCCAACCGTGATCATGATATTTTAACCCAACACCTTCTTGTGGATTTTTTCTACCATTTCAATTGCTATAGCGATAGCCCCTTGAATGTTATGTCCCTTCATAAAATCATTCTTATACTATGATATAACCCTTGGAAATGCTAAATAAATACTTATTTTTAGTAGGAAATAAAGGATCTAGTAAAAAATTTACACAAAAAATTAATTATTTTCTAGTTCAGAGAAGTAGTGTACTTGATCTTTCATATCAACACCATAGTAGAAGAAAAATTTTCCCAATTGAGATCCCAACCGCCGAATAAATTTTCAATTGTCTAAATCACTAGATCCGTGAAAAGTTCCCATTAATATACAAAAAATGAGCATATAAATCCATATAGTCCAAGATAGATTTCCAAATTCAATGTGGAAATGATTCATTTAGTCTCTTCCTCTCCCAAAATGATTTCCAAATCCTCATTTTCCATGTCCAACAACAACCATTGAATATGCTATAAAAATTCCCTATCACTACACAACCTTGAACATCCCCAACTATTCAAATAATATGTCTCTATGAAGAGAACTTTAATGTGTTCATTATCTTCCCTCTCTACCACCTCTACATCCCTATTAAATGATCCATCATCGATTTAAAGATTGATTCATCTAGAAACCCTCTTTTAATTCTAAAATATTTGTAAATATGATGTATTTTTCCCATAGGAATCCATAGATCTCTTGATATCTCCCTCAAAACCCTCTCAATTTCAAGAAGCCTCTTAGATGAGATTTTTTATATCTATTCAGAATGATGAATAGATCATCACCATAGCCTTCTTGTATCCCACCTCAAAATTATCAATGTCCTTCTTGATCAGATCCAGGTTAGTTTCAATAGTAGTCTTCTTCAAATGCCACTCTCAAAGATCGTTAATGATCCTTTCAAAGAAATCATTATGTCTCATCCAAAATAACCAAGCACTAGTTTCCGCCAAGATCATTTTACGGTATGAATGAAGACCTCTTCTCATGCCCAATTGGAAGAATAAAGGAAATAATTCCCCACTCTTGTAATACCCCTATTATGTTGAACTAAAATAGGGGAATGGATAGATAGAGGAGGAGATTCATATGATAAAACAATGCTTAAGTAATGTCATAAACATCGTTAATGTTTGAATGGAAAAGGTTTATACTACTCCAAATTATAATACTTCCCTTTCAATTATTAAAACTGGTAAAAGGGTCTCTAGAAAATCCCATGTCCATAATACTTATTTCCATCACAAAGCCTCTAGAAACTTAAATTTCACTACTCATGTAAAAAATCCTTCCTTATTATTTGATCAATTGGATATAGTGTTAAATTAGCTACCCAAAAACAAAGATAACTCCCCTATTTGAAGATTAGATAGATGATACCACAAAGCTAACCTATCCAAAGGAAGAGTTTTAGTATAAGAAAAAGACAAAATAAAATTAAATGACCCCATAGAAACATTTGTGAAAATTATTTGAGGAGATATAGTGACTCGGTAAAAAGAAATATTGTTATTCAAGAAGAACAATATATATTGATTTCATGTATTTTCATGCATAGCCTCCTAAAATCCAAACTTCTAAACAAAGGAAGAAACAAGATTCCCTTTACGATTCAGATCAATGATAACCAAAATAGGAACATGAATTATATATACCTTAGATGCAATGAAAGAACTCTTCATCTAGGCACCCAAGGCCCTGTATGTTCCAATGGAGTATGGAAATCATGTCAAGGTGGGAGGAGGGAAATTTATCCTTATAGTCGCAAATTTGAATCTTGAATGTATTGAGATGAAACCCTCTTCATATTTAGATTGATTAATACAACCATTATCAAAAATCATGGAAGAGAATAGAACAACATTATTCTTTGATACATAATTTTCCAAGTCATCCACCTCCACCCCTACGTCATCCAAGATAGATATTCTATTATTCAAACTCAGAACACGAAGTGAAGAGTCATATCCTCCAATTCTATGAGAGAGCACCCCAAGGGATTCATAAGACTATGATACCCCTGTATGAATTTTGGAGACCAATACCCACCCTCCAATGAAGTTCAAGATTCAAGTTCATCCTCCAGCCCTCCTTCCAGTGAACCAGGAACGTTCTTATATGGAGAAAGAAAGTATGAGGATGCACTAACTGATGCAGCCTCAGAGCCAGGCATGTCAGTGTTAAGACGACCAAAATTTGGAGAGGAAGACATCTATAAATCACCAACAATATGATATATAAGAATACTCAAATAATAAGTATGTAAAGATATATGATTTGGGGATTTTGAATCAACAGCCTCACATATTCCAGGGGTAGAAGAAATCGAATGACTAGGGAATCCCGATGAAACTGGAACCAGATAAGGCTTAGTTGTAAGAAGAACTTATATATAGATGGTTGTGGGATATTTAGGATAAAATTTCAAACTAAAATTTATTTCGGATGCGTACAACCATAGATTTCTGGAGAGAATAGAGGATCCAACATAGCCACTGCCAATGGACCAGGAGCTACACCACCTCTAATGAACCACCAGAGTGAGAGGCATAAATACGAGCAAAGGGGGAACCCACCATATTATTTATAGGAAAGTATAGCTTCCTACACCTAGAAATAGAAACTTTATTCTTATAGAGGTAAACTCCATGCATAATCAGGGAACCTCATGAAATAAAATCTATTTCCACCAAATAAAACCTTATCTGACCCATAAAATAACATGATATGAGAGATCCACTTCCATATCGATCTCATTAAAGATTTGGGAGGTAGAAAGAGGATGTTGAGGGTCTATTATTAGCATAAATGTGGAGAAAAACCCCCATATAATTACAAAAAAATTTCAAGATCATGTGATTATCTTGATGAAGTGGGTGTTCGAAAAATATAACCCACATAGCTACCAAGCTAGACTACCTCTGAAAGTGTGCATCCTAGGTCCATCAAAAAAGAAAGAATCTCCAATACCCACAATTCATAACCTCTATAAAGAATTCCTTAACAAATTCCTCCATGTAATACAAGTGAGTATAGAAGGAGGATCAATAGAGGACCAAAACAATAATCAGCCTCTCTAGACCCCCTGAGCCCACCAAAGATCTGAAGGAGAGGGAGAATTTTCACAAAAAATAATCTCACCACCAGAGTTATTTCATGGAACATGGAAACCTCATGAAGATCCTCCACTACCAGATTCACCACCATAAAATCATCCACATTATCGAAAAATGGAGTTACCATATAAATGGGAGGAATGCTGGATAGTCAGGGCTTTGGCACAACAACCGAACGACCAGTAAGCACCTCCTTGATGGAATGCGCACTTGAAGATCAGACACCACAATTGGAAACTCTTGAAGAGGATGGAGGGAGATTCAGGGAGCCATCACTGACTGACATCGATAAGGGAGGCTTCTCCAGGGATGAAACCACAGAATAATTGAATGAATAAATAAGCACAGAAGACAATGCATGGGATAAATTCTCCCAACAATCCATCTATAGTAAATTGAAAGCAATAACTCCACATTAATATTTATAGAAAACACTTCTAAAAAATAGGGTCTTATCGGTGCTAAAAATTATTTTTTCATCACTAAAAAAGTATTGATAATTGAGACCATATTAAAAGAGGGTCCTTTTTATCTGCACTAAAAAAATAGATGACAAACGATTTATTTATCAGCGCATTTTTATCATTGATAAAATTTAAAAAATTTAAAAATAATTTGAAAATAATTAGGGGGATTAAATAGTTCTTGAATCCCTCAACTGAACTTTTGACGCACCTATCCTGCACTCCCTACAACCCCTGCATGCCATAACCTCACCCCCAACCCTTTAGCAGCTCTAATACCCCCCCCCCCTCACTAACCCTTGTGTGCGTCCCTACCTCTCATAGGATTCGAACTCAAGACCTCTCCCCTGCACGCCTAGACACTTTACCACTCTTCCATGTTTCTTTTCTCTCTATTTAATGATATATATATATATATATATGTATATATATATATTAAAATTTATTTGAATATTTATATGTATGTAAATTAACATATATATATTAATATATATATATAGAGATATATTAATATATATATATAGTTATATTAATATATATATTTATTCATATATTCATATATTCATATATACACATATATAGTTATATTTATATATTTATATATCTATATATTTTTATATTTATATATTTATATATTTATATATTTACATATTTATTCGTATATGAATATATATTTATATATATTTATTTAAATATATTTAGTTATATTTTTTATCTGTATATTTATTCGTATATTAATATATATTTAAAAGATCAGTTTTAATTACATTTATAATATAGGTTTTTTGTGTTTATAAATAAATAAATGCATTCATACATATATACAACATACATACACCCACAAACATACATACATATATTATATATGTGTATCTATGAGTATAATTATAAATATTTATATAAATTTAAAAATACTATATATTAATATGTATATATATGTGCTTAGAATATATACCTAATATATATATATATATCAATTTGTAAATACATAAACAACCAAATGCATAGACACACAGACACATATTATATTGGCATATAAAAATTCATATTTTTTTATTTTAGATAAAATGGATATCAGTTTTTTATTTAGACAAAGCATATATATTGAGAAATATATTTTATATGTAATTATGTTTAATTATTTATATATAAAATTAAATTTTTTTGTGTGAATATGTAAAAAAATATGAATATATTGTTATATATTTGATTATAAATAACAGTTAATTATGAAAAATAACCAAATTTCAATGCCATAATTTCAATATGAATGTAATCCATTGAAATAAATATGTTACCAGATGAAAAAGGGCAAAAAGACCCCCTTAAACATGGCTGAAATTCCATCGAATGTTAAAATATTTGGATATCCTGACTAAAAACTGAGTTTCAGAGGTCTTAGAGGCCTTATTTGGTGACGAAAAATGTGACAGGATGATTGTTTGAATCTTTGGTGCATAGATCTCATCCTAGGATTCGATTTGATATCTGGTAGAGCCCAAATGGACACCCGGATCAAAATTTATGGATGTTTGAAGTTTTAGTTATGATTTCAACTTATTGTAGATATTTTAATATTTTTTTGATTATTGTGTCTTAAAATTATTATAAAATGATTATTACTTGATGATAATAATAAAATTATTAATTAAAAAAAATCAATATTTTATAATCCATTTCCACTAGATATCTTATATATTAAGTGAAAATGTCTATTTATACTCATCTAAAACATATTTAAAATATATATATTTTATTTATATCAATATTAACATATTAATATATTTATATACCAATATATTATTTTTAATGAAATACAACTTTTTTTAAATAAAAATCTTATTAACACTAGTAAAAAACCCTGTAAAAATCCTCATTTATCAGTGCTACTAAAAAAGCTCTGATAAAGGGGGCCCCTTTGATAGCCCTGATAAAGGAGGCACTTTTAATAGCATTTTTTTAGTACTGATAAAGATACCACTTTATCATCAATTTTTTAGCATTGTTAAAGGTTGTTGCTCTGAAAATAACATTTTTGTGGTAGTGAAATAACAATAAATTTTAACATATGCGGATTATATAAAATTAAAATTAAATTTTTTTATTTTTTATGTATCATTTCTAAGATAATAGTTGGTTTTAATTTAGGGGAATTCTTTTTTTAGAGGTTGTTCTATGGAGAAATCCTATAACAATTGATACAATTTGGTATATTGGTTGCAACTTTTGTTGATTAATTATAAATATCACATCAATATAAATATTTTAATTAAAATTTTTCAAATGAAATTATAGTGACATGTTATATTTGTATTTCACTATAATTTTATATACACTTGTTTTTATTTCCATTGTATTGTGACTTTCTTCATTATTATAGAGCTATTTTAGGGTAGTTCATCTTTTCGACAGCTGTATGGCCTTTATCAGTACAAAAAAAGTGATGATAATGGCCCTCATTATATTGGTAAATGAAATTGTTGATAAAGGACCACATTATCATTAATTTCATTTAGTTCTAATAAATGGTCCATTAATCTATAGTTTTACATGATCTTATAAAGTCTATGTGCTTTTAAATGAACTTAGTTTGTAAACACATTTCTATGTGGACAAATCCCCCTTCTAGAGATGTTAAAATCATCGTTTGTTGTAGTGGTAGCCCCTAGAATACACTTTCCATCATAATATACCTTAATAAAACATTATAAATTTATAATTAAAATAACCAATGTAGTGAATAATTGATGAGTTCATCAATATGATCATTGATGGAATCAAATTTAAGGGACCCAGAATCTGGTTGTAAAAGTCCCCCTTTTGACATTAGTGTATGGAGAGACTGGGAGGAGAGAAACAACATATATATGAGCTGGTGAAAACAAGAATTCACTAGGTATTTTTTTTATATTTAATGCATTTGTGTGATGTATAATAAAAGATAGTGATATTGGGGGCTAGATAGAGCTCCATTTTCTAATGTATTTTGACAGCAGTGTCGAGGCCCTGTGAGTGATGAACTAGAGTGAGGCGGTCTAGTTGTGAATTTGGGTAGGAAGGTGAAAGGAATTTTTAGGTGATTGGAAGTATCCTACAATAAATTTTTTTAGAGGAATTAGTCTTGAAAACCTAAAAATTCATAGATTATATAATTTATCTCGTGACATGGAGTTCCTGAGGTGAAGTATGTAATCCTACAATCAAAGAAGTGGCGGTCTGTGTTCCTAGGGAAATTTATAGAAAATAATTCAAATGGGAATTGTCACATGGCATCAGACATGTCAAGTACTAGTTTCCATGGATGATAATGAATTATGTGTCTATGTGAATGTTCTATCTTTCATGGAACCATGGATGGTCCTAGAAATATTATTATCAAACCCAGGTTTTAGAAATACTTATCTAATAAATAGTATAAAATATTAGATATTCCAACTCACTAATTTAAATTATAATCAGTTCATAATTGATGGTAAATATATCATTGTAGTGAAAGTGTTGACCCACATGTGAATATTTATTCTACCTTTAAATGAGAGTTATTTTTACCCATATATGTTCTTAACAGGACCCTTATGTGGGTTATATTTTGTCACTTTAACTTGATGATTATGTACGCACTTTACCCTAATGCTAATGCTCAGTGCCACATTGGCCCAAAAAAAACATTTCTATTTACCACTAAACAAACTAGTACATTTTCATGATTCCTCTCACATTATATGTTAACAACCCTTTTAACATGTCGAAGCTTAATAGTTTGAAAATTTTAGAGGGGTTATTCTCTTCCATCCACATGTCCCTTTTCAGATACTCCATCGCAAAACATGTTATCTTTTCTTAGATTTCATCATCTCAAATAGTCTAAATTTTGAGGTGAGGATCCTTGGGGTTCATGTGTATCCCCTTTTGAGTTGATTGATCTGATTCAACAGTTCCTATGGTCAAGAGAGATAGAGAAAACAAAATCCCCTTAACAGTACTACTTCCTTGTCTACTCTAAAAACATTAATATGTTCTATTATACTACATTGGACATGTCAATTCCTGAGTATTTTCCATATACGTTTTAAAAATTATATTTATTTAAATATGTCTAGGTTAATTTTTTTATCTAATGTGGAAAGAAGGAAGAGCCCTTACTTTCATTTCTTCAAATTGAAAGGTATCATAGTCAATTCAACATTTTCCTCTAACAAGTTTGGGTCGATGACACGGACAATGTGGCATGGTCGATGCTTCCTTTATCCTAAACTAATGTTATTTTCGGGGTCCATGATGTTTCCTTTCACCAAAATAATGGTGAAAGTTGGCATTGTTATTTTCAATATTCCCTGAAGTTTCTCTAAATGTGTACCCCCCACTTCTCACTCTATATTTCTTTCAAATCTATAAGTTATTGTACCTCTCTATCTACAATTAGCTCAGTGGTTCTTCCATTCTACATAGTGGATTTTGTGGAATAAAAGGAGTGCCTAATGTTTTGAAGCATATTGTATAGGTATTTTTTCTTACCTATTTTTTTGTTTATTTTATATTATTTTAGTTTGTTTTAAATAAGTTATTTATTTACTAGTTTAGTTAGTTAGATATATCTTAGAAATAATAGTGATTTTTAGTAATGATTATGTATAGATTAACTAATGAATAACATAGCATTAAAGAATGAGTAGATAATTATTAGCTAATAATAATTAAATGATGAATATCATATGTTTAACTAATGAAGACTATATAGTTAACTAATGAGTAAGGCATACTAAATTACGAATTAAGTAATGTTTAATAAATAATAAGACAATGAATGAATAATTATTCACTAATGATTAATGAATCATTAAATAATGATTAAATAATTATTAAAGAATAATTAACTAATGATTAAAGTTTAATTAAGTAATGATTAAATAATGATTAACTATTGATTTAAGATTGATTAATTGATGGATTAATATTGATGAACTAATTATTAAATAATGATTAATGATTAATTAACTAATGATTAAAGAATCATTAACTAATGATTAAATAATTATTAAATAATTATTAACTAATGATTAAAGAATGATTAACTAATGATTATTGAATTTTTAAATAATTAATAACAAATAACTAAAGAATGATTAATTATTGATTAAAGATAGATTAACTAATGATAAAATATTGATAACTAATTATTAAATATTGATAAACTAAAGATTAAAGAGTGATTAACTAAGGATTAAGGAAATATTTAATACTAATTAACTAATTATTAAACATTGATTAACTAATTATTATAAATTTATTAACAAATGATTAAAGAATTATTAACTACTGATTAATGAATAAATAAATAATGATGTAATCATTATTAAATAATTATTAACTACTGTTTAGTGAATAATTAAAGACTAATTAACTAATAGCTAAAATTTTATTAACAAATGATTAAATAATTTTTAACTAATGATTAAATAATATTTAACTAATTATTTAGTAATAATTAGAAAATTATTAAAGATTGTTTAACTAATTATTAAAGAATTTTAAAAGAGTAATTTACTAATGATTAAAGAATTAATAACTAATTTTTATAAAATGATTAATGAATGATTAACTAAATCACAATGAATAATTAAATAATGACTAACTATTGATTAATGATTGATTGACTAATTATTAAATATTGATTAACTAATTATTAACTAATTTTAAATTAATAATTAAATAATTATTAAATAATTATTTTCTAATATTTAAATAATGATTCACTAATGATTAAATAATTCTTAACAAATAATGAAATAATTTTAACTATTGAGTAAAGATTTATTTACTAATAATTAACTAATGATTAAATAAAGTTTAAAGAATTTTTAACTAATCATTAAATAATGGTTAAATAATTATTAACTAACGTTTAAATATTGAATAATGAATGATTTAAAAATTATTAATGAATGATTATATAATGATTAAATAATAATTATATAGTTCTTAAAAATGATTAAATATTGATAAACTAATGATTAAATTTTGATTAACTAGTGATTAAATATTGATTAACTAATGATTAATGAATGATTAACTAATGATTAAAGAATGATTAAGGAATTATTAGATAATGATTAAAAGATGATTAACTAATTATGAATGAATTCTTAAATAGAGATTAAATAATGTTTAATTAATTAGTAAATATTGATTTACCAATGATTAACTAATCATTAAGTAATGATTAAAGAATGGTTATCTAATGATTATAGAATGATTAACTAATGGTTAAATAATGATTATATAATTATTAACTAATAATTAAATAATTTTTCATGATTTCTTAACTAATTATTAATGAATGATTAACTAATGAATAAATAAAGATTAACTAATGATTAAGGATTGATTAACTAATGATTAAATAAAAATTAACTAATGAGTAACTAATGATCAAGTAATTCTTAACTAATAATTAATGAATGGTTAACTAATGTGTAAATATTTATTTAATAATGATTATGTAATGATTAAATAATTTAATCTATTGATTAAATATTGATTAACTAATGATTAACTAATGATTATAGAATTATTAACTATTGCTTAAAGAATGACTAGAGAATATATAATATAGGATTGTCTAATGTATAAGTAATTATTAATTAATAATTAAATAATGAATTATATATGATTAACTAATAAATAAAGAATGATTCACTAATAATTACTCTTTTATTAACTCTTAATTGACTAATAATTAGATATAACGTAATTACGTTTTATCCATTAATGAATTAATTATTAAATAGTGACTATTGAATGATTAATTAATAAAAAATAGAGGATTAATAAATGATGAAATACTTATTAACTAATAATTAATTAATGATTACCTTTTGATTAACTTTGGATTGACATAAAATTAACATTCGTTAAAGATGGAAAACTGGATGACAAAGTGGATTAATTGAACACATGATTTGTTACTCCCATGATTTTGATGATTCATTCCTAATTAAACTATTGGATTGTTACTCTAAATGGATAGGATTTAGATGAATCACATTCAATTTATATGCCACTAAAAATTCATTTAGAAAAATTAAAAATTGTACTATGAAATATTTGTATCATATTTTGGAATATAAGAATACATTATAAAATTTGGGTATCATAAAGATTATGCAGTTATCTATGAAAAAAAATATATTTATGGATACTATAAGTGGATATGGATCAAGTGTAAATGTACCTTGGGGTAAAACATGAAAACACCACAATGAGTAAGAATAATTGGGAACTGTTCCACCACAACCGGCCTTGTTGCACACCTGGTTTCACACTCCATGGGGATAATCTTTATATGATTCATATTTTCTTTATAAACTACATAACATAACATTAGGACGAATATAAATTTTACAATGAAATATTATTATCATATTTTATGATATAAGAAGATGTTATAAAATTTCTATATCATATTGATTTTATGGTCAACCTTCATTGTCAATATTATTGAAAGTATGTCTATATGGGAAATATTCCTGAGAAATAAGTTTGAACAAGACTATAGAGTGGTAAATTCTGGATAGTGGAGTAGTATATCCTTAAATGATTATTCTTGATCACTTGGAGAATCTTAAGGGCATGAATCGATTGGAGGTCGGTTTGCAGATAGATCAGCTTTGGGAAGGAGAGTTGGGGTGGTGTCCCACTCTTTTTTACAGGATTCCCAGTACCATGCATTTAATTTGTAGAGGATATTTTTTTTCTAAACATCATCATTACGAAACATAATCATCATCAGAAAACTATTTTTGAGAATATGATGTTTACTGACGATCAATAAAAATACATTTTCATAAGTTCTTTATATGGGAGGTTACCTGTTAAATCGTACCATGAGGTGATTTTTATATGTAGTGGCTCAGATAGCTAGGCGTCGACCCTAATGTTCAATTCCATCCCACCTAAAATGAATTTTCATGTATGCAGACTGAGAAACCATGCATTACCTGACTACAACATCTTCTAGAAGAAGGGGATTGTCTTTTACTCCCATTACTGGTGTTTCCCCTCTCCGAACTATGAAACAATATATCATCTCTACATTAAAAGATACTGGGAGTTCAATATGTGGAGTTTCCTCATCCAAATATTTGTGTTATTTATTAGAGAATATAATTTATTGGTGATTATGGAATACTGGTTTCATAGAGAGAATCAAAATTCCATCGAAATAAAATCACATTCCATGGTTTTTTATATGGAATACTCGATCCTATGGGAGTCGGGTAATAAAATCATAGAAGGTAAATGTTACACAACACACATCATAAATTTACATTTTATATCTCTTATTTCTTACCTTGAGAATCTCATTACGGATGCAGAAAAATTGTACTCCATGCGTCATATTCTTCCAAGGGTGGTTCTCTGAACGGATGGGAATGTGAGGGATATAATATGTACTTTAGTTAGATGGAGTCTCCCACCAAAAGGTCTAAAACTCAATGTTGATGGATGATGTGTAGAAAGGAATATGAGAGGAGGAATCCTCATGTGGGATGTTATAAGCTCTGTCCTACTAGGATTTAGTAGGTATTATGGAATGGTAAATTAAGTGGAATCTAAGTCAATGACTATGATTAGTGGTCTTTCCTTGAACCATATGTTTAACATTAATATTACTGATTTTGAATCTAATTCCAAAGTACAAGGGAAGCTCCTCCATGGAAAATCAAGACTGACAAGGGCTTTGCAATAACATATCAGGAAGTGTAAGATGTTAGTTGGATAGTCTATAAAGGTAAATCAAACATGGAGGGAAGGTAATTTTTTTTTGGACTCTCTAGTGAGAAAGGGGGTCCATGTGTCATTATAATTGACATTTTTTGTATTAGGTCCCTCAAAAATGATTTTTATGTCATTGTCATTGGATATTTTCATAGATTGTATAACTTACAATCCTCCATAATGTTTTCGATTTTAAGGATATCTATTTCTTGTTTAATAAAATGATAATTTTCATTCAGAATATTGATCAAAAAGTTATTTTAATGTATAGATTCATGTTTCCCTATGTCTACTTCTATAGGTTGGTTATTCAAAATGAGAAAGGAGCTTATTATATTACACAACCAACAAATATGGTTCAGACATCTTACTAAGTGGCCCTAAGATAATTGTAAGAAAGAAATCTTGGTTTTGTAAATTGGTGACCTGGCTAAGTGATCTAGTCTATTTGCTATATAGATTTTCCATTCCGGGCTACAGTATGGAATTTAGCTTGTCCATTGGCTGCTAATGAGAATTGGTTCCAAGAAATAAATTTATTTTCCCAATGATTATATGGTGCCATGATGGTGTTATATGTTAAGGATTCTATTGTACAATAACAATGGTTAATTGTATTATGATGTATACATACAAGAGTGGTTGAATAGGTTTCATCCGAAGAAATTAAGGAAATTCCCTATTATGTGAAAGATGATAACCTAGTTGATCTACCAAATATTTAGGTAAATCCTACTTAAGATGTTGTATTTTCTAATTTTGTAATAGTTGGAGAGAACAGTGTAGATGAGGAGGAAGCTACCGAATCTTGAAAGGAAGTTTCTTGAAATTCCATAGTTGTACTGTAGAATCGACCAAGAATAAATAATCCAAAACTCTTTTCATCTTGGATAGAAGTAATGACATGTCTTTTTAAATATAAATGGAATATTATCACACCTACGACTGAATTTCAGAGAGTTTTATAGGATATGAATAGTGATCTAGACAAAATATCATATGTTTTATGTGATTTTACAATTAAATATGCATTAAAAAATATACTAAAATGATTTCATATTGAGAGAAATTATAGATATTTAGTTGAGAAATAAATCTATAAATAATAAATTATATTCTTTGATAAATATGGGGATGATTGTAGATTCCTCTTGAGGTAGATTTTTTACATTTTATTTTGAGGTTAGATATTTTCAATGATTGAGGTAGTTCATACTTACATTCTGCGAAACTTGACACAAGATCATACTTCATTGCATGTTTAATTTTTTTCATCTATTATCATTGAGATGATTAGGACCTGCCAAGATGTTCCAGTAGCCCTTATACAAAAGGAGATACAAAGAACTTTTGGTTATAATATTTCCTATAATAAGGCATGTGTGTAAAAACATAAGGTAATTTTGAAGGTATATGGAAATTGGGATGACTCGTATTGGGTGTTATAAAAATTAATATCCATATAGAGACATAGAAGACTATGTTTTCTTCCTTCTTGATGGGAACGAACAATTGTCTCTAGATAATTGACTTAATCTATTTCATGTTCAATTTTATTGGTTATTCTGGGTATTCCTCCACTATAATTCTAGATATCATTTCTATAAATAGTTCATACATATTTAATGAACGTTTTTATATAGAAAATAAAAGGGAGTATTGTTGATTATCACAAACCAAGATAAAAACTATTCACCTCTACCTCTTGTATTTTTCATTGTGGAGAAAAAAAACTTATAATCATGGAGTATGTTTTTTGGAATGTATCAGTAACCATTTCAACTGCATTCAAGGTGTGTCATCGTTATATGATCATCATTAGGAAATAAAATGATACAATCAATATCGATCCCAATACATGGAGTTCCCCAAATTCACATTATCAGTATTGCATCTGAAAAATTACTAAAAACATGTAAAAAAATTCAATAATGAAACTATGAAGAATGAAATCATGAGGCTTGGTGTGGAATCTCTTTAAAATTGTTTACTATTTCAATGTATTGATAAAATTACTTTATGAGAAATATGATCACTTAATTCAAGAAAATGATTCAGAGAAATGAATATTTGAACAAAGTTTTAAAGAAATCTATAATGATAATCAAGGAGTGTATGATTATATGATGCAAGTTTAAAAAGAAAAATGGGCATTGGCATATGACGGGGGGAAGAGGTACAGAACATGAACACAAAAATTATGGAGTGCATTGATGGTGTCTTCAAGGGGATTCACATGTTACATATAATTTTCCTAGTTCATAAGACATTTTATCGTTGTGTAAGGTACTTGGTTGATAGAAAAAACAAGCCTCGTATGGGATTTGGTATGGGATAAGGTATAGAAGAAACATTCAATGAGATATTAAGAAGAACATTAATGAATATTTTTCTTATCAAGGGTCAATATACCACCAATAAGATTATCAATTTGAAGTAACAGAGTGTATAGACACCACCACAAATACTAGCTATCAAGTCATTGTGGTATTACTGGAAGAAAGGCTTTGTCAATTTAGAAACTTGTTGGAATTACTGTTTCCATGTGTACAAGCTTCTGTAGCATAAGCCTCTTTAAATATATCATGGGATAAATATGTTGGTTTACTACACTAGATAGACACCATTTTTAACTTTTATGTTTCACAATAGATACATATTGTTGAGTTTTGATATTTCACAACTCCTAAAGACCATAGGATATTGATACCTAAAATCTATATGTTGATTCAACAAGGGAGACCAATGAACAATAGGATAATGAAAGAGATGGTTTGTACTCAAGAATAAGGGAAATATTTGAGATGCAGCATATGTAATTAAGGTGTTCAAAAAAGTAAATGATTCCCTAACATTTTTTTATTTATTTCACATTCTCGATCACAATGATGTATCTTCCCCAATGTGATCTTTTCATATTATTAATTACATGGTGTCAATATAAAATCCTTAATTTTATATAATTTTCTAAAATTTTTGAATACTTTTACTATCAAATAATAATAAGCCTTCAATATTCACAATACAAGGATTTTGAAAATTATACATGAGGTGAAAGGAAAGAATAATCAAAATATACATGGCCAAACCATAAATAAATAATGTGACCAAATAATCAGGAAACAAACCATCATATTATAAATCATACATAAATTAGAAAGCAAACCATTTGAGATAAAAATTATTTATTAAAGTAAATATAAGGTTGTGTTGGGATATAAAAAAATATGTTATCTTTGTTATCTAATTTATTTTAGAAGTTATGTTATATAACTTTTTGTAAAGTGGGGAAAAAATAAGATAAAACATCAAATGAATTTATTTATCTATGATAAACTGAAAATTGTTATAAAATAATGTGAAATGGATAGGAACAAACCCATTAGATAAGACATGAATTATTTACAAAACATATTAAATACCTTGGTCTTCATCAATAGAACAATTTTTGGATGATATGATCTTGAATTTGGAAGTGATGTAAAATGTATGTTATTTTGAGGTGGTATCTTAATAACATCATCTAAAGAGATATAATTAATTTTTGAAATTTAAAAAAGAATTCATCCATCAAATGAATTCTTCACCATATGGGGTGGCCTTACATTATAATTAATAATTATTTTGAAAATTAAAAATTTAAGTAAATCCATTTGGAATATGTTATTATGATACTACCTGAAAATAAGATGGATTTAACATCACTTATGGAGTCATAATCATCTCATCCAAACTCTCTTCTTTTTACAAATGTCACAGTAATTCTTATATGTTGTAATGAATTTATGTGTTATTTAATGGGATATTTTGGGTCAATTTTACATTATATGATCATAATTTTCATTTTATCATGGATAAATATATTTTATGGATGTTTTCAATTTTTTTAACCCACTTTCCAAAAAATTATGTAACTTATTTTCTTGTAAAATTTTACATAATGAAGAAAAAATGTTTATATATAAATATAAATATATATAACCATGTCTTACAAATCACCCTTTCCAAGGTAAAAACATATCTGAAACACATTAAGAAATATTATTTGTGAAACTTGAAGAAATGGCCTCTTCTTTTGGTAAACAAAATACCATAAAGTAATGGGAATATACCTATTTTGTATTATATTCTACTAGTCATAACACTCTTATGACCATAAAGTTGTATTTATATTTTAAACATATTACTTATTTCATTTTATATGTAGATATGGAAGATACTATACTACTCACTAAGAAGTATTTCCATATTTCATGTGATGTTCTAGGGGAGGTGAGGTTTAACAGACCAGGGTGTGTAGATCACACCATTATCATCACATTCTGCCTCCAACTATTGTTATACCTTAAATATGGCATGGAAGATTCTAAGCCATTGTTTTATCTGAATTTACATTTTTTGATCATAACATCCTATCTATGATCACTAAGAGACGGATACCTGAGAGATACGTATTATACTTTCTCAATGGAGAGATAACCATCACCAATGAGGATGTGTCAGTTCTGCTCAGTCTTCCTATACAAGGGGATTATGTTACAGGACCCATCCATAGAGATTGGCCTAAGCATTTAAAGTTATTTATAAGAATCAAAATTATGGGTAATGGTGATTCTACCTATGGTGGGTTGATATATATGGGGTGGATTATGATGTAATTTACATAATTACCCACTAACATTAATGAGGAGACTATCATATATCATTCCCGTGTATATATATTTTAGTTCATTGCAGGTACACTAGGCATTAATTACTTTTGTATGCATGTTAATATGAATTATTTGGGACTAGTAGTGGGTTTTGACAAGGTTGTAAGATATATTTGTATATCTCTATGCTTGGATTACACTTAAAGAGAATTATACACAGTATGCTGACTATATCTCTTAGATCATGGGGGATGTGTCATCCTTATTCAAATGTGGGAATGGGATAGCATCCCCCCCTAACCTCTTATTTTTGGTCAAGATCTTTATATAAATCTATTGAATGATGCTCTACATGTATACCGGTAGGTTCAATCATCATTTTTTTCTCCTGCTACAAT
The DNA here is from genome assembly GCA_963277665.1 of Viscum album. Taxonomy (NCBI): domain Eukaryota; kingdom Viridiplantae; phylum Streptophyta; class Magnoliopsida; order Santalales; family Viscaceae; genus Viscum; species Viscum album. Next base: position 702,072,999 of record OY728139.1, read on the forward strand.
AAGTTATTAAACTTAATTTCTAATTAATTATCACTTACAATGTTGTAAATTGTTGGTGGAGTCTAGCACACCACTTTTTCAGGACTCCAAGACACAACATGGGTACATATCATCTCAATTTGTATAGTCCACTACCCCCAATGTAGGTATATGTATTATTTTCTTGACTATTAAATTTCATAATTTTATATATATATATATATTTTGTAATGTTTTTTCAAAAAAGGTCACATGTCATTTGAGATTGCATGGATTCAATATTGGGATCTATTAGACTAGTTGTCCACAAACTGCCCTATGGGATTAACAATGACAAGGATAGAGTGTATCTCACCCACTTTCACATTGTTGAGCAGCACCACCTCATATAGTCATGTGCCTATTTGTATTTAGTCAACGTATTACCTTTTCTCTAAGGAAGTCAGTAGTTCTTCATTTCATGAAGTTGAAAGTGAGCCACAATTTCGACTAGGATCGATGTCATGCAGAGTATTTGGACCAATAGCATATAATAACATCATTTTATATTGAGGTTATGTTTACTATGTGATTATCTATAGCATAGAATCTTTAGTAGAAGCCATGGTATAGACATAATTCTATAAATTCTTTTTTCACCACATGGAAGAGGGATCCCAAGTCTAGTAAGTTAATAAATTTCCATTAGTTTATTCATTATACTTTTTTTAATTCCTTTTTAATCTCTTTAAAGCATACTTGACTACATCATATTATTTGAGTTTCTACTCTAGAGGAGGATGAGGTTTTCATCAATGCAATGTACCATGATGCAGCACAGGTGATGATACAGGCATATTGTGTTTTACAAGATAATATCCTTGATCTTCCACCCCATGGCTATGATGTTCTTTCATAGGAAGTGGAGGTTCATACTCAGTAACCTACTCCATAATATTTTGATGACAATGATCTATGATAATGATGATGTAGACCACATCATGGTTCAGGTGAGGCCCCACATGTTCTATAGGAAGATTTCATCCCTCTATCAGTAAAGTCTCTTCCGATTTGGGATGTGCATTAGGAGTCATGATATCCATTAGTTTTTTCAGGATATAGATATTATTATCTAGGTAGAGTTTCTTAGAGTTTCTATCAGGGTTAATTTCCTATGCCTCTACATTTCAGGACTGAGCCTTCACAGGTTGAATGGTTTCCCTATGTGATAATAGTATGTCTTTCTACTCACACTGTGGGATACAGATCAGGTGAACAGGACAACATCTATCTGAAACCTCCTCCTGATGTTTCATAGCTAGAGAATCTAGCATTTGAGTTTCCAGCACTCGAGGAGGAGACCACTCTTACTCATCATACTCCACCCCAACACAGATGTTAACAATATCTATATGGTCATCCCATTCACACATCATCATGTGGGATGAGACCTCATCGTAGACATTGATTTTACTCATTTATTTATATTATTATGTTGAAGTAAAGGGTTTTAAACAACAAGGTATTATATCCTCCATCGGATTTTCTATCTAATCAAAATGTATAAATTCTTTTTTACTATCAACCATTTTTACATATTTATACATTTTTTTAATTTTCATTTGTATTTTATTTACAGTTTATATTTAATAAGATTTAAAAGTCAACTACATGAAAAATAAGAAATATTATTAAATTTAAATTTATAAACATTAAAATCTTCTAAAATATAAACTATAAAAAATCTAAATAAAACATAAAATATACCATAGAAATCCAAAAAAAATTTCTCAAAAGAAAAAAAATTATAAAAAAAAAATAAATGAAATTTGAAGGAATTTAAAAAAATTATAAATACAAATATAATGGTTTAAAACAAAAATATATTGTTCATATAAAATTAATTTTAATTAAATTTTTTATAAAATTTTATTTTTAATTTTTTTTATATGTTCAGTAAGCGTGTCAAATGTCATTTGAATTATATTACTACATTTCTATTTATAGACATTCATGTCCAACCACATAAAACAAAATTATCTTTCATGAACATAAATTTGGTATAATATTACTTATAAAAGATAAATAAGATCTAAATGATATTTGGAAAACATAATCAACATATAAAACATAATTGAAAATAAAAAATCATTAATAAAATACGTAAATTCTAATTTACAAGTCACAAAATTTGACTCCTAAAATAAGAACATTTTTATATTCAAATTTCAAAGGACATATTTCTAAACAAAATAAAATAAACATAATATATATCAAATTATTCAGACACATATATTTTTAAATATACGAGCATGTTTATTTAATATAATATTTTTTTGTAAAAAGGAATCATCATCTATGATTCCATTCTACATTATTTTTCAAAATATGTTTAAACTATACTTATTTAAATAAATAAAATTTTTAAAATTTTTATTTTAAAAAATCTCCCATATATTTATTCATGGAAAGAAAGCATTATATTTTTAAAGTTCAATAAAACTAGATAAAAGTGATCATTGGGACTTCAAACTTTGCGGACTCAATAAATATGACATCGATTCTCTAAATCGATGATCTTTTTATGAAACGGTTGGAGAAGTCCCCAATAATGGGTTTTAGTGTAATGAATGATTTATTTTGTTGAATTTTTATACATTTCATGATGACTAGTTTTTTTTCAACGTTTTATTCATTTATTTTCTTCCTCATTTAGTTGTATTCTTGTCTTTTACATTCTGTACTGTCTTTTTTGTATAATATGAATATATAGAGATCATTCCCCATGAACATATCAAAATTGGTTGAAGCACATTAAATCCCCATTTCATTTACTACTTTCTTTTTCTTCTTATATCAACATTGCATTCATAGAATCTCGCATCCAATTTTAAATATTTCATGAACTATGTTTGTTCATTTTTATGTCAAATATCATTTGATTTTTCATGGAACATTGAGAATGAGGTTATATTTACTTGTTTAAACCTATTACACGTGTAATATTCATAGAATCTAGTTTCAAATTTACATGATCTGTGGGATTTATCTCATGTTTTTTCCAAGTACTGAATTAATTATCAGTGAACCAATATATGGGTGAAGATGAGGTCGTGATGCCTGGAGAATTGTTATGGATTTATTTAATGGAATTGTATGTCACTCCTGGAAAATTCAACATGTTTAACTCTTAAGATTTTCGAACTGATATTCAATTATTAAAAAAATGTGATAAAGAGTTTTCACATTGGTTACATAAATTTAAATTCATGCAATAATATTGAAGAGGAAATTCATTATTATGTTGGTGGAGGTAATGCAAAAAATGAAAGTTCTTATATATTTTTCAGGAAGAATAAGTGAGGTGGAAGAAGGGAAGAAATAAGTATGCTTGACATTTTTATTTTGGATGGAATTACACTTGATACTTTTATTTATTATATGTTATTTATATTTATGGTGTTTTTAACAAAAATGTGGGATAACTGACACACCTGCATCAGCCAGCTCGACCAAGATATTATGCATGACCTGGAGGTTAATTGTGCTGAAGGGAACCACCCCGAGCAAGACTGTAGGTGACCATAGAGTGGGATCAAGTATAATTCCCATAGAGTGTGCATATGAGAGTAGCGGTGAAGCCACCATGTGGTGAGGCATGTTGGGAGGACCGGTATAGGGTGATATTAGATGGGGTTTGTGAATTATGGTAGTTTTAGAAAGTCGTTGATTAATAAACCACAATGTCAACATATAGAGATTCCGATGGGGAAACAATGGTGCATAAACTATTAATCTACCTAAAAAAGGACATATATAATGTGGTTCATCCAATATCTTTGATCTATATTTTCTAGAAAATACCATGGTCATCATCTTCCTCCTACCATGTTTAAATAACCTACATCATGTGGTTATTCTTCCATTTATGAGAAATTTAGATCATTCTAAACCCCAATTAATTGACTCCATCTACATTTGAAGATCATATCGAATGGATGAGGTAATTAAAATATAACTAAATCCATGCATGAAATCTTTTGTCTTTCATGCATGAAAAAAATTAGAAGAAGTTTCTTCATCCAAACTACAAAATCATTTGTGCGAAGATATTTGAACATCCTCCATTCAAGAATATTGATATTGAGAGTGTAGAAGCATATGATCCTCATATAATTCACATGATGATATCAATATAAAAGAGAAATGTTATGGTGCCTTCATTCATATCATATATTTGAGAATAATTGAATGTTTTGGTGTTATTAAAATATATGTGAAGAAACCAAGGTCCTGAGATTTTGGAAATTTCAATTGAGTAATGATGGGATACATGAGAATCAATAAGTAATAACTAATACCTTTGGGTATTCCTCATGCTTGTATTAATTCAATAAACCATAGTATACACTTTGAATGGTGAAGAAGATGATACTTGAGTGTTTGGATATCTATTTTGATACACTACATTTATCAGTAATAACGAGTTGCAAGCGCATAATGTATGCATGCTATAATGATTAATCAGTAATAATTTATGGAAGAAGAATAGAAAGAGGTGACTCCATGAATGAAAAATGAATACTAGTCGGTATGTTTTTAATGAGAAATGATATAACCGTGTTTTTAGGGTATTCAAATGGAAGAAAACAATATCCTCCATTTATGGGGTATTAAAAGATGAGAAATAAATACCCACAAATATCTGGGTATTTAAATTGAATAGATAAAACTAATACCCAAAATTGGTTATTATTATTTGAAGGAAAAAACATTAAATTTTTTAAATTTATTAACATATTTTAAATTTGATTAAATGAGTTTAATTATGGATTTAAATGGAGATTTATTTAAATCCATGGAAATTGTATTTAAACCCATACACCACAGTTTGTATAGTAAAGTATGTGAAGATGTAATAGTAGAGATAATTTAGAAGATGATTACTGTAGAGATATTTATATTGATTAAGAAGAATTTTGAGAGTGGGTAAAATATGGTTAAATCATTATGAATTTGAATACATTTACCCATGTAGTTGAAGAAGGATAATTCAGATCATTCAAGATCGGAAAGTTTTTTTGTGGACCAAAAATATTGGTCAAGTAATTTGTTGAAGAAATTGAATATGTGTACAAAATAATGGGATTTAATGATTTATTATGGAGGAATAAAATATGTGAAGAAGATCTTTGTATCCCTGGATCATTGAATAGAATAAAGATAATATAAATGGGGTGTCTAACCAGCTACTAGAGGTCTGTGATTGTGTTATCTAGCCAATTAGAAAAAAAGAGTAGTTGGGGTGTCTGACCTACTATTGAGAGAGATATTGTGGTGTCTAACCAATTGTGGAACTGGTGTATCTAACCAGTTGTATTTATTTTAGGATATATTGAATAGAATTCATGTTGGGGTGTCTAACCAACATGGCAAGGCATATACCATTCATTGCAGAACATTGTAAATATTATGGGATGCCCTATGTTATTTTATGACAACTTTAGATGTTAGTTTGAGAGAATATATTTAGTGGATCTAGAAACTTAAAAATTTTATGTGGTTGAATTTAAAATTAGTGAAATTCATAAAAAAATGGTACCAATGATTACCCCCAGTGGAACTTAATCGGTATGTCATCTCTACAAGTGGTATCTGAGATTCGGTCACCTCTAAAGTGCTAAGAAGTTTGGTGATGGAATCATTTATGGATTTCAATGAGTTCATTTCCCTTATTTCCACAATGTACAAAAAGGGTATAATAAAGATATATGGAAATAGAAAAAAGAAATTTGATTCATCCTTCTTATCCTAATTCAATGATAAAATCAATCTATTTCAATTTCAAGAGAAGAAAAAGAAATCCCAGAAGTTGTTTTACCCAATAAAAGAAAAATTATAACTTTATGTTATTTCTAATTCTAACCATTATGTAGATAATGATTGTATACTTTCAGACTCACTCATGAAAATGAAAAAAATGTGATTCTAGTGATTAGGAGGTACCAACATCAAGTTGTTTTATCAAGGAATGATCATGTAATTAAAATTATGATCAATAGATAATATTTTTTTATTTATTATTCAATAGTGAAATATTTGACCGTGTAAAATAAAATATTCAAGATAGAAGAAGTTTCCAAGAATCTCAACTCAAATAAAATGGGAATCTAGATAAAAGATCAAAGTGAAATGACAGAAAAGATTTCCCAAAAGATTATAAATAAAATGGATGATGATAAGGAATTATGTATTATCATATTCTCTCGGAAAACTCAACATTAAGAATGGAGACAATTAAAATTTGTACTTCATCAAATATGAATGTTCAGGTTTCTTAGATAAAAGTGAAATACATTAACATAAGAGAAATTTTGGGGAAGTTAAACATCTATTTAGAGAAAAAAAATAACCATACAAAAGATGGTTTAACTTGTTTAGCAACAAACAGAAATCCATATCTAAATTTTTTTTGTAATGGTTTCTCCAATGTACAATCTAGAATAGTGATACCATAAAATATGAAAACACCAAAGTGTTTTTATTGTGGAATATTTGGCCACAAAAAATGTAGATATTTCAAAGCCAATAAGTCGAGTAATGATGGTAGAATTTCATCAGTTCCAAAATCTCAATCAATGAGAGACCAAATGTAGTATGATTTTTTAGGTAAATTTTTCATTTTTTCTAACATTAGTCATATGGTAAAGCATTTAACATGGATGAATTCATGGAAGTGTAAAGAATCCATAACAAGACACTACACTCCTATAACTTACTAAAAGATTATTTATTAATTAAAAAATACGATCTAACAGGGAAATAGGATTAATATATTCTAGAATGAAAATGAGCCTAAAAAGGGTGTATTAAGAACCAAAATAAAAGCCCTAATAACAAATCTCTTGGAAGAAAAGAAGAAAAATTGGAAGTAAATGTAGGAGGTTGTTCCAGCTATGAAGGAGGTGGAAAGTGGTATTATAAAAAAGAGGAAATTCATTGGAACAAAATATGTGCAGAAATTATGAATCATGTCAACAAGAATTAAATCACATCCCTTGAGGATATTACAATAAAGAAGAACGATTTGATGAGAGAAAACTCTAACCATTAATTTTTACTCTATGTAAATAAGTGGTTCTTTCTAATTCAATTTTTTTATGTGTTATGCGATAAAATGTCGGGAATTAAAGTATAAGTGTTGTTCATCGTGGATTTAACTAATTTACATGATGAAAATGTTAATTGGATCCCTTGAGGGGGAGATTCTAAGATACATGAGGTCTTCCAATCACACTCTCATCGTAATTTCTTAATTATTATCATTATGGGGGAGTTCATAATAGAGGAAAAAATATGAGACATATGGGAACATTCTATATTGTGAAATTGTACATTTTAATGTGTTTATTATAGTGTGGAAGAGTTTTCATTTCATTGAGAATTTTGAAATTTGGAAACAACTTAATTGATAAATGAGTAACTCTGAATTGGTTATCACATGTGAGTATGTGTTATGTACATATTAGAAAACCTTTGTTATTTCACACTTTTTTTGTACTTCAGGTTAGACCACATAGATGTAGAGTTTATTATCTAAAGAAATATTTATAAGTATCATTTCATAACAAACCATACCTTTAAAATATTACTATATATTTTATATAAGAAATATGAGATGAGATGACCCTCCAATTTTCATTTAAATTTTATTTCCAATCAGGGGGGAAGAATTGAAGTTTCAACGTACTAAATTTTATGATATCATAATATATTGAAATTAAATGAAAAAGGGGGATTTTTTTGTACCAAAGTGCTGCATTTTTTTCAAGGTGACAATTTGTGGATGAATAATAGGTAGTGTTTCATGGATAATTTTTATGGGTTCTTTTTATGTAATTGGATATCACGCTTGGAAAACTCTCCATGTTTATATATAATGATTCTTGAACTGATATTCAATGATTAAAAAATGAGCTAAGAATTTTGCACATTTTTTACATCAAGTGATGTACATGAAATCATATTGAAGAATAAATTCATGAGGATGTTGATGGAGGCCTTGAAAAATGTATATGCGCATATTTTTGTATGAAGAATGAGTGGGGAAGAAAATGGGAAAATTTAGTTGGATTCAAATTTTTTACTCTGGAAAGAATTATACATGATACTTATATTTATTATAATTCATTTATATTGATGGTGTTGATAACAAAAAGTGGGGAAAACCAATATCCATTCCTTATATAGTTTGAACAAGGGCTTATGTGGGACATGGAGGTCAACTCTGCCCAACAGAAGCATCTCAGGTAAGATCGCAGGTGGACATGGAGCAGTCTCGAATATAAGGCCCACAAAGAGTGTATAGGGGAAAAAACGTGACACCACTGTGTGGGGCGGCATAGCAGTAGAACCTGTAGGAGACGATACCAAAGGGGTTCAAGATTTATATCCACTTTAGATAGTAGTGGAGTAATAACCCATGGACCCTACATACATAGGTTCTGATTTGGGACACAATGGTGAGATAATTATTAATCCACCTTAAAGGTGACATATATAATGTGGGTCATACAATCTCTTTGATTAGTACCATTTGATGGATCCCATGACCGTCATCTTCCTCCATCTACATCTGAAGCATCTGCAGTGCACGGTTATTCCACCATTTACATGAAATGAAGATCAATTTGAACCACCATTGTTAGACTCCAAAATCCATTGAATATCATGTTTGAGTGAAGTGGTTATCTGGATCAAAAATAAATCGTTTATAAAATAAGGACTCAATAGAATATTGTTCTCTTTTCTGCTCATTTGGAAGTCCAGAATGATTCATAGCTTTTTTTAGTATAACAATAAGATTTTTCACTCTATCTCTCATAACGTTGGTTGGTTCAGGAGGACAATCATTGCATCATACATTACATTGATCAACACGGTTCCTTCAGGTTCCAGCCATCATCTAAAACCCAAAAAGAATATTGTGAGAGGTAAAAATCATGCTAGGGAAAATAACATTATAAAGGAGGAGTACCTTCAATATCTAACATCTTAGGTTTAATTCTAAGATCGTTACCGTAATTATAGGACTATTACCTATACATATACTTAACCTTAGGGACATCCCTAGACATACCATAGAAATATATCTAGGGATCTCACTAAAGTTTTCGCTTCCTAGTTTCCAAAGGTTAACTAAACCTTTCCTACGATACCAAATTTAGAGACCCCAAACTTGACATACATGGACATTACATTACTTTTTCCGAATACTTAATACATAAAAAAAACAAACACTGAAGGACCGTAATAGTTTAGTTTGTTTGGAAACTCAGAATACAATCTTCTAATCTTGGTGAAAGATCTTCAACCTCTCCCATAAAGATCATACCCTTTTGTTTTCTTACCTAAAAACTTTCTTTATATCTTGGGGAAAATAAAACATAAAAAGGGTGATCTCAAATGATCAATAAGGGTAAACATAAAGAACATAAAACAATCCATAAAAATTTGAATGAAAAAACATGAACATAAAATCTAAACATCAAAATCATGAGCAAAGACATAAATCTTGGAAGTACGTAAGGCATATATCATAAAGGAATAGCATGGGAATAAAACATGTATTTGTGGAAAACCATTAAGCACATGATATGATTTCCATAGTATCCAAGTCATTACTTCCAAGACCATCTTAATGGACAAAGTCCCTTTCTGAATCGAGTTCACTCCTCGTTCCAGTCCTGTATCACTGAATCGAATTAACTTACCATTACAACCATGTATATCTCATGAGATATTAATCTTTACCCAATTAATTGGAGGGATATATAGGTCCCACCCATCTCATAATGAAATCATTCTTACTTGTACCACAAAATAAACTTAAAACATTCATTATAACCCAAATAATAAAATGGGGTTCATAAACATCACCCCTTCGTCACAAAATACATCTAAAACAAATGGATATTTTATCATAAGAAAAGTGAAACCATGTAAATCATATAGGCATTATACTTGAAACATACACATATGAAATAATGTCATCTTAGATGGAAAATGGTTTTGATAAAACACTTGAAATGAATTCTTGATGAAAATATCCTTTCTTTTTCAAAATCATTTTCTTTTCACAAAATGCCATGAAATTTTAAAATAAAAGGATTTTGTTGAAAATATTAATGAATCATGATGAGTATGCTTCATGAAAATATATATTTATGAAAACTATAAAAATATGTTCATTCAGTATAAGTTAAAAATATATTCTTCTCGTACTTTTGCCAAAAAAGTCAAAAAGTACCTCGTATGGTAAACAAAAGAAAGATTCCTTCCATATGATGTGGTAAAATTAAAAAAGGGTAAAAATAACTTTAAACATAAATGGAATAAAATTAAACTTTTTATGAAAACATTTTTAGAACATATGGTCATGGATAATAAACATAACCATAGTAAATACTTACAAATAGACAATCTCGGATAAAAACGAGATTGGAAAAGTTATCCCTTACCTTAGGTCCGATATGCTTCGTACGTATCCGAACCTCCTGTATAATGATTTAAATAATGTAATTTACTTATTAAATAATAATATTCATTGTTATTATATCATATATGGTTTACTTGTGACTTTATATTACCCGTTCTTTTGTAAATTCCATGTTAAAGCATCGTTTTGGGTAAAATCATTTTACTTATCGTACTTGTTTGGACTTGTTGTTCTTGATATTATTATTACATATATCATAATTTAAGTAGTTTCAGAATGTAAATCATGATTTATATATCATTTATATTCATTATATATATATATATATTTATATATTAGATAGATAAATGAAATGAAATACACCGTTCATGGAGACGGTAGGCCGTACATACGCATGAACGCTGTTTTCCTTTACTTATTGACTTGAATGGAGTTAAGTAGATGACATAAATATATATATACATAAATATAGTATAATTATTATGTCATATATTTCATTATTACTTATTATATATATACTTTATAATCATTCTTCAATTGTTAACATGGAAAATGAATCTCCTCGCATCGTAGAGACGGTAATCCGTACGTATGCATGAGCGATGATAACGTTCCCATATTTATTTAATGGAATTGGAGTGGATGATATAATATATTAGAATCAGTATGATGTTATAATAATCATATATAGTTACTATTTACACCATTATACCCATCCAAGTAGGGTGGTGGTGGAAAAACAGATTACACCACTGCGTGGAGACGGTATTCCGTACGTACGCACGCGCGGTGATTTCGTTTTCCAAAGGATGGATAGAAGTTGAAATGGGTTTGTTTCATATTTATAACAACATATCAGTATATAAGTAATAATTATGTTATTACTTTATAATGAAACAACTAAATAATAGGAAGTAGAAGAATAATGAATCTTTAAAGAGTCTGTAGAAGAGATTACCTCTTCCTTGATGCACCTCCATTAAACTTCTTCTTAGGGCACTATAGTTGGTATTTTGAGAAGAAAAGAACCACTATGATGTAACTAGAGAGGATGATAACTGGAATTGGTAGGGTTTGGACGAGATTCATGGCTCAAAAGGGTGTCAAGAGAAGAGGTAAGGGGTGTCCTTTTTATAAGGGAGGAGAGGGGCACCTTTGGAAAAACATACCATATTATTTTATAATAAAGTCATATTCGGTTTTTAATAGCACAAAATTGATTTATTTAGAATCTAAGGTGGGGATGGGTAGAAATAATCTCAACCAATAGGTTTTAGACAAGTTTGGGTAACTATTTTATCCTTATCATTTAGATTTAACTCTAAGTTAAATAATTTAACTTTTACCGTGTCTTTTTGTTTTCTTATACTACATGGTTAATTAACATACTATAACAAGACAAACGAACCCCAAGTGGTTCATTATTAATATATATAAGATTATCTAAGTCATTTGGCAGAACCTGAGATTTTTAGGAATAAAATATCAATTAATAATATAATATTTTTTAAAAAAACTACTTTATGTCAATTTTGACACTATTTGGTACTTGATTTTTGTGAAACTCATAACAGCATGATTAGTTCAAAAAAGTTAACTAAATCAATACTAACATGTCATATTAACCTAGAAAATTAGTGTAATGCATAAAAAGTCTAAAATTACATTTATTTGGGTATTTATAACATGAATTATGTTAATATTTCGTTAATAAGGTAATTATTGCATCATCATTGTGTCATAAATAAATTAAACTATTTAATGTTTAAAAATTATAAATAAAATACCATTATTTAAGGAATATATTTATATTTATAACTAATATTTATATTATAATTTATATTATGTATAACCCTATATTAAAAAAATTTTAGTCATTATACTTTGATTTTAACTATTTTAATTCTTCTTTAAATGAAAAAATAATAAATGTCCTAATCTAATCCAAGTGGACCTAATTGGTCATATTTTATTCCTAAGGTTGTTTTTGGTCAAATTAAACTTATCCAATATAATTATGACATGTTTTAGGCTAATAATAATATCATTTTTACCCTTAATTACCCTATTTACTTTTAACCATGGTAAAAAAATAAAAAGTTACTATTCACCAAAAATTATTTCTATCTTAATGAACCACATTTTACTCCTTCATATTAACCTAGTCTCTTGGATTTTGGAAATTCCACTCACAGAAGCGGTAAAATTTAGTTTTATGTAAGTTTTCAAAAAACTCCTAGGAGGTAGGTAAAAGACGGTGAAAAGTTCCATTAATTTTTTATATACCTAAAATTGTTATAAAATGACTCCAATGAATTACATTGAAATTATATTGGTATTATGTATCAATTTTGACATAAAATAAATTTAAATAAAATAAATAATTATTTAAATAAAAATTCGGTTTTTAAATTGTAACCCAGTGTTTTCACTATTCGTCAAAAATTGAATGTTTTCAGAAAAATACCAAAAATTCACCCAAGGCTAATTTCGATTTTCTGAATCAAAAAATGAAGTCCATTTTGAAAGGTAAAATTAATTAAATTTCTAAAAGTGGGTATTACTATTCATAATGGCTAGTTAATATAATATTATAATAATATATCATTTAGTGAAACTTGGTATTGCGTACTACACATGCTATCGAGGAAGGTCTTGATTGTGTGTAATGCAAGCCAAGTAAGGGATGCGTGTAGTGAAGGCTCCGTTTGGTGTTGCGTATAACATAATCGAAACATATTTCATTTAGACATTAAACAAAATCTATACTTAATGTTGCGTAGAATAATTTCACAAAATGAACTTGAAATTATGTGTAACACGAGCCAAGAATAGTGTTGCGTATACTGAAAGCTAATACGGTGTTTGATTATAGCACAAGATAATTTTGGTGTAGCGTACAACACAAGATATCAATGAAATTAAAAAGAATAATTCTAATGAAATCTCGAGTTGTTACAGTTTCTCTTTAAACTAAACTATATCTGCACCTATAACCTGATATTAATCCATCTCATATTTTCTTATCATCGATACATGAATGAATATTTATACTTGGGATAAACATGTTGTTGAAACCACTCAATAGAAACCTAATCCAATTTTCTTTAGGATTTCATGTGATTAAATGAACCATGTAATTATCTTCCCCTTTAAACAAAAATTAATGCCACTTTTCGGTGGAGATAATTTAATAAAAACATTTCCGCTTACCTCAAAAGAAATATCTTCCCTTCAGTTATCCACATACCCATTCTACCTAATTCGATCTGTCCTCATATATTTTTGAATCAACTAAACCATCATATCCACATATCTTTTCTGCCTAATTTGATCCATCCTCATATATTTTTGAATCAACTAAACCTTTATATCCATTTACTCATCCAGATTTTCACTCATCAACATCATTTCTTATACTTCCTCCAAAAAAGCTATTTTCAAACACTTATTTTTATATAATCCCTCAAATGGTTCCATCTATATACTAGAATAAAAAATATTGTTATAAGAAAACTCCAACAAACAAAATATGTGGATCCAAAATTCCCTAGTAATCAATTGAAAAAGAATGAATCATATCATCTATGGTCTGAATTGTTCTCTTAGAGAAACCATCGGTTGAGGATTAAAAAGTTGTATAGAAATTTAATTCAGTGACCAAATATTTCTAAAGTCCATTCAAAAAATTAGATATGAACCTGGGATCATAGTCAAAAACAATGTAGAGTTGAACTCCATTTCACTATACCATCTCCTTTAGATAGAGTCGATGCAGATGATCTAATGTCAATGAATCTCAATTTGGAAATAAATGTTTATATTTATTTAACTAATCAACAATGACCCAAACTGCATTGTTACCTTGTTATGTTCCTAGAAATACAACCATGAAATCCATAGATATATCTTCCCATATCCACCCTAGCACGGAAAAAGGATGAATCATTCCCTTTGGTAAATTTTATTCTACTTTAACCTGCAAAAAAATCAAAAACAACATGTTAAATTTAGAAATATCTCTTTTCATTCCATCAAATTAGTAATACACTCAAAGCTATCGATGCATCATAGTGATTCCTAAATGAATGGTAAAAGGACACTTTCTTCGGCTAAGAATCAAATGGAATACATAATATTTTCCTAAATAATAAAACACCTTTTCCAAAAATATAAAAAATAGGAAACTTTCTACTCCCAAAATATTCTACCTTTGCATACAAATTATAATCCTCATTTTGAGATTACATAATTCTTTTAGAAAAAATCATTTGTACTGAAACCTAAAAAATATGAAGCATGTCCCTTCATCTACCCCTTATAGGAAAAAAAATTATTAAATCATTAACCAATGGGTCACATTAAAAACATAACATGGTTAATGTAGCATTATTATTTTGACTCAAATCATCATACACTTTGTTTTATATTACACGATAGAATTGAATTGTGAAATCCTTATCCTTAATCATTTCTATCCATCTGCACTATCCAATGTTCAACTCATTCTATGTGAACATATAATTAAAACGTTTTCAATTAGTAAATATTTAAAAATATTCTATATACAAATGATACCTCTAAATATTTAAAATAAAAACCATAGTATTCAATTCTAGATTATGTGAAGGGTAATTTATATCTTATGGTTTTGACTAATATAAAGCATAATAAATTATCTGATCATTCTAAATTATAAAAAACTAATTCTATTAAATAAAGAATATTTGTAGCTAACAAATTCACCATTTATTAAAGTAAGATTAAAAACTAGACATTTCAGAAATCATCTTTTTAGTTCCCCAAAATAATCCTCACATACTTATTTCTAGATTAATTTTACTCTTTTTCAACTTTGCTTAGTCTATGGGATAGGAAAATGAGAAATTGTTTCAAAAAAACTATTGGTTGTAACCTAATAATCTATAAAAACTATAGATCTATATGATATTTTTGGGTATTGGACATTCATCAACAACATTTTCTTTTATAGGGTAAACAGTTGTGCTATCCTTTGAAAAAAAATCCTGGGAAATAAATTTCTTGAAACCAAAATTCATACTTGCTAAATTTCCCATATATCTTCGTATTTTTCTAGGTTTTAAAAGAAATCCTTTAGTTTCCTTCATGTTCCTTTTTATTTTTAAAATATACAAAAAATCATCAATAAACATAACCAATAAATTTTCCAATAACTTATGAAAATTTTTATTTATAAGTTCTATAAATATAGAAGGTGCATTGGAAAAACAAAAGGGAATAAGTATAAACTCATAATGTATATAACTATTATGAAATGTAGTCATTGGAATTTCATCCCCCTTAACATTCATCTAAGTGTACCAAGACCATAGTTCAACCATTAAAAAATATTTTTCTCATCATATCTGATAAAAAAATCATCGATATGATGAAAATTATAATTGTTCTTAAAAATTATTTCATTAAAAGGCATATAGTTAATGGAAAGTTTAGTTGAACCATCTTTCTTTTTAACGATAAAAATAGGATAACCCATGGTTAATTAATAGGTTGAATTAATACTTTTTTTAATAAATCCTTCAATTTATTTATTAACTCAAAAAGTCCCAATTGGTTTATTCGATAATGGTGTTTAGAAATAGGCTTATCATCAAGCATTATGTGAATAGTACATTCAACCTCCTGGTCATGAATAAAACCAAAAATGTTATTTTTAAAAACATTCATGTATTCATTCACTTCTTTCAAATATCTAATTTGAATAATTTTTTATTTAAAATAATTTGGGATATGTGACATTAATTTCATTCACTAATCAAAGTCATAACTTCTTAGTATGTTATCTAAGGCATTAAACCATTGAATAAAAATTTTGTGCATCTTCAATCTAACATAGAATGATAAGAAAAAATCTAATTTATACCCAAATTGATATAAAACTCTACTATGGAATGTTAGAAAATATTTAAAGGAAATACCATCCCACTAATAAAAATGGGAAGATACCTATAAATATTGATTGATCTAATACATCCACCATTAGTTTTCACAAAAAAATTTATCTTATTTTCATGAGATGATATTACCAATTTAACTAAACATTTATCAAAAATTAGATGACATTAAGATACAGAGTCTAGAATAGTATTTTCATAATTCTAATACATAATAAACTAATTTTCACTGCATCATTGTATAACCCAACATCAACAGTAGTATTATAAAAACAATTTCCAACCCCTTTTTCTACTGATCGTGATAATCTCTAGACATAGTTATTAACTTTAGTCACACATTATCATAATGAACCAACCCATTACAACTAAAACATCTCACTTTTTGGATGGTAAATAGTTTCTACATTAATTGATTATTTAGGATTATTTTTTTGTGAAATCATGGGCCATATTGAAAAACCTTCCACATTGGTAACACTTCCATAATCTCATAATAAAATATGCATGGATATTTTTACCACACGTACCATAAAATGGGAAATTTAATTCCTTACCTTAATATTTATTTTTTTACCATCTCCCTATCACCTTCTTTATTGATCACTTATCACATACATCATCAGGAGGAACATAAGTGTTTGAAAATGGCATTTAAAATTTTTCATTTCAATGAAAAACATTCTCATAGGTTTTAAATGATTATGAGGATAAGGTTATTATTAGACTTGGTTTAAATCCTAGTAATAATATTTTAATTTTAATATGAATTCCATCAACAAAATATAGTTTGTACCAAGATAGTCTTGAAAATATTTCTTCATCTGTGGCTACAGGATCACCCTTTTTTCCCTCAATTACAATAAATATTTATTCACCAGAAGTCGAACAACCTCTGGGAAATAATTCTCAAGGAAAATATTCTTAAATTTTCCCATTCCATGGAATCCAGTATAAGTACCCAGCCTTAAATAGGTAATAATCCTGTGATTTTAGCACAAAATTCAACATATTACATTTGAGGATATTTTCAGGTTTCTTGTTTTAGATAATTAGTTCATAACCCATATATAACCAAACCATATAATACAAATTAGACACTTCTAATAAGTATAAATTTTTCCCACTATATAAAAATTTCAAAAAATAATTATTTTATTTTATATAAAAGTTCATTCACGATATTCCACTTCACCTATTCCTTTTCCTTACATGTCCTTAAATCTTATGAAAATAATTTTAGAAATGTGGAATGAGCATAAAAATATCAGTAAGGGATATAATAATGAAATAAAACCATTAATCTAGTAAAAAAATAAAAAATCATATAATTTTTACTGTTATCTTCAAAGTTATTTGAGAAGATGATGTAAAACTATCTTTCATGGAAACACACACAAGCTTTTTTTTCAATAGGATCCTTTAAAACGCATAAAATGAAATTAAAAACACATTTTGGTAACTTAGAGAATCACATTAATAACCAATTTTAAACCCATTTTAGAAGTAACTGTATCCCATTAAAATCCATATGATAGAACCTTTGGTAAATACCTTATTGTTTTATGTTAAGACAAATAACATTCCCCATGGCATTAGAGTGTTATCTAGGCATACAAATCATTTAAGCTATAACAGGCTCACCCTACTCTATCTAGGATCACCCACTTCTCATGTATAATACTCAAGCACTAAATAATGATTATTATTTTTTTTATGCACCTTTTCAACATAAAACATTTAAAAAACTCTTTTAAACTAATAAGAAATTCACTTTTGGATATCAGAATATCCTTTTCATTTAAAACCCCATAGTTTACATAAAAATACCCATAAAATGGAAATGTTATTTTCTTTGAATAATACATAAAATATCAAAATGGGATATATAATTCAAATAATTTTCATGGTGGTATAAAGAGTTATTTCCACTATAAATGTTAATATTGAATATTCCTGTCAACATTTTTCAAAACGTACCATATAAAACATGTAAAATATTAATTTTTAAAACCATTGACATAATGTAAAATTTAACAAAAAATGTAATTTATAAATATTTTTTTTAAATATTAATAGGTTTGTAAAATCATTTAAAAAACATGGACTTGGAAGGGAAATAATTTGATGTACAAACATTTAAACTGGTTTGTTTAAACGAAAAGTCCCTTTACACTATAGAAACTCTAAAATCATAATCCCCATGAAAGAGTATAATTAAAAAAATTAATGTATTTAGAATAAATAAATTAATGTTATAAAATTTCAAATGATCTATATATACACCATATAAAATAATAAAGGTTCATAGAAACAAAATATACCTCAGTGAAATGAAATTGAGATGTGGTCCCTTACCTTGAGTCTGACTTGACACGTGTGTCTTTATCTTCATAAATAATAAAATCTTGTTAATTATTTACTTTATTGATAAAAATTTTCATGTTTATTATAACTTTTATTTCACTTATTAACATGTTATATAAAATTATTTAATCAATTATGCTAACATCGAATGTTTTGACCATATTCATCTTATGTGAGAAAAATGACATTGGTAGGTTGGTTATAGTTAGAGAGGTCATTATTTAATCATAAACCAACAAATAATCATGAAATATGTATCTTATTTACATATACATTATAATTTCATCTTTTATCATTCAATATGGTTTCAAAAAATGAAGTATGTTACAATTAAGAATATGGTAGGATGTACGTGCTCATGTGTAACGTTTCCATTTTCAATGATTATTATGGAAAAGAGGTAAGTAATAATTTTTCATTACATAATTATTATAATATAATATATAACACTTTATTTTTTAAAATATACTTATATATATCATCCATGTGGTGTGGTGATGAAAATAGAGTCACATCGCTTTGTGAAGGCCGTTGTCCACACAACCACGAAAGATGTTATCATTTTTCAGTGAGTGAAAATATAAGAAACAAGATGAAATATAATATTTTATGATAGATAAATATCATATGAATATCATAATTCTTCCATTTATATAATATATATTAATTATATTTACTATTATTATCTTCCATGTAAAACGTAAGCGAAAACTGAATCGCGTAGCTTCCTATAGTGGTAGTCCACCGTACACATGAGCGATGTTATTGTATCCCATACAGAATAGAAAGTAAAATATTTCTATAATATATAAGGAATACATAGGTATAATTGTATTATAGATATAATATATAAGATTTAGATTCATCATTATACCTGACAATGTGAGTTTGTAATCGAAAAACGAATGGCGTCTATTCACAATGTGGTAGTCCGCTCTACACACGAATGATAATTTTGATACCCATTTTATGAAACAAGATAAGGGTTTTAGTTATTAAATTCAGATAATATCATATTAGTGTATTGAAGATACTAATTTTACTGTCAAATATTTTTTTAATATGAATTTGTTAGCTCAAAGAAGAAATAAAATAAATACTCTCATTGAAAAAGGATACCTCTTCTCTAGGTAATTTATTTTAGTTTTTCCCAAATGAAATTATTGGTTGGATTTATTCCCGAAATAAGGCTTATAGGATGAGATTAGTTAAGTAGATAAGTTATTTTCATAGTTTTTTTCTAAACCAATGGTGTTTTATGGTGTGAATAGTGGATTATAGTGGGTGGCCTTCTATAAGTGAAGTGAGTGGTACACATATAATTTATGAAACAAATGAATTCCAACCATTTTTTTCATTCAAAAATAGTCCAGTAATAAATAATTATCAACATTAAAAGGTATAAGATATAAATATTTCCATAAAAATAGATTTTAGACCTATTTTTAGTTCATTTTAAACTTTTTATTTTTAGTTTAACCACTCGATAAATCCATTTTTACCTTAATCGTGATAATTAATTTTTTCTAATTTCACAATTCATTTTGGAAACATATAAATTTGAAATTATAAGGAAATAAAAATTATTATTATTCTAAATATGTAATCCATTTTAATAAATTTATTTCCAAAAATTTGAAAATTTTAATTTAATGCAAAACTCATAGATGTGATGCAAGAGCGGGTTTCAAAGAAGAATATTTTTTTGGAAAAAAGATGGTTATATATTAACTAGATAAATAATAATCCTCATTATATGAGAATAAATTAATATTTTATTATATATTATATATAAATTAAATTTAAAAAATATCCATAAGTTATTGTTATAATTTATTAAAATGGAGAAAGATTGTGCATTTTAAAACTCTTTTTTGACAAACACTTTTTAAATGAAAAACAAATTATTAAAAAAACCATTAAAATTTGATTAAGAAGTAATTATTTATACTAAATTTAACTAAATAAAACTTATTTCACTTTAAATAATATTAAAAATGTAATGTTACATTTAAATTACCTAATTTATTGAAAAGAAATTGTTTTTATAAAAATCAGTATTTTTCAATATTCACTGAAAAATCAATATTTTCTAGACAAAAAATTTACCAGACATAAATTTTGATATTATGATTTCAAAATTGATATTATTATTTTCAATTTCAAATTATAATGTTTATAAATTTATTTTTTTAAAAGGTTGGGGCCAAAGCCTCATTTTATTATTAAAGCAACGAAAGGACCTCTTTTTAACTGGGTAGAGGGAGACCCATTACATAGCAGAAGGCCCAGTGGGTTTTAGCCCATTACATAGCCCATAGGCCCTAATATTTTGGCCTAATTCCCATTCTGTGAAAAGTAACAATTAAAATTTTCAATAAAACACATATTATAAAATAGTTTAGTTAAAACTATTT
This sequence comes from Viscum album, assembly GCA_963277665.1. NCBI lineage: Eukaryota > Viridiplantae > Streptophyta > Magnoliopsida > Santalales > Viscaceae > Viscum > Viscum album. The sequence goes on from OY728139.1 coordinate 702,094,175, forward strand.
CCTTTTTATCTAAAAATATCATAATATTTTTATAACAAATATAACTATCCAATTCATATTTATAAGAATGAAAATGATTTATTCTATCATTACCTAGGTTGGTAAATTATTTCCCCCTTTTAGAAATTTTTTCCTCTCAATTTTATTTTCTAAAAATGATTGGGAATATCCTTCCCTCATAGCATTTTCAGATTGGCATGATGCTAATTCAACCATATGGATTTTCCATAAAATAGTATCTTAGTAAATAGAATTATTATAAAAAATCTACAATCAAGAATAAGAATAGGCTCTTCTTTAAAATATAGGTTCTATTCCAACAGAACTTCTTCTAGGTACAAAACTTGTGGCAAATCTGCACATATTTCCCTAAAATCAAAACATGAAATATAGTGTACCTGTGATAAACTTGGAGGTAAGGAAACTCAGAGGGAAAAATCCAAATTTTTATAGTATTTCATATGTTCCAATGAACCAAGGAATTATATTATCCTTCTAAATGAAATATACAACACTTTTACATGATGAAACTTTGAGAAAGAGATGATCTCCAACATCAAAAGATTGATCTGTATTCCATTTGTCTACATATATTTTCTACCTACTATGATTCATCCCAATTTTTTTCTCAATCAAATACACCTTCACAATTTTTTCCTCTACCAACTATATTCTCATCAACTTCCTTTATCTTAAATCAACCTAAAAATCAAGTATCCAACACCGATTTCCATTTAATGCCTCACAAGGTTCCATATATATATTGGAATGAAAATTTTTTTTATAAGAAAACTAAACCAAAGAAATTTTTTGTCCCAAAATTTCTCAGTAATAAATTGAACATGAATGAATCATGTATTCCATGTTCTAAATCATCATCTCACACTAACCACCAGATTAAGGATGAAAATTTGTACTGAAATTTAAATTATTACCTAATGACATCTGAAGTCCTTTCCAAAAATTAAATTAAAACTTATGATCATGATTTGATGAAATTTATGGGGTCACACAAAGTAACCAGCCCATATCCTTTATATTCATTTGAGAAATATGATCTAAATACATTATATCTCGAATGGGATGTAAATGTGGAGATTTATTTAATTTATCTATAATAACCCAAATTGATTTTTTTCCTTGGGACATCATTGTAAATCCTACCCTTTAATCCATTGATATAATTTCCCATTCCCACTTCCACACTAGTAATGGTTTATTCACCCTCTTAGGTAACTATCCTTATACATTAACTTTCAAAAAAGTGAAACACTTAATGGTAAATTCAATAATATCTATTGTAATTTAATCCCACCAGTAATACTTCTGATAGTCACTGTATATCATAGTGCTTCCCATATGAATAGAAAATGATGAAATATGAGCTTCAACCAACCCTCATTCCCCAACTAGGAATCAAAAGTCACATATAGTATTTTTCCAAATCATAAAATCCATTCATTATCAATATTAAAATCAGGAAACATACCCTTCCCATTGGATTATGCCTTTCCCTATAAATATAAGACCTAATTATGAGTTTTCATGATTATTTCTAATAAATATGACTACACCAAAACCTAAAAACTAAAGGATTTCCCTTCATCCATAACTTCTAGGAAAACATTTATCAACTCATTAACCCAAGGGTCACGCTCCAAATATAATATGGTTAAGGTAGCATTATTTTTTCAACTTAAAGCATCAGCTATATTGGTTTATTTTCTAGTATGGTAATGAATCGTGAAATCATAATACTTGAACACTTCTAGAAAAATTCCTTGTACATTGTTCAATTATTTTTGATGGAATATCTACTTTATAATTTTCAGATTAGTATATATTTCACACATTATTCAACAAAAATTCCGGCACCTAGTTTTTAAAAAAAACACGCAATTAGTAATTCCAAATCTTGTTTAGTGTAATTTAACTCATGTGGTTTCAACTGACATGAAGGATAAACAATTACCTGATCATTATGAATTAGGAAACAACCAATCCATTTTAGTGAAGCATCATAATAGAAGAAAAAATAACCATTTCATAAATATAGTTCCAAAACTATATAATTACCCAATCTTCATTTTCGTTTCAAAAAAATCATCACAACCTTTTACCATATGAATTTAACTCCTTTTAAAGTTAAATTATTTTTTGGATAGACAAACAAGGAAATGTTTCAACAAACCACTTGTGGTAACCCTCTAAATGATGAATCCTATGAATATCAATGATATGTGTGGGTCCTAGACATTCTTCATCAAATGTTTCTTTAATAGGGTCAATAGTTATTCTATATTTATAAAAACATATTTCAAAGGAAAGACATTTTTTCAACCAAAATTCACACTTACTAAATTTTCTATTTATTTTCTTATCTTTTATGCTTTTCAAAATAATCCTTAGTTGTCTTTTTTAACCTAAAAATTTTTAGAATATATCAAAATTTCTTCAATTAAAGAAAAAAAACTTTTCCAATCATTCCGGAAAAACTCTACTTATAATGTCCAAAAATATAATAAGTTCATTAGAAAACCCATCGTCATAAAAATAAAATCACAGTGCCCATATATAGACCAAAACGCAGTATTTAAATTGTCTTCTTCCTTTACATTCAACTGATTTTACCCTAACCTCTTTTCAAACATCAAAAAATATTGAGCCTCCGGAAGCAGATCAAACAAATCATTGATATGAGTAAAATAATACTTTATCTTAATAGTTATGTAATTAAAGGATCTATAATCAATGAAAATTCTAATTAAACTATATTTCATCTTAAAAAACCAAACTGGAGAACAACATGGTGATGTTCTAGGTCATATGAACCCATTGTCTTTTAACTACTATAATTGAAATTTACATTCTAAAAGTTCCACTTTAGCTATTTGATAATGGGGTTTAGAAATACGATTAGCATCAAGTACTATGTTAACAGAATAGTCAACCTTTAGATCCGGAATAATTCTAAGAAAATCATTATCAAATACATCAATGTATTCATTTACTACTAACACGTCACTATTTTTAATATTTTCATTATTTTCAACAATATAGGCTAGGAAACTTTCACTGCCACCTCTAATCAACTTCTCATGTTCTTGGTATGTTGTAAAAGGCATGAAATCATTAAACATAACATTCTTAGCTCTAAAAAATAATTATTTTATTAAAAATAAATTTTAACACACCAAGATTTCATAGTATGTTATTTCTTCAAAGTAATTAAATAACTTGCACAACACGCAACATTGATTTCAAGTGCACCACGACTTACCAAACTAGCCGTTCAAAAGAAGTTATGAATAGTATTAACTGAATTTTGGACTATATATAATCCTTATAATTTTAGAATTCATATTATGAACATCATAGACATAATGTAAGGACAAATTCATTTTTTCAGATAAAAGAGGTATTTATTTCAAAAAATGCACGTTTACCGCGTTTTAATGATGATCCCTTTTTAAATCCAATATTTTAAACTTTTATATATTCTATTTGACAAAATAAACTTCTCCTATAGAATTGGTACATAATAATTTAGTTTCAATAAATTTTTGGTGCTTTTCTAATAGCTTTCATAGTTGGGTGAATAGTGAAAAACACTATATTTTAACTGAAAATAAATTTTTTAATGAAATTAATTTATAATGTTAAATTATAAATTTTAATGGTTTGGAAGTATAAATAGATTTTATTTTTACCATTTAATATAATTATGGTCATTGTAAGTAATTTCACTTTGAGATAAGACATAAACAAGTGTCAATCTTTTGTTAGATATTGTTTCTTAAAAAGACGCCTTTTGGTTTTGACAATGGGAATTAATTTTAAATTAATAAATTCATCTTCAATGTTTTGAATTTAGAAAAATAGACTTCATTTTGGATTTTGTAATATCAAAATTGGCTTAGGGTGAATATTTGGTATTTTTCTGAAAACATTCAATTTTTTATGAATAGTAAAAAATACTAAATTTTAATTAAAAACAACTTTTTAATCAAAATAATTTATAGTGCTAGATTATACTGTTTAGTGGTTTTAAAGTATAATTAGATTATATTTTTACTATTGAATACAATTTTTTCATTGGGTGTAATTTCACATTTAAACTGGACATAAGCAAGTGTCAATCTTTTGCTAGTTATTACATCTTAAAAACACACTTTTCGTTTTGACAATGGGAATTAATTTTAAATTAATTTTTGCCACTTATGTGTTTTGAATATATAAAAATGGATTCCATATTTAGAATCAGGAGATCCAAATTGTATAAATAGGTAACTTTTATTTTTAGACATTTTGAATAATTACTTCGGTAAATATTTTATTTACCATGGTTAAAGGGTAAATCCGGTAAATAAGGGTAAAAAATATTATTATAATAATATTAAATTACCCTAACACATTTCCTAACCCTATTTAATGATGCATTTCCGACCATGATCATCTTTGGATTTATTTTGGGACCCCATGGATCCACTTGTAAGTGATAATGACACTTTATATTAATCAAGTTAATGTAAATTCAAAAATTACATAAGCATATATCTTTTAGTAAAATAATTTTTACATAAGGTTATGTATGTTATATATATGAACTTAAGTATTAATTAGAAATATAAAACAATTTCCTACATAATGGTATTTTATTTATAATTTTTTTACATTGAATAATTAATGTTATTTATGACACAATGATAATATAGTGTTTTCCTTATTAATAAAAGAATCAAATAAATGGTATTATAAATGTTAAAAAAATGTAATTTGAATATTTTTATGCCATAAACGAATTTTATAGGTTACTATAGCATGTTATTATTGATTAAATAAATTTATTTTTAATTAATAAAGTTTTAATGACTTTATAAAAAATCAATTATTAAATAGTGTCAAAATTGACATAAAAGATTTTTTAAAACAAATATTATATTATTAAATTATAGAATATTGCTAAAAACATAAGGTTCGGAAAAAGAACATATATGATACTCTGTATGTCATTAATGAATCACTTGGGGTTCTCTTCGTAGTTTATAGTATGTTTATTAACCCAATAATATAAAATTACAAAGAGACATGGTAAATGTCAAACTAAATAACTAAGTGTTAAATCTAAAAGATAAGTTTAATATAGTGACTCAAACCTGTATAAAACCTATTGGTTTAGTGTATTGAGACCCATCCCCACCTTATCCTTGAAATTAATTGGTTTGGATCCATTAGAAACCGAATATTTATTTATTATAAAATAATATTTTATGTTTTTTCTAAGGTGCCCCTCACCCCACTTATAAAAGGGCACCCCCCCCCCCTCAAATTAATACCTTCAAAGCCTATTGGTTTGGCCAAACCCTGACCAAATATCCTATAAAATTCACTCACTTTATCATATAGTCCTTCATCTAGTCAGAAATTCAACCTAAGAGCCATTTTGATCAAATCAAAAGGAAGAACCCGAATAAGAGGTCATAATTTCATCACCCTCTTTCATGTTCTGTTCTTCTTCCACATCCTTTCTCATTGTTGTTTCCATTATAAAATAATAACTCTAGTATATTCTATGTAATGTGATTCTATTGTAAATATGGTACAACCATATACATTATTCTATCCATCCTTTGAATGACATGTCACAAACGTGCCTACATATGGCTTACCATCTCCACATCGTGGTGTAATTGTTATTTAATACATTATTATTTGGATGGGCATAATAATGATTTTTAATTGATTTAAATGATAAATATAACATGATAATGGTCTTGTATATATGATATAACATCAAATTATATATTATTTTAATATCAAAAGATTGATATTGTCGTTCATGCGTACGTACAGATTACCATCTCCACAAACTCAATTAGATTCATTCTCCATCGTATCCATTCAAGACTAATTTTCATTTGATGATTAAAAATGATGTCCAAATACTTGATTTAATTCTGGATATGAATAATATACAACCTATACATAAAAAACACGGCTGATGTAACAAAATATATAAAAGCAAATGAGTTATTGAACACCTGAAACGATGATAATACTAAAATATTATTAACAAAGCAATATTAGAAGATCATATATGATATCATAATAATGTATATAATTATTTTATAATTTAATAACAATTTTTTCACCATTATATAGGAGGTTAACCTGCCCTCAACCAAGGATAAGTACAAGTTAAGGGTTTATTTCACAATCTCTTCATTATTAGAGGTTTTTTATACGTAATTACCTACTGGGACCTATTTATCATCCAGATCCATTTTTCATAAAAATGAATTACAAAACATTTGTACTACTTAATAGAATATGGTTTAAAGTCATTTATACCCTTTTTTATTTTTTATAAAATGGTTTTAAAGGAATCTTTCTATCATTTTCCAAACAAGGTCCTTTTTAACCTTTTCGACAAAATGAAGTTAAGAATGTATTTTTAACTTATACGATGGGTGCAGCTATTTTCCACCGTTATAAAATCACTGAAGCTTCCCTTACAAGATAATAATTATATCTTCCAAGTTAATTTTACCTTTTATAATTATGTGACATTTAAATGATTTCAAAAAATGATATATTTCTCTCAAATATTTTTGATTTCATCTATGTCAACATCCTTTGATGGATTTTAATCTTATTTAGAGATGATTTATTATGATACAAAACATCCATATTGTATTGAATTTTTTGTGATATTTCTTACTGTTGATGTGTTTTGATTATACCATTCATGGTTTAGGGAGAAATGATTGAAATTTCGTATTCTAGTTTTAATACAAATGTTTATGTTATGTTTAAAACTATTCATAAGAGAAATGCATTGGACTTAATAATTGATGGGTGGAGACCACTATAGCTCATTGATGCATCGGTAGGTCTCATGAGAAAAACTAGTGTATTGGAACAAGGCCTTGACAAAATTTTATTTGTAGTTTTGGCACAAGGCCTTGACTATGTGGTTATGATAGTCTGGAATTATGTATTCCTTCATTATGAAAGTGGTTATTAAAATTTCATGTGATTATTCGACTAGTAGAATATCCATGTGAATAAGTAAATGGAATTATTTCATTTTATTTTTTCCATATTATGATGAAGTTCATGTTTAAAAATTCTTTGGTTTTAGTTATACATTGCCTTAAATGTTTATGATTATTTATGAAAGTTTGGTGCTATATTGTTATCCTTACTGAGCATCTAAGCTCACCCCTTTCTATGTTTTATTTTTCCCAGGATGATAAGAAGTATTTTATCACTGACCTACAGGGATGGTCTGAGGGGATATGAGTGTGGACTATGTATACTATATTGTTGTTGTTTTCCAAATTATCATGTAATATAAGACTTATTAATTTATCTAGTTTTTTCAAGGCTACTAAACTAATCGGTCTTTTGAGACATGATCTTTTGTGATCATGCCAATGTGAGGTAATATTGCACTAAATCTGGGTAACTAGTGTCAAGGCATTACAGTTGGTATCAGATGAAGTTTAGTATAAACCTTGGATGCTATATTTAGATAAACTCTGATTAGGGCACATAGAACTAAGATGGACTTTGAGAATCAATATAGAAGAACTTCCTAGAATTTTCGTATTATAGATATTTTGTGAGTTTTACGAGCAATACATCCCAGTCTGGATACGAGCGGGTAGAGGCGGCTCTGGCATAGATGTACCTAGCGGTAAAACCTAAAAACACCGCTTTGAGCTAGACTCAAACAGGTACTGGGCCACGACAAAAGGCCTTGCTGCACTCTTGGTTACAACACTTCTGGGATATATGCTTCGGATAATTTTCATTTTCTTTACAAACCATTATGAAGGGTTTATGACTATATAATTCCTCAAAGAAACATTTTTTATGATTATGGATTATATCTATAAACTTTTTGATCTACATTAGGTATTTTACAAGTTTAGAATTATTCATTGCAATTCATAAACTGACATAGTGTATGCCATTGTATAGAAATGGCACCCAGTATAAGGAATGTAAACTCCAGAAATACGTATGATCCAACGAGTAATAAGGATCATATATTTCATAGTATTAATCCAATAATTAGAAGGGAAATGTTATCCCATGTATTCTCAACATATGAAGAAATAGTATCATGTTTGGAAAAGATATGTAATGAATTATCTGAGTCCTATGGATTTGAAGGGAAGCAAGAGAATAAAATGATGGAAGAGATAAAGATGTATAAAGGGAAGAGGGAAAAGAAGAATCATCCCATATGTGATAACTACGGGAAGATACACCTTGGAACTTGTTTGAAGGGAATGGGAGTTTGTTATAAGTGTGTAGAAAAATAACACCATGTACGTGACTGCAAGGGTAAGAAAAAGGTTTCAAATGTACAATGCATTTTGTGTAAAGAGATGGGACACTACGTGAACCAATGTTTAAATCATCAATGTATGCCCAAAATGAGGCTATTGAAAAATAATCAAGTTATGATACTACCACATATGAGGAGGAGTGATTAGAGTTCTTATGTTGTTATTAAATAATTCTGTCATTTGAGTGTTGTATAAATGATGTACTGGTTATAATAATTATGGAGTATATAAGGATTGTACTGGAGTAATATTTCATTAAGGACATGAGATTGTGTGGAATGAAGAAAAGTGACTCAATAGCAGGTTAAATTTTTGGAAAATATATGGTTGAGATAAAGATAAACTATAATATGGTTCTGATACTAAGGTAGTGATTTTGGAATAATACTTGTTTGATTTGGATAAATTATATTCGATATTCTTGACTACCTTGAAACTGATTAATGATTTGTATATTCCAACATTGTTTCAGTTTACAATATTTTTGGATAGGAGTATATCCAGTATTCTATAATGAATAAGGGAGTATGAATTTAATCAATAAGGTTTTATGGTAATTCAGGATGTTGTAGTGTTTTAAAAGAATACATGATGAAGGTGTTCACATGTTATTACGTGGAAAAAAGGATCCTCATTCTGTTTAACATCCCTATAAATTTTGGAATATGAGTTTGGACAGTAGTAATTTGGATAAGTTTAGTTTGAGATATTTTTTGGATTTCCATAAAAAGGACAACCCGGAGGTCGAGTAGCAACCCTTCGCGTCCAGAAAGGCCATTAGACTTGAACCCGAAACCAAAGGGAGACAAGGGTGTATCACCTACCACTGAACCATGTGATGTCCTGGATTCAATAATGTAGTTTTTTTAAATGGTATGGTAGGTGAATTATAATTTTTGTTTTGGAATCCTATACGAATAGGATAAATTGAATATATTTTTTAGTTCTATTAACTTTTAGAGTGAAAGATGAGTTTGTGGTAGAAATTAGTTAAAGGATGGAACTATACTTGTCAAGTATATATTTTTATTCTCTTATTCTATGAATAAATTAATTCATAAACATTAGTAAAGGGATCTTAAAACTGAAAAATTGTTATCCTAATACCGTATGTTTGGTGGAACTAATGATATTTTAAATCATCATAGATTGTTGGCTTTGAGGCCCTCAATTCTACAATTGTTTGTGACTGATGACCTCAATCACTCCCTATAAATATTTACATTTTTCCTCCAATCATGTTTCTATAATTTCCACAAATTTTCTCCTAATCGAGATCATAATGTGGTGGTTACTTTTTCATTCCCCTTTTCCTCTTATTAAGACTAAATTTTATTAACCCAATTTACAATTTGGGTTTTCCCACAAAGGTATTTTCTATTTTAACCATTTATTTTCAAAGAATAATTTCAAATTCTGAGGATGAAATTTATTGAATTAGGGGATAATATAATACCCCAAGATTTCAATGTACGTTATTTCTTCAAAGTAATTCAATAACTTGCACTACACGCAACATCGAGTTCAAGCGCACCACGACTTACCAAACTAGCTGTTCAAAAGTGGTTATGAATATTATTAACTGAATTTTGAACTATATATAATCCTTATAATTTTAGAATCTGTATTATGAGTTTCTTAGACATAATGTAAGAACAAATTCATTTTTTCAGATAAAAGAATTATTTATTTCAAAAAATGCACTTTTACCGCCTTTTAATGATGAACCCTTTTTAAATCCAATATTTGAAACTACTATATATTCTATTTTACAAAATAAACTTCTTCTTTATAATCTAAACATAATAATTTATTTTCAATAAATTTTTGGTACTTTTCTGATAACTTTCATATTTGGGTGAATAGTGAAAATTACTATATTTTAATTGAAAACAAATTTTTTAATCAAAATACATTATAGTGTTAAATTATAAATTTTAATGGTTTGGAAGTATAAATAGATTATATTTTTACTATTTAATACAATTATGGTCATTTTAAGTAATTTCATTTTGATATTAGAAATAAACAAGTGTCAATCCTTTGATAGATATTGTTTCTTAAAAATAAGCCATTTGGTTTTGACAATGGAAATTAATTTCAAATTAATAAATGCAACTTTTGTGTTTTTTATTTGGTAAAATATACTTCATTTTTGAATTCATAATATCAAAATTAGCTTAAGGTGAACTTTTGGTATTTTTTGGAAAACATTAAATTTTTTATTAATAGTGAAAAATACTTAATTTTAATTAAAAAAACTTTTTAATCAAAAAAATTTATAGTGATAAATTATACTATTGAGTGGTTTTAAAGTATAACTAGATTATATTTTTACCATTTAATACAATTTTTGTCATTGGACATAATTTCACATTTAAACTGGACATAAGCAAGTGTCAATCTTTTGATAGTTATTACTTCTTAAAAACACGATTTTTGTTTTGGCAATGAGAGTTAATTTTAAATTAATTTCTTCCAATTTTGTGTTTTGAATATATAAATATGGATTCCATATTTATTATTAGGAGGTCCAAATTTTGTAAATATTTAAATTTTATTTTTAGACATTTTGAATAATTACTTTGGGAAATATTTTATTTACCATGGTTAAAGGGTAAATCCGGTAAATAAGGGTAAAAAATAATATTAAATTACCCTAAAACATGTCCTAACCCTATTGGATGATTAATTTCCTACCCTGGGAATATTGGGGTCTATTTGGGGACCCCATGGAGCCACCTGTAAATGATAATGACACTTTATTTTAATTATGTTAAACTGAATAGAAAACTTTCAAAAGCATATATCTTTTAGTAAAATAATTTTTACATGGGGTTATATATGTTATCTATTCAACCATATATATTCATTAGAAAGCTCAAAATAATTACTACATAATGGAATTTTATTTATAATTTTTAAACATTGAATAATTAAATTTATTTATGACACAATAATGATACAGTGCTTTCTTTATTAATGAAAGAATAAAATAAATTGTATTATAAAAGTTAAAATAAATATAATTTGAATATTTTTATGCCATACACGAATATTTGAGGTTACTATATTATTTTAGTAATGATTAAATAAATTTATTTTGAATTAATAATGTTTTTATGACTTTAACAAAAATCAATTATTAAATAGTGTCAAAATTGACATAAAAGAGTTTTTAAAACAAATTTTATATTATTAATTGATATAATATTCCTAAAAATATAAGGACCAGAAAAATGACTTATATGATTCTAGGTATGTCATTAATAAACCTCTTGGGGTTTTATTGGTATTTTATAGTATGTTTATTAACCAAATAATATAAAAATACAAAGAGACATGGTAATGGTCAAACTAATTAACTAAGAGTTAAAGCTAAAAGATAAGGTTAATATAGTGACTCAAACATATCTAATACCTATTATTTGAGTGTATTTATACACATACCCTCCTTATCATTGAAATAAATTAGTTTTTAACAATTAGAAACCGAATATGAATTTATTATAAAATAATATTTTAAGTTTTTTCTAAGGTGCCCCTCACCCCACTTATAAAAGGGGACCCCCCCCTTCTCTCAAATTCATACCTTAAAAGACTTTTGGTTTGGCCAACCCCAGCCTAAATATCCTATAAAATTCTCTCAGATCATACTAGAGGCCTTCCATTAGTCATAAATCCAACCTAAGGATCCCTTTTGATCAAATCAAAAGTAAGAACCCGAAGAAGAGGTAATAATTTCATCACCCTCTTTCAAGTTCCTTTCTTCTTCCACTTCCTTTCTATTTTTTGTTTCCATTATAAAATAATAACTCCAGTATCTTCTATATACTTTGACGTTATTATAAATATGGTACAACCATATTCATTATTCTATCCATCCTTTGAATGACATGTCGCCATACGTGTGTACATACGGATTACCGTCTCCACATCGTGGTGTAATTGTTATTCAATACATTATTATTTGGATGGGTATAATAATGATGTGTAATTGATGTAAATGATAAATATAACATGATAATTATTCTGTATATATGACATAAAATTCAATTGTATATTATTTTAATATCAAAATAATGATATTGTCGCTCGTGTGTACGTACGAATTATCGTCTCCACGAACACAATGATCTTCATTCCCCATCGTATCCATTCAAGAATAATTTTCATTTTATGATTAAAAATAATGATTAAAGACTTGATGAAATTCGGGATATGAATAATATACAACCTATCCATAACAAACATGGCTTATGTAACAAAACATATTAAAGAAAATGAGTAACTGAACACCCGAAACGACGATAATACTAAAATATTACTGACAAAGCAATATTAGAATATCATATATGATATCATATTAATGTATATGATTCTTGTATAATTTAATAAAAATTATTTCACCATTATACAAGAGTTTAACCTACCCTCAACCAAGGAAAAGTACAAGTTAAGGGTTTATTTCACAATCTCTTCATTATCCGAGGTTGTTTATACGTAATTACCTACAGGGACCTCTTTCTCATCCACATCCATGTTTCTTAAAAATGTATTCCAAAACATTTTTACTATTTACTAGACTGTGGGTTAAATTAAATTATACCCTTGTTTGAATTTTTATAAAAAAATTTGAAAGGAATCTTTTCATTGTTTTTCAATCAAGGTCATGTTTAACCTTTTCGAAAAAATTAAGGTAGGAATGTATTTTTAAATTATACGACTGGTGTGGATATTTTCCACAGTTATAAAATTTCCAAATCTTCCCTTACAAGCTTACAAGAATATTTTCAAAGTAAATGTTCCCTTTTATAATTATGTGACTTTTAAATGATTTCAAAAAAAGAGATATTTCTCTAAAATAGTTTTGATTTCATCTATATCAACATCCTTTGATGTATTTTAAGATTATATGAATATGATTTATTAGGATACAAAACTTCCATATTGTATTGAAGGTTTTGTGATATTTTTGACTATAGATCTGTTATTTTTATACCATTCATTGTTTATGGAGAAATTATTGACATTTCGTATTCTAGTTTTAATTCGAATGTTTATGTTATGTTTAAACCTATTCATATGAGGAATGTATTGGACCTAGTATGTGATGGGTGGAGCCCGCTATAGCTCCTCAATGCATCGGCAGGTCTCATGAGACAAACTAGTGTCTTGGCATAAGGCCTTGACAAAATATTATTTTTATTCTTGGGACAAGGCCTAGACTATGTGGTTATGGTAGTCTGACATTATACATTCCTTCATTATGAAAGTGGTTATTGATATTGCATGTGATTATTCGACTAGTTTAATATCCATGTGAATAAGTAAATGGAATTAATTTATTTTATTTTTGCCATATTATGCTGAAGTCCAAGCTTAAAAAGGCTTTTGTTTTAGTTATACATTGCCTTAAATGTTTATGATTATTTATGAATTTTTCTGATATATTGTTATCCTTACTGATCTTCGGAGCTCACCCCTTTCTATGTTTTATTCTTCCCAGGATGAGAAGAATTATTTTATCACTGGCCTGTAGGGATAGTCTGAGGGGATATGAGTGTAGACTGTGGAGACTATGTTATTGTAGTTTTTCACTTTTTCATGTAATGAAATACTTATTAATTTATCTAGTGTTTCTAAGGCTACTAAACTAATCTGTCTTTCGAGACATTATCTTTTGTGATCATGCCAATTTTATGTAATAATGAACCGACTCTGGGTAACTAGGGTCGGGGAATTACAGAAATTCAATCCACACTAAAAAAGATATTAAAATCTACTATTGAAAGTACAAAAATATTTGCAGGAAAGACCACCCCACTAATAAAAATATGTTGATTCTTATAAATCTTTGATGCTTTAATATTTCCACCATGTGATTTCACAAAAGGTTATGACTTATTTTAGTGTGGTGATAAGAAACTTTTAATTAAAAATATCTCAGAAATGAAAGAATTTGATGATACAGAGTTAAACATGGTATTGGTATAATTTAAAGTCACATGTAACATGCCATTTACCACTTAATTTGGTTGTGAAAAATTAACAGTTGTAGTAGAAAATGACATTTATGCACCATTATTAAACTGATCATAATGATTTCCATCCAATGAAACTAAAATCAAACACATGTTAGCATAAGGACCCAATAGATTTAAACCAAAAAACCTCACCACATGATAGATATCATTTACCCAATTCTTTGGTTGTTCGTTATTCTTTTCATTATAGTTACGTGCCATGTGACCGAACTGACCACAAATAAAATGATTTCTAGATCTTATCAAACATTCCTTCTAATATAGGCTTCCACACCTAGAAAATTTTGAGGGTTTAACTTTGGACTTATTATTTTTTTATTATCCATTTCTTATGAGCTTGACCTTTTCTTAATTTTTTATCTTAAGGAATATATGGTTATATAAACTCCATCTCATCTTTCATAACACAATGAACCGATTTCTCATAACTTTTTAATTCTTGTGTGGAAAATGAACTTTTTAAAATTGGTTTCAACCTGATGGAAAATATATTAATTTTTCTATTAGTGCCCTGAATAATATTTTATATACACCTGACCAAACTTGTCATGTTTGATTCACATGCAGTTATAGAATATTCTTCTTTTTTCCTCAGTTCAAGGAATTGTTTTTCCATCTACATTTAAAAACCCATAGTGAAATATTTCTCAAGGAAACTATCCTTAATTGTTTCACATTACCAAAAATCAATATCATATGTGTCTCTAGTATTCTTACTCAAATACCACCATTGACCAGCTTCACATTCAAAATTATAAATATTAAGAGTTGACTTTTGATGTTTTGAGTATCACATGACATAAAATATATTCTCCAAGAAATTAATCCACGCTTAAAATATCTAGGGGTTAGATGATCCATTGAAATATGGGGAATTATTTCCCATAAAATTATCCACTATTTACAAGTTCTTTTGAGTTAGATTGGGTTCTTATCAAACATACATACCACCACCATTAATAGCTTGTGACCACTCATCCTTCACTAAAATAAACTATTCTCTTTCAATACTAACTAACTTGAGATATTGGTTTAGAAGGATATTCTACTAGCCATTCCATTACACTATAGCTTTCCTATTTCCTCCACCTAATTTTTTTTAATAGACATAGTTTAGATGAAAAAAATTTTAATTGTAAAAGGACATATCATTTCAACTTATTCATAATTTAGAGTATTTTAATGGAATTATATTCATAATTTTATAACCTATAAGGTTGTAAAAACATACATCGGACCCCAACTATAAGAACCCAGCCTCAAACCTCACATGATCATCATATTTAACCCAAGAATTAATTCTATTACATTTTAAGATCTTCTCAGGTTTATATTTTTAGATAATTAAGCTATAACTCAAACATAACCGAACCAGATAATAAAAAGTGGGCACTTCCGATCATAATCTATTTTTACACACTATAAAATTTTTAAAATAAGATATGATTTCATTTCATAAAATAAAACATCACGACACTCAACTTGACCTCTTCCTTTCCCTTACCCATCCCTAGATCATATGAAAAACATTTTAAAAATAATAAATGAAGAAAAAACACAATAATGGATATAAAAAGAGATAACACCATTTGTCCATTGAAAACATAAATAATCATGTAATATTAACCATCATCTTAAATTTTATTCTAGAATATGTATAAGATCATTTTTAAATGAAAAAAATCACATTCCTCTAAAAGGAAGACTTTAAAATCCCATAGAAATCCAACAAAAAGACATTGTGGTAACTTTGAGAATCACAAACATAACTTGTTTTAAAACCATGTCAAAAGTAACTGAAGAACAGTTAAATCTATAAGTTAAATCCCTTTCTAACTCCCTACTTAATTCCTTTTATGAAAATGGTCATTACCCAATAAATTTTATCATTATCTGGGTGCATCCATCATTTCACTAATAATAGTGTCACCCAGCACTGTCTTAGTGCACACATCATATAAGCTATAATGTGCTCACTTTATGATATCTGGATTCACTTATTTTCCCAATGTAATTATTAAGTACCATATAATGAATAAAACCTTTTTTCATGAAATTTTCTATCGTAAATAATTTATAAAACTCTTCAAAATATATAACAAATCATTTTTGAATATAAAATACCCTTTTTTTGAAAACCCATTTTCAGTATAAAAAATACCCAAAAAGGGAAAAGGAATTTTATTTGAATAATAAATGAAATATTTAAAAGGAATATAGAAATAAAATAAAATTCAAGGTGGTGGAAAAAAATTCCACTATAAACATTAAAATATAACATTTCATTTTTCAATTATCAAAACATTTTGTATAAATCAAAAAAAATATCCTTTAAAACGCATTTAAACGATGTAAAAGTAATATAAAATGTATATATAAATATTTTTTATCCATATAAAATATTTCTTACAATAATATAAAAACTGTGAACAACAAAGAAAAAGAGGAAGAAAGTAAAAACTTTAAAATATGACTTTAAAAATAAAAAATAAAATATCACTTGCAAGATACATGAATCATTATCCCCATGAATGAATTAGATTAAAAAACATTAAATTTCATAAGACTAAATAGATTCGTGATATAACATATCAAAGGGTCTGTATATACACATTATGAAAGAATAAGGGTGTGTAACATCAAAATATCCCTCAATGAATGTAAATTTAGACAAAGTCTCTTACCATGAGACTGACTTGTCACGTGTGTATTTATCTTCCTAAATAATAAAATTGTGTTATTTATTTAATTTATTGATAATATTTTTAATGTTTATTATTAGTTTTTTTTCAAATTTAACCATTTTATATACTAATATTTAATAAATTAATTTTACATCGGATTTTTTAAATATGTTCGTTTAATGTATCAAAAATTTACTTTCGTAGCTTAACTATAACCAAAGAGGACATTATTTAAACTTCTCAAGAATAATAATCATGAATGATCATTATATTTATACATAAAATATACTTTTATGACATATTATTAATGATGTTTCAAATAAATGATGTATGATACAACCATCGAGATAGTAGGTCATACATATGCATGAGTAACATTTCAATTTTTCAATGATCGTTATGTAAAAGAGGTAAGTAATATTTTATAATTAAAAAATCATCCTAACATAAAATATACCATATTAGTTCCTTAAATAAACATATATATGTATATATATATATATATCATATTTGTGGTTTGGTGATGAAAATAGAGTCGCATCAGTTCGTGAAGGTAGTATTCCACACGTTCTCGAACAACACTATCATTATTTAGTGAGTGAAAAGGTAATAAATAAAATGATATATTATAAATTAGGAATGATAAATATGTTATTAATATCATAATTATTCCATACATATCAACTATATTCATTATATTAATCAGTATTCCCGTCCATGTAATGTTTTAGGAAAAAACTAATCACATCACTTCGTGAAGTTGTTGTATGTCATACACATGAGTGACGTTATTTTATCCCTAACGGAATAGAAATTAGAATTTATATATATGATATAATGAATCCATATATATAAATATGTCATAAATATGATATATATAGTTTATATAAATAATCACACCCAACCGTGAGTGGTGATAATGTAAAAAACGAATGACGGCAGTTCGTCAGGTGTTAGTCCTCTGTACACATGAATGTTGATTTCGTAACCAATTTGATAGAAGAGGATAAAGGTTTATGTAATTAAATTAATTTAATAACATATAATTATATATAATATACTGATTTTATTACATAATCATTTTTTAATAGTAATTTAAGTAAGTGGAGAAATAAATAAAATGAAAATTATCATTGAAGAATCTTACCTTCTCTTTACGTAGCTTATTTTGGTTTCCAAAAAGGAATTTCTTGGTTGGATTTTTTCCCAAAATAAGGATTATAAGATGAAACAAAAAATTTATGGATGTCATTTGGGTTTCAATTTTTAGACCCAATTTTTTATGAATTTTTTAATAATGGAGTAGAGGGTTGTCTTTTTGTATGTGAGGTGAGTGGTATGCTTATAATGTTTGAAAAGAATAAATTCCATCCATGTTTTTATCTTGTCAAAAGGCTCTAATAATGAACCATTCATGGTCCTATAATGTGTAAGGACTAATTATTGACATAAAATATATTATAGAAAAGTTTTTATGTCATTTAAACACTTATCATTTTAGTTTAACCCCCCCCCCCCAATAAATCTATTTCTACCTTAACTATAGTAATTAATTTTTATCATTATCACTATTAATTTTTTCAATAAAATAATCTAAAATTATAATAAAATACAAATTTTTATAATTGTAAATATGGAATCCATTTTACCAAATATAATTCATATAAGTTTAAAATTTCAATTTATAACAAAACCCGCAGGAGTGATGAAAAACCGAGTTTTCAAGCATAGTATATTTTAAGTATAAGATGATTCAAAATTAACTCAATGACTAATAATAATAATTGTATGAAACTAAATAAATACTTACTGACATAGAATATATAAATTTCATTTATAATATTCTCCATTATATTTTATTATAAATAAATAAATTTGAGAAACATTATGCATTTTAAAAGAGTTTTTTGGAAAAAAAACCCAATTTTTAAACCAAAAACAATCTTATACTAAAAACCAATTTAAATATGATTAAAATTAAATAATTTGATTAAATATAACTAAAAAATAATTAATTTACTATAAATTAAATTCAATACATAATGAGACTTTTAAAGTACTTAATTTATTAAAAAGTAAAGTAATTTTTATAAAGAACTATATTTTTTATTATTAACAGAAAAATCAATATTTTATGAAAAATACCAAAATTTTACAACAAGTAAATTTTTAAATTATCATTTTAAAAATTATATCAATATTTTCAATTTCAAAAAATAAAATTAAAAAATTACACTTTTAAATAAAACCAATTTTAGAAAAGAGTTTAGTTAAAACTATTTCCTTTTTTATCTAAAAATAACTTAATATTTTTATAAAGAATATGATAATATAATTAATATTAATAAATTGGAAAGTGATTTATTCTTTCATTATTTGGGTTGTTACATCTAGATCATTTTTCTCTCTTGTATTCTTAACTGAACAAACCCATTGATCAACATAACCATCAAAATGATAAATGAGAAGAGTTATCGTTGAATGTTTTGAACATCGCATAAATTAAAATATGTTCTCTATAGTCTTGGTCAATCATTCAGAAACCACAGGTTCTGATGATCCACTAAATTATAGGGTTTAGTTTCCTTATTAAATTCTATATTATAGAAATGTTCCTTTATGGTAAATTAGTTTCTCTATCATATGGATACCACTAATATTTATAGCTTGTTTTGATTGATTCATCACTGCAAAAAACTGTTCTTTTCCAAATCCAACTCCATCCATATCAATATGATAATTTATAAGGATATTTTCCTCTACGTTTCTTCCCAATACGACTTCCATGAATCTTTTTTGGGATATCATTATGAACTGGCGTGGTATAGATGAATAAACATGGTAATATTAAAATTATATTTCATTTCAAATTAACCATAACATAAAATCTTTCAAGGGAATGATATTAACATTATCATAACCTCAAAATTTATCTAAACTATCCTTTGATACAAACTATAAGGACCTGACAATAAAAATTACATTATCTTGAGTTATAAGTCAAGAATTTATTCTCATAAATTTTTTGAACTTTTTAGTTTTTTAGATAATTAGGTCAAAACCATATATAAAAATCATATAATAAAAAGTGGACACTTTCGATCAGTATCTTTTTTCCCCACCATATTAAAAAAATTTAAAAAAAGTATTTCCTTTCATGAAAAATATTTATAAATTTAAACATGAACTATTGATTTACCTTATCCATCATTAAATCCTTGGAGATACATTTTAAAAACATGGTATGAGTACAAAAAACATAGTAAGGGACATAAATGGAAGAAAACATTTAGTCCCATGAAAAAACCATAAAACCCATGAAAAATAGATGGCTAAAATCGTAACTTTTTACCTAGAAAGGTAATTATCATTAACATAATATGATTCTTTATAATACCTTTTTAAAATAAATTATTTCTAGAAAAACTCATTTGAAAGTATAGAAAAGTCATGTTGGTGACTTGGGCCATTTCTTATAGAATTGTTATAGAACACATAAAAATTGGAATACCCATATGGTTAACTTCTAATATAATTCTTTGGAGAACAGAATCATTACCCATTCCTTTAGAGTGCCAGATGGTTGAACCCATCATATAAGCTATAACATGATCACATGAAACTATCAGGTAACAATAATCATAAAAAATGTCCAAAGAACATGTCATGAATAAATAATTTTAACCCTTCAACATTTCATCATAAACCCATTTGAACAACACTTTTGAACCTATATTAAAGTCTTTTTTGGGATCAACATAACATTTTCTTTAAAAACACATTTTCAATACCAAAATTCCAATAAAAAATAAAAGTGGGTTTTTCATTTAGTAAAATATGAAATAATTCAAAATAATATAGAAATAAAATTATATTCATGGTGGAATTAAATGACATTGTCTCTATATACATTGAAAATAGAATATTCCTTTTATAATTTGTTAATACATTCCATATGAAACACAACAAATAGATTCATTTGGAAAATATTTGTAATAACATAAAAAAGACATAAATTGTTCTTTAAAAATAGTTTATTTATATATAAAAACATTCATAAATACATTATAAGAACATGGACGTGGAATATAAAGTGTTGGAAGGAAAACATTCAAATAATAAATTTTGAAGAAAAGTTCTTCATCACTTTAGAAATATTTGAATCTAAATACCCAATAAATAAGGGAGTTAAAAACATTAAATACAATTATAATATATTAATTCATTCTATAACATGTCAAATGGTCTATATATATACCTCATAAAATAATATATATTCATAACATAAAAATATTCCTCAATGAAAGGAAATTCAGAAGATGTTTTCCTTGAGTCTGACTTGTCATGTGTGTCTTTATCATCCATAATAATAAGATTATAATAATTTTTTAATTTCTTAAAATCATTTATAAATTTTATTATTAATTTTATTTCACTTATTTTCATTTTATATACAATTACATAATCAATTAATTTTACATCGGGTGTTTCGATGAAATTTGGATTATGAGTCATAAATGACTTCGGTAGGGTTACCATTGGTCAAAGTCTTCATTATTAGAAACCACTAAAATAATAATAATGACATAATTATCTTTTTTATCAATCAATTATAATTTTTTATATCAACCAAGAAAGTTTTGTTAAAATGAACAATATTGTGATCATTGAGTGGTAGGGCGTACATGCGCATGAGTAAGTTTCCATTTTTTAATCATCATTATGGATAAAAGGTATATATTATTTTATCATTAATTAATGATAATAATATCATAAATAAAATATTATTTATTATAATATAATTACATATTTCATTATTTTTATCTGGTGATAAAAATCAGAATCACGTCTCTTTGTGGAAAAGGTAGTCCATGACATGAACAATGTTGTGATTTTTTAGTGTACGAAATAAAATGATATATTATACTTTTAGAATGATAATTATTAAATTAATATAATTAATTTTTCATACATATCAATAATACTCATTATCATTATCCATATTAACTTCCATGTAAATCATTAGTGAAAAATGAATCACATTGTTTCATGAGGTGGTAGTCCTCCAAACACACGAGTAATTTTATAGTATCCCACATGAAAAGAAAAGAAAGAAGTTATTTGTGAAATAATAAATAAATAATAATAAATATGTTATTTATATAATACATATATAGATACTTAAATTTCATCATTAGAATGATACATGATAGGCGATAATGGAAAATGAATAATATTTTTTCATGAGGTGGTAGTCCACTGTACTCACGAATTATGATTTCATATCCCATTTGATGGAGTTGAAGCTGAATTTTGGTTATTAAATTAATATAAAAACATATAATTATATCTAAAAAAATTATATTATTTAATTACAATTTTACATTATTTTATGTAGGTGGTAGTAGAAATAAAATATCAATTCTTAGTTAAGCAAGATACCTATTCTTTAGAAAAACTCCTTAGGTAAAAAACAATTTCCCCATAAGATGGATTTATGATCAAAATAAAGAATATAGGTCGTTATTAGGGAATTAATTAAGATATTTTTGCATATTTTTGCTAATACATTGTTATTTGATGGTGTGAATAAGAGAGGATATGGGGGCCTTTTATAATTGAGGTGAGTGGAAAACTTGTATTGTTTGAAAATAAAATGGTGTGACCACATTTTTAACATTTTTAAAAGTTTTAAAAGGGACCATTATCCATAATTATATATGATAAGGTCTAAATTTGGCCATAAAATAGATTTTATACATGTTTTTAGGTTATTTTAGCATATCTTTTTAGTTTAAAACCCTAATAAATTCATTTTTACCTTAGTTGTGATTATTATTTTTTACTATTTTCACTGTTCATTATGGTAAAAAATTAATTTACCTTTTTATAAAATATAAAATATTTGGATTAAAAATATTTAATCCATTTTATCAAATTAAATTCACATAAGTGTGAAAAAGTATTCAAAAACAAACCCCAAAGATGTGATAAAAAAGAGGGTATTAAATAATTGTATTTTTCAAGAAAAAGATGGTTTTATATTAACTCTAGGACTAATAATAATCATCGTATGAATTTTAATTAATATTTTTTAATATATAATATATAAATTTAATTTTAAATACTCTTATTTATGGATTATCTTATTTTAATGAAAATAGATAAACATTATTTATTTTAAAAAAGTTTTTTGAAAAATCCCATTTTTTAAACCAAATACAATCATCAACTAAAATACAATATAATATTGATTAAAAATTAATTAATTATATTATATATAATTACAGAATACTTATTTTAATTTGAATCATATTCAAAATAATGTTACTTTTAATTTCCTGATTTATTAAAAATAAAATACATTTTTACCAAAATCGGCCTTTTCACTATTAACAAAATAACCAATAGTTTATAAAAAAAAATATTGCAACTTAAGTTAATTTTTATTAGAATATTTAAAAAAATTATAGAAAATTTTAAAAATTAATGTTCTATAATTTATAAATAAATCATTTAAATAAAAATCTTTTAAGAAAAGTCTTTAGTTAAAATTCAGTCTATTTTTATGTAATATTTTCATAATATTTTTATAATGAATATAACTATATTAATGAACATTGATATGATTTGTTCTACCATTACCTTTCTGGTTATATAGGAAATTATGGGAAATACTAATTTCTTTTCTCAGGATCGTTTTAGGGGGAAACCATTACCTTCTCTTATGATAATATGTTGAATATTTTTTTAACCACTCAGTTGGTCCAGGAATATGGTGTTTAACATAGGATAATTGTTTGGTGAAAATAAATGCGATTCTAATTTTTATAAAATGAAAATATTAAATTAATTAAAGAATAATCTATTCATGCATTTTCATTTAGTGATATATTTTGAAAAAACCATTAGTTTGTGATTCTAACTATATGGATATGTTTGGAATTGGAGGTTTTTTATAAGAGATTAATAATATCATCACAGACGCAGGGGTGAGACACCTTTTTCTTTTCTTTTTTCCATTTCATTTTTTCTCTTATTTTTTCATTCATTTCCTTTATTTCATCCCTTGAAATTCTACAAATTCAAGTCCCCCTCTATGTGTGTCAATTCAATTGAAAATAAATGGGGAGATAGGTAGAAGAGATCCCCATAATCATCATCTAAGGAGATATATTCAGATGCAATGGATTTTGGGGTCAATGTATTATATCTTATTTAACCCTAAGTTAGGTACACATTATGTTTTTTTCATAAATACCTATATATCCATTTCATTTTAATTTTAAATCCTTATTTTGGTTCTTGGGGACCCCATGGGATCAATCTAAAGTTACTTTGTGGTGAATATGGGGTTCCAATCCATTTGTAGGGGTTTTTGTTTAGGTAAACTAGATCACATAACGTGATGTTTAGGAACACATCTTGTTTAGTGGTGGTTTTGGGTGAATTTTTTAATATTAGGAATTTTTGGTGTGTGTGAGTGTGTATTTTTGTGTGTGTGTTTGTGACACACTCTGTAGGGGAGACTCAGGGTATGTATGGGTACTCGGCTTGACACCCCTTTTCATGGAACTTGGTTGTGTACGATATACTTATAGAGCTCGTGCAAGGTACATCACCACTATTCATGAGCTGTTATTGGTCATAACTTATGTGTAGTATATGGCTTGGTATATGGTGGGGAATCTCATGTGGTTTACATTCTATATATTAGAAAGATACTCCGTGTAATTTGGAAAATTGTAGACTGAGAGGGTTTTAGAACACTACCAAATAGGCATGTTATAGGTAAACATGATGTGTATATGAGATAGATGTTGTATACTCCCTCCATGTACGTTTTATGATAAGTTTTACCCTAGAGTCAGAATTAAACTCTTGATTAGTACACTTTTAGATGTTTTCCACGTGGATCATGATAGCATAACACGATCATAATTTATAGGTTTTATTGATGGGTTGTTTGATTTTGTGAGTTTTAGCTGGAGGACAATCTTAATGTTATGATCAGAATCCTCTTAAAATTTGGGGTAAAATATGTGAGGCCAGGGTGAGGGATTTTTTCTCGTTATATGACCTTTATTTTGGATGTTATATTTTTTCAGAGTATCCTTTAGACCAATTTTAGAAAGTGGATCAAGTAGTATCTCTAAAGAGATATTGTATTATTCCTTGATGTTGAGACTAATTACTCAAGATTAGAGAATTTGAGGATTAGATCTTCTATTTGAGGATCAAATTTGTTTGACCCTATAGGTTGGGATTAATTTATGCGATGGTGGTTATGACCATGACCCATTGATATTTTGTTGATATGAGTCTAATGGATTCATGAAGTTTCACATGTGGTTTAGTTTTTTTAGCGGTGATCAGTGGAGGTCATATTAAACATTGGATTTCCTTACGCGAGTATTGATTGATCCAGTATTAATCATGGGTCTTTGGTGTTTATTTGAGTAAATTATCATGGATGTTTTACCATGGTATTTTGGTTATTTAAGGGGATCCACTCGTAGTGTTTCTTATTTGTGGTGAGGTCATGAGGGCCAATGAGAATACAAATGTGGGTGGTTTCTTGATCAGTGATTAGTTGAGTAAAATTTATGTTTGATTATAGATTCCCTTATGGTTGGGATATTATTTGAGAGTTTATTAGTTTTCAAGTGTTTGGGTAAAGTAGGGTATCCCCAATAAAGGTATCACATTGTGTTGTGACTCCATGGACTATGGGAGAATTGTGTTCAATTTGACCCCTTATGAGGTTTGGAAATATTCTATGGTGGATGTCATATGGATTAGGTGATCCCAAAAATGAGGGAGAACCATGGATTATTGTCATAATTTTCAATTTTTTTATATATAATTTTTTTGGATGTTAAGTATGAGAGTTTGATCAACCTATGTTTTGATGTCCTTTGTCCAAGGATGTTTGAGGTTGTATTACTCAATTTTTGATGCAAGAGGAAATCATTGTAATTATATTGGATTAATATTTGATCCTGAGATTGATTAAAGATCTCATCTACTGTTTGGATGGCGTTAGATTGGTCTAGTGAGCTAATGCATGATCTGGATGAGTGAAACCCTCTAGTGGAAACTTATGAGCTTCCTAGAGGGAAGCTACCACTGATATTGATTTTTCTCAGCTACTAGGTCGGGACCCATGGAACAGTATATATATGATGTTGGTCCCATGGAAATTAGGAACCATAAGAAAATATGTGTAAACTATCGAACCAATGTATAGAGGGATCCCTAGGATAGTGTACACTGCCAGGAACTCTTTTATATCTTTATTCGTTCTATGGGAATTTGTGGGAATAATTGATTCATTAGGGTCCATTGTAGAGTCTTTTCACCAAATCATATCATGCTTTTAGATTCAAAGATCTTGGTAGATGCATTTTTTGGTTTTGGACACTAAGGATATAAACTTAGGTTCTTCCATTCATTTTTGTAGCATTTTATATATCTTGGAGATCCTGTGTTGAACTAAGAAATTCACTTAATGTCATTAGTTAGGATGATCCAAATGCCCTAATTCCTCTATCATGGTTTAGAGTGGTGATTAGATTTACCTCAGCTGTCTTTCAAGAACCCAGGGTTTGCTGATTTACATTTCTATTTATATTAGAAATTTTTTTATTACTATGTATTTATTTTTTTAAAGTTGTTATACTTTTTAAACTATGATGGGTACATCACATGTGAATACACTTTTTAATATATCAAATTATAGGTTCTACATAGGGTAGAGTGTGTATATTTATTTATAACCCCTTGTATGTGCAACTCAGTTTACATGAAAACATTATGTCTTCTTTTAGATAGAGCATAGGTTGTGATTTGGTTAAGGCGGAGGACCAGTGTTGTATGATCGAGTTATTTCGATCATGTAGAGTCACAAGATTATGTTGGTGTAGATTGAGAGTTGTTGAGACTAGGTATGTGATATTACATAGATTTGGCAGTAGATAATGATGTATTTATCTTAATTTCACTTATTTTTATACGTTTTCATCCTAGTGGGGCACTAGATTCTATATTATAGAATGTATATGAGTTTGTAAGCAGCATTCCATTTGATATAGCATGTTTACATTTAATTTATTTATTTACTCATACTCTGATTATAGGGATGCGTTTGGTTCATTTCCATTATTATTGTGCTTAGATTCAATGGAATAGTCTCCCCATTATATGGATTAATCCCATGATGCTTTTCAACATCCATTTTCATATGGGGAGGTGTGCTTGAGTCCTAGTGGTGAGCCGAATTGAGTGATGTTTCATGTCTATCAGGGTCAGTTTGTTACAAAGTGGTGCATTTTATATGTTGATTTCAAGATGCTTAATATGATAGTTGTTATGTGTGAGGTAGATGGTGGTGAGAAGAAGTAAATCCTTTTTATGTAATATTTATTTTATCCTTATTTCATTTTTTATGTTTTATTTATATATATTCTTATTTTATTTTGTGCAGGTGGAAAATTTATTGATCCATTATGTAAGAATATTTATAGAATTTTTCATGAATTTTAATATTATTTATTATGAAATATCATTCATAATGATTTCGTTTGACGTCTATGATGATTTTCATCATCTCATGAAGTTTAGAGACACCCTTGGGTATATAGAAGGTTGGTTCGGGTGCCCAATTGATAGGATACCATATTTGGTTCTTGAAAAACAATATTATATTGTTCAATCCAACATCTTTGGGGAATAATCCTTTCATCAATGATCTGACATAGATAATGGAGTAGTCAATGTCACTACTGTTACATAAGCTAGTTTCATGTATGATCAAAAATGTAAATGAATAAGTATACACTATCACATCACACGCATTCCTCCTATTAGCATCCTTCTTAACCAATACATGTCTAATCAGAAACCTATACTACAACTTCTAAAGTTCATGGTACTATTGATTGGATCATGAAAATTATTTTATGATTTAGAACAGAGGATTTAACTACATGCATGAATCAACATAAAACCACTGTCAAAATGAATCACAACTTCCATTTTCAACTAATAAGATACAATTATATAGAATAGACTATACAATTTCAAATGGATTAAGTGAGAAATTATAGATGATAATTTATTTCACACCCTTTATATAATTTTTTAACTTGAATCCAAATCCACTTGAAAATTACATGATAGTTTCATTCTATATATCCATCTATGTGTGAACATGCTACATTTCAAAAAAAATCACCTAAATGGAATAGATATTATATCTATCTGTTATCATTCACATAATTCTAGGACTATTTATCTTAGTCGATAACTTCCACTAAAACTTTTGTCTCTTTTTGGATGATCATTATCGCAACCCGATAATTGTGGTATCAATGTCAATAAAATATAATCCTTAGTTGTGAAGAAAAATTACATACTACCTCATGTAAATCAAAAACAAATATTTGTTCTCCACTAACATGGTCTTGATATAGATTATTGATCTTAATAATTCAATATATGTTAATAGGGTCTATCATTATGTAATACAATACATGTATGGTTATTTGATAACATTAATTTGTATCTATGATTTCACCATTGATTTCATTAATAATTCATTACAATACAATATAAGTTGAAATGATTTTAATGATTTATTCATGATGGTTCTTGAGTTTTATGTTTGACGTGTTTTGAATATTTTGAATGAAGATCGCATAAATCATATTATAACTCATTACATTATGTTTTGGTTAGTTTGAGAGGAGCCTAAAGTTAATTAACTAGAATAATAATTAAATACATGGTTTACAAGATCATGCTACAATTCCTATGGGCCAGAAAAATATTAGAATCAAGAAAGGATATGTATGATTACAATTGCATTTGTGTGGGGTACACCAAATTAACCCAGGTAAATGGTGTCTATAAAAGAATATGTTGTTTTGTAATGGAGGATATTGAACCACAATTATGTTAAGGAATAGTAACTCAAAGTGTCTACGTTAGATTTAAATTGATAATCGTATGCATAACTAATGTGGATGGGTTTTTTTAGATCATTTTGTAAAGATGAAGTGTAATTTAGGTTTTTCCCACCATCCCATTGTAATAATTCATTCTATGAATGAATAAATTGAGGTTAAGTAGTCATAAACTAAATAGAATATATTTATATATATGATGCAACATAATCATGGGTCAATGTGCTATAATGAATCTACATCTGAATAACATTAAAACAATGAGAAGAGATTATGCCACTATACAGGATCTATTGTGTGGAGGGTTAACAAATATATAATCGTGTGGTTTAGGTTTCTTATGCTTTACACCACATCAACCATTTTTTCCCACAAAATCCTTGTATGATATTTTAAGAGGTTGAACAAATGATTGAGAAAATTATAAGATCGAGTCATAACCTCTTGGATTTCCAATGATTTCAAAGGAATATATTTTCATCCACACTAAAATTGAGACCCTTGTTTCAAGAAGATGTTCAATACATGATAATAAATATATAATTATAATGAGTCACACCATAATATATCTATTTTCATCATAAGGGTCTATATCCTATATAGTTTCCATCACTCCAATCATTTGGAGCGGATATATATTTATAGAAGTATGAGACTTGAACAAAGGTACAATACTGGCGATGGAAACTTTAGAGGTGACTTAACCAATTTTTAGAGAGATTTAATGTTTTATTTTTCACTTATACATTAATGATTCATGTAAACAATATTTATCTATATTTTTTTCAATCCATGCATAGTTTTCACTTCTTATCAATGATTGTGATTCTTCCATCACTCAAGATAACTTTCTTATTCATGATGGTTGACCATTCCATCATGAGTGAGTAGTTTCTTAAGGCATGATCTAATATTATTTTCTTGATATTATGTTAATGTTTATGATTGAAAGGTTTTTTTAATTTTATTTGTTATATTAATATCACACTGATCTTGATAATAATATTATCCCTTTATTTATGAATGAGAGTAATGGGGATTAATAGATGATCCAGAATGTGGTATAAGAGGAAGGGATCATGAGATTCAAATTTAATTATCCTTTTTCTTTGTGATTAATCATATTGAAATTAGGTTATTTTAGATTACTATAACCATATGAATTGAATAGAATGATAAATAAATAATAATTAATATTTGTAATTAATTAATTCAAGAATACTCACAATTAATCGATAATAAAAATTCACAAGACAATTAAATCATATATTCTAAAAATAAATCCTCTGAAATTAATCTTCTGTCACTGTTTTTCAGAAAAAGTTATTTTCAATTTAAGAAATAACTCATCTAATATGATTTACAAAGATCTTTTAACCATTTATTTTCTAAAAACTATTTTCAATTATTCTTTTACCTAATTTTCACCTAAAAAATAACTAGGAAATTATAACAAGGCTCAGATCACAGTTTTCCCAAGCAGATTAACCTCAATAATTACAGTTACTATATTATATTTATTTTTCTTCAGTTAGTATCATATTTTGGATTATAAAGTCTAATATTTTATCAATTTCCTTGGGTGGTGAATATTCTCAATAAACATCAATGTTTTAAAGTTTTTGTTAATGACATTGTAAGAAAATAGAAAAAATACCCATTACTAGTTTATTATTTCATTATTTTATTCAATTATAATGTTTCAATTGTTTTTCTATTTAATTTGAATGATAATTCATGTTCATCTCATTAAAAATTCTAGGTTTATGAACCATATTGTATCCACTCTTTCAAGGATCCTTGAATGTGAGAAACAACAAGAGTTCATCCAGAAAACAGGTGTTGTATTTTATCAATATGGGGAGAGGATTTGGAAAATCAAGCACCCCATGATTCATATGAAAAGATAGAAAACACCATTAGGAGATCCCAATGACCATGATTTGAGATGATGTTAATTGATTATGTAATCATATCCATTGATTAAGATGATATTACGTTTCTCATTTCAGTAATTTAGTCCAATAACATTATCTTCATGTCAAATGTCCTTTAGATGATTCAAAACTTAGAAATATAAAGAGGGATGAAAAAGGATAACCCACATGGAGTTATCACAAATTTATTGGAGATATGTGACATTATTAATATAAATAGATTTACCAAGGATTCCATCATACTCAAAGCCTTAACATTCTCATTTTTTCGGATGAGACAAATGATGGTTGAATTCTCAACCAATGATATCAAACACAACAAGGTTTTATCCCACTAGATGATTTGTTGAGAAATATTCTCCATTGGTTAAGATAAAAAATAAGAGGAGTGACGTTAATAATTATTCACAATAGAATAGATAATATACCTATGAATATTAGGATCATTTTAAAGAGTTTCTATGAATGATCCCATATCATTGAGTACCCATTTGATGAAAATAAAATATTTTTATTTTTTGTAACCAAAAAACACCCAATCCATGATAGATTCAATATTTTTAGAAGAAATCATGATTCAGATGCCTATAGAGGCCGATGAAATTTTAGACAACCAAATAGAAATCATATCTTAATGAAAATGAAAGGGATCCCCCCCAGGGAAAATATGTTATCAAGTCAAAGACACAATCATGTTGGATGCCCGAATGGAAGAAATGTAATTAAATATAGAGGTACTATTACCCATCCATAATTAGGGCGCACCATGAAATACATAATATGTTCCTTAATGTAAATTTTTTGTTTTCCCATACCCTTTTAAACTTTGATAAATAGATAAGAATATTACCAAATGGAATAAGTGAGTTTTAGAATATACATTTGACCTCAACCTTACTATCAAAATCAATTTTGGAAAAAATGGACCAAAACTAAAGGGTGGAGACTATGAGGGGCATAAAACAAAACAAAATGTGTGCAAGGTGGCCAAGGTTTTCCCCAAGGATATAATGCTCTAAATCCTTTCATACCCGAATTCCCATAATAGAATCCACAATTAGTTTAATAAATTGTGTGGAAGTTTTATACATATATTGAAGAAGACTATTCTTGTTTTGAGGATTTGGTAGCACAATATATCATGAAAAATTAATAAACCCCACTTAATTATCTAGAATTCAAAATCATAATAATTTATTTTTTTTATCATTAAGGACTGCTCCAAATCATTGATACTTAGTTCGTATTACTTTCCCAAATACTGGATTAGTAACCACTCAATGTTCTACTAGAAAACACACATACAACACTTAAAGTTAAAAATTCCATTACAATGTGGAGTGTATGAGAGGTGTGTTAGATGACTATTAATAATTCCATATAAAAAAAGTAATATTGGAAAAGGTAAGTGGAAGAATAATTAAAGAAGTGTATAGGACTAAATGAAAAATAACTCACTCACAAAATTTATGAAGATTAAAAAATGTAAGAAATAATATAGAATAACATGGTAAATAAACCTAATGTTCAACTATATAGACCAACTCTTCCATTTTTTTAAGAGGATGAAACATTGAAATATGGATCAAAAATACAATAATTTCATGACACTTTAAAGAAACATCTAATCAATATCTCATTCATCAATAAAATTTCACAAATTTCTCAATACATCAAGTTTATCATGGAGATACTCTCAAACATGAAGCAATTAGACGAAAAGGGAAGTATCTATGTGAGTAAATAATTTTCAATGATCATGTATTTAAATAACCCACAGAATACAAAATATTGAGGAAACTTATCAATTATATTCACATTTGGATCCTCCTCCTTTAGACAGGACTTTTCTATCTTAGTGATATAGTTAACATGATTCCACCACATATGTTCAAAGATATTATTCTAAGTGATCTGAAGGCCTTAAAAAGTTTCATTTAAATTAATTTATAGTTCATACAAATACCCAATTATTATTCTTTTGGGAGGCTTGGTTATGTTAGGAAATTTCTTCTTTCATATAGATTTATTCATATAGAATATGGAGAAATAATGAAAGGTCTCAATCATTCTTGGTCACCATTTCCTAAAAATCTAGAAATCTCTTGTTGATGTATCCTAAGGATGTTTTATTTTTTGAGTTAGATAATATATGTTGATTTGAAAATCAACAAATCCATTAAAAATGGATATGAATCAGATATTTTTCATCTTATCACTACTACTAAGGAATGTTTTGTACTTTTAGAGTTATATGTTGAGGAAGAGGAAGCGCAGAAAGAAGTGGTGAATGAATGGAAGTATGAAAAAATTGAAGATGAGCTATAAGAATAGGAATTTTTTGTGATATTTGAAAAACATTAAAGGGATTATATTCTAGAATTTACTCCCTTGATCATAAAACCATTGAGGCTAGAGTTGATGAAATGAAAAATAAAAAGTGATATAAATTTTTAAGAATAAGATATTCCTCCTGGTTATTTTTAATGCATCAATATCCAAAAAAACCCAAATAAATGATTGGTGGATGTGTTGAGGTAATGAATAAAATAAATATAATTGTACTTTTTTAGTAAAAAATGAATTTTCTCCTCTGTTTTCAAACACAATGTAAGGTTAGTGGAATGGAAGAAAGTGACACAACAACCCCAAAAGTGATTAACACATCCTGTGATAGAGGAATTGAAGAAGAAGGTATTGAATTTTCTTTATGATAGAATTATATATCCCATTTTCTATTTGGAATGGATGATCCTACTTAAATTCATTCCAAATAATGAAGGAAATACCAATTTTAATAAATTCAATGTACTGATTTCCACATGAAATATGATAGGGTTTAGATTTTGTGTTAATTATTAAAAAGTTAATGATTCAACAAGAAATAATAATTTACCTCTAAAATTTATCAATCATAAATTTTAAATACTTTATAGTGGAACAACTATTATTTATTGGATGGTTTTCTTAGGTTAAATAAAAAACCATGACACTCAATGATCATGAAAAGAAAATATTTGCTTACATCTATGGATTATTCTCATACCAACACATGTAATTTGGCGTGTTTAATTCACCCAAAACAATCTAGAAATTAATTTTAAAAAACTTATATAGTATAAAATATGATTTTATCAATGTAATAATGTATGGTTATTTGAAATATAATAAATCATTTGATGATTTCATGAAGAATTTAATTTTTTTAATGATGTAAAGATACCTACCTTCTTTCTAATTGCGATATATTTAATATTATTATTATGGATTTCATCATTCATGGTAATTAAATTTCAATATTTGAAAATTAATTTGACCCATTGAAAATAAAATCTATCAAACAAATGTAGGAGAAAAAACCAATTTGGTAAATTTAAAATTTTCTTGTCCATTATGATTTTTATTTAAGATTCGTAATTGAATTATTACAACACGATTTAAACCTCACTCACCTTTTATCAAAGGATGGGAAATTAATTTTTGATGAATGATGAAAAGAGTCTTTTATTGAGTTAAATATGGTGATGATGACTACCCTTATCAAGATATTACCTAATTGGGCGGAGAATTTTAAGTCAATGTGTGATGTAAGTGACTTTGAGGTAGGAGTAGTTCTTGGAATAAGGGTGGATATAATTTTCTACCCTATTTACTATGCTCACAGTACCTTGATAGAATACTTGTTAAATTAGAAAACTCTGGAGAAGGATTTACTTATTTTGGTATTTTATTTTTTTGAGTTTATAAATTACCTTATATTTTCCAATGTAGTGGTTAACATTGATCATTTGATATTGAAATATTTATTCATTATGAATGATTCCAAGCCTCACAGAATTTTGTGGATTACTTCTTTTTGGGAATTTAATATTTAAATTAAGGGTAATAAGTATTCATAGAATGTCGTTTTTTACAATATTTTGAGGATGGAGTTACCCTACAGGACAACAGTACTATAATTATATATTTATGATAATTTTAAATATGGATTTATATTTTCATTGGAGATCACAACCATACTATGGTTCACTAATATAGAAAAACCAATTCTTAACTATAACCATATAACCATAATTTTCATACTTCTAAAAGAATAAATTTTTATGTGAATCATGAATCTACTTTTAGGATGATCCATTATAATCCAAAAAAATGGATCGTATAATTTATATTAATGTACCAAAAGTTGAGATTTAATATTTGTTGGAGTCTATTCACTTATCACTGATAAGAGGAAATAATGAATTATAAATCACCTTGGATAAAATACTATAAAGTGTATTTTTATCGGAAAATTTATAAAAAAAATTATATATTTATGGAAGTTGTGACTTTTTTCAATTTATGGTAAATATTATAAGGAAAGATGAAATTTCATAGTACCAGGTCATGGAATTTTGATATATTTTATATATGGGGATTTAAATTCATTGATCTATTCCCTAAATAATTTTTAACAATCATATTTTGGAATATGTTGACTAAACTTAAAAATGTGTTGAAGATAAAACCATAAATACAAACATCATGGAGTTATTTGTGAAATTATTGAAGAAACAAATAATTTCTAAATTTACAGTATTCAAGATGTTGATAAGTAGTCAACTGATGAATTTTTAAAATAATATCTTAATAGGAGTAACAGAGAATTATGGGGTTCTCTATAAACAAATAACTCCTAAAACCGATAAATAAATAGAAAAGTGTATGTTTTTAATAGGGAATTGAAGAAAATTCTTGAGAATATTGTTAACCCAAATAACAAGTATTGTTCAATAAAAATTAATGATACTTTATGGGATTAGATAATATCCTACAATACACCATTGGAGACATATCCATTTTTTATTGAATTTGGTAAACAATTAATATTTGGGTATACCTATACTATAAATTGTATTGGGTGGTGAAGGATATAATTTGATAGGATGAAAAATGTTGAATGTTGATATTGAAATAGATAAATGAGCATGATTGGATTCAAAGGCAAGCATATGCCAGTGCTACAGTTTCAAAAGAAAAGTGAAGGAAATTTCATGATTGACACATTTAGATAAAATATTTATACCATAAAGTTAATTATTTTTTAGGAATATTAGATAAAAATGATCAGGTCCATTCATAATCACCCAGGTATTTCCACACAGATACAGGTTGATACAAAAAATTGAGTAATATCCCTTGAAATAGAATAGAAATTTTATTCAGTTGTATATTGTAAACGTGTTGATACCGAGTGTATTTTCACTACTTTTTTAATAATGGGGATAGGTTTTTCCAATATTATGATTCTATATAAATCATATAAATGGAGAAACCATAGGTTAGATTTATATTTCATTTTATTATTAAATTTAAGTTCATCTATTAGATATATTTTGGATAGTTTATTTATTCATTGAGTCTCCAAAGTGTTCTCTCAAAAATCTCCCCATTAGATTACTATAATATACCCAAATGAGGAGAAATAAGTGTTGCAATTATGGTAAAGAAATATAGATAATTTTTTAGTTGAATAGATAATAATTTGAAAATGTAATATGCGATAAGGTGTAATGAATAATGTCATTCCACAACATATGGGGGAAGAATAAAATATTAAATTATTCACCCTAGAAATTTTTGGGATCATTTGGAACTATTATACTACCATGATGAAAATGGATGGTTTAAGAGAAAAATAGAAAATCTAGATTTTTTATATTTCATGTTAAAAGGAAACATAAGATTCAAGAGTTCACCATAAAGGTACAAAATGAGGTAAAATTTACTCCTGGGTATGAATCCCAATGCCAATTTCTAAAGAACACATGCTACAAAATCTTACTTAAAAAAAGAATTTTATTAGATCATTATATAAATTCTGCAACCTCTACATTTTAGCCTATGTACCACATCATAGGGACATACCTTGAATGAGATTTTGAAATAGATTATGTTTCACTCGAGTAGTCCAAGATTTAAGAACCACGAGGTTTGAAATTTGTAAATCCTTAAAACTGTAGATTTTAAACCATTCATGTCAAAATACATAGGAACATACCATAACAAATTAAAACTCAATAAAAATGTATCCAAGAACCTAGGGATACTTTTCAACACTTGGTCTCCCCTACTCCATATTTCACGCAAATCAGTTCCCCACCTTCTCAAATCTCTCACTCAGTTGCGGTTTGTTATTGTAAGCACATTCAAAACAGTAATTTATCAATTCCATTCCAGTATTTGGTAGTTTACATACACTCTCCCCATCTAAACTTCTAAAATGAAAAATATAACCCCAACATTACCATAAATATTTACCCTCATTCTAAAATTCAATGAGAACACCTTGAAACCACCCTTCCAATCCTTCCAAACCCTTCTCTATTTCACACCATAGTGTGAATGGAGTCAGAAACCTCTCCAAAAACTCTCTAAAACTCAAATCCCTCACATTATACCCACATTCTGACTCCCAAATACAAAAATACTCCAAAAAACTGACCCTTCCAAAAAAACCAAAGACCTTCCAAACCTCAATTCTTTATAAAATCCCAAACCCTCACTAGAAAAATGACCTACTTATCATGAGAAGAGAAATACTGATCCACAACCTAATCCTACCCTGAATACAACACAAAGTATATCACTATTATCATCCTCTTACCTATCCTCAATACATTACCATTCCACTCATTCATCTTATGATTTATGTGAAAAATTACTTTAATCCACCAATGATACCCATGAAATGAGATTCGAAATGATAAAAATGAATAACATATGGTCCAATAAGGCATTGGATCTCAAGGTAATATAAAAAATTTGTATGTAGACCAATATCATAGAGGTCCATGGATCATTGAAATTAAAGAGCATAATTTTTGTTAAGGAAAAATATTTTATGAAACATTAATATATAATAAATTTAGAGCATGGTCTCGAGGACATCACCTTTTGGTTTGGTTCATAGAAATTGAGGATAAATTAAATGTAATTTGGAATGGTAAAAAGAGTATATAGTGTTGATTTTGTGCAGAACTAAGAATATGAATAACTGTAAATCAAGACCTGTAAGGAAGATTTATAGAATAAATTAATGTTTCTGTTTTTTGAACCCATATTTAGGTGAAATGATACTAATTCAAAGAGTTGTAAACTCAAAAACCCCCTTCTTAGGATTATACATTAGTTCATCAGTCATCCCTACATGGAAAAGGGTGATTTGTAGGGATAAATTATCAATTTTTATGTCCTAATCAATACATTATTCATGTAAATATTAAATTGGACATGGAATTCCAATTCTCAATTTACTTTTAGGGGAAATAGAAAAAATTAAAATAGAATGGTCATGGGTGGAAACTTTATCACTCATTTGATGAAGCATTTGAATGTCAATATTTAATATTAGACACTTTTCTATCATGTAATAATAGAGCTTAATGATCTCTATCAATATACAAATATGGAATTTTTATTTAAAGATAAATATCATAATTTTTTTTCATAGAAGTATGCCTATATTTTAAGTGAGGATGTGGGTGAAGAAAAAAACCCTTTGGTCAAATAAAAACAAGAGGAACCTCTAGAGATATTGGCTGGAGAACCATCTTGAGGAGAATTTTTATCCATTACATAGGAGGGGTGTACAAAAATAGTGAGGCATTTTAACATTTGTTTTTGATCCATTGTTATTTTCTATGGTAGGGTGGGTCTTCCATTACATGACATGACGATAACACCATATGAATAATCACACATTTATCTTGTGACTCATCCACACTAGGGAACCCACTATAAATTCATACCCACCACCAGTTTTGATCCCTTCAATCTTTCAACCTTCACCACTCAGCAGATCCCCACTAACTTTTTCTGTGCACATATTCCAGAAATCCCCTTAACAAAAAGCATTATATGAGACACTAGATTCTTTGGGTGATATTCTAGCTAGGGGATAGCTTTAATTTGATTATAATTGGAAGGTAATGGGGAAGATGATATTTTACCCCCACACCCATAGGATTCATTCATTCACTTGGTTGCTCGTCTGGTAGCCTCCATCTCAATAAAATGACATTCCACTGATACTTGAGATTGATGAGCCTTTTATACCAATAAATTCCTCTACACATATATCCTCCAGGACTGAGACCCTGAAAACTATTTTTTTTCTCTAATCATTTCATGGGGATAGCATTATAAATGTACCACACTCGATTAGAGTTAGTCTATGTTGTTACCCCTCCCTCTGACCAATTTTCACCATGTCAAAGTGATGGGGTAATAGTGACCCTAGATTTCTTACACATATTATTACTTGATTTTTAGAATAAATAGTTTTTAATAATTAACATGGATCAAAGTGTCCTAGAGTCTTTATTAGACTAGGTTTATAACATATCAAAAGTAAACTAAAATATTACATCCTTATTTTATTCTATATAATGAGAAACTAAAATATATTTGAGGTCATAAAACTTTTTAGGACCATCAGGGGAATACATAAAAAAAGAGTGAGATACAAATCCCAATAATGAGATAAATATGTTAAGGAACCATCATAAGTGAGTCAATCAACATAGAATACTATCCTAAAATAGGTGTCTTATAAATAATCACAAGGAATAATATCATAATGAACATAATATCATAATATCCTGGAAAAAAAGTAAAGTGGTAGAAACCTAAAACATGACATAAATGTAATTCAAGGATAACCATTAAAACAACATCCTATGGTGGGAACGGTAGCATAATGAATTAGGTTTACTCTCTAATACCATACATGATGTATCATGAGAATAAAATATCACCAAATGCATTAGAGTGCTATTTGGGGGCACCCATCATAGCATGTTAATGATTATGTGTTCCAAAAAATAAAAAAAACATAATTAATAAACATAATAATTGCCTATGTAAATAAAAATGGGTTTTATAATCCTTTTATACACCATTAATGTGATGTGGTAAGTAAAAATAAATCTCATTGCTTAGTGGGGGTGGTAATCAACACGTACGCATGAATAACACCATCATTTTTCTATATATGGAAAATAGAGAAAATAGAAGACCTATTAATTTTCAATAAGGAAAAAAAATTCATGTTTATCATATATATATATATATTAAATCCCTCATCATATACAACTATGAGAGGTGATAATGGAAAATTAATTACATCTGTTTGTGATGTTATAGTACGTCGTACACTTCAACAATGGTCTCATTTTCCACTTGATGGAAGAGTATAAGAATATATTTTATTAAATTAACTTAATAAAATATCATTATATGATATATATAATCATGTTATTATATCATCATATTTGAATAAGATTTTATGTAGGTGGAATAAGTAACAAAAGAAAAACACTCTCTTAAGAATGATACCTCTTCTTCGGACCATATATTTTGGATTATACCTAATGCCTTACAATTATAGACTTATGATCATAAAAAGTTTTCTTGGATTTGGGTATGGAATTAATAAATATATATGGTTAGGTCTTGGTAGATCCAAATGGTTATTGAAGTGTGGAGTGGAGAGGAGAGGGGTTTCCTTTTATAAGTGGGAGGGAGGACACACGTGGAATTTTGAAAAGAAAAAAGATCATTCACAAGTTTTACCAAACCCAAATGGATCCAAAATTTCTCATTATCAAAACATGGAATCTTTCAGCAAAAAATATGTATATAAAATATAAAAAAATAATTCATGTTTACCAATATCATTTTAGTATAAACCTCAGGTAAACCCATTTTAACCTTAATAGTGGTAATTGGACCGAATAGCCTGAAGGCCTTCTTTTTTATTTTGTTATAGATAATCCCCATTTTAAGGGTTGAAGGGGAACCCATACATGACCCGTAGGCCCAAGGAACAAGGCCCGACATGACCCAAAATACATGACCCGAAGGCCCAGAGGAATACCATGCCCATTACATGACTCGTAGGCCCAGCCCACTAGAACTGCCCCTCCCCAGCGTCTTGCATCATTGATCTCCTTAGCACCCCACCTTGAATTTCTAATTATCTAGCATTGCCTCGTAAAAAGCTGCATGGTGCTTGGTCTAGATGGTGGTTGTCATACCCTATTATTATTCCAATCCGGTTAGCTCTGCATCTGGTGGATACTACTCATGTTGCTATGATCCTCTTCTAGGGTCTCTTCTGTGTGAACTGGGCTACTCCATGTTCTATGTGACCCAAAGGCCCTGTAGCCTGAAGGCCATTGATGACTCGAAGGCCCTGGAGACCCGTAGGCCCAAACCGGTGGCCCGAAGGCCCAAATTGGGTGAATAGTTCTGGCTGCTATAGTACCGAACATTAACTGCTACAATGACTGCTATAGTGACTCGAAAATTCACCTCCACCAATTTTTTAACTCTATAACCCATAATCATCATGATATGAAGATAAATTAATATATATTGATATATAGTCAATAATTTTAATTTTAAACATTCCTTATTAGGGGTTATTTTTTTTATTTAGAATGGAGAAACATTTTTAACTTTAAAACAGTTTTTAGAAGAAAAAAAATTTTAAGAAAAAAAATAAACTTATACTAAAATATGGTATAAATATGATTTATAAATAATTTATTGGATTAAATATAACCAAATAATATTTATTTTAATTTTAAATTGAAAGAAAATAATAGCAGGTCTCTTAAATAACAGAAATTATTAAAAATAAATGACAGTATTTCAAATATTGGTGTTTTTTACTCCTAACTGAATATTTAATATTTATTAAATAATCCCAAAATATAACCCAAATATAATATTCATATGCTGAATTAAAATTTTAATATCATTATTTAAAAAACATTATAAAATTTCTAGAAATTTTTATAATAGTTTTCCACAAAAACATTAAAAATTATTTTTGAATAAGACATATTGTTTTCGCATAAAATGAATATACTAAAAAGTATATAATTATTTACTAAACATTTATAAATAAATTTATGTTGAGTAATATATATATATATAACACAAAAGATTTAATCCTATTCATTTAACTAATTTAATTTCTAGGTTATAACAGTCATATTTAAATAATCATGGTTCGTTTGGGCATCGTGTTCCATGTTGCATAAGCCATCGAACCAAGATTTCTCTTTTAAAAAAGTATGGTGTTACATTCTTCCCCACTTATGAAATTTCACCCTTGAAAATATGTATTACAAAATAAGTTTAAAATGGGAAAAGATACTTCTAAATCATGTATTTCTTTAGTTTTTATGTTTCCTCTTCATATTTATGGTTCCATCATTATTCCTTGACCATACAAGTTGTCATATTGTGTAGAACATTATTTCTATTTTAAAATATCTTCATTGGTTGATCCTCCTAATGGAGAAAATTTTCCTGGTATACCACCTTTGAATTTGGTACATTTTAGGAATATTTTATGTACTTACTCAATATGAATACATGAAATATGTCGTGTAATTGGTAATGAATTGCTGGTAATGCTTGTCGATAAGCCACAACTCAGATATAATCAAGAATATTATAGGGGATGATGTACCTGGTGTTTATCTTTCCTTCTCCCCAAATATCATGACTCTCTTCCATTGAGATGTTTGTAGAAAATACTTATCCTTGAACATGACCTCCAAGTCTCATCGATGATTATTTTTTATCACTTTTGTTGAATATGTGTAGACAAGATGCATTTCTAAATAATCATGACCTTTTATATCATTTATTCAACCATTTTAGACCCAAAATGTTTTTGGTCATTAGCATTACCATATCACGCAAGTGTTCTACCTCTCTTCCCATAATGGGCTTCATATGGATCCATTTGGATTATTTGGTGAAAGAAATTATTGTACTAGAACATGACCATAGTAATATAATTATTGGATCTTCCTTTAAAGTCCATCGATCATGCTATCAATATGTCTTCCCATGTTTAAATAGTCCACTCAGACATTCCATCAGTTTTGGGGTGATAATTCAAAGTGATTCTCAACTATGTATTCAAATAATTATGGAGACTCTCCCAGAACATGGAGTAAAATCTCCATTTCTACTCATATATAGTTGATAATAGTGTTCTAAGCCACCTCAAAACCTCTTTGATATATATCCTTATATATTGATTGAGTTAGAAGTCATCCTGAATTGCAATTATGTGATTAGTCTTTGTAAAATGGTCCACCACAACTCATATGGAATTTTTTCATCTTCATTTATTTAGAATACTAATGAAAAATTCCATTGTGATGTTTTCATATTTTTGTGTTGGAATGGGTAATGGTATCACATCCTCAAAGATTTTTTTCTTTTATCCATCACTTTTTGACATAAAAGGAAACTTGACGTATATTTTTTTATATCCTTCTTCATATTTTCCTACCAATACATCTCTTAGAGATCTCATTACAACTTAGTACTCTCTGGGTAGATGGAGAAGGTTGAGCTATGTTAACCATTAAATAGATATTTCTTTATCATCATGTTTTATGGTGCATATATTCATAAAC
This sequence comes from Viscum album, assembly GCA_963277665.1. Taxonomy (NCBI): domain Eukaryota; kingdom Viridiplantae; phylum Streptophyta; class Magnoliopsida; order Santalales; family Viscaceae; genus Viscum; species Viscum album. The sequence goes on from OY728139.1 coordinate 702,137,666, forward strand.
TAAATCATGCAACTACTTATTCATCAATTTTTAACTATCAGTATTTCCCTTTTCTAAAGATACCACCTTATTCTGAGTTTTCACATTATCTCTTTTCATATCCTTTATCTTCTCTGGAAGGGATGGTTGAGAAATAATTTGGGAAAGGAATGATGATTTTCTCTCCTTTATGATTCCCATGTCTATCCTTTACATGTATAATAAGACTGGATCCTTATCAATTATAATCAGTGATTAGGCTTTTATATCCATTCTACTTAGATCATATTCTACCCTGTATAACTTCTTTAGATGGTAATATATTGATCTATCATAGAAATTGATCATCTCTAACCATCATTGCTGGAAAATATTAATCTCATTCTATGTGAATATATATTTGAGTCTCTTATGGTTCATATATATTACATACATCTCCTCACTAAGATAAATTAACTAAAATTTAAATATAAAGATTACTACAACCAACTCCATATCATGTGTTATATAGTTAAATTCATGAAATTTCACATTCCTTAAGGTGTATGATATCACTTTATCATTCTACATCAAAACACCACTCGATCCATTTTTTGAAGCATCACTATATACCATGAAAATTTCCCCAATTGATGGTAGTGTGGGGACTGGTGTAGTGATAAGCCTATCTTTGTACACCTTAATGATCTCTTCTCATTCACTTGTTTAGAAAAACATTTCTCTCATCCAATTAAACATGGTTATGGGGTTGGAAAATAGTGAGAGGTTTTTCAAAAATCATTGGTAATACCCAACTAGTTTAAAGAAATTACCGATCTCTATTACGGATGTCAGTTTAGGCCACTCCTAAATTTCCTTTATCATGTAAGGGATCAAATATATCACTTTTCTTGTGATAATATTCCTTATAAATGATTATTCCTTAGTCAAAAAAACACATTTACTATACTTGTCATATATCTTATCTTTCTAGAGAGTCCCCTTAAAAGTATTCAAGTACATATCACACTCCTCATTAGTTTTGGAGTATATCATAATATTATCTATAAATACTACCACATATTCTTTGATATAATCTCTAAGTAATCTATTCATTAAGTCCATAAATATAGTTCAATAATTATTGAGTCTTAATGGCATAATTGTGAACTCTTAGTGTCTATAACCTGTTTGAATGGTAGTTTTTTGGAATATATTCCTTCGTTGACATTAATAAGTGATTGTCCAACTAAAGGTACACCATAGAGAAAACACTAACAAGGTTCCCTTCCTTCCCACCCCAAAAGAATTTCCTTTCCCCCTTAAGGTAATTTTATGGATTCTTTTTCCCACACTTTTGAAAAGTGGATGTTTTACATTATTACCACAACTATATTTCTCCATTATACCACTAGAATTAAACTATATTTTTTCACTTCTTATCCCTAGGAGAACCATGATATTCACTAATCTCAATTTCAAATTTGAGGGAACATCGGATAATTTTCTAAAAGATGTCAAAATCCTAAATTTCCAAATATTTTTTAGACTTCAATTTAACCCAATAATGAAATGGTCAACCAAAATTTCAGTGTTCATAAAAATTATAGAGGCATACCATGTAGAACTTATGATGTTTTCCAAGTATGCTCTGATAGACTAATCTTAATGTTCCTTCAGCCTGAGGAACTCCCATAATATTTTAAGGTGGATTGTTTGGGAAGAAAATTATTGATAAATATTTTCTTTGTTAGGAAATGAATATGGTCTCCAGGAAAACCAGCAATAAACTCAACTCATGGAATGGCGTGAAGGGTGTTCCCTGTCTCGATGGGCTATCACAAGTGACTGGGTATCATATATTGTGGTTTGGGAATGATTTACCCGTATATGGAAAGTAAAACATCAAAACCAATTAATAAACCGAATCTGAAAATTCATACCAAATAAGACTTTAAAAAATCCATAATTGAATACATAAGTGTAAAAGTTGAACAATATGTCCAAATACACAAAGAAATAGCAGAAAACATTCCCAAAGGGCTCCACACAATAAGGGTTCATCACCCACAACTGTCTCCACAATGTCGCACCAAGGAAGGGGATTAACAACATGAACCGTCATCACCCAAGGCCTTACCTTTACCTGTTTCAAACATAATCAAGTAAACTTACACTAAATTTGTGTAAGTATAATGTTATACTAAGACCAATAATATACCGCCAAGAGATTCCACTAAGTAAACACTGCAAGTTAAAAGCATGTCATTTTTTATAAACATGAAGTGGCAGAAATAATTTCTAAACAATAAAACTTTTGAATGTAAGCAGTTTTCAAAGGGAATTTTCAACGAGTGATAAAATTTAAGTAAAACATGTAATCTAATATATTTTCCAGTAAAAACACCATATTATATAGATAATTACAAAATATTCAATGAGAACTATTCTCAGGAACATCCCTATGCACTAGTTAGTCTCAGGCCCAATGTACCTCGTACCTCAATGTAAAGTAACCATAGAAAAATATGTTCTCGTGCATGAGCCACTAGTACAGAACATACCCATAAACTATTCATCCCTAGTAATCATAAATATAGTTTTTTTAGTGTTGTCATTATCCATTTTTCTCATTGAAACATGGAAAAAACCCATCTGGGTCACTAGCGTACTAGTACATATCCGCCCTTCAAGATACCTAGGATTCCACCATTGTGCTCAAACCATTATCTCATGATAAAAAAATTAGCACATAAAAACATAATTTATGGTCATAATGAACTCAAAACAGTAGCTACACATGTTTTTACCACATAAACCACTCAATTAAACCTCTATAATTTCAATAAAACAACTTCAAAAAATTTAACAATGATTTACAAACAAAATCTCTATAAAATCCAACTTCAGAAACACATGGGCATACCCATATTCACAAAAACATAAATTTTATCACCCAAAATATTTCTATAAACCCATTACATGAGTTATAAAACAACCCCATTTGGCATAACATAAAATAGACGTGTAAAACACCCAATTTAACACCAAATTGGAACCTAAAAATAATTTTCTAAACAAACGTCACCAAAACCTAATTTTTAAGTAAGGATAATGGATCAAAAGTGAGATAAAAATATAAATGTAAAAAGTCTAACTCAAATATCATTGGTTACTTGTGGAATCACCTACCATAAATGTTAAAACCCTTGAATATTTGTGCAAAAATTCAACCGCACCACCGCCGCACCACAAGGAACTTATATCAAGCATAAAACGAGAAAAATAGACCAAGAAACCCAAGATCAGACCCTAGGTTCAGATCCATACAAGTTGGACCTAAGTAACATCAAGAATAAGGTAATAAACCCCATATAAAAGGAAGGAACTCTAAGAAAATTTAAAGAATAAGGAAAGAGATGCACTTACTTGAAAGATCTTGAAGACATTTCCCCAAATACACTACTAGATGAATTTCCAAAAATCCCAAAATGAAAATCAGGTTTTTATTTGGGTTATAAGGTCAATTGAGAACTGAAATGGGGGTAAAATAGTAAAAATTGAAGGAGTTATGAAGGAAACAAGTTACCTCTTTAAATCGGGGAGATTTGAGAAATACAAAGCTTTTAGGCCATAATTAGAGATGTATATGAAATAAAAAGAATGGTAAACGATAATGGGGGTTCACATAGGTTCATTGGGCCTAGGATAGACTTAGAATCACTAAAATATCAAAAATATTGGATAATATATTAAATAAAAAAAATTAAACCTGAAAATGGGCTTCCTGGCTGGACCAATTCCATAATTAAAAACCCAAATCCACCATGATTGTAGATTATTAAAGGGTCCAAATTGATATTGTGGTGTTCATAGGTTATGGTAGGAAATTTTGGAAGTGTAATGGGTGAAAAATGTTGAAAACTAAATGATTTATAAAAGAAACAATTTCTTTTTAAATCATGAAATGTGCTCACGGTTAGGCCCAAATCAAGAAAACACACCCTTTCATCAAAAAATGCATAGGAAATCCCCACAAAAAAAGAAGAATATAAATTAATGGAAATGTACCTTTAAAATAAGTTATGCATGTGACATTATTGAAATATTCCCATTCCATGGAATCAATATCCTCTTTGTACTTTTTCTCTCCTTAATCAGTGTCAACCACTAATTAGCTTCTCCCTCAATGTAGTGAACAAAAAACACAAATATCTCTTACTCTATGAATTATAGGATAGATAATATACTCTCAATGGAGTTAATCCATTATTTCATGAGGAGGGGATCATGTATCCACAAAATATAGAAGGCCTTTTTCTCATAAAATACTCTACTACAACCTTCTCTTTCTTAGGGGAAGGTGGTTTTTCTGCATGATTCACGTTATTATTCAAAAAATAGTCTATTTGAGCCAGTAATTCCATGATGGTCTTGGATCCCACTCCTATAAGATTTTTAATATCACTGGGGAAATCATCACATTACCTATCATTGTGGTTTTTGGCACAGTTTCTCCTATTTCTAATCATTTACTAAAAATAAAGACAAGATGGGAATACTTTAACTAATAAAAATACAAAATAGAATCCTAATAAATTATAAGGAAAATGTATAATGGTAAGTATATACTAACTTATAAGTCTCTAAATTTCAATCTAATGTTCCCTTTTCAGAGTTATTAACCCAAGGTACAACTGTTTGAGATTCTCATCCAGTTGAAGCGTCTAGATAGGGGTGCAATTTCATAGAACCCACTAGCCCTATACTTCACCAAAATTTTAATATATTTTTCTATACTTATACCTATCCCTAGGAATATTTTTTAATAAATTTTTATCGACCTATTTTCCAGTGGTTTACAATACCTTTTCTGTAATACCAACTATTGTAACACAATATTTACACATTATTGAATGATTTTTACTACAAATATTGATTAATACAAAACACGGATTGAATAGGTCTAGTTTCCTTAAAATATTAGGAATATAATACATAAATTGGAAACTAAAACATTAAATAATTATTTTATTCTCTATAATGAGATCCTCAAATCCAATTGATATCATGAAACAGAATAAGATATTAAGGGAATATATAAAAGAAATGGGTGAGAAAAAAACCTAGTATTTAATAAACATGATAAGGAATCATATCATGTGATTAAATTGGCATAAAATATTGTCATAAAAGAGATGGATAATGAATAATAACATAGGACAATATCATAATGAACATGGTATCATAAGATAATGGAAAAAAGGAAAGTGTAAACAACATAAAACATGACATAATCATAAGTCAAGGCTAACCACTAAGGTCACATAAAATGGTAGAAAGAGTTATATAATGCACTTGTTTCACCCCATAATCCCATAGATGTCAACTCAGTAGACTAAAAAATTAACCAATGAGTTGAATTGCCTTTTTGGTGAACCCATAATAAAATTTTAATGATTATGAATTCCACAAAAGAAATATACCAAAAGGTATAAACATAACAATTTTCCAGGGAAATAAAATGGGTTTCATAACATTTCCTTGTATCATAATAAAAAAAGATATTTCTTACAGATGGAATTTGAGAAATTATCATAAGGCATGTATTACACAATCAATGTAAGGGATAATGAGCTAGATGTATATATAGAAGATATATATAGAACTTAAATTAATTCCTTAATATTAAATAGAGATGTATTCTGATTTAGAGGGAGTGGTCCTAACTTGAAGAAATTTGTGGTTTAGAGAGATCATTTACCTCGATCCCAACCATTCTTATGCACAATTTATCTTCTTGAATAATATATTTATGTTAATTATTTAAATTATTAGGAATGTTTTTTAATTTTTATATTCCTTTTAATTTATTAATCATAATTTTATATTCAATTACATAATCATTAAGTTTCATGTTGGATGTTTTGATGATATTTTCCTCATATGTCCAAAATCACATTAGTAAGTTGACTAAGGAAAAAATGGTTTATTATTAAATTGAATATGGAATAGTAATAATGAAATAATTATTATATTTATATATAAATTAAAATTTCATAACCATTTATAAAATATGGTTATTAAAAATGGATTATGTTACGATCATGCAGACGGTTGGTTGTATGTACGCATGAGTAACATTTTCATTTTTCAATGACTATGATGGAAGAAATGTAAATATTATTTTATCTTTAAATAATTATCATTATATCCTAAATATTAGGTCATTTATTTAAATATTCTTATATACACCATTTATGTTATGTGTTACTAAAAAACAAATCACATCGCATCTTGGAGGTGGTAATCCACACGTACGCACGAATGATGTTATCATTTTTGTCTATATCGAAGGGTAATAAATTATATTATATATTAATTCTACATAATAATAAATATTTCATTAATATCATATATATAAATATATATTAAATAATTCATTAAATACTTATATGATATTTAATGATTGAAAATGAATTACATCGGCTCGCTGGGTAGTAGTATGTCATACACATGAATGATGGTCGCACTTCCCATTTGATGGAAGAGGATATGGTTGAAGGATATGAAATAAAAATTTAAAAATATCATTAAATATATTATATACTGAAGTATTATATCATAATTTATAACAATATTTAATGTTAGTGGAATAAGAAGCAAAATAAAAATGATTGGTTATGAAAGACACCTCTTCTTTAGACCACCTCTTTAAAATTATATCAAAAACATCCTAGATTGGATTTATGATAAAAAAAAGAACATATAAAGTGGGTATATAAGTATGTAATTGATTTTGGTAAGGGTTTTAAATACAAAATGGATCTTGATTTCTAGATTGAATAGGATATGTGGTGTCCTTTTATAAGTGGCGGAGAGGCCACACTTGGAATTTTGAAAAGAAAATAGAATATACATATTTTATACACCCAAAATGGATCCAAAATAGATAATTATTATGATATATATTATATTAGGTATTAATATTGGCATAAATTTTAAATTAGACAATTTTTTAGGTATTGTTTGTCAACATATATTAATTTAACCAACTGGTAAAGTCATTTTAACCTTAACTATAATAATGAATTTTTTATGTTTTCACTATTAGTTTTGAAAAAAAATTAAGTTTAACATATTATATAATATTAATAATTATTAATTTAAATATTTAATTCATTTTCCCAAATTCAAGACACAAAATTTGGATAATTTAATTTAAAATTAATCAAATAAACATGTTGAAAAATACTTTTTCAAGAAAAGTATTTTTTTTAATCATAAGATCATCTTATATTAACTATATGACCAGTGATAATAATTATATAAGTTTAAATTAATATTTATATGTATATAATATATAAATTTCATTAAAATAATTACTCATTTGGATTTATTTTAATTTATTATAATGGAGAAACATTATTCACTTTAAATATGTTTTTGGAAAAAATTGTTTTTATGCCTAAAAAAATTACAATAAAATCCTTCATAAAGATTATTGAAATGTAATTAATTGGATTAAATATAAATAAATAAATATTATGGTTACTTTATCTCAAATTAAAATAATAATTCTATATTTAAATCACTAAATTTGTTAAAATAAAGGGCATTTTTATAAAAATTCGTATGTTTCATTGTTCATTGAAAAAAAAATATTTTCCAAAGAAAATACCTAAATTTAAATCTAATATACTTTTGATATGATTATTTCAAAATGTATTTTAATTTTATCAAAAAAATTCTATAATTTGTCAAACATATTTATAATATTTTATCAAAAAAAATCAATTAAAACGTTTTTCAAGAACACATATTTTTGAAGAATAAATTGACTCTACTAAAAATTGAGAAATTGTTTAATAAAAACTTATAAATAAATTTACATTGATTAGGAAATATATATATATATATATATATATATATATATCATAAATTATGTAATCATATTCATACAAAAAATTTAATGGTTAGGTAATAATGGTCATATTTAAATAATGATGGTTAATTTTGGATCGGTGTTTAATGTCTTATAAGATATCTAACATAGTTATATCTTTTAAAACATAGGGTGTTATAGGGGTTCAGCTGAATTGTTTTATGATAATATTTTCATAAATTCAAAGGTTGTCCTTCTAGGTTTTATGGTGCACATATGATGGGTGATATATTTTCACAGAAGAAAGGCCTATTTATACGCATGGATTTTGAAGAGATATTTCATATATCTATTTTATTTCAATTATATTTATGGTGATATAGAGAGAATATAAGGGAGGTACAAAATAAGGAAAAATTATTCTATGAATCAATAATTTGAAATAGCTAGGAAGTGAATCCATCGTTGATTGGTAGTTGTTTTGCGTGGACAATGGCATGAATTGGGATACAATGAGCAGTTGAAAAATTAGGTTACATGATCAGTTATTTGAGGTGATGTAATAAAATTCTGTATTAATTTATAATCTATTAGGGGTGAAATCTTTTCATGAGATCATTATCATTGAAAAATTTGAGGCATATCAGGGTGTTTGTTTTCACATAGGTTTTCTATGCCCTTTCTCTAATTCATGTTTTGGATATTAAAATGGAATTTTGTACTCTCTAATCACTATTATATTTTCATGGAGTTTCCCAATGGTTTCTTAATCATCCACATTAGTGGTTTTCTTGATGTTAAACTTCTTTATCTATATTTATTTTCTGATTCTACTTCTATGTTTCCATTTTTGTTGGATATTCACAAAATATTTTTTCACAATTGAGTAATTATCTGGGGACCGATCTACATCCTCCCAATCAACTTGAATCATAGGGAGGTTTCTTATGTTTCTCTATTATTGGGTTTGAGTGATTTACACTATAGGATTTCTACCCACACCAAACTATTTAATTAGAATAATGATTTTACTCTATGTAATTAATGAGTAAAAAATATGTTGGTATGTGGGAAGACACTGAAGGCGTTGAACAAAAAATTAGAGAAACTAGAGACCATGATAATTTTTAATTGGAGGGATGTGAGTGAGATAGAGGTAAGAATGATAAAAATGTATTAGTCTAATAACACTATATTTTATTTGATGAATCTAATATATCCAGAGGAGTCCTAAGTAAATATTAAAAGTTTTTGTTGATCTAAATCACTCACAAATCATTTATATCTAAAAAATTATTATATCGTTTAAGAATAATGGAGAATGGGGATTTAGGTAATCCTCAAGATGAGTTCACTGAACTTCTGACAGAACTATATTTAGTGGCGGTCTAGATGAATGATAAAGAAAATGTGGTGATAATATCATCACCACATTATATTTGGGATAGAAACTCTGATTTTGGATGATATTATTTCATCCTTATTGATGAATGACACTCAGTGAAAGAAAAATAATTTTGATTCGTAAGGTAATAGTTCCATTATGGATGTGGTTGATAGATATGGTAATTAGAGAAGCTTTTCATAGAAACAAATAAGGGTAATGTGCTTATTTTGATGTAAGGAGGGTCATGTGTAGAGAAAATTGTATTATTTCAAAAAATATAAGGAATAAAAGACGATGCATAACACTGATTTTAAGGATTCAAACATAAGTCTTATACATGATAAGTGTGATTTACTTTCAGTTGGTGTTGATTTTCACTAGTCAAATATGTACAATGAATGGGTTATTTATTCAATAGCTTCATACCATATTACACTGAAGAGGGAATTATATTCTTCATATAAATAAGGTTACATAGTATATTAATGATTGTAAATAGAGATTTTGTTGGTTTCATTAGTGTTAGTGATATTTTTCCCTAGCAATTAAATTTGTATGTTGATATTGAAGGATGTTAACAGTTTTAGAGGAATACACCATTATTTTTTATGTACTTGTACTCTTAAAAATGATAGATTTGGGAGTTCATTTGGAAATCAAGGATAGACATTTCCCTATAGATCTATCATATATAAATGAGTCATAATGATTTAAATTATTTCTAGGACCAATGTAAAATCTTGTGGTGAATAAATGAAAGTAGTTTTGAAGAGGACTTTTTCATATTTGTGGAATAAAAATAATCATTCATGAACCGATGAACATCAACTTTAAAGAAAAATGTTTTGAATATGGATCAAGTTAGGTTTGGCGTTTTAGTTCCTAATACTAATTCCTTTTCTTCAAAGATTTCCACCACTTAATAATCAATTGAAATCAAATATTTAAGTGATGCACTGAGAGTTACAGTCTTTTCAGATCATTTTCTATAGAGATATAAATTATTTACTCTAGGTACTCATGATTATGTGGTTATAAATATTATGGGGAGGCAATTGATTTAGGTTCCAATCATATTCAGAAGGTTAGATTAGATACAGGTTTGATGAAGACTTCATCACTTGGAATTCTTTTTTAGGGAGAGTTTTCAGTTTTTTGTCAGAGCTACAAAAGAGCATCATCATATTTTTTATATAGGATGATGGTTGATGAGATACCTACTAGATTTTTTCCAATTAATTTTGTTGGAATTACTCTCCATATTTTTTGGGTTGAATGGGGTATTGATAGGGATCATCTGGCCTTTTTTTTAGGATAATTGTTTTTTTAGTTTAAAATGTGGGCTTCATGTTTTTTTGGTGTAAGCCTTATGGGTGATATATCTTCACAGGTGAAAGGGTTATCTAAATATGTTGATTTTAAAGACAATATATATATATATATATATATATATATATTTATATAATTTATTCATATTCTATTTAAGGTGATATATATTGAAGATATGGTAGGCACACAATAAGTAAAAATTTTGTTGTGACTCATGTGTTTCTAATAGCTAGGTAGTGACTCCATTAATGAGAGATGGTTTGTGGTTGTGGTAAGTGGCATTCTTCCTATTTATTATTAATCCATAGCATTATATGGTTTTCCATGTTAAACTTTTTTGTCCACATTTGTTTCCTTATTTTAATTCTTTACTTTCATTTTCCATAAATATTCTCACAATATTTTTTTATAATTGACTTATTATCCTTGCACTGATCTTCTTCCTCCCTCATTAGAGTATATCCATGATGGTACCCCTACCTCTAAAATAGTAAGAAAAATATCTCAAGGATCCAATAAGTTCATTTTTACTATGGATTCAAAGTTGAAGATGATCAGATTCCACAAAATTCTTCTATATTGGTTGTCACATCATTAGTCATGGGAGATCATGAGCAAAATTGTGGAAAAAGGATCATATTGTGGAGTTTTATGGCACCCCTCCACTATTTTTATACCTTTTCATATAACTAATTTTTTTTCTCTCATTTTATGTCTTAAATCATATGATTCATAAACTCACCACTTTATAGACACGGGACATCTTTCAACTATTATTTTTTATTTAATTTCTTATTCAACATCATGTTTTAACAAAAAATACATCCAATGAAATATTTTGTAATTATAGTGAATATTAAGGTATGTTCTTGAATAGACACAATCCATAACAAGGATTATGTAAGGAAAATGAAATTAATTAGGGAGGAATTCTAAATATCAATTAGAGTCATTATTACTCTGAAAAATCCATTACTTCAAATTTCTATTGAAAATAAAACCACACTATTTTTATTTAAGTGTAAAATGAGTAAAATTGACCAACTGCAACAAATTAGTTTTTATAAGCATTATAAATTTGTTTTATTAGTGTTAAACATTGATTATGCTACCAACACTAATAAATTTTTGTCACTTTTATAGTGATAAAAAGGTGATGATAAAAATAAGTTTTATTAGTTCTTGTTTTCAGAAATTCTAAAGGGTTCCATTATCAACATGTTTCTAGTGTTGATTAAATCCTCCTTTATAATCACCAACTTTAAGAAGTGATGAAAACAAAAAAAAAATTATAACTTAATCTTTGGCTAGATTTGACACCTTTATCAACGATAATCCCACATCACTGCCATATCATCATGTTACTCTTATCCCTTTATGAGTTTTAATACACACTACATCCTCCCTTTCACATTGTCGTCAACCTTACATTTATCCAGCTTCATAATTAATTAAGAATCCTATGGTATTTGGACCCCAAACTATTCCCTTACACTAGATCACACTTATCCATAAATGATTTATTTATTTTTATTATATTATGAAATATTTATATATTTATATATTTATATATTTATATATTTATATATTTATATATTTATATATAAACTATGTAAACACACACACACACATATATATTTAAATATTTATATGTCCACTTATATATACTACATATTTATATGTTTATATTTATATTTATATACTATATAAACACACACAAAAACAAAAATATTTATATTTATATTTATAAGATACATTAGAGTACACACATATTATTATTAACACATATAGACACAAACACATATTATATCCTTCACATATGAACACACATATTTATATTTCACATGTGCACACACACATTTCATTATTTATATATATATACCACAAACACACACATGGCTATATTTATATTTATATACTAAAAACACACACACATAATATTTTTACTGTATAATTATTTACATGTTTATTAATATACACTACATATTTATATATGTCGGGACCCATGTAGTTATGGTCGTGAATTTTGGGGGAAATGTGAACTTTTCATCTTGTGGACAACTCATTCGTAGAACAGGGTAACGAACATAGGTATGGCATATTTTATATCCTAGAAGAGATGTTTATGGACATGAGTGGTAGATCTATGGGTGAATCGGTGCTTGGGTGTTCAATAGGGGAGACCCAGAATACCTGGGTCTACTTTAGCATCCACCAGCTTGATTGTACCCCAAAGAAGCTAGTCAGTGGGGTGATCATTAGTTCTATTGGACTATAAGATTTAGTGTACATCCAATGAGGTGGAAAACCCCATTATATAGGGTAGGTATCACAATTCAGTTGGTGAACTTGCATCTAGTGGCCTATGGGTGCATAGGCGTGTTTAAGTTAGAGTCATTTTTGCCTTTACACCACTAAAGGCCCTTAATTTTTTTCATTATTGAAATTATTCTAGAGATTAATTCATCCATGGAAACCTATACTCCCCTGTATATGCATTCACATCGATCTGAGGTGGATCTATGAAATATATATTGTAAAAACGGGGTGTTATACTTCGATCGTATTCAATCTTTGACTCTTTTTTTCTTGATGTGGTCGTGGATTATGATTTCATTCATTAAGGATGATCCTCTTAGCATGTTTAAACAATTATGTTCCATTGATGTCTCAATTCTAAATGGATCCTCTTCCACTCAACCATCTTAATCCTTTATTGATCCTTTATGTGATCATGATTATATAATTGGATGAAAATCCAGCAGTTCATATGGTAATTTTCCAAGATCAATGGATATTTGGATCCACATGGATAGAGGATGTACCATTATGATGAACACATTTCGTTAATGGGAACAACACCGAATGCATGTCCATTGGTTATATATTCTTTGTCTTTTGTTCAATTTTATTCAAATTGGACCTCATACCATCAAATTTATTTGGGGATTTTTCACACTTTAAATCCAGGAGTTCCGTGGGAGTGGTTGAACTCCATTGGATGATGTTTCTGTTTAGGTGTTTTATTTGGTTGGTTCTTATTAATGTTTATATTTAATTATACAGAATTTGAGTTTTTTTACTACTGTGTGATGGGTATTTTTTGCATCATAAAGTTGAAAGTGTCTGATGGAGCTTCCATGGATGATTGTTCATGGTTCTGGTTAGGTTCGGATAACATGTAATCCTCTTGGAATTTATTTATTTCAACTTTGGATGTGACTTTATCTGTAAGAATTTTTTATTATAATTTAGTTTGAATTAATTAATTTGGAATTATTGGGTATGAGTTAAGAACTCTTGGAAATAAATGGATGTCAAATGTACTTATATGACAGAAAAAATATGTTGAGATATACTTGGTTTGGAGTTCACTCAGTTTGAGGTAGGTGGTTTGGTTTAATCCACCTAATGGATTTATGAAAGGTTTTTGTTATGTGGTTGAGGTTATCTTTCATGGGAAAACAAGTTATAAATTTATAATGTGTTGTAGATAATATATAATTCTTAATTAATAAATGTTCCCAAAGTCTAAATTAATTAATGGAATCATTCCTAAAATCATTTTTCAATGTGTCAAGGGCCATGTTAGACCCCTGGGCACTAGCTTGATGTCTTTTTAAAATAATCAAAGCGTCGTCCATAATGTATGTCCTTGAATATAGAAACCTTCTTATGTGTGTTTTTTCCACATGAGTCTTAGAGACTATAAAAATTTTTGTTTATTTCAACCATGATTAATCTTAGGTGGGTTAATATATCGTGTTTGACCTTGATCACATGTGTAGCTATTATGAATCATGATGAAATTCCTTGATATTTTTATATGTATACTCTAGTTTCATTAATGGGATACATCTGATGGCATATCTTGATTTACCATTCTTGAGAGTGATCTCATGTTGGCGCAAGTGTATCCCATGAGACCCAAATATTATTTTTGAGTTGATAATTATCCTATTGTATCTTTTCATACTATGTTTGATTATGATCACATGTATTTATTATTACTATGAAAAAATCATTATGATATTCTATGTTCTTTTTATATGTATTATTTACCCTATCATGTGATAAATAATATTACCTTTTGAGGAACTATTCTTGTATTTGAAGATAGGTGGAATTTTGTTTCATGGTTATCCCTTAGAGCCGGAGTGTCCAAAATTTTTAGGATGAAAATTATGGACCATAGAATGAGTTAATCATATGACAGCCATGAGTCCAGAACTATGATAGTAGGATTTTGGGGTATGATGACCTTGTGGACAAAAATTATCATGTTTACTTCATTCATAAGTATTTTGGTGACATTATCACTTGATTCCTTGTGGATATTGAGTGAAATGATGTCTTAGTTCCTGGAGGAATCCAAGTACCATGTTTTCTCAATGTATACAACATAATGAGAGACATGTAATCTTGAATCCTTAATGATGATGAGTGATGTGATATCGAGATTCCTTAACGACCATCCTTATGACTGATTCATGATCACTTATGAAATTTTTTATGGTTATCCTTATGGAATGGATCCAAATTATTTATGTATGGGGTTTTTGGAATCTTGGTAAGAGAATGAATACTCAAAACATGGTTTTTATTTCTTTTTTTCACTTTATTATTATATATTATTCTTGTGAAATTATGTTTTCCTTGATTAATTTCTATTGATATTATCACATCCATGTATGTTAAATATTAACGGTTGGGTACTATACCACATCGTAGGTGTCCTATTTTTTCTAATCAAACATTTCTCAAGAGACCATGACACGCTGGTACCTGATAATCCATCACTTATTAGAGGTATATGTTGGGTATATGTCCAGGTTTAATTGTTGAACAAAATAAATTGCTCTGATTCTGGAGACTGGGATGTGGTGAGTCTTGGAGTTTAAGAACCTTCTTGTACTTATTTTATTTTCCTTTATCTATATATGTGATCATCCTAGTGGTAGATCTACTATTGTATCATTTTATAATATTGAGTCTATTGTTTCCCCATTCATTTATTCTTAATGAGATGTTGTTGGCATCAATGTACAATGATCTTTTATTGTTACTTATTTTTTGATTTATTTGTTTTATGCACTCAGATGGAGGGTATAGTCTCTCCATGTTGCACCTTGAGACCCTTGTTTCTAGTCAATAGACTTTGGTATATGGGTATGTTCAACAGAGTTCTTGTGGAAATCCATATCGGACCTCTTGATTTGGGTTGGATTTTCATTAAGTTGTATTAGAGGAAAGAGATTTGTTTTTTTTATTTTGGTGAGTTTACATACATGAGACATAAGAATTTATTAGATCTTATTGTTAAACTCAATCAGGAGCATCATTAATTAGATTTTTTGAGAGAAGTCTATATTTCTAGATCATTTGATCATTGTTCTTATTCAGAGCTATTATGGTGTTATATGATTTCATCTCATGTGATGAACATGGAATTTTTGTTTTGTGAGTTCACATGGATTTGAGTATTGTTTTTATAAACAAGAGGAATTGAAAGAATCATATTTTTTACATATTTTTTATAGGACATATATGATTCTAATGTTTGTTTGTACTAATGAATGAGGAAACAACTAATTAAGTGTCAATAACTTATATTTTGTTTATAATATGAGTTCTCAGTGGTATTATTTCAACTGAACTTATTTTAGTGTGCCTTGAAAATTTATGTTGGGTGTTAATTACCTTAGTAAGAACATTTTATGAGTAACCTATGAGTATATACAATTTATTAAGTTCTGACTTTATTCTGTGTGGATCTATCCATCTAGTAGCTAGTGTAATCCTATTCAACATAACCAGGAATCTTTTTCCTCAATGAGGTTAGTCTATGGGAAAATACATCATGGAGTGTCTTCGGTGATGTGCCTATATTATTTTCTATGATTTTTTACCCTATAGTGATACCTTGTTCAGGTTTTCGGTATGAACTTTTTGCCTAAAAAATTTCACTGTAGTTACTAGAATGTTAATTCCTCATACTGCTTTGAGGTAAGAGATTAAGTGTTTTCCTTATGAATGGATAGTCAAGTATAATACCTAAGGGGAGAATTTGGTCGATTGAAATTCCTTATACATGTGAGTAACCCTTGTAAGGATTTGTAGTAGGTCTTGCAAGTTGTCTTGCATCCCTGGATTATAGAGATCCTTGAGTACCGATACTCAAGATACAAGGTTGGGTTTCAAATAATGGGATGATTGTTACATCAAGGGAGGGATCAAGGTTTTCCAAGCATGTTGGTTTTTAATGAAAATCATGTTTGGTGATGAGGGATTATTATAGTTGGTCTAAACTATGAGGGTTAGATTGTGGAAGGATTCTCATAAGATTGAGATATCACTAATGAGATGGGAGGTTTGTGGTAAATCCTAGTAGCAAGGAAAGTACTTTTTTCAAATAGATCATTTAGAGTTCTCAGGTTTAGTAGAGTGTATGCCATTTAGTGTGTGGTAAACTAAAAAAGAGATTGAGTATAGTTCCTCTAGACCATGAGTCATGGAAAATCACTTTTCATATATTAAAATAGGACTTTCCATGCACAGTTGTGAAACCATTAATGCATGATAGTTTATGTGACGATGACATGGGAGGTAGGATGACTATTTTAAATGGGGTGGTGATAAACCACTAAGTATTTTCCTTGTTCATTGGATGAACATAGAGGAGTTGGTGACGAAAGGTTACTGATGAATTCAGTTCAGGTTCACCCTTGGATTTAGCCATTGGTGTATTTAGAATGAAACTCATAGAGATTGGAAGAAAGTGGTTAACACTTATAAAGTTTTCTTTTTATTGGATGATGGCCTTAGAAATGTGTTAGGGAAACCTTTTGCGGTCAACCAAAGTTATCATTGATGTAGATGTCATGGTTCAAACTAGTGGCTTATGTAAGGGGAAAAGATCTATCTTGATCGAGAATCATAACATATTCCTAGGATGCAGTAGTATTTCTTGCACATTGAGATGTATTTTCAGATTTAGTGAACTATGTTTTTGTCATTCCAAGAATGAATAGTTTGAGATGTTTTCAAGTAAATTGGTTGTACAGAGGACCATACCAATTCATTGTGTTTAGTGATGACTAGTCATTGAAAAGGTAGACTGATATAGGTGTTGCAAGGAAACAAATTAGGATACACCTATGGTAGGTAACATCAATCTTATACAGGTGATTTACCCTCTCATGAGAATGGTTCGGGTTCTATAAAATTATATCTATAAGATGAACATGGTGATTTTGGAGGGTAGATGTATGGTGGAACAAATATTATCTAGTTCTGTGTGAAATTCATGATGATTGATTCAGATTTAGAATAGGATGTATATTAGATGTGGGCTTAGGATCGGCATACAAAATCAATTTGTTATGAGAGGGAGACAAATTATAGGTTCATTGATGCATGATGGAGGGACTTTTTTCTAGTCAAAGCGATTGGTGAATCAACTGGGGAAGTTATTTAAAGTAGGTTCAAAAAAATATAGTATGTTGGATCGATTCAATGATTCATTTGAGGCTTAAGGCATTGTGATTGGTGGACTCAAGTAGTATCATTTTTTTAGTCCAGTTACCATTTCATGAAGATGATGGGAAATATAATGACTAGTGTTTCCATGTGAACCTAAATGTAGTGGATTAGATCCATATATATCTCATCATATTGGGTGAAAATTAGGTGTTAAGGATTTATTTGTGCTTTGGGAAAGGGTTTTTCATGTTCAGGATAATTTTTTTGATAGAGACACATTGGTTTGGATCTGAACAGGGAATGGTGTTTTCGTATCAACTCATAACTCGTGTTTTCATTGATCCAGCATGATGGAAATAAATTGAACCCATAATTTCATTGGACTACCATAATATTGTTTTATGTGGTGATTACTATGGTAGTGAGAACCATATTATTTTATGAGTAATTGGTGGGAGACACTATGGCTGTCGAGTTCAATGGATACAATGAGCATGTTGTCAATATTGAAGGACAGTGAGGTTTTGGACCAGCTTTTTTTCTCACCATTAGAGTTTCACAGTTGAATCAAGATGGGAATCCAAGAGTGAGTAGTTCATTGTGGTGGTGTTTTATAATTCAAGGATATAATGTATATAACATCATCTAAGTGGTGAATATAATAGATCAGAGGTGTGTTTCACATGCCACCACAACTTCTCAAGGATCAAAAGTGCTATAGTTGGGAGAATGTAATGGATTTGGTAAGTATGATCATGGATTTTTGAATAAACTCAAACTTTTATTCTATTAGATGACACATTTGTAGAATTGGATAATAAAATAATGTAAATCCAACTTGAACTCCTTAAATAGGGGTTTCGTATATTGAGGGTAATCTTATAGGGTGACTTGGTGCTCAAGTTTTAAGCGAAGGAGACCAGAAGTAGCATGGGTTTCTACAGTATCCATCAGCTTGATTGTGGGGAATGAAGTAGCCCATATGTATTGTAGGACTCATTTGTTTTCCTGTAAACCTGAATCGACACATCATTGTAGTGAGAAAAAATCCTACTACCCAATATGTCTCACCAAACATCCTAGGAGCCTACACGAGGTGTCCAGTGGGCCACCATCTAGCCAGTGGGGTATGTTAGGAATCGTTTAAGTTGGGTCCCTTTTGGTAATTTCACTACTAAATCCATCATTTTTTTATCATGTTTGTCTCAGTTTTTATGGATTCATTCATTCATGGAATCCACACCTCCTCCCTCAATGATTTTCCCTTCATTCGGTATGGATTTAGGAAAGATCCATTGTGAAACCATATGAGATTATTCTATCTTATTCAGTCTTGTCATCCTTCCTCCCCGTGTGTGATTATATCAGGATACCATTTGTTATAAAAGATCATATTTATAATTTTAATTAATTAAAACCCTTTTATGTATCAATTCTCCTTGGATTCTCATCCTCTAGAACATTTTGATTGTAGATTGATCATTGATTTGATCCAGATTAGAGAATTGGATTAAAATTAAATTGACCCATGTATAGAAGATGGATCTTTATATCTTCATGTATAGAGGATGTCCCATGATTATGAATGTGTTACATTTTTGGGTATTTCATTATAGGTATGTCCCTTGGTGATCTATTTTGTGGTTTTGGGTCAATTTGAGTCAAATTAACCATTATATCATGGAATTGATCTAGGGATTTTTATCCTCATAAACTAAGATTTATTTAGGAGTGGTAAAACTTGATGGTTTTAACTTTATCACCAATGTATGACCCTAAATTCAAATACCATCTTGTGGGAGTTTTTTCTACATGATACCAATATCATGTAAAGCTTTTTATTTTGATTTATTCCATGAGTAAGATTAGGTATCTTGATATACCATGTTTTATTTGATCACATGTGAATCTACTATAAATCATAATGACATTCCAAGCTCTATTTATATGTAAAATCTAGCTTGATTATGATCAAATTATGGGTATGTGTGTAGCCCATGAGTCCCATATATGATGTTTGATTCTATTATTATCCTAGAATACTATGTCATACTATGTTTCATGACTATAAAATGTATTTTTTGTTGCTAATAAATACTCATGATGATATATTATCCACTTCTTATACATATGATATTATATACATAGTAATATATCATATTTCATTTAGAGGTACTATTTTTGTATTCAAAGATAGGTGGACTGTTGTGGCATGTATATCCCTTAAAGAGGGAATGCTCAAAGCTTGAGATAATGATGGAAATAGACCTTAGTAGAGGTTAAGGGTATGATAGCTTCGATCCCAGACCCAAGACAACATGATTTTGAGGTATGGTTACCTTATGGATTTTGAGAAGAATATTGTCTCGATACCTAAGGATATTGAGTACATGTTTACTTTATTGTTTGTTAATTTCAAGTTATTTGTTTTCTCAATGACTAGTGGATTCTAAGTATCATTTTAACAGGATGTCTAGTGCATACTAAGGGACATTTTATCTCGTTGTCATGTATATTTTGAGTGATAAGTTATCCCAATTTATTGAGGACTAGCCTTGTGGCCTATTCTTGATCACTTTTTACTTCTTTTAATGTTATCCTTTCAACATAGAGATCAATCAGGTGCTTTCGTGGTTCTTGGCAGATGGGTAAGTGCACGAACACTTAGAACATTATTTTTATTGATTGTGTGTTACATTTTATTATATGTTATTATGGTAAAATTATTATTTTCATATTTACATTATAGTAATAATATCACATGCGTGTACACTACAAACATTGTGGGAGATTCCTCTAGGGTGAGGTATTCCACACTTAATATGTAAAGACCCGTAAATTTCAAGGAAATTTTTTTCTTAATTTTCTTTGGAATTTTACAAGAGCGCAGTTTCTGACGGCACCTGATTCCGAGGCCCGGTGTGCCCGGAATCATTTTCCGAAGTTTGGTTCGGGTACGTTCAGTGAACGGACGAGCGGGTTTTTCTAACATTTGAACCGGTGCTCGGAATTGAAATCTAAGGGCACCGATGAAATCGCAGCGCCGGTATTCTCTTAGAAACGCCTCTTCCGGAGTTGCGTTTGCTCGGGTGTGGTTTTTAAATTTCGGGCTTAAAGTTAAGAAATAAAATAATTTTGCGGCAACTTTATTTTATTTCACTTAAGCCACTTGGAAGCCACTTGAAGCCACTTATTGACGTCTTGAACTGAGTTGAACCGGATAGGATGCTATCCAGAAATATCCTACCCCCTTGGTAGGATATTTGTGAGGTGGGGCCCGCACGAGCCCCGCCGTTTCTTTCCGCTAAGAAACGCACACGTGAAAACCCGTCTTAATGAAAGTCAACCGACGCGTTTTCTAAATTCTTAACAGACCATTTAATTGGGCGGTTTATTTCGTGAATTAAATGGGTCGTTTCTTTCGTTGAATTAATTCAACGAATTGATGGATCGTCTCTTAACCAGTTTTTCAAATTCGTTGGCGTAATAATAAAATAAGACCAACGCTTAACCTCTGGTTATTTGCGCTTGAGAAGATTTGGGAGAACCCTCGCAACTTCTTCTCCCTCGCGAAGAACGCGAAGAACGCGAAAAACGCGAAGAACGCCGAACCCGGAAATCGACGACACCTTCGCCCGAGACGTTCTTCCGATCTCCGATCTCCGATCACCGACCATTCGAGGTGAGTGCTTTCGGATTTCCTCTCAAGTTCTTTTCTTTGGTTTTAAACGAAACACATATTTAAATATTAATAATTTAAATCTGTTGTTCTTGATTCGTTGAGCTCGCCGACTCAACGCCGGAATCCGCGACGACGCGACGCCTCCCCGCGACGACGCGACGATCGATCTCTTCCGCGACGGTCTCTTCCGCGAAGAACGCCCGCGCACGACGATCATCAAGGTAGGGATTCATTTGGAAAAATTTTCCCCTTTTTAATTTTCTTGTGAACGTTCTTGAAAATTAAAAAGCCGGTTTTCAATGAACAATTTTTATTTTAATTAAAATTGTTGGATCATGTGTTGATCGTTTTTCTCCCGGTTGTTTATCTCTAACGCGGAGGGTGCGGGCCGAACGAACACGGCCCGACGACCCTCCACCGTTCTTCATTTTGTGTGGATTTGACGGGCGACGACGGAACGTGCCGCAACAGATGTTTGACGATCCCGCAGTGAAGAACGAGTCCCGGGAGGAGCAATGGCGCAGACGGGAAGAGAATCGGACCACCGGAACGATCCCGGTGGCCCGCGGAACTCGCCGGCGCGGCGGCGCCGGCAGCCGGGAGCGGCGGCGCCCCGGCGCGCCGCCGGACAGGCCGCCGCGACTCAGCGCGGCGGCGGCGGCACCCGCGGACCCGCGGCAGCGCGGCCCCACGTGGGGGGCCGCAGCACCACCAGGCCGCGGGGGCGGTGCCCCGCGGCGCCTTGGCCATTCGGCAACTCGGCCGAACCGGGCCAGGCCGGTCCGACCGGGTCGGATCGGGTCGGGTTGACCCGGTTTGGGTCGACCCAGTTCGGCCGACTCCCGGGGGGGTCGGGCCGGGTCGGCCCGGGGCCGGACCCCCGTCTTCGGACGGTTTTCGTTCAAACGCTCATAACTTGAGCTACGGGCCTTCGAACGACGCGCCGTCAGCGGCAACGCGATCCTTGGATCGAGACGGTCGTTTCGGTATAATATACTCAAGGTGCACCTTCCTTTTCGGGAGCCTACGTAGTTAAAACTCCGTAGTTAAGCGTGCTTGGCCAAGAGCAGTGATCAGGATGGGTGACCTCCTGGGAAGTTTCCCAGGGTGGGTGTGAGACGGAAAGGCCAATAACTAACAGACCGGGCGTCTGATTGACGCATCGTCTGTTTCGTTGAATTCCTCTAAGTGAGACGGATCTTTTGGCATACTCCGCCCGAGGTTTGGACGCAGGTTGAGTACGGTCGGGTTGGTTTTGCCATAAAAACCAACCGGGCCCCTGGGACGAAAAAGCCAATAACTCTCAGACCGGGCGTCCGATTGACGCGCCGTCTGCGACGTTGAGTTCCTGTTGTCGATACGGAACTTTTGGATACATCAACTTCGGTATTTGTGTCAGTTGATGTATCATCCTCTCGGCTCGTGGAGCGGACCCTCCCGAACGAGCTTGCTGTGTGCGGGAACCCTAGGCTGGCTGCGACTGCTACTTCGACAGTGACGACCGTGCAGAGATCCTCAGTGAACTGCAGCGACGACCGTGCAGAGATCCTCCGTGGACTCCGACGAAGACCGTGCAGAGATCCTCAGTGGACTGCGGCGACGACTGTGCAGAGATCCTCAGTGGACTGCGACGACTACTGCACTCAGCGATCCTCCGTGGATCAGTGCTACAGGTCCTGTGTGGGCCCGATCCTGTGTGGGCCCGATCCTGCGTGGGTCCGATCCTGTGTGGGTCTGCGCTCAGCGGTTCTGTGTGAGCCAGCGCCTACAGTTCCTATGTGGGCCCGATCCTGTGTGGGTCATTGCGGGGGTTAGTTACCTATCAATCCTTCGTGGGTCCGGCGACTTAGATGGATCAGTGGTCATCTTTATCGTCATCCGAAGAAGTATACCTGTGTGAGCTGAATCTTGCGTTACTCTCCTTTGTGGATTGTGTTGAGCTATCCTGTGTGGATTTACTGTTTACTCTCCTTTGTGGATTGTGTTGAGCTATCCTGTGTGGATTTACTGTTTACTCTCCTTTGTGGATTGTGTTGAGCTATCCTGTGTGGGTGTATGTTTTGCTTTCCTGTGTGGACTGGGTTGTGCTTGGGCTCGGACGTTGGAGCCGAACGGGAATTGATGACTTAGGTATATGTATTGGAATATACCTAAGCCGTGTTAGATGTTACTTCGTGATTGTATCCTTCCTTTGTGGATTATCCTTTGTGGATTTCGGGAGACCTTCTGGGGTCTCGGGGTCCCTACTGAGTAGCTTATACTCACCCCTTCACGGGCTTTGCCCGCACTACGTTGTGTTGGTTGCAGACGACGAACAGCGCTGATCGTGGTGGATGCGTGTGGAGCAGGACGGTACCTGGAGGTGGACCACTGAGCGGGACGTACTCGGAGCGGTCAGGTGGACCCGAGGAGCAGTGGAGGCTATCTGTACCCACCCTTCAGGTGGGATTTCCAGAGGACAGCTCGACGCTACAGTTTTCCCTTTCAGTTGATGTTTTTCCTTTCAGTTGTACTTTACTGTTGGGCTTGTATTTCCGGCCCCTTTTACTTTCAGCACAGCTTGTACAGTTTTTACTTAGTGTTTACTTTTCCGCTTGCTTACTCTGTGGTGCTTGTTTACTTTTCAAAGGCAATGCCTTCCCTTTTTGTTGGGATTTACGCCTTGGTGCTAGTCGCCAGCCCCTGGCCTATGGAAGGCGGGCTTGGGGTAGTCACGGAACGGGCCCCGAGGGCGGGTCGTGACAAATTGGTATCAATAGTGTTTAGCGTATTGAGTGTGGTTATCAGTCCAGGGAGTCCAGTGTTGGTGCGGCGGCCGACGTATCCATACACCAGGACCCTGACTTCTGATTTCCGACTTAATGCACGAAAACATTGATTGCATGTGTGTTTCATGTTTTCTTCGTGATTACTTGTGTCAGCTCACCAGGTATACTGTTCTGACCGTGGCGCACTTGTTTCCTTTTCAGGATGGCACGACAACAGCAGCTAGCTAGGGTTCCTAGAGTAGAGCGCGACGACAGCCTGCCGAGCGACGAGGCCTCGGTACAGGGCCCGTTGACAGCAGAGGCACCGGCGGTACCTTTACCCGCCGAGCCCCCGATGCTTCCAGCACTGGCAGCTGACGACGCACGACGCCTTGGAGCTCTGCACAAGTTCCAGCGCCAGCGACCACCCAGGTTCCGTGGGGAGTCGGACCCCCAGTCAGCCGAGGACTGGCTGGAGGCGGTCGTCCGAGTTTTCAGGCTAGTGAGGACGCCAGCAGACCTCATGGTGATCCTCGCAGCGAGCTTACTGCACGCAGTAGCCGGACGCTGGTGGAGCCTGATGCTCCAGGTACACGATGAGGCCTCCCTCATCTGGACGGACTTCTAGAGCCTCTTCCGCTCAGAGTTCGTCCCGGCCACCCTCCGAGCGATGCGCATCCAGGAGCTTCTTCAGCTGCGGCAGGGTAGCTTGACGGTCGCTCAGTACGCGGCGAGGTTCACCGACCTTTCTCGGTACTCGACAGACATGGTACGGGACCCCTTCTTCCGGGCCTGGACCTTCGAGCAGGGTTTGAGACATGAGATCAGGGCATCGCTGATCTCCCTCAGTATCCCGACCCAGGAAGGAGTACTAGAGCGAGCCCTCCTGATCGAGAGCTTCTTGGCTGAGTCCACAGCGAGACCTACCGCAGGGCGGCAGATAGCGGAGTCTTCGGCAGCTGGTAGCCGGCGGATGACTCAGGGTTCCAGGCGGACCAGACGTTCCAGCAGGCGACCTCGGGACACTGGCTCAGCACTTCAGGGCACCTGGCCCGGAGCCAGCCTTCCGAGAGGCAGACAGTGCTATGAGTGCGGCGGGCAGGGGCACATGGCTCGTGACTGCCCGACCCGTCATACCGAGGGGCAGCAGACGGTGGAGGGGCCACCTAGGCAGAGGCAGAGGGTCGACCGTGGCGGTCCGCAGGGAGGAGGCGGACGAGGCAGAGGAGCTGGCCGAGCAGCAGGTGGTGGGCGACGCTTTGAGGCTCTGCCACCACCACCACCAGGAGGCCCGCCCCGACCACAGGGAGCTGGCGGGCAGAGACAGGCTCAGCTCCAGGCAGCGGAGGCCTACGACCACGGTGCACCAGAGATGATTCGAGGTACGATCTGTGTCTACTCCACCCTTGCTGCAGTTCTGATAGACACAGGAGCGAGTCACTCTTTCATAGCCACTGCCCTTGTTCGGAGCTCGGAGATTCCGACAGAGCCGTTGGCTCGATCCTTACGGCTAGAGACTCCTACGGGAGCAGACTCGACGATTACGCACTGGTGCCGGCAGTGTGAGCTTACTCTAGGAGGCGAGAGCTTCGGCTGGGATCTTCTTGTAGCAGCGTCGAGGCCTTACGACGTCATTTTGGGCATGGATTGGTTATCTACGGTCCATGCTCAGATTGACTGCTTTAGGCGCAAGGTGCGATGTGTGCGCACCGACGGGAGCAGGTTCACCTTCACCGGCGAGAAGGGAGCCTTAGCAGCATAGGATGGACTCACGCAGAGGAGAGTTCAGCCCATCACTCATCAGTTGGCTAGCCTCATCCTGGGAGCAGTTGACGTGCGGAGTCCCAGTTTCCCTGCAGTGGTGGATCAGTACGCGGACGTCTTTCCCGACGACGTTCCAGGACTACCTCCTCGCAGAGAGGTAGACTTTTATATTGACCTGTACCCCGGGACAGCCCCGATATCCACTCCAGCATATCGGATGGCCCCCGCTGAGCTTCGAGAGCTGCGAGTACAGTTGGAGGACTTGCAGGGCAAGGGGTTCATCCGACCCAGTGTTTCGCCCTGGGCTTCCCCGATTTTGTTCGCCAAGAAGGCGGACGGGAGCTTGCGACTGTGTGTCGATTATCGTCGCCTGAATCAGGTGACAGTGAGGAACAAGTATCCGCTACCCAGGATTGATGATCTCTTCGACCAGCTCAAGGGAGCACGGTGGTTCTCGAAGATAGACCTCAGGTCAGGCTATCATCAGCTTAGAGTTCGAGACGAGGATGTGCAGAAGACGGCCTTCAGGTGTCGGTATGGCCACTTCGAGTTCTTGGTTATGCCTTTCGGTGTGACCAACGCTCCAGCAGTGTTCATGAGCCTCATGAATAGGATCTTCCAGCCATACCTCGATCGTTTTGTCATGGTCCTCATCGACGACATTTTGGTGTACTCGACGACGGAGGAGGAGCACGCCTACCACTTGCGTGTTGTACTAGACACACTCTGAGAGCACCAGCTTTATGGCAAGCTCTCGAAGTGTCAGTTCTGGTTACGTGAGGTCCACTTCTTAGGGCACTTCATTTTTGAGGCGGGAGTTGCAGTGGATCCCGCGAAGATCGAGGCAGTGCTAGCTTGGGAGCCACCCAAGGGCGTGACAGAGGTGCGGAGTTTCTTGGGCCTAGCCGGATACTATCGGATATTTGTGCCGGACTTCTCCAGAGTTGCGGCCCCACTCTCAGCATTGATGAAGAAGGGGAAACCCTTCGTGTGGTCAGCCAGATGTCAGCAGAGCTTCCAGGTGCTGAGGCAGAGGTTGACCAGCTCACCTATCTTGAGGTTGCCTGAGGAGAGAGTTGGATACGTAGTCTACTGCGATGCATCAGGGACCGGACTTGGGTGTGTCCTGATGTAGGAGCGGGCCGTGATTGCCTACGGATCACGCCAGTTGAGGCCTCATGAGCAGAACTACGCTACCCATGACTTGGATTTGGCAGCAGTGGTCTTCGACCTGAAGACATGGCGACACTATCTGATGGGCGAGCGATTCACAGTCTTTTCTGACCACCAGAGTCTCAGGTACATCTTCTCTCAGAAGGGCCTGAACCTGAGACAGCGGCGATGGCTCGAGTTCCTCTAGGACTATGACTTTGAGATAGTCTATACTCCTGGGAAGGGGAACGTGGTGGCTGATGCCCTCAGCAGGAGGACGGGCATCCAGCTACTTGAGGAGGCGACAGAGCAGCTAGCCGCTTTGCAGATATCCTTCGTGGATAGAGACGGAGCAGCCTTCCTTCAGTCTCTCACAGTCTCTCCTCCACTTCTTCAGCGGGTCAGAGAGGCACAGCATGGGGATGTTGACTGTGAGACGCGACGTGCACAGATATCCTCGGGACAGGCACCTGATGGTTTCTCCCTTGGAGCAGAGCACGATGTCCTTTTCAGAGGACGTACCTTGGTACCAGTCGCCTTACGAGAGGAGGTGCTGAGATAGTTTCACACTTCTCCCTTGGCGGTACATCCTGGAGTGGCGAAGATGTACCAGGATCTCAGGCGACAGCACTGGTGGCCGGGCATGAAGAAGGCTGTAGCAGAGTTCGTTTCACGGTGCCTCACCTGCCAGCAGGTGAAGGCAGAGCATCAGGTACCAGCAGGCTTGGTACAGCCCTTGGAGGTCCCAGAGTGGAAGTGGGACGGGATATCTATGGACTTTGTGACTGGACTTCCACGCACTTCCAAAGGTCACGATTCCATTTGGGTGATTGTTGATCGACTCACCAAGTCGGCACACTTCTTACCCATCCGAGAGCAGGGCACAGTGGAGAGCTTGGGGAGTCTCTACGTTCAGGAGATTGTACGACTTCACGGTGTGCCATCGACCATCGTCTCCGATCGGGACGCTCGTTTTACTTCCCGGCTTTGGAAGGGGTTGCAGGAGGCGTTCGGGACGCGATTACGTCTGAGCACCGCCTTTCACCCTCAGACGGATGGTCAGACGGAGAGGACCATTCAGACTCTCGAGGACATGCTCCGTGCATGTGTCCTCGACTTTGGTCGCAGCTAGGAGGACCACCTACCCTTGGTAGAGTTCGCGTACAACAACAGCTACCAATCCACCATCGGGATGGCACCCTACGAGGCGTTGTACGGCAGGCCTTGCAGATCTCCTTTGTGTTGGACAGACCCTGGAGAGTCAGCACTTGTGGGACCAGAGATGGTTTGGGCCACGACAGAGAAGGTCCAGCTCATCCAGGAGCGGATGAGGACAGCACAGAGCCGGCAGAAGTCATATGCTGACAGGAGGCGGAGGCCACTAGAGTTCGAGGATGGTGACCACGTCTTCTTGCGGGTCTCACCTCGACGTGGTTTGAGGAGATTTGGCCGAGGCGGCAAGTTGTCTCCACGCTTCATCGGGCCTTTTCAGGTCCTCAGCAGGTTTGGCGAGGTGGCTTATCGCCTGGCTCTGCCACCTCAGTTGCACCGGGTGCATGACGTCTTCCATGTATCCCAGCTGAGGAGATACGTGCACGACCCGACACACATCATTGACTATGGGGAGATAGACGTGGATGATGGGGAGACTTTTGCGGAGGTCCCAGTGGAGATAGAGGATCGACAGGAGCGGGTCCTACGTGGGAAATCGATTCATCTTGTGCGCATCAGATGGCAGCACGGGAACCTCCAGGAGAGCACTTGGGAGCGGGAGGCTCAGATGCGTGCTCAGTACCCACATTTGTTTCCCTAGTTTATCATGTATCTTTACGGGGACGTAAAGTCCTGAGGTGTGAGTAATGTAAAGACCCGTAAATTTCAAGGAAATTTTTTTCTTAATTTTCTTTGGAATTTTACAAGAGCGTAGTTTCTGACGGCACCTAATTCCGAGGCCCGGTGTGCCTGGAATCATTTTCCGAAGTTTGGTTCGGGTACGTTCAGTGAACGGACGAGTGGGTTTTTCTAACATTTGAACCGGTGCTCGGAATCGAATTCTGAGGGCACCGATGAAATCGCAGCGCCGATATTCGCTTAGAAACACCTCTTCCGGAGTTTCGTTTGCTCGGGTGTGGTTTTTAAATTTCGGGCTTAAAGTTAAGAAATAAAATAATTTTGCGGCAACTTTATTTTATTTCACTTAAGCCACTTGGAAGCCACTTGAAGCCACTTATTGACGGCTTGAACTGAGTTGAACCGGATAGGATGCTATCCAGAAATATCCTACCCCCTTGGTAGGATATTTGTGAGGTGGGGCCCGCACGAGCCCCGTCGTTTCTTTCCGCTAAGAAACGCACCCGTGAAAACCCGTCTTAATGAAAGTCAATCGACGCGTTTTCTAAATTCTTAACAGACCATTTAATTGGGCGGTTTATTTCGTGAATTAAATGGGTCGTTTCTTTCGTTGAATTAATTCAACCAATTGATGGATCGTTTCTTAACCAGTTTTTCAAATTCGTTGGCGTAATAATAAAATAAGACCAACGC
Organism: Viscum album; assembly: GCA_963277665.1. NCBI lineage: Eukaryota > Viridiplantae > Streptophyta > Magnoliopsida > Santalales > Viscaceae > Viscum > Viscum album. The sequence goes on from OY728139.1 coordinate 702,167,596, forward strand.
TTAACCTCTGGTTATTTGCGCTTGAGAAGATTTGGGAGAACCCTCGCAACTTCTTCTCCCTCGCGAAGAACGCGAAGAACGCGAAGAACGCGAAGAACGCCGAACCCGGAAATCGACGACGCCTTCGCCCGAGACGTTCTTCCGATCTCCGATCTCCGATCACCGACCATTCGAGGTGAGTGCTTTCGGATTTCCTCTCAAGTTCTTTTCTTTGGTTTTAAACGAAACACAGATTTAAATATTAATAATTTAAATCTGTTGTTCTTGATTCGTTGAGCTCGCCGACTCAACGCCGGAATCCGCGACGACGCGACGCCTCCCCGCGACGACGCGACGATCGATCTCTTCCGCGACGGTCTCTTCCGCGAAGAACGCCCGTGCACGACGATCATCAAGGTAGGGATTCATTTGGAAAATTTTTCCCCTTTTTAATTTTCTCGTGAACGTTCTTGAAAATTAAAAAGACGGTTTTCAATGAACAATTTTTATTTTAATTAAAATTGTTGGATCATGTGTTGATCGTTTTTCTCCCGGTTGTTTATCTCTAACGCGGAGGGTGCGGGCCGAACGAACACGGCCCGACGACCCTCCGCCATTCTTCATTTTGTGTGGATTTGACGGGCGACGACGGAACGTGCCGCAACAGATGTTTGACGATCCCGCAGTGAAGAAAGAGTCCCGGGAGGAGTAATGGCGCAGACGGGAAGAGAATCGGACCACCGGAACGATCCCGGTGGCCCGCAGAACTCGCCGGCGGTGCGGGTCGCCGGCGCGGCGGCGCCGGCAGCCGGGAGCGGCGGCGCCCCGGCGCGCCGCCGGACAGGCCGCCGCGACTCAGCGCGGCGGCGGCGGCACCCGCGGACCCGCGGCAGCGCGACCCCACGTGGGGGGCCGCGGCACCACCAGGCCGCGGGGGCGGTGCCCCGCGGCGCCTTGGCCATTCGGCAACTCGGCCGAACCGGGCCAGGCCGGTCCGACCGGTCGGGCCGCGCCCTGGCCGGACCGGACCGGGTCGGATCGGGTCGGGTTGACCCGGTTCGGGTTGACCCAGTTCGGCCGACTCCCGGGGGGTTCGGGCCGGGTCGGCCCGGGGCCGGACCCCCGTCTTCGGACGGTTTTCGTTCAAACGCTCATAACTTGAGCTACGGGCCTCCGAACGATGCGCCGTCAGCGGCAACGCGATCCTTGGATCGAGACGGTCGTTTCGGTATAATATACTCAAGGTGCACCTTCCTTTTCGGGAGCCTACGTAGTTAAAACTCCGTAGTTAAGCGTGCTTGGCCAAGAGCAGTGATCAGGAAGGGTGACCTCCTGGGAAGTTTCCCAGGGTGGGTGTGAGACGGAAAGGCCAATAACTAACAGATCGGGCGTCCGATTGACGCGTCGTCTATTTCGTTGAATTCCTCTAAGTGAGGCGGATCTTTTGGAATACTCCGCCCAAGGTTTGGACGCAGGTGGAGTACGTTCGGGTTGGTTTTGCCATAAAAACCAACCGGGCCCCTGGGACGAAAAAGCCAATAACTCTCAGACCGGGCGTCCGATTGACGCGCCGTCTGCGACGTTGAGTTCCTGTTGTCGATACGGAACTTTTGGATACATCAACTTCGGTCTTTGTGTCAGTTGATGTATCATCCTCTCGGCTCGTGGAGCGGACCCTCCCGAACGAGCTTGCTGTGTGCGGGAACCCTAGGCTGGCTGCGACTGCTACTTCGACAGCGACGACCGTGCAGAGATCCTCAGTGGACTGCAGCGACGACCGTGCAGAGATCCTCTGTGGACTCCGACGAAGACCGTGCAGAGATCCTCAGTGGACTGCGGCGACGACTGTGCAGAGATCCTCAGTGGACTGCGACGGCTACTGCACTCAGAGATCCTCCGTGGATCAGTGCTACAGGTCCTGTGTGGGCCCGATCCTGTGTGGGCCCGATCCTGCGTGGGTCCGATCCTGTGTGGGTCTGCGCTCAGCGGTTCTGTGTGAGCCAGCGCCTACAGTTCCTATGTGGGCCCGATCTTGTGTGGGTCATTGCGGGGGTTAGTTACCTATCAATCCTTCGTGGGTCCGACGACTTAGATGGATCGGTGATCATCTTTATCGTCATCCGAAGAAGTATACCTGTGTGAGCTGAATCTTGCGTTACTCTCCTTTGTGGATTGTGTTGAGCTATCCTGTGTGGATTTACTGTTTACTCTCCTTTGTGGATTGTGTTGAGCTATCCTGTGTGGATTTACTGTTTACTCTCCTTTGTGGATTGTGTTGAGCTATCCTGTGTGGGTGTAAGTTTTGCTTTCCTGTGTGGACTGGGTTGTGCTTGGGCTCGGACGTTGGAGCCGAACGGGAATTGATGACTTAGGTATATGTATGGGCATATACCTAAGCCGTGTTAGATGTTACTTCGTGATTGTATCCTTCCTTTGTGGATTATCCTTTGTGGATTTCGGGAGACCTTCGGGGGTCTCGGGGTCCCTACTGAGTAGCTTATACTCACCCCTGCACGGGCTTTGCCCGCACTACGTTGTGTTGGTTGCAGACGACGAACAGCGCTGATCGTGGTGGAGGCGTGTGGAGCAGGACGGTACCTGGAGGTGGACCACTGAGCGGGACGTACTTGGAGCGGTCAGGTGGACCCGAGGAGTAGTGGAGGCTATCTGTACCCACCCTTCAGGTGGGATTTCCAGAGGACGGCTCGACGCTACAGTTTTCCCTTTCAGTTGCTGTTTTTCCTTTCAGTTGTACTTTACTGTTGGGCTTGTATTTTCGGCCCCTTTTACTTTCAGCACAGCTTGTACAGTTTTTACTTAGTGTTTACTTTTCCGCTTGCTTACTCTGTGGTGCTTGTTTACTTTTCAAAGGCAATGCCTTCCCTTTTTGTTGGGATTTACGCCTTGGTGCTAGTCGCCAGCCCCTGGCCTATGGAAGGCGGGCTTGGGGTAGTCACGGAACGGGCCCCGAGGGCGGGTCGTGACATAATAGACCAATATCTTCTTGGGTATTTTTGATTCACAAAATATTAAACAGAACTATAAAAATTTATTTTTAGTTTATAGCATAAAAACTAACAAAAAAATTATAACATGTTCAAATTATAATCTAAAAGTGAACAATTTCACAAAGTGGAAGTCCAAGTATTAGAAAAAACTCAAATGATTACAACTATAAACAACAACACCGGACAATAATAATTACATGAATTCATGATGTTAAATGTATTTATATTTATAATAGACATTATTCTATGCATGATGATTCATCCAAAAAGAATATAAAAAAATGGTAATTAAAATCCAAATATTCATATATAAAATTATAGAATTGGTATACAAGTTTAAAATATAATGAACCTAAAAGCAGCAAGTAAGAATGACAAGACAACAGCTTGCAATGAAAACCCACCACAATAGGGGTCCCAAGAGCTTATATTTGAACAAATGAATTCATGTACTGAGACAAATATACAATGAGCTAGAATATTTATATATATTCAAGAATAAAGTGACCTTTCACATATTTATAGGTTGAACAAATAAGTAAAATGGAAAGAACTAAAAAATGGACACAAGTAATTATGTTCTTTGGACAATTGTCCTATATGAAAGGGGGAGAATCATTGGATTGGTTTTGATGTGAAGATGAATAAACTATAGGAAGTGATGAGAAAAACTATACAAAAAAATAATTACAAAACAAATATGATAAATTAACATGTGCTGAACAAAAGACCCCAAAAAATCAATAGGTAAAATAGGAAAAAGCACCAAACCCCCCTTACCAAGGTTTGGTAAAAAAAATTCAATTAGGTCAGGTTGATGAAGTATTTATAATCACTCATGTGATGTTATCAAAGGCTAAATTCATCAAATCATAAAAAATCAGGTCCAAATACACTATCCAAGCCTGTTAATATCTAGGATTACATGCCATGAACTACCAAGTAGGACACACCAAGTTTGGGGTCTATTGAAGAACTCCATCAAGCCATCATTCAAATTATGATCCAATAATCCATGAACTAGGGGACACCATAGATCACCATTCAATCTACTCTCTCTCTATCTTAGTACCTCCAATGATCTCTCCATGATTTGCTTTCTCTAGAAAAAAAGAGGGAAGATATATCCTAGAGAAAAAATGATTTTTCGAAATGCCACAACATACTGAGAGTAAATGAAAGGATGTGAAAAAACAACCCTAACATCCCGAAATCAGAATAAATAGAACAAAATCCACATAAAGGACATTTAAAACCATTGAATAAAGGTAAAAATGTTAGATTTTTATTACATAAGGGTAAAAAAGTAAGGGTATAATTAAAACACTATGATCTAAGGGTATCAACCGGATGCTACATAAGGTCCAGCCTGATGTGGAATATGGTTCATCATCCCACTACATAAGGGTATAAATGACTACTTAAGGGTCAAACGGGTACTATGTTAGGGTAACTAGATCGCCGCATAAAGTTAGTGCATGTTGTGTAAGTGTCACACCTATGTTGCGTAAGGATCATCACCACTTGCATAAGGGTTATAAAACCTCACATAAAGGTAAAACCCACTTTATGACGTTACATATATAAAAATATGGGCTATGTAAGGGTATACCCCATCTTGAGTAAGGGTATATTGATCAACACAAGAGCTATGTAAGGGTACCCAGGTAATTACATAAGTGTAAAGAGAGAAATACAATTCCCATGTAAGGGTAACCAGGGACTTAAATAAGGGTAGAGGAAAATATAGAAATCACACCTAAGGGTACTCAAAACCACTTGTAAGGGAAAATAAAAGGACTAATGAATTACATAGGGGTCAAGGGAAACCCACATAAGGGTAATAACACAGATCCAAATCATACATAATTGTCAATTCCAAGACTAGTGGAGGGAGAAAATAAAAAATGAATATTAAAACTATATTTAATTTAAAATAAAAGAAAATGGGAAACCAAAGCCACAAATCTACACCTAAGAAATTAAATAAAGAAATGAATTTAATATACAACATCATAACACTCTTAGCCTTTAAATTAAAACCCAAAAAAACAAGATTATTCTTCACCACTTAAACTATTATCAACTCAGGCATATCATCCTAAACTAGAAACACCTATAGGGTACAATATTTATGTGACCTTATTCATACTATCGGTCTAATTTCCCCTAACATGCTTCAATATAACACATGATGCCAAAATTCAATGATATTCTAATGATTCTAAACATGATCGGAATTTATTCAAATCCAAACAACATGAATGATAAAATTGATACCTGCACTTAACTATGTCTCCCTATGAGATGCTACAAATGAGGATGTCGCGGCCAAAAAATCACATACAAATAGAGGTCCCAATAATAGATAACTAGTTTCTGTAGAACACTAAAAAATAAATCATTATCATCCTCAAAAAAACATGTATAAAATAAAACATCTTAAAAATTCACAAATAATCACCATGTAAATTAGAGCAGTCATGCAAATAGCTATGTGGAATGCAACATAGAGAGTTGATGCATAGAAAAATAATAAACTGAAAGTTTCTCTAACTAAAAAAATAAAAACCTAAGAACTAAACATCCAAAGGGGGATCTAGAATCTCTAAAAAAATAAAATACAAACTAAAAAATTAAAAATGATTTATCCTTAGATAAAGGAAAATTGTAAGATTGCGTGCATGCAGTCCCAACATTCTATGATAGATCTAAAACATGAGAACAATGGCGGGGAGCTAGCTAATGGCCTAGAGGAAAATAATCCACTAAAAGTGCACACAAATACTAGTATAGTTTTTCTAATATCACATGGTTTATAACATTACGAAACCAAAAAATACACGAAAAGGGTCAAATAGAAAAATCCAAGAAGTTTAGTGGCCATCCAAGCAACAAACAACAACACTACACCCAAAAACAACCAAGACTAAACAATGAACTCTCTATAGTTCCATACTTAGTTCCAAAATTACTAAAGGATTCATAGGAACACAATGGATCTTACATAATCTCAACACCTAGAAAAACAAAAAACACTTGATATATAACGACCCAAAGTTTCATTAATGGAAATCCCTCTTGATCTAATTAAATGGATTTTTATATTTATATAAAATGTCAACTTCTTTGGTTTTATGTTAATAATTTTGACCGTTGCTAATATAGTCGTTGAACAGTGATCACATGATTAGTATAAATATAGGGCTTTAACAAATCCAATTTACTCAGACAAAAGAAGTTATGGCCTCATCCAGTAGGATTACTCCATACGAAGCCCATTTGTCGGATCTCAGAAAAGATGTGGCATCCTTGGGCATCGCTCTTGACCATTCCCAAGCTGAGATTCATCATGTCATGCTCGAATAGGACCATCTACGGGAGAAGTGGAATTTGATAGAAATTACCACTCGAGCGATGTTATCTTAGCCACCCCAAGAGTTTTTCACCATCGCACGCATTACCCTTAGGTCTTATGCGGCTCTTTTAAGGGGTTATGTAAAAAATAAATAGTAATATGTTAATATACATTATTTTTTGTATATAATAATGAATATACTTTCTTGTCATTATTGATACTTTGTAAATAGTTTTTAAAGTACAAATAATATTTTTAGTTATTATTTAATTAATAATTATACATTATTAAATTAAGGGATTTTTTAATTAAATAATATTTAAATAAAATATTATTATTATTATTAAATTAAATTTTATTAAATATAAATGATCATATAATTTTATGAATGCAATTGTAATTTTTATTATGGTTTGAAAGCCATTTCTGTCTAAACATGTGAATTTTCGATAAATGTCTGTTTTTATTTTAAAAGTGAAAATTAACATATTTAAAAAATTATTTAGATAAAATAAATGTTATTTCTATAATCAGGACGTCGAAATTATCCAACATTTAATTTTTCATAATTTTCTGTGATAGTCAAATTTTTGGGTAAAAATTAAATATCGTTTAAATATATAATGTTTTTTATGACATCATAACGACCCAATAGTGATGTAATAAAATACTATAATCTTTATTTTCGGAAAATATATTTTTTCCCATTAAAATAATGTGATTTTGGGTTTGTTTGACTTACTTTTCAAAGTATTAATGGACCCCTCAAGACTTATTAAACACATTGTCTTTTTAAATTAATGTCCATGGGAGTATGACTCACCTCCACATAATCAACCAAATTATTTTAAAAAGTTCGGACTTTGGAATTATAAAATATTGTTTTCCACTTCCCTTTTCCAAAAACCATGGGAAAAACCATGTGATAGTTTGTGGTTTGGATTAATTTAATGTAAGGGGACCCGAACCTAAATAATAAATAATTCCCTCACCTTTCCTATATAAACCCACCAAAGCTCCCACTTCCTCCTCACTAAAATCCTTTGGAGTTTGTCCAACCTCTGCCATACTCTCTCTAGAATTCTCCCAAGGTGCCCCAAGCTCCCAAGAAGCCTCTCAAAAGCCTCTCTCTAGCCTTTGGAAGCACACTTCCAAGTAAGGGTTTTTTCTTCCTTTTTCATTTTTGTCCAATTTTCTTTAAGTTGTTTTTCCCTTTTAATTTAAATTATGAATGTTGGGGTATGGTTTCGTACCTACATCATACTTCCCTCTTTATTTTAAAATGATGTGATACCTTTTTCTATCTCATTAAATGCCTCCCATGTACACCCGTTACTATGCCGAAATTCCGAAAGGAACTTCTCTCTACTCTTTTACATTCAAGCAATACTTTTGTATCATGAATCTATATTCCATTACAATTTTTGGTACATGTATCTATATGAACTACTTACTATCCATTATATGTAGATATCATGAGTAACCCCTTTCTCTCTCAACAACCATTTTTTATGAATTCTTATGTCACGCCGTTACGCTGCCGAAATCGCACCGATTTTCTAAGCCAATACCATTGTGCAGTGAATACCATGCCCATTTCTCCATCAAGGGTATTCACCTTTATGCACATTTAATTATTGATTATAATGTTTCACGTATGAATTCCACATTCTTTTATCATGGAATATATAATGACCCATACTTTACATACATTGTTATGACTTCAGAATTGAAGCACACTTATTACAACATATAACAAAACCAGGAAAGGACTGTATAGGTATAGAGTCTTTAGAAACTGGGAAACATAAAAAACTGGTTCATAAAGCATCTACTTTGTCTCCCATTTATTTCATCATATCCAGAGTCCCTTTTTGGCATATCCTACTTAATAACCTTCTTCCTGAACTGGGGAAAGAAAATGTACAAAAGGGTGAGCTCAAATGCTCTGTAAGGGTAAACAAAAGAAATATCAATCACATCATATTCATAAGAACGTAACATTTTGGAAATCTTACCCTGCAAAAGAGATCATAATTTCATAATATGGGACAAATCATGGTAGTGAAATGTAATCACAATAATCATAACTTAAAACATGAAGCTTTGTGTCATACACACATAATCATAGAGAATCATTTCTTATTAGTCAAGACTCATTTCCAAGACTGTCTTAGTGGACAAAGTCCATTTCTGAACCGAGTTCATTCCTCATTTCAGTCCTGTTTCACTGAACCGGTTTAACCTGCCGTTCCAGCCATGTCTATCTCATGAGATATAAAATCTTTACCCAATGCATTGGAGGGAGATATAGGTCCCACCCATCTCATAATGATACCATTCTTATGTGTGCCACAAAATCATAAACCATACATCATAGCATAACCCATGTAATAAAAATGGGAATCTTAAACATTGTGACATCATAAAACAATTCATATAAGATAAAGGAATTCATAGAAATAATTCCATCACAACATAATCAAATCAATGTAATAATAGGGATAGAAACATAACCCTTTATTATCTTAGATTGAAAATAATTTTGATAAAACACTTGAACTCCATTCTTGAGGAAAATATCCTTTCTACTTCAAAAACACTTTTCCTTTCTTAACATGTCATACAATTCTAAACTAAAAGAATTTGATTAAAAATAAACTTGAAAACTTGTAAAGGAACCTTCTTGGAAATAATTTTTTAAAAATCCTTTCATGCCGTATAAGTTTAAAAAAACATTCTTCTCATACTTTTGTCAGAAAAGTCAAAAAGTACCTCGTACGAAAAACGACAAAAGATTCCTTTCATATATTTTACTAAAAACTCACCGAAGGTTAAAATTGTATTTAAACAATTTTAGGTGGATGGAATAAATATTACATATTTAGGAAACATGGATGTGGATGATAAAATACACCCTAGTAAATTTCAAAGTATAAACAATCTCGGATAAAAATGAGAATGTGATATTTCCCTTACCTTAGGTCCAATTTGCTTCGTAAGTGTCTGAACCTCCTGTATAATGATTTAAATAATGTTATTGACTTATTCCAGAATCATACTTATTTTTATGATATCATATATGGTCATATTCTTAGCTTCTTATTAGTAATATTTCATTACTACTTGTTATTCGGGTGTTTATTACTTTTTGTTCTTATGCGTGTTTTGTCGAATAAATTCTTATTTTTCTTTTTAGGTTATAGATACCTCATTTCCAGATTGGTATTAGTGTAATATATATCATATTCATTCATTCAATTCATTTATATAATCATTATGCAGTGAAGATCATGTAGAACGAGTCGCATCACATCGTGGAGACGGTATTCCGTACGTACGCACGAGCGATGATATCATTCCTATGATCGTGGAATTGTATTGGAGTGTATGTATACTATTTCAGAATCAATATCACTTCACAATAATCATATATATTCATTATTTACACCATTATACCCATCCAAGTAATGTGGTGGTGGAAAATAGATTACACCACGGCGTGGAGATGGTATTTTGTACGTACGCACGCGCGGTGAATTCATTTTTCATAGGATGGATAGATGGTTAAATAGGGTTGTTTCATACTTATAATAACATATCAGTATATGAGTGATAATGATGTTATTACTTCATAATGAAACAACTAAATAAGAAGAATTGGAAGAAGAAATAAAGATGAAAGAATCGGTAATGGACATTACCTCTTCTTTGAAGTGATTCTTTGAGACCTCATTTTAGGGCACTAAAATTGGTCTTTGAATATGACCAGGAACTCTAGGATGTCTCTAGGGAAGTGGAGAGGAGAAAGTGGCAGGGTTTGTCCAAGCTTGAAGGCTCAAAGTTGTGTGAGGAAGAGGAGGAGGAGGTGCCCTTTTATAAGGGAGGAGAGGGGCTCCTTTGGAAAAACTAAAAATATTATTTTATTATAAAGCCAAATTCGGTTTTAAATAGCTCCAAATTGATTTATTTAGAAGCTAAGGTTGGGATGGGTCTAAATCCTCTCATACAATATAATTTAGACAAGTTTATGTTCCTATTTTAACCTTATAATTTAGATTTAACATTAAGTTAAATAATTTTACTTTTACCGTGTCTTCTTGTGTTCTTATACTATAAGGTTAATAAACTTACTATAACAAGCCAAACGAACCCCAAGTTGTTTATTATTCATATATATAATCTTATCTAAGTCATTTGGAAGAACCTTAGATTTTTAGGAATAAAATAACAATTAATAATATAATATTTGTTTTAAAAAAGTATTTTATGTCAATTTTGACACTATTTAGTAATTCATTTTTTTGAAACTCATAACAGAATGATTAGTTCGAAAATATTTAATTAAATCAATAATAATATGTCATATTAACCTATAAAATTAGTGTAATTCATAAAATGTCTCAAATTATATTTATTTGGGTATTTATAACATCAATTATGTCAATATTTCATTAATAAGATAATTACTGCATCATCTTTGTGTCATAAATAAATTAAATTATTTAAAGTCTAAAAATTACAAATAAAATAACATTATGTAGGAAATATTTTTATCTTTCTAATGAATATTTATAGTTGAATTTATCTTATGTATAACTGTATATTAAAATTTATTTTTATATTAAACTTTGATTTTAACTATTTTAACACTTCTTTAAATAAATTAATAATAAATGTCCTAATCTAATCCAAGTGGGCCTAAATGGTCATATGTTATTCCTAAGGTTGTTTTTGGTCGAATTACACTTATCCAATGGAATTAGTACATGTGTTAGGGTAATAATAATATCATTTTTACCCTTAATTACCCTATTTACTTTTAACTGTGGTAAATAAAAGTAAAAAGTTACTATTCACCAAAAATTATTTTCAACTCATTGAACCACATTTTACTTACTGATATCAACCGCGTCTCTTGGATTTTTGAGATTCCACTCACAGAAGCGGTAAAATTATGTTTTATGAAAAATTTAGTTTTTTTAACTACCACTTAGTTGTTTCACTATTCATCAAAAATTGAAAGTTTTTAGAAAAATACCAAAATTTCACACTAGGCTAATTTCGATATTCCGAATCAAAAAATGAAGTCAATTTTGAAAAATAAAATTTAAAAATTTTCAAAAAGTGGGTTTTACTATTCATAACTGCTAGTTTTAATAATATTTTAATAGCATGTCGTTGTTTAGTAAACTCGGTATTGCGTACGACACAAGCTATCGAGTAAGGTCGTGATTTCATGTAAAGAAAGCCAAGAAAGTGATGTGTGTAGTGAAAGATTCATTTGATGATTTATATAACATAAAAACAAAATATTTCTCATAAAAGTCTTGGGTGTTACATTCTACCCCCCTTAAAATGAATTTCACCCTCGAAATTCGTCACTTTTAACAAACAGATGAGGATAATTCTCCCCCATCATATCCCCATGCTCCCATGTAGCTTCTTCTGATTGGAGGTTCCTCCATAAAACTTTCACCAATCGAGTGGTCTTGTTTCGTAGGACTTTTTCGCTACAATCCAGAATCTCTATCGGTCGTTCTTCATAAGAAAGATCTTGCTCCAGTGGTACAACTTCTGAGCTGAGTACATGTGAAGGATCAAGTATGTACTTTCTCAGGAGAGATACATGGAACACATCGTGGACTTGAGAGAGATTCGGTGGAAGCGTCAATCGGTAAGCTACCTTCCCAACACGATCCAGTATTCCTAAAGGACCGATATATCTAGGGCTCAACTTCCCCTTCTTTCCAAATCTCACGACCCTCTTCCAAGGAGATATTCGTAAGAACACTTTATCACCCACTTCAATCTCTAGGTCTTTTCTTCGGTTTTCGGCATAACTTTTCTGTCGAATCTAAGCTGCTCTTATGTGTTGTTGAATAGATCGGACCTTTTCTTCCATTTCATCAATGAGATCAGGTCCTAATAGCTTTCTTTCCCCAACTTTATCCCAGCAAGTTGGAGTCCTACATTTCTTTCCATAGAGAGCTTCATAAGTAGCCATCTGAATACTGGAGTGAAAGCTATTATTATAAGAAATTTCCACCAAAGGTATGTGTTGATCCCAACCACCTTTGAAATCCATAGAGCAAGATCTCAACATATCTTCTAGAGTTTGAATTGTTCTCTCAGACTGACCGTCTGTCTGAGGATGATAAGCAGTGCTGAAACTCAACTCTGTATCCAGAGTATGGTGAAGACTTCGCCAGAACATTGAGGTAAACCTCGGATCCCGATCAGATATAATAGAAAGTGGTACTCCATGAAATCTTACCACTTCCTTCATATATATCCTAGCAAGCTGATCCAGAGATAAATCCTCTCTAATAGAAATGAAGTGTGCAGACTTTGTAAGAGGATCAACTATGACCCATATAGCATTATTGCCTTTGGATGTTTTAGGAAGTCCTATGACAAAGTCCATAGTGATGTTTTCCCATTTCCAATCGGGTATGGGTAATGGTTGTAACATTCCATTAGAATTCTGTCTCTCAGCTTTAACTTGCTAACAAACCAAGCATCGAGAGACATATTCAACAACATCTCTTTTCATGCCATCCCACCAGAAGTACTCTTTCAGGTTCCTATACATCTTCTTGCTTCCAGGATAAATAGAGAATGAAGAACTATGAGCCTCATCCAGCAGCTCCTTCTTTAATTCGGGGATGGGAGGAACACAAACCTGATTCCTGAACTTTATTATCCCATCACAATCAAGGTTGAATTCAGGAACATTTCTCACCTTCTTTTGTAACTCGACATCTTCTTTCTGTGCCTCTTTAATCATCACATGTATAGATGGTTGAACATTCATTTGAGAAAGATACGATTTTCCCCTTCCATTATAATTCCAAGATCCATCCTTTGTAAATCCATGCATATTGGATCTTTTGTGATCCTCATCATGGATAAGCTATCATGGTCTTGTCGACTTAATGCATCTGCCACCTTGTTTGCTTTCCCAGGGTGGTAATGGATTGAGCAGTCGTAATCCTTAATCAACTCCAACCATCTTCTTTGGCGCATATTCAACTCCTTTTTTGTGAAAATATACTTTAAACTTTTATGATCATTATAAATGTCACACTTTTCTCCATAAAGATAATGCCTCCAAATCTTTAATGCAAAGATTACCGCAGCTAACTCCAAATCATGATTTGGGTAATTTTGCTCATGTATTTTTACTTGTCGTGAGGCATAAGCTATCACCATATCATTTTTCATAAGAACACACCCCAATCCCTTCTTGGATGCATCACTGTAGATCACAAACCTTTCTCCACTACAAGGCAGTGTGAGTACAGGTGCACTGGATAACCTTCTTTTCAACTCCTTGAAATTCTCTTCACATTCCTCCATCCAGACAAACTTAACTCCTTTCCGAGTCAACTTGGTGAGTGGATTAGATAATTGTGAAAAATCTTTCACAAAACGTCGATAATATCCAGCCAAACCAAGAAAATTTCGGATCTCAGTTACTGTTGTTGGTCTCAACCATCTTTCGATAACCTCTGTTTTTGCTGGATCCACAGATATCCCCTCTTTTGAGATTATGTGACCCAAAAATGCAACTTTTTGAATCCAAAATTCAGACTTGGTAAATTTGGCATAAAGCTTCTCCTTTCTTAGGGTCTTCAATATAATTCTCAAGTGATCTTCATGTTCTTCCTTTCTCTTTGAATAGACAAGAATATCATCTATAAAAAGTACCACAAAATGATCAAGATAGTCTCTAAAGACTCTATTCATCAGATCCATGAAGATAGCAGGGGAATTAGTAAGACCAAATGGCATCACTATAAATTCATATTGTCCATACCTAGTACAAAAAGTCGTCTTTGGTATATCCTCCATTTTGACCCTTAATTTATGATACCCTGAACGAAGATCAATCTTTGAAAAGTATTGAGCTCCGCGTAGTTGGTCAAATAGGTCATCAATTCATGGGAGAGGATATTTGTTCTTGATAGTGATCTTGTTAAGTTCTCGATAATCAATGCAGAGTCTCATTGATCCATCTTTCTTCTTAACAAATAGAACAGGGGCTCCCCAAGGTGACGCACTAGGGCATATGAATCCCTTATCAAGATTTTCTTGGAGTTTCTTCTTCAATTCCTGCAACTCAATTGGGGCCATTCTATAAGGTGTCTTTGAAATCGGCAAAGCGCCCGGTACGAGTTCTATTGAAAACTCAATTTCACGATTTGGTGGAAGGCCCGTTAATTCTTCCAGAAATACATCATCAAACTCCCATACAATGGGAATATTCTTAATCATGAGATTCTCACCAACCATTTGAGATAAATAACCTTCATTTAGTGGAATCAAGACCCATATGATGGAAGAAATTTCCACTGGAAGGTTATGTTCATCCTTGCATCGATAGACAATCATAGATTGATCTGGAATATGAAATGTGACTTCCCTTCTTTGGCAATTGATAAGAGATCCATGTAGAGAATGCCAATCCATGCCAAGAATCACATCAAATTCCACTATAGGAAGGATCACAAGATTTGCAGGAAGCACTTTCCCATAAACTTCAATCGGAGAAGAATTATAAACTTTTGATGCGACTGTTGTTCCATTAGGGGTTGTCACAGCTAATTCAACATCTAATTGTTGAGGTAATACGGTGATACCCTTAGAAAATTCTTCATAAATAAAGGAGTGGGTGGATCCAGAATCAAATAAAACATTTTCTACTTTAGAGTGGACGGTAAGTGTACCTTTCACCACATCATTATCGTACTCCACATCGCTGATAGAAATTGCATGTGACTTTCCTTTGTCTTTGGCCTTAAGAGTTTGTTGGCATCGACCATCATCATCAACCCTTGGATTTGGGCATTGATTGGCATAATGCCCCATCTCCTTGAACTTGAAACATTGAAGTGTAGTAGGTTCATTTTGTGTATCCTTTCCTTTGTTTTCATCATTAGACATCTTATTCAAATCATTACGGCATTCAAATTCCCGATGACCTTCCTTTACACATTTGAAACATTTACTTGTCCCTTTAAGACAACTCCCTCCATGTTTCTTTCTACACTTTGAGCATAAGGGAAAGCTCATCTTCTTTTCAGTGTGCTCTTTAGATTTTCCATTGAATTCCATTTTCCTCTTCTTATCAAACCCATATGACTGATGGGTTACTCTAATCTCCATATCGACTTTGAGAGAACATCAAACAATTTCCTCGTAGCTATTGAAGTCCCTTATGGCTAACGCCCTTCGAAGACTTGGTTTTAAGCCACTAAATAATCGATCGATCTTACTCTCAGGTTAGATAATAATACCAGAAGCGTACCTTGAAAGTCTTGTAAAATTTTCTTCATAGGTACCAACAGATTCATCATCCTTTTGCTTCAGTTAAAGAAACTCTTTCTCCATCTTTGTTCAGATAATACGAGGGAAGTACTTATTGAAAAATAAGTTCTTGAACTCGTCTCATTCCATGGACTCAATTTCTTCCCTTTGCCTCATATTCTTAATAAGATTCCACCATTGATCAGCATCACCTTCCAAACGATACACTACTAATATGAATTTATCATGTTCAGAACATTGAAGAACTAAAAATATCTTTTCAGTAGTACTAATCCATTGTTCAGCAACTAATGAATTAGTAGACCCGCTGAATGAAGGTGGACGCTGCCTCATGGAGGATTCAACAGAATGTTGCTCCTTCCTTTGCTTGTTTGGAAGTCCTGCATGATTCATAGCTTGAGAAAGTTGTGTGAGCATGGCTACAAGATTTTGCATTCCATCTCCCATAACATTTGGTTGCTCAGGGGGATAATCATTTCATTGTCCGTCGCATTCCGCATTAACACGGTTCCTTTGGGTTCCAGCCGTTGACTAAAACCAAGAAGAATAGTGTGAGCAACACTAATTATAATAGGAGAACCACACAATCAAGAATAAAATTTCACACTTAAGGTCTTATCCTAGGTTATTCATGGCCATTTATAAAACACTAATATTGTGTTCTATGCTTAGACTTATCTTTAGGGTTCTTACTAACGCTTTCACATCCTAGTTTCCAAAGGTTGACTATACCTTTCCTCTGATACCAACTATAACGACCCATACTTTACATACATTGTTATGAGTTCAGAATTGAAGCACACTTATTACAACATATAACAAAACCAGGAAAGGACCGTATAGGTATAGAGTCTTTAGAAACTAGGAAACATAAACAACTGGTTCATAAAGCATCTACTTTGCCTCCCATTTATTTCATCATATCTAGAGTCCCTTTTTGGCATATCCTACTTAATAACCTTCTTCCTGGACTGGGGAAAGAAAACATACAAAAGGGTTAGCTCAAATTCTCAGTAAAAGTAAACAAAAGAAAAATCAATCACATCATATTCATAAAAACATAACATTTTGTAAATCTTACCCTGAAAAAGAGATCATAATTTCATAATATGGGACAAATCATGGTAGTGAAATGTAATCACAATAATCATAACTTAAAACATGAAGCTTTGTGGCATACACACATAATCATAGAGAATAATTTCTTATTATTCAAGAGTCATTTCCAAGACTATCTTAGTGGACAAAGTCCATTTCTGAACCAAGTTCACTCCTCATTTCAGTCCTGTTTCACTGAACCGGTTTAACCTGCCGTTCTAGCCATTTCTATCTCATGAGATATAAAATATTTACCCAATGAATTCGAGGGAGATATAGGTCCCACCCATCTCATAATGATACCATTCGTATGTGTGCCAAAAAATCATAAACCATACATCATAGCATAACCCATGTAATAAAAATGGGAATCTTAAACATCGTGACATCATAAAACAATTCATATAAGATAAAGGAATTCATAAAAATAATTCCATCACAACATAATCAAATAAATGTAATAATAGGGATAGAAACAAAACCCTTTATTATCTTAGATGGAAAATAATTTTGATAAAACACTTGAACTCCATTCTTGAGGAAAATATCCTTTCTACTTCAAAAACACTTTTCCTTTCTTAACATGTCATACAATTCTAAACTAAAAGAATTTGAATAAAAATAAACTTGAAAACTTGTAAAGGAACCTTCTTGGAAATAATATTTTAAAAATCCATTCATGCCGTATAAGTTAAAAAAAATTCTTCTCGTACTTTTGTCGGAAAAGTCAAAAAGTGCCTCGTACGAAAAATGACAAAAGATTCATTTCATATCTTTTACTAAAAACTCACCGAAGGATAAAATTGGATTTCAACAATTGTAGGTGGATGGAAACAACATTAATTATTTATGAAACATGGATTTGGATGATAAAATAGACCCTAGTAAATTTTAAAGTATAAACAATATCGGATAAAAATGAGATTGTGATATTTCCCTTACCTTAGATACGATTTTCTTCATAAGTATCCAAACCTCATGTATAATGATTTACATAATGTTATTGAATTATTCCAGAATCATAATTATTTTTATGATATCATATATGGTCATATTCTTAGCTTCTTATTAGTAATATTTCATTACTACTTGTTATTCGGGTGTTTATTACTTTTTGTTCTTATGCGTGCTTTGTCGAATAAATTATTATTTTTCTTTTTAGGTTATAGATAACTCATTTACAGAATGTTATTAGTGTAATATATATCATATTAATTCATTCAATTAATTTATATAATCATTATGCAATGAAGATCATGTAGAACGAGTCGCATCACATCGTGGAGACGGTATTCCGTACGTACGCACGAGTGATGATATCGTTCCTATGATCGTGGAATTGTATTTTAGTGTATGTATACTATTTAATAATCAATATCACTTCACAATAATAATATATATTCATCATTTACACCATTATACCCATCCAAGTAAGGTGGTGGTGGAAAATAGTTTACACCACGGCATGGAGACGGTATTCCGTACGTACGCACGCGCGATGATTTCATTTTCCGTAGTATGGATAGATGTTTAAATAGGTTTGTTTCATACTTATAATAACATATCATTATATGAGTGATACTGATGTTATTACTTCATAATGAAAAAACTAAAGAAGAAGAAGTGTAAGAAGAAATAAAGATGAAAGAATCGGTAACGAACATTACCTCTTCTTTGAAGTGCTTCTTTGAGACCTCCTTTTAGAGCACTAAAATAGGACTTTGAAGAAGACCAGGACCTCTAGGATGTCTGTAGGAAAGTGGATAGGAGAATGTGGTAGGGGTTGTCCGAGCTTGAAGGCTCAATGTGGTTTGAGGAAGAGGTAGAGGAGGTGCCCTTTTATAAGGGAGGAGAGGGGCTCCTTTAGAAAAACTAAAAATATTATTTTATTATAAAGCCAAATTCGGTTATAAATAGCTCCAAATTGATTTATTTTGAAGCTAAGGTTGGGATGAGTATAAATCCTATCATCCAATAGAATTTAGGCAAGTTTAGGTTCCTATTTTAACCTTATCATTTAGATTTAACATTAAGTTAAATAATTTTACTTTTACTGTGTCTTCTTGTGTTCTTATACTATAAGGTTAATAAACTTACTATAACAAGACAAACTAACCCCAAGTTGTTTATTATTAATATATATAACCTTATATAAGTCATTGTTTCGAACCTTAGATTTTTAGAAATAAAATAACAATTAATAATATAATATTTGTTTTAAAAAATTATTTTATGTCAATTTTGACACTATTTAGAAATTGATTTTTATGAAAAGCATAACAGAATGATTAGTTAGAAAAAAGTTAATTAAATCAATACTAACATGTCATATTAACCTATAAAATTAGTGGAATTCATAAAAAGTCTCAAATTATATTTATTTTGGTATTTATAACATCAATTATGTCAATATTTCATTAATAAGATAATTACTACATCATCTTTGTGTCATAAATAAATTAAATTATTTAAAGTCTAAAAATTACAAATAAAATATAATTATGTAGGAAATATTTTTAAATTTCTAATTAATATTTATAGTATAATTTATCTTATGTATAACTCTATATTAAAAATGATTTTCTTATTAAACTTTGATTTTAACTATTTTAACCCTTCTATAAATAAATTAATAATAAATGTCCTAATCTAATCCAAGTGGTCCTAAATGGTCATATTTTATTCCTAAGGTTGTTTTTGGTCGAATTAAAATTATCCAATAAAATTAGGACATGTGTTAGGGTAATAATAATATCAATTTTACCCTAAATTACCCTATTTACTTTTAAGCGTGGTAAATAAAAGTAAAAAGTTACTATTCACCAAAAATTGTTTTCATCTCATTGAACCACATTTTACTTACTGAAATCAACCGTGTCTCTCTGATTTTTGATATTCCACTCACAGAAGTAGTAAAATTATGTTTTATAAAAAATTCCGTTTTCTTAACTACCACTTAGTGGTTTCACTATTCATCAAAATTTGAAAGTTTTCAGAAAAATACCAAAATTTCACCCTAGGATAATTTCGATATTCCAAATCCAAAAATAAAGTCAATTTTGAAAAATAAAATTTAAAAAATTTCAAAAATTGGTTATTACTATTCATAACGGCTAGTTTTAATAATATTTTAATAGCATATCGTTGTTTAGTGAAACTCGGTATTGTGTATGACGCAAGCTATTGAGGAAGGTCGCGATTTCGTGTAAAGAAAGCAAAGAAAGTGATGTGTGTAGTGAAATATTCCTTTGATGATTTATATAACATAAAAACAAAATATTTCTCATAAAAGTCTCGGGTGTTACAGAATAAATGATTTTGTTTTATGAATCCATGTTTTATGATCCATGTGACACACTTATGCATGAAATGAAATGTTTAAGAAGGGTGTGCCCTTATAGAGCTCCAATGAATTGGGTAAAGTATAGTATCATGATACATCATGTGAAATGAGTGTTGACTCATGCTAATTCAAGTGCAACGAGGGTTTACTCGTGCTTTATGTGCAATGAGGATTTACTCATGCTCCATGTGCAATGAGCCTTGGCTCATTCTAATTTAATGTTAAGTGTTGTTGCCACATTTCCATGTTATGATTATCATGCTTTATCATGCCTTAATGTTCATGTTTCTCTTATGATCTATTGATATGCCTATTACCTAACATGTACTGTACTCCTCATGTTATTCCATGTGTACTCCCTTGCTGGGATTTATAGCTCACCATTTTCTTATGCATGTCCTCAGGTTATCCCATGCAATGCTAAGTACGAGGGAATGTAGTGGTCATGTAAAGGAAGTTTTCAATAAAGATGTTTTATTTCATGTTTCATGTTTTTATTTAATGATCCTAAGCCCCAAAGACACTAAACCTCTTGATCTTCTTTGTTGTATCAAGTGAAGTTTTGAGTAATAAATCATGTTTACGTTTGTAATAAAACCACGGTTGTCATAGTTGGTATGAGAGGGAGGTTTAGTTATTTTTGGTATTAGGATTAGAAAACCCAAGTAAAGCCTTAGAGACAAGACTAAGTATAAAAAAAACATCCCCGTGTTTTGGTAAGTAATGAATATGTGGTTTATCTGCAAATACATCCATGTCTAGATATGAATAGGTAGAGGTGGCTCTGGCATAGATGTATTCTAGGGGTAAAACCCGAAAACACCGCTTTGAGCTAGACTCGAATGGGAACTGATGCATGACAACGGGTCTTTCTGCACTCTTGGTTATGAAACTCCCGGGGGATATGTTTTGATAAATTCACTAGCATAGTATGAACCCATATTAAGGGAATTAAAAAAATTCCCCTAAGAATATATCTTAGAATGTAGATCATGAAAAGCCTAAAATTGAATCCTATAGACTCCTAAGTTAAGAAAATAAATGTTTATTTATAAGTCATCAACTTTTGTCTTTGGATTACCCTTTATGTGTTACCCATAACTTTCCTTTTATTCCAACCAATGGCCAGTAATATGAGGACTCGGGCTAACAACCGTTGTGAAGATCAGTGTGATGACTGTACTAATGAGATGCCCAATCCAATGGGAGCGGGAATCGTGAACTTTGTCATGATTCTATCTCAGCTAACTCATGTTTTGAATATAAACATGGGTCAAGAGGAATGTTCACCCCCCCCCCTAAGAAAGAAAAAGTTGTTATCGAGAGCTTCATGAGAAAAAGGCCTCCTACTTTTAGTGGATCATCCGATCCCACGATCGCAGAACAATGGATCAACTCCATTGAAAAGATCTTATCCATCCTTCAAGGTTTTGAACAAGAGAAGGTTCTCCTGGTGGCTTATCGTATGGAGGGTGAAGCTGGTCAATGGTGGACGTTGATCAAAAATACGAATCCAGAGGAGGAGATCGAGGCATTGGAATGGAAGGATTTACGAAATATGTTTTTTGATAAATATTTTTCATGCACCCTCCGGCTTTAGATGGAAAGGGACTTCCTTTCCCTCAAGAAAAAAGAAAAATAATTTCTTGGAGAGTATGAGGAAAACTTCACAAGACTTTCACAATACACTTCCAACTTTGTGTTTACCTCCAAATGCAAGGTTCACCGCTTCTTTGGTGGTCTGATGCCTAGCCTACGGAAAGCATTAGCGATCTGTGGCTTCAACAGCTATGAGTAAATTGTCTAATGTTCCCTAAAGGTCGAAATTGAGATTGGGGAATCACAGGGTTATCATGGGGAAAAGAATCATAAGGTGGACTTCAACGTTGGTGGTCTGATGGATAAATCCAATGGTGCTAAGAAGATCCAGCACCCCACTTGCCAAAATGGTGGAAAGAAGCACACTAGAAATTGCCTCAAGGGGACGAGGAAATTCTTTAAGTGCGGAAGAGAAGGGCACCTAGCTGTTAACTATCAGCAAGAAAGACCAGTGTTTGTAACAGAGGAGAGGAACGCTCTGTTCAATCCTCAACACTTTGTTCATTGCTACAACTGTAAAGAACCGGGGCACTTTTCAAATCAGTGCCCTAAACCAAGGGTTTTCGGAGGCAACCAATAACCTCCAAGTCAGCAAGGAAGATCTTTTTCCATCACTTCTGCCGAAGTGAACCCTAACAACGAAGTAGTGACAGGTACTCTAGTTATTCATTCAAGAATAGGGAATTTACTTTTTGATTCAGGTTCTACGCATTCTTTTATATCTCAAATGTTTAGTAAAACAATCCCATCACCACCACAAATCATGGAAGTGAATATGTCGGTGAGTATGGAAAATAGTGCAATCATTGCATCCCTTGAATATAAGTTCTCCCATGTTATAATATGTGGATTTAATTTCCTGGAGAACCTCATCATACTCCCTCTGGTGGAATTTGATGCAATTCATGGCATGGATTGGCTTTCCTTATATATATCCAACATAAATTGTTGGGATAGGGAAATCACACTCCATATGGAGAATCGACCGCCGATTCTTTACAAGTGCAAGGAGGAAGATGAATCTCCATTAGCTCTATCATCTCAATAATGGATATTATTGCCTTATAAGCATGTGTATCTGGCTCATATGATTGAGTCCAAGGAAGAAACCAACCTTGAAGAAATGCCTATTGTGAGGGAATTCGTTGAAGTGTTTCCTGAGGAACTGCCTGGTTTTCCTACTAGAAGAGATGTTGAATTCTCAATTTAACTTATACCCAAGGCTTTACCAATATCTAATACTCCATATAGAATGTCTATTTTAGACCTTGAAGAGCTTAAGAAAAAACTACAGGAGAATTTAGATAAAGGGTTTATACTCCCAAGTGCTTCACCATGTGGTGCACCAGTCCTCTTGGTCATGAAAAAGGATGGGTCAATGCGGATTTGCATCGATTATCGTGAAAATTACCAAATCATGATAAAGAACAAGTATCATATCCTAAGAATTGATGACTTGTCCGATCAGCTGTGTGGAGCACAATACTTCTCCAAGGTGGACCTACGGTCAGGATATTATCAAGTAAGGGTGAAGAAGGAAGATATCCCTAAGACTGCTTTTCGCACAAGATACAAGCACTATGAATTCATAGTAATTCCTTTTGGACTCACTAATGCTCTAGTAATATTCATGGAATTAATTAATAGAGTCTTTAGAGATTACCTAGGAAAATTGGTGGTAGTATTTATAGATGATATTCTAATATACTCTAAAACCAAGGAGGATCATGAGGAGCATTTAAAAACTGTACTGGAGACTTTACGCAAGGAGAATATCTATGAAAAGTACAGTAAGTGTGAGTTCTAGTAGAAGGAAGTCTCATTCTTGGGCCATATTATCACAAGCAATAGGATATCTGTGGATCCCTCCAAAATAGAATCAATTGAGGGATGGCTGAGGCCAACATCGGTAACGGATATCCGTAGCTTCTTGGGGTTAGCTGGATATTATCGACGATTTTTGAGAAATTTCTCACGATTTTCCAACCCGCTTACCAAGCTAACTCGAAAGGGAGTAAAGTTTTCTTGGAGTGAGGAATGCAAATAAATCTTCAAGGAGTTGAAAAGGAGGCTTATCAGTGCTCTCGTTCTCACTTTACTAACAAGTGATGAAATTTTTGTGGTATTCAGGGATTCTTCGAAGAAGGGCTTAGGATGTGTGCTGATGAAGAATGATAAAGTGATCTCCTATGCCTCAATGTAGCTTAAAATCCATGAGCAAAACTATCCAACGCATGATCTGGAGTTGGAGGCGGTGATCTTTGCCTTGAAAATCTAGTGACATTATCTCTATAGAGAGAAATATGAGATATATTCTGACCATAAGAGTCTTAAATATATTTTCACACAGAAAGAGCTTAATATGAACCAGAGAAGATAGACAGAGCTCATCAAGGATTATGACTGTTCAATCCATTACCGCCCTGGGAAAGTGAACAGGGTGGCAGATTCCCTAAGTAGAAAGGATCTGGTGATTCTATCAATGATGAGAATTGAGAAAGATCCAATCTTCTTACACTTGATAAATATAGACATGGGAATCATAGAGAAGAGAACATCATCAATCCTTTCACAAATTATTGCTCAACTGTCTCTCTTGTAAAGGTTAAATGATGCTCAAAAGGATTATGTGGGAATTAAAGAAAAAGTGGAAGCTATCGAAAAAGGTAAATCCTCGGAGTTTAATGATAATGCGGTTTAGGAAATGACTATGTGTTCCATCTAGTCCAGAGCTGAAGAAGGAAATTTTGGATAATGCACATAGTTCAAATTTCTCTATTCACCTAGGGAGCACAAAGATGTATCGAGATCTCCGAGAAAACCTTTGGTGGGATAATATGAAGAAGGAGATTGTTGAATATACATCAAAGTGCCTGGTGTGCTAGCAAGTGAAGGTAGAGAGGCAGAAGTCTAAGGGGATGATTCAACCATTGCCCATACCAGAATTGAAATGGGAGATCATCACCATGGACTTTGTTACCAGACTTCCGAGGACATCCAAAGGCAACAATGCAATCTAGGTTATTGTGGATCGTCTTACAAAGACTGTACACTTCATTGCTATTCGGGAGGATATCTCATTGGACCAACTGGCACGGATATATATTAGGGAAGTGGTAAGGCTTAATGGAGTTCCACTATCTATTGTGTCTGACTGAGATCCAAGATTCACCTCTATGTTTTGGAAGACTCTTTGACATGCTCTGAATACTGAACTGAACATCAGTACAGCCTATCATCCTCAAATTGATGGCCAATCCAAGCATACTATCGAAACACTTGAGGACATGTTGAGAGCATGCTCAATGGACTTTAAAGGGGGATGGTATCAACATCTTCATCTGGTTGAGTTCTCTTATAATAACAGTTTCCACTCGAGCATCCAAATGGCACCATATGATGCCCTTTATGGGAAAAGGTGAAGAACATCGGCGTGTTGGGATGAGGTTGGTGAACGTAAGCTGCTTGGACCAGAAATGGTCAAGGAAATGGTGGAGAAGGTGAAAACCATTCAGCAGCATATGAAGGTAGCCCAGAGTTGACAGAAGAGTTATGCAGATAATCATTGATGAGACATTGAATTTAAAGTTGGAGACATGGTTATTCTACGCATATCTCCGTGGAAGAAGGTCATGAGGTTTGGAAAGATAGGGAAGTTAAGTCCAAGGTACATCGACCCCTTCGAGATTCTTGATCGTGTCGGGGCTGTGGCCTATTGACTAGAACTTCCACCTACTATGGCCAAAGTACATGATGTCTTTCATGTATCCCTCTTAAGGAAGTACATACTGGACCCTTCAAATGTACTCTCTTCTGAGGAGGTACAATTGGAAGATGATCTTTCTTATCAGGAGCAACTAGTGAAGATCTTAGATCGTAGAGAAAAAGTTCTATGAAATAAGACAATTCCCCTCGTCAAGGTGTTATGGATAAACCACAAGTTTGAAGAAGCGACTTGGGAATCAGAGGAAATGATGAATCTGAGTTACCCACATCTATTTTAGTGTGGGAAAAGGAAAATTTCAAGGGTGAAATTTCTTAAGGGGGGAATATAGTAACAACCCAAAGATTCATTAATGTAAATCCCTCTTGATCTAATTAAATGTCTCTGTATGTTTATATAAAATGTAAACTTCTTTGGTTTTATGTTAAGAATTTTGGCCATTGCTAATATAGCTATTGAGCAGTGATCACATGATTAGTATAAATATTGGGCTTTAACAAATGCAATTTACTCAGACAAAAGAATCGATGGCCTCATCCAATAGAATTTCTCCATACGAAGCCCATTTGTCAAAGTTCGAAAAAGAGGTGGCATCCTTAGGCTTCACTCTTGACCAAGCCCAAGCTGAGCTTTTTCATGTCATACTTGAACGGGACCGTCTACTGGAGAAGTGGAAGTTGATAGAAATTACCACTCGAGCGATGTTATCCGAGCCACCCCAAGAGTCTGCAACCATCACACACCTTACCCTTAGGTCTTATGAGGCTATTTTAAGGGGTTATGTAACAAATAAATAGTACTATGTTAATGTACATTATTTTTTTTATATAATAATGAATATACTTTCTTGTCATTATTGATACATTATAAATAGTTTTTAAAGTAAAAATAATGTTTTTATTTATTATTTAATTAAGTATTCTATTTTATTAAATTAAGGTATTTTTGAATTAAATAATATTTTAATAAAATATTGTTATTATTATTAAATTAATTTTTATTAAATATAAATTATCATATAATTTTATGAATGCAATTGTAATTTTTATTATGGTTTGAAATCCATTTCTGTCAAAACACGTGAATTTTCGATAAATGTCGATTTTTATTTTAAAAGTAAAAATTCACATATTTAGAAAATTACTGAGATAAAATAAATGTTATTTCTGGAATCTGGATGTCAAAATTATCCAACAGTGAATTTTTCATAATTTTCTGAGGCAGTCAAATTTTTGGGTAGAAATTAAATACCATTTAAATATATATTGTGTTTTATGACATCATAATGAACCAATAGTGATGTAATAAAATATTATAATCTTTATGTTCAGCCAATATATTTTTCACCATTAAAATAATGTGATTTTGGGTTTGTTTGACTTACTTTTCAAAGCATTAATGGACCCCGCAAGACTTATTAAACACCTTGTCTTTTTAAATTAATTTCCATGAGAGTATGACTCACCTCCACATAAGAAACCCTATTATTTTAAGAATTTCAGACTTTGGCCTTATAAAATATTGTTCTCCTCTACCCTTTTACAAAAACCTTGGGCAAAAACCATGAGATGGTTTGTGGTTTGGATTAATTTAATGTAAGGTGACCCAAACCTAAATAATAATGAATTCCCTCACCTTTCCTATATAAACCCACCCAAGCTCCCACTTCCTCCTCACTCAAAGCCTTTGTAGTTCGTCTAACCTCTGCCCTACTCTCTCATGAATCCTCCCAAGGTTCTCCAAGCTCCAAAGAAGCCTCTCACAAGCCTCTCTCTAGCCTTTGGAAGCACACTACCATGTAAGGGTTTTTTCTTCCTTTTTCATTTTTGTCCAGTTTTCTTTAAGTTGTTTTTCCCCTTTAATTTCAATTATTAATGTTGGGTATGGTTTCTCACCTCTCTAATACTTCCCTATTTATGTTTGAAATATGTTAGACCCCTTTCCCTCTCGTTAAATGCCTCCCATGTACACCTGTTACTATGCCGAAATTATGAAAGGAACTTCCCTCTCCTCTTTTACATTCAAGCAATACTTTTGTATAATGAATATAAATTCCATTACAATTGTTGGGACATGTATCTATATTACCTCCTTACTGTCCATTACATGTATATATGATGAGGATCCCCTTTCTCTATCATCAACCATTTTTTATGAATTCTTATGTCATGTCGTTACGCTGCCGAGATTGCACCGATTTTCTAAGCCAATTCAATTGTGCAGTGAATACCATGCCCATTTCTCCATCAAGGGTATTCACCTTTAGGCACATTTACTTATTTATTATAATTTTTCATGTATGTATTCCACATTACTTTATCGTTAAATAAATGACTTGTTTCTATGAATCCATGTTTTATGATTCATGTGGCACACTTATGCATGAAATGAAATGCTTAAAAAGGGTGCGCCCTTATAGCGCTCTAATGCATTGGGTAAAGTATAGTATCATGATACATCATGTGCAATGAGTGTTGACTCATTCTAATTCAAGTGAAACGAGATTTTACTCATTCTTTATGTGCAATGAGTATTTACTCATGCTCCATGTGCAATGATCCTTAGCCCATGCTAATTCCATGTTAAGTGTTGTTGCCACATTTCCATGTCATGATTATCATGCTTTATCATGCCTTTATGTTCATTTATCTCTTATGATCTATTTATATGAATATTTCCTAACATGTATTTTACTCCTCATTTTATTCCATGTGTACTCCCTTACTGGGCTTTATAGCTTACCCTTTTCTTATGCATGTCCTCAGGTTATCTCATGCGATGCTAAGTACGAGGGAATGTAGTGGTCATGTAAAGGAAGTTTTAAATAAAGTTGTTGTATTTAATGTTTCATGTTTTTATGTAATGATCCTAAGCCCCAATGACACTAAACAACTCAATATTATTTGTTGTATCATGTGATGATTTAAGTAATAAATCATGTTTATGTTTGTAATAAAAGCAGGGTTGTCATAAGATACAAAAAATATCTCTAAAACACCTTACTGTTAACCAGCTCTCAAACATTTGATAAACTCAAACAGAACCTTTCCTACCCTCAAATCATATACACAGACAGGTAGATCCTAACAAATTCATATAAGTATTTGATAGTAAATTTAACATGTAAAAGTAATGGAAATTACAATCAAACAAAATAATGTAAAAAATGCTAAAGATGAAAAGGAAACAAAGCTATATGAAGTAATCATAGAATACTTCTATGTAAAAGAAACTAAAAAATCATTTAAAGTAGTAATCAAGTGATTTAAAATATTAAAAAATAAAAATAAATCCCAATTTTCTTGGATACCCCATTATTGAAAGGGATTCCCCTCGGGTGAGGTAGTCTGTATAGGATATCCAAGGATCCTCTTGGGTTATTTTCTTAAAATATGAAAATAGACAGTGAAATTTTATTTTGAATTTATAACATAAAATATGATAAATAAAGAAGAACATGTTCAAATTGTAATCCAAATGTAAGAAAAGTCATAATTAATAATTCCTAACATTAGAAAAAAACAAAAATTATTACAAACATGAACAAAAACACTTTATTGTAAATGTTATATTGATTTTGAACATGATATGTAATTTTCATTTCAATGGAAAATATTTTGTAAAATATGATTCATACAAATAGATTTCAAATATAAATGTATATATGTACATTTCCATACTTGGTACATAATTTCCAACACATAAAAAATATAAAAGTTTCAATAAATAATGACAAGACATAAGGATATAATGAAAACCCACAATAATAGGGGTTCAAATAGATTATATTTAAACAAATGAATTCAAGTCCATAGTCACATACAAAAGAATCTATAATATTTGAATAGATTCAAGAACCAAGTGAATTTCTAGTGATTTATAGGTATGAAAAATATGGAAAATGAAAGTAGAAGAGGGACATAGTGATTTATGTGATTAATCCAATTGGCCTATGTACATAGGTAAGAATCTTTGGTGGTGTTTTGATATGACATTTAAATGAGTACAAGAAGTGATGAGTAGAACTAGACATGAAAAAATTTCAAAAGCACATATGATGAATTAACAAGAAATTACCATTATAATTCCAAAAAATAAACCATGAAGACAAAAAATAACACTAAAAAATCCTTCATGGGGTTTTTAAAAACCATTGTCTATGAATTCATTTTGAAGTACCAAATCTAATTACTGATGTAAATTCCTTAAGGTTGGATGTCCAAAAAAATTTTGATAAACGGTTTCATCTCCACATTCAAAGCACATAATTGTCTATACATGAATTTATTGAAATACTCGGGGGGTCATAATAAATTCAAGATCCATCAAATGACTCTATAATTATGAAATTTATCTTGTTCTCTAGAGATCCTAGAACCATGGGCCACCATAACTCCCTATTCAAGCTATTTTCTCTCTCTCTCTTAGCATAGATAAAAATATCTTCACAAGACGATTAATTTATATCATCTTATGTATGGAATAATAAAGCTAATTTATACCCTTGATATTAAAATTCTTCTTGAAACAATATAAAAAAACTAAGAGTAAAGGGTGAGAAAAATACAACCCTAATTGACCAAAATCAGTAGATATAGAAAAAATCCCATGTAAAAGTCATTTAAGTCTAATTTGTAAATGGAAGAAAGTTGGACCATTGATTATTAAGGTTAACCAAGTAATGTTCCACATAAAATACTATTTCGCAAGGGTTCCAACAAGCTACTATATAAGGGTCAATCGGTTACGACATAAGGGCCATGAACCCACTGTGTAAGGGAAAAAACTGCAATATAATGGTAAAACATACACAACATAAGGGTAATTTTCTAACAATATAAATGTAGTGTCTTATACATAATGGTTACAAACATACCACGTAATGGTCAACACAACTTTTGTAAGGGTCATACAACCTTGTGTAAGGGTATAACCCACTACGTAAAGGTACACATCTCAAAACACGAGCTATGTAAGGGTAGACCCGAGCTTGTGTAAGGTTATGACGATCAAAAAACATGATATGTAAGGGGACCAATGGCACTTAATTATGGGTAGAGAGAGAAAAAAAAAGTTCCACATAAGTGTACCCAGGGAATTACGTATGGGTAGAGTGAAAGATGAAAACAATGCATAAGGGTACTCACAAACTTGTGTAATGTTAAAATCATGGACAAAGGACTTATAAAAGGATCAGATGAAACCCAGGTAAGATTGAAACCATTGAATGAATTCCTATGTAAGGTCTAATTCTAGGAAAAATATAGGATAAAAGAAATTAAAATAATCATATTAAATCCACATTTAATTAAAAACTCAAAAAAGGGAAACCAAAACAACAACATATTACCATTTGGGTATTGGACCATGTTGGGGGTGTCCATATAAGTTATACTCACTCCCTGCATGGGAATACTAGTCACTTAGGTACCCATGTAACATGTGGTATGTATGGTTTGGGCTAAGTCCCAAGATTGATCATTGATTGAGATAGCTCTCTACGAGTCAGGAGATCGGGATGAGATGAGTCTCGGAGTTGCAGTGCCTCTTTGTGGTTATTTTATTTTACATTGCCTATATACATTATTTTCGTCATGGGTAATTCATTTTTTTATATGTTTCGAATTTTGAGTCTATTTTTTATGCGGTTATAAATTTTTTATGATATATTATTATTATCAACATACACATATTGTATATGTATACATTTTTGGTTATTTATATGTTTTCTACACTCTGATGGAGGGTATAACCTCCCAAAGTATCCACTTGGGACCCTATATACTAGTTTCCAGCCTCTTTCATTTAGTGAGGTGCACTTAATATCATGTTACATTCTATCTCAAACCCCATGATTCAGGTCAGGATGTCACAATATATATTTATATGTTTATTTATATATACTAAATATTTATATATTTTATAATGTTTATATATAATTGCAATTATATATAAATATATATATATACACATAAACCCACGTACATATAATTGTTAGGTCCACGTATAAGGAAAGCTTTACTCTAGTGGAAGTGAACAATCTTTTTAAAAATTAATCAATCATTTATGATTACTAGTGTGTTGGATAGTATTAATTGGGTAGTGGAAAATATTAAAAATAACAACGGATATTTTTTGTACTACTTTGAATAAAAAAACATATTATACTATTAAATATTCTCTCTTCTATTTAAAGACTTGTATTTAGTATATCCTCATTTTGATAGGGAGTGACATCCCTATTTCAGACAATCATACCTTTTGTGCACC
This sequence comes from Viscum album, assembly GCA_963277665.1. Classification (NCBI taxonomy): domain Eukaryota; kingdom Viridiplantae; phylum Streptophyta; class Magnoliopsida; order Santalales; family Viscaceae; genus Viscum; species Viscum album. The sequence continues at coordinate 702,199,308 of OY728139.1, forward strand.
TAGTAATATATCCCAAACTGACTTTTGAAGGATTCACAACCCACCTAACTGTTTTTGTAGGATTCATAACCTAGCCATTATTTTAAATGGGAGGAATATCCCATTATAAATATTTTGTATTGGAAAACTTAATCCAACACTAGAAGAATGAACATAGGATAGAAAAAATAAAATGATTAAAACCATACTGAAATTAAGAACATTTGAATATAATATAATCTTGAATATTGATATAGCTCAAGATATTCGATTAATTTAGTAGTGCATGATCAATGATATGAATCCCTTCAAGAAAAATGTAATGGAACAATATTCATAGTGAATATCTATTACTTCACAATGCTTGTATAAAAGTTATATTTTTCTCTCTCATTGTAATTTTGTTTATCGTCATGTTTAATATTGTGTGAAAAAACTTTATAAAATCATATTTTATCACAATGATTGATTTGAATTACAATGGATAATTATGAGTCATTAAATCCAAAGATAATGAAGTGTCTCATTCGATTATAGTATAAATATATGTTTGAAAAATAATATCACCAAGAATAATACAGTTACATTAACATAAATTATCACAATCATACTTACAGATATCTTGTTCTCATTTATTCCTACATAAAAAGATTTTAAACACATTAAAAAATATCATTAAGTTTTATGATAGATTTTATAATAATTAAAACATTTAAAATTGTTTTTAAAAAAATTTAGTAAAATTACATTTCCAAATATATGAAAGACAGAGCATAAAATAATTATTCTCAGGATTACTATTTAAATAATAATTTCCTTTATGTTTTCTCCACCAAATACTTCTCACATGTTCATGAGAATATATAAAAAAATTAAAAATAATTATAAGAATAAAATTTAATTTAATAAAATTTAGGAAATTAAAAATATCAATGTATTGATTATAGCAGAATAAGAAAAGTAATATATTGACCGTTTAAGAAATAAGACTTGTAGTCGGTGTACTTATTATGTCATCACCTGTGATTGGGATAATAATCAAGTGACTAAGGAAAATACCTTGTTTTTTCATTTTAAGACTTTGAAATATTTCTATAAATATTTCCAGAGCTAGGTGCTAAGACGACATGTGATTCTGAGGCCCTGTGTGGCCGAAATTAATTTTATAAAAATATAAAATATATTTTATATTGAGTATACACAACTTCTTAAAGAAAATAGTATAAATCATAAACGGGATCTTGGATTGGAGATATAAGACCTCATTTAAGTCTAGAACATAGTTTTCTACAAGTTGTGGCATAAAATGGGTTGGTGTGGGGTGTTCGGAATCTGTTTTCATTGGTGAATTTTTCAGTGGATTAATTAGTTATTTAATTCATTCATTCATTAATTTTTAACATAAACAACAATTTTATAAATATACATCCATGGTGATTTTCCCAGGCTTATCCTCATAACCCTGGAATCACCAACGATGCTCCCCTTTATCTTTCTATTGGTGCATCATGTCAGACGATGACGAAACTCCAGATCAGAGCAAATTGGGACACATCGATTGCAATGACTTCCTTTGATCATTTGAGAGCATGTTCTTTGATGAAGATTGATCTAATCTGTTAGTAGGTCTCCTCAATTTTTGTTTTACACCATTTTTTATTAAATTATTTGAGAAAATAAATCCCTTATATGGATTTATTCCAATTAAATCATTTTCATTCGCCTGGGTATCGATTTAAATTGATTATTTCATTGTTTTCTTAACTAGGATTCCCATTCGGGATTTTTGTCCATGAAAACCTAGCTGAAAATGGTTAAACTGTTTTTATTGTGTCTTTTCACCCATTTTTCTTCATGTTATTCACCGGTTGGACACAAACATTGTAGAGACCCGAAGCCTGACATACATGTACATTACATTACTTTTGCGGAATACTTAGTACATAACAAAAACACACACTAAAGGATCGTAATAGTTTAGTGTCTTTGGAAACTCGGAACGTAATCTTCTAATCGTGGTGAAAGATCTTCAATATCTCCCATAAAGATCTTCCTTTTTTTTTACCTAAAACCTTTATTTATATCCTGGGGAAAAGAAAACAAAAAAGGGTGAGCTCAAATGCTCAGTAAGGGTATACAAAAGAAATAAAAATCATATCATATCTTTTTGAAAATCATAACCTGCAAAAGAGATCATAATATCTTAACATGGAACAAATCATAGAAGTGAAAATGAGATCACCATAATCATAACATGAAACTTGAAACTTTTTGGCATGCACACATAATCATGGAAAATCATTTCTTGTTAGTCATGACTCATTTCCAAGACTATCTTAGTGGACAAAGTCCCTTTCTGAATCGAGTAACCCTCGTTTCAGTCCTGTTTCACTGAACCGGTATAACCTACCATTTCAGCCATGTCTATCTCATGAGATATAAAATCTTTACCCAATGCATTGGAGGGAGATATAGGTCCCACCCATCTTATAATGAATCCTTTCTTATGTGTGCCACATAATCATAAACCATACATCATAGCATAACCCATGTAATAAAAATGGGATTCTTAAACAACATGACATCATAAAACAATTCATATAAGATAAAGGAATTCATAAAAATGTTTCCATCACAACATAATCAAATCCATGTAATAATAGGGATAAAAACAGAACCCTTTTATTATCTTAGATGGAAAATAATTTTGATAAAATACTTGAACTTCATTCTTGAGGAAAATATCCTTTCTTCTTCAAAAACATTTTTCCTTTCATAACATGTCATAAAACATTAAAATAAAAGAAGTTGATTAAAAATAAACTTGAAAACTTGTAAAGGAAGCTTCTTGGAAATAATGTTTTAAAAATCCATTCATGCCGTATAATTTAAAAAACATTCTTCGTACTTTTGTCGGAAAAGTCAAAAAGTACCTCGTACGAAAAACGACAAAAGATTCCTTTTATTTCTTTTACTAAAAACTCACCGAAGGGTAAAAATGGATTTAAACAATTGTAGGTGGATGAAAATAATATTACATATTGATGAAACATGGATGTGGATGATAAAATACACCCCAGTAAATACTTACGAATAAACAATCTCGGATAAAAATGAGATTGTGATATTTCCCTTACCTTAGGTCCAATTTGCTTCGTATGTGTCCGAACCTCCTGTATAATGATTTAAATAATGTCATTGACTTATTACAGAATCATATTCATTGTTATGATATCATATATGGTTCACTTATGACATTATATTACCCGTTCTTTTGTAAATTTCATGTTAAAGAAGCGTTTTGGGTAAAATCGTTTCATTTATCGTAGGTGTTTTGACTTGTTGTTCTTGACATCATTATTACTTATATCATGATTTACTTACTTCCAGAATATAAAATATGATTTATATATAATATATATTCAGTATATATATATATAATAGATAGATAAATAAAATGAAAAACACCGTTCATGGAGACGGTAGTCCGTACGTACGCATGAACGCTGTTTTTCTTTCCTTATTGTCTTGAAATGGAAGTAAGTAGATGACATACATATGTATATATATACATAAATCCAGTAGCTTTATAATGTCATATATTTCATTATTATTTCTTATATATACATTATAATCATTCTTAAATGGTTAACATGGAGAATGAATCTCATCGCGTCGTGGAGACGGTAGTCCGTACGTACGCACGAGCGATGATATCATTTCTATAAATATTGAATTGGATTGGAGTGGATTATACAATATATCAGAATCAATATGATGTTTTAATAACTATGTATAGTTATTCTTTACACCATTATACCCATCCATGTAAGGTGGTGGTGGAAAATAGATTACACCACGGCGTGGAGACGGTATTCCGTACGTACGCACGCGCGGTGATTTCTTTTTCCGTAGGATGGATAGATGGTGAAATAGGGTTGTTTCATACTTATAATAACATATCAGTATATGATTGATACTGATGTTATTACTTCATAATGAAACAACCTAAGAAGAAGAAGTGGAAGAAGAAATAAAGATGAAAGAATTGGTAACGGTAATTACCTCTTCTTTAAAGTGCCTCTTTGAGACCTCCTCTTAGGGCACTAGAATTGGTCTTTGAGGAAGACCAGAACCTCTAGGATGTTTCTAGGGAGGTGTAGAAGAGATTTTGGCAGGGTTTGGACGAGATTGAGTGCTCAAATTGGTGTGAGGAGGAGGGGGAGGAGGTGTCCTTTTATAGGGGAGGAGAGGGGCACCTTAGGAATATCTCAAAATATTATTTTATATTAAAGACAAAATCGGTTTATAATGGTTCCAAAGGGTCTTACTTCGAAGCTAAAGTGGGGATGGGTCGAAATCCTATCAACCAATAGAATTTAGACAAGTTTAGGATATTATTTTAACCTTATCAATTAGATTTAACTCTAAGTTAAATAATTTAACTTTTACCATGTCTTTTTGTTTTCTTTCACTATATGGTTAATACACTTACTATAACATGCCAAACGAACCCCAAATTGTTTATTATTAATATATATATCCTTATCTAAGTCATTTGGCCGAACCTTAGATTTTTAGGAATACAATAACAATTAATAATATAATATTTGATTTAAAAACTATTTTGAGTCAATTTTGACACTATTTGATATATGATTTTTGTGAAAGTCATAACAGAATTAAATGTTCGAACCAAGTTGATTAAATCAACATTAATATATCATAGTAACCTAGAAAATTAGTGTAATTCATAAAAAATCTCAAATTACATTTATTTTGGTGTTTATAACATCAATTATGTCAATATTTCATTAATAAGATAATTACTGCATCATCGTTGTGTCATAAATAAATTAAATTATTTGATGTCTAAAAATTAAAAAAAAAATACCATCATATAGAAAATCTTTTTAGCTTTCTAATGAAAATTTACAATCGAATTTATCTTATGTATAACCCCATATTAAAAATGATTTACTTATTAAACTTTGATTTTAACTATTTTACCCTTTCTTTAAATAAATTAATAATAAATGTCCTAATCTAATCCAAGTGGGCCTAAATGGTCATATTTTATTCCTAAGTTTGTTTTTGGTCGAATTACACTTTTCCAATAGAATTAGGACATGTGTTAGGGTAATAGTAATATCATATTTACCCTTAGTTACCCTATTTACTATTAACCGCGGTAAAAAAAGTAAAAAGTTACTATTCACCAAAAAATTATTTTCATCTCATTGAACCACATTTTAGTCCTTGATATTAACCGTGTCTCTCGGATTTTCGAAATTCCATTCACAGAAGCGGCAAAATTATGTTTTATGAAAAATTCAGTTTTTTTAACTACCACTTAGTAGTTTCACTATTCATCAAAAATTGATGTTTTTCAGAACAATGCCAAAATTTCATCCTAAGCTATATTTCATATTCCGAATTCAAAAATGAAATCTAATTTACCAAATTCATAACATAGAAGTTTCATTAATTAATTTTATAATTAAATCATGCTGTTAAAATAAATAGCGTGTTTTTAGGAAACAATATATATCAAAAGATTGACACTTGATTATGTCTGGTTTAAATGTGAAATTACAACCAATGACCAACATTGTATTAAATTGTAAAAATATATTCTAAATATACTTTAAAACCACTCAAATTAATAATTTATCACTATTAATTATTTCGATTAAAAAAAGTTGTTTTTAATTATAATTTAGTAATTTTCACTATTCATCAGAATATGAAAGTTATCCGAAAAGTACCAAAATTTCACCTTAGGCTAAATTCGATACTCCGAATCCAAGAATGAAGTTCATTTTGAAAAATAAGATTTACAGAATTTTAAAAAATGGTTATTACTATTCATAACGGCTAGTTTTAATAATATATTAATAGCACATCGTTGTTTAGTGAAACTCGGTATTGCGTATTACACACGCTATCGAGGAAGGTCGCGATTGCGTGTAATGCAAGGCAAGACAAGGATGCGTGTTGTGCAAGCTCCTTTTGGTGTAGCATACAACACAAGACATTAATAAAATTAAAAAGAATATTTTTTTATAAAATCTTGGGCTGTTACAAACATCCCATTTCGACATTGTCGGGTGGTACAGAGCCCGATCAGACCACTGAAATCATAGTGGTTTCATGATCGATGATCAAATTGATGAACCTAGAACATATCTAGAGTGTTTGTGGGATATGAAGGATTGTTCTAGTGATATAAAACTGAATTATCATAGGATGAGGATTTGGGACATGCAGCGGTGTATGGGTTCTGACAAACTCAATAATATTTGAGTTTCCAGCCACCGGAGACCCTAAATCCATTGGCCAAATTCAGATTCACAAATCTCATCCTGAGATAGGGAAGAAATAGAAGAGGAATAGTAGGATTCGAGGTGCTAGAAGAAATTTTTTAAAATATGTAGAAAACCCAACTACATGTCATGTCAAAGGATAAACACATGGCTTGTATCCCCTTAGTGATGGTGGCTAGGGTTTTGGAAATGTTAAGGATGAAATAGCTTGTAGCCCTCCAACAAAATGTGTACCCCTTCCCCGGATGGGAAACCTATGTGGAGGATCACATGAGCATGGTCCAATGAGGAAATATACATCTAGGGACACGACCATATAACCAAGTACACAGATACTATAAGATCACCTAGGCAGCACATCATGTGAGGAAACACACTATGTACCAAAGTACATGGACACATGTTCAATACACAAACATAACTAGACAACATGGCTCGGTCCCGGTTGGATTGCACATGTTGTGTAGTCCGACTACATGGTATATAATAATACATGGATTTTGAGTTTTTCACCCCTAGGGATAGGGCTAGATAATGGAGGGAGGCCATGGAAAATGTGGGTCCCCTCACACTTTGTGTACCCCTTGATTCCTTTTTAGAAATGTTCTTGGTTTTTTATCTCCTTCATTTGGATTCGGTTTTGGAACATGATTAGCATATCAAGAGTTTTTTTATTTCATATATAACATGATGGTTCCCCCATATGTGTCTTTTAATATATGAGGTGGAATGTTCCTAGAATTCCACTTGTCTAGGAGATACTCTATGATGGATGTGATCACATCGGATCACCATAGACTATCGAGTTGACCTTTCAGTAGATCTTGGTAGTGGAGTACTTCATGACTATTGAGTAGACCCTCCCTTATAGCTGGGTAGTGAAATCATTGATGACTACTAATTTGAACCTATAGTAGAGCTTGGAGGTATTGTACTCAATATCTAATGAGTTGACCCCCCCCCATTAGAATTGGTTAGTGGATTCCTCGATGATTACTGAGTTGACCCTCTAGTGGCAGTGGACAGTGGAGTCCTCGAAGACAACCAAGTTGACCCTCTAGTAGATTGGGGAATTGGATTCATCGATGCTCACTAATTTTACCCTCCAATAGAGCTGGGTAGTGGAGTTTTCAATGACTACCGAGTTGACCCTCCAATAGATATGGGTAGTGGAGTCCTCGATGAATATTGAGTGATACCCTCCAATAGAGCTAGGTAGTGGGTCCTTGGCCAATAGAGTGGAACCCCCCCCCCCCCATCAGCATGGGTGCATGTTCTCTAAAGACACATACAGACTTGAACAAACCTAACATACTTGGGTGTGGGTCATATACATAGATATTGTGTCCCCTGGACTATGTGTCAGAGTGATAAGTTGTTACTTAACTTGGACAGTTACTTCTAGGTAGATGTGTGAGAAGTTGGGCATCATTGATGGACATTTGGAAATATTAGCTACTCTTATTCCTAGGCCGAGCTGTGGGATGGAAATCCCCTTACTCTCTTATTTGGGATTCTTTTGACCGAATATATATATATTCTTCTGTATCCACACAATGGATTTGGTTACTCTCTTTATATGGGAGGAGAAGACGTGTGTGGAATTCCACATGCTCTATGTGCTTAGATTCTCATGGTTGGATGAGTCTACATGTAAAGACCTAAGCTCGAGCAACCAAACTCAGCCCTTAAAAATGATGTGTAATTTTTATAAAAAAATATACTTGAATAAATACATAGAATTAAATAAAACAAGCGATCATTTATCGGCAACAGTTATGGAGATTTTGTGTCCAATATTACATTAAAATATAATTGTACAAATTCTAATAAACATAAAGAAAATCTCATCATAGAAATGCTTCCACATTATAAATTCATCATATCACATCTACTATACCTATAAGAATAATTTTAGAACATAGGTTGATCAGAAAATTCACAATAAGGGATTTAAAAACAAGACCATAAAGAAATAATTTTTAAAAAAACATTTATTTCGAATACATGATTTAAATCATTATTATTTCCAATAACACATCATCCTCGTTTTCTTGAGATATTCTGAATTTCTTTAAGGTTAAAATTATGCTCAAAATTGGTAAAAATATTTAAGAGTTATAAAAAAACATTATAAAATTTGCACGCACTTGAAAAAAAAGGCATGAAATGCCATCTATAAGTAAGATAATGACCATACATAATCATTTTATGACATTCAATGGGTATGAATAAAAATTTAGACATGAAATAATATTTCTTTTAATTTCAAATAAAATGATCTCATTATCATTAAACACATAGATGCAAATCATGTAATTATAGATAAACTTTTAACATGTGTTTTGGGGTTTGGAAAGTAAATATTAATCCTTCATTAAAAATGAATAATTATCTGAGTATATACTTAAATGTATAACATTAAACTGTGTTCACTTGAAAATATAAATCTGATTAATACTGGTTCATATGAGAATCATATTTAGCCATGGATATTCTACTAGTTGAATAATCACATGGAATTTCACTTACTAGAATCATTATGAGGTAATGCATAATGGAAAACATCATAAACATTCTATCAAGGCCTTGTTCCAAGACCATACATAACCATTTTTTCAAGGCCACGTTCCAAGACCTAGTTTATCTCATGAGACCTACCGATGCAGAGAGAGGCTATAGCAGGCCTCCCCCTCCCACCCCCTTGACACCACCCCACCGCACTCGACACCAGCCCACCCCTGGACACCCTTACCCCCAGGACACCCCCCATCCCCCTAGACAGCCCCCCCCCTAGACACCACCCCACTGGACATCCCACCACCCCCTGGACACCCTTCCACCCACTACCCCCTTGGACACCCTCCCACCCCTAGACACCACCCCACCACCCATGGAAAAGTCCCCACCCACTGGAAGCCCCCACCCCATGGACACCCCACCCCTTGGACCCCCCCCCCCCCCCCATATAGCCCCCAACCCCTAGACACCACCCTACCCACTTGACAACCCCCTCCCCCACCCCCTGGACAACCTCCCCCCCCAACAACCTCCCACCTCCTAGACACAACCCCACCCCCTATGGACATCTCCCCACTCCATGGACACCCCCTCCCACTCCCCTAGACACCCCCTACCCCTTGGACAGACCCCCCCCCCCCCCCGAACACCCCCACCCCCCATAAAACCATTATTATGCTCTGCCAAAGTATGAAACAAGCCAAAACTATACCAAAAGAAGACTAGAATCCATACCAGAAAAGCATAAAAAATAGACCAAAATAAGAATAACCATATCAAAATTAAACGTGCATATATATAAAAATAAAAAATTACAATGTTAACTAACAAAAAAACTAAATCCAACAAAAACAACTACCAAATACACAATTAGTATTACAATATTAAAAATAAAATTTTACACTACAAACATCCTAAAATACAATCAAACCTGTAAAATAATTTGACCATTACACTTGTAAGTGTTTGACCTTTTGAGCACTATAGGGTTGAGGTTCATCAAATAACTATAAATTACAAGGATAGTAGTTAACATGTATAATGAATAAATCAAATGAAATATTATGGAAAAGTTTATAAGGAAATATTACTTGGTCAAACTTCCTAAGTGTTCTAGTTGTAATTATTTGATACAAAAATCTTAAAAAATAATATCTGAATTCGACGACGCCTTGTTTTTTATGAAAATTATGTTTAAATGTGTGTCTATTAAAAGTATCACTTTTATATAATACATCGAAAAGTACAAATTATAAATGGATATTTACCTTTACATTTACATATTTGATCTTGGTACTCTTTTTCTTTGAGTTTTTTCGAATATAGACCCATCCCCTATTAGGAAATAATAAGAATGGTATAAATTTAAAAATCAATATAATATAAAAAACTATTGATAAATTGAAACATATTTTTCCAACATATTTTTAAAAATTCTCTACACATCGCCATGGACAGAGCATATCCAATAAAGTGTTTTCTCCCTTGGACAAAAAAATCTAATATCCAATGATCACTAATATAAAAGAAAATTTAAGGTTAGTGGTTTTTTATGTTAATATATAATGAACACTTTTCCAGATATATGTTTCATACCTCTCACAAAAATCCATCATCCAACACTACATGATTATATTATATTCAAATAGTTCAGCAATATAAAGTGATCTTTTTTCCTCATCCAATCCATGTGATTCAGGGGAAATCAAATTCAGGTCTATGAATCCATATACTTATGTCCTCTCATTCTTCTCACACGTGTTAAAATGATACCTAATAAAAAATAGACATATGTATACATTTTTAATAAATATAATATAGGTAAAGGTGTTAAGACCGACATGGAAAAAATATATACCACATTGATGCCCAACTTATCTCCAGTAACAAGTTCCATGATATCATTTTTCACAATCCTCGCATTTATTTCATGTCCAAAAACATGATATTCCATTGGAAACTCATAATGATCCACTAACAAACTTGAATATCTAGACAATCTTTCAAGTCTACTAGAATTTGTATCTAATGTCATATCCATTTTTCTTTTTTGTTTTATATACAGTATTTATTCACCATTGAAGTATTTCATTAAAAATAAATAGAGAAATATATTAGTTTTAAGATGTTAAAACAACTTTAATGAAAAATAAAATAAATGAAATAATATACATACCTCTATGGTAATGAGTCGCACAAGTCTGGATGGCCAATCTAAAAAGTGGCTGATATTATGTCTAACTATTGTCACAACATCTGTAGGTAATAGTACTTGATATGATCTATATATAATATCATGTACGGTGACCCTATGATGCTCTACCTCTAATTGTTAATGATTAGTTGTATCTCCTATACAATATACCAGACCATATGCAACTATAAGATAGTGAGGATCATCGACATATAACTCACAATATATAGGAATATGTGGATGAGGAGTTGGATAAAAAATGGGATCCACAGGCTGAGGTGGGGGACTGGGGCCTACTGGCAAAGGTGTAGATAAATAATTAGGATTTCTGGGTGGTGGAGGAGTGGGAGTTGTGGTATGAAATTGTCTTTTCATGTATGAAAACGTAGACTGTACCGATGCTCTAATATTTTCCTCCATCATAGCATTAATATTATTAACTTTAGCCTCTAATGATTCTATTTTTTTTTTGATAAATACCCTCAATGTAATAATTTGAAGAAAAGGGTAACCCTTTTCCTACAATACACTCGTCGGATATCCACATACACGGCCGAGGTGTTCAGGATCTCCCAAAGCTGCAGATAAAATATCTTACCTCCCAGTAGCTGTAAATACCATATGTGATCTCTTCTCCTCAAGAGAATCCTGTATTTATTAATTTAACATTTCTATAATGATTCTAATTATATAAAGAGTATAATTAACATAAATAAATAAAATAAATATCTCACAATCCTCTTAGCTACGATTATTAATTTTTTGAAAAGGTGTTTCCCTTTTTTCCTATCTGAGCTCTCTTCCATTTTTCATGTCTAGATGGAGGGGATGGAGGGGAAACCTCTCTAGAGCGTGAAGACTCAGCTCTCTGTTTTTGTAAATTTTCCTCCATCATTTGTTCTTACAATAATGTATACCCTACGGGATATAAAATATGAGGGTATACATTTTCATATTGGATATCTTAATGATATGTCCTTGTTTTCTGTAAATTAAGAATAATAAATCGTTAAAAATCATTAATAAGATAATTTATATAAGAAAGATTGTAAAAGTTTACATTGCCCTTACCAAAAATTAATATTTTCTTCTACATTCAACAAATTTTCTCTGTGTGTCTTAATCTATGAAAGCATATATATGATATGTATTTTCAAGATTCCTATGACCAAAAATGAAATCAAATGTGAGGGTTGATTTGAAATCCCTCCATCTCTGTGTAGCCATCGATAAACATTTCCTCCAGACTCCTCTAGTGTCAGGTTTATCAAATGTCATCAGATAAATAAGAGGTAAACTATATTATACTGGAAACATTAAAAGATTTTTTAAACAATAGAAAAATATCATAGCAAAATCATCTCCCAAAACTGAGATATTATCGCTTTTTCCACACTTATCCGATCATAATACATAATACTTAGTTTGATTTTAACCTGAGATGATACAAAACTATTAAAATATTTTTCATGTGCACCACTAGGAATATCATTCTCATCAAACTCAAAGAGTATCCTCTTCTCCCAGCTACAGGAAAGTGATAATTTTTGTAAACGTGTGAAGCCACATTTACCAACTCTTGAACTATTCTTTGTCATTATGGGAGCACGTGAGGAATAGTAGGGAACATCAATAGGATAATGAGAATGTTCCTCCCTCGAAGTATGATCATGATTCTCATCTCTAGAATCATGTGGTTGATCAACTTATTGATCTGCCAAATCCTTCAAATCAAAAAAGAAAACATTAGTTCACAAATATACAAATTCAAATATTACAATAGTAATGTAAACAAAAAATGGAAAACTGAACTATGTTAACTAACAGTAATCATAGTAAATATAGTAAGCATGTTAAACAATGGTAAATATGATAAACATGGTAAACATGGTAGTGTAACATTCATTCAAAAAAATCAATAAATATATAAGTTACATAAAGGTAAACTATGGTAAATTATGGTAAAGATGGTAAACTATGGTCAATATGGTAAACATGGTAAAGTAATTTTCATTAAACAAAATCAATATATATATAAGTTACGTAATGGTAAAAATGATAAACTAAAATAAAAAAATTCAAATAAACCAAAAAAATTAGCATTTTATGAAAATAATAAATGTAAACAAGAAAAAAACATATGTTACCTGTAATATTAGGAATGTAAAAATGGATTTTTTTTTTCCCCAAATTCCTTAATCATGGTCGTTCCTTATGGCACAAACCATGTCTTCAACTTGTTCATCATTATTTTCTACTAATCTTTCCATGGAAGTAGGGATCTCACATAAAACATCATCTTTATGAAGTTGATCATCACCAACATATTGTTTTTTCATTGTAAAAAAACAGATCACTGCATATATTATTGATCAACTACATAGAAAAACTATTTTTCAAGTGTTTCCACTATAAAAGAATCTATTGGGTCTTACAATATAATCAGATTAACAACTGTCCTTCCAAATTCATCATGTCTGACACAGTTGTTACCAATAAACCATTTGCAGTTAAAAATAGGAACTTTAATTTCAAATTAATCAACCTCTCATATATCTTTAATGACCTCATAATATTCACATGAATAATAAATTATGTTTTTTGTCTTTAGAACTCGAAAAATGAATTTCTTATACTAACATGAATACACCACTATTCTGAAATGAAATTCTATTGTCCTGATATTTCATATGAAATGTATATCCATTAATGTCATACCCGGACCATGTTATCACATTTAAACATGGACCACCCACTAACCATCTTAATGTCTCTGATACATCTTATCTACCAAGAAAGGTATTTTTAGACCATGGAAAAACAAATTTTGTGTGCTCATTCAAAATCCAAATTTCATTATTCATTGGATGACATTATTTCAACTCATTAATATGCAATGTGATATATGGTTAAACATCAGCTATGTTATTCAAGATGTATAATTATTCCTTCTCTATCTATGCATATGATAATTATTTGAATTTCAAGCCACGAATTCCCTTTCCCTTATTATTAACTCATTCATGGAGAGATGCCTATGTACTCAACCGTATCTAAGTAGCTCGTAAAAAACTCCGCAACCTCCTCAAAAATATAATTTTCAATAATGGAAGCTTGAGGTCGATATGGATTCTTAACATACCGATTCAATATTTTCATATAACATTCAAAAGGATACATCCAATGAAGATATAAAGGTCCAAAAATATTTATTTCTCGAACCAGATGAACCACTAAATGAACCATTATATCAAAAAAAGATGGAGGAAAATACATTTCTAATTGAAAAAGTATAGAAATTTTATCCTTTTCCAAAACGTTCAAAGCATTCATATCAATCACCTTATTAAAAATTGAATTGAAAAATTGAATTGAAAAAATAAAAAAAATCATTATAGTCTTTCTAACATGGATGGTCAATATTCTACGCAATAAAACTGGTAGAAGTTATTACATGATGACGTGACAATCATGAGATTTCATACCTATAAACTTCAAATCCTTCAAAGAGACAAAAAAATTTACATTTGGAAAATAACATTGAGGCACTTTGATATCATGAAGACACTGAAAAAATCTAATTTTCTTCCTCTTAGATAATGTATGAAAAGTTGGGGGAAGAAATGTGTGTCTTCCATTGGGAGTGTGAGCTAACTCCAAATGTATTCCCATTGATATTAAGTCTAATATTGCATTCGACCCATCTTTAGTATTTCCTTTAATATATTACAATGTTTCAATCAAACTGTTGTAGATATTCTTCTCCACGAGCATGAAATCAATATTATGTTTCACTTCAATATATATCCAATATGGTAGATCAAAAATTGTTGGCCTTTTCTTCCAAAAATGCCTATCATTACCATATTTATGTGTCTTTTTAAAAGTCACATCAAGGTTTTGCACCATATCGAAATACACATTAGAGTATAATGGTTTTCGAGAAATATAAAATTCTTGTGAGCCATTGAATGCCTTTTTTAGTCTTCTATAATAGTGATCCATAGGCAAAAACTTTCGACGACCCATGAATTATTTTTTTCCTCCCATGATGCAACTGACAATATGAAGTCTGTTGTTCGCAAATTAGACATGTTGTATGCCCCTTACCATTTTATCCAGACAAATTTCCATATGTTGGGAAGTCATTTATAGTGAACATAAGCATTGCATGCAGTTGAAAAATTTCCATTTTATAAGAATCATACACCCTAATACCATCCTTCCATAAAAGTTTCAAATCATCATTCAATGGTGACAATAACACATCAATATCATTTCCAGGTTTCTTCGAACTAGATATCATTATACTCAATATGACATATTTTCACTTCATACAAACTTCAAGAGAGAGGTTGGAAATTACCAATAAAACAGACCATGAACTATGTGTGCTACTGAGGTTATGGTATGGATTCATTCTATCTATGCACAACCCAAGTCTGATATTTCTAATTTCATTTCCAAATGTAGGATATAGCTCATCAATTTTCTTCCATTGTAAACAATCAACTGGATAACATATTTTTCCATCACATATCTGCTCATCAGCATGCCATCTTATCATTTTTGTATCATGTGAATTAGAAAATAAATGTTTCAAATGATGAATTATAAGAAGATACCAAAATACCTTGGTAGGGATCTTTGTAATACCTAAATCAGAACATGATTTTTCTTTCAACTTATATCATGATGTACCACATTTAAGACACTCCAAAATGTTCCAGGCAGCTCTGTAAAAATTCTATCATTTCATCCATGTTTTTCTTTCAGGTAAATAAATCTTAACACCACAGAAAAAACCATAAATTCTATACCACCATGATACAATGGTTTTTCAGCATCACCATATAGATGAGAACCTTTCAGTTATATCTCAATTTTTTATGATGCAATATCACAAATAATTTCTTCAATTCCGTCATAGTTACCATCTTGAAAATCATCATCATCAGTAGATCTGACATTCTGTCCAGTTTCACTATGCCAAATCCAAGGGCTGTAACTCGGATAAAAACAATGAAAAATCATATGATCTTTGATATATCTTCTTTTAAACATCTTCATATTCAATCATTTTAGGCATGGAGAAAATTTTTTCTACTTGGAACATTTCGTTTAGAAAATTCCAAAAAGGCATCAATATCTTCCTCATATTCATTAATCATTCGATGTTTTGTAATCCAACTTTGACTCATTATTACCTATAATATATATCAAAATTATACATCTTGTTAGGAAAAAACAAATTTTATATTTATATGAAAAATATCACAATTTGAATGTAATTTTTTTTTGAAATATACAATAAATGAATGTGTATTTGATAAAGATATGCATGAAAATGATTTTAAAAAGAAAATATAGTTATATATAAAAGCTTTATATTTATACGAAAATATTTTTAGAATTACATCTCTCTCATAAGGATCATGATATATCAGTAAAAATTCATCTTGGTTCCTTTATTCTTAAGGAACAAAAAAATACATCCTGGTGAAACTAGATACCAAATTCACCCTTCAAAAACAAGAAATATGAAGTAGAAATATTGAAATATTTGTACATTCACTAATGAAAATTACACCTATCCCAATGATTTGAAACCATTGTAATAGTCCCTAAAACCATTGTGATAGAATATCCCAATGGTTTCAAACACCGTTTTCATTATGGTTGTTACAATAGCCCTATACCAATGGTTCTACAAGAACTATTGGTATAGACAGCCTGAACAAGGGGGATGGGGTGTCCATGGGTGGGGGTGGTGTCTCGGGGGTGAGGGGGTTGTCCAACCCCCTACACCCTTGGACATCCCCCCATCCCCCGGACACCCCCACCCACATGGACATCCCCCCAACCCCTTGGACACCCCCCCCCCACCCCCTAGACACCCCCACCCCCTGGACCGCACTACCCCCTTGGATAGCCCCCTAACCCCCCTGGACATCACCAAGCCACCCCCTGGACACCCCTACCCCCTTGGACAGCCCCCCCCCCCCCCACCCTAGAGACCCCCCCCCCCACCCACCCACCCACATGGACACCCCCACCCCCTTAGATAGCCCCCACACCCCCTAGATAGACCCCCACCCCCTGGACACCCCCCACCCATAGGGACAGTCCCCCAACCCCATAGACTGCACCACCACCCCCTTGGACACCCCCAACACCCTAAAAACCCCCTACCCCCTTAGACAACCCCCTCACCCCCTTGGACACCCCCCCCCCACCCCAGACACCCCCTACCCCCTTAGAAAGCCCCCTCATCCCCTGGACACCCCCACCCCCCCTTGGACACTCCCACCCCCTTGGACACCCCCACCCCCTAGACACCCCCAACCCCCTTGGACAGCCCCCTCACCCAAGGACACCACCCCACACCCCTTGGACACACCCACCCCATGGATATCCCCCTCACCCCCTAGACACCCCCCCCCACCCCCTTGGACACCCCACCCCCCAGACTCGTCCACCCCCATGCATAGCCCCCCACCCCAATGGGCACCCCCTGGACACCCCCCCCCCCACCCCTAGACACCCCCACCCCCTAGACAGCCTCCACCACCTAGACACCCCTCCATCCCTAGACACCCCCACCCCCATGGACAGCCCCCCAACCCCTTGGATAGCCCCACTAAACTCATGTACACTCCCCACCCCCCTTGGACAGCCCCCTCACCCCCTGGACACCACCCCCACCCCCTCTGGACAGCCCTGCCCCTTCGACAGCCTCCTCGCCCCTGTAACGCCCCCCCCCCCCCACCCCCTAAACACCGCGACCCCCTTGGACAGCCATCTCAACCCCTGGAGATCCCCACCACCACCACCACCCTAGACAGCCCCACACCTTAGACTGCCCCCAACCCCTAGACAGCCCTCACCCCCTGGACACCCCCACCCCCTAGACACCCCACCCCCATGGATAGCCCGCCCAACCCCCTGGACAGCCCCACCAAACCCCTGGACACCCCCCACCCACCCCTGGACATCCCCTACCCCCTTGGATAGCCCCCTCACCCCCTGGACACCCCCTACCCCCTTGGACAACCCCCTCACCTCTTTAACACCACCCCCACCCCCTTGAAACTCCCTACCCCTAGGAAAGCCCCCCCCCCCCCACCCCCTTGGACACCCCCTAAACACCTCCACCCCTTGTAAATCCCCCCACCCCTGGAAATACCCCCCCCCCCCCCCCCGCGCCACAACACTGGACACCCCTAACCCTTTGGAGAGCCCCCTAACCCCCATTGACACCACCCCCACCCCCTTGGACATCCCCCCCCCCCACACACCCCTTAGACACTCCCACCCCTGGACAACCCCCCATCCCCTGGACACCCCCACCCCCTGGACACCACCTACCCCCTTGGACATCCCCCTCACCCTTGGAAACCACCCCCACCCCTGGACACCCCTACCCACTTGGAATGCCCCCTCACCCCTATAGACACCCCCACACCCTTGGACAACCATGGACACCCCCACCCCATTGGACATCACACCCCTAGACACTGCCACCCCCTAGACAGCAACCCCACCCCCCTGAACACCCCCACTCCACCTGGACACCCCCACCCTCTAGAAACCCCCTACCCCCTTGGAAAACCCCCTCACCCCCTAATACACAACCCCCACCCCCTGGACACCCCCTACCCCCTTGGACATCCCCTGCACCCCCTGTACACCCCCCACCCCCTTGGACACCCCTACCACGTTGGATACCCCCCCCCCCCCCCGAGACTCCCCCTCCCCCTAGACCCCCCCCCCCCCCACCTCGCCACCCTAGACACCCCCCACCTCCATGGACACCCCCAACCCCCTGGACAGCCCTTACCCCCTGGACACCACCAACCCCCTCGACACCCCAACCCCCTTGGACAGTTCTGTCACCCCCTGGACACCACCCCCAACCCCCTTGGACACCATCTAGCCCCTTGGACCCCCCCCCCCCCCCCCGGATAGCCCCCCACCGCCCTGGACACCCCCTCCCCCCCCCCCCACACACACACACACATATGAATGTGCATTCACACACATATGATAGAACACACATGGTAGAAAAAAAATCAAAAAACTTGGACGATATCACTCCCATGGTTTTTTTCAGAATAGAATTTAGCATGTCATTAAAGAACTATTTGACACTTACCATGATTGCAAGAACAAGGATAGAAAAATAACATATCAAAACATAAGCTTAGGGAATCACAAAAAATAAAAAATAAAAATGAGGTGTGTGAGGCTTACTTGAGGGTTGTGAGTTGACCTAATAGATCCAGTGAAAATATAAAAGATGAATGATGTTAGAAAAAGGGGGTTGGAGGGAACAACTTTGAAGAATCCATTCTCGGTTTTCTGTGTGAGAGAGATGAGTCAGAGGTCGCCCGATCAAAGAAAAAAATGACATAATATGGGGTGTGATAAATCATTTAAAAGATTTATCACATCAGTTGTTTATTAACCAATGTGATAAACTATTTTTTTTGTTTATAATGTCGGTTATTTTTTAACCAACATAGAAAATCTTTTATTGCGTCCGTTATTTTATAACTGAAGTCATAGATGAGGTTTTATCACATCGGTTATTTTATAACCGACGTGATAAACCAATTTTTCCATCTTTGCATGTTGGTTAAATAGAACCGACGTGAAAAACTCTGACGTGTGAAATGTTTTTTTTCACTAGATACCCAAACTTAATCAATAGATATTCATGAATTAATTATTAATTAATAATTATATAATTATTAGTTAAACATTATTTAATTATTCTTTAATCATTATTTAATAATTATTTAAAAATTATTTAAAAATTACTTTATAATTCGTCAATAAATCTTTAATCATTAGTTAATCACTCTTGAATCTTTAGTCAATCATTTTTTAATCATTTTTTAATCATTATTTAATCATTATATAATCAATAGTTAAACATTAGTCAACAAATCATTAATAATTAGTTAATAATTCGTTAATTAGTATTTAATCATTAGTTATTCATTAGTTTATCATTATTTAATCCCCAGTTAATCATTAGTTAATCATTCTTTAATCATTCTTTAATCATTAGTTAGTCATTCTAAAATCATTAGTTAATCATTAGTTAATTAATCTTTAATCATAAATCATTAGTTAATCCTTAGTTAATCATTAGTTAATTATTATCTAATAATTAGTTAATCATTAGTTAATCATTATTTAATCATTATTTAATACTTACATAATCATTATTTAACCATTAGTTAATCATTAGTTAATCATAATTTAATCATTAGTTAATACTTCTTTAATCATTTATTATTCATTAGTTAGTCATTAATTAATCACTCATTAATATTTAGTTAATTATTATTTATTCATTAGTTGGTCATTCTTTAATCATTAGTTAATCATTAGTGAATAGTTATTTAATAATTAGATATTTATTTTTTAATCATTAGTTAATCATTAGTTAATAAATATTTATATATTATTTACTCATTAGTTAGTCATTCTGTAATCCTTCATTAATCGTTTTTAATCATTAATTAATCATTAGTTCATTATTTATTAATCTTTAGTTAATAATTATATATTTATTACTTAATCATTCTTAAATAATTATTTAATCATTAGTTAGTCATTCTTTAATAATTATTTAATCATTATTTAATAATTACATAATCATTACATAATAATTCTTTAATCATTCATTAATAATTTCGTAATCATTACATAATATTTATTTGATTAGAAGTTAATTAGAAGATAATCATTAGTTAATCATTATTAAATAATTCGTTAATAATTATTTAATCTATCATTAATCATTAGTCAATCATTCTTTAATCATTAGTTAATGAATCTTTAAAAATTAGTTAATCAATCTTTAAACATTATTTAATCATTATTTAATTATTTGTTAATAATTATTCAATCATTATTTATTTATTATATAATAATTTTCTAAACAAAACTAAATCCTTAATTAATTATCCCTTAATCATTAGTTAATCATATAGTATTCGTTATTTAATTATTATTAGCTAATAATTATGCAATTATTCTATAATCCAAGTTTATTTATTAGTTAATCAAAACTTAATAACTACTAATAATGACTATTATATCTAAACTATATCTAACCAACTAAACTAGTAAAAAAATAACATATTTGTTACTGACTAAAAACAAATCAATTAAATAAATAAATTACTTTAAAATAAATAAGAAAATATTCCTCTAAATGATGCTTCAAAAAAATTGTCACTCCATTTAGACCTCCAAAACCACCACACACAAAGGAAAAACCACCAGGATTATTATAGAGAGAGAGGGTGTAGAAGTAAGAGAGATAAAGGGAATTTAGAGTGGGGGTGCCCTTTCATTATAAATTTAGAGAAAGGAAGCATTGAAGATGCCACCTTTTTCCTTTATTTATGTGAAAGGTAGTATCTCAAAATCTATCATTCACTTTACATTATGAAAAAGGTGCTTGCGCCCTTGTTTCCTTTTTCCATGTCATTGATCCACATTGATGAGAGGTAAATGCCGCATTAATTATGCATCCTTTTAAATTATATTAAATGAAGATGGTCCTTGCCTCATTATTTCCATAATTTTCAAAAAATATATAACTGAGGCTTATTTAAAATAAAAATTAAAAAACATATAAAAATAATCTCTTTGAAAATGAAAAAACAAGGATTCTACTTGGGGATAAGTTGATGAAACTTTATATGGTTTGTGTTTGAATATATATATATATAATATAATATTTATATATATATATAATTTCATGGGGTATTATTTAAGTGGTACATGTGGGTTGTACCCCTCACACTCTATGGGAACTGGCATAGGATTGTGTCCTTCCAGACTCAGACATTGTGTGTATTATGAATAGGGTGATTCAAATCCATTTTCTAGCTCTGGAATGTGTGGCACGCTCGGGTATTGGTCTCCCACCTATTGGAAGTCGAGCGTAACCCAAACACATGTTTTGTACCCTTTTTCATATCGGGGTGTTGCTGACTCATTCACCATCACATTCAAGCATCATGCAGTAGGGGTTCAACTCCCACCGTAGAAAACGAATGGCCCCATAATTTAATAGGGGGTGTTAGTATGTGGGGTGGTGTCATTTAATGTCAGCAATCTGTGACAACATACATGGGGGGTGGTAGAATTGACAGTGACAGGCTTCCGACTATGAAGGATAAATGGTGTGTGGTTGGGGCCTACGTGCCCAGATGAGGGGGTGATGCTTCTGACTACAGGTCTTGACAATTATGTCGCAGCCTCGAACGGTGACAGGTGGTAGAGTCATGTCCTTCGTTGAGGTATGCAAGAAGATGGGGTCCCGATGGTGATTATAGGAAAAGGGGGAAGTAGCCCCGTAGGTGAAATTCGAAGGGAACATGAGTGGCAGGAGGGCATCATGGTTGTGATCGGAGACAGAAGTCATGAAATCCCCACAAACGATGGAGGGGAAGCATCAGGTTGCGACTATCGATAAGTGAAGGTGGGATTTTTCGGACATGCAGATGGATGGTGAAGCACTACGGTGATGATGACTGACTTGGCACTCTTCAATGAAGGGTGGGGTCATGTTTCATGCATGGCAGCTGATGGTGAATAGGGGCACCAGAAGACTGTGGCATGCTGTAAAATTCATCAATGGTATGCATTGGAGGATCTTTTAGCTAGAACACATGCGACAGATAGGATGTCTGATAATACAGAAATACTAATAAGTACAAATTGTTATTAAAATCCTTTTGGGTATAATATATAAGGGGATATAAGGGTTGTTATTAGCTGGGTCTTCTGGATGATAATAGGTAGGTTATCTCTTTGGGGGTGATGAGCTTCCAATCGGTGCTGGTGTGTCTTTGTGAGTTTATTTGTAACTGTAACCCTAAGTACCTAATATATATATATATATATACTTAATTTCAAAAAAAAATATATACTTTTTAAAATATATGTAACGATATATATATTTATATATTTATATATATATATATATACATTTATGTATTGATATACATTTAAAAATATAGATTTGTATTTAAATACTCATATATATGTATATATTGATTTATATTTAAATAAAAAAAATAAAATCATAAAACTTGTAAATTAGAATATAATATTAATAAAATATAAAAAGGGGATATATATATATATGTGTGTAATAAAAATTTAATGATATAATTATATTATCAAAATAAGTTAAGAAAAAAATTTAAAACATTAACATAAGTAACAGTATAAATTTGAATGAATAAAAATAAAAAATGAAATATAAAATTAAAATATGAGATTTTAATTTAATGAAAAAATAATAAATAATAATAATTTAAACTGGAAGAAAAGACAATCACCCCCATTTTTTAAAATTTTAAAATGAAG
This sequence comes from Viscum album, assembly GCA_963277665.1. Classification (NCBI taxonomy): domain Eukaryota; kingdom Viridiplantae; phylum Streptophyta; class Magnoliopsida; order Santalales; family Viscaceae; genus Viscum; species Viscum album. The sequence continues at coordinate 702,222,729 of OY728139.1, forward strand.
ACCAGACTTTTAATTTTAAAATATCCCAAAGTTTCTCCTTCTTTATTAATTTTTTTTAAAAGGAAAAATAACAAAAAATTAAGAAAAATATTTAATAAAATCAATAAAACAAATTGTAGCATTATTTCAAAAACTAAATCTTCATTAATTCAAGCATTAAATTTTCAACCCTTACAGAATCCAATTCTTTTTTAGAGATATCTTAGAGTTTATTTTCTATTATAATGTACTATAGAATAATGACCCCATTATTAACATGATCTTTTAAAAAGTGAAATCTATTATTTGTGTTCTTGATCCAAGAATTATATAGATTATTTTTAGATATTGAAATATAAAATGTATTATCATTGTATATAAGCATTTTTTTGTAAAACATTGAAATTGATGAGATTTGTTTTATCCAAATACATTGAACATAATAATTTGCATCATCAATGAAAACACCCATAAACATGGACAATGAAACTAGAAATTTATTTTTCTAACTGCATGATATTAAACATTTACCTAATATGTTACTTATACATGGGGTTCTTTTCTAATCAAGTCGATAGCATCTAATGTCTGAGTCAGAGTAAGATATAAAATTGAAACAATTCTGATTGGATAAAAATAAACCAGTGATGACAGTTCCATGAACATGCCTAATTATTATTTTAATGCCCTTTAAATAGCTTTATTTTGTCTATTATTAATCTCTTGAACACATATTGATAGAAAAAATAATACCAGGACTTGATTTAGTCAAATACCATATGCTTCTTATCATACCTCTATACATTTTGTCATATATTGATTTTACATATTCATCCACATCCAGTTTAGAATTACAGCTCATTAGATTTCACATAGTTTTACATGAATCAAGATTTAGTTTTTTAACTAAATATTTTGCATATTTTCGTTGATTTAGAAAAAGTCCATCGTTTTTGAAAAATTTAAAAACCAAAGATAAATTTTAATTTACCCATTAGGCTCATATAAAATTCATTGTCATTAATTTTTAAAACTCATTACTAATCATGTCATTTTTATATAAAAATACAATATCATCAACATTTATTTGCATTATTAAAACATCATTATAAACATTCATTATAAATAAGTTTGGATTAACTTTTCCTTTTCTAAAATAATTTTCAATAAAAATATAGTTATCCTATCATACTATGATCTTGGAGATTTCTATAGATCATATAAAACTTTAGCCATATTGAAAACATGATTTTTGGATTAATCATTTTTGAAATGAGGTAGATTAATATAAACCTCTTTAGAAATTACACCATTTAAAATGAACTTTTTACATCCAATTAAAATGTCTTAAAATCTGGATAACTTGAAAAGGCTAATAGAATCCTAATGCCTTCTATTCTATTAACTAGTGAAACTGAATCTTCAAAATCAGTACTTTATTCTTTTAACTCACCTTTGGAAACTAGTATAGCCTTATTTATACCTATATTACCAAACTCAACCATTTTATTTTTAAAAATATACTCAGTTCCACTAGAAAATTTAAATTTAAGAAACGTAACTAGATTATAAACTTTATTTCTAACAAATTAATTATTTTTATCATGCAAGGAATTTATCCAGTTTGAATCTTTCAAATATTCTTAGATATTAATAGGTACAAAGTTAGTAATAATGGAAAATTTATCACAAAAATTGAAAATATATTTCTTTATCCTTATTCTAGATTGAATATTTCCTATTACATTTTCTAAACAATGATCTATGTGAGCTCTCCAATTCATAGGATCAGGTTGAGAAAATAAGTTCTCACCCTCAACTGATTCGTTGTCATTTTTAGGTTTATGTTCATCAAAGTTTAATTCTTCATATTCTTAAACGTAATTAACCGAATATGCAATCTATTTTTCATTATTTCCTATGAACAATAAATGTAAATATTTCTTCATTGACATGGTTCTCTTTTTGTACACTCTGAAAGATTTACTATTATTTTAATATACTACATGAAATCCCTCATAACATTTACCATGAAATATTTCATGATTATCTTTAGTATTTAAAATATAAACTCTATAGGCAAATGCTTTAATGAAACCAATCATAGGCTTCATTTTAATAAACAGTTCATAAGGGGTTTTCTATAATGGAAATCATGGTTTGAGCTGAGACTTTTGACCTTGTGTTTACCTCGTGATTGAGATGGGTCACTTCCTAACTTAGGTATATGTATGGGCATATACCTGGGTAGTGGTTATCCGTTGATTTCACAATCCTTGTGTTTCCTCATGATTGAGATGGGTTACTTGATAACTTAGGTATATGTATGGGCATATACCTAAGTAGAGGTTATCTGTTGAGATCTTCTTTGTGGTTATCCTTGTTGGTTTAGTGAGACCTTGAGGGTCTCGGGGTCCCTACTGAGTATCGTTATACTCACCCCTGCACGGGCTATGCCCGCACCTCGTAGTGTTGGTTGCAGACGGGCAGTGCTGACGGAGGCCGAGTGTTCGAGGACTGGACGGTACCCGGAGGTGGACTACACGACGTGACGACTCACAGAGGAGGATTGACGGACGAGAGCGTGGAGGAAGCTATCTGTACCTACCCTTCACGTAGGATCCGTGGTGGACGACCAGGAGCTGCGCTATCTATACCTACCCTTCAGGTAGGATCCGAGAAGGATGACCCAGGAGCTGCTTCCTTCTTCCAACTGTTTGTCTTTTAGCTGTTGTACCTTGTTCAGTTGTAGTTGTACTTTCTTTTGGGTTTGTATTCTGGCTCATTTACTTTTCAGCTTTTCTTTTGTACTTAGTGTTTTGCTTCCGCTTGTACTCTGTGGTGCTTGTTTTCTTTTATAAAGGCAATGCCTTCCCAGTTATCGGGATTTTATGCCTTTGGTGCTAGTCGCCAGCCTCTGGCCTATGGAAGGCGGGCTTGGGGTAGTCACGGCACGGGCCCCGAGGACGGGTCATTTGTCATGACCCGTCCTCGGGGCCCGTGCCGTGAGTACCCCAAGCCCGCCTTCCATAGGGTATACTCATAGGGACCATTACTCAACGTGATCACCAACGCCGCTGACGGTTCGTCAAACGGACGTCTGGTCTGAAAGATATCAGCTTTTCCGTTCCAGGGGCCCGGTTGGATTTCGGTGCGATCCAACCCGGCCACTATCCATCTGCATCCAATTCTCGGGCGGAGGATGCCAAAAGTTCCGTATTGTCAAGAGGAATTCAACGAAACAGACGGCGCGTCCGTCGTCTGCAACCAACACCACGAAGTGCGGGCATAGCCCGTGCAGGGGTGAGTATAAACTACTCAGTAGGGACCCTGAGACCCCCGAAGGTCTCCCGAAATCCACAAAGGATATTCCAAAAAGGAAAGATACAATCACGAAGTAACATCTGACACGGCTTAGGTATATGCCCATACATATACCTAAGTCATCAATTCCCGCTCGGCTCCAACGTCCGAACCCAAGCACAACCCAGTCCACACAGGAAAGCAAACGTATACCCACACAGGATAGCACAACACAATCCACAAAGGAGAGTAAACAGTAAACCCACACAGGATAGCTCAACACAATCCACAAAGGAGAGTAAACAGTAAACCCACACAGGATAGCTCAACACAATCCACAAAGGAGAGTAAACAGAAGATTCAGCTCACACATGTATACTTCTTCGGATGACGATAAAGATGATCACTGATTCATCTAAGTCGTCGGACCCACGAAGGATCGATAGGTAACTAACCCTCGCAGTGACCCAGACAGGATCAGACCCACACAGGATCGGGCCCACGCAGGACCTGTAGGCACTGGCTCACACAGAACCGCTGAGCGCTGACCCACACAGGATCGGACCCACACAGGATCGGGCCCACACAGGACCGGGCCCACACAGGACTGGTAGCACAGATCCACGTAGGATCGCTGAGTGCAGTAGTCGTTGAAGTCCACTGAGGATCTATGCACAGTCGTCGCCGCAGTCCACTGAGAATCTCTGCACGGTCATCGTCGGAGTCCACAGAGGATCTCTGCACAGTCGTCGCTGTCGAAGAAGCAGTCGCAGCCAGCACTAGGGTTCCCGCACACAGTAAGCTCGTTCGGGAGGGTCCGCTCCACGAGCCGAGAGGCTGATACATCAACTGACACAAAGTCCGAAGTTGATGTATCCGAGAGGCTGATACATCAACTGACACAAAGTCCGAAGTTGATGTATCCAAAAGTTCCGTATCGTCAATAGGAACTCAACGTCGCAGACGGCGCGTCAATCGGACACCTGGTCTGAGAGTTATTGGCTTTTTCGTCCCAGGGGCCCGGTTGGTTTTTAAGGCAAAACCAACCCGACCGTACTCCACCTGCGTCCAAACCTCGGGCGAAGTATGCCAAAAGATCCGTCTCACATAGAGGAAAACAACAAAGCTGACGGCACGTCAATCGGACGTCCGTGGCTCAAGATATGAGCTGTTTCTTTCGTTGAATAGTTATGTGTTTTCTCTCTATAAAACCATTTTTATGGTGTTTTATGGGAATACAAAATTTTCAAATATTTATTATCTCCAAAAAAATTCTCCAAGCTTATGTTAGAAAAATATACACCTTTATCATTTCTAATTTACTTTATTAAATGAAATTTTTAATTTTTTATCTTTTATAGAATGTTATAAAATTGTTTATGGTTTCACTTTTATGGGATAAGAAAAGAGTCCAAGTGAAACTATTAAAATCATCTACAATTACAAAGATATATAAGTGACTACCTAAACTAGTTTTTCTCATAAGTCCAAATAAATCAAGATGAATTAGTTTAAAGAATATATAAATGTTAACAATATTAATAAATCAAAAATTCCCTTTTTCTTATTACCCTTTAGATAATAGTTACTCAAAACATACATTCTTTAAATTTTGTAAAATCCAAAACCATTCTATGTTTTGAAAAATTGTATAGTTGTATAATTTGAATGTGTAACGATATTTTCTTCCAGAAAAGGTGGTATGTTTCTACATAATTTAAAAACATTACATTTTTTGGGTTAGTTCTTAAAAATCTATAGTGTAGATATTTTTTCTACTAGTATAAAATAAAACAGTGTCATATTTCTAAATAATACATTTAATAACTTCAAAAATTACACTCATATCATCATCACGATGTTGTGAGATGCTAAATAGATTGTTTTTTAATCTCTCTAAATTCTGTACTTCAGAAACTATGACAAATTTAAGTATACCTACTTCTCCAAAACCATAGGCCATGCCTTTATATTTGTCACTAAATGTGACTGTGCGTACATCCAATGAATTAAAAGATAAAAAGTTATATATTTCACAAGTTATGTTCATGGAGAACACACTATCCATACACAGTTTATCTCGTGAACATTTTAGGATAGATTCTTATAAAATATATTATGTAGATAATTATTTTGGTACCAAAACAATTTTGTGTCCAACTGTACTGGTAATAAATTTATTAGGAAACCATACATATTGAAGACATTTATTATAGGGTAATGTAGAAGATAAATTATGAGAAATAAATTTTTCGGTGTGGCCTAGTGACTGGGTAAATCATAAAGAACATTTGTTTAAAAAGTCCCTTTCAAAGTAAATATATATCATTTAACAGTTGAGATATTTCATTTTCTCCTTTTTAAAAAAGTAATTTTGTACATATTAAGAATCTCTCTATTATATCCAAGTCCAGTTTTTTCTTTATTGGGTTTTTTCATATCCAGCATATTATCAAATTGTTCTTTTTCTTGAACAAAATAGATAGAGTTTATTTTAATCCTTTAATTTACCCTTTATGATTTTCATTTTCATTTTGTATAACTTCCAAGTCATCACATATTTTCATAGGAGAACATGATCCTATATTTTTCAGATTCTTATTTTCATGTTTAGTCTTCCTGTATTCATTTTCAAATTTATCTAAATATCACAAACTAATTTAAATATCATTTCATGATCTTCATTAGATTTTTACATGAAATGCTTTATATTTTCATTCTCATCATTGTGCCTAATTAGTTCAAAATATATAACCCTTTTCCATTTTCATTTACTAGAGTAGAAAATTTGTTTTTTCTTTTATATTATTATTTTCTATTTTCAGTTCTCTAAACAGTTCATGTTGGAGTTGGTGTACTAGGACCAATTTTTTGCACTTAATTACATGTATATTTTATGTATTCAATATTAATAAATATTCTTATTACATATTTTTTTACATTACACTAATGTAATAATTTCCAAGAGTTAATGTCATATTAATAAGGTCATAGTAGTTCCCCACTATGTTGAAAACATTGATGTGCTATGAGGATATTCTCAAATAATGATCAACTATTGGATAATGTACTATGATGGGACACATGTTACATATACTATCATGTGAAAGTACTTATAAGAAGATTTGGATTCTTCTCATGATGTTCACACTTGGTAATCTCTAATATGGGAGATTATGAGACCATACCCACTAGAAGGAATTCTGCATGTTCTGGTGTCATCAGATATTCCTATCTACGAGCATGTGTGATGGTTCTAAAACATTAAGATTATTATTAATTCATGTCACAGCTCTCGTACTTAGATGTATTTCATAAAAAATGATGATAACAGTTCTTGACAAAGTTGGATGCATTGGTTGCATCACGGAGGACATGTCATTAAAGAATATGTCGATGAAGGATTTGTCCTTTCTGTCTTTATAGAAGCGGATATATTTTCCCTTCTATTAGAATAGAACCATAACATTAATTCCATTTCCATAGTGTAAAGATGTGTTTATTTCATATAGTCAATGAAATACATATCGAGTATATAGTTTGGTGACACGGATGTGATACCTCCCTGATGAGATATTATGAAAAATATATTGTATTACATAGTGAGGGTTCATTTTTTGTTGTCAACATTGGTACATTATGTTTTTTCTCTTGGGTTCCTAATATCATTTTTAAATTGTAATCTTGGACTTTAGGCAAGCCACCCAAATTCCAATGAGAAAGAATCCTAGAGGGTCATGCACTAAGTTTTTCTGAGGTTCTTGATTAATTTCTATTTAAGTTTAATTAATTTAATAAACATTATTCTCATGTATGGGGAATAATTTTATCCATGTTATATCGATGGCTTAAATTAAATAAATGTTTTTCACAGGAATGTGAATAAAATATTTATTTTATTTATTGAATATTTTAATAAATATGTATTTGGTAGATTGTGAATAAAATATTTATTTACTAAGAAAACATTTATTTGGTTGTTCAATAAATTCTAGAGAAGTTTGAATTGACCAAAACTGAGTCCGATGAAAAATATTAATTAATAAGTTTGTTACATAGTATTTTTTGTTTGGAAAGTTGGTGTAAACCACAAAATAAAAATAATATAATTATTATTATGAGGAATTGGGTTTAATAAAGGTAATAAATTTTATTTAATGACTAGTATGCAGTTCAATAATATTTTAACTTAAATACTAAATCTATAAATAGACGGTTATATCCATTGTGTAGAGAATCCAAAAATTGAGAATAGAATATTTTTGCACACATTGAATTATCTCTTAACTCCTCCTTCTCTCCCCCACTTAAGAACGAGATGTTCAAGAGATATTTCTTCAAGACCGAAGAATGAGTAATCAAGAATGAACAAAACAAGACATTTTACTTTCGTTCTAGAACCTTGAGATCGAGTAGTGTTTCTCAGAGATCATAGGAGCATGTGTGGATCACCTCTAGAAGGATTATATACTTGTATCCTCACAGGGCAATGATGGTAATCTAAAATAGTCTTTTTGGATGATCAACATTCACTAACGAAGAAATTTCCTAATCCCAGGTATTTATTTCTTAAAATGTTAACTAAATTAATTATGAATTTCACATGAAATACTCTCACTCTTTTTTTATATAAATTATTCTTAAAAGATATTTTAATATATCACACACATATGAAGGCTTCCGCTATCCCTGAAACCAACAAGTGGTATCAGAGAGATCACATTTAAATTTTTAATTATTTATTTGATTTTTTCTCTATATGAAATTGTTGTTGGATATTCATTTCATGTTATTTTTTCTTTAATCCAATTTTAATTAACATGTTATTGAAAAATTAATCATGTTTTATCAGTGTTTTATTTTATTAAAGGTTTAATTGAAAATGAAGAACGATAAGAGTTTCCATAGAGAAGTTCCAAATCTTTGGCTAATAAAATTGGGTTACATGGAATGTAACGGGAGCATAAGTCATATACATATTCTCATTGTATCTAGATACACCAAGAAATTAATTGTATATGGTTATTTTGTTGGACATTGTGTGTTGACCGGACCAACCTGGTATATGGAAATCGGATATAGGGTGTATGGCTAGCATGTACACACTGTGTAGTCAGGACAAGTTAACTCATCGACTCCCCAGTTGTGTGACTTAGACATATAGAAATTGAGGTATTTTTCATGTAGCTAGATGTACACACTGTGTAGTCCCCCATTAATGGAAAAACATTAAATTACATAAAATTTGAAAATTGAAGCATATAAAACCTTATTATAATGATTGGTACATTGTTGTGTGTTTGAGAATTTAATAATGGTTTTAAAAAAAAATTAAATTCTCAATTAATTTATTGTAATTAATATGTCAATATTTGTTATGTCATTTATTTTCCAGGAATTCCATTAATTATGGGTATCTACAGATAAGATCTGATGATCACTATGATGAATATGAAATAATTGATTAATTAATGAAATATTATTGAACTTAAATAACAAAATAATGAATAAATAAATGAATTCTAGACATTAAATTTTGTGTATTCATTACATGTATGATTTTTCATGATCTTGACCAAGACCTTTGTATGTGTTGGATTTCTTAATTTAATTTATTGCATGAGTTTTTAATTATTTAATATTAAATTAAATTCTGGCTTGTTTTTTTAAAGGAAATGTCTTGGTCAAAACCAAGACACAAATAATTATTAAAAGAGAGGAAACTACAAAAGTCTAAAAGAATGGATTTTATTGCAATCTCTTTCATAAAGAGGCAGAAGGTTAACTGGGAGATTATCAAGCCATGTAATGCCCTGGTTGATACCATTATTAGCAAGTGCATCTGCCACCATATTTTCATCCCGGTAGGCATGAGTGGCAATATATATGATATGTCGAAGGGAGTCCATACAGCTCATCCAAAGAGAGGTAAGAGTCCAGGAAAGATGGATCACATCGTTCCAAATTTCCTGGACAATGGAAGTAGAGTCGCTTTCGATCCAAATGAAGTTCCAAACCTTCTTTTGAACAAAGTCAATAGCCTGAATCACCGCCATCATCTTAGATTCTAAGGAAGTGGCGCTGGCACAGCCTCTATAAAAACACCCATGATAGTGACCCAGATAATCCCTGCAGATAGCTCTAAAACAAGCTGGGCCCAGGTTACCCTTCGAAGCTCCATCGACGTTTATTTTGGTACACCCCAGAATAGGAGCTTCCCATAAGACTTAAAAAAATTGCTGAGGTTTTTTGTAGAGCCCAACAACCCTGAGACGTCTGAGAATCACAAAGTCCTCAACAGAATTGTTGCAATAGGCATTTTGAATCGAGGCAGCATCTCTGATAGCAGTGGGAATTCATAAACAACCTGTATTGAGATTAAATGAGTGGTTATTATGAATAATATCATTACGATCAAACCAGATAATGTGTAGGAGATCGGAAACCACCACCAGAAAAAGGTTCTTGATTTACTTCGAAGTGTTGAGCTGCACACACAATTTAAGATGAGAAAGGATTGAGTCAGAACAAATCCATCTGCAATCAAAAATGTTAGTAATAATGTTCCAGAGAGCAGCAGAAGTAGCACAAGATAGGAACAGGTGATTTATATCCTCTCTATGTTGATGACACTTATGGAATTTGGAGTAGAGATGAATACCAAATGATTGGAGGCAGACTTCAGTAGGAAGACGGTTATGAGCAATCCTCCAGATAAGATTAAGTCTAGAGGGCTTGATCCAATTATTATCAAAGTGTTTGATCCACCCAAAATTGTTTGCAGATGATGAAGAATTATGATTATAGTAGGCCTTAGAGTCCAAGATGCAATTATGTGATGGTTCCCAAACAAGGAAATCATCCACATGAATGAAGATATGACTATCAACCACATCTCTAATGGATTCAGGGAGAATGGGCAAGTGACTATTAATTATTTCCTGAATAGAATGATTTATGGTGACCGGAGGAGAGTGCGGGGGCAATAGGGAGATCAGGGGGGATCCAGTCCAATTATCATGCCAAAAGTTCAACGAGGAATTTTTTCTCACCAGCCATCTAGAGTTAAGCATAATGTTCTGAAAGGAATCTCTAATGGAGGGCCAAATAGAAGAGCTAACAAAACTCAAGTTACCTTTTTTAATCTTATCTAAGAATATTTGGTGGAGGAAATCAGTGGCCTTGGTGTTTTGATTGATCAAGCTCCAAGTGAGCCTGGCCTGGAGCGCATCATTAAAGAGTATAATGTTCTTAATGCCAAGTCCCCCCTTTTCCAACGGTTTGCAGTACATGGACCAAGGGATAGTGACCATCTTACGTTCAATAGTGTTGTTAGTCCAAACAAAATTTTTAATGTAACCATTAATTTGTTTGAGAAGATAGGCTGACCATTTTTAGATCATTATAGAGTACACCATTTTGGAGATAATGGTAGATTTAACGAGGCAAATCCTACCAGCCATGGACAGAGACTTCCCCTTCCAGGAAGAGAGTTGATGAAGGATCTGATCCACCACAGAGGCGAATTAGACTACTTTAGGCCTTCCCCAAAATAGAGAAACACCTAAGTAAGTAAAGGGAAAGACACCTTCCTTAATGCCATGGCTTTCAATGATGATAGTCTTACGGTTGGTAGGGAAGCCTTTTCAAAAGAAGATTAAAGACTTAATCCAGCTGATGGCTTTTCCTAAAACCTCCTCATAATGAGCTAAAGTATTATTAAGATTCAGGATTTTTTTTTGCTACCATTAATGAAGAGGATAATGTCATCTGCATAAATAAGATGGGTCGGGGCATTAACACACCGAGCAGCTTGGATCTGTTTCAGCTTATCCTGAGAGACCAAATTGTCCAGAAGCCTACTAAGATAGTCTTCTGAAATGGAAAAAAGGATGGCCGATAAAGGGTCTCCTTTTCGTACACCCTTGAAACATTTAAAACATCCTTTCGGGGAGCCATTTACAAGAAAAGAGATGGTAGAAGAAGTGAACAAAGAGCAGATCCTATTAATAAAGGCCTCATTAAAACCAAAATGATGAAGAACCTTGAAAATGAAATTCCAGTCAATGGAATCAAAGGTCTTCCTAATATCAAGCTTAATGGTCACATTTCCTCCTCTTGAGTCTTTATTAAGCATGTTGGTACATTCTGAGGCGAGCAAAATACAATCCTGGATGGATCTTCCTTTGATGAAGCCAAATTGATTCCAAGAGATAATTTTGTTACAGAACAGAGTGAGTCGATTAGCCAGGATCTTAGTAATAATTTTGTAAAGAGAGTTTAAAAGAGCAATAGGCCAAAAATAAATGAATCTCAGAACCATTAGCCACTTTATGAATTAGAGTAAGGAATTGATCATTAAGACCATGAGGAAGGTAGCCATGAGCAATGAAAGAATTAAAAAGCTTAAAAACATCAGCATGGATAACATCCCAATGTTGCTGATAAAATCCATTATTAAAACCATCAGGGACAGGGGCACTGTCAGAATTAATAGAAAAGACAGTGTCCTTAACATCATGATCAAGAGGGATTCACAGGAGCGAGCAATTATCCTCATCATCAACAACAGTAGGAATAATATCAGGGATAAGATCTTTGTTAATGGACGGGCCATTAAAACTGTTTTCAAAGTATGAGACAACATGATTAGTAATGTTATCCTCAGTGTCCAAAATCATATCATTATCCTTGAGTAAGGAAATAGGTCTAGAAATTTTCCTAATACATTGAAAGGCGTTATAAAAGTTGGTATTTCTATCCCCATCAGTTAGCCACTTTGTTTTGAAGACTTTCTTACAAATATTTTCTTTTAGAACAAGAAGGGAGTTAAGTTTCAAATCAATGTTGATTTCATTCTTGGGGGCAACAGAAAAATCAGAATTAGTGGTAATATTTTGAATTAGATTTAGGTCAGCCTCCAGAGCAAGAATGTCTTTGTCGATTTTCTTAGATTTATTCGCACACCAAACTTTGATATTTTGTTTTAGATTTCGGAGTTTAGTGATACAGGCAAAGGCATCAGCGTGATGGCTCATAGAATCCCAATAATTTTTGATGAGAGAGGAGCACTTCAGGTCCATGGACCAAGCATTATTGTATTTAATAGGTATTTTGGGTTTGGACCATTTAAGAAGAAGACTCAAAATAATTGGATGATGGTCAGAATTTATTCTAGGTAACGTAGCACTGGAAATGGAGTCCCAAGCATCCAATGCCGGGATGTTCACGAAAGCTCTATCAAGTTTTCTAGATACAGTCATATTATAATGATGACGATACCAAGTTAACATAGCACCAGTCAGATTATCTTCAATAATATTAAAGCCCTCAAAAGCAGCTCTAAAATCTCTAGATGCAGTGTGCGAGTGCATTGGGCCAATCTTTTCACTAGGTGAGAGAATAACATTAAAGTCACCTAAAACTAACCAGGGGTCATTGATGGTAGGATCCATCACCAAAAGGTCGTTCCAAAGAGGACAACGATATTGATATATATTTTTAGCATAGATAAAAGAGCAGAAGATATGCAGACCATCCAGATTAAAATCACAAGTAAAAAGTTGATTAGAGAAATTAAATATTTTAATATTCTACAAAGAACTATGATAGAAAACCCAAAGGGAATCAATAGCAGAGTCATTCTTGCAAGCACCTAGAAACGAATAACCAAAAGAATAAAAGTGCATATATTTTCTAGAAAAGAATGTTTTGGGCTCATAAATAACAAAAAGTTTCAGTTTATAAGTTGACACAAGTCTTTTAAGAACCGCAATGGTGCTGGGGTTTGCTACCCCTGGCAGTTCCAAAAAACTATATCCATTATAACCTATTTTTGGAGCCAGTACTCCTCTTTTTCTTTTTAGATCCTCCCGAGATTTTCTTTCCCTTAGATCCCCTAAGAGGAGGGGTTGCAGCTGGGGCAGAATTCAATTCTTGTTTACTCAACAGATTAGTATTTTTTGTGTTATCAGCAACATCTCTATTAGTAAGAGATTCGTGTTTGTCATCATTTTTCAAAGGGGTCTTAACAAGCTCCACATTTGTTGCACTCAAGATTTTTGGGTCAGTAGGGGAAGATGGGACTAATTCCGCAATGGAAACCATGTCAGCATTAACTCACAGTGTCAATTGAGTAACAGGCAGTGAGATAGAGCATGTGACCAAGGGGGTACTCAAATCAGAAGAGTTGGAAACTAAATTAGGAGTATCTGCATTGTCAAGTAAATTCACAACATCAACTAGGTCCGAAGATGAAGCACAATTTGAACCAACATTGTGAAGAACCAAATCCGTAGCAGAAGAAGACTTACCTGCTGGTACAGAGATAGTAGGTAGCGTCAAACCTTGGTTAGTATCATTATAAAAAGGAGTGTCCATTTTTTTCACAGAATGACCATCATTCGCTGGTTTATCCTGCACAAGTCTCTCGAGGTCCTCAAGCATGGATTGTTCCTGCTTCCTGCCTTCCTCTTCATCAACCTGTTCGGCCCAAGTGGAGTTTGAGGCTTCGCCCAGCACCAGAGGCTTTTTAACCTTGACATCAACACCTTTCCTCGAGGGCACCACATTTTCAGAGCCCGTAACGTTGTTCTTCTTCTTCGTTTTGACCTCGGTTCATCCGTCACCGGCAGCAGCTGGAGGGACAACCTGACTTTGAACCACATGACACCTTCGAATACAGTGACCAACAATTTTACACAATTCACAGTATGAAGGAATCTTCTCTCATTCGACTCGGATATCTGTTTTCTGCTCCTTGGCATTGAAAACAATGACCTCGGAAATTTTTTCTGCCATTTCCACCTCTACCATGACTCGGGCATATAAACCCAGATCCGCGTTGAGAGTCTGTTGGTCGATCTTGAGCGGCGTCCTGATGCCTGAACCAATATCATTGAGGATTTTTGGGTGCCAATAAAACCAACTAAGACCATGAAGCCATACCCATATTTGGACGAGAGTGTTGTGAGTATTGTGAGGGTTGAAATTCAGCTCCCAGTACGAGATGTGAAGCGCTCCTAGTTGGAGTTGCAGGTTACCCTTCGATCATACACAATCCAGATCTTCCTTCATCTTTATCAGCATATGGAAGTAGCCTTTTCCGATTGGAACGAGCTTCCAATCGTTGATCCCCCAAATGTGGGAGATTCAGAGTTTCAGATCAGTGTTTGACCACGGTTTGTCCCCCTTGAGGTACGATATTCGAGCCATAACCGTGAATTTGAAAAGGCCCAATCTTTGTTGCAATGCATCCGGATCAGCATCAATCGCAAGTCGACCATCCCATAGCTTCTTGCAAAGCTCAGTCTTAGAGGGAGACATAATATTGTGGTCGACGCCATTGAGAGCTTCAAAAAAGGATATACCTCTCGGTTTGTCAACCAGAGGGGATTCAATTTTGAGCGCTTTCCTCCCGAAGGCAAGCTCCACCTCATCAAAACCTGCCATGAGTAGTGGAATGATTGAAACAATCAGTGAAGCCAAGAACTGAAGACCGAGTAAACCCTAGGGTTTGCAACAGTTTTGTCGAGAGCTCTCATCATCTATCTTAACTTCATGACCAAGGATACTTATATAATCCCCTTTAATCAATATTTTGGTTCCCCACACTTATGTGTGAGTAATAAATATTTTTAATTAATGAAGCATCCTAAGATGCATGGAGTTGGTTCAAGATAGAACCATAATGATTCCAATCTATGTGATACACTGGTAGATTGGTGGAATGATATATATCATACCAAGACTTAAAATAAGAGTTATTTACTAAAAAGTTGATTTAATTCCCTCTCATTAAATCATCCATTAGATAAATCTCACGAATGGGTTATTTAATGAATTATTTATTTGTGTCCATGCAATTATTTATTTTAAGGATGTAAGGTGTTGATCACATAAATAAATGAATTAATGATCAAAAATAGAAATTAAATAAATGAATTATGTGTAAATTTTTATCAAAAATGGTTAATTAATTAAGTAACATCCACTTAATATTAAAAATATGGGTAAAGGATAAAACAAAATAAAATTTCTGCATAATAAATTAAAATCCCTCAATTAAATATTAAGTCATACTAAACCTTCCATTACAAGAAACATAATTTTATCAGGGATTTCTCATGAGAGTTTTGGGTTGAAATAACCAAAATTTTATTGAGTTTAACAGATCATTTTATCAATACAAATTTGGAGGAAAGTGTTGATGAAATATATGTTTTGATTTCAGGATAGGGTAATCAAGTCAACCGATCAAGGAACAGAAAGTCCTCGGTTGGAAAGAAGAACTGCCTAATTACTTTATTATTGTTTTCATGTTGAAATTTTGGATAATTAAGAAATATAATGGGGATCATTAGCACTAGAATGTTAAACTAACTAGACATTCCAGCTTTATTGGTAAAGGCCATTGGGACATGATAAAATAGTTATAGATTCAATAAATAAATAAATAATCATTTAATATATTATCTCTCACTTATTTTTTAATGAACAAAAGTACTAATAATTTGAACCTTTTTATTGTAGAATAAAATTAAAATTTCCTCATCCACACTCTCCCTATGATCAATATTAGATAAAGATAACCTCGTAACTTGAATTAACTTCTATGAGTGGTTTAGACGCCTTTGGGTTGTGCTACGCCATGAACGGAAATCTTACATTATAGAATCCTCACTGCTTGCTCCTCCAAATAAAGTGGCGAGTAATGTGGAGTCCCATATATTTGAAAAAAAAATAGTGATGTGGTCGATGTTATTTTTTGATAAATTCATTGATGTCTAGTAAAATAATTAAGTATCATGAAAACATGGATGTGTATAGCATGCTTTAGCACCTCTATGGTATTTATCAGAAGATATCGAGATAAGAACAGCTTGAAATTTATAAGGTTCTCTTTCAGAGAAATCATAAAGAGGGTTCCCCACCTGGGCCTCATATATTCAATCTCATTGGATAAATTAAGCTCTTATATGTTCTAGGGTTTAAACTCCCTGAAGAAATGGTCACCAACCTCATTCTGGAATTTCTTTCTAATAGATTATTAAAATTTGTTGTGAATTTTAATATGAACAACATTGATAAGTCTCTACTAGATCTTCCTACTTTTATTTTACAAGTAGATAAGGATACAATGTGTGAAAAACCTTCTGTCTTTATGGAGAACAATTGGAAAGGGAAAGGGAAGAGCTTTAACCCCCAAAGTTTCTTTATTCCCATCTAATAAAAGGAAGATCATGGGGAATGTAAGGAAACATGATAATATCTATTTTTCATGTGGTAAGAGGAGCCGCTATAAGAAACACTACGCCTAGACAAAGAAGAAAGGGGGAGTTTCAGGTACATTTTTTTTATCAATTTTATTTTATATTTTCCTACAAAAGTGGTATTAGATATAGCTTGTAGAGGTCACATATGTATTCAAATATTGAAACCAAATAGATTCGGAAAGATTGACTGAGGATAGGTAGATGTTGAAGCATCCAATGGAGATAAACTTGATGTTGTGGCTATTGAGGACTACCACCTCAAGTTTTATACTACAATGATCTTGTTTTTAAAGGGTTTTTATTATGTTCCTTCAGTTACCAAAAACATTATTTCTATATCCAAACTTCACATGGATGGATTTATTTTCAAATTTGGGAATAAATGTTACATATTTTATAAAGATTAATTTTTTATAGTTAGTCTCATTTAAATAACAGTTTTTATGTGTTGGATTACATGAACCAAATAATGGAAATCAATAACGAATTTACATCACATGAATCAAACCACACACAACTTTGGCATTGCTAGCTGGGTCATGAAAATGAAAAGTGCTTGAATAAATTATATCAAGATGGATATTTAGAATATTTTGAACTAAATCCACTTTTGGTATGTCATTTATTATTACATGTAAAAATGAAAAGATCCCTATTTAGTTTTAAATATGAATGGGATAAAGAGATTATTGAATTATTTCATACTGATGTGTGTGGACTATTTCTTACTGAAGAAAGGGATGGGTAATCATAGTTTATAAAATTTACTAATGATTTAAATAGATATTTATATGTATACTTAATGATCTATATGTCGGATTTTTGATAAATTCAAGGAATATAGTAATTAATTTAAGAACTATCTTCGTAAGAATATTAAGAAACTTCTCTCAAACCATGGTGGAGAATATCTTAATCAAGACTTCATTGATTTTTTACAGGAGTTCTGGATTTTATCTCAACTCAATCCTCTATGTATGCCTTTGATTATTATTGTAAGAAAAAAGGAGGAACCAAACCTTATTGGACATGGTGAGATCAATGATGAGTCTAACAGGTCTTCCATTATCCTTTTAGGGATACGTGTTGCAAATAGTAGCATACATACTAAACTGATTTCCAACTAAAGTAATATAAGGTATATCATACAAATTATGGAATGGAAAGAATTGAATGTTGTCTTACATACATGTGTGGGGTAGTGAAGCATTTTTTAAGGCCTATTAAGGTAAACAGATTTCACCTCAAGGCACACAGTGTATCTTTATAAGATATCCAAAAGAAACAAAGAGATACTACCTATACAATGCTTCAGGAAAAAAGGTTTCAATTGAAAGACATCCCATATTTTTTTATGATGATATTATATCTAAAAGAGATAGTGTGAGGGAGATAAACTTTTATGAATTCCAATATCAGGATTTAAAAGAGTTCCCATAGGAACAAATTCCACAAATCCACATGGAAGAAGAAATTGTTCTAGAGACACAATTACTATGTAGGAGTACTGGATAGGTTATAGAACTAAAGGATGTGGTTTTATAGACACCAAGGATGTTGACTCATTATTAGTTGATAATAATGATCCTATGTCCTACAAGGAATAACTAAGTAGAATAGATGTTTCCAAGTGGCAATAAGACCAGAATTCTGAAATGGATTCCATATACCAAAAAAGTATGGATTTTGGTAGACCCTCTAATAGATGTAAAGTGTGGTGGTTGAAAATCGGTATTGAAGAAGAAACTTGACATGGAAGGACATGTGAGACCATATAAGGCATGATTGGTTTCAAAATGTGTTAAAATCAATAAGGCATTGACTGTGACAAAATTTTTTCACCAGTTTCAATGCTAAAATCCATCATAATTCTTCTTTCCATTGTGTCTTTCCATGATTATGGGATTTGTAAAATCGATGTAAAAACATCCTTCCTTAATGGGAACCATTGTAAAGATATCTATATGACACAACCCAAAAGTTTTGTGACTCCAAAGGATGCAATGAGGTATGCAAGTTGCAAATATCCATTTAGGGATTAAAGAATGCTTCCAGATAATTAAAAATTTGTTTTGATGAGGCCATAAAAAGAATTTGGTTTCATAAATAATGAATGTGATGTTTTTTTCAATAAATGATTTACGGGGATTAAAGTCATTTTCTTTATATTATATACTGATGACATATTACTCATTTGAAATGAAATATTAGTCATACATTATATAAAGATGTGGTTGAAGAAATACTTCTCTATGAAGGAATTGGGTGAGGAAGTATATATTATTGGGATTAAGATTCATCATGAAATATCAAAGAGGTTTCTTAGATTAACTAAAAGTAAATACATTAATGGGATACTAAATAGATTCAGTGTCAAACAGTCTAATAGGGGATTATTACAACTGTCTCACGATATTCATCTTTCTATGTAAATGTTTCCTCAGACATATGAGGAAATACACATAATTACAAGGATTCCATACACAAAAGGGATTAGGTCAGTCATATTTGATATTCTATGTACTATGATAGATGTATACAATGCATTAAGAGTAGTAGAAAGATATCAAGATGATCCAACTGACCACTATTGGATGGTAGTCAAGACTATCCTTAAGTATCTTAGGAGTACTAAGGATATTATCATAGTTTATGGAGGACATAAGGAACTAGTCATCCAAAGAGATGAAGAATATAGTTTCCAAACTAATCAAGATGACTTGAAGTCACAAACATGATAAATATTCAATTTAAATGGGGGTGTTGTGAGCTAGAAGAGCTCAAATAAGGCTATGCTAATAGATTCTACAGCAGAATCTGGGTATATTGTGGCTTCTAATGCAGATAAAGAAGCATTAGGGATGTGCTACTTCATCCAGGATCTTGTTGTGGTGTCTAGAAGTAATGATCATTTCTCTCTATTGTGATAATACTATAATGGTGGCTCTTATAAAAGAGTCAAGGTCATTAGCGGATGAAGCACATACTTCAAAATTATCATCTCTTGAGGGAATTTATGAGAGATGTGAAGTTTTTGGGAGTATTATTTCCATATAAGAAAATGTGGTAGACCCCTTTACTAAAGCTTTCACTCAGTATAAACATCACTATCATGTGAGTTCTATAAGACTGAAGGTCATAGGCAGTAGGCTCTAGTCCAAATGGGAGTTTTTTGGAGTTTTTGTTTTAGGAACAACATTTTTTACTTTGATTTCATGTATATTGGATGTATTGAGTATTAAAAAAACTTCTTATTATATTTTTTATCTTCATGACTCTAATGTAGCAATGTCTTTGAGGATATGTTGCATTTATAAGGTCATGGAAGTTCCCCACTTTGATGAGAACCTTGATGTTCTGTGATGATATTCTCAAATAATGTTCCGTGGTTGGATAATGTAGAATGATGTGACATATAGTACATATATTTTCATGTGTTAGTACTCATAAGAAGATGAGGTTTCTTCTCATGAAGTTTTCACTTGGTAATCTACAAGAAAGGAGATTATGAGAAAAGACCTACCTGTATGAATTATATATGTTTTGGTGACATAGAATATTCATATCTATGAGCATGTATGATGGTCCTTGTACTTTAATATTATTATTAATGCATGTTACAAATTGATTACATAGATTTATTTAAAAAACCATGGCAATAATTGTTCATGGATAAGTTGGATACGTTGGGTGCATCATGAGTGACATGTGAATATGTTGTCATGACACGTCAAATTGATTACGATTTAAAGATGATTTTATATTCTAGGGAAGACCCAAGGTTATCTCTCAAGGATCATTGGTAGTTTATAGAATGTATTTTTTATAAAAATTAATAAATGTGGGGGTGGTTTTGAAAATTGTTTTATTAATAAAAATACAAAATTTAATTAGTTTAATAGTTTATAGAAAAGTGGATTTTGAAAAATATATGATAAGTATGTGATCATTTCTAAGTTACTACACCACATGAAAAGATCCTTTTTCTTAATTAATTATTTGGTTTTTTTATCCTTTGGTTGAGGGTTAACCAATATCTTGGGTACCCATAATCCTCAAAAATGATAAAAATAGGAATAAACCATGACATAACAAATATGTAGTCATGTTTTGTCACCATATAATGTTTTAAGGTTTTTCAAGGATCTCAAAAATATAAAAAAATATGCGAAAGAATAGGATTCTTATGTTGTTTAATTGGAACAACACAAGTCGCAGACTTAATAATACACGCCAACCGGTCAGGAAATAAAAAGTTTTTAAATTAAATGCATAAAAACAAGTTTAGATACATCTGTAATAAAAATTAAAAACCAAAATATACACCAAAACATTATGTAATTATGTGTCTTTACTCCCACTTCAAGTGTGTAGCTCCCTTGCAATGATCACCCACCGTACAACCCGACATCGGGAAGATGATGAATCTTAGGTGGATTTCCGGCTTCATTTCAATTATCCCTATGAGGATATGAAGCTCTAAAACCTCCAAGGGAATGATTTGATTACTAAGGAACTCCAACCTGTCAGAATTTCTCACCCTTGGTTGAACTTTCAAATGAGGTTCCCATGGTTCCCTTTTATAACAAAAATGGGAAGTGGTTTTCGGCACCCAGATTTCAAGATACAAATTATGTCTTGGTTTTGGGTAGGTAAATGACATTATATAGACTTGTAAAAAAGATAAGAGTTATTGGAAGGAATATTTAATATCACCGTGATTAATTTGGAGACTATTGGACACCTATAATGGAAGATATACTCAGAATTCCAAACCAAACTTTTGACTTCAGGATGATTTGGTTTCCTAGATAAATATGTTAATTTGGGCCACCATATGGCCGAATTGGGATTGGGTGTCTTGAGATTAATTATAGAAAACTTAATTTTGGATCCTCCCACAAAACATCCTCCTATTTGGATGCATGTATTTCATCAAACATGAAAATATTGGACAAGTGTTCATGGGATTCCATGCAGTTTGTCCCATTTTGTTTCAACATCATTCTGGATCCTCCAAATCATATCCTCCTACAATAAAATAATCAAAAAAGTATAATTTATTTTTTTTTATAACTGATAATAATTAATTAATTAATATAAATTTGAAGTTAAATTTGTTATTATTTTTGTTATTTTCAATACAAAACTAGTTTAACATAGTGGTGTGTGGGCGAAATAGAACAGTAAATCATGGTGTGATCAAAATGTCATTAAGCAATAAGTCGAGGAATTATTTTTCCGTTCCATCTTAGGAAAGACGATATCTTGGTTTTTTATTGGAATAGAACTATCTCATTAAGTTCAATATCCATGACATAACGATGTGTTTATTTCAGATATTCAAAGAAAGACATATCGACCATATTGGTTGGTGGCACCGATGTGAAACATACTTGATGATATATTGTGATAAATAGATTATATTACATAGTGATAATTTGTATGTGGTTGTCAATGTTGTGACATTATGTTGCTTCTCTTTGGTTTTTTGACCTATATTGGGATAGTAATATTTGACTTTTAGGAAGCTCGCATAATGCCAATAAGAAAGAATCCTAGAGGGTCACACACTAAGTGTTTCCTCTGATCTCATTTAAATTAAACTTGAGTTTAATTAATGGATTAAATATTATTCTCATGCCTGGGGAATAATTTTATTCAAGTAATATTGACAACATAAATTAAATAAATATTTATTCTCTGACTTGTGAATAAAATATTTATTTTATTTATTGAATATTTTAATAAATATTTATTCTCTAGATTGTGAACAAAATATTTATTTATGAATAAAATATTTATATAGTATTTCAATAAATGGTAGTGGATTTTGAAAAGACCAAGACCGAGTCCAGTGAAAAATAATAATTAACAAGGTCGTTACATAATATTTTTTATAATGCAAGTTGGTGTGTGCTACAAAATAATAATAATATAATTATTATTATGTGGAATGGGGTTTATTAAAGGTAATAAATTTTATTTAAGGGTTTTTATACCATTAAATAATATTTTAACTTAAATCTCAACTCTATAAATATACGGTTATGTCTATTTTATAGATCATCCAAAAAATAGGAATAGAGAATTGTTGCACCCAACGAATTCTATCTCAGCTCTTCCTCTCTTCCTCTCAAGAATGAGAAGTGCAAGAAAATTTTATTCAAGACTGAATAACAAGTGATCAAGAAAGAACAATGAAAGGCATTAAACTAACCATGCCAGTACTCAAATATTGAATAGTGATTCTCAGAGATAAGAGAAGAATATATGGATCTCCATTAGAGGGATTCTATCCTTGGATCTTCACAGAACAAGGAAATTAATCTGAAATAGTCTATTCATATAATCAATATTCACCAAAAAATAAAGTTCCTAATCTTGGGTAATTATTTCTTCAAATATTAAATAAATTAATTATAAATTTTATAAGAGATATCCCCACTCTTGGTTTTGGGAAATATTATTAAAATAAATTTTAATATACCTCCCACCTCAACATGCTTATAATGTGCCTAGAAACATCAGTTTAGCCATTCTCAAAATATCACATTGAAACCATTAATTTTTTAGTTATTTATTTGACATCATTTTCAATATCGGACTCAAAGCCAAAATTGTAATAAAAATTACTTTTTACCTCATTCATTATTGTTTCCAGGATACAAAGATTGATTGATTTTTTTTCACTCTCAGAATCATCACTAATATAATCTAACTACTCAATGAAATTAAATCAAGCATGATATAATCCTTTTCAATCCTTCTTTTTTTTTCTGTCTCTCGCTTCTAGTTTCAATTATGGATAGCCTAATTTTATATTTCCCATTTTCCAGATCATAGAGAATATTAATTATGAAACATTATATTTAAAACATATTCATTTATTGCTTACCTTTTTATCATCCTTATAATGATATATTCTGGGATGCTTCTTGAATCATCTCTTTCATTTAATTTACTTATAGAATCTTTAAGTAAAATATTCAATTTTTTATTTCTCACTTTGCTGCAACATAGAATAAGATGAATAAGAAATAACATTTACATATTATTTGAATGTTACACCTTTCCTTTTGTAATGATTGTCTTCATTTTCATTCTTCATTTCCATATCATAATGATTAAGTGCTCCAAAAAGTTTATCCGTTGAATAATTTTTGAAATAATTATATTCTTCAATCTAACCCTTCTTTGAGTTCCATATTTTAGGTAGATCTCAAAATATTCTTTAAATGATAACTTCATTATTAATTGTATCTGTGAGTGAAAACATGTTGTTTACAATCTTAATGAATCTTTAATACATATCATTGATGCTCTCTTGATTAGTCATTTTGTATTCTTGAAACTCATCCATCTGAATACCTGACTTGGGT
This sequence comes from Viscum album, assembly GCA_963277665.1. NCBI lineage: Eukaryota > Viridiplantae > Streptophyta > Magnoliopsida > Santalales > Viscaceae > Viscum > Viscum album. The sequence goes on from OY728139.1 coordinate 702,246,667, forward strand.
CTCTTCAACTTTCCAGTTCCTTGATGTGTGACTTTAAAAGTACTCAAAATTTCATATGTAGTTTTAGATGAAAAAATATAGATATAAAAATTTATACTTCATGAAAAATAAAAATAATTCATAACATTTTAATTTAGAACACATTCTATAGCATCATTTCTAGTTAATGTTTGTAAATATACCTCAAACAATATATAATGTTTTTATATAATAACTATGAATTCAAGACCTATATTTTTTAGAAATACCTCCATCTGAACTTTACAGTAAACATAGTCACTTCCATAGAAGCATAGTGGTATGATGGGATTCAACATTTCAAATTCATGACTTTCCAAAACAAAGCAATGGATCTTTTCAGTAGACTATTAATTCTAAGGTAATGGTTAGTTAAAAAAGATAATTATACAGTAATAACCATTTCCTTGAATGGAACCACCTACTAATAAGAATTTTTAGCACCCGTTATATGGGAAACTTGACAAGTGGGGGTGAATAGTCCTTTTAATAATTAATCAATCAAAAATGATTATAAATGTTTTAAATAGTATTAATTGTACAGTGGATAGTGAATTCAAAAAAACTAGGATTTTTTTTAAAGTAGTTCGAATCATCAAGATCCTAGTCTAATATTCAATCTTTTATTTCGATGAGAAGACTGGTGTTTACTAGTTCCTCCCCCATGATAGGGAGTGATAAACTAATTACAGATAGACATACCTTTTTCTCTCCTGGTAGTATAACCCGAACAAAATTTTGAAGGAGTCACAACCCACCTGAAATTTTTTGTGAGTCACATCCTGAACATTCTTTGTTAGGTAGCTTTTTTATTGGAAAATTTTAGACCAACTCTATAAGGAAAAAAAGGATAGAAAGAAATACACTTACGAAAACCCAAAATAAATTAAAAAAGAATGAAGATAATATAATCTTGAGTTTCAATGTAGCACAAAAAAATTGATCACATTAGTAGTGGATGATCAAAATGATGACGTCCTTCATGATCATAGTAATGGAACAATAGTTGTAATTGAGATTCAGTACATTACAATGATATCATGAAATTTGTTTTTTCTCTCTCTGTAATTTTTTCAATCATCATCATCAATCATTCTTGATTAGGAATTTCTGAGTATATTTTATTGAAATCATTTATTTTCATTAAAATTGTTAATTGTGAGTCATTAACTCTAAATATCATAGACTGTCTCATTGGTTAATCATATAAATACAAATTATAAAAAATAGTATCTCGTAGAATAATATAGTTACCTTAAATTGAGTTATCATGCTCATACATAGAGAGATATCACACTCTTATTCATGTATAAAAATCTTTGAAACACTTTTAAAAAGATTGCTAAGATATATGAGTGGATTTAAATTAATTAAAACCACTACCACAAATCAGTGTAAGGGGATGTGCCTATGTTTATCAGTGCTAAACAGAATGTGCTAATAAAATCATCACCTTTATCAGTAATAAAAGCCCAGATAAAAGTTTTTAATAAGTAATATTATTAATATATTTATAATTATTAGATTTATATTCAAAAATAATTTTTACTTATATACATTAATTACAAAATGCATGATTATAATTAAAATAAATAATAAATATTATTATATATTTTCTAATAATTCAAATATAAACATAATGTTTTTAAAAAGTATTTATTAGATTATAAGTATATATATATAATTATAAAATTTTAATATAATTTTTAAAATAATAAATATATTTATTATATTTAGAATTATATATTTCAAATTTTATATTTCAAATTTTATATAAAAATTTATTAGGTGCTTAGGGGTAAAATTACATTAAACACACACACCATACACATGGGCGAGAAATACATGTCATAAGCCCCCAAAGGGATAGCCCAACCATCAACCCTTATTTATTCACTACATTGCCTAAAGGCCAAGTGGTCATTAAGCCCATTACATGGCCAAAAGACCCACAAACTGGCCAGAAGGCCCAATACAACATCAGGCCTACATCATGCCTGCATCATCGTCTATCTCCCTCATGCCTGCGACATATCCGTGCCATGTTATACCAATGAATTTATTTATGTTCTCATACATAATTTCAAAATTACAATAAATATATTTAAATAATAAATATATTTATTACATTTATAATTATAAACTTTTAATTACATATGAATACTTTTTAAATAAATTTAGTTATAATTATATATATATAATTATAAAATTATAATAAATATATTTAAATAATAAATATAGTTATTATATTTATAATTATATAAATATGCCAAAACCAGTGCAGACCATGATGTATAATTATTTAAATACATTATAATTATATACAAATAGTATAAATATATTTCTTTATAATTATAATTATAAATTAATATTTATTTATTTATTTATAATTATAATAATATATATATTAATATTTAAATAATTATAAAATTAAAATGAATACATTTATGATAATTTTATAATTATATATATTAATATATTAATAAATAAATATGAAAATAACAATATTTTAATAATTATATACAAATATTTATAAATATATTTATTTATAATTATATATATATATATATATATTCAAAAAAAGTTGGGATCGAGACACCTTTTATTAAAATCTATAAACAAAGAGAAGACAAAGGATGCGGGCACAAAAGGCATAACAGCCCACAAACAAAATTAAGACCTGGATCTAAAGTTGACCAACCATTAACAAAGAATTAATATTTTACCTATTAGTTTTGCCTCTAGCACCCATGTTTTGTATATTCCGGCCCCTTCCTCGTAGGTGTCAGCCTATCCTCCACATCTTTACTTTCAAATAACCATCCTAATCTCCATTAGATGACTCATCTGAAGACTCTTTTGATGGTGATGATGAAATTTCATCCAAGTTGAGTGAAGTACCATATTTCAATGATAGATCCCTAATTTCAATCTTTGAGTTGGATCTCATGCTATATTTAATGCTAATGGTTATGAGCCTTAGGATATTAAGATAATCTGTATAACCAAAGATTGCAGTTTCCATCTTGGCATACAAATGCTCAACTTGAGAATCGAACCGGTCAACAATGTCATAATTAAGGTTCTTAAGTTACCACTCTTTCCCAATCTCCCCTAATGGAATTGTAGTGCGAAAATTATTTATCCTCACCTTGTCAAATTCCGCAGATATAGCTATTCCAAAACTATCATAAGACACCTTCATAAATTCAGAGAAGTATGAAGGATGAGACCATAACCTGGATGTAGGGACAACACCCCACGCTATTGGAGTAGAACACGGTGGAATCTTTATACGAAGAGTAGGGAACTGCATTTCCTTGGACACTTCAATCATGCTCAGAACTGTTGAGATAGTAACAACCAACTCTCTTGGATCCCCTTACTGAGAAGAGGTTATCATGCTCACTTTTTTTTGAACAAGTGAACTTAAAGGAGACTCAAAAGTAGGGTGCACATGTTGAGAGTGAAGAAAAATTTCAACAGATATATATTTTCATGGAAGGACCCTTTGAGAATCCTCATCATCTAAAACATTCTGATCTTTAGCCAAAAATTTATTTATATTGACATGCTGATAAGTCATCCACCCTATCGATTGGGGACCAGCCTTTACATCCAGATAAGTCACCAACTTTTCAGTAGCCTGTGATACAATATACCCATGCCTATGATAATGCACTTCCTCCTGCATAGATACCTATATCACCAAGGAAAAATGAAGATCATCAATCCTCCCTCACTACAAGCATTCTGACTACCAACATATTTATCATTATTGATAATGTTCTGAGTGTTCATGATTGTGGTCATCTCAAAACTAGCATGCACATCATTCCATAAGGTCCCCAAAATATGATTATAATCCTCATTTTCAATGCTAGATTCTCCCAACTAATCTATAGTATCCTATTTATCATTTTTATTTATAGTATTATTCATATTTTGAGTCAATTGGTCACCTCCAACCTATTGATGCAGTGGAAAATCCATATTCCCCGCATCTCCCTTGTATTACCCATGATTTCTAGTATGCAACCCTTTCATTGTGTTTTTAATGATATAAAGTATAAGGGGGAATGTCGGGAGAGTTTGGTAATCTTTCACTATGTTTTTTGGGGAAAATGAGAGGCTCACAGGCTGTGCACAATTCATCCAAACCCTAAGGAAATCCTATTATAAACCATGAACAAGAGAATATTTGAGGTAGAGAGATTTGGAACGGTGTGAAAATTTTTAGGGAGACTATACGAGGAGGATGTGAGAGGGTTTTAATAGGTAGTAGCTAACACACTATTAGCACATGGTTTGTCTAACTGTGCAAACTAACTGTGTGCATGGTTTAAATGAGATCCTAAAAAAGTGGATCTCACATGTTTTTTCCTCTAAGTTGCTCATTTTTCTCATATGTGTCCACGACTCGGGATTTCTGTTCCTTGAAGGTATAATAACCTCTCCCAAGTGATTTAGAGTTGATCTAAAGGATTCCATTGGTGTTTCAAACCTGTGTTCTTAAGGTATGTGATCATTGTTCACCATTCTTGATCGGTTACTTAGATATACTTAGATCGAATTCTCATATCTTCTTGGTTTCTCATGTCTACCTCCGTTATGGTTAGATCATTGATTTTGGATTCCAAATAAGATGAGATTTTGTCTTTTTCCTTCTAAGAGAAGATATCTAAGAAGGTTTTGTAAAGAATCGACCCGGTTTTCTTAATTATTCATCATCTGTTGTCAAATATCATCAAAAACATTGAGGTAGGTGGCTTCTCTCTCGACTCCACCAAGTAGAACTGGTGGGAATGCTTTGAAATTGAATATCATTTGTTTAATTGCTTGTGATTTGGATGTTTAGAAATCATTGTAAACCATTCTTTGTGATGGTTTGGAAAATTGGGGAAATCTGGAAAATTTGGTATTTAAATAAAGGACTTGTGTTCTTAATTTTAAAATAGAGATTTTAAAATGGGAATTTTCCATAATTGTGTCACATGGTTTTTACTATATGTTTTCAATGAAATAGAGTGTTTTCTTGAAATGAAGTGGTGTCTTTGAAATTGGGTTGTTCGTTGGTTTTAAATAAAAATGTTGTTTTATTGAAATGGTTTGTTTTGGTGATTTGAAATGGTTTAGAATACACGAGATTGTGTGAGTTCATGTTCTACGTGCCCCATAATAAGGGACTTGTACCATAAAGGTACAAGGTGTGTGACCCTAGATCGGGGTCATGTGTCATTGGGAAACAAGGTAATTGGAAAAGAGACCACTCAAGAGTATTGAACTATTGAACAATGAATACATGTGTAGGTGTGTTGTCAACAATGGAATTTGTATGCAGAAATAATAATTAGATTTTGTTTATAAGCCTTGATTAGTTATTTTTTGGAAAATAACTTACTAAAAATTGGTTTCATTTAATTTGGTTTCCACTAGGTTATAATTTGTTATCGAAATTGTTTATATTTGGTTATAAACTGTTTGGGTAAATTTGTTAATATAAATTATTTTATATAATATGCTAACCATTCTATCCTAGTGGTGTTAGTGGGGAAGTCATTGGGAAAACCTACTGAGTTATATACTCACCTATTATTTGTCACATTGGTGCTTTTTTTATATTCTACCTTCCGGGACTTGGGAAAAGGTAAAGTATCACACTTATTTAGAACCATGTCATGATACATTGGACTAATTCGTGATGTTAGAGCATGAGGCTTGTAGAGCATGGATTCTTGTTCTCATCTTAGAGTTTATTTGTTGTCTTTTCACTGTTTACTTTGATGTTGGCTTTTCTTCCACTGTAGCATACCTTGGTTGGTTGTTTAAAAGAGAATGATTTGAAATGTCTTAGATTATTTCATGCATCGTATAGTGAGCTATTTGTGAATCATTTGTCAGGTTGTTCTTTTTTGAAATTAAACAGTAAATCATCCCCCACTTTCTTTGAAAACAATCGGCATTTATTACCAGTCTTTGGCATCTTGGGGATCTCACTTATTTCCAAGTAATGAATCGATTTACTCTCAAACCAATGGGAATTAGCAGGTCATTAAAAATGGAATCAACTTCTTCGGTCCTTGCCTAACAAGTACCCATCAGTGTTCTTGGTCATGCAGTTGGAATTATTTCTTTTCTATTCCATGGGATGGAATCTATGAAAGGATTAAGATTATCAGAAATTGAAATTTATATCCTAAATGAACATAACTAACCCTTTTATTCAAAACTTTTAGTTACCAGGGTGTTTTGTATATAAATGTTTTGGAGAGACTTCTAGAATGTTGTAAATAACATTTTCATGGGGTTTCCATTGAGATGGTCATGAAATGCATTGTAGAGGAATGACTTCCCACTAGGAGTGCATACATCATTTCAGGTAATGATTCATGTTGTGAAAAAGTTATGATTTTTGAAAAAGTATGAATGTTTTTCAAATGAATGATTTTCAAAAAGGAAATGATTAAGGTATTTTTGAAAATGGTTTAATTTTCAAAAATCAAGGTGAAAGTTTTCAAAAATTGTTGAACATGGAAAAAGGTTTTTTTTAAAACAATGTTGCAATAGTTTATGTGATATAATTTGAAATGCTAATCCATTAGTTTCTAGAGGGTGAGATTGATGAAGTTTTCTATTGGATTAGAAAATGGCACCGAGTAGGCATCATCCAAACCAACCTGAAAAAGCTACAGAGAATGTGGTTTCACCTGAACCATGGGTGAACCAAGAGCTGGTTCAGAGTATTGTCTAGGATTTTCAAGCTATGGATACAGGGAACCAGAGGAATGAGCCACAGAATGTGGATCATACCATCCAGTTCATAAAGTAGAATCCACCTAACTTCCAGGGTGATACTAAACCTTAAAAATATGAGGTGTGGATGAGTAGGATGAATCGAATCTTCAATTTCATCGGCACACCATCAGAGCTCAAAGTCAAGCTAGCGAATTTTATGATTGAGAATATTTCACGCTAGTGGTGGGATTTAGCGGTCCAGGAAAAAATGGATGAAGGACTTACATGGGAGGATTTTGAGGAATTTTTCAACAAAAAATTCTATCATCATATTTTCAAGATCCAAAAAATGATTGATTTACTTATCTTGAAACTAGAGACTCCCTATATCATAGAGTATGCAGATAAATTCATGAATTTAGTGTGTTTGGCACCAGAAGTTGCAGAAAGATCATCTTTAAAGGCATGAATCATTGAATTGGGACTAAAGAAGAAGATTAGATCGAAGATTGCAGTGCTTTGTATTACTGATTATATAGAGGTGGTCAACATAGTGACTGTAGCTGAATGTGATATCTCAGGATCTATGGGAGGAGGTATGATGATACCTACAAGGAATGGTGGGAACTCAAATGCTGGGAGGAAGTAGAAAATGGACACTTATATCTATGATGAAAGTGGAAATCAGAATCAGATGGCTAGATCAGTGAACCTTCTTCCACGACCCAAGAGTAAAGAATATTGTTTTCAGTATGGTTCATTTGACTACATAAATCGATAGTGTACGACACGACCTAGGAAATGCCATAAATACAAGAAAATGTGGAATCTTCAATGCTATTACCATAGATCTCTAAGGTTAGGTGCTCAAGATACTTCTCAAGAATCACAAGCATCATATGCTTCGACAAGGTGAGGACAATGAAATCAATCTCATCAGAAGAGAAGAGTTATCCATGGTGATTATATAAACACCATGAATCTTCAACATTGGAAATCCCAGCAAGGAAATAATGAGAATAGTGAATCAATAAAGAAATTGTATGGATCTGATCAGATGATTGTCGATGATCAGGATGGACCGTCTACTATGAGAGAAATGATTCATTTGAATTCTACCCTTGTGCAAGTGATATTCAATATTGGTGCATTATATTCTTTCATTTATTCTCGTTCTATTGATTTTATATGTTTAAATTTGGAAATGATTCCTTCTATTTTAAAACTGCAAACTCATGTCGGGGAAGGGGAATGTCAAGCCTTTGTGTGATGAGCATGTGCTATAACTGTTGATGGAGCTGAACTGAAGTGGGACTTCTCAGTGTTTGAAAATGATTTCTATGATGTAATCCTAGATATGTATTGGTTGAAAATTTTTAAGTCCCACATCAACTATTATAGTAGAACATTTAGTTTCCTGACTGGGGATGGCATCGATTATCTCTCAAAATGAGAGAGGATGGTAATGAAATATCAAAAGATCTTGTTGGCACCGACAGTGGGAACGATCTCATATCAGTTGGCAGTGTTGATTTTTCAATCAATAAAAGAGATCGAGGAAAATATTTCTATACTAGTTGTGGATCAATTTACAGATGTATTTCTTGAGAACATCTCAGGTTTACCACTGATAAGGGAATTGCAGTTTATGATTGATCTTTTTTTAGGGACCAGTCCTATTTTCCTTCAATATTATATTATAGAACCAGTAATTTTATGGTAATTGAAAGTGTAATTGATGGAAAAATAGATCAGGGGTTTCATTTGTCCAAGTTCGTCTATGTGGGAGCACCGGTCTTTTTTATGAAGAAAGAATATGGAACTCTTCATTTATGTGTTGATTATCGTAAGCTGAACCAAGTTACAATAAAGAATAGGTATCCACTTTTATGAATTGATGATCTGTTTGATAAATTTAAGGGGAGATCAGTGGTTCTCTAAAATTGACTTGAAATTTGGATATCACCAATTGCGAGTTCAAAAGGAAGATATTCAAAAGATAGATTTTAGATTCAGATATAGCAACTAAAAATATGTATTCATGCCTTTTTTCTGATGAATGCACCAGAGGTCTTCATGGATTTGATGAATCTGATATTTCAGTGATATCTGGACTCTTTTGGTGTGGTGTTTTTGGATGATGTCTTGGTGTATTCAAATAAAAGGGATAACCAGGAGGAACATGTAGAAATAGTGTGATAAATCTGGAGAGATCACCATTTGAATTCCAAATTATCAAAGTGTGATTTTTGGATATAGGAAGTACAATTTCATGGCCATTTCATTTCTGGGAAAGGTGTTTCTTTTGATCATGAAAATATAGATTCTTTTATCTCATGGCAACCACTGAAGAATGACTTCGAGATACAATGTTTTCTTGGACTAGATGGATACTACCAATGCTTTGTGCATGATTTATCTAGAATATACTCACTAATTATTGATCTGTGAAATAAGAATTCTCCATTCCAATTGACAAAATAATTTGATAAGTCTTTCCATGAGTCGAATGTTTGTCTAACATAGGCACCTATCTTTATTTTTCTATAATTAGTATAGAGGTATGGGGTGTATTGTGATTCTTCAAGATCTAGGTTGGGTTGTGTTCTCATGCAAGGAGACCATGTTATCTCTTATAGTTCATGTAAGTTGATGGTTCTTTAGAATAATTACCCAACACATGATTTGGAGTCATCTGCAGTCATCCATGCCTTGAAGACCTTGCATCATTATATCTTTGGTGAGAAATTTACTATGTTCACAGACCCCAAAAACATGAAACACATTTTCTCACTGCAATATTTGAATATTAGCAAAGGAGTTGGATGGAGTATCTCTATATGTTTATCATTTAATTTCTGTATAGATTAGGAAAATGGAATTCAGTGGTGGATGCATTGAGTTGAAGTCATATTCTTAGTTGGTGAAAGAAGCTTTAGATGAATATAATTCGATGTCGGTCCTAGACGACATACATGTAGAATGTGAAGACTGAGGTGATGTTGTGGTTTTCTTTTTAGCTATTCTTGATCTTGATTTGATAAATATGGTCAAAGAGGCACAAAAATATGATGTCGAATGTCTTGTTACGAGTTCAAAAAGCAATGGTCGGGAGACCATTGAGGGATGGAAACATTATGGGAGTTTATTTTTGTGTTTTAGAGATTAGATGGTTGTACCTATGGATTTTTAGGAAAAACTCCTTCATGCTTACCAACATTTGATATGGGTTGTAAATCCAAGAACATAGAAGATGTATAAGGAATTTACGACATAGTTTTGGTGGAGTGGAATGAAGATTATGGTGGTCGAGTTTGTTTTGCGGTGCTTAACGTGTCAGCAGGTTAAAGTAGAGCAGCATAGACCGGTGGGTATGTTGCAGTATTTACCTATCCCAATGTGGAAATGTGATCAGATTACAATGGATTTTGTTATTGGTCTTCCAAGAATGGTCTGTAAACATAATTGCATATGGGTGATAATGGATTGTCTTACGAAGTCATCTCATTTCATCCCAATTTGTGAAACTCATATGATGGAAAATATGTCAAAAATATATATCATGGAAGTGGTAAAGAGATAGAATACCAGTTTCCATCATCCAATAAAAAGATTTGAGTTTCACATCTCGTTTCTAGAAATCCTTACAAAAATCCCTTGGCACTCAGCTGAATATGAGAACTGTGTATCATCCTCCAACAGATGGGAAATCCGAACGGACAATATAGACATTAGAAAACATGTTGAAGGCTCGTGTAATACATTTTGGTAGATCATGGGAGTATAAGTTACCCTTAGTAGTGTTCTCATATAATAACAACTATCAGGCCTCAATACATATGGCTCTGTTTGAGCATTGTATGGGAATCCTTGTATTTATCTATTATGTTGGGTGGAAATAGGTGAAACTTCACTATTTGGGACAAGCCTTGTCCAAGAAACAATATAGAAGATTCAGTTAATCATAAAGATGATTGATACGTCTCATAGTCATCATAAAGCTTCTGCAGATAATTGTCGAAGTCCTTTTTCATTTGTTGTGTCTGATCATGTGTTATTGAGGATCTCTCCAAGACTTGGACATCATCATTTCAGGAAGCAAGGAATGTTATATCCTAGATACATTATCCCTTTAGAGAAACTAGAATGGGTCATAGAACTGGAATATCTGTTGTCTTACCACCATGGTTCATTTCATTACATAATGTGTTCCATGTTTCTAAGTTGAAAAATTATTATCCTGATCCTTACCATGTGATCAGATGGGATCACGTTGACCTAGATCCAAATGCTTCATTGACACATATACTGGTATAGATTGTGGATAGGAAAGTAAAATTTGTTCATGGAAAAATCATCGGTATGGTTTGGTTTTTATGGTAGCAAGGTCATGTTCAAGAAGATACTTGGGAATGTGAGAAGGAAATGAAAGAGTAATGGCCATAACACATTCAGAGCAGCAATAGTTTTCTACTTTCTGAGGACACAAAGACAGATGGTGGGGAGAATTTATTACCCTTGGTTTCTGGTACATAACCCTTTGTTTTTTTAAGGATATAATGTATAAGGGGGAATTTTGGGAGAGTTTTTTAATCATTCACTATGTTTTGAGGACAAAAAGGGGAGGTTCACGGGCTGTGTACAGTTCATCCAAATCATGCGGAAATCCAAGTAGAAATTGTGGGAAAGAAAATATTTGAGGCAGAGATCATTGGCACGGTTTGTGCATGGTTAGGGAGGTTGTGTGAGGAGGCCATGAGAGGTTTTGTCTAGGTAGTATCTAACACATGGTTTGGGCACATTTTGTCTAACTGTGCAAACTAACTATGCACATGGTTTAAATGAGATCCTAAAAGGTTTTTATCACAAGTTTTTCACTCTAAGTTTCTCATTCTAGCTTCTAGACAGCCATAAATCGGTATTTATCTACCTTGAAGGTAGAAGATCCTATCCCAAGTTATTTGGAGTCGATCTGAAGGCTTCTCGTGGTGTTTCAAACACATATTTTTAAGTTATGTGATCGTTCTTCATCAATCTTGATCAGTTTCTTAGATCTACATTGACATAATTTTCCTATCTTATTGGTTTCTCAGATCTACACCTGTTATGGGTAGATTTATGATTTTAGATTCCAAATAAGTTGATATATGGTCCTGATATTTCTAATAGAAGAGATCAAAGGATGTTTCATGAAGAATCGACCCTGTTTTCTTAAGCATTCTTCGTCCATTGTCAAGTCTCATCAGAACCATTGAGGTAGGTGGATTCTCTCATGATTCCACTTAGTAGAACTGATTGCAATTCTTTATAATTTAATATATTGTGTTTAATTGGTTGTGATTTGTCTGTTTATAAATAATTGGAAACCCTTCTTTGTGATGGTTTGGGAAATTGGGTAATTCCGAAAAATTTTGTATTTGAATAAAGTGCTTGTGTTCTTTATTTTAAAATAGGGATTTTAAAATGGTAATTTTCTAGAATTGTGGCAACATGGTTTTGATTATAGTTTTTCAATAAAAGGTAATGTTTTATTGAAATGAAATGGCATCTTTGAAATTGGTTTTTTCTTTGGCTTTCAATAAAAATGTTGTTATATTGAAACAGTTAGTTTTGGTGATTTGAAATGGTTCGGTATACATGTGGTTGTGTGAGTTCATGTTCGATGCACCCCTCAATAAGGGATGTGTAACATAGGGGTACATGGTGCATGACCCAGGATCGGGGGTGTGTGTCATTGGGACACGAGGTGTTTGGACAAGAGACCACTCATGAGTATTGAACTGTTGAATGCAGTATGCACATGTAGGTGTGTCATGAACTATTGAATGGGAATGCAAAAATAATAATCATAATTTGTTTATAAAACTTGTTTAGTTATTTTTTGGAAAATAACTTGCTGAAAATTGGTTTCATTTACTTTTTTTTCACTTGGTTATAATTGGTTCTCCAAATTGTTTATATAAATTGTTTTATATAAATTATTTTATATAATTTGATAACTGTTCTATCCTAGTAGAATGATTAGATAAGTCATTAGGAAAACCAAATGAGGTATATACTCACCCCTACATTGGAACTTTGGTTATTATGCATTTTCTACCTTCCGGGACTTAGGAAAAGATAAATTTTAACACGTATTTAGAACAGTGTCATGATACATTGGACTACTTGGTGATGCTGGATCATGGAGCTTATTGATCATGGAGTCGTGTTGTTTTCATGGAGTTTATTTTTTTCTGTTTCGTTGTTTACTTGGATGTTGGTTTGTTTTCCACAGTAGCATACCTTGGTTGGTTGTTTTAAAGATAATGATTTGAAATGTCCTACATTATTTCATGCATCATATAGTGATCTTTTTTTATGGTTTGTTGGGTTTTTTAGACATTAAAGGGTTAATCATCCCCCACTTTCTTTGAAACCCTTCAGAATTTATTACCAGATTTTGGTGTCTAGGGGATTTTCCTTAAGGATAAGTAATTACTCATTGTACTCTCAAGCCAATGGGAATTAGCGGGTCATTACACCCTCGATGATGAGAATCCACATCATGAGACTTCCTAAAAACCCCTTTACTAGAAGTATGCCTCTGAGGATCCATACCATTGGAATTCTGAGCCTTTATCCAACACTTCTCAGTTGGGTTTCCTTTCATTCCACAACGCCTACAAGTCATATTCCTAAAACAATTATTATAAGAATATCCAATATTTATGCAACCATTACAAAACTTAGGAACATTTTCATATTCAACAAGAAGGTAAAATCTAAGATCATAGGTAGAATGAATAATAGTCTTGTTGAGAGGTGATCTAAGATCATATTCAACTAGTAACCTAGAAAAGTGACCATATCATTCTCTCTCAGTATCTTTATCCATCTTGATCGAAATACCGACCGCTGAGAAAATTTTCAAAATAATTTGTGGGTGCTAAAAAACAAACTTAAGCCATGAATTTGAATTCATAGTTGGGTGATAGAGTTATTGATGCTTATAGGATTAAGAGATGGATTTTAATCCTATAATTTATTAAAACTAGGCTTCATATTAATGAGACCCCGACCCGAGGCCTTGGATTTCTAATCAGAATATGAGAATATGATATAAAAAAACCTCTTCCTCAAGATGCCAACTTTCAGACATCAAAAACCCAAAACTCTCTGAGTTTCATCCTAATATCGAGGAAATTCCATTTGGGATCTTTATAATTCTATGATATTTGAGCAATGATAGAATGATTACATTCTTTGAGATAGTCAGAGATATTTACATGGGTGGATTTGACAAATTACGTGTCTCATTTCTTTCTAATCCACTAGGTGAATGGATAGGGATTCCTCCAAATTCCATCAAAGAAGCAAGGATATGAGGCATGGTCAGAAAACTGAAAAGAAAAAACGTTGTAGGGGTCAAAATATCCACCTCTAGATTTGACCGAGCTGTGGACGAATTGAGGTTCAAGGGTTTAAGGACTGCCTGAGAAAATTATTTCCACTGATCCTAGGGTTCGGATGAGTTGAGACATTCATGCTTGATTCACCCGAATGGAGTTGATCACTATTAAAACCATGATTTTCACCTTTATCATCACTAAGGATGGAAATTGTTGAAGCCATCTAAGCCCAACCCAATGGGATTCAACGTAGATCGCCATTGAGTCACCCAAGCTCTACTCCCCTTATACTCTCCATCCTCACAATTAAATAGTTAATAAAAATATATATTTAAATTATTATTAAATTAATATAAATTCATTTATTATAATATTATAAATATATTTATTTAATCATTAAAAAATAAATAAATGTATATATATTTATAATTATATAAAAATATTTATTTATTATTATAAATATAAATAAATAAATAAATATTTATAATTATAAATATAAATAATTATTTAAATAATTATAATTATAAATATGTATATTTATTTAAATAATTATAAAATCACAATAAATACATTTATTATAATTTTATAAATATATTTATTTATATATTAATAAATATATGTATATATAATTATATAAAAAAACTTATAAATATATTTATTTATAATTTTAATTATAATTAAATATAAATTATTATAAATAATTATAATATTATAATAAATATATCTATTATATTTATAATTTTATAAATATATATAATAATTTAAATAAATTATTAATATTATACCATTATCAGTGCTTTTTAGCGATGATAAATGTTAGTTTTAGAGGTGGTTTCTATTTTAGCGATGATACAACTAACTTTTATCAGCTTTATTTTTGGAAAGTACAGATAAAATCCTTACAGATTCTTATAAATTGAACCCTAACAAAATCCTTTCTCCGCTCACCCCTCAAGATTCGGTGGAACTACAACACTGTTATCGTTGTTGCTGGACTTTATTGTTATAATCGATCTAGTTCTTTGACGAATCAATCATTCCAAATCTCTGGTATATGATGATTTATCTTGTTTGCACCTCCAAAAACACTATTTTTTCTATCTCACCTCTCCATGCATGTGTCTTAACTTCTTCTTGACTTCCAACCTTGTTACTGTGGGATTTTGTTGCATCATGGATGTACGAGGTTTTCCAGTGGCTCAAGAATTCTCTTTCAAGGGTTCCTTGCACCACATAATTTTTCTATTCCACTTTTTACAGATACAAATTCAATTTGAATTGTTAATATTTCTCTCCATGAACCTGATTTTATATTTGACTTATGAGAGATAAAGGCCATATCCCATACGGTTTTGTGAGCATATATTTGACGATTTTGAATAAAACTCAAAGTAGGAACATGAGTCCGAAGATTTAATGGAGGATAATAAATTGATATATTTTTTTGTGTATCTATCATGGATTATTAAAAGGTTTATTTGATGGAGATATTTAAATAGAAAAATTTTCATGGAATTGACATGTACATCTAAAAATATGAATAAGGGTTAAAGATGGATTTTAAAATGGAGAAATGATAGGGTTGATATTAGATTTATAATTGGAGATACAAGAACTATACTCTCTATATAAATTTCTTTTTACATATTCAAAGTGTTTCAAGTTTATAATTTTATAGTTTTATACAATTTTAAATTTATATGCTTTTATAAATTTTATAGTATATCTTATTATACTAGTATAATTTAATAATAAATTTTTATTAAATATTTATAGTTTTATAGTTTTATTCATTTACAAATTTAATAATTTAATAATTTTTATAGTATATCATCTTTATATATATAATTTAAATATAATTTTTTTTAAAAATGTTATACTTTTATAGTTTTATAGATTTATAAATTAATTTAAAGTTATAGTTTTATTCCTTATAAATTATAATACTTTTTAACTTTCATAAAGTTTAGTTATATATATTATAATTTTATACATTAATAATTTTGTAAAACTATATACTTATATAATTCATGTACACATTTATAACATATATGTACTTTATATAATTTTATAAAAAAGAGAGAGCTCAATGAAAGAAGGAGATATTCAATTTCTTACTTTTAATTTCATGTATATGTTTCTCAATATTTAATGAGTTAAAATCGTTGAATAATGATGGAAAACATTGAAAATTTCATTATAAATTTTGTAAATTTAATCGAAGATTTTTTAGGGTAATAAATTGGCATTTAAGGATGAGAGAACGGGTTAAAAATTGATAAAACATAACAAAAAAATATTAGTATAGTTTTTAGGTATTGAATATAAATTGGCTCATATAGTTAATAAATATGGATAACTAATCCTGATTTGGATCATGTAAATTTACATTACTCATTCCTTGACCATACAAGGTTTGAAAACCATGATCATAAATTGTTATTGAGCCAAATACAATTCCAAATTTCTATTCCAAAGTAATAATCCTATTTCATGTTCCACGGCATACTCAAACTTTTTTTCTGATATCATCATAATTTCCATATTAAACATTTAAATTTTATATGATTGATAGGTCATTGGAATAAAAAATTATTTTTTATATACCTACACCACACTATTATATTGATAGAGGAGCATCAAACCTATGAGAAGGTAAGGAAGGAGTTGGTGTCCATCAGCTAGTTCCCTATTTTAAAGAAGCATCCACCGAATCATATCCACTACCTCAAATATAATCACATTCTAGAAATCCCTTTACTAGCATGTGCACTAGTGTTAGCTACAATAAATAATAACAAGAATGCATATGTAATTTTAAGTTATCCTTCAAGTGGATTACTAACTTCTTCTAACCAGCCTTTATTTTATTTCTCAGTAGATTTTTTTGGAGTTTTTATATTCTAGAATTATAGAGTCCATGTGTCCGTTTGTTGGCTACCTACGACTCTTTCCAATTTCAATTTGTAGTCAAATTATCCACATCATCATTCACCATCAATTATTTAGATCCCATGAAACCATATCATTTTTTTGGCACAAATATAGGTTTACTTGATTATCCATCTACCTTGAAGTCAGAACCCATTCAAAAAACACTACGTAGCCTTTTTTCATTCCCCGTGATTCATCAAACTCATTAAAATACCCTATGGAAATGTTTCATCTCAGGAAACCACAACCCAACACTAGCAACCTTATCCTCCACTTAGCACTATATTCACCCCCTACATAATATATATTGATAAAAACTCCATAGAATTGGCATGCCACAAACTCTATCCAAACATACGATATCAATCATGACCTCACTTTTGAAAAAGGGGAATTAATGTTTAACCCCATTATAAATCCTAATCTTACTTTGAATCCAACATCTCCTGGATGGTTTAAATTATGAGATTCCTCCAAAACTACATCTTATCTATTATTTTGTGTTAGATTATAAGTGGATGATTCACATGAAACAAATTGAAATAATTACTATAATCCTGATCAACTTTATCTACCAAATAGTTACTATTTCATTTTGTTTCCTAAGACTCATCCCCCATATCTTGTGGATGAATTTAAAGGATAACACCTACAACCTATAAAATAATTATTTTATTAAATTATATTACCCATTTCCTTCAAAGTACAATGAAATTATTTGAATCATCAAATGTTGGGTACCACTAATTTGAAATGTCATTTTTTGTGTATTTATTTTGATAAATATTAATATTACCAAATCAAATAAGAACGATATGAATAGATAATGGATGGATGCCAAATGTATGACAAATGTGTATAATGATGTGGTGAAAGAGTTCATCACCTTTGTAAAAGATCATGTATATGAACATTCTCAAATCCTTTTTATATATTTATTCTATTGTTATTAAAAACTAATTAGTCCACAACAGTTGTAAGAACACTTGATCTATCACATAATAGATCAAAGTTATAAAAGTTGGAATAAACATGGGGAAAAGGTGAATGTGGCTAGAGTATGGGATATCACTATGTTTTATGGATCACCTGAAATGATTACATGTGTTCACAATGAAGAGGAAAATTACATGTGTTTACAATAAAGAGGACTATATCAAGGATGTTATTATAGGTGTGAGTGATAAATAATATCGTATTGATGAAATGAAAATGACAGTTGAAGATGAAATTTTTGATTGTATAAAACTAATTGATAAGTTAAATAGTTATGAAAATAAGACATTATATACTGATTTCATGAAATATATATCATTTTCAGCCATACTGAAGCTGTTTAATTTAAAATATGGAAATGGATGGAGTGATTCTAGTTTTAATAAACTACTTGATCTCTTGAATGGTATGCTCGCAGAAGATAATGAGCTACCTAGATAAACATATTACACTAAATGAATGCTATGTTCGATGGGTATGATCTCTGAAATAATAAATTCCTTTCCAAATGACAGTATTCTATTTTGTAAGGACCAAAAATTACTTAATGAATGACCAAAGTGTGGTACGTATCGATAAAATAAATATGAATTCGATCCTAAGAATGTTTTATGGTACTTTCCACTCATTCTGAGGTTTAGGAACCTATATGGAAGTGAAGATTCTGAAAGAAAATTTATTTTGAATGAAAATACATGAAATAATGATGGGAAAATTCATCACCTGGAATACTCTCTTCAATGGAAAAGAATAGATCAGGAGTATCCTGAATTTTTGAATGATCCAAGAAACCTTAATCTTGTGTTATTTATAGATGGACTGAATGCTTTTTGTTTTCAAAGTATCACTCACAGTAAATTTCCAGTTATGTTGGTAAATTATAATTTTCCACCATGGTTATGCATGAAATGAAAATAAATTATGTTATATATGCTTATATGAGGACAAAAACAACAGTGTAATGATATTGATGTTTATTTTTCTCCATTGATCGATGATTTTAAATTATTGTGGGATTTAGGTGTTATGTTTTATGAGTCTTAATTAAATGAAGATTTCACATTGAGATCCATGTTGTATGAGATGATAAATGACTTTCCTGCTTATAGAAATTTTTCAAGATATAACATTAAAGGAACTCAAGGGTGTCCCATTTTCGAACAACATACACAGTCAATTAGGTTGAGACATTTTTCAAAGACTATGTTTCTTGGAAATTTCATATTTATACCCCAATGAATTAAGTACCAATCGTGGATGACATCATTTTATGGGAGTTCAAAATAACATATAGTATCATCTGTACTAATAGGTGATCAATTTTATGAGAAACTATAGACACTATTTTTGGTAAACATTTTTTCCAAATCCTTACAAAACCCAATTGGAAAAAGAGATTAGTTTTTTTTAATAAACATTCCAGAATTTTCTAGACATTAGAAATTTTCTTGATGTTATGCATATTGAAAAAAAACATATGTTATTGTGTCATTGGCATGTAACTAAATGCACATGGAAAAACAAATGATGTAATTAAGGTAATGTTGGACATCATTGAAAAGGGAATATGGGAAGAGTTGGTTCCAGTGAAGGGTTAAAATGGAATTTTCTTCCTTGAGCTACTTATACTCTTTCCAGACAAAAAAGATATCTATTATCAACTTCCTAAATGATGTAATGGTTCCATAGGGGTATTCATTGAATATAATTAATACTATTTCAATGACTCATTTAATGTTAAACGGTTTGAAATCACATGACTTTCATGTTTTGATTCAATATCTAATTCATATAGATTTACATTGAATTTCTTCCCATAATTTTTGTCATGCATTAACAAATATCTGTTTTTTTTTTCAAAACTAAATATAGAAAAGTTATAGACCCAAAGAAATTTCCAACTATATAAAATAAAATTGAATTTATATTATGTGAATTTGAAATATTCTTCCTACCAAAATTATTTTATATGATGGTTCACTTTATGGTTTAATTGTTGAGAGAGATTCGACTATGTGGTCTTGTACAATATAGAAGGATATACCCCATTGAACGGTATATGAAGATTTTGAAAAGGGTGTGTCAAAAATCAAAGTCATTGAGAGCGTAGTATTTTATAGAAATATATTTTTAAGGAACTCATTGAATTATTTAATGACTACCTATCTAGTGTGGAAATCATTGGTCTATTGAAATCTTTTCACACTGGCTAGCTTGTGGGTGAAAGAGTTTTTGGAAGATAGTTTATTACAATCAATATTCCTGATCGAGGGTAGGCCCACCTTTACATTTTGAATAATAGTTTATAGATTTCCCCATATTTTAAAACCCAAAAAATAAATTCTTCTGCATTTGAATACATGAAGGAATGAAATTTGGATATCAAATAAACATAATCAACAATTTATAGGATGGTTTTGAAACTATATTTTTAAGCAGTTAGATGAAAATACATATTCAAATTCAGAACAACTTTGATGGATAGCTATAGGACTAAGGGTGTTTGTATTATCTTATCATTGTTGTTAAATTAATGGATAAAAAATTAACATAATCAACAATTTATAGGATGGTTTTGAAACTATATTTTTAAGTAGTTAGATGAAAATACATATTCAAATTCAGAACAACTTTTATGCATAGCTATAGGACTAAAGGTGTTTGTATTATCTTATCATTGTTGTTAAATTAATGGATATACATTCTATATAAATTAGAATGATGAAGATAGAACCATGAAAAAATAGTGGAGTTACACTTGTGGATGAAGCGATGCATGTTTTTGGTACTAAGGATAGAAATCCAATTTATGCAAATATGTCATACTTTGGCATCATCAAAAAAATATGGTAGTTGTATTATACAGCATTCCAAGTACCATTTTTTAAATACAAGTGTTTTGATAAGAGGAGTGTTGTAAAAATAGATGAAATGGGTTTCAAAAAAATGGATTTTAGTAAGGATGGGTAAAAAGAAAAACCATTTATAATGGAGTCAGAAACAGTACAAGTATTTTATGTTCCAAATCTCGCTGAATGAAAGTTTTCAATTGTTCTATTATCGACCAAAACCACTGAAGGTTCAGATGAATATTTAACTTAGGATGACCCTTTCATTGGGATATTTCATTCATTTCATAGCAGTCCCAATATAAAAGGGGTTTTGTATGTTAGAGGAGAACAGAATGAAGGGATTTGGATAATCGATAGAGGAGTAAAATTCCTTTAACATTTAAAAAATTACAGTTCAATAATTAGGTTATATCTTTTTTTGTAATATACATTGTGTTACCTTGTTTTATTTTATTTTTATTTCTGTATTTTTGTAATCTTAATTAAATTTTAAATCACTTCTGTAGATAATGAATTTTTCACATGTTTAAGTTCCATATCCTAAGGAATAATTGGTTTCTCAACCCACTATTTCTCCCAATGAAAAGGAACAACATCCTTCTGCACATGATGATGCTACCAATCTAGAGGAAGTATATATTAATGATGTTGAACTTGAGAAAATGATAGATGATGAAGAACCAATGATGTATAAAAAATAGGATCACCATATAATTATGGTTTTAGTAAAAATTATTAAGGTGAAAAGGGAAGGCATGAAATTCAAGGTTGGATAGAATGCTCATGACCATCCTATTGACCCAAACAAGGAAATGTTAGATAGTTACATTGTTCTCATCACTAAGTAGCACGTTTCAATTGATGTAGATTTTTGGAACCATGTTTTTCCCACACTTAAGACACTAATTTGGAAAGATGTTATGATAACATTATGATTTCCTTACTTTATTTTACTAAAAAAATAATGAAATATTGAAGTACCCTTTATCATCCCTTGATGAGAATATTTATAGTATATAACTCCCATAAGAAATATTTATTAATGCTTTCTTTATGGATTCACAAATGATTTCATGTAATTCTAATGATATTTCATCATAAAGTTGTTGAATGGAAAATAAACCCGCACTCACCGATTTTGTATACACATGTGATAAAAAAGAACTGTGGGATGTGTTTATGGGACATCTTAGGGAGATATCTTTTCAGGTACATTATGGTTGGTAATAAATTTTTTTACAATATGTGTATTCATCACTTGAATAGAGATGTTTTTATTTATGAAACAAAAACTGAGTACTAAATATAAGGAACGAGTAGAAAACCCAATGTATGATATCTTCATAAACTAATTCAAGGTAGGTTGGGTCTCCTTTTTTAGGATAACATCAAAATTATTCTATTGTTGCATCATTTACATGGAAGATTTTATGAAGGAACTAAAGTATGGTTGAGCTGGTGCTTGGAGTTATTGTCCTCACAATGGGGGACACTTCCAAGTAGGGAGTGATTTGTGAGAGTTTTTATTTCAGTATCAGCATCTTGAGTTTTCTATAAGTTTTTTTAAAAATAATTAAATAAGTCTAGGTTAGAAAGTTTTTGAAAATTAATATAGAAAGGCAACATCTCCAATGCTGCCTCCCAGGCCAAAAAATGTATTTTAAATATATATAAAGAGATTAGAGACATACCTTAATGGACGTTCTCCATAATACGCTCTTGCAAGAAGTAGGAATGTTGCCTCTCGTAAAAAAGAGAAGCGAACATGATTCCTTCAACTGATCAATGTTCCTCATTGAATGGAAAAGAAAGATATCTCCCTTAATCCCTAAAATGGGGAAGTTCACGTCAGCATCCCAAGGTTTTGCTCCATGTTACCAGGGGAATGTATACTTACAGACATCTCAGAAGATTGAACCGTCATGGGGAGATCCTTCGTGACTACACTTACCATGGGTAGGTAGACATAAAGGGGAATGTTGATGTGCTCGATGATATAATTATACGGGTTTTGTGGATTTGGAGGAGGCTTCAACCTGATGTCGGGGGACAGGTTCATGGAGGAACTATGGGGGTCAGAATGGTAACGGAGGGGTGAGATTGGACCCGAAGGGAAGGACACCTGAAGACTCCCCATTTTGCGTACTATATTCTAATGCGGGATAGGGGGAGCTCTGTATACCATAGTGGTATGTGGGTATAGGGGTTATCCACATACCTAAGCAGTATGTGGGCCTGGACATGGACCACCGTGCACTACAGTGGTACACGGTCTTGGATGTGGTCCACCACGTCTCTTCGGCTTCCATACGCGTACTAAGGCTATATGTAGTGTAACGCCCCGACCCTAGAAGCCTAGAGTCAGTGCATTATTATGTATCATTGGAATGATCACAAAAGATCAAGTCTCAAAATACCGATTAGTTTAGTAGCCTTGGAATTACTAGATACATTCATAAGGTTTACATTACATCATAAAATGGAAAACTACAACCAAATTGTTTCCATATATAAAACTGGGATCCCATATAATATCCCTGCAGGACAGTCATAATATACTTCTTCGCATCTTGGAAAAAATAAAATATATAAAGGGGTGAGCTCAGATGCTCAGTAAGGATAACAATATAGCGGAAGCTTTCATAAATAAGCATAAACATTTAAGGTAATGTATAAAACTAAAACAAAAGCCTTTTCAAAATTAACTTCATCTTAATATGGTAAATATAAATCAAAATAATTCCATTTACTTACTCAAATGGATATTCTACTAGTCTAATAATCACATGCAATATCAATAGCCACTTTCATAATGATATAATGCATAATTCCATACATTCATAACCACATAGTGAAGGCCTTGTGCCAAGACTACAAATAATAATTTGTTAAGGCCTTGTTTCAAGACACTAGTTTGTCTCATGAGACCTACCGATGCATCGATGAACTATAGCGGGATCAACCCATCACATACTAAGTCTAATTAATTCCTCATATGAAAAGGTTTAAACATAACATAAACATTCGTATTAAAACTAGCATACGAAATATCAATACTTTATCCATAAACCATGAATGGTATAAAAATAACACATCCACAGTCATACATATCACAAAATAATGAATACAATATGGAAGTTTCGTATCATAATAAATAAACTCCAAATAAACATAAAATCCATCAAAAGATGTTGACATAGATGAAATCAAAACCTTTTTTAGAGAAATATCTCTTTATATTTTGAAATCATTTAAAAATAATATAATTATAAAAGAAAAATTTTATTTTGGAAATATTCTTATATCATTTTAAGGGAAGCTTTGATGATGTTATAAGGGAGGAAAATAGTTGCACCTATCGTATATGTTAAAAAACATTCTTACCTTAATTTTGTCGAAAAGGTCATAAGGTACCTTGTTTGGAAAACAACGGAAAGATTCCTTTCAGAACATATAAGGTCAAATAAGGGTATAATTTACTTTAACCTATTGTCATGTAAATAGTGAAAATATTTTGAAATACATTTTTAAGAATCATGGATGTGGATGATAAGGAGATCCCAGTATATAATTACGTATAAACAACCTCGGATAACAAAGAGATTGTGAAATTAAACCTTACCTTGTACTTTTCCTTGGTTGAGGGTTGGTTAAACTCCTGTATAATGGTGAAATAATTGTTATTAAATTATACAAGAATCAAATACATTAATATGATATCATATATGATCTTTTAACATTGATTTGTTAATAATATCTTAGTATTATCATCGTTTCGAGTGTTAACGGATTCATTTTCCTTTATATTCTTTGTTATGTAAGTAATTATTGTTATGTATAGGATGTATCATATTCATATTAGGAATGATATTAAGTATTTCAATATTATTTTAAATCATCTAATTAAAATTAGTCTTGAATGGATACGATGGGGAATTAATCTCATCGTGTTCGTAGAGACGGTAATCCGTATGTACGCACGAGCGATAATATCATTATTTTGATATTAAAATAATTTATAATTGGATGGTATATCATATATAAAGAATCATAACCGTCTTATATTCATTATTCACATCAATTATACATCATTATTATACCCATCCAAATAATAATGTATTGAATAACAATTACACCACGACGTGGAGACGGTAATCCGTACGTACGCACGTATGGTGACATCTCATTCAAAGGATTGATAGAATAAGGAATATGGGTGTACCATATATATAATAACAATACATTATATAGAAGATATTGGGGTTATTATTTTATAATGGAAACAACAATGAAAGAGGATGTGGAAGAAGAAAGGAACTTGAAAGAGGTGATGGAATATTTTCCTCTTCTTCGGGTTCTTCCTTTTGATATGATAAAAAGGGATCCTTAAGTTGGATTTATGACTAAAGGAAGGCCTCTAGGATAAAGTTATGACAGTTTAGAGGGTATTTGGGCAGGTTTTGGCCGAGTAAAATGGCTTTGAAGGTGTGAATTTGAGGGAAGGGTGAGTGTCGTTTTATAAGAGGGGTGAGGGGCACCTTAGGAAAAGCTAGAAATATTATTTTATAATAAAATCATTTTCAGTTTATAATGGCTTAAAAATGTATTATTTGAATTCTAAGGTGGGTATGGATCGAGAACCACTCAACCAAAAGGTCTTAGATAGGTTTGGGTTACTATGTTAACCTTTTAAATTTCACTCTTAGTTAAATAGTTTGACATTTCCCATGTATCTTTGTATTTTTATATTATATGGTTAATAAACTTACTAAAAACATACAAGCGAACCCCAAGTGGTTCATTAATGATACAACTATCATTATATTAGTCCTTTTTCCAAACCTTAGATTTTTTGGAATATAAAATTAATTAATAATATAATATTTTTTTTAAAAACTCTTTTATGTCAATTTTAAAACTATTTGGTATTTTGTTTTTGATAAATTCATAAAAGCATTGTTTCTTAGAAAACAATTCATTTAAACAACACTAACATGTCATATTAACCTATAAAATTAGTGGAATTTATAAAAAGTCTAAAATTACATTTATTTGGATATTTATAATATCGAATATTTTAATATTTCATTAATTAGGTCATTACTACTTCATCATTGTGTCAAAAATAAATTAAATTATTTAATATCTAATAAATATAAATAAAATACCATTATGTAGGAAATATTTTTATCTTTCTATTGAATATTTATAGTCTAATTTATCTTTTGTATAACCCTGTATTAAAAATGATTTAGTTATTAAACTTTGATTTTAACTCTTTTAAGTCTTCTTTTAATTAAATGATAATAAATGTCCTAATCTAATCCAAGTGAACCAAAGAGGTTCATATTTTATACCTAAGGTAGTTTCTTGTAGAATTATACTTATCCAATAGAATTATGACATGTGTTAGGGTAATAATAATATCATTCTTACCCTTAATTACACTATTTACTTTTAACCGTGGTAAATAAAAGTAAAAAAGTAACTATTCACCAAAAATTATTTTCATCTTATTGAACCACATTTTAATTACTGATATCAACCATGTCTCTAGGATTTTTGAAATTCAACTCACAGAAGAGGTAAAATTATGTTCTATGTAAATTTGTAAATGCTCCTAAGAGGTGGGTAAAAGACGGTAAAAAGTTCAATAAAATTTTTATATATCTAAAATTATTATAAACTATCTCCAATGAATTAAATTTAAATTAAATAGGTATTATGTATCTATTTTTACCTAAAATAAATTTAAATAAAATAAAAAATTGTTTAAATAAAAAATTCATTTTAAACTATAACTCAGTGTTTTTTCACAATTCATATAAAAATGAGTGTTTTTAGAAAAATACCAAAAAATCGCCCTAAGATAATTTCGACACTCCGAATCCAAAAATGAAGTCCATTTTGAAAGATAAAATTTATAAAATTTTAAAAAGTGGGTATTACTTTTCATAACAACTAGTTTGATTGGTTGTGGTGTGTTAGAACTCAAAGTTGCGTAAAACACGCTATTTTATTATTCAAAGAGAAGTGTACCACAGAAGCTTGAGGTGTTACATTCAGCGTGGGCTTTAATCTGCATAGTGATACACTATATGGAATGCCATATTGAAGGAGGTTCCTAGAACCTGTCATTCGCGGGAAGTTCATTCGTAGGGAATTTGCTGTTCGCAATGAAACCAATTATGTTCATAGTTTTTCCATTACTATTAAGTTTCTTTTTTATGGTTCTCATCTATTTATACCTATGGAAACATGGTTCATGATTTGAAATTCATCGATGATTTGAGACCAAATCCAGAATCCTCTCAAAATCCTTTCTTCAAACCTCTAGGTTCTCCTCTGTTCTTTCTTCGCCCATCCCCTTCTTCTTCCTCCAATGATCCATTTATAGGGTATTGGGTAAAATAATATATTTGGGCATGCAACACCATTTACAGAATCCCAAAAAGAGATATATTGATCCACAAAAGTCTCAGTCAACTGTGGTTTGCAGAGGCTGTGGTTCGTGAGTCATGATTCACAGAACCCTGCCGGTTTGCTTCATCCGTGAACTGTTGAGAATGTGAGATGGTATGAAGATGACCTTCATGCTCTTGATTCTTATAAAGATGTGGTTCGTAGGTTCCTGGGTTCATTTTCCGTCTCTCTGTCGGATAGCACCTCATGGGTCCTTCTACATACTGGTTCTTTTAAGTTCATGCGTTCTGAAAACCCTTCCCGATGCTGGTACATGATTCACTTAAAACTCTTTGAGAAATTAAGTTTTTCATGTTTCTTCTAATGTTTGCTACTCATTGGGTATATATTTGCATTATTGTACCTATAGGAAGGCTTTATTCCTTCTTTAAAGTGATTGTGGTAGTATTTTCTTCCCATTGTGAAGTTTTCAGGACCCTACAAATGCCCCCATCAGAATGGGGGTTGTTCATAACAAAGAGGATACTATTCTAATGTAAAAGTAGTCCTGAATTTATGTGGGTTGCAGTTGAATAGATAGGCCTCATAGGTGGGGACTACAACTATATATAGACACCCAGGTCATTTTTCAATTACCATTTCTCGCAAGGAAAAGTACTCTCAACTCTCCCTCAACGTTCTATGCATCTGCAACCATCTCTTTTGTGAAATCCGTATTCTAGAAAAACATTGTATGTGCCACGAACCGAACTCTTCACCATTGCTTCTACCAGAAAACCATATTTTGGGTATCATGAATTTTTTTGTGGAATTTAAAACTAAAATCGGGACCTCTATATAGAAGAACGCTACATGGTTTGTGTGTCCCACACAATGAACTTATACTGGCGCACTGAACATTAAGCCTTACTAATCGAAACTTGAACTTTTAAATAGAAACTTTGAATATCAGCATGGTGAGGACTTGGTTCATGGTTTCTTCTTTCCATGTACCCTTTTTATTGTATATCCAATGCTCTGTGGACCAGAACCGCACTGGACTCTTTAATATCGCAACTACACACAGTATAGCTTTTGCATACTGCAACAGTATGCAGGGATCACTTCTGCATACGATGATGTATGAGAGAAATTATTTTCGCATACCATTTCTAGGATCTGTATATGGTTCCCCATGAATACCCTCTTATAATCCCCTAAAAAAAATTTTGTGGCCTTTATCCAACCATCTTCTCATTGGGATGACTTTTTGTGGACTTTTGGATCTTTCTGTGCAGGCAATAATGGATCTTCCATAGATGTTGACGAAATCATCCAAGATGAGGGAAACCATGGTTGAGGAAAGTAAGAACCACCTTAGATCCTATATTTTTCCTTTTGATAGCTTCTTAAAATATCTCCTTATGTCTGAGCTTCTAGCCTACCCATTGTTTGTGTAGTTTTCCACTTTATGGATTTTGTCTTCCTGATGACATTATTTTTTCATTAGCTCACCCCAATATTCCTTTCATTCTCCTTTAATCACCACATGGTCATGATTGGTCCAAAATTTCCTCAAAAGGAGAGGTCATAGAAACTCCGATTCAAGAGAATTTGTTCGTATTATAAGGCTATATGTGGACTCAAGGAAATCGCAGGTGTTGAAACACCGCCTTGTGTCTAGTCACCCAGGAGTACCCTTCCATTATCAACCTTTCCCAAGAAAACCCAAACTGTGGGTGGAGCACCAAATATGACATGTGAGCCAGAGGATTCTTCTCGGATGAATGGTCCAAGGCATTTTGGGTAAACTAAACTAGTTTAGAGTCCCTCATTCAGTTGGAGGCGGTGAACTTATATCAGGAAGCTTGGGTTTTCAATTTCCTAGCTTTCTCTCCGGGTGAAATCCTTCCTGATCTCTTGAGATGCTAGTGTTCAAGAACCAACACCTTCCATCTATATCATGGGAGGTGGGAATCATCTTATGGGACATCCACCATCTCAGAGGGATCCCCCTCAGAAATATGTATGACGAGTTTCTTCTAGTAACAAATACTTGGGATGATACCGACAATGTGTCCCGATTGACAAGGAGCCAACTAGTTATAGCAAAGGGATTACTTGATCACCCCCTCTAAGCTCACTCTCTTATCCCATTTTAGGATTGGATATGGTCATTTCTATAGGTGAATGGGCCAAAGCTGGGATCTCACCATAGTCAAACTCTGTTCATCTTATCAGTATCTACAAATTCTAGGGTCATATTGTGCCACCCTCAAAGCGGGATGATATACTACCTGGGAATATGATCTTCAACTGGACATGTCACACCCCGACCCAAAATGTCGCAATTATATTACTTATTTTTGAGTTTCCATTTTAATTTTATTCATTTTTGAGTTTTTTTAAATTAATTCATTTGAATTAATGATTAAAATAGAATTAATTAAATGAAAATAAACTGAATCTAACCAATCCCCCCCCCCACCTCGTGGCCCTCCCCCTTTCCCCCATACCTCATGACGACGAGCCCCCCTCCCCTTCCTCCAGTCGCACGATGCAGACCCCCACTCCTCCCATACCACTAACCTCTCTTCCTCCTCCTGACGAACCTCCCTAACTGTGGACTTCTCCCTCCGGTGGCCACCTCTCCTTGCATGACTTGTTGACACCTCCTTCGATAGGTATTTATTCTTTTTTTTTGCCTCATCTGAACCCTAGGTCATGGGTTGACTGGGTTTTTTTATTTCTCTCATTTATACGGTGTGCGGCGGGTCTTGCGGGTCTTTCTCGTGTAGATTTCGGAATCCACCACCAAAGGCAAATCATTTTGATCCATTTTGGTTCATCTGTCATCATTTGAGGTTGATTTATTTTACCCCCTTAATTGTTTATTTAATTTTAATGTGTTTTAAATTTTATTTGGGTAGTGTGAAGTGTGAATTGGTAGTTTTTTAACATGTTTATGGGATGGAAATGAGTTCTTTTAAAATAAATGACTATGTGTTGTAATATTGTATTGTAATGTTTCCTGAAAAGTGTTTTATGGCTTTTTTGAAAATTGTGATTTATATTTTCAAAGGCACTTGAGGTTCGTATTTGTTTGAAATGAGTTTTTAATGAAGAGTGGAGTTGTGTTGGCATGCATTCCTTGTCGTGAATTTTTATGTATGATTTTTATATTTGTTTAATTATTAAAAGGGGATTTCTGGGGAATTGGTTGAGAAAGTGTGTATTTTAGGTGTAAAATATTTTTTTTCCTCTTGAAAGGGTTTTATAAATTGTGTAAATGGATTATTATATTGTGTGAGTGATGCAAAATACATTTTTGAAGGGTTCGACATGCTCATGTGTTGGGTTCGGGTTGTGTATTGGAAATTGGCTATGATTCATGTGAGTTCCTTGGTGTAGCATTTCATGAGAATGTTTTTTAGGGTTGTTTGGTGGGTGAAAACATTTTTTAAGGGACCTTAAGTTGTGGATTCTTTTGGAAAGTGTTTTTGAAGTAAAATGAAATATTTCACATGTGAACTTAATTTTTATTTTTCAATAAAAATTGTAGATGATTTTAAATGGTGAAAGTCATGTTTTTAAAATGGTCTTGGTTTATTTAAGGTTTTACAAAGGGGCTTGGATCGTGGCATTAGTTGATTGCTTCCAACAATTTTTTATTGTTTCAATTTTATTTTGAGTTTTTGGTAATCCTCGATTCTATTTTGGGTAAATTAGATTGATTGGTGTCATCTCGAAGGGTTGTACACACATATATAGGTATGTATACCTATATATATATATATATCATCCTTGGACATATTCCCTCATGGCGCGGGGAATATGAGTATTGGATTAATGGGTATATATATATGGGTGTTTGTGTGTGCAATTGTGGGGTGGTCTTCATCAAAGGCATTGGGTACCAAGTTGTTTGCCTTGGTCTGCACCCTTTTGAGGTAGGTTTCCCAATGCATTTTCCTTTAAATTTATGAATCATTTATTTCTTGCATTTTTCACCTAGTTCTAATATTAGTTATTGATATAGAACTATTAGTAAATTGTTTTTCTTGAGTTGGAGTGGTTCATTTCTTGTAATGTGTTGAAATAAATCATTTGATTGTATTTTCACATTAATTGCCTGATGAAATGCCCCTTTAGACTTTTTGAAAGTGTTTTAGATTTAAAATTATGGTTTGGGTTTCTTAGATGGGTTTCTAAGTGTATTTATGGTTTTCAAAGTGGTGTGTGTGTGATTCTTAAGAAATGGTTTGGCAAGTGAAAATCATGTGAGGCTCATTTGGAACTTTTGTAAAACTAGTTATCTAAAGAAAACACTCCTCAGATGTGGTCCCTTGGCTTTGGATGAGTTATATGTTAGGGGAGGTCTTCTGAGTAGGACTTTCCTATGATCAAATGGATGAAAGGTGAGGGACGTATTCCTTGGGGTGACTTGAGGGTGACTTTTTTGTGTGTGTTGACTGTGTGTTAGGAATGTAGTCATGACAAGATACTTGATTGAAATATTTGTCTCATCCCCTTTTTTATTCTGAACATGGGAACCATGCATTGTGATAGAATTTTCAGTGAACGATTGCTTCACTAGTTTATATTATGCACTTGCTAGTGGCCCTTAGTACGGGCTTTTCTCTTTTAAGGGATTGAGCCCCTTTCTTAGTCCAGGTAGGGAAACACCGAGTGTTTGGGCATTATGACACCATCGAGAGTAGGCATGCCTTTATGATGATTCACATGTATAGTATGTTGTAGAATATTTACAAGCTCCTAGGTTTCACCCATGTCTATTGGCATAAATGTTTTGATGCATTGTTGGCTAGATACTCTTGTGTGTTGTTTCCCATTACCTTTGTTGAATGATTGTTGATCTTTCTTTTGGAAGAGTGTGGTTCATAACAAAAATGATATTGTTTTCAAATGGTTAATAGAAAAAGTTTTTGGAAATGTTTTATACTCACTCTCCCCTTTATAATTAAAATGCCATCTCTCTTTTAAAAAAATTCATATGGTTCCTTCTTGGGAAATATTATTGTTTTGACTGGTAAATTGGGAAATGGACCATGGTTTTCTTTAAAGTATAAAATGTGTGAAAATATAACTTTAATATATTGTAGTTTAAACTTGAAATTAATGTTTCTTTGTTCAATGAAATGAATTTGGGAATGGATTACTTGGGCACACCTACTGAGTTTTAATACTCACTCCTATACTTCATTCTTGTTTTTAGTCTCAAGTGCAGGTTTCAGTTTGATCTCGATTGTCATGGGTGATGTTGAGTCATTGGATTGGGGAGTGACCCACAAGGTCACGTCGAGTTTAGGGGTCATCAATTCCGGTTAGTTTTTCTTTTTAATTCATGCTTAGTTTTTCTATTCATTTTATTTATTTTTGGGATGATTTATTATTATTTCTCTCTTTCTATTTATTTATATTGGGTAAAATCATTCTTGTCATCACTCTAATGATTGACTTGGATCTTTTCGCCATCCTGGGAGGAATGGGAATGCCTCTTAGTCCTTATCTCTGGCCGACCCGAGTGGTCGTTTCAAGGCCGACCCGAGTTGGTTCGTGAAAAAATGGTATCATAGGTTAGGTTCTTTATAGGACCTATCTTTTAGAGATCCATTTGTTATTTTGGTGGTCAAATAGTTGGAGTAAGATTATTGGATCTTGTGGTGTAGGTTCTGGAGAGTGTCTGGCCAACACTTTATGGGTTGAACCTCGAGTAACCATGGGAATTTGGGTTTTTATGTATCATTTGGTTCTTGTGGGTTTCTTGGTATATGGGGAAATGAAAGAAGAGTCGGGCCAGTTGTCTCAGTGAGCTCACAGGGCTTAGCAAGCCATGTGGAGATGGGGACGTGGTCTTAAAAGACTCTTAGTGATGGTGGTTTTATTGGAATATGGCTTCCAACCATATGGACAAGCCACCCATCGATACTAGTTTTCCCGGGTGAGTTTTTTAGGTCCTTTTTAAATGTTGAGATTTTGTCCCGTTGAATGTTATATTTCATTCGTTTTTACTTAATGATGGTTGTGATGGTTTTGGGGTGTCTTTTTTAGATTTAAAAATGATGTTTGGTTTGAAAAAATGATGATTGGTTGGTCAAAAATTAGATTTCCAAAACCAAAACTTTGAATCTTCTGAGAGTAGAATGGGTTGTTTTGAAAATGGGAGTTATTTTGTGAAATGATTTGGAGGTTTCTCAATGATTTTGAGAAATGTGAAATTGGATAATGAATGTGGAATTTGAAAAAAAAATCATTGACGATGATGTGTGGTATTAAAATTGGTTGAGGCATTTTTAAAGTGGTTTTGTAAGTGATAATGTTTCTTTTATCTGACTCTTGGTATTTCTATGAGAGCTCACTTATATGGATATAGATGTATGTATGTGGTGAGTTCATGATTATTGGTATGTATGGGTGACTTCTTGAGCTAGCACAAGAGTGTATGTATGTGAGCCTAAATGGAATACCAGTAGTGGGTGATTGGTTCGTAAGGATTGTTATGATTTATGAAAATGATCTTCAAAAAGGGGGTTTTCAATGTTTAAAAATGTGTGAGTGTGTGATGTTTCCCTTTTTTTTGGTGTTTTCCTTTTTGTAACTTGGATTTGGTGTGTTAGAGGTGTGATTGAAATTATGTTTTGAGTTTGGGTTGTTGATTTGAAAATGAGATGTAGAATTTTGATTTATGATATATTTTGATTTGGTTTCGTGCTCCCTATGTTCAAGTTTCATCCCTACTGAGTTCTAAGGGATTTTTAGAAACATTTGTCTGTAGTTATTTCACCATGAACCTTTCAGTTGATCAAGTCATGCTTCAAACGTTTGATATGTCCGTTTCGGATATGGAGGCGGGTGGTTCTCAATATCAGGGGTTCATCCAGAGGTTCCAAGAGTCGAACCCACCTCATTTTCTTGGGTATTTGGAACCAAGGAAAGTTGAGGAATGGATGCAAAACATAGAGGAGATATTTATTCATTTGGAATCTCCCTAACCTCTCATGTTAGAGCTTTCCACCTTCACATTGAAATCCCTATTCTAGGAATGGTAGAAATCCATTCTTCAAGATGAAATGCAGAAAAATTACTCTTGGTAATGCATTAAAGCCATGTTCATCCAACAGTATTTCCCCGATGAAATGATGATACTAATTGGTTCTAGGTTGTATGGTCTCGAGCATGAAAATTCAACGGTGGTGGATTATTCTAAGAGCTTCTCCAAGCTGGTGGCGTATCTCCCAAACCTTTCCAGTGATTAATTTTTGATAGCCCGATTCTTTTAGAGGGTTCTACTATCAGAATTCCTCCTAGTTGTGCTTTCTTTCCCTGATGAATATAAAGAAGTCATGAGGTGGGTTGTTCAAGTCGAAGCCGATTTAGTAGCGTCTGGCCAGTTGAGAAGAGGCACAAAAAGGCCATTGTTTTCCACCTCACCAGATTCATTCGAGAGGAGGTACTTGTTGTGTTTTCAGTCTGGTAAGTCGAGGCATAAGAAGTTTTCATGTTGTAAAGAACCTAAGATCTATAATACCTATGGTCGTTTAGTTCATTTACAAAGGTTTTTTAGGGTGTCTCCAGGAAGTGACATGGGTCCAAACCCACTCCCTTGGAGAACCTTCCAGCTCAGTTGAATGAATGTAGTGATGGCGTAAGCTAAATCTAAAGCTTCTTTTGTTGTGAATGCTTTTGTTGTTATAATTAAAGTAATTCATGGTGTTGTCTTCTTTTGAGTGTGATGACTTATGTTGTAGGTCCTTTTGGAGATTTTGTTTAAAGGGAATGTCTTTGTTGTGTTTTTTTAATGCTACTGATATAGAATGGTGGTGTTTATTGTCCCATGTTTCGTTTCTTTTGGTTTTTCTGTCTTTTTTTAGGATTCGAGAATCATTCCAACTTGTGAAATAAATGTTTATCTAGAGTCCTAAGATGGTGGGGAGACCACCATGGGATTAACTCATGATGAATCCAACTTCCATGTGTTCTTGACCAAGCACATTCTTGTTTCTGCTCCACCCGAACATGATTATAGTTGTTGGTCGACTTGAATAGTGGTTCATGTAATGGATGCTTGCAGAGATCCCAAAGAGTCCACGAATAGTATCTTAGATGGTTTTGTGTCAGGTTTTGGGGTGTTCATTGTTGGGTTGTGTTTATAAAAGAGTGAGTCTCTTCTTTGTAACCTCTTTGTTGTTTGTTCATGCTCTGTGGTTATGTGCGATGTCTTCCTTGGATGTGTGACTTTTCTTGAGGAAGGTCTCGTAGTTATGTTTTTTGGAATCTGTAGTTCCTGGATTTGAATGAAAGTGAGTGTTGGTTCTTTTGTATATGATTTTTCAGGGTTTTCCATGCTTTTAAATTATCTTTTCTTTGGTTTTGATCAACTTAATATCCTGGGATTTTCTGGGGGAAAAAGTTTCATGGTGGGTAGAATTTTCACACCCCAACCTGACACTTCACAGTTATTTTATTTACTTTTTAATTTCCATTTTAATTTTATTCTTGTTTTAGTTTTATTTTTTTTTTAAAATTAAATCCTTTGAATTAAAAATTAAAACAGAATTAATTAAATGAAAAAAAAATCTAACCTATTCCCCCTACCTCGCAGCCCTCCCTATTTCCCCCTTACCTTGCGATGACAAGCCCCCCTCCCCTTCCTCTAGTCATAGGATGTCGACCCCTGCTCCTCCCAGACCTCTGACTTCGCTTCCTCCTCTAGTAGAACCTCCCCCTCTATAGCCTTCTCCCTCTGATGGCCTCTTCTCCTTGTGCGACTCATCGACACATCTTTCGATAGGTATTTCTTCTTAGATTTTTTACCTTGGATGAAACTTAGGTCATGGGTTAACCGGGTTTGTTGATTTCTCCCATTTATAGGGTGTGCAGTGGGTCTTGCGGGTCTTTCTCGTACATATTTTAGTGTCTGCCACTAAAGGTTAAGAGTTTTGGTCCATTACAGTTCATCTTCTACCATTTGAGGTTGATTTAATTTACTCTTTTAATTTTTTAGTTAATTTTAATGTGTTATAAACTTTATTTGCGTAGGGATAAGTGTGAATTTGTAGTGTTTTAACATGTTTATGGGTTAGAAATGAGTT
Organism: Viscum album; assembly: GCA_963277665.1. NCBI lineage: Eukaryota > Viridiplantae > Streptophyta > Magnoliopsida > Santalales > Viscaceae > Viscum > Viscum album. The sequence continues at coordinate 702,283,108 of OY728139.1, forward strand.
CTTGAAAAATAAATGACTATGTGTTGTGATATTGTATTGTAATGTTTCATGGAAAGGATTTTATGCCTTGTTTGAAAAGTGGAATTTATATTTTCAAAGGCACTTGAGGTGCGTATTTGTTTGAAATGAGTTTTTAATGAAGAGTGGAGTAGTGTTGGCATGTATTCCTTGTCGAGTATTTTTACATAGGAATTTCAGATTTGTTTAATTATTAAAAGGGGCTTTATGGGAAATTGGTTGGGAAAGTGTGTATCTTAGGTGAATTTTTTTTTTTGCTTCTTGAATGGGTTTTATAAAATTTTTAAATGGATTATTATATTTTTTGAGTGATGAAAAATAATTTTTTTGAAGGGTTTGACAATCTCGTTTGTTGGGTTCGGGTTGTGTATCAAAAATTGGATATGTTTTGTGTGAGTGTCTTGGTGTGGAATTTTATGAGAATGTTTTTTAGGGTTGTTCAGTGGGTGATAACCATGTTTTAAGGTTACTTAAGGTGAGGATGATTTTGGAAATATTTTTTGAAGGAAAATGACATATTTGACATGTGAACTTGATTTTTATTTTTCAATATCAACTGTAGATGGTTTTAAATGGTGAAAGTCATGTTTTTCAAATGATATTTGTTTATGTAAGGTTTTACAAAGGGTCTTGGCCCATGGCTTTGGTTGATTTCTTCCACCCATTTTTTATTCTTTCAATTTTATTTTGAGTTTTTGGTAATCCCCGGTTCTCTTTTGGGTTAATTAGATTGCCTGGTGTCTTCTCAAATGGTTGTACACACATACATAGGTTCGTATACCTATATAAATATATATACATATAAATCCTCCTTATACATATTCCCTCATGGTGTGGGGAATATTTGTATTGGATTTAGGGGTATATATAGGGGTGTATGTGTGCATAATTGTGGTGCGGTCTTCGTCAAAGGTGTTGGGTGCCGAGTTCTTCGTCTTAGTCCTCTACTTTTTGACGTAGGTTTCCCTATGAATTTTCCTTTAAATATAAGAATCATTTATTTATAGTATTTCTCAACTAGTTCTAATATTAATTATTTATATATAACTGTTAGTAAATTTTCTGTCTTGAATTTGAGTGATTCATTTCTTGTATTTTGTTACAATAAATGGTTTAATTGTGTTTTCACATTAATTGCATGATGAAATTCCCCTTTAGACTTTTTGAATGTGTTTTATATTTATAATGCTGATTTAGGTTTCTTAAATGGGGTTAGAAGTGTATTTATGGTTTTCAAAGTGGCGTGTGTGTGATTCCTAAGAAATGGTTTGGCATGTGAAAATCACGTGAGGCCCGGTTGGAACTTTTCTAAAACAAGTTATCTTAAGAAAAATCTCATTGGATGTGGCCCCATTTCTTTGGTTGAGTTAAATGTTATGGGAGGTCCACCATGTAATAATTTCCAGTGATCAAACAGTTAAAAGGTGAGGGATGTATTCCTTGGGGTGACTTGGGGGTGACTTTGTTGTGGGTGTTGATAGTGTCTGAGGAATGTACTTTTGACTGGATACTTGTTTGAAAATGTTGGATCACCCCCATTTTTAGTCTGAACATGGGATCCTAGCATAGTGAGTGGATTTTCGATGATTGATTGATGTACTAGTTTCGAATACGCACTGTCTATTGGCCCCTAGTATGGACTTTGATCTGCTAAGGGATTGAGCCCCTCGGTTAGGCCAAGTAGGGAAACAACAAGCGTTTGGGAATTATGACTTCATTGAGAGTAGGCATGACTTCAGGATGAGTCACATGTATAGTACGTTCTAGACTATGCATGAGTTCCTAGGATTCACCCATTTCTATTGGAACAAATGTTTTGATGCATTGTTAGCTAGATACTCTTGTTTGTTATTTCCCATTGCCCTTGTTGAATGATTGTTGAGCTTAGTTCTAGAATAGTGTGGTTTATAGATAATATGATAGTGTTTTCAAATGGTTATGGAAAAATGTTTGGGAGATTTTTTATACTCACTCTCCCATTTGTAGTAAAAATCTCATATCTCTTTTAAAAAAATACATATGGTTCCTTCTTGGGAAAGTGTGTGGTTTTGAATGGTAAAACTGGAAATTGACCATGATTTTATTTAAAGGATAAAATGTGTGAAAATATTACTTTTATATATTGTAGTTCAAACCTAAAATTATTGTTTCTTTATTTAAAGAAATGCATTTGGGAATGGATTACTTGGGCACACCTATTGAGTTACAATAATCACCCTTATACTTAATTTCAATTTTTAGTCTCAGGTGTAGGTTTGAGATTGATCTCGATCTCCATGGGAGATGTTGAGTCTTGGGATTGGGGAGTGACCCGTGGGGTCACATGGAGTTTAGTTGTCATCAAGTCCAGTTAGTTTTTCTTTTCAGTTCTTTCTTAGTTGTCACTACTACAAAAACAGGCAAGGGAAGTGCCACCCTTTATCAGCGCTAAAAAAAGCACTGATAAAGGGGAAATTTAACTATGCTAAAAAAGAACTGTTAAAAGTGACCATTTATCCGTGCTAATAAAGGACCCCCCTATATCAATTCTTTTTTTAACGCTGATAAAGGGGACACCTTTATCAGTGCTTTTTTTAGTAGCGCCGATAAAGGGGGGCTTTATCAGTGCTTTTTCTTAGCACTGACAAAATTTATATTTAAAGAAAATCATGAAAAATAATATATTGTTACATAAGTATATTTATATTGATATAAATATAATATATATTTTTTAAATATGTTTTAGATAAGTATAAATAGACTATTACATATAATATATATAAAATTTACTGAAAATGGATTTGAAATATTTTAAAAAATATTACTAATTAAAAATTTCATAATTATCATCGACTAATAATCATTTAATAAAAATATGAAGACACCAAAAATCAATAAAATGAATAAAAGATCAAAAATAATTTTAAAATGTAACTCAAACTTCAAACGGACATAACTTTTGATCCGAGTGTCCGTTTGAGCTCTACAGCATATCAAATTGAATCTTGCGATGAGATCTACATTCTAGTGACCCAAGGGAACCTTCTGTCACATTTTTTTGATGCCCAAAAAGGCACATAATGCCTCTAAAACTGAGTTTTTAATCAGGATACCCCGATTTTTTAACATTCAAATAGGTATAACTTTTGATCTAGATGTCATCTAGGACTGTACCACATATCATATCGAATATTGTTTCATTTTCTTCAATTTTACTGGTTGCGGAGTTGAAACAAACTTATTTATTAGATGTTAGGGTCGTTTTAACATTCTATGGATTTTCGAATACACATATATATGTATTTATTCGTATATACATATATGTGTGTGTGTGTGTGTATTTTATATATGTTTGTATTTATTTATTTATTTATAAATCCACATAAAAAAATATTTTATAAATTTATTTAAAAATAATCTTATAAATATATATTAATATACAAATAAATGTATGGATACAAATTTATAACTAAAAATATATCTATAAATATATATATATATATAAATTAATATATGAATAAATATATATATACAAATATATGAATAAATATATATGTATTAATTTAACTAAATTTATCTATATTAATATATGAATAAATTTTACTATATTAATAAATAAATATATATAAATATATATCAATATAGGAATAAATAAATATATATTAATAAATGAATAAATATATATGTATTAATATAACTATATAAATTTATATTAATATGAATCTATATTAATATACAAATAAATATATCTATATATATATATATCATTAAATAGATAAAAAAATCAAACGGCTTAGTGGTAAAAGTGCAGGCCCGTAAGGGAGGAGGTCGCGGGATCGAGTTTGGGTGGAAGCAAGAAGTTGCACACGGACATGTTGGGTGATGTGTGGGAAAGGGAAGTGCGTGAGAGAGTGGGAGGGGGTCTGTGTAGCATTGATAGGGGGTTTAAGTGCTTTTTAAAGATCCCCCCTGTATTATATATTCCTATTTTTTTTAAAAAATTTAACTTTTATCAGTGCTTTTTAAAAGAACTGATAAAAGGGGGTTTTATCAGTGCTTTCTTAAGTTCTTATAAAAGGGACCCCCCCCCATCTTCTCCTTGATTAGATTTTTTTTTAGTGTTTTTGATACACTTTTCTAGTGCTGATAAAGGTCATATTTGTAGTAGTGTGTTCTGTTCAGTTAATTTATTTTTGGGATGCTTTATTATTATTCCGTTATTTCTGTTTATATATATTGGGTGAAATTATTCCCACCGTCACTCTGTTGATTCCCTTAGTTCTTTTCACCAGCCCGGGCTGATCGGGAACACCTCTCGAGCCTTGTCGTAGGCTGACTCGTGTGACCGGTTCAGGGCTGACTCAGGTTGGTTCGTGACTATACATGCCACTTGCTCTTATATTAGTTGGTTTCATTGTCATGTTTTTGAGTGGATGGATCCTCCCATATCGTGATGTATATATCGGGGTCATGGATTGCACTCTGATGATGGTGGTTGTGCTGGTAGAGGGTCAAACAATTAATCTAGACACTACTATTATTTCTCAACTTTATGAGTTGTTGTGGCAGATACTAGAAGGTAAACCTCCACATCATCTCAGCAGACCATTTCAATTATTATATGGGTTTATTGGAGAAAACTTCCCTTGCTATGAATATCGATAGACTGTGAGGGTTCCTTGGTCCGAATTTCAACCATCCCTTCTCAACATTGTCATTTTTCTTCCCATGAATTTAATCATTAGAGAAGCAGTCGGGGCTACTGAATGATGCTTTTCACTTCTCATTTGCACCACACCCTACCCCTCATGGGTCATTTAGGGGTGACAAGGTCGGTTCTTCAGAGGATATCCCATACATTATCATGCTTAAGGATGGGATGCTCAATGATCGAATAGATTGAGTGGCCATTTTTTATCCATACCTCCCTTACCGGTTCGCCAGGAAATTTGGGTGCCTTCAATAAATTGTACTTCTTCTCGGCATTTAGTTAGTGGGTGAATCTCATCCCATAATTCTTCACTGGTCATGGCTTACTATGATGCGATAAGGTGTCACTATAGATGTTATCATCCCTAATATGATGGGATCTACTTTTCTATCACTCGAATATACCCAGTTGTGGGTTGGTTGTTACCCTGATGGGGTGCTGAGAAGACCAATTCAATAGATCCAAAAACCTCTAACCATTATTTCCCCCCATCTTGACCATGAATTCCATGCCATATATTCCTTCTCCTGTTGTGAGTGTGATGGCTACATCTACTATTACTGTCCTTGCAGTAGCCACTATGGCTACACCATCTGTTCCTACCCCTATGGTGAGAGGATGCTCGATCAATCATCAGATGCATTTGGAAGGGGCTTCATCAATGTGTCATGTCTCAATGGAGAGTTATTCATACTGCTCCTCTCTTGTGGATAGTACCCATGACCCTAATGAGGCAATCCCTATAAGAGTGTCACTAGATACCCTAGAAGTGGTGGCTTGTTCTCTGCGTACAACTCCAACAGTCGAACCATATGAGGGTATGGAGATCCCCCCATCTTGGGTAACATATATTAGGTCCCTTCTCACTCCCATAATGACACTTTTGTCCTATATAACTATTGTATGGGGAGGACCAAGCCCTTAGTTCCGTGGGGAGGCATCAGGAAGTGAAAAAACAGGCATGGTGTCAATTATGTCCCCTTTCTGTGGAAACACCTCCGGTTAGCTTTACTGATGAGACTGACAACTTACATTGGTTATTTACCGAGTTGGGTTCTAGTGGATTTGATTACCATCATCTACATATTCTTATCTACCAGATTGTCATAGCCATATAAAACATTACTTATTTTGAGTATGAACTTTCCAAATTCAATTCTTTCTATCATGAGGTAACAACCTTCCAAGATGTTTTGGAAGAACATGACCACCTAACAGCTAAAGAGGTGAAGGTTCATGATTTGGTGATCAACTAATAGATAGAGATGTTACAATGTGAGGCCTCTATAGCAAGTTTAATGGCTCAAATGGCCTCTTAGGGAACAAATTATTAAGCTACCGAGATGAAAGGGTGGGACCTTAAATCTGTTATAGATCACGTGTGCCCGATGGTCAAGGATGAAGAGGATGATAGTTATTTTTTAGAGAAAAATCCTAATGACATGCATCAATCACATTCGTTTTTTATAGAAACGATGAGTTGGTCCTTTATGAATCTTTCCCAAATCATGATGTACCCATTTTCTTTTGATGCTTTGGAGAGTCTATGAACTAGGGATGTTCCTCCATTTGTTGAACTTAGTGGAACAAATTTTTCACCCAATACTTATTCTATTCCTTTTCCTATAATTTCAATTAATCACAATCAATCAGATAAACATCATTTAAATTAGCTATTAATTTTAAACCTTGATTTGAAACCAGTAAATTGAAATAATCGAATCAGGATCTAATTTTTTCTTGAACTACGGGACTCAGCGGGCGTAGTTCTACTATTGTTGGGGTTTCATGTAAAATATCAAAAACTTTTGTTCATTTTTCATTATCACCTTAATTTTTTCCTAAGATCGTTTGATACGAGATTAGTAGGTATAACTTGACTTTTTCCTATGCCTCCCTTTGTGGGATTTCAATATAACAAGATTTATGTATCTTTTGAGTATTTGATAGCTCAATATCTGTTTCCCTAAACCATATAGAGTATAGGTTTAATGAGCTGATACTCGACATTTATCCAAGGGTTCCCTTTGTTGGTTTTCACTCTGGTGAGTATTACATATTTTTTTCTCACAGTTTATAGTCCTACCAATCAGACTTAATACTGATGTTTTAGGTAGAACATCTTTGACAAAAATTAATGGGGTCAGACCCCAATTTGGGATTCATCCCTGAGAATGTCTTAATAACTTTCAGATATGAATGTTGGATTTTTGTTGACCCTAAATTTATGAGGTTTGGATGTCTTTGTGGCTTGAGATCCATTTTTGGCAAACAAAGGCAGGAGATGAATCTCCTAGGGAAATATTTACCTTTAGTTGATGACTATTTTATAGGAGACATATATAGAGCCACTGGGGCACGATGTGGATAGTCAAGCAAAGGTGTTTTCGAGACACTAGCCTTCCATCTCTGATGTCCAGGGAAGATTTAGAACACTTTGGGGTTTTTTGAGGTTGCGGGCCATAGTGGGTGGCCTGTATGAGGAATTATGTCTGAATGTATTGGAGGTATTTTTGGTGGCATTGAATGGGAAACCACTCCCACATGAATTTTACTTGTTTAAGGGAGGGACAGTGAATGGTACAGTTTAACGTTATAGAACCAGGACACTTGACACCTATTATGGGTGATGATTTTTCTCTAACCAAAGGAGAGTAAATGATTCATTAGTTCAATTAGAAATTTATTTCATGTTTGGGTATTTTAAAAATAAAAGATATGTATGCCGTTTCTTAGGGGGTTTCCAAATTTAGGGAGTGAGACGAGTCATAAATGTTATATGAGACTACAAAGACTGGGAAGGACTCTCCTGAGGATGAATTTTCCTTTTATTGATGGTCTTTTTGTAGGAAACATATGCAGAGCCACTGGGGTATGATGTGTATAGTCAATAAAATGTGTATGTAGGTCACTGGCCTTCCATATCTGATGTCCATGAAGGATTATGGAGATTGAGACATTTCTGAGCACGACATATGGCCACTAAAAATGGGTACACCTAATCATGAAAGGGAAAATTTATTTGGCTAAACATTTCCAAGAAACTCAAAAATAAGTGGGTGCATTTTCTTTTCTTATGAGAATCAACTTCATGCATGTGGATAGGGTATCCTTATTTTACATAAGCCTCTGTAAAGACCATAGGAGAATCGGGCCAGGATGTTTAGATATATCCAGGACATGGGTAAGAAAGAGAATGTAAACCATGAATCTGAGGGTTCTTGAATTAGGAGGGATTTCATAAGGCTTGGAAGATTCCAGGAATACTGAGGTAGGAGAGGAATCTTCTGAGGATTAAGTTTTCTTTGGTTGATGGCAGTTTTATAGGTGACACTGGCATAGCCACCAGGGCATGGTATAAATTGTCAAACAAAGGCTTCCATAAAACATTGACCTTCCATCTCCAATGGACATGGAAGATTATGGTGATTCAATGTTACTCAAAACAAGGATTTTGATGTATAGAAGGAGTGTATTCGGATACATTAGAAACATTCGGGTCATGATTCACTCATGGGATCGGGTAATCTCATATGTAGATCTGGACAGGGTGAGGCATTCGTCCCATATTTGGAGTACCCTGTAGTTTAACATCATATGACCTAGAGACTTTTGGCCTTGTAGTTTAGGGTCATGTGGTAAGGATGTTTTTTTTTGTTCAGTTTAGATCCATGCAGTGAGGAAATTATGATGTGTAGTTTAGAGTCATACAGTGAGGACATTATGTTGTGCATTTTAGTGTCATGAAGCGAGGACATTATGATGTGCATTTTAGAGTTATGCAATGGGGAAATTATGTTATGTAGTTTAGATTCATGTAGTCAGAATATTATGATGTGCAGTTTAGAGTCATGCAATGAGGACATTATGTTGTGTAGTTTAGAGTCATTTAGGGAGGAAATTATGTCGTGCATTTTAGATTCATGCAGTGAAGACATTATGTTGTGCAGTTTAGAGTCATGCAACAAAGACATTATCCTATAAGGTTTAAAGTCATGTAGTAAGGATATTATGCCATGTAGTTTAGAGTCATGCAGTGAGGAGATTCTATCATAAAGACCATAAATAGATTTGAGTTAATCGTGGTTGGAATTTTCTAGAATTCCTTAGACATGAGTGGTGATAAAATGTGTAAACCATAGTCCCTGCGTGAAATTGGGACCAGGAGGAATAAAATTGGACTTGGAATCCATTGGGAAAAATGAAGTAGGAGAGGACTCTCCTGAGGATGAATTTTCCCTTGGTTGATGACTATTTTGTAGGCAACATATGTAGAGCCACCAGGGAATGATGTGAAAATTTAGACAAAGGTGTTTGTAGGACACTGGACATCCATTTCCGATGGCCATGAATGATTATAGAGATCCAGTATTTCCAGGAGTATGGAGTTTGAAAAATAGGTTAGATGTGTCTGGAAATGTAAGAAATATCCATATTGTGATCATCCATGAACTATTGATGCTTCTACATAGTTCTAACTCAAATGTAGGGGGAATCATGATCTTTTGAGTCCTTATGTGTGTTGGAATTCAAACTTGGATTTTTTTCATCTCTTTTAATATGTTGTGTAGGAAATACGGGGAATGTTTGGAATCCTGTAACACTGAGAATAGAGCCGTACATGACTCTTGAGGAACCTTGCAGTTTAACTTTGTGTGATTAGGACCATTCATGGATTCCCCTATACATGTTTGACCTATTCAAGGATGAAGGGGTATTGTTTTTTTGAGGCTAAACTAGGATAAAGGATTCAGGCATCACTATGTATCCTACTAATAAATAAGAATCAAGCCATACTTAGTACTGAATATTCCCTACAAAGGTTCAGTCCATGTGTAGGGACATGTGAGGGATTTTTTTTTGTTGGTGGATGGGCCTAGATTTTAAATCCGGAGGTCACTACATATCCTGTAAGGGAAGGAATCAATCCATATGTGGTTCTAAATGTTCCATCTACCAATCTGACTCGGGCGTAGGAGCAGCGTAATTTTGGTTCCATCTTCTACAGGTGTTGGTTCTATCATATTCCTCTATAGTTTGTTTTCGTAAGGGAATTCTTACCACTACCTTAATATCATGTGAGTTATAATCAATTTTAGAAATAGGGAGTGACAAGGATTTCCCTTGTAATATGGGAAGATAGAGGATATAATAGGGGCATTTATTTGTGGGTGATAGGCCAAGATCATTTGGTCTTGGAATTGCTACGTATCCCACTAATTAATGAGAATCGATAGGTATATTTTTCTTTGGGGACCAAGCAGTTTATCATCATGTGATTAAGACAATTTTTGCTATGTGATTTAATGTCTTTTAGCTAAGACACTATGGTGTACAGTTTAGAGTCATGCAGTGAGGACATTGGCATCATAGTTTAATTTTGTGTTGCACGGACTAATACCATATAGTTTAACGTCATGTGTTTATAATGGAAACTCATAATTTAAGGTTATAGAGTTTTGACCACATACGTCATCATTACGTGAAGTACTTCTTCAAAAAACTTGAATTGGTTGGAGCTGCATTGAGTTGTTCGTCCATTGATGTCAAGGCATATGCTCCATTGGAATAGACCATATGTATGACATATGGTCCCTCCCACTTTGACTCATGTTTTGGGGGATTATTCCAGAGTATCATCGGGGTTCTAAGGACCAATGAAATCTCTCCTTCTAGGAAAGACCGAAGGTAAGACTTTTTGTTGAAGGCTCGTGTGATCTGATTTAGGTAGACTTTTAAGTGGTGAAAGTGTGCAGACTTTTCTCATTTAGCTTCTTAAACTCATCAAATCATCTCTAGGAATGATCATTAATAGACAGTTGATCACAAATGGCCACATGGAGTGATGGAAATTTTATTTCAATATGAAAAACTGCCTCTGGCCTTTATACTAGTGAGTATGGGGTTGCCTTGGTGGGAGTTCGGGTCATGGTTCGGTAAGCCCATAAAGCACGAAGGAGCTTGTCTAGCCACAATTTATTATCCTTATCTACCATATTTTGCAGTATATTGGACATTGTCTTATTGAAAGTCTCTATATTCCCATTGGCCACTACATGGTAGTGGGACGAACGATTGGCTCTGATTCTATACTCCTAGTATAACTTTTCCAACTCTGTAGAGCAGAAGTTAGCACCATTGTCTACGAGTATTCTATGAGGGGAACTAAATCTGGTAATGATGTTGGCCTTCACAGAGATAACAATACTTTTCTTCCTGACTTCTTTAAGGGGCATGACTTTGGCCCATTTGGAAAAGAAGTTAGTTACCATGAGAATGAACTTGAATTTTATGGCTATAACAGGGGTTCAGGCAGCAAATGGCCAAGAGTACTTAGTATTGTGAAGTATATATGGGGTTCGGTGAATAAAATTGGCCTGAACTTAGAAATAATGGAACTTATTTGTGAATATAGAACAATCCTATATCATTGTGGTCCAATAGTATCCAAGCCTTCGAATTTGATGGGAGAGCTTGGTTTCCAATTGGTGTACTCCACAAGCTCCAGCATACACTTCTTTCATGATGGTAGTAGTCTCTTCTTCATCGATGCACCCATGAAGGACCCTATCAAGGCTTCATTTGTAGAGAACCTTTATTGGTTTATGCCATTGTATAAGACAAAGTTGACTGCCCACCTCGGGATATGTTCTCTTCTAGCCCTATCTGGCGAGATTTCCCCCCTCCGGAGGTAATTTTCAATGGGAGTCATCCAACTGATAGTGAGACCATAAGGCTCAAAAAAAGGGATATTATCATTTATTTCCTCTGTATTGTTCTGAATAAATGAAAAGACCATCCGATGGTGGGAAATGCTAATAATCGTTTCAACCAAATCTGGATCAGCCAGGGTTGTAGATGCATTTTCCAATGCATCACCTTGAGTATTTTTGCGACCAAATGACATAGGTCATCATTGGTTCTAATGGGAATTCTTCCATTAGTTCTCAAACATGGTTCATTAAGGGGAGAAATACTTCATTCTTAATCGAATAGTCACCATTGACCTTCTTGATGACCATATTTGAATCAAATTTTATCTTCTGGTGTTCATCTTCAATTTGAAGTTCAAACTCTAGGCCTGTAATAAGGGCTGTGTATTCTACTTCATTATTTGTGCATCCCTCTAAAAGCAGGAAGGAGTAAGGAAAGACAAATTTCTTAGTGGTTATGACTATAACTCCCAGTCCTACTTTTTTGAGCTTGGGATCCTCCATCCTTTTCCCTTTCGGGCTTCTGAAAGCACCATCAAAGTACATTTCCCATGCATGGGGGCCTTCTTGGATAGAGAAAGCTTCTTCATCTGGATGTTCAGCATCCAACAGAGTTGTTTATTTTGAGGGGTGCTCCACCAGGAAGTCTTCTAATGCATGTACTTTTATGGCCTTCTAGGGAATTTACTGTATATCAAACTATTCATTGATGACTTCCCACTATGACAGACTTCTTGTTAACATGGGATGATTGAGGACATAATTGAGTGGGTTGCAGCGAGAGACCATATGGACCTTATGGACCTCATGGTACTGCAGGTAATGACTGAATTTCTGAACCCTATAGATTAGGGATAGGTAGTTCTTTTCAAGTCTTTAATATCATGTCTTAGTATTGATCATTGTTCGGCTGAGTTAATAGATACTGTTCTCACTGTTGGAATCATTCTTATGCATGAGGAAAGTTCCTAATGACCATTCTAAGGTGGTTATGTACAAAATGAGTGGTCTCCCCTCAAATGGAGTCATCAACACTAGTGGTATTAGGAGATATTTTTTGATATTGTTGAACACTTCTTGAAAATCATTATTTTACTCATACATAATTCCTTTCTTCATTGACCTGGTGAAAGGTAAACATTTACCTACAAGGTTGACTATGAAGAACCAAATGTAGTACACATTCCCCTAAATACCCCTCAAATCAGTGATGTTGTGAGGTGGAGACATTGTAAGGATGGATTTTTTCTTCTCAAGGTTGAATTCGATTCCACGATGGTGTACGATGAAGCAGAGGAATTTTCCGTAGGTAACGCCAAAGGTACACTTTAGGGTATTCATCTTTAAACTATGTTTTAGTTATTTGTTGAAGACAATTTCGAGATCTGTTAGGTTGTTTGATCACTGTCATGATTGAACCACTAGATCCTCAGTGCAGCACTTGACGAATTTTCCTAGGAAGGTCTTGAAAATGAAATTCATGGTGCACTGATATGTAGTAATGGAATTTTTTAGACAAAAGGGAATCACCTTATAACATAACACTCCCTAATAGCCCCTGATATTGGTAGATTATTCATCTCCTTGATCCATTTAGATCTGGTTGTATCCAGAATATCTATCCATGAAAGAGAGGGCCTCATATCTAGCAGTTGCATCGATCAACAATTTTGTGATCAGGACCGGAAGATCATCTTTTGGGTAGTACCAATTGTGGTCCACGAAGTCGATGGAGACTCTAATTTATCAATTCTTATTTTTGACATGGACTTTATTTTTCTATCCAAATTGGATATTGGACTTCCCGGATGATTTTATCTATGATTATCTGTTAAATTCAACCTCTATTTCGGCAGCATGCATCAGTTGGGTCCTTATGGCTGCCTTCTTATAGCCACGATGGACTTTTGTCAGACCAAGATTATGAGTGGTGACCTCATGATCTAGGACTGAAAATTCTGTGTAGTTCTAGGGAAACACATCTCAATTTTTTTAGGAAGGAGGTATACGACACTTTCTCCACTAAAGGAATATCCACACTAATTAGACTGGGCCACCACTCGTCTTCGATGCCCAAGTTTATCTCCCTAAGTTCATAGATTCTAGTGGAAGCACATTCTTCGAATGTGGGAGGGGTTTATTTAAGGCATTCTTCTTATTTTTCTTCATCATCCCCTTCAATGTCTTCTTCCTCTTCTGGTGGAGAGAGGATTATCAAGATCAACTCTCCAATGATGGGATAGAAATCATCTTCTGCCTTAGTGAGTAAGGAAAGAATGGTCTGGGGTCTCGAGGATGGGCTGGAAGTATCTTTGTTTGGGATTTCCCTAACGTCATAGGAGCCAGTTCAATCTTCAGCGTCTTTGGACATGGCAGCCATAACGGAAATCATGCATATGGATGAGTCTATATCCAATCATGAAATTATTCTTTAAACATGGTTGAGGGGTAATACATACTCTTCCCCAAGTAGTTGGAGGGGATCAACGAGAGCCATTTCAAATTAATTTGGGGTAGTGTTCCAGTCAATATTGTTGGCCAAGGACTGCTTCTCTTTCGGTTCATATAACCCTAAATTAATGTAATGAAACTCATAGTATTTTAATGTGGATTTATCAGAGGGAATTGTCATGTTTTTTCCATTAGCGTAATATTTGATGCACTAATGGTATGATGATGGAATTTCAATGTACTGATGCATCCAGGGCCTCCATTAGAGGATATTGAAGGCCATACTTTTCCTCACTACTAGAAACTCAGAATTAGGCACATGGTCTCCAATCCAGGTTTTAATCTTGATTCCTCCCAATTTCTTATGCTTTCTTTTGTCATATCCAAGAAGTGTTGTGGTGTAGGGTGTTAAAATGTCCTCATCATAGCCCAACTGCTGAAGTGTTTACAGCGGGAGGAGGTTGACTCCATAGCCTCTGTTGACAAAAATTCTTCAAACATCAATGCCATTTATCTTTACCGAAACATATAAGGGTTTGATGATACCTTGCATGATGGTGTCTTCATCCTTGTCTATGAAGGAGATGATAGCATGGAATTCTTATGGATTAGTCTCTATCCGTTATTCTTCATCCGCTGCTGCTTCGGCCTTAAATTCTTCAACACATAGTAAGGCTTTGATGAGTTCCTCCCTAAAGACTGCAGACAGACTCAAGTCATCCATGATCGTTGGATTTGCCGATAATGAGGCGAGATACTTCAGAATATCATATGTTTTCTCTAAAGGTAGGTGCAACCCAAATAAGAGATGCTCTTTCACAGGAAATTTAGGATCTTGAGCTTTGGACGTAGACGGTTCGACCTCTGTGATAGGGGCTGGTGGCATAGTGGTACTTTCTGAGTTCAGCCGAACTGGTCTGCTTGTATGCCTTTAGCAATTGGATATCTGTTTCTTCTCTAATGGATACTCCAAGATTACTGGGCTCAGATCTCTTATGGTGGGGGAATAGAAACATTATAGTTCATTTTCTGTCTACTAGAGGGTTCTTCTTAGAGTTTCAACAATATAAATAGTTTGAGCTAAGGCGTATCCAGGAATTTAACTAATGCCACGATCATGCCTTCTAGGAAACCCTTGGCCTCTATGACATCTTCCTTCGATACTCTGATTAGATGCATGGAATTTGGGTTTGCAATCATAGTCTTCATCATAGAATGGGTCCATCAAGTGAATAAAATTAATAGAGCTGAAGATCAGTTCTTGATCTGACAATGCTTCTGTCTGACTGTATTCTTCGAATGGTTCCATTTGGTGGGGCAGTGCCCGTTGAACTAAGTCTGCTGGCATAAACTCCGAAATTGTCAAGAATGGCTTTGTCTTTGGTTCCAGTTCATCTTCTTTCTCCTTCTTTCTTCCCTTATGGACCTCAGAGGACTACAGGGCTGACAATGATGGTTGTGTTGTATTAGGAGCTATTGAGGGCATAGTTGTTTGCTTCTACTATTCATGAGGGATGCCATGAGTTCAAATCACTATTTTCTAGGGCATCCAACTGTCAAATCTTCCCCCAATTTTTATGGTGACTACTTTCCATTACTCTTCATCTCTTGGGTCTATGGTGGAGACATACGCCACTTATGCTGGAAGTGGACCCAACTTGAATTGCCTAGAATCCACCATCTTTTGCAAGATATCCTTGGACATGAAGCACTCTTGGATGGTGTACCCCAGTATCTGGTGATAAGGATAGTAATTTTGGATGGTCTTCGAGACCCACATCATTGGATCACTTTGCCTCGGGTAGCCATAGAAATTTTCAAGTCATGGAGGCTTTGAAGTAGCCGTAGACTTGGTCATCTTAGAATGAGTAGACTTTATTTATTCATTCCTCAAATTGATTTCTTTTATCACCCATTTTCTCATATTGCTGAGGTGGAGGTGGCTGTTGGCATATAGGGGGTCCTTAAATGTTTGGTGGAGGCCTCACAACAGGAGTCGGTGCCAGGCCACTTTAGCTTTTCCTGTTATTTTTTCTAGGGCTAATGGGACCACCCAGGACTCTAGATTGGTCCGCTGCAAGTATTCTTCTATCCTTTGAGCAATGGTAGAGAAATCTTGGAACCCACTTATGTACTTCACTAGGATGAGTGGCGTTTTAAATTCATCATGGAGTTTATCGATGCACGTAGAATGAATTTCATCCTAGGGGAGCAGCCAGTTCAGAGAATAATTTAGGCCTTTCCATCTATCAATAAAGTATAAAACTCTTTCATTCCCTCTATACATGCATTTTTTGAGATCACTGACCATTGTCTCAGGCAATTTTGAACTGAACTGGAAGATAAACTGTCACGAGAGGTCCTTCCAGCTTGCGATTGTGTTAGCTAGCAAGCTAGTATACCATATGAAGGATGAACCCTATAGGGTTCGCATGAAGAACTTGGGATTTATTACTTCTTTCTACTTCAAAGTTCCAAATCATGTGATCAAAGTAAGATGAATAGTGAATTAGATGTTGTTTTGGGTCTCCCGAACCATGAAACATTGGGAATACAGGGTTTTCAAAGTTCGGAGGTGGTAGAACATTTCTCACCCAATCAGGGTAGGGTTTACGCTCTAGTTGTATCCGAGTACGCCACCCTTCCATGGATTCTTGTTGATCTGTTAGTTTCTCGATGATATTTAAGTGCCCTTGATTCATATCCTCCCAGACTTGGGCATGGTTGGGTGCAGTAGGGGTCAAATTTGGATGTGTCGGTGTTGTTGTAATTTGGGGTGGATACCCAGTCAGGGGTATCCTTTGTGGGTTCACCTTAATATACTATGGATGCATTCCCAATGGAGGGAAATATGTCCTTTTGGGATAGATTTAAGTAGGTTGATTGTCCCAGTGTAGGACTGGATGGGAATCAGATCATGACTTCATTTACCGAGATATGTTATTGTGGGAAGGGATCCTCTTCTATGAAAAACTATTGACGTTCCACATGGGGAACACATCGAGTAAGATAGCTCCCTTTACATAGCTTGGCATTAATTTTCCTGAGATCTTTCATTTCTTCCTTCTGCTTGGTGAATAATTCCTCGAGATTGAGGGACACATTTTCAAGGGGAGGAAGAGGTGGGTCATAGATGACCTCAGATTTATTCTTCTCTTTGTTGGGGTTTTGTGAGGGGCGTAATGACGGATTAATTGAGGGGGCACCCAAATTTGGGACTGCTCTCTGGTTTCAGGTATGCACACCATCAGGCTCAGTGGGGGATGCCTCCAGGAGGGAACCATATTCTATTTCATCCTCTCCCATTTTATTATTTATTATGAGATCCATGGGGTTGAGGTTTACCGTGATCAATGATGCATACCACAATAGGGGTGTTGTACCTGGTGCCGAATGGTAGGAAATATTTTAGCATCCTTTTTTCGACTTTATCCTTCCATTCTGTGGTATTCTTTAGATTTATTGGTGAAAATTGGCTCGAAGGGAGCCCTGTTATGACCTTTTAATGTGACTTCATCTCGGAGGGTATGAACCATGAGACATGGTGGAATGGGTGACCTCTCTGCTCATCATTCTTCCTATATGGGAGAAGACATACGTCTGTTGTGTGGGAACATGAGGTGAAAATTCTCCTAGAGCTATGGGTTGTTCTTTCTTCTATTCATTCATTGATTCATTGTGTCTTGGATTTTTTGTTCTTATAGTGGAATATTGGGTTAACAATGTTCCCATCTCTGCAGGCTAGATCCGGTCATGCATTGCGGCAGTAGCTACTGCTATTTCTACCTTTTCTATTTCACGCACTCTCGTGTGGGTGTGATCTGAGTATGGCGCTAGACCCGCACAACATTTTTGGGATTTTGAAGACATGAGAACTAATTGTTTGATGGATTTAATTAGGTAGGAAGAATTCTGGACGTTCTCATTTTCCTAGATCATAATTTTTTTGATGGCTTGATCTCATTGGTCCTGACGCTTTTCAGACATACTCTGGGCCTATTTTTTAGTATTCCATTTTTCCTGAGAAGGTATTTCATTTTATTTCCTCCTTTGGGTAATGAAATTTCAAATTTTCATTTCTAATGAGGTTTACTAGATGGGACGTGGGGTGATGTGTATAGATCCATGTTCTCCCCACCCCTGATTATGAACACCAAATGGGGAATCGCTAATGAGGAAACACAACCTGTTCAGTGCATGGAGGCAAGCTAGTTCAAGGTTTTTCTTTCACTTTCCTGATCGTGGTTTTCATGTAGACGGGAGTGATTCCAGGTCTATTAGACGGCGAATCTCCCCTAATATTTTGACATGGTCTTCATACCCTTCATAGGGAAAGAACTTTTCTTTTAACGGGTAAAGATTCATCCAGATATTGAGGCAAATGTCATGCAAAAATTCCTAAAACAAATTCCTTGGTATGTCAAAGTGAGAATTGGTCATAGAAAAATACAGCACTGGTATATTATCCATAGCTAGTAGTCTTCTAACCAGAAACATATCCTGATTTTCTTCTTCCAAGTACCCCTATACATGATATTCCTAGATTGACTTCTTCTTAATAATTTCATTCCAAGTAGCTGATATGGTGGGAGCCTCATTAATATGTGAACTATGCGGGGGTTGCTCAGAAGATGAGCTTGGCCTCAGACTGTCCTATGGTTGAGAAACGATATCACTCAACACATACAGACTATCTAATATGCCTTATTCCATATTTCCAAGTTCTCCAGCATTGGAGGTCTTTCTCACATTTATCACATCAAGGGGATGACCTTATTTCCTATGTGAATTTTGATTGTGGGGAGGACCTTCGTAATTGGTGCTACAATAGAAACAGCTACCATTGAAACTTGATTCCTAACTTTTTGGAGTGTCCCTATGGAATATAGCCAAGGGAGTAACTTCAGGGTGGGCTACAGTGAGGGGCTGACCTTCTTGATACTTGATGTCACTGAAGGGAGGACCTTCTTAATGACTGCTATGATGGTGGGGACTACTATCACAACTCGATATCTAGTTGTAGGGATTATTTCTACATTGTAAATCCTATGGAGGTCATTCAGAATGTACTGCAATGAAGGGAGGATTTTATAGTTTCATGATGTTACTATGGTGAGGACCTTCACAAAAATTTTCATTGTGGGGAGACCCTTCTCAATGACTATCGTTATGGCATTGACTACCATCATGACTCAATGTCCGGCTATATGGAGAATCATATCTGCAACGTATACCCTGGTGACGACCATCAGGGTAGAAAAAAGTAAGGGGAGGACCTTCTTGCTATCTAATCTTCAGGTCAAGGGGAGGGTTACCCTGACATGAATTAGGAGATAGGCTCTCGTGATCGATCATTCCTAGCCCACGAAGTATGCCCTCGTGGGTGCTCTAAGGAGGACCTTCAGAGCTTCTAGTACAAACAGTACGAGGAATACCATCACAACTACTACTTCCACTTCCATAATTTGGTAATGAACTGATAATGTCCTGATCATTTATTGATACATGTTCGAGGGAATCAAGAACTAAATCTTCCAGTAGAGCAGGATCTGGTATGTGGTCTTCATTTTCCAGTTTCCATTGGTGAATTTCTTTTTTGGGAACTCTCTTGTGGGTAACCTAGGTCATCTACAACTACTAACAACATTGATATATGAGTCCATGTCTTGGTGGTTCCCATGATGTCACCAGGACATGCCGATGGGCATCTTGAGGTTTGGAAGAGATATATGCCTTCTCTGGAGTGGCCACCACATTGGACTAGTGTCCCCCAGTTGGAACGAGTATTTATTCATGATTAGATTGTCCATGTATCATGGTATATTGTCTTCGACCCTTCTGGACTGGAGTTGGGATGCATAACTGCTTCGGAGTGAGTAACCCATTTTGTGAGTAAGTAATTCCATTCAAGGAAACCAGGTCATGGGCCTGGTTCCTCACCTTTTCTACCGATGCAATGATATCTTGGCATGTTTTTAGGATATATTATGGAATCGACGTCTGATCATCCATAATTTCCAAGATGTGTTGTGATACAAGTTTGGATGTAATGGGTATGAAGACCCATTCCAATTTCTAAGGAGTTTTTCCTTGCTCCGGTTTTCCATAGGTTTCTACTTGATTCGGGATGTTCTTTGGTCCTCATTTGTTTTCTTGACACTATATTTTTATCACGGTCTTTGTATGAATCCACATGAATTTGACTCTTCTCATATATTCTTTCCACCCTATTTGGATGGCGGTCTTTTTATGAATAAGTATGTATTTGTTCCCGCCTGTAGTTGTTTTCCATCCTAATTAGATGATGGTATTCTTTTTCATCGATAGATATCTTCATATGCATGTAATATTCCACTATGTCTACATTGTGGGACTACTGAACACTAGCAGGAATGTGCATGTGCTCGTATTATGCCACCCTATTTCTGTGGTGGGAATGAGTGGAGGAGTGGAGTTGTATGTCTGCCTAGTGAATGCCACCACATTTTTACGATGGAGTTTCTCGTCATGAACTAAGGTGATAGCCTGTTCCTGATTATATATTTTCTACCCTTGGAGGGCACCTCAAGAGGCCCGGGTCTTCTAGAATTCAGCAAGTACACTTTACATAATATCCTCTTGGAAGTTATGATACTTGTCGCATGATTTTGGAAGTGATGCTCTCTAGAAGAGGCATGAGAGTAGGATCCTTGTGCACTTGAGATGAAGTTTTCAGCATTGAATTCATCTACCTTCGTAAGATAAGGGAGGTACTCATTTTCATGCTTCATGAATGGGTTTCCGAAATGGTTTGCGATGACCATCGGGGCCGCCTTGTGATGGGGTTCCATTTGAGGCTGAGGAGGCGACTAGAAAGCATTTGCAGACTGGAGGGATTTTCTTGCGGCGACCACTATGGGGAGATTACCATTTTGGTGGTACTCTTTGATCAGTGTGTTGGATACCCATCGTTGAAGATGCTTGGTTGGTGAGGGGTTCCTTCTCTTCATCAGGGCCCCATCAGCCTACAAGAACACTAAAGCTCATGTCTTCACTTGTTGTCGGGATGTCATTTGGATTGAAGGTTGCTTTGCGAAAACCTTCAAAATATATATATGACATACAAAGACACAAAACCCCGGTCAAAGTAGAATCCTTTCATTATATTAATATTTGAATATTCTGATTGTCCCCCTTCATTATTTATTTTGTTGTGAGGTGAAGGGGCTTGAGTAGGGTAAAACTGCCACCTTGGTTAAGAATTCACGTCGGGTTCACCATTTTTTCTCACCTATGAGGAGTCACATTTATGGGTTTGGGAAAAATACAAATAATGGTTCGACAGGTGAAGATAATTCATTCATTATTCTAGAGACTTTCTTGACACTATCTTGGTCTCAACTCAATTCGCTTTGTTATCCTTTAAGAGGGGATTTTATTGACCCGACCGGGACTGACCAGTTTGTCCCTTCTGCATTATGAAGTAGGTTACATAGTCAAATGGTCTCAGTGGGAAATTACATGGGGTTAAGTGTTTATACAATCAGCCCTCTTAGGATATGAATTCCTCAGATGGTCTCCACCGGGTTTATTCTTGGAGCTTGAAACACCCAACGGCCCTGGTATCCAAGATTCATGGACCATCTTTCCAATGGTAGGCGCTCGTTGGATGACGATTTGGCCAACAACACATAAGGAATCCATTGGTCTAGAGGATAGTAGTTTGGGATCATCACACCCTTTTGAGGGAATTATTTCCTATTCTAGGACTCTCTCATATATTTAAGTCATGTTTATATGTTCATGAATACTTAGTTCATTCTTGAGGAGTGTATCCATTGGCTACCCCTAGTTTGTAGGATCATAATAGGCATACATGGATTTGTTTATATAGAGGAAATGATAACTTAAGCCATGAAATAAGGTGATCTGGAGTTTATCATCATCCATGGGGAATGTAAGATGACTAGATGTTGGGATCAGACCCAAAATATGGGTTTCCTACCTATCATCATGAGAGGAAACAGAGCCCACATAGTTTGGTAATCTTGAGTAATACACATGGGAGATGCCCATTTGAGGGGACATGATTAGGTGAACCCCATTGGAAGGGAACCCTTTTTGAGATCGGGCCTTCAAGAAAGCATACTACATATCCTAGTTTGACCAGGAATCAGAGTTCTCGTAGTTTAGTATCGGTTGGTTATGTGGATGTTGTGATCATCAAAAATATCTAAGCCCATGTGAGTCATATACGTTGTGAGAAAAAAGAGTATGTAATAGATCCAACAAACCACACACCTCCTCTCCCACTAATGGGAAAGGGTGGTCCTATGGTGGAAGAAGCTGAGGTGACTGTGGGTGAGGGCACAGAGCAATGAAACATTCAATATGGGATGACATTGGAGGTCGTGTGGATTGAATCTCGAGAGATTAGGGACATACCTCAGAGGGAGATCCTGAAAATGCGCTCTGGGAAATGGGAGGAATTTTTCCTCTCATCAAAAGGAGGATAAAACATGATTCCTTCGACTGATCACTATTCCTCATTGAATGGAAAAGAAAGTGATCACCATTAACCCCTAGAACTGGGAAGTTCACATCAATGTCCCAAGGTTGGGCTCCGGGTTACCATGGGAATGTAAACGTCAGACATCCCAGGAGTTAGAACCCTTTTGGAGAGATCCTTTGTGTCTCTTTGTACCATGGGTATGTAGATGAAAAGGTCAATGATGATGCACTTGATGATATGATCATACAGGTCGGGTGGCTTTGGAGGAGGCTTTGACTAGATGTCGAGGGACTAGTTAATGGAGGAACTATGGAGGACTGCACGGTAACTGAGGGGTAATATTGGAGATGGAGATAAGGACAACTGAAGATTCCCCATTCCACGTACTGTTCTCTCATGTGGGATGGGGGGATATCCGCATCCCATAGTGGTATGTGGATAGAGGTATCATCAGTGTACAGAAGTAGACATGGGCTTAAGCATCGACCACCGTGCACCATAGTGGTAAGCGGTTCTGGATGCGGTCCCCCATGCCACTTCATGTTTCATCATAGTAATGATGCAGTATGTGGCGTAGTGTTCAATCTGCATAGTGATATGCTATGCAGAATGCCTTATTGAAGGAGGGTCCTGAAACCTATCTTTCATGGGGAGTTCATTCGTGAGGAATTTTTTTTTACGATGAAACCAATTAAGTTCGTGATTTTACAATTATTATCAAGTTCTTTATTTTTTATGGTTCGCGGCTAGTTATACCAGTGAAAAAATGGTTTGTGATTTGAACATCATCAATGATTTGAGACTAAACCCGGAATCCTATCAAAATTATTTCTTCCAACCTCTAGGGTCTCCTCCATTCATTATTCATTCATCCCCTTCTTCTTCCTCATGTGCTCCTTTTATAGAGCATTGGGGAAAACATATCTATGGGTGTGTGGTGCTGTTTTTGGAAGCTCATGAGGAGATTTATCAATCCTTAAAATACTCGGTCAACAGGGGTTTCTGGAGGCTAAGGTTCACGAGTCATGGTTCGCGGAACCCTGTCTAATTTCTTCTTTAGCGAACTACTGAGTTCATGAGATGGTAAGTGGATGGCCTTCATATGATTGATTCTTCTAATGATGTGGTTCATGGGTTCCTGAGTTAGTTTTCTATCACTCCATGGGCCAGCACCTCGTGGGTCGTTGTGCGTACTAGTGGTTCGTGGTTCATGTGTTTCACAAACCCATCCCAGTGATGGTACATGGTTCACTTTAAAATCTTTGAGAAATTCAATTTCTTCAAGTTTATTTGGATGTTTTCAACTCAGTTTGCATCCATTCGCTTTATAGGACCTGTTAAAATTCTTGCATCCTTCTACAAAGTGATTGTGGGAGTATTTTCTTCCATTTTCAAGGTTTTTAGGACTATACAGTTATGATGGCAGTAAAATAATCTCATTCCTTATAAGTTAAAAATAAACATTCTTCTCATATTATTTTCCAAAAAGTCATAAAATACCTCATTTGTAAAATGACAGAAAGATTCATTCAATAAAATTTTATAAAAAGATTAATGTGAGTAAAATAATTAAAACATTTGTAGGATAATAGTAAAAATATTTTAGAAAACCTTTTTAAGAAATATGGATATAAATGATAAATATTCTTTAGAAAATACATATGTATAAACAATCTCAGATAATTTTGAGATTGTGAAATAACTCTTACCTTGAACATTTCATTAATTAAGGGTGTGTCAACCACCAATATAATAAGTAAATAATGTTATTAAATTATACTAGAACCATATACATTATTTGTGATACCATATATAATCCTCTTATATCATTTTATTTATAATATTTCAATTCTACCATTGTTTTGGGTGTCAACTACTTCATTTTCCTATGCATGTTTTGTCCTGTAAGTCATGTTTCTTATGAATATGATATATTTTATTCATATAAATAATGATACTAAGTCCATAAATATTATATTTAATCATCATATACATTTTTAAATTCATTCTTGAATGGTTGATGTGGAGGATGAATCTCATCGTGTAGGGGAGACAGTAGGCCATACATACACAATAACGACGATATCATTCCCTTAATGGTAAAGTGTTAAGGAATTTGATTTTATATTATTTATAAAAAATAAATATAATGTCGTATTAATAATTTATATCCATTATATTCATCGTTATACCCATAAAAATAAAGCGGTGATGAAAATAAATCACACCACAACATGGAAATAATAAGTCATACGTACACACGCATGGTCATATTATTTTTCATAGGATGGATAAAAGGAGGAATATGGTTATCCCATAATCATAATAAAATATAATAATATATATTATATTGGTTTTATTAATTTATTGTGGGAAAAATTAATAGGAAATTGAAGAATAAATAAACTGGAATAAGTTGGTAAAATAATTACCTCTTCTTCGATGGGCTTCCTTTGATTAAAACCTTAACAACTCTAAGGTGGGTATTCTGCCTAAATTAAGGCCTATAAAATGTGGGGAGGGATTTTATTAAGTAATTTTTTTAGATATTAGCTGAACCAAACAGGTTTTTAGGATTTATTAAAGGATAAGAATGAGTATCCTTTTAAAGGATAGGGGAGGGTCACTTTTGGAAATTCTCAAAATATCAAATGAATATAAATTAATTTTAAATTAAAAATAGCCAGAAAGTGAGTTATTTTGAATATAATACAAGTATAGGTATCAATCCTTTTAACCAATAATTTTTAGAGAGGTTTATGACATATTTTTACCCTAATCATTTGGCTTTAATTCTATATTAATTCATGTAACTCTTATCGTGGCAACATTTGTTTTTATTTATTACGGGTTAATATAGTTACTCTAAAATTTTAAAAGATCCATAAATGGGACTTTTATGACATATTTAAATTCATATAAATTATTTTTACATTCATTATATTTTAATGAATTTCATATCATTTAATAAAATAATTTTTTTTAAATAATCATTAATGTCAATTTTGATACTATTCATTTCATGACTTTTTATAAAATATCTATACACAAGATAACATAAAACCAAGATATTTAATACTTAAATAACATGTAAAATTATACTATAAAATTCTTGGATGACTTTAATTATGAAAGTTTGTTTAATTTTAATATTTTTAATAAAATTTATTTGATTCTCCCAATAATTAAACAATTACTGCATCATCATTGTTTCACCATTTTGGGTAATTATTTTATCACTAAAAATTATAAATAAATTACCATTATGTAGTTAAACATTTTTTATTTCAAAATAATATTTATATTTGAACTTATCTCATATATAAACCCCTATTAAAAAGTATATTATTTATTAAGGATATGAGTATGTAACCTTTAACTTTTCCTTAAATAAAATCTAATAAATGCCATACTATCATCCAAGTTTCTTCAGAAGCTTGAATTACCATCCCAAATAATATTTAGGTAGACACCCACTCATCCAATTAAATTTGGACAATTGTTAAGTTGATTTTATAATATTTATAATTTTATTTTTACCCTTAACTACCCGATTTACCTTTTACCATGTTAATAAAAAATTACTAAAGTTACTATTTATAATTCCCAAAAATAATATAAAACTATTTACATAATTTATAGCTGAATATTATAAATATGGATTCGATTTTTCAAAATTTATAACACATAATTTTGAGTAAATAATTTAAAATTAATCTCGTTGACGGGGTGAGAAAATGAGTTATTGAAGTTGAAACATGAAAAATATTGAAACATTTTTATATCTAAATTCAACGTAAAGTTGATGTTAATGACCTACATTAGATTAAATGATAAAACATATTCTAGATATTATTAAAAAAAATAAAAAATATATTTTAACACTATAAATTATTTTGATGATAAAAGTTGTTTTCAATTAAAAATAATTTTTTTCACTATTCCTCAAAACATGAAACTTATCAGAAAATACCAAAGATTTATCTGAAGGAGATTTTTATATTACGATTTAAAATAAGAAGTTTATTATGTCAAATATAATATATAAATTTGTCAAAAATTGGACTTAAAATTGGTTCGTCATTAAAAGGCGGTAAAACATCCTTAAGAAAGATATATGTTTTTATGCTTAAAATTAGGTTTGTTCATATCTTATTCCTATAAAATATATTGTATGAATGTCAAAAATATTTTATTGAATATATAATGATTATATTTAATTTATATAATTTACTAATTCTAATTATTTTATTTTATTAAGCAAATCATCTTTGGGAGCATAAAATAAAAATATTTCTTTTATATTCAACTAGTGTAAATTTTAATTTCTAATTAATTAGTACCCAATGGATTCAAATTATACTTTTATAAACCATATATTTTCATATGCTTGTTAATATTATTTATAACTATAAATTTAATGGCTCTTTTATAAGAGTAAAATTTAAATAATAATATTTAATTGTTTATTTAAGCTCGTAGTCGTGTGCAATTTAAGCTATAAAATAAAGAGACGTACCATAAAAATATTTGGATGTCACATTCTACCCTCCTTAAAAAAAATTTATACCCTCAACTTTTTAATTCGAGTTCAGTAACGAAGGTTTGACTATTAAAAATACTTTTATTGAAATCCCACATCAGAACAAGGGTCGATAAAACTTCCACTTTAAAATAAATAAAATGAAGTATGATGGTCATCGAAGATAACACATACTAGGGTTCCATGTAGGAAAATATGGACATAGAAGAGAAATATAACCATGGTGTTTTGATGTAGAGTGATAAAGAATGTGATCATGAAAATTTAACAATCACAAGCTATAAATCTGCGATGATCTAAAGGACTATTTGATTCATTGAAAAAGAAGGTACTAGGATAAAATTTCTGGTTTTAAGATCTTTTTCCTAGAGTTTAATAATTAATTTACTTCATATACTAAAAACCAAAGTAAACATACTTACGTGACATGTATAGTTTCATCATTTAATCAATTTCTACCACATATTCAGTTTTCTCTCTAAAAGATAATAAAATTACAAAATATTCTTTTTATATTATTCATATAGGGTTCCAAAAATGAACTTATAATTCATTAGTCATATTGTTTAAATAAAGAAAACTGTGTTATATTATATAGGAAATCATGTAGGCCAGTGGTAAGTGATTCACCCATGTTTCCCTTTGGTTATGGGTGTCATGACCAGTCCCCTAGGGCCCATGCCATGACTACCCCATGCCCGCCTTCCATAGGCTAGGGGTTGGAGACTTAAACTGGAAATTCATGTCCCTAAAAAAGGAAGGAATTTCCTTTAAATCTATACAAACACATAGACAAGGTACACAAAAATTAAACCGCATAGTAAAATAGCTGAAGTAAAAGTGTGTACTTAAAGTCAAAAGGATAGAATAAAATTCCAAATTAAAAGATACAACTACAAATGAAAGCAGAAAATATCCCCAGATAACATCCACTGGGGATCCAACCTAAAGGGTAGGTACAACTCGACTCCACAGCTCACCATGTCAAGTTTCACCTCCTTCCACCTTCTGGTCCTAGCTCCCCGAGTCTTAGTCAAGGATGCTCATCATCTTTACAAGACAAAACAATATGCGGGTGAAACCCATGTAGGGGTGAGTATAACAATACCTAGTGGGGACCCCAAACCACCTGAAGGTATCTCAGAATTTCACAAAGGAAAACCACAAATCTTGATCTCAATCCCAAAGCACAAAGAAAAAGAATGAACTCAAACCAGGTATAACAAAAGTACAATAGTATAGATGATTAGTCGTAAGGCTAGATCATCTTACTATATCAAGAGTAATTGTTTATGACCGAAATAGGATCTATAGGTACTAACCCGCACAAGACCCACATATGATCGATGGGTATTGATTCACACAGAATCGCAGGGTGCTGATTACCTCAGAATTAATGGGTGCTGATTCACACAGAATCACTGGGTGCTAATTCACACAGAATCACTAGGTGCTGATTCACATAGAATCAATGGGTGATAATTCACACATAATCACTGGATGATGATTCACACATAATCGTTGGGAGCTGATTCACACAGAATCCATCTTCATTCTTCACATCTCATCCAGTCACATGATTATCGCACATAGTATGCTCCTTTTTGGGAGAAACCTCTCCTCAAGACATCAGTCATATTTCAACTAGCATGATGTCTCATGAAGAAGTTTCCCAAGGA
The DNA here is from genome assembly GCA_963277665.1 of Viscum album. Taxonomy (NCBI): domain Eukaryota; kingdom Viridiplantae; phylum Streptophyta; class Magnoliopsida; order Santalales; family Viscaceae; genus Viscum; species Viscum album. Next base: position 702,311,693 of record OY728139.1, read on the forward strand.
TCCTTCATGTTATAAGGGATCCAACACAACAAACAGTGTGTCAACGGGATGCCTGGTCTGTAAGTTATTGGTATTTTAGTGTTGAGGGACCATTTGGTTTCACTGTCGATCCAACCTGGTCATACACTAATCTTCTCCAAACATATCTTAGAGTATCTCAAAAGTAACATCTCTCTAAAATTATCCCAGTTCCGTAGACGGTTAGTCAAACAGATGTTCATTTCTCAAGGTGCGGTCATTTAAGCATAATCGGGACCAAATGGGTTTGGGTTCGGTCTGACTCAGTCGGATTGACCCATCCCAAATCGCCTGGGCCATCCTAACCCTGTTCTGGTCAACCTGACCCAGTCTGGGTCTGACTCGGCTCAACCTAGTCCGTGGAAAGCTCAGCCCACTGGGCCGTGGACTAGCCCGACCCACCTGCTGGACATGTCCCGCCGGGTGGTCAAGCCAGCCGGCTAGCATGACCAGTGTGGGGGTCACGTGGTCTACCTACCGAACAAATCAAAGGAGTTGTTCTTATCCTTGATTGGCAACACCAGGTTGAACCAAATCATCACACGTGGGACCCACATAGAGCGGGTCCCGACATTTATCGTGGCTTCATAGCTGAATCACGTTCACTACGGCGTGTGATGGTGCACCGCTTCCCATCTCAGTGGTCGGTCATTGCCAACTGCCTGTCCGACCACCATGGTGCCGAGTGGCGCTCCCCCAATCCATGGTCTGCGAGCGATGAAGAATATTTTTTGGGCCACTGGGTGAGCTCCAGTGGGCCGTTCTTCCTTACGGATGCGGCTACGGTCCTCACGGTATGCCTCCTTCAATGCGCGTCTATCGATTTCAAGGTTCTGTCAGGTTGGAATGACCCTCCTCTGAAAAAAACAATGAAAAATCAAGTGGTGGAGGGTCCGGGCCTTGTTCTTTTGGCCCACATCATCCACGTTGGCATTATAACAAGTGTGAGTAATTTATACATCAAATTAAGATAATGATAAACCCCATTAAAATCCCTCACAATGACCAATCACAATTTTAAGAACGAGGAGAAAAATCGTGGGAATTTCTTGAATTAAAAGGAAACCCATATCTAGAAATTCCGTGTTGAAAGAATCCATTGGCATTCATCGATCCCAGTTCATTGCCACCCGAGCATCTGTCTCTGTCGATGGAAGGTGTCACATCACTTCGCTGGAGGTTCCTCATTTGATGAATCTGTGTCAAACAATCTACCCCAATCCCCATTTAAATAGATAGGGAAAAGGGTGAGTAACACACTGTGGAATTTATGAATTTCATTAATTTATTTAATTAATGTTCCACATTATTTACACAAGCTGTGGTTACCCAACCAAAGAGTAAGTGGGCATTTAATATCCCATATTTAAAATTTTAACCACCTCTGTGGTCCCCCACCACCGCCGCTAACCAATTGGTAGGAAAAAAAGAAATAAAATTACAATCTCTATGTTATTTTATTATTTCTTTAAAAGCCAAAAAAACTAAATTTCTCACCCAACCAACTATGGTCAAAGTTAAGCCTCCATTAAGTGAATCTTGGCATTATTGATTCAATGGTTCCCTAAGATTTTTAATCAAAGAACCAGTTAAAATGATAGAAAATGCTGCCCGTGCATTTACTGAATGTAACTTTAAGAAAGTTAAAAAAAATTATTTCGGGAACACCGGGTCTCGAAATCATGCACCTTTAATATTTGCATATTCATAATAATACCAAATAGTTTAGAAAAAATATATGGAATTTATGGGTCTTTACATTCTCCCCACCTTTGTGCTTTTCATCCCTAAAATCTACAACAAAACTAGGGAAACAAATGGGGATACTGAGCATGTATCTGAGCCTCCTGCTCCCATGTGCTCTCCTAGAGGTTCTCATGCTTCCAATGAACTTGCACCAGGGGAACCGATCGCCCATGAAGTACCCTCTCATGTCGATCCTCTATCTCCATCAGGAACTCCATAAACATCTCCCCATCATCAATGTCCAGGTCTCCCCATTTGATAATGTGTGATGGATCATGCATGTATCTCCTCAACTGCGACACGTAGAAGACATTATGCACCTGATGCATCTGTGGGGGAAGAGGTAGATGGTACTCCACCTCACCTACTCTGCTGAGGATTTGGAATGTTCCAATGAACCTTAGAGACAGATTTCTTCCCTGGCCAAACCTCTATAATCCTCATTGTGGTGAGTCCCATAGGAAGACATGGTCTCCCTCCTCAAACTCCAAGGGTCTCTATCTCCTATCGGTATAATAAATCTTCCTACTTTTTGCAGTATTTATCCACTTCTGGATGATCTTCACATTTTCTGTGGTAGCCTATACCAACTCTAGAATCCATAAGTGCTGACTCCCCTCGGTCTGTCCAGCAGAAAGGTGATCTGCATGGTCACTTGTACAAGGCCTCAAACAGAGCTACGCTGATGGTGGAGTGATAAATATTATTGTATGCGAACTCCACCAGGGGAAGTTGGTCCTCTCAACTGCATCCAAAATCGAGGATACAAGTATGAAGCATATACTCGAGTGTCTATATGGTCTACTTTGTCTGACCATCTGTCTGAGGATTGAAGGTAGTGCTCAAGTGTAACTGAGTCCCAAATGCCTCCTGAAATCCCTTCATGAATGGGATGTAAAACTAGCATCATGATCCGAGATGATCGTCGATGTCACCCCGTGAATCTATATCATCTCCTGAATGCAGATATGTCCCAAGATTTCTACTGATCCTTGCTCACAGATGGGTAGGAAGTGGGTTGACTTGGTGAGTCGGTCAACGATCACCCAAATGGAATCATAGCCCCTAGAAATACATGGAATCCCTCTTATGAATTCCATGGAGATAATATCCCACTTCCACTCTGGTACCTCAAGTGGATGATCTAAGGCCAATAGTACCTGATGTTTGGCCTTCACTTGTGGACAAGTGAGGCATCGATAAATGAAATCTGCCACAAATTTTTCATTCCTAGACACCAGTACTGACGTCGAAGTTCCTGTTACATCTTTACCATTGTATGATGTACCACCAAAAGAGATGTGTAGAATTCACTCAACACCTTGACTCAAATTTTCATTAGTATCACAGTGCATCCTTTGAAGAGAATGACATTCACCCCACCTTCAAAAAATCCATCAAGATCCGGTCATGATGATATCTGAGCACGTCGGGCCTCATAGTCTATGTCCCCAAGCTGTTCCTCATGAAGTCACCGAAGAAGTAGGGGAGTGAGAGTCATAGAATTGAGGTAATTTTCCCCATCCCTATCCACAATGGATATCTACAACACTGCTAGATATTATGTCTCCTCACCCAGCAGTTGTAGACCAGACCACCTGCTGAGTGTTTCTGATACTACGTCCTTCTTCCTAGGAGTATAGACTACCTCAAAGTCATAGTCTTGGAGGACCTCTAGCCATCCTCTCAATCTCAGGTTCAGGTCCATCTATGAGAAGATATACGTGATACTTTTTGATCAGAGTAGACTGTAAAATGTTCACCCATAAAGTTATGCCACCATATCTTTAGTGCAATCACCACTGCTGCTAACTCCAGGTCATGAGTAGTGTTATTATGATCATACCGTATCAACTGTCATGAGCCATAGTCTATCACCACTCTCTTCTACATCAGGACAAAACCTAGTCTGGTTCCTGACGCATTGCAGTAGACTACATACCCCACGCCCTCTTCTGGTAGCCCCAAGATGGGGGTACTCGTCATTATTTTCCTCAGATCCTGGAAACATTGTTGGTACATCTTCTTCTACAAGAAAGTCTTACCCTTCTTCTTTAAGGCTGACAAGGGTGTCGCTACCCTAGAAAAGTCAGTTACAAATCTCTGGTAGTACCCAGTCAATCCCAGGAAACTCTACACCTCGATCACACTCGTAGATGGCTCCCAAGCATGCACTGCCTCTATCTTTTTTGGATCCATAACATTTCCAGCCTCCGAGATAATTTTTCCTCAAAAGTTCACTTCTCCTATCAAGAACTATAACTTCGAGAGCTTTCCATAAAGTCGGTGCTCTTAGAGGGTATCCGGAACTATTTGTATGTGTGTGGTGTTCTCCTCCTCTAATGCCGAGTATATCAAGATGTCTTCAATGAAGACCACCATGAAGCGATCGAGGTATGGCTGGAAGATCCTGTTCATGAGCCCTGTGAACACTACTGAAGAGTTGTTCATGCAAAAAGGCATCACCAAGAACTCATAATGGCCATACCAACATCTGAAGGTTGTCTTCGGTATGTCCTCGTCTTGTACCCAGAGTTGGTGATAGCCTGATCTGAGGCCTATCTTCAAAAACCAACGATCTCCCTTCAACTGGTCAAAGAGATCATCAATCCTCGGTAGATGATACTTGTTCTTAATGATCACCTGATTCAGGTGCTGATATTCCACACAAAGCCTTAGACTTCCATCGACCTTCTTGCCGAACAAGATCTGGGATGCTCGTGGAGAAACAATGGGCTTAAAGATACCCTTTCTCTGCAAGTCCTCCAAATGTACCTTCAGTTCATGAAGCTCCAAGGGAGCCATTTGATATTCTGATGTAGATATTAGTGTTGTCTTGGGGTACAGGTCGATGTGAATGTCTACCGATTTACGAGGAGGTAGTCCTAGAACATCATCAGGGAAGACATCAGCATATTGGTCCACTACTACATGATATTTCTGACTCCCCACATCAATACTCTTTGGGTGAGTCTAGCCAACTAATGATAATTGGATGCACCATACTTCGATATATTCCATCCTTTTCAGGAAAGGATTCCTCCTCAACGGTTAAGGTAAACATGATCCCATCCTCGCAGACACACCGCACATTGATCCAAAAACAGTCGATCTAAGCATGGACTGTGGAGAGCCAGTCCATACCCAAGATGATGTTATAAGGCCTCGATGCTGCTACTATGAGATCTCATTTGAATATCTCACCTCCGAGAGTTAGCTCACACTATCTAAAACAGTGTGTAATTATCGAATCTTCTCTCGTAGGAGTCTCTAGTCACATGGATCGAGCCAACGACTCCATCTGAATCTCCAAGCTCTGAATGAGCATCATGGAAATGAAAGAGTGACTAACACCTGTGTCTATAAGTACTACAAATAGGTTGGAATATACACATATCATACCTCAAATCATCTCTAGAGCAACGTGGTCGTAGGCCTCTAATGCATGTAGTGGTGCTCTCCCCTGTCCACCTACTTCCTATGGTCGGGGTGGGCCACCTTGGGGTGGTGGGGATAGAACCTCAATCCATCATCCATCAGCTTCCGCATGACCTGCTCCTATTCCATGTCTGCTACCCTACAGACCACCTCACTTGAACCTCGGCCACAACCTCAGTGGTTACTCAACTGTCTGTTGATTGTCGATACAACGGGTTGGGCAGTCGTGAGCCATGTGGCCCTTCCCGACGCATGTGAAGCACAATATTCTTCCTTGTTAACCCCCTCAGCCACACGAGATCTGCACCTCTGAACCTATATCCTAGGGTCTCCCTCCGGAATATCTTGTATGCTTGGACCTCTCTGTCATTTTCTTACTGCCTTCTGTAGATGACTCAGCTACCTGTCGTTCAGCGGTGGATCTCACTGTTGGTGTCTGCTCAGCTAAAAAGCTCTCCACCAACAATTCTCATTCGAGTACTCCATCCTACTTCAGGATATTCAGTGATATCATCGATGCTCTGATCTCCCACTGGAGACCCAACTCAAAGGTTCATGACCTGAATAATGGGTTCCACACCGTCTCAGTAGAGGAGCGTGAGAGGTCAGTGAATCTCCTCAAGTACTGCTCCATTGATAATCTAACCTACTGTAAGTGTAACAACTCCTAGATATGAACAAAGCATATTGTTGATAGAACGGACTCCGACACAAATAGGATCTCAGTGTTCATCCAGTTGAGGGTTTCCTCGTCATGTAACTGGAGCGTAAGGCTCCACCATCTTCCTGTCATGCCTAGGAAAATACTAGTAGGTAGGATCACTATATGCTCTGCTGATGTCCTAACTAGGTGTAAAACTCTAGCCACACCCTCCAACGAGTCCTCAGTTGCCTGGATATCTATCTCACTTCTAAAAAATAAATTTCTATATAGCTAGAACTCATGAAATGCACTCAGTTGGCGAGTACCATCTATCAGTGGGGCTGGTGGGAAATACTTCCCAACTGGTGGTTGTGATGTTGGTGCACCACCCAAAGGTGATAACATAGTAAGAGGGCCATACACCAAAGCCTCATCGCTCGGTGGGCTGTCATTGTGTACTCTCTCAGGAATCCTGTCTAGATTTCTATGCAGCAGCATACTAAAAAGAAATAGGTTCCCCAAGTTCAATAAGTTATAACTAGTGAGCTAACTCAAAAGATATCAAAGTAAAAACATCTCCAAAACACATGCAATTAGTGTTTTCATGAAATGAGTCAGAAATCCGAATTTAGGGTCCTAGTGTATGGATACGTTGGACACCACACAAACACTAGACTCCCTGAACTAAAAACCACACTCAAAACACTTGACACTATTTCTCCAATTAAATGAACAGAGTTCTAGTTATTCGGTAGAATCGACTCCTCTGATACCACTTTGTCACAACCCGTACCCTGGGGCCCATGCCGTGACTACCCCGGCCAACCTTCCATAGGCCAAGGGTTGGTGACTAGCACTGGAAAAGTGTATCCCTAAACGGGAAGGCATTGCCTTTAAACCTGTACAAACACACAGACTAGGTACACAACAAAGTAAACCATGTAGTAAAACAACTGAAGTAAAAGTGTGTACTGAAAGTCAAGGGGCCGAAATACAAGACCAACTGAAAAGATAAAACTACAATAGATTATAGAAAACAGCTCTTGAGATCCTATATCAAGAATCCTACTTGAAGGGTAGGTACAACTCATCTCCACACCTCACCACATCAACCATCACCGTCGTCAACCATCAGGTCCTAGCTCTCGGAATCTCATTCATGGTTTCCCATCGTCTACAAAAGACATAAAAATGTGTGGGAAAAGGGTGTGTAGGTGTGAGTATAACAATACCTAGTAGAGAACCCAAGAACCACTAAGGTCACTCAAAATTCTAAAAAGGAAAACCAAAAAGATTGATTTCAATCACAAAGCACAAAGCAAAAGACTCATCTCAAACCAGGTATAATAAAATTACAATAGTACAGATGATTAGTCATAAGGCTAGATAATATTACTCTATCAAGAGTCACTACTGCTAACACACACAGGTTCGATAGGTACTAACCCCTGCAAGACCCACATAGGATCGATAGGTGCTGATTCCCACAGAATCGATGGGTGCTGATTTAAACAAAATCAATGGGTGTTGATCCACACAAAATCATTGGGTTCTCATTCACAGATAATTGATGGGTGTTAATTCACACATAATTGTTGAATTCTAATTCAAACAAAATCATTGGGTGCTGATTCAACCAAAATCGCTCTTCATTCTTTACTTCTCAAGCAGTCACAAGATTCCCACTCATGGTACGCTCATTTATGGTAGAAACCGCTCATTAATCCATCAGTCATATTTCAACCAGTGTGAAGTCCCACAAAGAAGTTACCAAAAGATTTTTCATGTCATAAGGGTTCTAACACAATAGATTTTTTGTTAATCGGATGCTCGGTCTGTAAGTTATTTGCATTTTAGTGCTGAGGGCCTGGTAAGATTCAGGGTCGATCCAACCCGACCATACTCCAATCCCCTCCAAAACACTCATGGAGAATCTCAAAAGGACCGTCTTGCTCCAAGGATCCCAACACCACAGATGGTTGGTCAAACAGGCATCTGGTTTGCAAGGTATGATCATTTAAGTATAACTGGGCCCGAATGGGTTTAGGTCTAGTATGACCCGGTCAGACAAACCCGGCCTAGGCCGACCCTACCCAGTCCATGTCCGCCCGGCCTGGACCGCTGGCCCATGGCCCGACCCGGACCATTGGGGGGCGTGGCCTGCATGGTGGTCACATGATCCACCAACCAAACCACTCAAAGGAGCTATTCGGATCCTTGATTAGTAGAGCTTCCTCGTCACCCGTGGGACCAGCAAAGAGGGGGTCACAGACTTCTCTGTGGCTTCATAGCCACAGCTCATTCACCATGACGCATGACGGCATGCCATCTCCCATCTCCATATCTGGCCATTACCGGCCTCTTGTCTGACCATCATGGCGCTGCCCCCATCAGTGGCCTGCGAGCGCCGGAAGATCTTCTGTGGGCCACCGGGTGAGCTCTGGTAGTTTGTTCTCCCTTCCGGATGCACCTACAGTCCTCCTAGGATGTGGTCGTTGTTTCCTACCTCTCGGTTTCAAGGTTCCATCAAGTTGGAACAACTCATCTCCAAAGAAATCAATGAAAAATCAAGCGGCGAAGGGTATGGGCCATGTTCGTTTTGCCCACTCCCTCTGTGTTAGCATTATAACAAGTGGGAGTAATTTATAGATCACATTAAATAATGATAAAGCCCATTCAAATACCCTTCAATTACCACCCACAAATTCAAAAACAAGGATAATAGTTGAGGGAATTTCTTGAATAAAAAGGCAACCCCTACCTCGTGATTCTACATTTAAAGAATGATAATAAAGTACCAAGATAACATTCTCCCTTTATTTACTTCCCAAAGTGAGAAATATCTTTTCTAAGGAACTTATTCATTTCTCAGCCTCAAACAGAATTGTGTTACCCTTGAATATTGGAGGTTTTTCTCTCATGAATCGATCTAACATTATTCCTCCATATTGTGGATAAGGATTCTCTATATGAGTAAGTTTATTATTCATAACTTGTGTCAGTTTCCCCATTATAGTTATAAGTTGTTTAGAACTAGTTGTAGATCCATATCCAGTATCATTATCTTATATATGAGTTAAATCTCTATATAGATTATATTTGTTGATATGGTTTCCATTACTTTCACAAGGAAACATTTCTAAATAATTCCATACACCATATTAGGTTATGAATCATAACGCATAATTTTTCACTAGTAACACTTAACATTAATTGAAAAATTTATGCCTAACTAATCTCATAATCATAAACATAGTTTCCTTTGGGAAATATTTAATTTTAAATCCTTCATAATGTGTTGTCAAAAAAATGTGAATTATATTAAGAATATTCTCCAAGAGTGTCAAACCATGTGCGTAATAAGGCCCATTGTCTTGTAGCAGGTTATGTCGAGTCAGGCCCGACACACCTTCCCAAAGTTATTATTCCTAGGTACATTTGTGGCAAAAACTTTTCAGCTTGTAGTATCGTGACGGGGATGTATTCCAAGGAATACCCACATAATCTCCACCTTACCAAAATTCTATGATATTCTTCTATTCTTACCCCCATAGTCTATCTTAGGGTTATGTTTCCTAATATTGGTTTTCTAAAACTAGTTTCTAAGATCTCTACTAAACATGATTTGATACCAACTGTAACAACCTCGACCCCAATAGCCCAGGGATAGTGCCTCACTTAATTAAATTGGAATAGATACATTATTTTAATCCTAAAGGACCGATCAGTTGATCATTTTTGGAATCCATATTGCATACTTGAAATTCACATTATAATTGAAAACATAAAATACACAAAGAATTTTCTTCGAACATGACATTAATTCCCTTAGTGTAACCCTATATATAAGAATCAAAAAACTTCTTTGAATCCTATGGAAAATAAAACATAATAAGCGTGTGATCTAAAATTCTCACTAAGGGTAATAATAAAATGAAATTTATGAGTAAATATGGCATAAACAATATGGAAAGGTAAATAATTGAAACACGGTCCATTTAAATAATCACATGATGTAAGAAACAAAGATACAGATATTATACTAGTTAAATAATCACATGGAATATCAATAACTAATCTCATAATGATGGAATGCATAATGTTGGACATCTGAAACATTCTATTGAGGGCTCAGATAAGACATCAAAAAATAAATGGTTAAGGCCTTGACCAAATCAATATCGGAAAATTATTGGGAAAGGCCTCAACCAAGTCCATATATTGTTTTTATCATGAGACCTATTGATTCATGAAGGAGCTATAGAGGACCTCACCCATCACTTTCTAAGTCTAATGCATTCCTCATATGAAATGGATGAAACGTAAACATCATAAACATTCATATTAAAGCTAGAATATGAAATGTAAATACTTTAATCATAGACCCTGAATGGTATCAAAAATAGAAAATCCATGGTCCAAATGATTATAAACACTTAAATAAAATAACGTAGATTGTGTCATAATGGATCAACCTCAATCAAACATAATATTCAACAAATTATGTTGACATAGATGAAAATTCTCTAATAAATTTGTTCGAAGTATTTTGATAAAACAACTCTTTTACATTGAAATCATTTATTTAAAATATATGCATTTATAAAATAAAAAAAATTATTTGAAAATAAATTTTTAAATTTTTAAAGGATATTTGAAAACATCAAGGCTTCACGATGGTGGTTAAATCTTCTAATGTCAAATAAGTGAAAAAAAATTCTGTATTTTTTTTCGAAAAATTCATTTAGTAACTAATTTGGAAAATGAAGGAAAGATTAATTCCAAAAAAAATCATAAAAAGTCCAACTAGGGAAAAAGACTTAAAACATTTCTAGGATAATAGTAAAAATATTTTCAAAAATTGTTTTAATAAACATGGACATTAATGATCAATATTCCTGAATAAATTCATATGTATAAACAATCTCAGATAATAATGAGATTGTTAAATAACCCTTACCTTGTACTTTAATTCAGTTTAGGGTGTTTCAAACTCATTTATAATTGTTAAAACATGTTATTAAATTATACCATAACCGTATTAATTATTTATTATATCATATATGATCCTATTATATCATTTTTTTAATAATATTTTAGTATTACCATTGTTTCGGGTTTTAACTACTTCATTTTCTTATGCATGTTTTGTCCTGTAAGGCATGTGTCTTTGGAATAGGATATATTTTATTCATATCCAGAATAATATTAAGTCCATAAATATTATATTTAATTATAATATACATTTTTAAAATAATTCTTGATTGATTAACATGGAGTATGAATCTCATCACGCTGTGGAGACAGTAGGCTTTACGAACACACAAGTAATGATATCATTCCCTTAATGGTAAAGTGGTAAGGAATTGGATTTTATATTAATTATAAAGAATCAATATAATGTCATATTTATCATTTATATAAATTATATTCATCATTATATGCATAAAAATAAAGTGGTGTTGAAAAAAAATTACTACACAGCATAGGGACAATAAGTCGTACGTACACACACACACACAGTGATACTGTTTTTCATAGGATGGATAAGAGGATGAGTATGGTTATATAATAAATATAATGAAATATAATCATATATATTATTCTGAAGATATTACTTTATTATGGAAATAAATCATGAATAATAAGTATAATAGGAAATAAACTTGAATAAGTTGGTAAAATAATTACCTCTTCTTCGATGGACTTCCTCTGATTAACACCTTAAAACCTCTAATGAGGTTGTTCTACCTAACATAATTCCTCTATAATATGGGTAGGGATTATAAGAATGAATATAGGTAGATATTTTCTAAACTAAATAGGTTTTAAAGTTTGATTAAAAGAGAATAATGGGATCCCTTTTATAGGAGAGGGGAGGGTAACATATGAAAATTCTAAAAATATTAAATTAAAATAAATTAATTTTAAATTCCAAATGGATCAATGGTGATTTATTTGGAAGAAAAATTTAATATGGGTATAAATATACTCATTAAATATTTTTTATATAGGTTTAGGATATATTTTTAAACTTATCTTTTTTATTTAACCCTAAATTAATCCCTTTAACTCTTACCGTTGAAACATTTGTTTTTATTACTTAATGGTTAATATAGTAACTCTAAAATGTCAAAATATCCATAAATGGTAATTAAATGAAATATTTATCTTCATAAAAATAATTTTTCCTTAATTTTTTTGGAATTTTTTTTATCATTTAATAAAATATTATTTATTTTAAAGAATCATTTATGTCAATTTTGATATTATTAATTTCTTGACTTTTAAAAAAATATAAATAAATAAGATAACTTCAGAAAAAATTAATACATCCCTAACATATCAAAGTAATCTATAAAATTCATGGTTTATATTAATCACTTAAAATTTCATTTAGTTTAATACTTCTAATATCATTTATTTTATTCTTCCATTAATTAAACAATTTTTTCATCATCATTGTGTCACCATTTAGGGTAATTAATTTACCACTAAAAATATTAAATAAATTACCATGATGTATATAACTATTTTATATTTTAAAATAATATTTATAGAAGAAAATATATTTAATATAACCCCATATTAGAAATTATATACTTTTTAAAGATATGATTATTTCATCTTCAACTTTTCCTGAAATAAAATATAATAAATGTCATACTTTCATCCAATTGTCATAAAAAGGTTTAAATATTGGTCCCAGGATGGTTTAGGTTGACACCTACTTATCCAATCAAATTTGGACAAGTTTTTGGGTGATTTTATAATATTTATAATATTTTTTTTACCCTTAATTACCATATTTACCTTTTACCCTACTAATAAAAAATTAATAAAGTTACTATTAATAATGCCAAAAAAACATATTTACTTAATTGGGAACCACTAATTCCGAATATTTAATACATTTTTAAAAATCTAAAACACATAATTTTTAGTAATTAATTTTAAATTCATCTTGTTGATGAGGTGAGAAAACAGGTTATTAAAGTTTAAACATGAAACATATTAAAACATTTTTATATCTAAATTCAATATAAAATTGATGAAAATGACCAAAATTTTATTAAATGATAAAAAATAATCTATTTATACTTTAAAACCAATAAAAATATAATTTATGAGTATAAATTATTTCGATTAAAAAAATTATTTTCAATTAAAAATTAGTAGTTTTCATTATTCATCAAAACATGAAACTTATCGGTAATATATAAACAATTCAACCAAAGTTAATTTTTATATTCCTATTTAAAATAATATGTTTATTATGTCAAATAGATAATATAAATGTTTCAAAAATTGTATTTAAAATATGTTCTCCATTAAAAGACAGTAAAACTGCCTTTTGAAAATTATAAGTTTTTTATGCTTAAAATTTGATTTGTTCAAATATTATGCCTTTAAAAAGTATTGAATGAATATAAAAATAATTTTATTGTTTATATAATTTATATATTTCATTAATAACAAATAATTATTATAATTAATTTAATTTATTAAGACAAATTTCTTTTATGAGCATAAAATAAAAGTATTTACTTTATATTCAATTGATTTATATTTTCATTTATAATTAATTAGAATCCAATGAATTCATCTTATAATTTTAAAAACCAAAAATTTTCAGAATTTATTTACTATTATTAATAACTTCTTATTTAACGGTTAGGTCATAACTGTAACATTTAAATAATAAAATTTAATTATCTGTTTAAGCTCGTTGTTTTCTGAAATGCAAGATATCAAAGAAAGAGACATACCATTAAAATATTTAGGTGTTATATTCTACCCTCCTTCAATAAATTTAGTCCTAGAAAATTTTGAATTCGGGTTCAGAAACAAATGTATGAATATTCAAAATAATTTTATTGAAATCCCACATCGGAACAAGGGTTGATAAAACATTCACTTTAAAAAAATAAAGGGAAGTATGAAGGTCACCAGAGATAACACATACTACGGTTCAATGTAGGAAAAAATGAACATGTAAGATAACTCTATCCATAATGTTCTTATGAAGAGTGATTGAGAATATGATTAGGAAAAAATTTACAATCACAAAGCTATAAATTTGTGATGATTTAAAGATCCATTTGATTCATCGAAAAAAGGTAATAGGATAACATTGTTTTCAATATCCATTCCCTAGAGTTGAAGAATAAATTTAATTCTTTGACTAATTACATAAGGAAACATAATTACATGACATTTATAGTTTCACCCTTCAATCAATTTCTACCATAAATTCATCTTTCTCTCAAAAAGATAATAAAATTAAAAAATATTCTATTTATCTTATTTGAATTGAGTTCCAAAATTGAACTTATATATAGAGACCCAGTTTTTACCATGTAAGACTTTGGAATATTTCTATATATATTTCTAGAGCTAAGCACTAATATTACATGTGATTCTAAGGCTTGGTGTAACCTAAATAAATTATATAAAAATATTAAGTATATTTTATACTATGTTCTTGATGTAAATGGTATATCTCTTAAATGGTATCTTAGATTAGAAATCTAAGGGAATTTTTGATTTCAGAGCAAGGATTTTACCATAGGAGAGATATAAATTTTGTCGGTGTGGGCTTTATGTAGGAAATACCATAGAGGATGTAATGGTAAGTATAATTATTAAATAAAATTATATTATTTTGGACGTCATTTTGAATAACTTATGAATGGATACTCAGATTAAAAATCTAAGAGCATTGTTAGTTTCCTAGAATAGTGATTACCATAGAGGAGACCTCAAGTGAGAGGGTGTGGGATGTTGGGATTCTGCGAAAGCTGGCTATTTCCTATAAATATAAGTTTAATGAAGTGATCAAGGGCTTGGCTTATTTCCTCCCATGGTCGAACTATCTCCATCGCCTCATTCTATCATTGATTCAACACCTATTTTTTTATGGATTGGAATGAAACACCAGATCTGAGTAGATTAGAGCACATCGAACGCAACAATAGATCCCAAATCTATAGAGGATTCATCATCCAATTTCCTTTTTTCCTTGGTTTAATATTTGGTTGTAAAAATTGAGTTCTGGTTGTTTTTTATGCTCTGAAAACCTTTATTGATACCCATACTAACACATCCATCGATCGTTTCAATTTTGGATATCTCTTTCGTCATGTTCTTCATCTGTTCTTCACGTTCTTTGTCGATAAACATTTCAACACATCAAAACTATATCTGATCTTCGAGTGAAGCATAGATCTATGAATGATTCCATCAAAGGTTCCGCGGAGAGCAGAAGCAACACATACTTTTCATCACGTCGAAACATCGATGAAACTTCGAGTAGAGCATATTTCGGTGAAGATCTCATCCAGAGGTTTCCAGTTCTATGCTTATTTTTTTCGAGCATCATAGTGATTTTGATGGTTTTCATAAAGAAGAACTGAAACATGGTGGTCTATTGCAGATGACAGTGTGGGCCAGCGGTGGGGACTGGGCCAGATGGAACGGGCCGGGCTAGCTGGGCCTTCAGGATAGAGTCTTCAAATGCCCATATCATTCACTCTAGGTGTCCTTTTGATGTCCCATCTATGGAAACATGAACCTCTCTTAGAGGAAGACCTTTTGAGATGTTTTGGGAACTTCCTGTTTCGGGATAGAGGCTCAGGGGTATGAAACATCCAATAATAATAATGATATAATAATTATTATTTGAGGAAACTCGTATCAGACGTAACATCTGCATATGACGTCTAATCGATGAGACATTAGAAGTTTTTCGAATCTAAAATTAAGATGGATGTTTCAATACTGATTCTAGGAACTTAAACTAAAATCAATGTTTGGGCCTCACGAGGCATAGTTTGGGTATTTATGGTGAAATGTGACTTTTTCAACATGTGTCTTTTTTGGATGCATAAATAACCAATATTGTGTGTTTTTCTGTGAGGATACCAATGTTACGATCTATATATTGTGTTCCAAGATCAAGACATGGGTCCCATGAGGCTTTATTTGTGCACAGCTTGATGGAATGCAGTGTCTTCAATGGGTGTCCGATTCGGGGAAATAAATAGTCAAACATAAGCGTTTCTCCACAAGGATCACAACAATGTGATCCGTTTTTTCATCTGAGGCTATTATAGGGGTCATGTAGGTAGAATTACAACTTTTCCTTTAGAAAAATGATGAGCATCATGCACCCATAAACCTTTTTCTTAGAGGAGTCATGTACTCTGGGAGTACACTGGAACACCAAGGTTATTTTTTCATAGTTTATTAACTTAGTATTTCATGGTACACGACCAAGAGATGTGGCAGGGTTACATGTCATGTGGGGCCCACACACACCATGTACCTCTTTATGAATTTTCTATCACCCACATATCCATCTTTTGGACTCGAATATTGGCATGCGACTAGCCAATATTGAGTGTTTTTCTACATAGAACGTGACAGTGCCCTCTGAAGTGGATTTCAAGATATGATGTGAGATGTTCCAAGCATGAAGCCATTTTAGGAGATTCTAAATGACGACAGCGATCACACAGAATCACTAGAGGAGTTTTGGGCTTACCCTCCTGCTGGGATGGGTAGTGGTGTTCCCCGATGATATTTCTGAGAATACCCTCCAACTATATTGGCATGTGGAATTTCTAGGGGATTTTAGAGAGGTATCATCCATCATTGATGTCCCGTGTAGTTCCTCAATATTTTCTAAGTTGAACACTCTAGGTTGGCTGGGAATGGGTCATTCTTGACACTAGATTGGAACCCTCCATCCAGAATAGGCATGGGTACTCGACCTATTCTATGTGGAACCCTCCAATAAGGTTGGGAACGGGTCCTCGATGACACTAGAGTGGAACTCTCCAGCCATCCTGGGCATGAGTCCTCAACCTAATCCGAGTGAAACCCTCTAGTCGGACTAGTAATGGGTCCTTGATGACACTGGATTGGAACCCACTATTTAGTCTGGGCATGGGTCCTTGAATTATTCATAGTGGAACCCTCCAGTCAGACTAGGTATGGGTTCTCGATGAAACTAGATTGGAACCCTCTTGTTGGGTTGGGAATGGTTCCTCAACCTTGAGGCATGACCTCTTGATTATTATGAGTTTTTTAGAGACATGTTTTCATGTACCTTTTCACTCACAAGGAAGATGGATTCTTTTACAACCAAGATGTGTTCTTATGATAGGACCTAAAATCATGCAGGTGATATAGATTTTCCCAAATAAGATATTATCAAGGCGTGGTGGTTGATTCCCTTTGACTTCTGTGTTCAGGGAAGATGTGAGGGATGCTGGGAATCATTGGTGGATACTTCTGAAACTATTGAAGAATATTTTCCTAGGCTGATCTATGATATGGAGACACCCTTACTCTTTCTATTGGGATTCTTTGATTGAGTATATATATATATATATATATATCCTATTTTAGTACACCCTCCTTGGGTTTTGTTTACTCTCCTTCCAGGATAGGTGAAGACATGTCGTGTATGTCATGTGATTTAAATTTCTAGCTTCTCATGGTTGGATGAGTCTAATCTCCTTCTATAGGTAGCAAAGACTCAATGGGAAGTTCATCTTCTCACCACATCATGATCCTTGTGTTTGGATGAGATTTCTTTCACTATATTGTTGGGTTGAGCTATACTCTTTACTATACCTTGTTCTATCTACTTCTTTCCTCTTCATTATTATCTCTTAATACTCCCCCTATACCTTTTTGGGGTGTCCAACTGATTATTTTTATACTCACCCCTATATGGTATTTGCGTCCACGTATTGTGCCATATGCATACAACAGATATGTTGTTCATGACTATAGAGGAGCTTAGGGATATGGGGCTCTAGGACCATGTACAGTGGTCAAATCATGGGATCCAAGAGCAGGGATCTCTCATATATTTTACTTTTATGTTACTGCCAGGTTGTGTCACTTTTCTTATTGGGAATGTATTTTTTACCTTTCCATTATAGTTTAAATTTCTAAAATTTTACTGATTAGAGGTCGATGTATGTTTGTGGTTTATATATATATATATATATATATATAAGTGTCTTATCTTTCTTTTTTTTTGGTCTGCATATTTTCATTGAGTTGGATGCATGTGTTTATATTGGTTTTTAGGAAGCTGCCTCCTTGAGTTTGTTGTGACTTCATTGCTTGTTTCCACCCCTAGACTATGGAGGAGGGCTTGGGATAATTGTGGCTCGAGCCCTAGCATGGGTTGGGTCATGAGAAAGTGGTATCAGAGGTGGTTTGAACCTTGGGAAATTGTTTGAATGTTTCCCTAAAAATGTCTTCGTTAGGTTTAGGTAAACATTTTCAATGTGTCTCGAGAGAGGCTCTTAGGACAGGGAGTCGAGTTATGATGTAGTGTCTAACGTAGCCATTCACAAGGACCCTAATTACCCACTTGTCGACTCAGTATGCTGAGACACTTGTTGCATGGAAGATTGGTAGATTAATAAAATATGATTGATTATTTTATTGTCTTTATTGATTCAGATCCCCATTTTTTGATATATATTTTCTCATCTAACATTGGTACTCCTTCATGATATCTAGGATGCCTCCAAAATGACATCCAACCATGATAATAGATCTGGTTCATGATGATGATTCTATGAGAAATGAGGCCTCAGTTCAGGGTCTATCATGAAATTCCCTTCCTCCAGGTGGGTAGGTAGTAGAACCTCCACCTATTGAGAAGTAGTTAGTCCCAGCAGAGTGGGATGAGGATGTGCGTAGGCTAAGCACACTCCGCAAGTTCTAGTGTTATAGACCACTGAGGTTTCACAGAGAGAACGATCCTGGGGAATTACAGGTTTGTCTAGAGTCGGTGGTCCATCTCATCAGGCTTGTTTGAACACTGATGAATGAGATGGTGGCTTTGGAAGCCAGTATTTTCCATGGAGAAGTTGGGTGTTTGTGGAGCTTGGTTACTCAGATGCATGATGAGTCGGTACACTCATGGGATGAATTCCAGCAACTGTTCTGTGAGGAGTATTACCCCTCATTCTTACACTTCATTGAGATTTAGGAGCTTCTAGAGCTTTAGTGGGAAGGTATGATAGTGGTTGATTATGTGACTAGGTCCGTAAACCTTACATGCTACTCTATGGACATAATCCACAATGTCTACTTAATAGCACAAAAGTTTTAATATGGTATACAAAAAGAGATCTATGTTAATGTACTTCCCTTTTCCATCCCCACCTATGTTAGGGTGCTGGACAGGGAACTAGTGATAGAGAGAATTCTATCATTGGGGTGCCAGTTAGCTAGTTTTGGCAGTGGTCATGATAAAACTGAGACGTCTATCATTACTAGAAGATTTCAGTTAGAAGAGGCCATGATGTAGGAGGAATTTACATGATCAGACTGAGGCACATGGTGTAGGATAATGTAGAGAACTGGGGCAGCCTGGGTCGGGCCAGTGTTATGCTTGTGATGACGGAGGTAACATGGAATGAGATTGTCTGACAGACATGTTGAGTTTCCAAGGCAGATAGAGAACCACCACGATAGAGATAGTGTCATGATCATAGATTTCCCAGGCCAGGATATGGTAGTCCCCAGCGAGGCGGTGCTATAAGTGAAGTGGGTTGAACTCTGGTTGATGGATGACATTACGAGATCCTTCCACCACCACTAGGAGTTCCACGACTGGCTAAGGGAACTGGTTGCAGGGGTCACACACAACTACATGTGTTGGATGTTTACGATCCTACAACATGAGAGATGATAAGAGGTATACCCTATTTTTTTTCTAATTTCTGAATTATAAATTCTTGGAAACCATGTGACGTACTCTTCCATCCCTGCTTATTACTTGAGGTTTTACCATGATGACATGGGGTGTTGGTGTAACCCTATGTTATTTTTGTTCGATGTAGCTTTGAATGCATGAGGAAGAGTGTTCCTTCCCCCCTCGAGATGAATTTTATTGATGAAAGAAAAACTATGAGAGTGAGTGATTTCCACCCAAAGAGGATAATATTAAGGTGTGGTGGATGAGTCCCTCAAACTTGGGCATTCATGGTGGGGTTGTGTAGTGGAGTGTTAGAGTAGGTCCTTTCCAGGGGAATCTTTCCACTTGACCACTTTTTTCATGGAATTATAATAATGGGTGTGGTGGAGTGCATGTTTATATATTACTATCCTTACAAAATATTCCAGGACATGTGGGGTATGACACATTCTTTCCATGTATATATTCTAGAGGTTGGATGAGTTTACTCACAAGCCCAGTTTGTTGGTACCTTTTCATGTTGAACGTCAACCTTGATACCATAGTTATCAAGTATAGGTCGTGGTGATGGAGACCCCATGAATAGGACTATGAGACTCACTACCTGGTGATGGAAGAATTTTTCTTTTCCTAGAGGATTTGGAAACACTACCTTCTGGGAGAATGCTTTGTGGTTTTCACAGACCACCAGATTCTCAAGTACGTCTTCACTCAGCGAGACTTGAACCAGAGGTGGAGAGGCTGGTTGAACTTCCTGTAGGATTATGGAGTATAGATATTCTATACTCTGGGAAAGGGAAACATTGTATCATATTCCATTAGTAGGATGTTGTGGGCTCTCCTAGTGTGGGAAGTTTCAGAGAAGTTAGCTTTCCTATAGCTAACCATAGTGGAGAAGGATGGTATAGTTTTTCTTGAGACAATGGTGTTGACTCCTTCTCATATCATGCATGTGAGAGAGTCCAATTTTTTGATACACCAACTATGAGATCTGACATAAATTATATATCCATAGGAAACACACTAGATTTATATTTTGAATGAGGGAATCCCGAGATCTTGTTTTAAAGGTAAGAAATGGCCCCAGTTGCGATGTGGGAGGAGGTGATACCGGATTTCCACACTTATACCTTAGTTATACATTATGGTGTATGAATGATGTACATGGATATTTGGAGGAACTTTTGGTGGTCTGACATGAGATAAAGCATAGATGAGTTCATCTCATGATGCCTCACCTATCTGTAGATGATGGATGAGCACTAGGTTCTGGCAGGTTTTGCAGCCTCTTGATATCCAATAGTGGAAATGGGATGAAATATCCATCGACTTTCTCATAAGACTTCCTCACATACGAAGGTCCATGAAGCCATATGGGTAATTGTATACAAACTCATGAAGTTGGTGAACATCCTTATGATGAAGGAGCAGAGTTTGGTGGAGCGTCTAGGGCATTTTTATGTATGGGAGATCATCCACCTTCATGGGGTACCCTCAACGTTTGTCTCTGACTATGACACACATTTTATGTGAGGATTGTGGAGATTCCTGTAGGAGTCGTTCAATACCCAGTTGCAAATGAGTACAACCATTCCCCCAAGACTGATGGGAAGAACGAACATATTTTCTATGTTCTAGAAGATATTTTAAGGGCTTGCATGTTGTTTTTTGGCTGGGGAGGAAAGGTATCCCCAAGGTTCGTTGACCCGTTCCAAAACGTGTAGAAGGTTGGAGAGGTTTCCTATCACCTTTACCTACCCCCACAATAGGACTAGGTGCACGACATTTTCCATGTTCCACACCTGAGGAGATTCATGCCCGCCTATGCAAGTCATCGATGGGATAAAACCATATGAGGATGGACAATCCCCTTGGTTCACGTGTTGTGGTAGCACAGAAACATGTGTGAGTGTTCCTGGGAGTGGGAGAGCCATGTGTGGGCTCAGTATCCCAATATTTTTTCCCTAGTTTTCTTTTCTAAGATGAAACTATTGAAGTATATAATGATTTAGAGACCTATTTTTTTTCTTTTAGGACATTGGAATATTTCTACATATATTTCCAGAGCTAGTCACTAAGATAGCGTGCAATTTTGTGGCTCGGTATACTTGGAATAACTTATATAAAATTATTAAGTATATTATATACTCTGCATTTGATGGAAATGGTATATATCTTAAATGGTATCTCGGATAAGAAATATAGGGGCACAGTTGAGTCTAGAGCGTGGTGTTTACATCAGGTGGGACCTAACTTTTTTTTATGCGCGCCTTCTGTAGAAAATGCCAGAGATGACATAATCGTAAATAAAATAATTAAATAAAATTATTTTATTTCAGAAATTAATTTGAATAACATCTGAATGGAGACTCGTATTGGAAATCTGAGACCACATTTGGGTTTGTAGCATGGTGTTTACCCTAGTGGTGACCTCAAGTGAGAGGGAATGAGTGGTTTGGATTATGTGACAACTTGCAGTTTCCTATAAATTTGAGTTTAAGGAAATGATCAAGGGTTTGGATCATTTTCTCCCACAGCTGGTGGAGCTCCATCATTACTTTATCATAGAGATTTGACACTGATTTCTAGATGGATCATGAAGAATATTTTGATCCGAGTATATTAGATCACAACAAACACAACGAAGGATCAAAAATCCATGTAGGATTCTTCTTTTGGATTTTGATTTTCCCCAATTGAATATTTGGTTATCAAAACTGAGTTTTGGTCATTTAAGATGCTTTGAAAAAAAAATTGATGGCCATACTAACATGGATATAGACCATTTCAATTCTGGATAGCTTTTTCTTCACATTCTTCATCGATAAAAATTTCAACATGTAAAAATGAAATCTGATCTTTGAGTAAAGTATATATCTATGAAGGTCGTGATCCAAGGATACCATATCAATTATGGTTTCATTTTTTAGGAGCCGGAGGATGTGCAGTGGTGAGTGGAAGACATGCCTAATTTTCATCATGTCGAAACGTTGACGAATGTTCAAGTGGAGCATGTTTCGATGAAGATCTCATCTTGATGTTTCAAGATCTATGCTCATTTGGGTTTTTTGAGCACCGTAGTTGTTTCAGTGGTCTGAGGCAGTCGGTGGAGTCAGTGTAGGTAGCATGTTAGTAGAGGTGGTGACTACAGGAGCCACAAAAGGTAGCAGTGTGGAATGTTGGTGCGGTAGGCTTGTGATGGGGCACGCGGCAGGCCGTAGCGCTATGTCGCGGGCCAGACCAGCTAGGACTTTGGGTATGGGCAGTCTTCAAATTCTCATATCGTTCAATTAGGGCGTTCTATTTTTGTTCCATCTATAGAAACATGACCCTATCTTCTAGATGGACCTTTCGAGTTGGTTTGGGAACTTCATCGTTCGGGGTCGAGGCTCTGTGGCATTAATTAACCAATAATAATAATATATTTATTATTATTTGGGGAACTTGTATCTGACGTAACTTCTGCATACGACGTATGATCGACCTAACATTAGCAGAATTATGACCCTGAAATTGAGGAGTATGTTTCAGGACTGATTCGGGGTACTTAAACTGAGATTGAGGCATGGGCCCCATGAGGCCTAGATTGGGCGTTTATGGTAAAATGTGGAATTTTCACCAGGTGTTTGTTTTGGACAAATAAATATTCGATCTCATGTTTTTTATGTGAGGATCCCAATGGTATGATCTGTATGATGTGTTCTAGGATTGAAGCATAGGTTCCATGAGGAACTATTTGTGCATAGCATGATGGAATGTAGTTTGTTCACAAGGTGTATGATTCAGGCAATGGAATAGTTGACCATATGAAATTTTTCACAAGGATCGCAATAGTGAGATCTGTTTAGTTATCTATGGACATTAGGGGAGCCATGTGAGTAGAATTATGTTTTCACCATTTAGACAAACGATGAGCAGCATGAACTCATCAGCCTTTTGGTTTGAGTTTTCATGTACGCTGGGAGTACACTAGCATGCCTAGTGGTTCTTGTTAACATTTTAGTACCCGAGTATGGTTCGGTACACAGCCAGGAAATGAGGTGGGGTCACACGTCATGTGGGACCCACATGTGTTGTGTGCCACTTTATGAACTTTCTATCCGCCTGTTTCCCCTTCTTTTAGACTCCGATGTTGGCATGAAATTATCCTATCCAGAGTTTTTTTCTTTGTAGAACATGATGGTTCCCTTTGTAGTGGATTTCAAGACATGATGCAAGATTTTTTTGTTCATGACGCATATCAGGAAATTCTTGGTAATGGCATTAATCATACAGAATCACCAGATCTGTTCTGGGACTACCCTCAAACTATGGTGGATAGTGGTGTTCCCCGATGATCTTTTCAAGCTTACCCTTTAGCTATTTTGGGCCATGGAATTTCTCGATGCTTTCTGAGAGTTACAATTCATAAAGGATGAACAATGTAGTTCCTTGATGCTTTCTAAGTGGAAACATTTAGTCAGGATAGGCATGGGTCCTTGATGACACTAGAGTGGAACCCTGTAGTTGGGATATGCATTGTTCCTTAACCTATTCTGAGTGGAACCATCCATCTAGGCTAGGAATTGATCCTCGATGACACTAGATAGGAACCCGCAGTCAGGCTGGGAATGGGTACTCAACCTATTCTAAGTGGAACCCTCTAGTTGGGCTGGTCATGGGTCCTCTATGACACTATAGTGGAACCCTCAAGCTGGATGGTGGCAAGGGTCCTCAACCTATTTCAAGTAGAACCCTCCAACCAGGCTGGGCACATGTCCTCAATGACACTAGAGTGTAACCCTCCATTCGGTTTGGTCACAGGTCCTCAACCTTAGGCACAACCTCTTGACTATGAAGATATGTGATGAGACATGTTTTGATATACCATTATACTTACGAGGAAGAGTGAATATTTTCTCATCGAGTCACATCCTTGTGACATTACCTAAAACCATGATGGTGAGACAAAAGTTCCAAAATTGGATAGTATCAAGTTGTGGTGATTGGGTCCCTTTTAATTCTATGTTCAGGGAAGATATGAGGGATTTCAGGCATCATATATGGATACTTCAAGAACTTTTGGCACCTCTTTTCTTAGGTTGAGCTATGATATGTAGATCCCCTTACTCTATCAGTTGGGATTCTTTTACTAAGAACATATATATACTATTTTACTACCACTCCGTGGGTATTTGTTACTCTCCTTCAATGGGAGGGAAAGACATGTGGGGTATTCAATGTTATTTCTGTGTCTAGATTCTCATGGTTGGATGTGTCTAATCTCCTACAATAGGTATAGAAGACTTGAATAGAAGTTTATATTATCACTGTGTTGAGATCCTTGTGTTTGGACAATTTTTCTTTCACAATATTTTGGGGTTTTGCCTTACACATTGTTGTACCTTGTTATATCTACATTTCCCTCTTCTTTTGTATCTCTTACTAAACCCCTTTTCCTTTTTGGGGTTCCTATTGAGTATGTTTATACTTATCCCTATATGGAATTTACCCACATGTATTGTGGCATATGCAGACAATGAATAGGTTGGTCATGGATTTAGAGAAGCTTAGGGATACATGGCCCTTAGACCATGTACGGTGGTCATAGCTTAGGATCTTGGAGTGGGGATTTCTCAGCTATTTTACTTTTTTTTTACTTACAGATTGTGGCACTTTTCTAGTTTGGAGTATATTTCCACCCTTTCCCTTTCATTTTACATTTTTTTACTTGTAATAATTAGAGGTCCATACATGTTTTCGGTTTATATATATAGAAATTTTGTATCTTTATTTCCTTTCCCTCTTCACTTATTCATTGAGTTAGCTATGTGTGTGTGTACAAGTTCTTAGGAAAAGGCCTCCCCAAGTTTTTTGTGCCTTCGGTGCTTATCACCACCCCTGACCTATAGAGGCAGGCTTGGGGTTGTTGAAGCTCGAGCCCTGGTATGTGTCAGGTCGTGACATTATAATTCTTCTATCATAAATTTTAAATAAATAAAACTATGTTATACTAACAAGGAAATCAAATAGGCTAGTGGTACATGATACACACATGTTACCCTTTGGATGTTGGATCAAGTCTCAGGACCTTGCTGGATGCGACAGGTTGTTGCCCGGCCTATATTTTGCCCTTTTTCTAAAACTATATTATTATAACATTTTAGAAATAACCTTAATATAATAAATACTAAAGAAATGTTTCAACCTAAAACAATAATATCCAATTTTAAACTTAATCCATTCCAACTTCAAGAACTATCCAAAATAATTCTCTCCAAATTAACACTTCAAAAAGGATGCTAAATGTCCATAATAAATCTTAACATTTGAATTTTTTAAAATGACATAATGTTTCTATTATTGTCACAAATCAATTTATAAATACCTAGATTGCATCAAAAACTTAATGAAAACTTTAATTATTCCAAATCCTTAATGAATAATTACTTTAGTACAATCCTTACATATCTCATGATTATCCTAACAGGAATATCATAACATAAATCATGAATCAAAAAACACAAATACATTAATTATTCCACATTTACTATAGTTACATCATAAGATTTACCTTGATCCTATTGATTTTTATAAGTTATACTTCACTTCTTTATAGGAAAATTATTTTCATAATGTCCCATATTATTACAATAGTAACATTCAACATTTTTATCCTCCTTCTTTCCATTGAAATCCTGATCACGATGCCCTTTCTCACCACAGTTGAAGAAAACTCATTTTCCTTTTAAATATACACCTGGGTGTTTCATTCCATAATTATCACATTTAGGAAAACCCTTCTTTACCTTTTTACTATTATCTATCTCTTGATCCACCATTCTCTTATTCTCTAGTTTTCCCTTAATGTCATAAGGCTTAAACAATTATTTCTATTTTTTTGGCACATGAGACTATATCTTCATATGATGAGAAAGTTTGGGAGACCAATGACTTTAGTAGTAATGTCTTAAACCCACAAAATAAATGACAAATATTACTCCTTGGGTTATTTATGTAGTCTATAGCATGTCTTTCTAACCTTGTAATGTTTTCTTCATATATAGCAACATTATCATCCTCTATATGCCTCAGATTCAAGAAGTTTGTCCCTATATCCACTCAATGTTTGAGAGGAGAATATTTTTCCAAGAAAATTTACTTGAAATCCTTCCATTTAATGTTTTCAATTTCCTAATCCTCTTTAGTGTTTTGGATTATTGACCTCCATTGATTTGCATCTTCAGAAAGATGACAATTTTCCAAGACATCATTTTCCCTTTCATTAATTACAAAAGTTAGAAATATATTTTCAAAGGAATTTATCCATTGATCAGCCTCAAATATATTTTTAGATCCATTAAATGTTGGAGGTTTTTTTCTCATTAAAAGTTCAAACATTATTCCTCTACATTTTGGATCAGGATTCTCCATATGGGTAAGGGTATTTTTTATAACCTGAGTTAGATATCCCAGTATAGTTATAAGTTTTTTATCACTAGTTTCATCTCCATCTCCAACATCATTATCTTTATTATGAGTGAAATCCCTAAAAGGAATACATGCATTGATATAGTTTTCATTCCTTCAAATAGGCTCCATTTTTAAACAATAACATACACTATATTAGGTTATGAATCATAATGCATTATTTTGAACTAGTAACACTTAATATAAATTGAAACATTTATGCATAGAAAATCACATAATAATAAAAAAAGTTTCTTTGGGGACATTTTTAATTTTAAATCATCCATAATGGGTGGTAAAAAAATTCAAATTATCCTAACTATATCCCCTAGGAGTGTCAAACTAGGTGCACAGTAAGGATTGTTGTTGTGTGCCAGGTTACACCGAGTCAACCCTGACACACCTTGTCAGAGTTGTTACCCCTATGTACATCTGTGCCAGAACCACACCCACTTTTAGTATCCATAAAGGGATGTATGGATAGTAATAACAATATAATATCCACCTTACCCAAATTCTAGGATATTCTTCTATTCTTATCCTCATATTCTATCATAGGGTTATGTTCCCTAATCATTGTTTTCTAAGTCCAGTTTCCATGGTTTCTACTAAACTTTCTCTGATACTGACTGTAATGACCCCAATCCTAGTATCCCAAATCTAGTTTCTCTCTTAATTACATTATAATATATACAATATTTTAATTCAAAAGGACCGACCATTTTTTTTGAAACAATATTACATACATGAAATTCTCATTACAATCTAAAACATAAAATACACAAAGAATTTTATTCTAGCATACCATTAACAGATTTAGTGTAACCATGTATATAAAAATCAATAAAATTATTCTACTCCTAGGAAAAATAATAATAAAGGGGTGGTGTTTGATGCTTTATAAGGGAAATAATACAGTGGAGGCTATGGTTAAATATGGCATAAACAAAATGGCAATGTAAATACCTAAAACACAATCCATTTAAATAATCACATAATCTAGGAAACTTTAGCCTGAATATTTTACTAGTTGAATAATCTCAAGGAATATAAATAAATAATATCAGATTAATGGAATGAATAATTATGTACATATAAAATATACCATCGAGGCCTCAGCCAAGACATATGAAAATTAGTGGTTAAGGCCTCATCCAAATCCATATCTAAAAATAAATGGGCAAGGCCATGGCCGTGTTCATATATAGTTTGTCTCTTGAGACCCATCGATGCATATATGGGATATCGAGGGACCCTCCCATCACTTAATAAGTCCAATGTTTTTCTCATATGAAAAGGGAGAAACATATACATCATAAACATTCATATTAAAATTAGTATACAAAATGTGAATACTTTAATCATGAACCATGAATGGTATCAAAAAGCACATCTATAGTCAAAATGATCATAAACCATTAAATAAAAAGAATTAGATTGTATAATAAGAAATAAAACTCAATAAAACATAAGATTAAACCAAGGATATTCACATAGATGAAAATAATCTAATTAATTCATTAGAAATATTTTAAAAAAAATACTCTTTTATTTTGAAATCATTTATTTAAAATTCCCTCCTTATAAATGAAAAAATTTCACTTAAAAATAAATCTTTAAACATGTCAAGTAAGATTCAAAACATAAAGCCATCATGATGGCAGTAAAATCCACTCATTCCATATAAGTTAAAAATAAAAAATCTTTTCGTATTTTTATTGAAAAAGTCATAAATTACCTCATTTGGAAAATGATAGAAATATTAATTTGAAATAATTTTATAATATGTCAAACCTGGGTAAAAGGCTTACAAAATTTATAGGTAACAATAAAAATATTTTGGAAATCATTTTTAGGAATCATGAATAGGGATTATAAATATTCCCCAGTAAATACTTAAGTATAAACAATATCGGATAATAATGAGATTTTGAAACAACCATTACCTTATAATTTCCTTTAGTTGAGGGTGCTTTAACACCATTAATAATGGTTAAATCATGTTATTAAATTATACTAGATCCATATCCATTAGTTATGATATCATATATTATCCTCTTATATAGTTTTGTTAATAATATTTCATTATTACCCTTATTTCGGGTGTTAACTCCTTCATTTTCCTATGAATTTTTTGTCATATAAGTATGGTTTATTATGAATAGGATATAATTAATTTAAATAAAAAAATGATACTATGTTCCTAAATAATATATTTACTCATCATTTAAATTTTTAAAATCATTCTTGAATGGTTAATGTGATGGATGAATCTCACCACATCGTGGTGACAGTAGGTCATCGGTACACACAAGACATGTTATCATTACCTTAATGATAAAGTGGTAAGGAATTGGATTTTATATTAATTATAAAGAATCAATATCATGTACTATTTTTTACTTAAATCCATTATATTTATCATTATACGCATCAAAATAAAGTGGTTATGAAAAACAAATTACACCATAGAGTGGAGACCCTAAGTCGTATGTACACACACATGGTGATATAACTTTTCATAGGACGGATAAAAGGAGTAATGTGGATGTAACATAACCATAATAATATCTTATCATATAGATTATACTGGTTTTATTAGTTTATTATGTAAACAATGCATGAAGAGAAAGTATAAGAATAAATAAACTTGAATAAGTTGGTAAAATAATTGTGTCTTCTTTGGCGGGCTTCCTTTGATTAACTCATTAACACATATAAGGAGGGTGATATGACTAAAATAATGTCTCTAGAATATGGGGAGGGATTCTAGTATTACATTTTGGTAGTTCATGGCTGATATAATTAGTTCTCTAAGTTTTATGAAAGGAGAATAATGGGTGCCCTTTTATAGAAGTGGGGAGCATCGCTTTTGGAAATTATCAACATATTAAATTAATATAAATTACTCTTAAATTAAAAATGGATCAAAAGTGAGTTACATCAATGATAAGATAATTATGGGTTGAAATAATCTCAACCAATAATTTTTAGACAAGTTTAAAATATATTTTTACCATTATCGTTTTTATTTAACAATAAATTAATTCCTTTAACAATTATCATGGTAACTAGTGTTTTTATTACATAAGGGTTAGTATAGTGACTCTAAAATTCAAAAAGTGACTTAAATAACCCTTTAATAACATTTTTAAAATCATATAAATCATTTTTTCATTTTTATATTTTTATGAATTTCATATCATTTTATAAAATATGTTTTAATTTAAAGAATAATTAATATCAATTTTGATACTATTCATTTCTTGACATTTTAAAAAATATCAATAAAGAAGTTAACTTCTAACAAAAGAATATAATAAATACCTAAAATTTTAAAGTAATATAAACAATTTGTGTATGAAATTAATTATGTTTGATTTTATTTATTTTAATATTTTTAATATCATTTATTTGATTCTTCCATTAATTAAACAATTACTATATCATCATTGTGTCACCATTTAGGGTAATTATTATATCAATAAAAATTATAAATAAATTTCCATGAGGTAGATAAAAATTTCATCTTTCTAAATAAAATTTATAGTTGAATATATCTCTTATATAACAAGATATTAAAAATTATATAGTTATTAAAGATATGAGCATGACATCTTAAACTTTTCTTCAAATAAAATATAGTAATTTTCATACTCTCATCCAAGTGGATTCCAAAGGTTGAAATCTCATAAAAAGGATTATTTAAGTCTACAACCACTCCTCAAATGAAATTTGGACAAGTGTTAGGGTTATTTTATATTATTTTTACCCTTAATTTCCAGATTTACCTTTTATCGTGTTAATAAAACAAATTACATAAGTTTCTATTCATAATGCCCAAAAATAAAAGAAACCTATTTACATAATTATGAAAAATTTATTTAGAATATTCAAACAATTATTAAAAATTAAAAACATATAATTTTTGGTAATTAATCCAAAATTAATCTCGTTTTGAGGTGAGAAAATGGGTTACTAATGTTTAAACATGGAAATGATTGAAACATTCTTATATATAAATTCAATGTAAAATGGATTAAAATTAACTGAATTGGATTAAATGATAAAAAATAATCTATTAACAATTTAAAACAAATAAAAAATATAATTTAACTTTATAAATTATCTCAATGAAAAAAGATGTTTTCAATTAACATTTAGTGTTTTTACTATTTATCAAAACATGAAACTTATCAGAAAAATATCAAAAATTATACTGAATTAAATTTTTATATTATTATTTAAAATAATAATTATATTATTTCAAATATAATATATAAATGTGGAAAAAATTGGATTTAGAATAGGTTCATCATTATAAGGTGATAAAACTGCTTTTAGAAAAATATTGGTTTTTATGCATAAAATTGGCTTTGTTCATATCTTATGCCTATAAAATCTATCATATGAATATAAAATATATTTTATTGAATATATTACATATATATTTCATTAATATAATTTAATAATTGTAATTAATTTAATTTATTAAGATAAAATGTATTTGGGAGCATAAAATTAAAAAAAAAACTTTAAATTTAATTTGTTTTTATTTTCATTTCTAATTAATTTGTATCCAATGAATTAATATTATAATTTTATAAACCATATATTTTCATAATTTAGTTAATATTATTAATAACTTCTAATTTAATGGTTAGGTTATAGTAGTAAAATTTAAATAATAATATTTAATTGTTTGTTTAAGCTCAATGTTGCGTGCAATGAAACCTATCAAAGGAAGAGATGTACCATAAAAATCTTCAGGTGTTATAATAAATAAATAAAAATATGTATATATTTAAATATAAATTTTATTTATATGATTATATAATTTTTATAGTATAAAAATTCTATTTGAGAATATATAAATATGTATATATAAACCATATTATGCATGGTAACCATTATCAGCACTAAAAGGTGCTTATAAGTGGTAGAATTTATCAGTGTTAAAAATATTAAAGATAAAGGACGCCTTTTTTAAGAATCAAATAAATAAGTGAGAAAGATCACCCCTTATCATCACATTTTATTCTAATTATTTTGGTTGTCTTGTATCAATGCTTCTACTTAACGCCGATAAATGTTTCCCTTTAGAATTGATTTTTTAGTGGCGAGGAAGATCAATCATGAATTTTTAAGATTCTGTAGTAGTGACTATTCATTTGTCTCAACTGTAAATTAAATGAAACTTATGTATTTTATGAAAACATGAGTAGAAGGAGGTCACATCAAAATCCAAGATCCCCATTATTTTGGTTAGAATTTTGGATCAGATTTTGGTTTCTAATTGTTCGTCTTTATGTAATTGTAAATGTATCACCAATATATAAGAAACTAAATGAGTTAAATAATATTTATTGGTAAAGGATGATTAAATAGTAATATTATTATTAACAATAAATTATAAAATGTTTAATTATTAAATATATTTTATAAAATTACAATATAATTATACATACTTGATTTGGGGAAGTGGAGTGTGTCCAACATGCTACCTTGTGCGGCTTAGTTATTATCTTTGGATCTTTGCACTAGGCTCATCCCATGTTCACCACTACATATCGAGATTTATTCAAAATTACACATTATCAGTGCTAAAAATCACTGATAAAGGGGGTGTCTTTATCATCACTAGATAAAAGTGTTGAAAATGATTACCTTTATAAGTGCTAAAAAATCACTCATAAAGGTACACCTTTATCAGAGCTTTTTTTAACGCTGATAAAGGGTGACCTTTATCAATGGTGTTTAAAACCAATAAAAGGTATATTTCTTAATATATATATATATATCATTAAACATCATATATCAATATAAAAACATATTAATATTTTTATAAATATCATATATTTTATTAAATATTATTTATATAAGAATAAATATACATTTTCACTTAATATATAAGATATTTTGGAAAATAGATTATAAATTAATTAAAAATTAATATTATTTAATAATTTAGTAATTACTATTGGTTAATAGTCATGTGTGGGTTTTCATGAAACACCACCCACCCTCAAGCGATAGTTTTTATTCTAATTCCCAATGTGAACTTCTACTCTTTTTACTTCACTAATATTCTTAAATCGTTCATCAAGTGGCTAAATAGATGAGTATTTTGAGTAGGGTGAATTCGGATAATATGAACACAACACTCGTTTAAGGGGGGATTCTTATCTTTTTTCAGCGGTGACTAAATATATTCTTAGGTATTACATTCATATGGATATTATAGTTTTTAAATTTGATTATTTTTCATATTGAAGGGTTTTTTATAATTAAATGTATAAATATTTTAATATATTTGAATATAATAAAACAATTGAACAAATAAATATTTTAACATATTTTCATAAAAATGTATTTTAAAATCTATAATCCAAACAAGAATAAATAATTATTATTAATGTTACTTAATATAAAAATTATCCATTTCATGTACATTTGAAAAAATCATTTATATGTATACTTATACAAGTAATGCCCATATATAAATATGTGTGTGTTAATAATATATATATATTTGTGTGTGTGTGTATTCTAGAATATATAAATTAATACATAAATGTAAATATTTTTTTGCGTATGTGTGAAATATAAATATGTACACACTACTATAGAATCGAAAATATTTAGTTGTACCCTATATTAGTGCTAAGAAAATTATTGATAATGGGGTGTTTTTATTAACACAAGAGAAAAGTGTTGATAAAGGGTATCATTATCTGCACTAAAAAGATACTAAAAATCACCACATTTATCATCACTCTTTCTTATTGTTAATATAGTTTATCTTTATCAACATTTTTATTTAACTCTAAAAGTAATGGACTTTTTCAAAGATATTTTTAGCACTGATAAAATGTTCTTTTCTATCAAATATTATATATCATTAAAAAGAATATTTAATGTAGAAATATATTTACATTGAAATAAATTTACTTAAATAAGATTTATATTATAATAAATATGTATTTAAACTTAATATATAATATATTTAGTGAAAATGGTTTATAAGATAATAAGAAAATAATTTTTTTTCATAATAAGTTAGGGGTCAGACCACTTTATTAGAAATAAAATAGACACCCTTTTTTAGTTGGGTTCAAGGGAAACCCATTGAAATACATTGTTCCCAAGTAGAAATAACACGAAGTTCCATTGTAATAAAAGGAATAAAGGCCCACTAGACATCTATAATATCTAAGGTCACCCCACACCGACCGCATATTGTGTGATTCACAGTTTCCCCATGCCTAATAGTAACCCCTGTCCAAGGTCATGATCCCACACCTCGAGAGATATCCAACTGAGATCAACCCACATAGAATGTCCTAATGCAACCAACTACCACTTGTTGTAGACCCCCGCAACATCATTGATCCCTATAATGTGTGGGAATATTTCTTCTTTTATTGCTCCTGCATCAAGTGGGGTACTTCCTCCACCATAACCATTGGCCAACTTCATTCACCATGTGAGGGTTCAAAAATCACCTATGAACCCCACAATGGGGGGTCCTTATCCAATGACCTCTATAATTGGTTGGGATATTTCATATCCATAATCATCCCACAATCAAAGGGTTTTTTTGTGTTTGTTCACCACTAACACTCATGCTACGAAAGAATCTTCTGATGATAGAGGCCATTATTCAGCCCCGGTATGGATCGTGACTCTAGACCCTGCCTTTGGTGGTGATTTCTCTTCACCAATAAGGAATTACCCCGCTGTTGGGAGGGAGTTTTGATATCACCATTATTGCTCCATTCCTTCCCCAAGCAAATGGATTACCTCATCCATCGGGTGGAGGAAGTGCGCCCACCAATCCCTATAGTTGTAGTTCTTCCAACAACATCTTTGTCCTTCCATTTCTTATAAAAACATGATTCTATTTTGAACTCTATATAGAGGTGGGGGTATTCACCTCCACACATTACCTACCCCACAGAGGAGGTAAATCCATCTATTTTTAAAATATAATTAAAAATTAATATTAAATAAAAATATTTACTAATTAATACAAAGTTACAATTAGTAATAATTTGGGAGCTTATCAATATAAGATAAAATGGAAAATCATGAAGTTTGTGGATCTGGAGTGCTATTTCGAGCCTTGGGAAGCCTTTTTTGGTTCGAATATGGTGGAGGAACCTACCAATTCAATCAAAATTCATGGATCATTAACATGTTTCAAGAAGTAATCTCTTAGAAACTGTCGTTTCTTTACTAACTTCAGAAATTATTCAAACCATTCAAATACAAGAATCACAAAAAAATGGATCTCTTGTATTAGTTGAGGCTGACAATGGTCTCCTTGAAAAGTGAATCATAGAGTGCAAAAATTTGATCATACATATCCTGACACTTCCACTAGAAGATAAAACTAGGAATCTTGAGGAGATAAAGATACACCTTATATCATTTTGGGTTTTTAATCTGTTGAAAGTCACCTCAATTGGTAAGGGATTTTACCTTTTTTTAGTCGATCATGATTAAACTCAAGGCTTGGGTACTGGGTTTTCTTCGAATCAAGGATGGCTTCCTTCACATCTAAGATATAGATCCATTCATCAACCCATATCTAATTAAGTGGTATTTAACACAAAACTGAATCCACATTTATGGAATTATATATATTTTATGGAACCACCAAATCCTTTGGGATTTGGCATTGGTTATTGGAGTTCCTATAAATTTTGACAAGGAAATAGAGCATTCCAAGTATGGGAATTTCTATTAAATCCTTGTTTAAATTTAGCTTTATCCTATTCCTATAAATTTTTCTGTGTTAACTAACTATCATCATAGGATGGAGTTAATAATTGAATATGGGAAAGTTCAAATTCTCTATAGAAACTGTAAATTTATTGAACAATCTATAGAAATTTTTGCAAAACCATTATGTACAATAATTGTAAGTAGAGTGGGTACTCGTTTAAAAAGTGAAAAAAGAAAATTTATACCAGTGGAGGGGTTTCATATGATGTGTTAGCTTCTAGGGGAACCAAATTCTAAATATTAGTAGGATAGGTGACCCTAATAATGTTCTTGTGGCAGTTTCTTCAAAGATTTACAATGCCACATCTTTTATATGGAACATAAAGGGATATGATCCTTCTGATGCACAATGAAATAGCATCTATTTTTTACATAATGATATGAAAAATTATAAATGTATACAGAATATGAGGCATAATGGAAAGTCATGTGATAAAATTTTAGTGTGGTACACATAAATTACAATGATGGTTTCCAATATATATGTAAAGTTGATGCTCAATTGGATGATAATTCATATTTTAAGAAGGAATATAAATTGTTGTCTTATAAGGTTCACAAATGAAACGAGGTAGCTTTGGTTAACCCAAAGGATAGTAAGTATGATGCTAAGGGAATGAAAAATCTAGTCTATATGGAGGGATTCCAATTGGTCTTCCCTTGGAGATCCATCCTGAGTCTATGCAGGATTCACCCACTCATATCTAGATGCAGACTGATGCAGTTACTCTTTCAAGTGGGCATGAATAGTACCTCTTTCCCTACACTATTCTTCCATGTGATTGTGAGGATGGTTAGGTTGATACAAACCCATTAGGTGACATGTATCTATTGGTCCCCCCTTTAGGTAGAGAATCCATCAAACCCCCATCTTGTAGGACGAGCACTGTGGGAATTTGGAATGTGGGTTGAACTTATCCATCTTATTTTTTTGGTTTAATGAAAACTTCTTATGAAATTTTTGGCAAGGCCTCTGACATGGAATGTGATAATACAATGGTTAAAAATGACCATGTAAAAACTCCTCTGCAAGACTATGAAGGTGAAAGGCCTCCCTGGGGTCTTAGGAAAGTCAATGAAGATTGGTTTGATGCATAGGTTGAAGTTATATTTTCCATAATGGAACCATATGACTTTGTCTCTAAGGAGTATGTTAATATCTAAAAATCATTATTGGTAAACATTGAAAACAAATTCTTATCTAACTCAGAGATGGACTATTGAGAACTATCATGGAAATAGAGGATATTCTCAATTTCATATAAATCCTTTGAATCTTCATCAGATGCGGAGTAAGAGACTCCTCAAAGTACCAGAGCATTGGCGAGAGGTTGACATCCAAAGGGTAGAAGTTGATATCCTAAAAACTTTGCATCTAGGGGGAATTGTAGGAATTGACTTCCTGTAAGGGATATTCTCAACTTCTTTTTTTCCCTGATAAGGGAATTTTATGTCTTATTTGACACCATCACTTCCTTGTACATTTTCACTTTTTAATATATTTTAGGTTCACAGGTTTGGGTCCCTGTGTCTGTGGAAAATTTATCATGGATTAATTAATTAACCTGTTTATATATAGATTCACACATATATATAGAAAATTAATTCAATAGAAACACACATCGACAAATAATAAATTCTCTATATTATCAGTTAAGTTTTATTTTTATTTTTATAATATTTAACATTTAATATATTATGTTTTTAATTATTAAATATTATATGATTTTATATTTTTATTTATAATAATCTATTTACCACTTTTTAATACATATATTTTTTAATTTATTCATTTTTACAATTATTTATTTCATTAATATTTTTTTTAATATTTTTTTAATTTTTTAATTTATTGATTTTTAATTGTATTTTTGTATTTTTATTCATTTTTAATGTTTATTTATACATATTTAGGTATAAATATTTAATATTTTAAGTACAGTTTTAATTTATATATTTGATATATGTATTAGTTTTCATTTTAATATATATTCAATTTTATGTTTTCAAATTTTATATAATTAATAACAATTAATCATTTTTTAATATTTTTCAATCTATTCACTTTTTAATTTCTTTTTTATATAATTTATTCATTTTTTAGAATTTATTCGTTAACTTTTTTATAATTTTTTCATTCTTAATATATTTATAAATATTTATTCATTAATATATTTATTATTTTTAATATTTATATATATTTATATATATTGATATATATATATATAATATTTCCTTAAATATGATTTATATAACACAAAATATGTATTTACACTTAATATCTCTTTTATTTAGTGAAAATGGTTTATAAAATAATTAAACATTAAAATTAATTTAACATATTGACTACTTGGTGTCGAATAATAAAAATTTAATAACATATTATTTTTATATATATATCATTTTTGTTTTCAATTTGAAAAATATATAACAAACATTAGTTATACACACACACACACACACACACATATAAGTAATTAATAAAATTTTATATGGAAACACAAACACATAATCTTTCTATAATTTATTCAATTTTTAATGTTCATCTTAAAAATCAATATATTAATATTTATTATTTAATATATTATTTTTGACATGGTAAATTTTATTCATTTTTTTAACTTTTTTAATATATATTATTTATTTCTTTTTAATATTTTTTTAATTTATTCATTTTAAATATTATTTATTCATTTTAAATATTCATTATTTTTTAATATTTTTGTGATTTTTTCATTTTTAATTGTTATCATTTAATAATTTGGTAATTTTATAAATTTTTAATGTTTATTTATACATATTTATTCGTTAACATTTACTGTTTTTAATATGGTGTTAATTTATTTAATTTAAATGTATTCATTTTCATTTTTATATATATTCATTTTTATTTTTCAATAATTTATATAAATAATTACACTTAATCATTTTTTAATATTTTTTCAATCTAATGATTTTTTAATTATTAAATTTCACTCTTTTTTAAAATTCATTAATATAAAGTTATTTATTCATTAATAATGTTAATTATTTTTTACTTCAAAAAAAATTATTCATTTTTTATATTTATTCACTTTTAATATTTATTTATAAATATTAAATGTTTTTAATATGGTTTTAATGTACAAAATTAATTTTTATTCATTTTCATTTTGATACATATTCATTTTTTATTTTTTTTAATAATTTTTATAAATAATAAAACTTATTCGTTTTTTAATATTTTTGAAGTTTGATCATTTTTATTACTAGATTTCACTCATTTTTAGCATTCATTAATTTAATATTTTCATTCATTAATAATGTTAATTATGTTTTACTTTTTTATTAATTTATTCATTTTTATATTTTCTCTTTTAATGTTTTTAATTTATTTTAAACATTTTTTATCATCCCTTTTAAAAAAGCATTGATAAAACTCTTTCCAATCTTCTAAAATGAACCCTAAGCTTGCACCATTCAAGCTCTCAAAGAACTCGACCACTACCATCGTTCCCCCTCGAATTTCTTAGATAAATTGACCTTCCCAAAACTGAAGTTATATGACTCTTTCTACTCCCTTTTAATTGATCATTAATTATTTCTTGTTTTTATTCCTTTTCCCCCTATAATTGACCACCTAAACCCAAGATTCAAATTTGACTTCTTAATAATATTTTTCAATGTGTGTTGAAAACTTGGTTTCCTATATCAAAGGGATTTTCACTTAGGATCTCTAGGGTTTCCTCTTGTCTTGGTATTTTGGAATGTTTGGATGGCCCTCTCATTGATTTACTAGGTTTTATTGTGTGTGATTATGTATATATGTATATATAAACAAATTTATAACAAAATAAATGAATCTATATTTAATTAAATGTATACATATTATATATATAGCTAAATTTATTAATGGTGGAGTAGTTAAACTATATAATTAGAAAATTATTTATTATAATGATATGAATCTATTTTTCCAGAAAACTATAATTTTCAATTGTTTTTTATTATTACCAATTTTATTTTCATCACTAACTTCAGGGTCCAATTTATGTATGACTTTTTTCATTGAAAAATAATCAAATTTCTTAGAAGAATCATTAATTGTTTCCTTTTATTTTGAATATTCTTTTCTTCTTAAATTCAAGTTCATTATATATTTACACACAATTATGTTAAGAAACACACATATGCATAATTATATAATTACACTCAAATTTTGATACTTTGAGTGCATATCATTGTATATATGCATTATATGCATACCTTAAGTGTATTTATTTAATTTCTATTATAAATGAATATGGTTGATCCCAATATGATGGATATGAATTGAAAATGGATGGATACTAATCATGTAAAAAATGAGTATGTGTATGGAGTAAAAGAGTTTTGAAAGTATGAAATAGAACATGCTTATGAATATTCTCAAATTCTTTATCTGTGTTTACATTGTTTTTATTAGAGATGAATTCATCCAGAATAGTTAGAAGAACAATTGATCTTCTACAGAATATATCAAAGATATAAATTTTGGATTAAACATAGGGAAAAATTGAATTTATATATTGTAGGGTTGATACTATGATTTATGAATCATTTTATATCAATGCTCATTCAAATGATTATTGATAACATGTGGTAGAAATGAAAATGGAAATTTAAGTTGCCCTTCTTGATTATCCAAAGTTGTTTGAGAAGTTAAATAGTTGTTCAAAGAGACTATTGTATACCTTTGTAATAAATATACAACATTGTTATCTATATTGAATCTATATAATTCCAAATATGGTAGTGGATGCAGCAACACCATCTTTACAGAACTACTTGGTCTCGTGAATGATGTGTTACCAAAAGAAAACGAGCATCCTCGCTAAGCATGTAACACTAAATGAAATCTATGTTCAATGCATATGATCTCTAAAAAGATATATGCATATCTAAATTATTTTATATTTTTTCTCAAGGGCCATGAATCAATAAGAAAATACCCTTAGTGTGGGGTGAATCGATACAAGAAATATAAATAAAGCCTTTGGAAAGTTGTATAGTAATTTCATATAATTAAATAATTTAAATGACTATATATATTTTAGGAAACTGCTAGAAAATTGACATGGTATATAGATACAATAATTTAATATGGGAAACTATATCACCCAAAAACACTCATTAAAAGAATAAAAATTATTATGAGTATCCTAAATATGAAAATGTGCTGAGAAACCCCCATCATGTGTTATCTACAAATTAAATGAATCCATTTTGTGCAAAAATTATTACTCATAATACATATTACGTTTTATCAGTAAACTATAAAATTCCATCATGATTATGAATGAATAAAAAGGACATTATCTTGCCTCTACTTATATTTGGACCAAAAAACCTGATAATGGTGTTGATGTCTATTTGGACCCACTGGTGGAAGATCTAAAATTGATGTAGGATAGAGGTTTTATTTTTATGATTCTCATAGAAGTGAAGAATTCACATTGAGCGGTATGTTGTATGAGGAAGTAATTGATTTTCCTAGTTATGTAAATTTGTTGGGATATGAAAATAAAGGAATATTAGGGTGTCCCATTTTTGATGTTGGTAGAAACTCTGTTAGGTTGATACATCCCTTCAAGAATATGTTTTTAGGACATAAAATTATTTTACCCCAATGATTCACCATTCATGGAATACATCATTTTATGGAAATAAAGAACAAGACATAACACCATCTCTACTAAAGGGTGATCAAGAACTCAAGAATGTAAAAATATTGACTCTATTTATTGTATAACGTTTTGAAAAAAACATTCAAAATGAGGTTGAAAAAAGATATCAGTTTTTCTTGAATTTTCATATAAGAACTATTTATACATATGAAATTTTATATATGTCATGCACATATAAGAATTTTTTGTGATATTGTTATTATCATGTTAGTATATGTATTAGACAAAAAAATATAGAAATAATTATTGGATGGACATGATTGAGATGGGGATAGGGGAATTATTTTCACTGGTTAATGGTATAAGATGACTTTTCTTCCTCCAACAGCTTAAAATATATCCATATAAAAAAATTTCACTTTTAAAGCTTCCTTAATGGTCAAAAATATTTAGAGGGGTGTTATTCAAATATCATGAATTTAATGTTAATGACTAATTTGAAGTTAAAGGTTCTAAAATCACATGACTATATTGTTTTGATACAAGATTTAAGGCTTGTATCTTTATATTAAATTTTTCATAAAAAATATATGGCATACATTAACCATAACTTTCTCCTTTTCCAAATTCATATGTAGTAAATTTATAGAATTGGTGATGTTTCCAATTAGGAAAAATAAAATTTCAGTCATATTATGTGAATTTGATATATTCTTTCTACAATAATTAATTAGTATAATGGTCCACCTAATAGTTAATTTGGTTATAAAGATTCAACTATATGGCCTTGTACATTAAATATTGACATACCTCATGGATTGGAATATGAATATTTTTAAAGGTTATGTCAATAATCAAATTCTTCTTTAAGGTTATTTTGAAGATTGATATATTTACGAAGAAGAAATTGAATTTAGTACCAATTAGGTATCAAATATAGATAGCATTGGTCTCTCAAAATCTCATCACAGCTGAACCCATATGGGAGAACTGATTTCTAGAAGATATGTTATTATAATTAACATTAAGAAGAGGGGAATTATCACCTTTTCCATTTATATATTAATGTAGAGGTTATTCCTTATGTTAAATACCAAAAAGTAATTCTTAGACATTTGAATATATCAATGGTTGAAAAATAGATACCAAATAAATATAATTAGTATTTTATAGGATGGTTTCATGATCATATTTAGGATTTGTCTATAAATATGAATTTAGTTTCTGAAAAACATCGATGGCTATGTAGAGGACCAAATGTAAATGAATTATCTTACAAATGTTATCAAATTAATTTGTATATGTTCTATATAATGGAGCCAAATGAGGGTAGTATAATGGAAACTAGTGGATTTATGATTATTGTAGAAGAGATGGACGTATCTGATTCTAAGTATAGAAATCCAATTTTTGTGAATATTTCACACTTTAACATCATTGATCAAGTATATGTGTAATATTATACATCATTTCAAGTGATGATTTTCCATAGTAAATTGGATTACAATAGGAGTGTAGTTAATGTAGATGAATTCAGTTTCATGAAGTTTAATTTTAATCTATAAGGGTATAAAGATGAACCATTCGTAATATAATCCCATATAGAGAATGTATTTTATATCCTAGATCATGAAAACATAAATTGGCGTACTATTAATTTGGAGACTAAAAAACTAAATTTCTGGATGATAATTTTTTTGAGGATGAACCTTTCATTGGGAGATCATAATTATTTCATTTTGATCCCAATATAGACAGTTTCTGGCACATTATATGGGACCACAAGGATGAGATTTGGTTACTCAATAGGGGATCCAAATATCTTCAACCTTTAAAGAAAGATTTTTTTTAATAAACATGTTGTTTTTTATACTATCCTTTTTCTCATAATATTATGTTTTATCTTCTATATTTATATAATCTAAATTAAATGTTTAACTATTCATGTAAATAATGACTTCTCCAAATGTTGATGCTACCAATCTCTTGGAAGAACACAATATTTATACTGAAATAGAGGAATTTTTACAGGATAAAAAACATATAGAGAAAAAAAATCACGACTGACATTGTATCACCATTTTATCTAAAGTTATTAAGGAAAATATATTAGTTATAAAACTTTGGGGTTGTGTGGAATCATCATGTACAACCTTTTGACCCTCACAAGTGAACTTGTATTACTTACATTAGGGTTATAACTCAAATTCATGTGTTTATAGATACAGATAAATGGAACAATGTCCTTCTTGCATTGTGGAAAATAATTTGGAAAGATGTTAGGTTAATGTTATGACTTAATTTATCTATTTTACAAAAAATATAAATAAATGATTATTTATATTTAATTATCCCTTATAGAGTTTATTTATTTTAGATAGTTTCCATTAGAAATTTGTATTAATGGTTTCTGGAAAGGCTTCTAGATCCTTTACACAATTTTGACGGAGCTTTATCTTAGGGATGTTGATGGGAAACTAAACCCCAAACCACCACACATTATAAACCAACAAAACATGGAAACCATTCGTTATTATCCATGATGAGGATTCATTTAAACTGAATTATAATTCATAATATTCTATTTTAATTTTTTTATTTTATCAACTTTGATTCAATACTATTCATTTATGAAATAATACAGAACTATTGAAAATAAACAGTATGTATCAAAACTAATGTTCCCCTACCATGAATAAAGGATGGTGTATGCCTCACTAGACAAGAAAATGATATATTTTTTAAATATAGATTAATAGTTTTATGTGATATGAAATAATATATGTTTCTTTGTTCATATGTACATTTAGGAATCTGAATCTAAAACCACATCCATCCCACATCACTTGTTATAAAAGGAGTATCAAGAAAAAAATGAAAACTAGTAGATGAAAATACAAAACAAGTATGGGAATCATATGTAAGTATGACATAATATAAATTTATTATACCTTATAAGAATATTATATAAAAATATATATTTATGTTCATGTGTTTTTATATGGTTTAGGAATAATAATCATTATCGAATTTACATGAAGAATGAAAACATTCAATATCTTTGAGAGAGCTAAAAGAATATGACCGCTTTAGAGATTTAGGTTTTGGAGTGTCACTTAAAGAATATTTTGAGAAGACAAATTCAAAAGGAGATACATATGAGATAATTAAATACATGTAGGCACAAATATATTCTTTAAAATAAATTATTATCTGGTTTGGATTTGAGGAATAGTATATAAGAAAGGGTCAAAGTGAATCAATATTTGAAAAATGATCAATACTTGAAGATCCAGAACCCACTAGATTTGAGGCTTTCCATT
Organism: Viscum album; assembly: GCA_963277665.1. NCBI lineage: Eukaryota > Viridiplantae > Streptophyta > Magnoliopsida > Santalales > Viscaceae > Viscum > Viscum album. Next base: position 702,356,480 of record OY728139.1, read on the forward strand.
CCCCCCAACTGCCTACCTTACCTGAGGTAATCAATTTTTCCATAAATTGTTTTACGAAATGTGAATAAACCAATTGTATATAACTTTATATTACTAAAATTATGTAGGGTGAAATTAATTGTAATTTATATCTATGTTCATGAACCTATCACCTTTTTTGAGGGGTATGACGTATAATATCTGAGGTGACATGCTATATAAAAAACAAGTCCCAAAATATTACATGAGAGTGAGGACTAAAGTAGTATAGGATTTTTGCATCGATTATCTTGTTACTCTTGGTGGTCTGGATGTCAACACATTTTATAATTCTATTAGAACATTCATATAATGGTCATTTAATCATATAAAGATACATCTTGATTATTAGGTATAGCCATTATAATTTTGTTTAAATAGAAAACCTTTAATAGTTTATGAACATAGGTATGAAATCGGGTAAGGTATTGTAGTTGGAAAACTTGTAAGAAAAAAGATGCTCGATTAAAAAAATCTAGTGGATCAAGAAAGAAATCAAAATGACCTTATGAGAGGACCTTCACCACAAAAATTACACTACCGTGTTTATTAATATTATAAGCTCATGCAGATACAAAATTAAAAAATGGAAATGTTTTCTATATTGAATATGAAGAAAAAATATATAGTGATTCCATTACATAATTCGATGTTCTGAAGTATATAATTGAAATTTTCATGTTTTAATGGAAGAGAGGCTCAATTACGAATGCATACATGAGGTAAATTTTCTTAATCTATTTATCCAAAAAATAGTGTACTATTTTAATTAAAGTTAATAATTATTCATATTTTCCACATGCGTATATATTAAAACTATATAAAGGGGAAATTTTGTAAAAAAATCATACTCATTAATTTGGTTATCATTTCTATGCTAGAAGAGAATTTGGAAATGAAAGAAATTAAAAATAAAAGAAGAAATAAGTGTAAAGTTTGAAAAGAAAATAATAGATAGAAGATTCTTATTTATGATTAAAATTATATGGTAAAACTCTACAATCAAATCATATAAAATATATATTATTTTTTCATTAATTGTTTTTTGAGAAGCACTTGAAGCTCGTTATACTCAGTTTTGATACCTCAAATGTTTATGTCTTCGATCCAAATAATGAATTACTACCCAAAAAATGATTCATGATGTCATTTGTAATTTTTTAATGCACTAAAATCAAAAAAATTTAGATAAAATTCAAATTAGGAATTTTAGATTATTTTTAAATAAGAATTTTGTTATGATAAAGTGATCAATAAATATCATCTAAATCATGTTATGAGGTTGGTTACTGAACATAACAAGCCTATAGATTAATTCAAATAGAGACATATTAAGATATATATAGTTATATTTAACTATTAAAACTTATTTTAATAACAATTAACTTATTTTTATCAATGTTTATTAATTTTCTAAAACAAAATTATGATATTTATTGTGCATATTAAAATTTTAAATTTATGAAATATATCATATACTATAAATAAACTAGTATCCATGAATAGGTATTTTTGAAGGTAATTAAAATTTTATTTAATATATATATTAATTATTTGTTTTTAAATATTTTATTAGTAATATCATGATTTCCAAAACTCAACAAACTCAAAATAAGAATTATATTTTTTTTAAAGATGAGTGGGAAGAGTATGTGACGTCAGAATGTTTACCAGCATCAAGATGGGGTGATAATGTATTATATTTCTATATTTATTATTTTATAGATACTGTGATGATTTTAATTCATGTAAATGTTAAACATTATGTGGTTCTTAGTAATCTAAGTCCATGTTCACAATTAAAAATTACATTTTTGTCTAAAATGTTATTCACATATCCAAAATTGAGAAAATGTGTTCATATTTTTTTGATACATTAGGAAAATGACCCAAATTTCTTTATAAACAATAGAATCAACCACATGTTAGTATTATACATGAAATTGTTGGTATATATCCTAGTTATTTTTTAAATAAAATTGTCATTTTTGAAAAATAATAATTTATATAGATAAAACATGGAAAACGATCTCAGATTCTCTTAATACATCAGGACATTGATCCATAATTCATTTATAATGTATTAGATTTTAATTTACATCAATATAACCCATTATGTGTCTATTATGACTCAAATTTAATGTTTCCAAATTTAAAATGTCTCATATAACTATAAATCATGCATCATATAGCCAAAATTGAGCAAATAATCCATTATTATCTTAGTAATTAAGGAAAATCAACCATAATTCATTTTTGATGTGTATAAATTGATAAATAATCAATAAAAAGTATAACATATATGGTATGAATTAATGTTTTTTATTTCATTAATACTATCATTTTATTCTAAAATTTGAATCACATATCCATAACTAAGAAAACAAACATGGATTGTCTTTATTCTTTAGAAAAAATGGTCCATAATTCATTTTTGATGTGTAGAAAATTACCAAATGAATGTCTAAAATGTGATGTGGGTGACATGACTCAAATATCATGTTATCACATTTAGAAAGTCTCATTTAACTCTAAAACCCATGTAATATATCCGAAACTAAGAAAACATGCTAATATTATCTTGATAATTTTGGAAAAGGGTCACTAATTCATTTATGATGTGTATAAATTAACATCACATCAATATGACACATGACATGGATAATATGAACCAATGTGTTTGTTTTAAATATAAGTGTCATTTTATTCTAAAACATGATTCACATAACCAAAACTAAGCATACAAGATTGTATTTTTTTGATACATTATAGAAACTATCCAAAATTAAATTTTTAGTTCTAGGTATTGACTACATGTTAATCTAAAACATGATGAGTACTATAGTACTCAAAGTGATTTTTTTCAATATAAAAGTGTAATCTTAGTCTAAAATGTGATTCACATTGATAAAAATGAGAAACAGAGCTCGCATTATCTTGATATATTAGGAAAATGATCCATAATACATTTTAGATATGCATGAATTGATTGCACATCAATTAGGCACATGATGTGGCTAGTGTGACTCAAAGTGTGTATTTCCAATGTTAATGTGTTTTTTTATTCTATAACACCATTCCCATAAAAAATCTAATAGAAAAAAATCTTATTTTCTTGAATATCTGGGTAAATTATACATTACTCATTCGTGTCTTATAGGAATTGGCCGCACTAAAATCTAACACATGATGTAGACGATATGACTCAAAGTACATGTTTTTGAATATAATAGTTTCTTTTTATTCTAAAATTCAAATTAGATAGGAAAAACTAAGAAAATAGATTTTATTTTCTTGATATTTTATGAAAATGACCCATAATTCATTTTTATCTGCAATAATTGATAGCATATAAAACCCATATCCCTTATTGTGGTACGAGTCTCTTTAATTTATATTGAACCTCTTTGAATTATGTAATTGAGAATCATTAATGGTATAAAATGTGACTCAAAGGTGCTCACAATAATTAGAGGGTGGAATTTCTAAAATATAGTAGTGGAAAATGGTAGAGCAGATACTGTAGTTCTTCCTACTATCTGGTGGATTGGGAAGTATACCTATTAGGCTACAGAAACACCCCAAATAACCAGTAGGGATTTCTGGGATTTTTAAGTGGGGTGGCACTTTAATATCCTACTCCATCCTTTTTTAATATCTCTCATTCCCTCCCCCCATTCTACCATAATTTTGGATTAGTGATCTTGAATGGTTCTCCAAGTCTTCCTTGAATTCTCCAATGCTAGATTTTGATTGCTTGATTTTTTGTTCGATCCATACATATTGAATTTGTAATCCTTGCTCAGGATTGATGAATCCTTCTATTTTCTCCATGGTTCTTATTCTCATGTCCTTGTTGTGGTGAATTTATCACTATATTTAGGTATTTGAGCTGTTTTAAATTGATCCAAACACATTGTTCTTGGGTTTTCTCTTATCTTCTATTGATGTAAGGGATCTAAAGCATATACCTAAATTTATCTTTTGGTTTTTGGTATTATTAAGTTGTGTGATTGTATCGGTACATCATGTGTGCTGATTTATTTGATTAATAATCCCTTCTATGACAATTATACCCTTATTTAGACCTATAGTGGATCTCTCCTAGTATGTTGGTTAATGAAATCTTAGACTTATGTCCACCGCAAGGTGTACCTAACTTTTACCCTAGGTTTTAATATGGAATATGCTAACTTAGTTTCCTTGAAACTGACTTTTGAAACTATAGGTTTATCCTTGGATCAATCATATTGATCTTTTTTCACTCTAGGGATTGAGATTTAGTTTTGGAAATGGTTTCACTTATGAATTAGAATTTTGGCATGATAATATGGCATATAATTGGAACTTGTGATGTTGGAATATTGGGATGTAATTGTAATTGGAATTATAATAGGTATTTTTAATTAATTAACAAATATTCCATATAACTATGTTTTTAAATTTTTTGGTATTTTGGTATTCTTTGGCTCTCAGCTTGTTGTGAATTGAATACATAATTTTCCCCAAGCATGGGAATCCTCCATGGTCTTGTTGTGAGATAAATTGTTTATTAAACCCCAATATTGGAATCTAACTTGGGTCGATAGTGAAATTAATATGTAATTTTCCATGGAATAGGAATTAGCCTTGGGTCTGTTGTGAATGGATACTGGTACATGACTTATTTTTTGGTATGGACAGAGACATCTGGAATCATGCCAAAGTAGGTATAGATGACCTCAGGTGTCAACCTGGATATTGAGGTTCATTAGGTTCATTATGATTATTCTACATTTAATTTTAATTAATATCATGGAATACCACACTATTTCATACACTATTACTCAAACTGGATTTCTTTATAAATGATTTGTGGTGGTCTACTAAGTTTTACTCACACCCTATTCAGACTACCATTTGGTACTCTGGAAAACAGTATAGATGCAAGTTTGAATATGGAAAGGTGTCCCTATGACTGATTTAATAACATGTTAGCTGGGGCCAGATCTTGTATATGGTACTGAGTATGGGGTTTAGGACTATTTTTTTAGTATTTTTTTATTATTTATTTAACTTGGTTTCTTGTATTCCAATATTCTGACGTTTCAGTAAGACATTGCATGGATTCATTATATTGTGTTGTTTTTGAAATTTTCTATTTATCTGTTGAGTTGATTATTATGTTTTGTGTATCATGTTTCCACTATGTTTTTTATTTTTTACTGTATGGTATAGAATCCCCACTATATTTTTTTAAATCCTTATTATTGATCAACATCCTTTGGGGTATGAAGAGGCATTCCTAAGGTCTCATGGTGACCTGTCTCAGTCGCACAAGGGATAATTGGGTCAGTTATTTTATAAATTGGTATCAAAGGAGGCCTTTTATTTTTATTTACTATTTGGGAAAGGTAAATAGGAGCTTAGTATGTCTTTGGACTTGGTAATGATCTCGTGTGTAGGAGTTACTAACCCATGTATGGAAGAAAACCTTAGTTTACAGGGATGTGATTACTTTTTTTAAGAGACCCTTGTTACAATTTATATTTTATTTCACCATAGATGATTCACTTTTTATGTGATTTTAATGATTTATGATATTTTACTCATGGTTTGGTATTGAATGAGGCACATATACATGGATCATAGTAATCATATAGGGAAATATGTTGACTTTCTTCACTCATGCTGGGGAAATATTTACTCTATGTGAAATATTTTCTTATCTAACTTATTCATTGAACATAATGACATGTCTGATAAAAGGAATAAAATTAATCTATTGTAACCTTTTTAGTCCACTTGTTGAACAAATATTTGAAGTGACCTTGTAACTATGGTTATCTGTTATCACCTTTTCCCTATGTTATTTTGAATATTTTATATACCCTGTGACATGTTGAGTGCATTGAACCTTATAGAGAAATACCTCTATATCATATTCCATTTGAAAATTAATAGAGTGGTAATGAGAACACACCTTATGTATTGGAGCCAAATCCTCCTGCATCTCCTATCAATCTTATAAATTATTAACGCTATGATATTTTCTTACGGGTCATGTAATCAATGTAGAGGGAGACTAATCATGTAATCTCTTATTTCCATGAGAAAAAAAACAAATTTCAAACTTCATTACCCACCCATGTTTGTTGGGGATGGAGGCCCTCATGAAGAAACGTTTTGGATGGATTCTATCTAGACATTCTTTGTTCACCTTGAGATTCCAATAAATATTAGGATGAATCTTGTTTCCTATATGCATAGGGGACTAACCAATAACTATTGGGACATCATTGTACATGATGGAAAATATGAGGATCTTACATGAATGGAATTGGAGGAAATTTTTTTGAGTTAACTCTACCCAAAAATGTTGATGGATGTAAGGGCTTGGAAGTACATTCACCTGATATAAGAGAGCATCTCTAAGATGGACAACGCTAGACATTTCACCGTGTGAGAATGGTTTTCAGCCTTAATAGTATGATATGAGAAATAAATGGAACGGTTCTTCTAGAATGTGATTCTGTAGGAAATCAATTCATAGGTGAACATCTTTTGGAGCCCCTTCCTATTGTTCAAAATTTTCGGTCACATTTAGGTCATGAATTATTCATTTTTATTTAACATTCAAAGTGTCAAAAAAAGATAGTGAATTAGAAATTATAAATAAAATTTATTGATGAAAGATGATTAAATAATAATAATATTATTATTAATAAATTATAAAATATATGTATTCTAAAATATATTTTATTAATATATTATACAATTATACTTATATGATTTTGGGAGGAAGGGTGTGCCCAACAAGTTTCCTTATACGACTTAGTTATTTTCTTTTGATCCATCCCCTAGATCCATCCCATGTTAACTACTAGAGATCAAGATATATTTTTTGCTATGCTTTATTATCACTAAAAAAGAACTAATAATGGAGGTACCCTTATCGCCTCTAAATAAAAAAGCAATAAAGGGAACCATTATCATTGTTAATTTTTTTCTGTTAAAAGTGCAGCTTTGTTATCTTTTTTTAGAACTGATAATGGGTGACCTTTATAAATGCTATTTTAGCAATTATAAAAGGAATATTTCATAAAAACATTATATATCATTAAAAATAATATATCAAAATTTAAATATTTTGATATTGATAGAAATATAATATATTTTTTAAAAATATAATTTATATAAGATTAAATATACATTTACACTTAATATATATGAAATTTAGAAAAAATAGATTATAAAATAATAAAAATAATAATTTTAATTAATATTTTGCTAATTATTATTGAGAAATTGTCATTTGTGGGTTGTCAGGTAACACAACCCTCAATCAAATGATATTTATTATTCCACTAATGGATAATATAAACTTATATTCTCTTTAATTCACTCACATCCATAAATATTTTATCGAGTGGGTAACTATATGAGAACTAAAAATAAGGTCAAATTGGCCAAATGTGAACACAAAACTAATTTAAGGGGGTATTGTTTTTCTTTTTTCAGTGGAGACAAAATTTATTTTTAGGTATTACACACATATGTATATTATAGTGTTTAAATTTTACCATTTTTTATATTTTTCTGTTATTAATAATTAAATATATAAATATTTTAAAATATTAACTTATAATAAATTTTTTTACAATATATTCAAAGAACAAGAAGCATGGGATTTCATATGATGGCCCATTCACTACCATTGAAATCAAATATTTATAAATAATTTTTAAAAAGTGAATCATAACACGTGTCTGTGAAATTGATGTGGTAACCACTAAAATAAAGGATTTGTGTATGTTCTCTATTAATTTTCATATTTCATTGGGGGAAGGTATATATTCCATAGAAATAGTAAAATTAGGTAAACTTCTTATATTTGATTGGGTTTTATAATAATGGAAATGTATCTCCCTTGGTAGGGGTTTTATCATTTTTATTTTTCCTTTAGTTTAGTTCAAAAGTATGGAACAAGGTTTTAGTTTAGTCAATTTTAAATAGGTAATGATGCGAATCCATGAATGGAATCTAAATTTTAATTCAAATTTATTCAATGTGACCTATTCAAAATTATGGGTTTTGATATTTTCCGTGAATTGGGTTTTATGGTACCCAAATACTTTATTGATATATCTTGCTCTGTCTTCTTATGGATTAAGATGGATAACACCACCAGGTTGGATAGTTTTGGACATTACGTGAGGGTATTAGTGAGTTAGACCTCAATTCTACCTTAACATATATATTGATCATTTCTACTCCCTGGGATGAAGTCTCTCTTAGAATTCAGTTTGAAAAAGAACCACCATCTACTCAGTTTGTGGAATAATGGGAAATTCAAAATTAAATAGTATGTTGAATTATTATTTTTTGAATTTTGAAATTATGTGTCATTATTTAGAACATTGTGGAATAATAAAGGAATTAGGGGAAGTGCACCTACTTCTTTTAGTATTTGAAAACTAAACAATCAAGATAAGTGGAAGCATAAGGCTCTTGAAAAACATTCATATAGGGATAGGATTGACTATAGAAATATGGTGAAGATTGATTTTTATACTCTGTTAGTGTAACAAACTCAATAGGTAAACACTATTGAGTATTCCTATGGTATAGTACATGAGGGTAAAGATAGGAAGGATCCCACTAATTCTTCAGATCATGCTTTTTAAGGATATTTGGATTTGAATAATGATTTTTTTTCTTGTCTACACAAGACTTGCGATAATTTAGCAGAAGAATAGAACTCTCACTCCTCCATATATGTCCTTAATCATGGATTAGAGGAGGATAAATGATATGATTTTGAGGATGATCAGAGAGATAGAAAGTTAGAGGCATAGTAATTTTTTTACCAACTAAATGGGTAGGAATATAAGTTTTTTATAGAAGAGTGAGGGGAAGGAGAAGATAGTTTCACCCTAGGATCAATATTCTTTGGGAAAGGGAATAGTAATTACATAAATAATTGTTATTGGTAGGAAGTATACAGTTAATGTACTAGTGATTTTTGACCCTTTCAATGTGGTTTGGGTCTAATTAGTGATAAGGTTGGACCCACATCAGAAGTGATGGTCGGTAATATATCCAAAGGAAAACTTGATAGGGATAAAATGAAAGTGAAAATCACCTATTCATTTCCTTAAAAAAATCCTTATAATAGGATTAGTAAGTTGGTAATTTGATCTAGTATAGTGGTTCTGAAAATGGCATGGCTTAGGAATCTATGGGGGAGAATATGAAACATCCAACAAAGGGAAAATGAAACCCAAGAAATGTCTCATGATAATGATTTTCAAATGTCTATTCATAGAAAATGTGGGTAACAGGCTATTCAAGATAAATTTGGTGAAATTAACATGGTATAATTTTATTAAAACACCCTAAGCTGGACAACAGAAATAGGGAAATGAAGTAAACATTTGAGCAACAGAGGGGTCGAGGAGCTTATCACAATATGAGTCTTCAATTCCGTTATGATATTGAGTACCAAAAAATAAAAGGTATTCATATGGATAGATATGGGTAACCTCTTTCAGTGGCTGTTGGTAATGTTTAATTTCCAGTTTTATTGGATTATTTCAAGTCACTCTGGATTGAGGGTAGTTTTTCTTATTTTAAACCACCATATCCTTTTCTAAGATTTTTTATTTAATAAAGGAACTTGACTGCAACCTATTCAAATTTTATAAGTCAATTGTTAAAATAAATATTCAAACATATTTAGATAAAAAATTATTTTTAAATATATTAACCTTAATGAAGTAAATATTATTATTCTTTTTTTTGAAATACAAATTTTTCCATTTTATTAATCTTATAAAAAGAATTAAAATATATATGAATAAGTGGATCTCAAAAAAAATTCATTTCTAGTATTGATTTATTCTCTCCAGTCACTCTAGTTTGGGGGTGGTTTTTCTTGTCTGACCCAATCCTATATTTTTATTTGTTTTTTTCTTAATAAAGTGCCTTAACATAGCCTAATCATATTGAATAAATCAATTGTTCAAAATAAATATTTAAACATATTAACATAAAAATTTATTTTAAATATATAAACCATATTGAAATAAATATTCATTATTCATTTTATTTAAAATAAAAAATTATCCATTTTTTTACCGTATAAAAATCCACTTACATATATATATGCATACCTATAAAAGTAACATTTATATATAAATATGTGTGTTCAGATAAAAAAAATATTTATTTTTATATTATAAAGTCTATAAATATATACATATACATAAATATTTGTCTTTATATGTGTGAGGTATAAATTTATAACAATTACTACAGAATCTATAATATTCAGTGGAACCCTGTATCACTGCTAAAAAAATCATTGATAAGGGGAAAGTTTTATTAGTTATAAATAAAAGCACTGATAAAGTGTGTCTTTATCAGCACTAAAAAATAATTGGAAAAATTATCACTTTTTTAGCACTAATAAGGGCTATAATTATCAATAATATTATTCAAAATAATAATAGGGAACTTTATTAGCATGTTTTTTGCCATCAATAAAAGATTATTTTCTTTGAAAAAATAATATAGTATTAAAATACATATTTCTTAACAAAATATATTTATATTGATATAGGTTTCCTTGAAAATTATTTATACAATACTAAATATGAATTTACACTTAATATATCATATATTTAGGGAAATATGGTTTAGAAGATAATTGAAAATTAATATTAATAAAAAATATTAAGTAATTAATATTAATATACATTTAATAACATTATTTATCCAAATTTAATTTGTTTTTTCAATTTTGAATATATCAATTTATCTTATGGGTATATACATTCACATGTATGTTTTATAAAAAAATATTGTGATGTGGGGTGTGATGTCGCAGGATCGGTGCTTCAAGCAATTTCATGGAGATTAGGTTTTTAATATTCAATTGAAATCCTTTCTGACTACTACATAAATCCATCAAATGTATTTATTTGAATTTATAATTGGGATTATCATAAGAGGGACTCAACTTCCATTCTAGATGCCTCTATGACTACACTAGTGAATAAAAACTTTAATGAGAAAGTTTCTCCAGAAAAACGTAACCATGTATCCTTTTCTTAAAAGGTTAACATCAACCAGTTTTTATGGATTCAAGGAGTTTGGAAACTTTTAAAATCATGAAAAATGGAACTTTAGAAATAGTTTAAGTAAATTTGAAATTAATTACAGAAAATATCGAAGAATGATAGTACTTTATTATAGTGAGGCTGAATTTTCATGGACTGTAAAATCTATTGAAGATTAAGGAGTTAAAGAATCAACTTCTTAAAATCTAGTTCTTTGGATGAAGGAATATTACATTAATAGTTAAATGGTACATTCATAACATTTTTTATTCTGATGAACTCAAATCTAGAGCGTGGAGTTTAGGATCATATCACTTAAACATAGAATATTAAGGATCCATGATTGGGATCCCATCTTCAATCCAGCCTCAGTGAAGAATTATAAAACTTATAATTAGATAATAACCCATGGTCCTTTTTCTTTTTGAATCATAAATATTGTGGGACATCTATTCTAAAGTAGGGGTGCCAATAAAATCTGGTATAGAAACCAAGATCACTCATTTTGGAAATATTTCTTGAGTGTTAGTGTAAATTAATCTCCGATCAACTCTTACAGATTATATTATTTTTATTTTCACTAGTAGAAGATAATAATTATCAATAGAGTTTAAAAAGAAACCTTTTTTCGAATGAAATGAGTTCATATCAATCAATTGTTATATGAATCACAAATAAATCTTATCTATACCAATCATTAGAAAAATGGAAATTCTATTTAGAATTGAAAATTATAAATTACTCTCATAAATGCCTCAAATAATGGAGGAGGTAAGATGCATGATGGATAGAGGGATCCCATAGTTTTATAGGGTAAAATGTGATCTGGTTTGGATCATATGTAGGGTAAAAACATGTTTTCAATCTGGGGGATCATACCAATATTGATAATGAAGATCAATCATCAGTGAAGTATACCTTGGATGTAACTCATTATGAGAGGAATGGATTTGAGGGTACCTTTTTTCCTGTAGTCGAGAGATTTTAACTTGATGTTGTGAAGGTAGGGCATGGTATTATTAACATTATTCTGAGAATTTCTAAATGGACTACATCACTTGAGACCTTTTTCTTTAGTGTATCATCTCTAAAATTCAATACTAACACAAATGTATTGGATATGAATAAGTGGTCTTCCAATGATGAGGAAATTGACTCGGAAAAACTTACAATAATATATATTCTTGATAATTATAGGTAGTAAAGGAAAGAAATATCTTAACCTAGTGGGATCATCACCTATTCAACCTAAGAATAAGAGATCCACAATGGGATCTATACAGGATCCACCTTCCACTCCCTTAGAACATGGTAAAAAAACTATTTCTCTAGTTAAGGATAATACTCAACAAAATCCCATTGCTTCTATTTAAGGTAAGGGAGGTTCACGTGCCAACTCAAAATATTTATTAGTGGTTTTGGGACCTACTATCAACAACAATGAAGGAGACAACAATTTTGTACCTGTTACTCATATAGATGCATAGTTAGGATTTAACTTTGTTTTGGATGGAAAAGGTGATATTCTTGGTGTATCAATATATTTTTGTAATTTTGAAAATAGCTCAACCTAAAATATCACAAATATATCGATGTTATGTTCTAGAAGGTAGAAATGCAAGGATTTACGTTATCACATAACCCAATTTATTGTATATTCTTAAATATATTATAAATTATATATTTTATATGTTGTATCTTGAGAGTATTGAGAATAAAGGAATCCAAAACAAAAAAGATAGATGATTTACTCTAATATTAATGCACCCTCTTTCACTATGTTGAATGTGTAGGCTTAAAATGAATAATCCTGTGTGGATTTTATTCCCAACCAAGAGAATTTTATACCTAATGATACTGAAAACATAGATAAGAAAAGAGGTGATAATATCCCTAATGAGGCTCTACATGGGGACAGTGACCCAAAGAAAGACATGGATGGTGATAATCAAGGATGTCAAATCATGAGATCAGAATCAGATTTTCCTGATGACCAGTCCACTGTGTCACATAGTTATAGGGACATATCATCTGGTATGGAAGATAAAAATACTACATGGAAGGATCTTAGGAAACATAAAAGATGTAGACACCTAAGGGTTCAAGGTAGATCCCAAGGAAGGGGTGACAGAAATAAGAAAAGGTTAAAGCCTAAATCATGGTCTAGGGGCACCATTATTCTTGACTGATTATGCATAGATACACTTTGACTTCTTGTTATATTTTTTTGGTGTTTTCTGGCGACGGTGTGTGTGCCACTTCTTTGAACTTGCAACCCCCTTGCACTTATACTTTAACATTTTATAATAAATTTTTAGGGTGAGGTTTGGGTATCCAAATCACACTCAATCCTCTTAGTATATACACCCATACATACATATATGAAATTAATTCTATAGAAACACATATAGACAAATAATAGTTTTTTATATTATCATTTTATATTTTAATTTATATAATACATAACATTTAATTAATTGTGTTCTTAATTATTAATTGTTTTCATTTTTTATATTTATATTTAAAATATACTATTTAACACTATCTAATCTATATGTATATATATAAATATATAATTAATTTATTTTTATTATTATTATTTGCATTAATAATTGATTATTTTTTTTAAATTTATTCATTTATATTTATTTATTTTGTAATTTTATATACATAATTACTATATGTATTCATTTTCATTTTAATATATGTTCATTTTTAGTTTTTTTTAATTTTTAAAATTAATAACCCTTATTATTTTTTTAAATATTCTTCAAAATATTATTTTTTATTTACTTTTTTCAAATCTTATCCATTTTTAATATTTATTCATTTAATATTTTTTTAATTTACTCATTTTTAATATTTATTATATGTATTTATTCATCAATATATTGAATATTTTTAGTATATAAATATATTTATATAAATAATATTTCCTTCAATCTGATTTATATAATACATAATATTTATTTTCACTTAATAAGTCCTATATTTGGTGAAAAATGGTTTATAAAATAATTAAAAATTAATATTAATTTAAAAAATTGGCTAATTGGTATCAAATAATTGTCATTTAATAACCTATTATATATAAGTCATTTTCTTTTTCAATTTATCCTATATATATATAACCTGTTTTATATATATGTACATTAATTTCATAAACACATATACAAAATTAATACATTTTTTTATAGAAACACACACTCATAATATTTCTAGAATTTATTCTATTTTTAATGTTAATTTTAAAATTATATTCATTAATATTTAATATTTAATATATTATGTTTTTATTTGGTAAATTCTATTCATTTTTTATTTTGATAATTTTTATTATTTATTAATTTTTAATATTTTTTTAATTTATTCATTTGTAATATTATTTATTCATTAATAATATAAATTATTATTTAATATTTTTGTTATTTATTCATTCTTTATTTTATTTGTTTAATATTTTTGTAATTTTATTCATTTATAATATTTATTTATATATATTTATTCATTAACATTTAATATTTTTATTGTTGTTGTAATTAATATAATTAATATATATTCATTTACAATTTAATAAATATTCATATTTTTAATAATTTATATAATTAATAACACTTATTAAATTTTTTCATATTTTTTAATCTATTGAATTTCTAATTTTAAAATTTTACTATTTTTTAACATTCCTTAATTTAATATTATTTATTAATTAACAATGTTAATTAATTTTGTCTTTTTTATAATTTATTATATTTTAATATTTATTTGTCTATTTTTTGAAAAAAAAATTAATTTTAATATTTATTTATTAATTTTTATAAATTAAAATTATCTGTTTCTAAAATGGTTGCAATGTACATAATTAATATGTATTCATTTTTATGTTAATATATATATATATATTTTAATTTTTTTATAATTTATATAATTATTAAAACATATATTTTTAAAAAATATTTTTGATGTAAATTCCATTTAAATTATTAAACTTCTCCCATTTGTAGAATTAATTAATTTAACATTATTTATTCATTAATGAAATTTTTTTTAAAAAAATAATATGATTTATTCATTTTTAATTAAAGACGGTCTCGAACCATGAGTCTAGAAACTCATGGATCCTTTATTAAAATAAAAGAAAGACAATTAAAAGGGGAATGAGCGTGGAAGATAGTAAGAAACTAGATCCACAATGTACCTAGCAAAAAAATGCCAAAAAATAACAAAGCATCCCTAAAGGAACAAATACTAGGTGTGTGACCAGAGAAATTATTGGAAAGATCTATTGCCAGCACCATGACCTCTCCAATGGAGCCCCCTCCTCCATGTTTTTGGTTTATATGATGACTTATCATCATCAACTTGGTCCATAGAGAAGTCAGATCTCTATAACCTCAACTTTAGTTTAGGGATTATCTTTGGAGGCTCTTGTTCCACATCCAACATGACAATCCTGATGCTTAGGATCTGGCCTTTACTTCAAGAGGATCTACAACCTTTTTCATATTATTACAAGAATAATTCCCTATTACAAGATCAATTATGATTATCAATAAGACAAAATATACTCACTTTCCTAGATCCATCCTTAGGATTTTGAGTAGCTTCCTAAATCAATGTTGCAATATCATTACCCTGAAATTGTTTGGGTTGAGGTTCCTCTACCTCATTCTAAGATGAATTATTATCAACATGATCCCTCAAAACACAAATGGGAATTTCCTTAAACTTTAAGATGGAACTGCTATTACTAATAAGGGCCACTAGAGAGACTTATTTTCCATTCACAACCAAATAGTGACTAGCCTTATCATACCCTTGGAGTACCACTTTCATCTGATGTAACAGCCCGAGATTTTATGAAAAATATTCTTTTTTATTTCACTAATGTCTTGTGTTGTACGCTACACCAAAAGGAGCTTGCACAACACGCATCCTTGACTTGCCTTGCATTACACGCAATCGCAACCTTCCTCGATAGATTGCGTCGTACGCAATACCGAGTTTCACTAAACAACGATATGCTATTAAAATATTATTAAAACTAGCCGTTATGAATAATAATAACCACTTTTTGAAATTTTATAAATTTTATTTTTCAAAATGGACTTCATTTTTGGATTCGGAATACCGAAATTAGCCTAGGGTGAAATTTTGGTATTTTTCTGAAAACTTTCAATTTTTGATGAATAGTGAAACCACTAAGTGGTAGGTTAAAAACTGAATTTTGCATAAAACTTAATTTTACCGCTTATGTGAATGGAATTTCGAAAATCCGACAGACACGATTGATATCAGTAAGTAAAATGTGGTTCAATGAGATAAAAATAATTTTTTGGTGAATAGTAACTTTTTACTTTTTTTACCGCGGTTAATAGTAAATAGGGTAACTAAGGGTAAAAATGATATTACTATTACCCTAACACATGTCCTAATTCTATTGGATAAGTTTAATTCGACCAAAAACAAACTTAGGAATAAAATATGACCATTTAGGCCCACTTGGGTTAGATTAGGACATTTATTATTAATTTATTTAAAGAAGGGTTAAAATATTTGAAATCAAAGTTTAATAAGTAAATAATTTTTAATATGGGGTTATACATAAGATAAATTCGACTATAAATATTCATTAGAAAGCTAAAAAGATTTCCTACATAATGATATTTTATTTATAATTTTTAGACTTTAAATAAATTAATTTATTTATGACACAACGATGATGCAGTAATTACCCTTTTAAGGAAATATTAACATAATTGATGTTATAAATGCTCAAATGAATGTAATTTGAGACTTTTTATGAATTCCACTAATTTTATATGTTACTATGATATATTAGTGTTGATTTAATCAACTTGGTTCGAACATATAATTCTGTTATGACTTTCACAAAAATCATATATCAAATAGTGTCAAAATTGACACAAAATAGTTTTTAAATCAAATATTATATTATTAATTGTTATTTTATTCCTAAAAATCTAAGGTTCGGCCTAATGACTTATATAAGGATATATATATTAATAATAAACAATTTGGGGTTCGTTTGGCATGTTATAGTAAGTGTATTAACCATATAGTGAAAGAAAACAAAAAGACACGGTAAAAGTTAAATTATTTAACTTAGAGTTAAATCTAATTGATAAGGTTAAAATAATACCCTAAACTTGTCTAAATCCTATTGGTTGATAGTATTTCGCCCCATCCCCACTTTATATTCGAAATAAGACCCTTTTGAACCATTATAAACCGATTTTGACATTAATATAAAATAATATTTTGAGGTATTCCTAAGGTGCCCCTCTCCTCCCTTATAAAAGGACACCTCCTCCCCCTCCTCCTCACACCAATTTGAGCACTCAAGCTCGTCCAAACCCTGCCAAAATCTCTTCTCCACTTCCCTAGAAACATCCTAGAGGTTCTGGTCTTCCTCAAAAACCAATTT
The DNA here is from genome assembly GCA_963277665.1 of Viscum album. Classification (NCBI taxonomy): domain Eukaryota; kingdom Viridiplantae; phylum Streptophyta; class Magnoliopsida; order Santalales; family Viscaceae; genus Viscum; species Viscum album. The sequence continues at coordinate 702,374,048 of OY728139.1, forward strand.
TAGTACCCTAAGAGGAGGTCTCCAATAGGCGCTTCAAAGAAGAGGTAATTACCGTTACCAATTCTTTCACCTTTATTTCTTATTCCACTTCTTCTTCTTAGGTTGTTTCATTATGAAGTAATAACATCAGTATCACTCATATACTGATATGTTATTATAAGTATGAAACAACCCTATTTCACCATCTATCCATCCTACGGAAAAAGAAATCACCGCGCGTGCGTACGTACGAAATACCGTCTCCACGCCGTGGTGTAATCTATTTTCCACCACCACATTACATGGATGGGTATAATGGTGTAAATAATAACTATACATAGTTATTAAAACATCATATTGATTCTGATATATTTTATAATCCACTCCAATTCAATTCAATATTTATGGAAATGATATCATCGCTCGTGCGTACGTACGGACTACCGTCTCCACGGCGCGATGAGATTCATTCTCCATGTTAACCATTTAAGAATGATTATAAAGTATATATAAGAAATAATAATGAAATATATGACATTATAAAGCTACTGGATTTATGTATATGTATATATATATATATATATATATGTATGTCATCTACTTACTTTCATTCAAGACAATGAGGAAAGGAAAACAGCGTTCATGCGTACGTACGGACTACCGTCTCCATGAACGGTGTTTTTCATTTCATTTATCTATCTATTATATATATATATATACTGAATATATATGATATATAAATCATATTTTATATTCTGGAAGTAAGTAAATCATGATATAATTAATAATAATGTCAAGAACAACAAGTCAAAACACCTATGATAAATGAAACGATTTTACCCAAAATGCTTCTTTAACATGGAATTTACAAAAGAATGGGTAATATAATGTCATAAGTGAACCATATATGATATCATAATAATGAATATGATTCTGTAATAAGTCAATGACATTATTTAAACCATTATACAGGAGATTCGGACACGTACAAAGCAAATCGGACCTAAGGTAAGGGAAATATCACAATCTCATTTTTATCCGAGATTGTTTATTCGTAAGTATTTACTGGGGTGTATTTTATCATCCACATCCATGTTTCATCAATATGTAATATTATTTCCATCCACCTAAAATTGTTTAAATCCAATTTTACCCTTTGGTGAGTTTTTAGTAAAAGATATGAAAGGAATCTTTTTTCGTTTTTCGTACGAGGTACTTTTTGACTTTTTCGACAAAAGTACAAAGAATGTGTTTTTTAACTTATACGGCACGAACGGATTTTTACTATTTTATAAAGCCTTATTTTCATGAAGCTTCCTCTAAAATATTTCATGACTATTTTTAATAAAATCTCTTTCTTTTAAAATTTCACGATGTTTTGTGAAAAGAAATTGATTTTGAAGAAGAAAGGATATTTTCCTCAAGAATTCAATTCAAGTGTATTATCAAAATTATTTTCCATCTAAGATAATAAAGGGTTTTGTTTCTATCCATATTTTTACATTTATTTGACTATGTTGTGATGGAATTATGTTTATGAATTCCTTTATCTTATATGAATGGTTTTATGATGTCATGTTGTTTAAGAATCCCATTTTTATTACATGGGTTACGCTATGATGTATGGTTTATGATTATGTGGCACACATAAGAAAGGATTCATTATAAGATGGGTGGGACCTATATCTCCCTCCAATGCATTGGGTAAAGATTTTATATCTCATGAGATAGACAGGGCTGGAACGGTAGGTTATACCGGTTCAGTGAAACAGGACTGAAACGAGGGTTACTCGATTCAGAAAGGGACTTTGTCCACTAAGATAGTCTTGGCAATGAGTCTTGACTAACAAGAAATGATTCTCTATGATTATGTGTGAATTCCACAAAGTTTCATGTTTTAAGTTATGATTATTGTGATTACATTTCACTGCCATGATTTACCCCATGTTATGAAATTATGATCTCTTTTGCAGGTTAAGATTTCCAAAAGTTATGTGCTTATGTATATGATGTGATTGATATTTCTTTTGTTTACCCTTACTGAGCATTTGAGCTCACCCTTTTATGTTTTCTTTTCCCCAGGATATAAAGAAAGGTTTTAGGTAAAAAAAAAGAAGGAAGATCTTTATGAGAGATTTTGAAGATCTTTCACCACGATTAGAAGATTATATTCCGAGTTTCCAAAGACACTAAACTATTACGATCCTTGTGTGTGTGTGTTTTTTTATGTACTAAGTATTCCACAAAAGTAATGTAATGTCCATGTACGTCAGGCTTTGGGTCTCTACAGTTGGTATCAGAGGAAAGGTTTAGTCAACCTTTGGAAACTAGGATGCGAAAACGTTAGTGAGATCCCTAGAGATATTTCTACGGTATTTATAGGGATGTCCCTAAGGTTAAGTATACGTATAGGTTATAGTACTAGAACTACGCTAACGATCATAGAATTAAACCTAAGATGTTAGATATTAAAGGTACTCCCCCTTTATTATGTTGTTTTCCCTAGCATGATTTTTGCCTCTCACACTATTCTTTTTGGGTTTTAGACGATGGCTGGAACCCGAAGGAACCGTGTTGATCAATGCAATGGACAATGAAATGATTGTCCTCCTGAACAAACAAATGTTATCGGATATAGAGTGCAAAATCTTATTGCTATACTTACACAAGCTATGAATCATTCTGGACTTCCAAATGAGCAGAGAAAGGAACAGTATTCTATTGAGTCCTTCATGAGGCAACGTCCACCTTCTTTCAGTGGGACTTCCGATCCACTTGTTGCTGAAAAATGGATCAGTACCACTGAAAAGATATTTTCAGTTATTCAATGTTCTGAACATGATAAAGTCATCTTAGTAGTATATCGTTTGGAAGGTGAAGCTGATCAATGGTGGAATCTTATCAAGAATACAAGGCCAAGAGATGAAATTGAGTCCATGGAATGGGACGAGTTCAAGAACTTGTTTTTCAGTAAGTACTTCCCTCGTATTCTTCGAAAAAAGATGGAAAAGGAGTTTCTTGAGCTGAAGCAGAAGGATGATGAATCTGTTGGTATATACGAAGTGAATTTTACAAGACTTGCATGGTATGCATCTGGCATTATCATCCAACCTGAAAGTAAAGTTGATCGATTTTTCAGTGGCTTAAAACCAAGTCTTCGAAGGGCATTAGCTATACGAGACTTCAGTAGCTATGAAGAAATTGTGCGTTGTGCTATGAAGGTAGAAATGGAAGTTGGTGTTACATATCCATCTCATGGTTTTGAAAAGAAACGAAAGATGGAGTTCAAGGAGAAATCTCAGAATAATGGTGAAAAGAAAATGAATGTTTCCTTATGCACAAATTGTGGAAAGAAGCATGGTGGAGATTGTCTTAAAGGGACTAGAAAATGTTTTAAGTGTGGAAAAGAAGGTCATCGAGCGGCTGAGTGTCGAAGTAATGGAAAAAGGGTTTCTAATGATGTGAATAAAGAAAACACTGCAGAGAACGCACCACCAACACTTCAATGCTTCAAGTGCAAGGAAATGGGGCATTATGCTAATAAATGCCCTAATCCAAGGGTTAGTGATGATCGACATGAGCAACCGCTTAAGGAAAAGGACAAAGGGAAGTCACATGCGATCACTATTGGAGATGTTGAATATGACAACGATGTGGTGGAATGATTAAGTGTTTATGTAATGGGATTCCAAAATAATGTGGTATCATAAAGTATTGGAATATTTATGTATTGGTCTAATGTGTTATTCAAAGTGATTGAGATATTTTTTGGAAATAAGATGATATGCGCATAATGAAGGGAAAACGAGAAAATGAAATGTTTAATAGTATTCATGAGCTCATGATTGATATAAGGACTAAGTGATATCATGGTTTGAGTATATAGAATTTTGAGGATTTTGGTATGTGGAAAGTGTTAACTTTAAACTGCAATCATGTTTTCACTAAGGTATTCAAGAGAATACATGATTAAGGACTTTGAATGTTTGGAATGTGACCAACAAAACATATCTTATGATATATGGGGATCAACGATGGTATTAAATCTCTGGTAATCGTTTTCACTATGTTATGAGAGTGGACTGCAGTATTATGGATAAGCCTAAAGATTGAAATGGATTATGTTGGACATAAGTGAGTATTGTTTAAGGATAGAAGTTTTTTTTTCGATATTATTGATGGGATGTTATAGTAATGTAGTTTTAGAAAAAGGACAACCTGCAGGACGGGCGACAGCCCATCGCTTCAGACAAGGCTGTGGGAATCGAACCCACAACTGAAGTGTGACTGGCCTTTATCGCCTACCACTGGCCTACAGGAAGTCCCTATTTAGTAGAAAATAGTTTTATTATATTAAGTAGTATGATATATGAAGTATAAGTCCATTTTAGGAACCATATGTGATTAATCTCACTATAGATCGACTTATAATTTTTGCTAACCTTTTGTTTGAGACAGATGGAATGACCTGTCATACTAACACTTCACGAATAAAAAATTCAACTTCATTTATTTAAGAGATGAAGTGGAAATTGTTCAAGGAATGAACAACAGAGATATTGTACCAAAATAAAGAAAGTATTTATTCTAATTCAAATTTTCAACTTTAGGGAAATGATCTTGAAAACCAAAAATGTTGTCCTAGTGATCTTATACCTGATGAATCAGATGGTACCTTAGATCGTCACAAATTTATGGATTTGTGATTACTGGATTTTCCATAGCCATGTTCTCTACCACTCTCCATTAGAACATGATGGTTAGATTTCTCTTCCATATCCATATTTTCACCTATGTGGAAACCCAGTGATTAGTTTATTTGGGTAATCGTTACATTTCATACTTTAGTTTTTAAAGCCAAGTTTTGGTATTCCTTTTTACAATGTGGGTTTCTATTAAAGAAACTTTCGAATAGTAAACCATTTATAACCCCGACGAATTTCGAGGGCGAAATTCTTTTTTAGGGGGGTAGAATGTAACAGCCCGAGATTTTATGAAAAATATTCTTTTTTATTTCACTAATGTCTTGTGTTGTACGCTACACCAAAAGGAGCTTGCACAACACGCATCCTTGACTTGCCTTGCATTACACGCAATCGCAACCTTCCTCGATAGCTTGCGTCGTACGCAATACCGAGTTTCACTAAACAACGATATGCTATTAAAATATTATTAAAACTAGCCGTTATGAATAATAATAACCACTTTTTGAAATTTTATAAATTTTATTTTTCAAAATGGACTTCATTTTTGGATTCGGAATACCGAAATTAGCCTAGGGTGAAATTTTGGTATTTTTCTGAAAACTTTCAATTTTTGATGAATAGTGAAACCACTAAGTGGTAGGTTAAAAACTGAATTTTGCATAAAACTTAATTTTACCGCTTATGTGAATGGAATTTAGAAAATCCGACAGACACGGTTGATATCAGTAAGTAAAATGTGGTTCAATGAGATAAAAATATTTTTTTGGTGAATAGTAACTTTTTACTTTTTTTACTGCGGTTAATAGTAAATAGGGTAACTAAGGGTAAAAATGATATTACTATTACCCTAACACATGTCCTAATTCTATTGGATAAGTTTAATTCGACCAAAAACAAACTTAGGAATAAAATATGACCATTTAGGCCCACTTGGGTTAGATTAGGACATTTATTATTAATTTATTTAAAGAAGGGTTAAAATATTTGAAATCAAAGTTTAATAAGTAAATAATTTTTAATATGGGGTTATACATAAGATAAATTCGACTATAAATATTCCTTAGAAACCTAAAAAGATTTCCTACATAATTATATTTTATTTATAATTTTTAGACTTTAAATAAATTAATTTATTTATGACACAACGATGATGCAGTAATTACCCTTTTAAGGCAATATTAACATAATTGATGTTATAAATGCTCAAATGAATGTAATTTGAGACTTTTTATGAATTACACTAATTTTCTAGGTTACTATGATATATTAGTGTTGATTTAATCAACTTGGTTCGAACATATAATTCTGTTATGACTTTCACAAAAATCATATATCAAATAGTGTCAAAATTGACACAAAATAGTTTTTAAATAAAATATTATATTATTAATTGTTATTTTATTCCTAAAAATCTAAGGTTCGGCCTAATGACTTATATAAGGATATATATATTAATAATAAACAATTTGGGGTTCGTTTGGAATGTTATAGTAAGTGTATTAACCATATAGTGAAAGAAAACAAAAAGACACGGTAAAAGTTAAATTATTTAACTTAGAGTTAAATCTAATTGATAAGGTTAAAATAATACCCTAAACTTCTCTAAATCCTATTGGTTGATAGGATTTCGACCCATCCCCACTTTATATTCGAAATAAGACCCTTTTGAACCATTATAAACCGATTTTGACATTAATATAAAATAATATTTTGAGGTATTCCTAAGGTGCCCCTCTCCTCCCTTATAAAAGGACACCTCCTCCCCCTCCTCCTAACACCAATTTGAGCACTCAAGCTCGTCCAAAACCTGCCAAAATCTCTTCTACACTTCCCTAGAAACATCCTAGAGGTTCTGGTCTTCCTCAAAAACCAATTTTAGTACCCTAAGAGGAGGTCTCCAAAAGGCGCTTCAAAGAAGAGGTAATTACCGTTACCAATTCTTTCACCTTTATTTCTTCTTCCACTTCTTCTTCTTAGGTTGTTTCATTATGAAGTAATAACATCAGTATCACTCATATACTGATATGTTATTATAAGTATGAAACAACCCTATTTCACCATCTATCCATCCTACGGAAAAAGAAATCACCGCGCGTGCGTACGTACGAAATACCGTCTCCACGCCGTGGTGTAATCTATTTTCCACCACCACATTACATGGATGGGTATAATGGTGTAAATAATAACTATACATAGTTATTAAAACATCATATTGATTCTGATATATTGTATAATCCACTCCAATTCAATTCAATATTTATGGAAATGATATCATCCCTCGTGCGTACGTACGGACTACCGTCTCCACGGCGCGATGAGATTCATTCTCCATGTTAACCATTTAAGAATGATTATAAAGTATATATAAGAAATAATAATGAAATATATGACATTATAAAGCTACTGGATTTATGTATATATATATATATATGTATTTCATCTACTTACTTTCATTCAAGACAATAAGGAAAGGAAAACAGCGTTCATGCGTACGTACGGACTACCGTCTCCATGAACGGTGTTTTTCATTTCATTTATCTATCTATTATATATATATATATACTGAATATATATGATATATAAATCATATTTTATATTCTGGAAGTAAGTAAATCATGATATAAGTAATAATAATGCCAAGAACAACAAGTCAAAACACCTATGATAAATGAAACGATTTTACCCAAAATGCTTCTTTAACATGGAATTTACAAAAGAATGGGTAATATAATGTCATAAGTGAACCATATATGATATCATAATAATGAATATGATTCTGTAATAAGTAAATGACATTATTTAAACCATTATACAGGAGCTTCGGACACGTACAAAGCAAATCGGACCTAAGGTAAGGGAAATATCACAATCTCATTTTTATCTGAGATTGTTTATTCGTAAGTATTTACTGGGGTGTATTTTATCATCCACATCCATGTTTCATCAATATGTAATATTATTTCCATCCACCTACAATTTTTTAAATCCAATTTTACCCTTTGGTGAGTTTTTAGTAAAAGATATGAAAGGAATATTTTTTCGTTTTTCGTACGAGGTACTTTTTGACTTTTTCGACAAAAGTACAAAGAATGTGTTTTTTAACTTATACGGCACGAACGGATTTTTACTGTTTTATAAAGCATTATTTTCATGAAGCTTCCTCTAAAAGATTTCATGACTATTTTTAATAAAATCTCTTTCTTTTAAAATTGCACGATGTTTTGTGAAAAGAAATTGATTTTGAAGAAGAAAGGATATTTTCCTCAAGAATTCAATTCAAGTGTATTATCAAAATTATTTTCCATCTAAGATAATAAAGGGTTATATTTCTATCCATATTTTTACATTGATTTGACTATGTTGTGATGGAATTATGTTTATGAATTCCTTTATCTTATATGAATGGTTTTATGATGTCATGTTGTTTAAGAATCCCATTTTTATTACATGGGTTACGCTATGATGTATGGTTTATGATTATGTGGAACACATAAGAAAGGATTCATTATAAGATGGGTGGGACCTATATCTCCCTCCAATGCATTGGGTAAAGATTTTATATCTCATGAGATAGACAGGGCTGGAACGGTAGGTTATACCGGTTCAGTGAAACAGGACTGAAACGAGGGTTACTCGATTCAGAAAGGGACTTTGTCCACTAAGATAGTCTTGGAAATGAGTCTTGACTAACAAGAAATGATTCTATATGATTATGTGTGAATGCCACAAAGTTTCATGTTTTAAGTTATGATTATTGTGATTACATTTCACTGCCATGATTTACCCCATGTTATGAAATTATGATCTCTTTTGCAGGTTAAGATTTCCAAAAGTTATGTGCTTATGTATATGATGTGATTGATATTTCTTTTTTTTACCCTTACTGAGCATTTGAGCTCACCCTTTTATGTTTTCTTTTCCCCAGGATATAAAGAAAGGTTTTAGGTAAAAAAAAGAAGGAAGATCTTTATGAGAGATTTTGAAGATCTTTCACCACGATTAGAAGATTATATTCCGAGTTTCCAAAGACACTAAACTATTACGATCCTTGTGTGTGTGTTTTTTTTATGTACTAAGTATTCCACAAAAGTAATGTAATGTCCATGTACGTCAGGCTTCGGGTCTCTAAATATGAAGAGTAGATCAAAAGAATTTATGAAAGAAGGATGAAAGTTGATGCTAAATAGTAGAAAGATGAGTGGACAGATAAACAAGACCGAATACTGTCACAGGGCTTCAATCAGAACATAATAAACTCTAAGGAATTAATCCAGACAATGGAGAGGATGCTCACCCACCCCTAAGAGCTTATCAGAGAGGACCTAGAAATACAGGTTAGTCCACTGCAATGGGATCTTTATAAGTTAGCTAACTCAAGTAATCTAAGTCTCATGTTTAAATATTTTGTGAGATATTTTAGAACGTAGTGGTCTTGTGTTGTGAACTATGGTTTCCCATTTTTCCTCAAAATGGCTTAACAAAAATTTAAATTTGGATGGAATTACCACATATTTACCAGCATCAGGTGGACCATCATTACTTTCATTCATCCTTGATAAGGAAGAAATTGTAGATTTAATCTAATTGTTAGCTTTAGGTACCTATAAACCCTCTATAGTCCTCCTTGATATAGGTTTCTTGAGTTGGATATCTAAGTTCATACCAAGTGGCTTCCACCCATTTTTGTGTAAGAGTGAAGGTAATGATTCTCTATATTTTCTAGAGCACCATAAAAACTAGTTTCACCTTCTGGGAATTTTCCATATGAGGGGTGTCATTAGTGTCCTTTTTAATGACCAATTTTGAAGAACCAAGATCATATCTATGATTAGGGTAATCAACCTCATCTTCTCTAGTATTAATGTCATTCAGGTCCCCTTCCTCATCCACCTATTTGTTGTGGTCTTATTTCAAAGGAAGGACACCAAAACTTGGTTCACCACCCTCCTTCTATAAATATCCTTCAATAACATGAGGAATTTTTTGTTGGAGAACACCATCATTGTCCTTACCTTACATTAGAAAAGATTCTTTTTCATAATACCTCCTATATTTTTCATTTTTGTGTCCCTTCATCCCATGTCAACAATAATCAATCCTTATTCTATATTTATCAAAGGAATGTCTGATATTTTGGAATCCCATTCAAATGTCAAGTTCATTTTAAAATTTAATGGAAAAAATCAAACATGTAGTACCATTATTTTTATCAAAGGTGAGGTGATTTCACCCTCTATAATCAATTGATGAAAGTGTTAATATATTTTCCTTTAAATTTCCCTTTCCATATTAATCTTAACACCTATAGCTGAGGTAATTTCCTTTAAAATATAAAGCTTCCCAAGAAACATTATAAGTCCATGAATTCAGACCCAAATCTATATAAGATATTTCTTTATAGTTAAGGTTTTAAAATTAGTATCCCAACACTGAATCATAAGGACTCTAGTATTTAGGTTTACAAGACTAAACCCATATTCTCTCGATACCGTAGCTTCATTTGAGAAGACAATGTGAATGAATCCCTTCCCCAATTAAGTAATGTTTCAACCATAAAATCCCCATATATCAATTAGATGATTCTAAAGTAAAAAACAACTCTTGTAATTTTCATTGACTTACATTGATAAGTGGTAAATGACATAGTACATACACTCCTTAATATTGTATTCTATAATTACATGACTACGTTTAACAAAGGTCATGTCCAACTACCACATGATTTTTGAATATACAGATTTCAATGAATCCTTGATCCATTCAAAAGTCACATGCTTTAAGTAATATGTTTCATCGCATGAGGCCTCTAGATAAATTGGGGCCATGGCATTGGTCTCACTAGAAACTGCAAGATCCAATGTCCTTGGATTCAATGTACCAAATACCCCATGCATATCTTTAACATTGGAGAAATTCATTCATGTTGAGTATTACATGTGTCCTTAAAATCAGAACATTTCAAGATTACATTACCATTGGATTCTTAATATATGGGACATTAAGGACCATCAATGGAATCTATATCTAAGAGGGTATACACAATCACATTTCCGAAGGAGCACTGGGGCCAGACTTTTAGTTCTTCAGGATCCCCTTATCTTCTAAATGTTGTACCAAAATTGATGACATATCAATCTACAACTCACCTTTTAATAAAATATGAGAGAATCCATTGAATCCATTGAAGTATAGATCACATCAAGACCATTTATTCAATTTTTATTTTTATTAATTTAATATTTTATAATATTCATTTTAAATAGTTTTTATAATAATTTTTTTTAATGTACTAATAAAACTTTTTATGGTCTTTTAAAATGAACGTTAATAGAAAACCCACTCACTCACACAATTAAATTTCTCATATAACTTGACCTCTTCTGTAGATCCCCCTAAAATTTCATGGATGAATCAACCCTCCCAAATAAAAGGTGTGTAATTATTTGTATTCCCTTTTAAACAATCTTGCATTGTTGCATGATTTTTAGTTATTCTTCCCTATAATTGATCTCTAAATCTATAGATTTTAATTTCCTATTTTAATAATATTTTCCAATGTGTGCTGAGAAATTATTTTCCAATATCCAAGGGTTTTTCACTTTGGATCTTTGGGGTTCCCTCTCATCAATGTATTTTGTAATGCAGGGCAGACATTCACTTTGATTTATAGTGGTGTTCTTGTGTGTGTTTATATATATATGGATATATGTATATTTTAACAAATTTATAATAATATAAACTATATTTAAATGAATCTATATTTATTTAAATATAAAGATATTATATATAAAATAATTAATTAAGGGTGTAGTAATTAAACTATATAATTATAAAATTATTTTTTAGGATGATATAACACTATTTCTTGATTAAAATATAATTTTTTATCTTTTTTTTGTCTTTAAAACTTTTTTTATTTTATTACATCAGTTTCCCATGAAATAATGACTTTTTTATTAGAAAATTAATCAAATTTCTTAGAAAAATTTATTACATTCACCTTTGATTTTGAATATTTTATATTATTTAAAATATAGGTTTTATATAATTACACAAAAATATGTTTTTGCACACAAAAAGACATAACTATATATTAATACTAAAATTATGATAATTCATTTACGTATAAATGTATATATAAATTATATGCATACCATGTGTGTATTTATTTATTATTTCTACAAAACTAATATTATTTAAGCTGATAGGATGGATATGAATTTGGAATGGATTGATGTTAATCATATGAAAAGGGATTATAGGGATGGAGTTTAATAGTTTATCAATATTTCCATAGAGTATAGATATGACCCTTCCCAAATCATTTTTCCATGAGTATGTTGTTTTTATTCAAGATTAATTAATCCATTAGAGTTTAAAGAACATTTTATTTTTCATGGAATAAATAAAATCTATAAAAGTTAGACTATACAATGAGAAAAACTAAATATATATACTAACTATGATGATACTAAAATTTAAGGATTATTTGTTATGAATACTAGTGAAAATGATGAAGGTGATCATATGGAAGAAATGAAAATGGAAATTCAAGAAAACGTTGTGTGATTTTCTATTGTTGTTTGAGATGTTAAATAACCATGAAAACACACCATTGTATATTGGTTGTAAAGTATATATAACATTTTCAGCTATATTGAATCTATATAATTTAAAATATTCTAGAGTATGGGGAGTAACCCACTTTATAGAACCACTTAGTATCTCAAATTATGTGATTCCATAAAAATGAGCTTCTATGTCAATCATATGAGGCTAAAAGTATTATGTGTTTAATGGTTAAGAACTATAAAAAATACTTTCATTTCAAAATGATTGTATATTGTTTCATAAGGACCATGAGTCACTAATAAAATGCCTTAAGTGTGAAATATATTGATAAAAGAAAGACAAATAAAGTTATTAGAGGATTTTATGATAATTTCCCATCATTCCAAAGTCTAAACGCCTATATAGATGTTAGGTAACCACTAGAAAATTGACGTGGAATGTAGATAAATGAATTGATGATGAGAAACTACATCACCTGACAGACTCTCTTCAGTGGAATAAAATTGATTATGAGTATCCTAAATTTGGAAAGGAAATGAGAAACCTTTTCCATGAATTATCTATAGATAGAATGAATATTTTCAGTGTACAAAGTAGTACTCATAGTATATGGCCATTTATGTTGGTGAATTATAACTTTCCATCACAGTTATTCATTAAGTGAAGATAAATTATTATTTTTATGCTTATATCTAGACTAAAACAACCTAGTAATGAGACCAATGTCAATTTTTCTTTATTGATTGACGATCTAAAATTGATATAGAACTAGGTGTTACATTGTATGATGCACATAGAAGTTGAGATTTCACATTTTAGATCCATGTTATACAGGATGGTAAATGACTTTCCTTATTATAGAAAATTTTCATGCTATATAATTAAAGTAATATTAGGGTGTATCATTTATAAAGTTGGTATATATCTAGTTAGGTTAAAACCTTTATCAAATACTACGTTTTTAATACACCTTTATACCCTGAAAACATAAATACCAATCTTAGATGACATCATTTGATGGGAATAACGAACTGGGTACAACATCATATCTACTAACGGGTGATCAATAGTTCACGAATGTAAAATATACTGACATTGTTTTTTGAAAAAAAAATTCAAAAAACCTTATGAAATCATGTTGTAAAAAGAGATCAATTTTCTTTGAATTACAGTACTAGAATGTTTTATACACTAAAAAATTTCTTGATTTCATGTTCATAGAAAAACATTTATGTGATAGTGTTGTTGTAACATTACAAAATATACCATAAAAATATGGAATTAAGTCCAGGATGGATACAATTTACATGAGGATAAGGGAATATTTGGCACTGGTGAATAGTGTAAGGTGAACTTTTATTCCTCTAACAACTTACACTATATCCAAAAAATAGAATTTTTAATTTTGAAACTTCATTATTATTTTTAAAGTTCCATAGAGGTATTCATCAAATATCAATAATGGCATTTCAATTAATAATTTAAAGGTAAAATTTCTAAATTCACATGGATGTCTTATTTTGATAGATTATTTTTTCCTATAGATTAATGTTTCATTCTACCTATAAATGTATAACATATATTAACCAAACCATGCTTCATTTTTAAGGTTATATGTAGTAATGTTTTATACCTTGTGACATTTTCAATCATGAATATGGAAATTTTAGTTGTATTGTGTGAATTAGAATTATTATTCCCACCACCATTATTTGATATAATGTTCCACCTAATGGATCACATGGTTATAGAGATTCAACTATATGGTCCTATACATTATAAATGGATGCACCGCATTGAATAGTATATGAAGATTTTAAAAGTTTATGTCAAGACTCAAAGTCATCTCAAAGTTTATATTTGAGAGCATTATATTATTGAAGAAGTTATTTAATTCTGTAACAATTACCGATCAGACGCTGATAGCATTGATCACCCAAAATCTTATCAAAGTGGATATCAGGTCGATGAAGAGATTGCTGGAAGATATGTTGTTAAAATTACCATTAAATAATTGGATCAAGCTTACCATTACATTTTACATAATATTATAGAGCTTACTTCATATGTTGAATCCCATGAAGTAATTATTATATATTTCAATCCCACAAGGGAGGAAATATGGATATCAATTACATATATATAATAGTTTATAGTATGGTTTTGAGATCATATGTATAAGGAGTTGTATGAAAATATGAATTCAATTACCGAATGACATCAATGGATATCCAAAGGACCAAAAGTAAATTTATTATCTTATTATGGTTATATAATTAATGGTTATACATTCTATTTGAATAAATAATATGAACCTAGTATGATGAAAATTTTGTATTTATGCTTTTGGAGGATGAAATGCATGTATCTGGTTCCAAGGATAGAAATTCAATTTAAATGAATATGTTATACATTGAAAACATCATAAAAATATACCAGTTGGATTATAAATATTTTATGTTCCAATTTTATATTTCAAATTGGTTGATATTAAGAGTGTAGTTAAAGATATTAAATTGGGATTCATGAAGGTGAATTTTAGTGTGGAAGGTTATAAGGATGAATTTTTCATAATTTCATCATAATAAGTGAAATTATTTCATATCCCAGGCCTTATAAATATAAATAAGTAATTTTTTCTATTGGTGAATAAAACAAAAAAAGGGCTAGTTGAAAATTCTATTGTGGATGACCCTTTCATTAAGAGATCAAAATTTCATGATAGTCCCAATGTAGAATGTGTCATGTGTGTTATAGGGGACCAAAATTAGTGGATTAAGATACTAGATAGAGGGTCTAAATCCATTCAACCATTAATGGAACAAAATGAGTTCAATGAATAAATTAATTTCATTTAATATACTATTATTTTCCACATAAAATTTTATATTTTATATTTCATTTAGGTATCTAAATTTATTTCTTAACTACTCATATAGATAATGTATTAACCATAAGATAATGTTATCTATTTTGAGTAAAAACATGAAATCAAATTTAAAAATGAGGAATTGTTAGGGGATCAACAATTTGTGGATGAAAAAAAAGAAGATATGTCTAAAATCACCTTCTTAACTAATGTTTTTAAGAAATATGAAAAGGTGTAAAACTCGATGTTGTATATAATTAACATGACCAACTATTTGACCCCAATGGGTCAATGTTAATTTTTTATGTTAGGTTTTCAACTCAAATTCACATGTTTATTGATATTGATATGTCGTAAAATTTCATGCTTGGATTGGGGAAAACCATTTCGAAAGATATTAGGGTAATATAAGGATATACTTTATCCATTAAACTAAAAAATTATATACTGAAATTTTTATTTACTTTTCATTATCCATTGTAGATTTTTTTTTATTTTAGATGATTTTTATAATAAATTTTTGTTGATTATCGCTAGAAAATATCATTAAGACTTTAAGACACTAATGAAAAATAACCCTCATGGGGATGGTGAGGGGAATGCAAATTCTCACCTAGTAGCTATGTATGAACACATTATAAACCATGAAACATGAAAATATATCATTATTCTTTGTGACGAGGAATCATTTATGTGCATTATAATTTGTAATACTTTTTCTAAATTATTTATTTTATCTAACTTGATTCATAATTTTTAATTTACGAAATAATAATGGAATGTTGAAAATAAGCAGTGTGCATCAAAATTAGTGTACCCCATATGTAAATTAAGGATGGGGTTTGATCCACTTTAATATAAAATTGTATGTATTTTAAATATATAGCAAAAATTTTATATGATATAAAATAACACATGTTCCTTTGTTTATATTCATATTGATGAATCTGAATCTAACACAAATTATTTCACATGAAATATGCAATGGAAGTAAGCTCGTGTAAATAGAGATAGTAAAATATTAGATGAAAACACAAAAAAAGTATGGGAATCATATATAAGTATGTTATAATAGAAATATATTATTCTATATAATGGTATTGCATAAAAATTTATGTTTATGTTAAAATGTTTTTTATATGGTTTAGACACAAAAATCATCATTTAAAATACTTGAAAAACAAATACTTTCAGTATCTTGCAAGTGGACAAAAAAATATGGTTTCCTTATAGGTTAAGGTTTTGGAGTGTCAACTCAAGAATATTTTGAGAATATAAATTCACAAGGAGATACATATGATATAACAAAATTAATACAAGAAAAAAATTCTTCAAAAGAAATTATTTTCTGGTCTAGTATGGAATACTGGTATATGTTAACAGTTCAAAGAAAACCAATAGTAAAACAAAGTTTTGTACATGAAGATCCAAGCCCCACTTGAATTGTTTCTAATCATTCCCCTCAACCTTTGTTCTTACCAAAGGTAATCATTTTTTCATAACACTTTCCATTGAATGTGAATCAAAGAACTCTCAATAACATTATATTAATAAAATTCAAGTAGGTGAAATTTTTTTGTGATTTATATCTATCAACACCCATCTATCACCTTTTTGTGGGGAGTACAGTGTATAATAACCTAGGAGACATGTTACACAACAAACAACTCTTGAAAGATCATATGAGAGAGGAAATTGATGTAGATTAGGTGTCGATCACTAAGTTTCCAGTTCCTCTTGATGATATCAATGTCAACATAGTTTATAATGCTATTGGAACATTCATATCATGGTCTTTTAATCCTATAAATATACATAGCTGTCATGAGGTATGTCCTTTATTTTTTTTCAAATGAAAAACATTAGCAGTTGATTAAATAAGGTCTAAAATGATGATCAGTATTACAGATAGACAAAATGAAGTGGAAATAGATGGTCCGATCAAAATAATATAGTGGATCATACTTGAAATTAAAAGGACCTTCTGATTGTACCTTCACCCTTCTAGTTTCATAACTACATATATAAACATTAAAAGTTCATAAAGATACCACATTCAAAGTTTTAAATGCATCATATATTGAATATGAAGAATAAATATTTAGAGAGGCAATTACAATCATCATTGGTCTTCAAAATATAAATGATATTATCATGTTTGAATTATTGAGAGTTTCTTTTTTCAATGCATGCATGAGGAACATTTTCATAATATTTTTATCCAAAAAATGATATATAATGTTAATTATAGTTAATAACTATTCAACTTTTCAATAGGTGTATATATTATCACAATATAAAGGAAAACCCCTAAAATCATTTATACTCATTAATCCTTATATCAAATCTAATCCAAAAGTTATTTTGAAAATTAAATAAATTAAAAAAATTATATGAACAAATTATATTTTTTTTATAAGAAAATAACATATAACATACTCTTCTTGATGCCTAAAATGAAGGGGGAAATCTCTAAAATCTGATTATATAAAATATATTTTATTTTATTTATTACTTATTTTTCTGAATAAATTGATGCTCATTGTGCTAAATTGGGATACCTTGAATTTGTATTTTTTGGAACTAAAGTTTGGATTTCTAAAAAATAAATGACACATGATGTCCATTATGATTTTTTAATGCACTATAGTCAGCATGGTACTAATGAACATTATATTATATGTTTTAAATTATTTTTTCATAATAATTATGTTATAATAGATTGATCTATAAATATCTTATAAATCATGGTATGTGATTGGTGATAAAAAGACAAGAAGCCTATGGATTTATTAAAATATAGATAGATTAGGGTATATATAGTAATATTTAACTATCAAAACATATTTAAAAAAATAATTATTTTTATTAATGTTTCTACAGTGTTTGAAACAAAATAACAATAATGATTATGCATATTACCTTTGAAAATTTATCAAAGATATCATATGACATCAACAAAAAATGAATCCCCGAACAAATATTTATAAATGTCATTATAATTTCATTTGAATTAATCATTTCTTCTCTATATTTTCTCATTACTATACATATTTGTGATATTTTATATAGTCAAAAGAATAATAATATTTTTTTAAAGATGACCAGTCAAAGTAATTTGTGTCATAATTTTTTAAAACATAAATTTGAGGTGATTACCTTTTATGTTTGTAAGTTTTTTTATTTTTAATACATTATTAGGAGCTAAGAAAACATCAATTTGACACATGGTGTGGATGATAGAACTCCATGTGTTGTTTCAAATAAAATAGTCATTTTATTCTAAAATGTGATTCAGATCTCCAAAATCATGTGAAAGAGCTTGTATTACCTTAATACTTTTGGAAAATGATACATAATTCATTTTTTTCTTATAGGAATCAAACACATGTCAATATGAAAAATTATGTGGGTGGAATGACTTAATAATTTAGGAAAATGATTCATAATTCATTGTTTTCATATTAGAATTGACTACATGTCAATCTGACACATGATGTGGTCAGTATGGCTCAATGTGTGTGTTTTCAGATTAATAAATTCTCATCTAAATTAAAAACACATGTCACATAGAAAAAAACTAACAAAATGTTAACAAATTATATTTATGATTTGGAACAATAATCCATAATTCATTTGTGATGTGTAGGAATTAATCATGCATCAATATAAAACACAATGTTTATACTATGTCTCAAAGTGTGTATCATCAATAGAAGTGTAATATATGTATAAAATGTGATTTTCATAACTCGAACTGAGAAAAAGGGATTATATTTTCTTAATAATTTTTTAAAATGATCTATAATTCATTTTTGATATGTGGGAATCAATTGTATATAAATTTGACACACAATGAGGCTGGTATGACTAAATGTACATGTTTTCACATTAAGAAAGCCCCATTGAACTCTAAAACATGAATCACAAAGCAATAAATGATAAAATGATATCAAATTATCTTTATAATTTATTAAAATAATCCACAATTCATTTGAGGGGTGTAGTAATTGACCTCACAACAATATAACACACGACATTGCTAGTATGACCCAAAGTGTCTATTTTTTAATATATGTGTGATTTAATTATAAAACATGAGTCACATAACCAAAACCAATAAAATGATATTTTATTGTCTTTATACATTAGTAAAGTGATTCATTATTAATTTTTTACATATAATAATTTACTGTAAATCAATATGACACATGATTTGGTTAGTATGACACAAAGTTCTTATTTTCAATATAAAAGTATCATTTTTTTCTAAAACATAATTCACTTATCCATAACTGAGGAAACTATTATATTTTATTGATACTTAGTACAATGATCCAAAATTTATTTTTTACATGTAGGAATCATCTACACATCAAGCTAACACATGATATGGATGGAATGACTAAAAGTGGTTGTTTTCAATATTAAAGTGTCATTTTAGTCTAAATCATGATTCACATAGCCAAATCAAATAAAAAAGCTCTTATTTTCTCAAATATTTATGACAATGAAACATAATTTATGTTTGGCATGTAATAATTTACTTGATATTAATGTGCCACGCAACATGGATAATATTACTCAAAGTGAATGATTTCAATGTAATAGTCTCATTTTAGTCTAAAACAAGATTCAGATATCCAAAACTGAGAAAAATATCTCAAATTAGGTTGATAATTTAGTAAAATAATACATAATTCAATTTTTATGTGTATGAATTGACAGTAAGTAAACCCATTCTCCCCTATTGAGGTGATTATCTCCTTAATTTCTATTACAACTCCATAAATTTAGTAATCAAGCATCATTACTATTCTAAAAGGTGAATCATTGGTTCTTAAGGGGATTATAGGGGAATAATTGAGGGAGGTTAAAAGTGGGAAGAAGGAAAATGGTTTCTATAATTCCATCGGCTAGCTGATGGATGAGATAGTATCAATGTAAGGATACAGGAATGACCAAGCTGGTAGGTGGGGTTTAGCTGGATTTTTATGTTTGGTCAACCCCCTAATTTCCTCATAAAACCTTTTTAATATCTTATAATACACCCATTTGACCCTAAATTGGGATTATTTATCATAAAGGGTACTTCAATGCTTTTTAACTTATTCAATACTGGCTTTCAATTCCTTTATATGTTTTTTGATCTAGACATCAAGATTTGGTAATCCTTTCCCAGGACTGATGATTCCTTCCATTTTCTACATGGTTATTCTTATTCCATCCATGATGTCATTTATATATCATTTTCCATGGTATTTTAGGTGTTTCATGTTGATCCATATGCGTTATTATTGGGGTTTCTTTTCTCTTCTATTATGGTTGGTGGTAAAAAGAATATCCCTATGTTTTGCTTTTGGTTTCTTGTATATGTAACATTTATTATCATGTCAGAGCACCTTGTGTGAAACCTTACATGATTATTTATCCCAAATATAACTTATATCCCATCATTTATACCTTTTTAAGATCATTTTTGGTTTTGTAGGGAATTAAATCTTAGAATTCTAGCTACCGCAAGGTGTTTCTACCTTTGACCCTAGGGTAGAATCTAGAATATGTGAACATAGTGTCCTTGAAACTGAATTGTAAAACCATAAGTTTATCCTTGTATGAAACCTAGTGAACTATTTTAAATCTATAGATTATCAATTTTTGTGGAAAGGGATTAATCTATGAGTTGTCATTTTGAAATGATCACTGGACATTTAATTGGAAGTTGGAATAAAAAAATATTAGGATAAAACTGTAATTGGAATGATAATTGGTATTTTGAATTAATTAAACTAAATGGTATTTAATTAAGAAATTTGTAATGTTTTGGTATTTTGGTAGGCATTGGCTCTCTTCTATTTGTGAACTGAATTTGTAATTGGCCCCTGGCATGGGAGTCAGCCATAGGTCTATTGTGAATCGAATGGGTAATTAACCCATGGAATGGGAATATGACTTGGGTTTGTAGTGAAATAAATATGTAATTGGACTTAGCATGTGAATTACCCTTGTGAATTTTTTTAATGGATAATATAATAGAACCCATTCATGGGTATGCATAGAGCCACCTGACATCATGTTGAATCAGGTATGGCTGACCTCATGTGACAACCTGGATCTTGATGGTCAGTGAGTTTATTGTGATTGTTCTACATTTAATTTTAATCAATGTATTTGAAAATCATATTAATTTACACACTATTACTCATACTGGGCTATATTAAACACTGTTAGTGTTGGAATAATGAGTTTTACTTATACCATGTCCGAGCTACAATTTGGTACCAAGGGAAACATCATCGATGCTAGCCTGGATAGGGGAATAAGGCCCTCTGATTCATTGGTTAACATGTTAGATAGGACTAGATCTTCGATATGGGACTGAGAATATGGTACAAGACCAATTTTTAGAGTCATTATTTTGGGTATTTATTTTAGTTATTTAGTTTTATGGTGTTAGTATGACATTTCAGTTTGACAATGCATGGATTCATTATATTGGTTTTTTTTGGAAATTGAATATTTTTCAATTTATTTTATTGTGTTTTTTATCATTATTTCACTCTGTTTTTTATTTTTCACCATTGGGGATAGTCTCTCAACTATATTTATCACACCCTTACTACTATTAGGAAGCCTCTAACGTATAGGGATGCACATTTGAGGTCTTATGGAGACCCATCTTAGTTATATAAAGGAGAAGCAGGTTGGGGATTCTTCAAAGTGGTATCAAAGGAGGTATTTTATTTTTCTTTCAATTTGGGAAAGATAGATAAGTGATTAGGATGTGTTTATGATTGGTAATGATCTTTTACATGGGAGTAACTATTTCATGTGTAGGGCATAACCCATTATTCGAAGGATGGGATTGTTATTTTCTTAAGGTTATATTTTTATAGTTGTGATGTTATTTCACCTTGGGTGAGAACTTATTGTGAGATGTTATTGATTTATGATATTTTAATCATGGATGTCTATGGAATGATGATCATATAATTGAATTATTATAGGTTTGTGGGGAAATATTTTAACATTCAACACTCATGCTAGGGATATATTTTCTACACATGAAATATATTCATGTCTAAATTATGCATTAAAATCAATGAAATTTTTGATAAAAAGAATAAAATTAAACTATTATAATATGTTTGTTCATCTATTAAGAAAATATTTTAAGTGACCTTATATCTTTTATTCTCTATTACCTGTTATTTTTTCCTTTTCTGTTTGAATATGTCATGTATCATTTGATCTCATGAGTGTTTTGAACCTTATATAGAAATTCCACTATGTAATCTTTTGGTCAAATTTTATGATAGTGGTAACGAGAACACATATCATGTAGTGGGGTAGGAACCTCTCCTAGATCATAGGAATATAATATATTATCATCTCTGTGATATTTTCCCTTGGGTCATGTGATCCATTGAGAGGGACACTAATCATGTCATCCCTTATTTCATAGCTGATGAGGGATTTCTATATATAACACAAACTCACATTCTCTAGGGAGGGAGGCACTCAGGAATTAGAGTTCTAGATCAAGTCTCTATATGTGATCCTTTTTCACCTAGAGACACCCATGGAGAGGATGGGTGAATCTTTCTACCAATATGTTATGAGGACTATCCAAGCATTGTAGGAACATTGTGGTATTGGATGAAAAACACTAGGAGATGACCTAGAAGGACTTTGAAGAAAATTTCCCATGTAACTTTTACCCAAAAACACAATGGTATCAAAGGGATTTGGACTTCATGCACTAAATGTATGGGAGCATGTTTTTGATAGACTATGTTTTTCATTAAAGTAACCTTTAATGTTTTTTCCATTAATGGTTGAGGATGAGATATTTAGGGTGAAGAACTTATAGTATGGGATTTGGTATGTTATCAAGTTTCATTTATACATGGTCTTCTTGAATAACTTCTCTAATGTAATGAATTAGTCTCTCATCTTCAGAGGGAACCTAAAGCAATCCCTAAGTGGTGGGAAGGTAGTTTTATTTATATGATTAAGGAGATCCTCTTAATATAGTAAGAAGATAAACTTTTATAATTTCCACTAAGGAAGTGGTGGGAAGAGAAGTCAGGGGAGTGGAATGTAATATTAGGACCGCATCTAGGTGTAGTACTATCAATGTGGAAAGGTTTCCCACAAGATTTGGAAGTTTATTTTTCCTCTAGTTGAGTGTCAGTGTTATGTTAATATGGTTGAACAAAATAAATTCGGCAAGGTCACACTTCAACATACTAATGGTGAATATTCTTGTAAAACATTAGAATATGGGAGGGACTATGCTTCCCATCATTAGATAGGTAGTTGAAGTTCTAATGATCGTACGGTCTAGGGTAGGGGGTGTGTTACCTCAACAAAATAGTGTGAGTATCATTAATATGGGGCATCATATGGGATTTTGGCTAGATCTCAATGAATACGGGTGTGTTGGATGTATGCAATTTAGTTTAATCCTACAAGTCTGGATATAGGTCCTTCTACTATAAGAGGTACAATTTTTGGGATATCAACACTTGGATTTGTTTTTTTATGGGACCATGAAATTCCTTTATATCTACTCAATTATTAAATTTATTATGCTTGGTTTTGGAAAAAAATATGGGATTAATAACATTGATAATCCATTTGGGGTTTTATTATAGGGTATTGGATGTTGTTTGGAGTGCACTCTTGAAATTAGTGGCTGTCTATTTATCTAGGACCAATTTTTCCTATAAACTACTAGAATCGATTTAATTCTGGATATAGATTGGAAATTTATATACTAGTATCATTTCACCTATTATGGGAGGACATTAAAATTTATATCTCTATAAGGTAATAGTTATTTCTATCAAGGTTAATGAGATCTCTAGGTATCATATTAAAGATTTATTTTTCACAAACCATATTGGTCAATGGCCTAGGTAACAATCCCTATTCTTATTATTCCATAAGAATATTCCATCTTTATATAATAATTTTTCATTGGTGTTTGGGATTTGAAAGTTTAATAGGAGTATCTGGAAGATAATGGATTCAGATGGCCTAGTATATCACCATGGGTTTATCTGATGTTATTCTCTAAGATGGTAGATGGAACCCTCAATTTATGTGTGGATTATTGGAGGTTGAACAAGATGGAAGACATGAACTAGTATCCTCTTCAACCCAATGGTGATATCCTTAATATGTTGAGAGGTGAAAAAAATTTATACAAGATTTATGTGAGTTCAAGGTTTCATCACCTAACGGTGACATCATATGATATACCTTGCACTACTATTTGGAACAGGAATAGCTTATACGATCCCATAGTGGTGCTATTTTCTATGACGAACACCTATGGTATTGTTTTCCTTTATGAATGATATCTTACATCCATAACTGGATTAGTTTTTTGTTATCTTCATTGAAAATATCTTGGTGTTCTTTTAGTCTAGATATGATCATTCCCAAGATCTTGACATTTTCCTAAATACATTTATACGGTGTTAGATATCTTCCAAGATTTGTAAATGTCATTTTAAGATTGACCTAGTGCACTTATTGGGTGAAATTATCTACAAGTATAGAGTTTTAGTAGATCCTGAGAAGGTGGATGTTGTGGTTTTTTGGTAGAAACATAAGAATATCCTCATGATTTGGATATTTCTAGGTTTCATATGCTATTATTAGTGATTCATATAGTACTTCTCTCATCTGGAAACACTGATGTCTAGTCTAAAAAAGAAATGAGTGAGGATTGTTTTCTTAGATTCTTAGGAGGAGGATTTCTAGGAATTTAAAATTAGGTCAGCCTCAACCCTAATATTAACCTTACCTGAGGCATGTAAGGAATACTTTGCATATTTTTACACGTCAGAGGATGTGGGTCATGTAATTATAGTATTTACACATAAAATTATATTATACTCCTAGTAAGGGAAATGATGTTTCTTATATATTAAATAGGAATATGCATACTCGAGTAGTGTGGAATTATTGTGATGAGTGCGGAATGATGGTACTTTTTAAGGATATGTGAATGGATGTTCAAGAGCCTCTAGGAAGAGTGACCTTGACATCGCCCACTATTGTTAACTCACTTCAAAATCAGATAAATAGGAGGAATTTATCTAATATATAGGTTTAATACCTAAGGTAAAACATATATATTAGATTCTCTCCATCAAGATATTTCTATAATAATTATGATATTTTGTACGTCCATGGTCGTATCTAAGTCCCTATGAGATTGTGCGAGGAGATGAGGAGGGAATTACATTCTTAGAAATTGGTGATATATCCTAGTTTGACAAAGATGTATTGTGACCTCTATATATATTATTGGTTTCTTGGGATGGAGAAAGAAATATCTTGATTCATGCTGTGATGTTACACCTTTCAGTAGGTCAAGGATGTTCATCAGCTGCCTTTTGGGTTATTATAATATTTAACCATTATAAAAAGGAAGTGAGATGATATCACCATGTATTTTGTGATAGATTTACCTAGGACTCCCTAGAATAATAATGCAGTGTCACTTACCAAATATAGAATGATGACGGTAGTCCATGTCTCAATTATTTGGGAGGCCTTGACCCTCAATTACCTTAGTAACATCTGTGTATAGGAGATACTTTGGTTTCATGATGTTCCATGGAGAATTATTTCTAATCGAGATCCTTATTTTAGATCTCTCTTTTGGAAGGTTCTTTAGTTGGAAATAGAATCATGGGTTCTTATAAGAATAACCTATCATCCTCATACCGATGACCAATAAGAACTAACTATTCAGATTTCGAGGGACGTGTTTCGAGCCTATATTATGGAATTTGGTGATCCTTAGGAGCATCATCTACATCTCATGGATTTATAAAATAATAATAATTTCTATGAATTGTTATAAATTGATCTTTTCATGGCCTTATATTTAAGAAAATTTAATTCTAATTTGTGTTAGTTAGAGGCAAGAAATCCATCACTCATTTTACTGAGTCTCATGCAGGTGACATATAAGAATGTTTGGTTCATCAGGAATCTATTAGAAACTGTGAAGTGAATAAATGAATCTTATATTAATCATCAGTAGTGTCCTTTGGAATTCACGGTTGGTCACGAAGTATTTTTCAAGTGTTTCTAAGGATAGGTTAATTACATAGTCATAAGAAGGTGGTTAGGGCCTATGTTTTTCATGCCACTTGTAATAGTGGAGTGAATCAGCCTTGTGGAATACTTATTGGCTCTTCCACATCACTATAAATTCATGCCTGATGTGTTTTATGTGTCATATCTTCATAAATATTCTCATGATCCTTCCCATGTTATTGATATAAATGATTTTTATCTTTCTGCAGATGCTACCTTTGATAAATATATGATCTATGTTGTAGAATGTAGTGATAATAATCTATAAGGAAAGATTATGAAAGTGTGGTGGAAAAGGGTTTTTTCAAGAGGAATCCTAGGTAATGGAGTCTGACATATAGGCATAGTGACCCATATTATTCACTAGTTAACTCTCAGTAATTTGTGTAATAAAATCTCATAGATTAACTATTATATATTGTAGAGGTTGTAAAACCCCTCTCCCCTTTTGAGGTACTTGTCTCTTAAATTTCTATTAAACCTCTTTAAATTTTGTAACTGAGAATCGTTCCTTGTCTAATAGGTGCCTCAGAAGTTCTATAGGGTAAAAAATGGGATAAATTTATAAATTATACTAGTATAAAGTAGTAAATGATATTTTTTAGTGACATTGGTTAGCTTGTGGATGTAGCAGTGTCCTTGTAAGGCTACAAGATTACCCCAGTGGGCCAGTAAGATCGCAGATGCTAGTCGATGGGGCATGTTGGGATTTTTAAGTAGGAGAAACCCCGTAATTTCCTCAAAAATCATTTTTAATATTTTATAATCCTGTCATTCATCCCTAATTATAGATTGGTGATATTGATGGGTTCTCTATGGATTCCTTGACTTATCCAATGCTGTATTTTGATTCCATGATATATTGTGTGATAGAAACACCTAAATTTGGTAGACTTGGATAGTATTGATGAATTCTTTCATTTTCTCCAAATTTATTCTTTATTAAACCTAATTTGGTGGATATATCACAATCATTTGTGATTCAAGATGCTACATGTTTATTTTAATTCTTCATTCTTGGGTTTTCTTTGTTGTGTTATTATGTTCAGTGATCTAAAGAACCTCTCAATGGTCTGATTTTTATTTCCATTATATTTAAAAAGTACAATATCATCATCCCTATATGATAGTTACCTTGTAAAATTAGTAATTCCTTCTATGAATTGGATCACCTCATTTAGACCTTACTTGGTTCTTCCCAGGTGTGTCAGCGAATGAAATACTGAAATTTTGGCCACCGCGAGGTGTGCCTACCTTTCACATTAGGTTGGAATATGGAATATGTGAACATAGTTTCCACGAAATTGAATTTTTAAACTATTTTACAATCCTTGGATTAGATTTGGTGAACTGTTTTCACTCTATGAATTTTGAATTGGTTATAGAAAAAAACTTCACTTATGAATTAACATTTCAGTAAGATCACATTGCATATAATTGAAGCATGGTATAATGGAATATTGGTAGGTAAATTTAATTGGAATGATAATTTCTATTTATAATGAATTAACCAAAATGGAATATAATAACATTTTTTTATGTTTTGGTATTTTTATATCATTTCGATATCTTCATGTTGTGAATTTAATACATATCAGACCCCTAACATGGGAATCCATCTTAGTTCTGTTATGAACTGATGGGCAGCCACTAGAATAGGAATCCACCTTGGTTCTGTAGTGAAATGAATATGTAATTAGACCTATAATGTGAACTATTATGAATTCATTTGTGAATGGATAATGGTACAAGACCAATTTTTGGGTATGGACAAAGACATTCAGTATTATGTTGAAGCAGACATGGATGACCCTAGGTCTTAACCTAGAGATCAAGGATCATCATGTTTATTATTATTTTTTGGAATTAAATTTTAATTAATTACTCTTAATATTGTATTGTTCCATAAAATATTACTTATACAATAATTTTTTAGACACTCTTAGGGATGTCCTATTGAGTTTTACTCACACCCTATTTGGGTCACTATTTGGAACTCGAATGGACTCCATGGATATAGGTATGGGTAAGGGAAAGGGACCCTATACATGATTGGTTAACATGTTATTGGAGATTAGATCTTGGATAATTGGCTGACCATGGGTTTTAGGACCAGGTTTTGTATCATTTTTTAGTATTTTATTTAGTTGGTTACGTGTACGACACTAGTGTGACATTTTAGTATGAAATTTCATGGATTCATTATATTGGATTCCCTTGGAAATTTATTATTTATCTCATAAGTTGATTTTGTATTTTTATTGTATTTATACTATGATTTTTATTATATACAAGAGGGTATAGTCTCCCCACTATATATATTAAACCCTCAATACTAGTTAACAAGCACTGTAACACTGGTACGGGAGTTAGAGGTCTCATGGTGACCCGTCTCAGTTACATGATAGAGAACCATGTCATGGAAATTACAATACATGTCAATATGACATAATATATGAGCGATATGACTCAAAGTGATAGTTTTCAATATTAAAGTTTCAATTTAGTCTAAAAACTCAATTCATGTAGCCAAAACTAAGAAAATGAACTTGGATTTTCTTAATAGTTTAAGAAAATGATCCATAATTCATTTATTACATGTAGAAATTTAAGTCATGTCAATATGACACACAATGTGACCAGCATGAATCAAATTCCACGTTTTCAACAAAATGTGTCATTTTAGTCTAAAATAGGATTTATATGGATAAAACTAAGATAGTGAGATCATATTATCTTGATATTATAGGAAAATGATCCATAAATCATTTTTAACATATAGGAATTGAAAAAAAATCAATATAACACAAGATGTGACAAGTAAGACTCAATGTTTGTGTTTTCGCATTAAAAAGGTGTTATCTTACTTTAAAACTTATGTTTCATAGAAAAAACAAAGAAAAAGATATCAATTTGTCTTGAAACATTAGAAAAAATACTTATAATTCCTTTTTTATGAATAAGAATTGACCACACAAAAAATTTATACATGAAGTGGCCGATATGACAAAAATATTTTGTTTTTATATCAAAGTGTCATTTTAGTCTAAAATTTTATTCACCTAGCCAAAACCATGAAAATGAGATTGGATTGCCTTTATAATTTAGTAAAATGATCCATAATTCATTTGTAGCATGTATAAATCTTCAACAGATCAATATTATACATGTTGTGGCTGATATAACTCAAAGTATGTGTTCTTAAAATAATAGTTCCATTTTAGTATAAAACATGATTTATATATCTAAAATCAAGAAAACAATATCACAATGTATTGATTCATTATAAAAATATTCCATAATTCATTTGTGACATGTAGGAGTTAACTACACATTAATCTAACAAATGATGTGACCTGATTAACCCAAAGTGTGTGTTCTGAATATAAAAGTGTCATTTTAGTCCAAAATAGGATTTACATACCTAAAACTAAGAAAAAATTATTTTATTTTCATGAATATTTATGAAATTATACATTATTAATTTGAGGAATGTTTGAATTGACCTCACATCAATCCAATGCAAGAAATGGATGGTATGGCTCAAAGTCCATGTTTTCAATATAATAGTGTCATTTTAGTCTAAAATGTTATTTAGATTGCCAAATAGATAAAACAATCCCATATCATTTTGATACATTATGAAAACAATCTATAATTTATTTTTGATGTGTTGGAATTAACCACATGTCAATCTGACACACAATGTTGTTGGTATGACTCAATGTGCATGTTTTTACAAAAAACAATTATCATTTTACTCTAAAACACACATCACATAGTCAAAACTAATTAAATGATCATATATTGTCTTGATACATTTGAAATATGGTTAATAATTCATTTTTGAAAATAAGTAGTTGACCTTGTGTCAATATGACATGTGATATGGATGTTATCACTCAAAGTCCATGTTTTCAGTATAAAGGTGTCATTTTAGAAAAAATTGGGATTTAAATAGACAAAAATAAAACAAATAATTGTATTAATATATTAGGAAAAGGATCCATATTTTATTTTTGATTTTTAGGAATTGAATTCACATCAATCTAAAAAATGATTTAGCTAGTATGACTCAAAGTGCAGGTTTTCACATTTAAAAGTGTCATTTAACTTTACAACATGTGTCACATAGTCAAAAAAAGAAAAAAAATTTAAGTTGTATTTTTACTTTATGAAAATTCTCTATAATTCATTTTTGACTTGTAAGAATTAATTTCACATCAATCTAACACATGATGTGTCTAGAATGACTTGAGGTTCTTGTTTTCACTATAAGTTTCATTTTATTCTAAAATGTGGTTTAAAATAAAAAAAAACCAATCAATAGAGCTCATATTTTATTGATACTTTAAGAAGTGATCCATAATTCATTTATGAGGTGGAGGAATTGACCACACATCAATCTGACACTTGATGTGGTTGTTATGACTCAAATTGAATGTTTTCAATTTAAAAGATACATTTTAGTATAAAATTTTATTCATAAAGACAAATCATATAAAATTATCCCATATTTTATTGATAAATTTATAAAGCAATATATAATTCATTTTTGATGTTTATGAATGGACCACACACCGATTTAACACATGATGTGGTCAGTGTGACTCATTATACAGGTTTTCAATATAATAGTGTAATTTAAGTTAAAAATGTGATTTAAATATCAAAAACTGAGAAAACAAGATCAAAATTTATTGATACTTGAGTGAAATTATCAATAATTCATTTTTTATGTGTATAAATTTAATACACATCAATCTAACACACGAAATGTCTAATGCGACTCAAAGTTTTTGTTTTCAATAGAAAAGTGTCATTTTAGTCTAAAACACTATTCACATATCCAATCCAAGAAAATTGTATTGGATTTCTTGAGGCATTATTAAAATGATCCTGAATTATTTTTTAAAAGGGATGAATTGTCAACACATTGATCCAATACAGGATGTGGTTGGTATAACTCAAAGTATGTGTTTTTAATAAAAAAAAGTTTTTTTAGTCTAAAACATGATTCATATAGCCAAAATAAAAAAATGAGAACTAAATGTCTTAAATCTTTTGTAAAATTATACATAACCCATTTTTGACATGTATTAATTGGCCACACATCAATCTGACACATGATGTTTCTATTGTGATTCAAACTTCATATTCTTAATATAATAATTTTATTTTAGTTTAAAACATGATTCAGTTATCCTAAAGTAAGAAAATGATCTCATTTTATCATGATACATTAGAAAAATTATCCATAATTTATTTATCAAGTATAAGAACTAACCACACATAAATCTAAAATATGACCTGGCTAATATGACTCAATGTTCTTGTTTTCAATATAAAAATGTCATTTTAGTTTAAACGTGATTCACATATCCAAAATCAAGAAAATAAGATCGAATTATATTAATGATTTTTTAAAATGATCCATAACTCATTTTTTACAAATAGGAATTTACCACACATCAATCCAACACACGATGTGGTCGATATGACTCAAAGTATGTGATTTCAATGTAAAAATATCATTTTAGTCCAAAATGTGATTCATATATCCAAAAATGAGAAAACAAGATCATATAATCTTGATACATTAGTAAAATGATCCAAAATTCATTTTTAACATTTAAGAAATTATCTCACATCAATATAACACATTATGTGTCTAGTACAACTCAAAGTGCATGTTTTAATATAAAAAATGTCATTTTAGTCTAAAACGTGATCCACATTGCCAAAACTGAGTAAACCAACTCTGATTGTATGAAATCATTAGTACAATAATGTATTATTAATTTTTAGTATATATTAATTCACGTCAAATCAATATTACACACAACATGGTTGATATGACTCAAGGTGTATGTTTTCAATATAATAGTGTCATTTCTATCTAAAATGTGATTCAAATTGCTAAAATATAGAAAAGGAATTTTATTATCATGATAATTTAGGAAAAATATCCATAATTTATTTTTGATGAGTTAGAATTGACTGAACATCAATCTAGCACATGATCTGGCCGGTATTAATCAAAATGCGTTTTTTCACAATAAGATGTCTCATTTGACACTAAAATAAGTTTCTCATTAAAAAACATAGAAAACAATATTATAATGTCTATAATTTAATAAAATGGTGCCTAATCCACTTGATATATTTAGGGATTTATTGCACATCAATCCAACAAATGATGTGGCTTGTATATCTCAAAGTCTATGTTTTCAATATAAAAGTGCTATTTTAGTCTAAAAGGTTATTCACACAGAAAAAAATGAGATAAATAGCTTTTATTTTATTAATAATTTTTTAATATGGTCCATAGTTCATTTTCAATGTTTATTATTTGATCATATATCTATTCGACACATGATTTGCCTTATATAACTCAAAATGCATGTTTTTACATTCAAAATCTGTCATTTAATTCCAAAGCACACATCACATAGAAATAATAAATAAAATTATTTTAAATTTTGTTGATAATTTTAAAATATTATCCATAATCCATTTTTAATGTGTATAAATCAACAACATGTCAATTTGACACTTGATGTGGCTGGTATTATATAAATTGCATGTTTTTAATTGTCATTTTAGTCTAAAACTCAGTTCAAAAGACAAAAACCAAGAAAATGATCTTATATTGTCATAATACTTTATGAAAATGATACCCAATTTTTTTATATGTTGGAATTGACCACACATCAATCTGACATGCGATGGGTCTTGTATGACTCAAATTTCTTATTTTCAATATAAAAGTGACAATTTAGTCTAATATGTGATTCACATAACCCAAATAAATAAAATAAGCTTTAATTGTCTTGATACATTAGGAAAATGAACCATAGTTCATTTATGATTTATAGGAATTGACAACACATTAATCTAACACATGATGTGGTTTGTGTGGCTCATAGTGCATTTTTTTAATATAGTAGTCTCCTTTTAGTCTAAAACTTGATTTAGATAGCCAAAACATGAAAAACAAGAAATAATTGTCTTGTAACTTTATATAAATAATCTATAATTTATTTTTTATTTGTTGGAATTTATCTCACATCAATTCAACACATGAAATGGTATATATGAATCAATGTTCTTGCCTTCAATATAAAATTTTCATTTTAGACTAAAATGTGATTCAAAAATCCATAATTGAGAAAACAAGCTCATATTTTCTTAATATAATAGGAAAATGATTCATAATTTATTTTTGACATATAATAATAAACCACACATCAATTTAACTCATGATGTGACCAATATGACTCAAAGTTAATTTTTTTCAATATAAAAGTGTCAATTTAGTCTAAAACACCACTCATATTTCTAAAATAAGGAAAACATGTTCCAATTGTCATGAATAATTAGAACAATGATACAGAATTTATTTATGGCATGTTGGAATCGACCAAATGTCAATCTAAACCATAATGTGTCTAGTATTAATCAGTGTGTTTGTTTTCAATATAAATGTGTAATTTTATCTGAAAATGTGTTTCGTATTTTCGTAACCAACCAAACAAGATTTGTTTAAAAAAATAGGACAATGATCCATACTTAGAAAAAAGGAGTCTAAGGAAGCATGAGCATAGAGCCTTAGAAGAAGGCATAAACCACGTAATCATCTGATGTGAAAACTGCAATAACTATAAATATAATTAATGTAATTAATTATATCAATAACTAACAATAAATAATAACAAATTAATATAATTAATAAATAATAATATGATTAATAAAACAATTAATATTTTATAATGTAATTAAAATAATTTTAATTAATGATATATTTAGTAACTACTATTTAAGTATCTAAGATAATTAATTATTGATAATATAATTATTATGTTTAGTAGTTAATTATATAATTCATATATATTATTAATTAAAAATGAAATGAATAACTAATAATATAGTTATTAATTAATAATATAATTAATAATTAATATTATAGTTAATAATATAATTATTAATAATATAATTAATCATATAACTGATAATATCATTATTATCATTTGTAATTCACAATATAATTTATCAAATGTGGATTATATAACATTACAATTATATTTAGTTTTTATTTTTTCAATTACAATTACTTAAATAAACATTTGTTTTATTGTAGGGTATTAATTTTATACATAGTTCTTTTGATCATTGGAAAAGCCTACTATAAGAGTTTTTGTATTGGGTTGTAATTAATTTGATTAATTATAAATATTAGTTCAATGTATTTTCTATGAAGTTATTTAATGAAATTTTGGATTGAAATAATGGTGCAATGAAATATTTTTATCATAATTGTGTTTAATTTTAATATTTAAATTGGTTTAATGCTTTACTATTTTTTGGTTTTTCTTTTAATACTACAGCAGGCCAGCAGCATCTGGCATGACCTTTATCAACATTAACTAAAGCACTGATAAAAGTAGAATTCTATTCTTTTATTTTCTTTTTAGTGTCAAAAATGGTTATTTTTTGCACCGACGAAGGTAGTTTTGGCAGTAGTAACTTGTGTGTGTGTGAAAATTTGTGGATGAATGTGTGTGTGTGTGTGTGTTTGTATTTTATAAATACATCATATATACTATTTTTATAAATATATCATTATCATTAAATATAGAATATAAATATATTTACAATAAATATATATAAATAAATATTATAAAATTTGTATCTAAATATACATTTATATGGAAATATGTATAAATATATTAAAATATATGGACATTTTAATATATATATATATATGTATGCATAAAATTTATATTTAAATATAAAATATATAAAAATATTTTTTAAAAGGCATTTAAAAATAATAATATAAAAGTTTATAATTATATGATTGAATATATAAATAAAAATTAATTATGTATATATATATAAGTAGATATATTAGAAAATATTAAACAAATCTTGATAATATGTTGGTAAAGATGTTAGGCATGAAGACAATTGTCTCAGGTTCAAATACAAACATGAGAAAAGTTGAATATTTCATAAAATGTATTAATAAAGGGTGTGAAATTCACTCATAAAAGCTGGGTGGGATCCATAAAGGCTGTGAGGTGGGTGCATGGGTCATATATTGCTAATACAGGGTGATCGTAGCACTGATAAAAGGGGATGGTGGAATGAAAAAAATTTAATTAATATTTTTAAAATTTTATCTATACTAAAAAATAACTGATAAAGAAACTCTTTATCAGTGCTAAAAACACTAATATAGGAAGCCTTTATCAATTAAAAAAATTGATGATAAATGCCATCTGTTTTTATGGTACTTTGCATTTTCAGCACATTATAGCTCTGACAATGGGTTTTTTTAGAAATTAGTGTAGCTAAATCTATATAAGTGGTTCACCTACATTCTCCCACCCCTACTCCTATATACTTGAAAAATATAAATAAGAATTATATGGGATGAGCCTAAAGGATCCTAGCTGATATAGGCCTATGACTATTTTGGTTGCACTAGTTTTAATATATTTTTTATACATAAATGATTTTAGAAACTTGGATCATTTATTATAGGGTATGTGAAATATCTTTCCAAATCCAGTTATATATATATATATATACATACATTCATATATATAAATCCAGATATTTAATAATATACAAATCATTGTACTTATAAGAAATGTTTCATAATATGTTCTTTGAAAATAAATAATGGTAAGTGCTTTTGCATCCATGTTCCTTCATGTTATTGAATATCCTATTTTTTTATCTCCCCAATATCATGAGTAATATTAATGAAATTTTAACAGTGAAAAAATGGTTGGTTAACTATGGAAAAATTAGGTAGACCAGGTATTGAAATTTTGTTATATTTTTAATTGATTTTAAGATATTAAATTGTTTTATTTTAATGGGTAATTTTTTTGGTAATCACACATGGAAAAGTGGATGGAATGGGATCTTCCTTATTAATGTAAGTATCTTTATAACAATTTAAAACTAATAAAGGAAATTTGGGTATAATCCTATGTGATGCGATGCACAACACCATCCACACACATGTTTAAAGGATCAATGTGGTCCTTTGATTGTTTACTTTTCACTTTTCATGTTCCTTCTGATTGGTTGACCCAATTCACTGAACAATTATCATATAGACCATTAATCTGGTCAAAGATTCTCTAACAGACATAATGGTTTTCCGGTGAGTGAAATCTAGGCCACATAATTTATTGGGTGTGATCAAACAGATGGTATTAAATATTAATATAATATAGCATTCTAGAAAAGGTATTATACCCATTCTAATAGGTAAGATAACATATCATAATGGGTTTCTCCATGTCTATAAGATGTATCTTCTGGAAGATGGAACATTCATTTCAAATCAATCAATACACTCCTCTAATTTCTCTCTTTACTGAGATTCCTCAAAATCTTTTATTAAGTATTAAAGGTTCTTTTTTGGTGTGTAACAAAAAATAAATTTCTAAAGCTCTCTTGGTTTCAATGATTCTTCAAGGGATACTTTTAAAGAAGTACTTGTGTCGAGTATCAATCCACTATTTTATCCTAAAGAGGATTCATTGTAAATCCATAGTACTACTGATTTGGTGGGGGAAATATATTCTTAAAGAGAGAAACAAAGTAGCATTCCTTGGTGAGCTCAATATACTACCATCTAATGTAAAGTATATATCCTTTATCTACCATCATCCCCAATAATATTAAGAGTAAATTCAATCAACATGCATATGGAGATTCTCAAAAATGTGATGATGGTGGGGAAAATTGATGGTGACAACTTCAATAGGAGGGGAAAGAGGATTCACTTATAACCTTCAACTCTCTAAGTGGTGTATGTGCTCTAAACTATGAAACCCACTACACCCAAATATGAGACACGTTAGGTTTCCCAATCAATGAAAAATGGAAAAAATTATAGAATGATGATCTCGTGTGTCAAGGGTATATTCTCAGTTCTTTAGAAGATGACATATTCTACATTATCAATATATTACAACAAAAAAAAGATATATGGGATGCCTTGGAGAAAATTTATATACCAAAGATGTAGAAAGAAGAAAATTCCTAGTAAAAATATTTATTTCATTCAAAATTTTATATAGTGGATCTATCATGGAGTAACTCTATGTAATAAAGCACATCTTACAACAACATAAAAAAATATGAACATAAACGATTTTAGCATTGTCTAATCCATCATCGATAAGATCCCTCCTTCTGGGAATAATTTAAAACATTATATAAATCACCATAAAGAAGATAATTCATACAATGATTTAGTCAACTATATATAAATTAATGTGTAATATAAAAATAATTTTGAGGAAAATGAGAAGAAGGATGATAAAATCCAAGGTCCTCGTGGTTGTGGGAGCAGATCCATCTGAATTCTCCAAGGGTAAAAATGTCCAATAAATTCTTTAAAGGGAAATGTGAAATTAAAGAAGAATAAAGGATAATTCTACTTATGTGGAATGTTAAGACACATCAAATGGGATTTTAATCTCTGTAAAAAGAAAGTTAGAATCAGTGCTTCAAATGATAACATTATGTCCATGATATTTGCAGAAAATGTGCTCGATGATAACTCTTCTTGGTGGATTGATTCTGGTGTTACTTAACATGAGTGTTGTGATAAATTTACTCATGTTACCCTTGAAATAAGGACCCGAACTGATCTTTCACATACCATAATAGCATTTATGAACCCCATGGGCTGGTGACTAGCACCTTAGTATCAAACAACAATAATAGGGGAATGATTTCACACAACCTGTGATGCGATACATAGAATATATTTATACACAATGAAAAGAAACTAAAATACATATATTCCCTTACCAAAGAACAAATTGTAGAAATATAACTTTAAGGGAAGATAGAGAATACAATATAGGTCAATCAAAACCTGAAAGGAAAACTGAAACCAACAAGCACTACTCCACGTGAAATGTGGGAAATATACCACCATCCCACCACTAATTATCCATATCCAAATGACATAAGTTGAATTGTCTAACTTTGAAACCTTTCCTTTTCTCATATTAAAAGATAACACCAGGTCAACACACTACCAAAGGGGTGTGTATAGTGTGAGCTAAACAGACTTAGTATAATATCAACCAGATGTTTCATATCAAGTCTCTATTAAAATAATCCCAATATTATCATTTTAAATAAAACATGGAATAATGATAATTAAATTAGTTTTATATCAAAATCATGGTAAACATTTTCTACTTATCTATTGTTCTAAAAGAAAACTAGTAAAAACTGTTTCAAAGATAACTTTAATCAAAGTATTTAAATTTTATCAAAGCATGAACCAAATAATGTTCCATCAAATTATTACAAGCCAAGAACAATGTAAAATAGGCCAAGGATCACTAAATTATAGGATAATAGGCTACTCATACTACAATCAATGACTAGTGTTCACCAA
Source organism: Viscum album (assembly GCA_963277665.1). Taxonomy (NCBI): domain Eukaryota; kingdom Viridiplantae; phylum Streptophyta; class Magnoliopsida; order Santalales; family Viscaceae; genus Viscum; species Viscum album. The sequence goes on from OY728139.1 coordinate 702,412,749, forward strand.
AATCCCTTAGAACACAAGAATAAGGATCATAGGACCACACCATTAGTGAACCCCCAATAGTGTCTATATCAAGCCTCTAGAATAGTAGACATAGGGATAAACGGAACACCCCCTGAGTGAACCCCCTTTGGTAAAATGGATAATGGAACCATGCCACACCTTCCTCCTAAATACCCAATACTTCCCATATATTGAATTTCTCAACTCAATTTCATAGTGTTTCACATTTCAAATATTTTCCCAAAACCCCTTTAATCCATCAAAATGTGCTATTAAGACTAGTTCGCAAACCCATTTCCCAATTATTTAAAAAACACCACTGGATTTACCACAAACCAAGGAAAAATAATTTATTCTTAAGACCCTTTTTGACATAGAAAAATAAATCGATCATGTTGTTCTAGTTATAAAATGATTTATAAAACCAAGAGAAATTAGGGTTCACCCAACATCAGCTAGAGACAGAACCACCTACCTAAAACTCAAATTATGCACCACCTATAATAGGATCCACTCACACCAGAAGGAATATAGATACCAACACAAAGGCCCTAACAATTATTATCACATATTATAATTGATTCCATAAATAAAACCATTAAAAAAGAGGGTATATCATGACATACCTCAAGAAACATGCATGACTCACCACAACCAAAAAAGAAAAAATCCCTGAAAGTTTATCTCACAATGGTTAAAATAGGGATCAACCAATAATCACCACATGATATTCTAATAAAACATTTAATTCACAAACCATGGAAAGATTTAACACTCTGAAAGAAGTAGAGAATTAATTAAGAGGTAAATCTAATCATGAGGGATACCACATACTAGAGTGGAAACAAATTCATCTACCATCACATTGATCTGAGATAATAAGATGTTATTGGGCCAAAACACCTCTAGAGAGATCCCAAAAACTGAGGGGGTTAAACTAGATCAAAGTAATAAATTCAAAATTATATGGGGGAGTCTTAGTGTTTTTAAGATTGGGGAAAAAATCATTACTCCACAGACCCCAATGACCATGATGTGGAGAGGATAAAGAAGAGGAAGACCATGAAATAGTGCACAATGATATGATTTAGCCACCCCTGATCCCACAGGCTCCTAGATCCATAGTTCAATTCATGCCCGGATCCTAGTTACCCAGGTAAGGTTATGGAGTAGCCCACTCACCATGATGAAACCTACCTCAAAATGGAAGAGGCACCATATATGCCTCATATATGGTAGCTCTCCATCTACACCTAAAAATAAAGTGTCACTTAGCTTCCACTTCTAGGACTCCACAATGCAACCAAGTCCCTACATCACAAACCTTCCTGATTTGGAAAAGGCCTCAAATTTCCCTATGGCATAGATCCCTTCGACGCCCTAGATATCCCTCGAGAAGAACCATAAAAATTATCCACATAATATCATGTTGATAAAAGGTTCTTCCCCACTTATACTATATCTTAACCCCTATCACTATGATGCAACTCCTTGCACAAAACTACAAAAATTCCAAAAACCTCAGAACACCCGGAACAACAACCAAAAAACATGTGGTTAGTGATAATGGGTAAAAAAGATAAAACCTAGTAATATGATGTTATAATCTCCTCCATCACATATATTTATATCCCTAGAATTCTTATATTTCGAAATATAGAAAAATTTGGGACAGAAATAACTCCCTTTCTCATTTTTTTTTGTGGTAAACAGTCTTCAAACCTTACAATTTCTAACCAACAGAAGTCTAATATCACCACACCATAAAAAAAACTCAACACAACTAAGAGGATCCATAAAAAATCATAAATAATTTGAAACCTAGAATAGATCTTCCCACTATTTAAAGATTCCATGAGATGGTGTATTATGAGAACAACCCATACCTTTAACCCCAAAGAATAGATTCAACCAATCACCACAGAGATAAATATAAGAGATAAAATTGAACTCTCAAAGGGATGGAATAAAAAAACATATCAATGATACTATAAGATAAAACACAATTAATATTCCTCTATGATAAAACATCCTCAATAATGGTATAGAACTGACAAGTATTTATTCCCCAGGGAATGTACTCAATAGTAACTTTGTATTTTTAACACAGACCCTCACACCTCAATAAGATCATCAAAGAATCCCCCAATACCTATGAGTGTCTGGTCTATAAAAAATAAACATCATCCTTGTTACCTGAGTATCAACCGAAGTTATACCCAAGTATAAATTGAATGATCTCAAAACAATAAGGTTAGTTCACAAAATGGCACTAAACTCTCTCAAAGGAGATCATCCATCACAACAGGATCAAACTATGACCATCAAGGAAACAATAAGAGGATACCAAGGAAAAAACCAACCTTAGGGTATCAAAAATTGACCATGTAAATACTCCCATATATGGAATAAATATGAGGGATTTAGAAATTAAAAAACCCTAATACATTTTCAAGTTTTTAGTACAATATTCCACTCCATCACCAGCAGAACAACAAAACTCTAGTAAATAAAACCATTCAACAGTGCACATCCACTAGGCACAACCACAGAGATATTAATAAACTGAAACAATATTCACAATAACTACCATGGTTCATAAGATATCCTCCATAAAGATCCCAAAAAAGACACCAATACCTCTAAAACATAAGGTCTCCAAAAATAGATAACCCATAGAAAAGGGAAACACAACTAGTTTCCACTATGATGTCAAAAACAGAATGTCTGGTCACCATCCAACACACCTTGTATCGATTCAACTATGTGAAAAGATTAACTCATAGTCTTATTGATAGATCCATGATATCATGATGAATCTTGTTCTCTGCTATCAAGAGATGATCTACCCTAGATGAAATTTCTACTTTCAATATAAAAACATACAGGACCTCATAAGGTGACCTGAATTTCCACACCATTTTCAAAAATTTAGATATTTCACACATGACTTCTTTTAATGAACAAGTTCTCCACAATACAAGCACATAATATACCACTTCATTCCCTAAGAATACTATCCTTGTTTACCCAACTCATTTTTTATACTGGGTATAAAATCTTCCTTCAAACCCACTATAACAAAGTGTTAGGTCCACTAGGTTAGATACCCTGAGAGGGGGGTGAATCAGGGTATGATAGATTAAAACAAATTCCCCTTTGTATCATGTTTCTTTGTTATAAAAAACTCTATTCTCTCTTATTCCCATTGCAGAGTATGAAGAAATATTAAAGCATGCACAAGAAACAGTAATTTTACTTAGTTCACCCTCACTGGGCTACATCCAAGGATTATACACTAGAGATGTGCCGATGAACCAAATTCACTATAAGTTCACTACAGTTTACATGTTAGAATTGGACTCACTGTCCATTCTAGTTTACAACCACTCATAATTTGAAAGCTCACTACTCTCTCAAATGATATATACTCACTCTTTATTTAGAAGATCCAATCATAGTTTATAGACTTGTAGGTCCCTTCAATATCTCTAATGAGTGAATCATCTAATTTATGTAGATTCTCTATTGATGTCCAACTTTCATCCACTAATGAATACCACTTTACAACAGATGTAATGGGAAACTCCAAATATTATTTGAAACCCTCACTGTGTATTGATCACAACTTTAACTCCTTATGTGCAAGATTCTACTTTTATCAAGAAACACCCCTTGTGTACAACTTTAATCTTACACACAACTCAAATCTTAGGCGTAACTTTCTTGTCTTGCGTGCAACTCAAAATCTTTTTTGAATCTCTTTTTTCCTAAAATTATTATGTGATACAGATCTAGGATTCTATCTAAGTTTTTATCCTCTTTGAATGAGGTGGTTCACCTCTTATTTTTAGGTTTTGTTGACCCCAACATAGAAGATTCAGCGTGTCGTGTAAGATACTCTTTGATCGCGCAAAACTGTATTTGACGTCACATTCACTGCACAAGTTTCTTTTGTGCAACATCATATTTTGGGAACATTTCCAAATGTTTCATGCACATCATGCCTTTTCCAACAAAAAAACCCGCTTTTTCAACAAACAAACCCACTTTTTCAACAAACACAATCAACCCAAAAATGATTCAATGCTACCTTGAGGGATTTTTTACAAAACCAAGACATTATCTTCTATATCATCTAACATAGGTAGAAAAAACCCAAGAATACCTGGGAGTGGTCAAATTTTTAGTAAGTTTCTTGATCCACCACTTGATTTATATTCTGGGAAAAGTCATTAAATGGAGATATCACATCTAGATAGTGTGATGGAAAATTACAAAGACCGGATAGATGGATGAACTTTATATCTTTCAAGGAAAACATTATGTGATACATTTCTCGATATCACAAAAAAATCTCATCAACTAAATCATTATGAAACACTCAAATAGAGTAAAAATAAAAAAAAAGGATAAATCATTCAAACAAGGTTCCAAACCACTTTTATCAAAATAACACTACTATGAAAAAAAATATTTCCCCATTTTTAAAAAATTACAATTTCCTCTAAAAATGATAAATATTGATATAAATACATCATAGTTTAAGAAAATACTTTAATATCTCATGGAAATTCTTTTTTAGTTTCAAACGCATTAATCCCATTTTCCAATTATCAATAGTATTTTCATTTTTAACCCATTACAAACAAACATTTATTCATAAAATTTTCCTTATCATATCATGGAATAATATTTGAAAATTATTTTCCTAAATTAAACATTTCATAAGACTCACTTTTGATAAATAAAAAAACATTTCAAAGAAGTCAAAAAAACATATTTTATGTCACAATTTTGGTTTTTCACAAACAATTTAAAAGCATAAACAAGGGATAAAGTTTGAATAAGAAAATGAAAGAATAAAAATACCACAAATAAAACCATATCAACTAGCCTTACACAAGTAAAACTATATTGTAAAAAACTGAATAGGGCACCAGGTTTGGGATAAATTATAACTATGCATGGCTTGGTAGCATGGGCTGGAAAACTATGAGCCAACCACAAAAATGTTCCAGGATTGAATTCTAGAGTAGTTACACTATTTCCTCAATGTTTACCAGGCCATGAAGGCACAGTTTGACTCTAGCCATCTTTATGTCCCACCCTAAATCATATAAGAGATTACCCAAATCAAAAATATTCTTATTGGGAATATAAATATCATTTATATTCTTGAAACGAATAGATCAAAATAAATACTCAAGTAATAACATTTCTTGGTAACTCAAATATCATAGTGAAGAGGTGGTGATATAGAACCTACTCAAAAACTTCTTATTGAATATAAGAACATATCCTAACAGGATCATCTATTCAATTGTAACTTAAATCCACTAAGAGAAGAGTTTGGGTGTTCGATACACATCTAGAGAGCTCCCCAAAATCGAGGGGTTCAAAACAAGCTTGAAGGAAGGAAGTTCTAATTTGATAGAAGAGTCTAGATTTTTAGGTTTGAAAAAACAAGACATTTTTTCAAAGCCCCATGTGAAAACAATGAGGAAAGGATAAATAAGAGGGATACCATGTCACAGTTCACAAGTATATACTGCAGCCACCCCCAATCAAACCTCCTCATTGGTCCATGACTCAATTCACACATAGATATTATTTACCCAATTAAGTATATGGTGTATCCTGAACCACATAATGCATACATGCTCACAATGGTAGAGGAACCCCACATTTATCTTATTTCATAACTCTACATCATGCGATAATTCTTCCTTAAAAGGGGGTGGAACTCAACTTCAACCTCCAGGACTCCATGATGTAGCCAAGTCACTACACTGCATCCCTTCCTGATTTAGAAGAGGCCTCTAATTCCCCTATGTCGCGTATCCATTTCACGTCATAGAGGTCCCTCAGAAATAACCTTGATAATTTTACACACCTTAGTTTGTTGTTCCATGGTGCATCCCCTCTTACTTCATATATATCCCCTATCACTATGGCGTAGCTCCCTTAAAAAACTCCAAAAATTCCAAAAACATTGGAACACCCAAAACAGAACCCGAAAAAAAGTTTTCAATGATAAGGTGAAAAAATAACTAAAACTTGGAAATAGTATGATTCAAGTGAGACAATATTCCTTTCATAAATAGGATAGAATCAATCAAATATGGGACATCTCCCTTTATGGGGAACTCTACAAGAAAAAATGTATAAGGGAATGTAGTTGTAGATCTTGAGTTTACCTAGGGAAGTATCCTCACCATAAATGATGTCTTTCATGTGAATTTTTTTTAGGAAAATAATCTCAGTTTAACACCCAAAGATTAAATAGTATGCTTCTTTTTAAATAATTCAATGTCTTTCATTGTACGTAACCGTGCGGTCAAGCACAACATGACCTATTAAAGTAGTCATTCAAAAAAGAAGTTATGAATAATATTAACCATATTTTGAAATTTTATAAAAATTATTTTTTAAAATATAATTTATTTTTGAATTTTTAATATCATAATTATCTTAGGGTGAATTTTTTGGTAATTTTCTAAAAAGTATAAATTCTGATGAATAGTAAAAAATACAGCATTTTAATTCAAAACTGTCTTTTCATCTAATTTATTTATATTGATAGATTTTCTTTTTAATTAGTTTAAAATTTTAATTGGATTGATATTTTATCATTTAATACAATTAGTGTCATTGTAATCAATTTCACATTTAAATTATACATAAACACATGTCAATATTTTGATAGTTTTTATTTCTTAAAAACTCGATTTCTGGTTTTAACAATGTGAATTATTTTTAAATTAATTACTGAAAATTATTTGTTTTGAATTTTAAAAAATTGATTCCATATTTGGAATCATAAGGTACAAATTGTGTACATAGTTACCTTTTATTTTTGGATATTATGAATAGTAACTTCAGAAATTTTTTACTAGGGTAGAAGGGTAAATCTTGTAAATAAGGGTAAAAAATAATATTATAATAATTTTAAAATACACTAAAACTTGTAATAATCCTATTTTATGATATATTTCTGACCATGGGAATAATATGGTCTATTTTTTTAACCCATGGTTCCACTTGGGTGTGATAATGACATGTTTTAATAATTAATTTAAAGTAAGGGGAAATATAACATAAACATGTATCTTTTACTAAAGTAATTTCAATATAGGGTAATATAAATTATATATATAACTATAAATAGTCATTATAAAGATAAAAATATTTTATATATCTTGGTATTTTATTTATAATTTTAGACATTAAATGATTAAATTTATTTATGAAACAATGATTATGCACTGATCACCTTATTAATGAAAGATTCAAATAAATGATATTAAAAATATTAAAATAAATATAATTTGAACATTTCAATGCCATAAATGAATATTCAAGATTATATTAACATAATATACTTGATTTAATGCCTTTTTTAGAAGAAATCATGTTGTTGGGACTTTAAGAAAAAATAATTCCTAAATAGTGTCAAAATTTACCTAAATGAGCTTTTAAAACAAATACTATTTTATTAAATGATATAATAGTCCAAAAAATCTAAGATCTGGCCAAATGACTTATATAATGTCAAAAATTTCATTAATAATCTTCTAATGATTCTATTTTTATTTTATATTAAATATAGTCACCATATATTTTTAAAATACAGGAAGACATTGTAAGAGTTAATGTTTTTAACAAAGGGTTAAAGCTAAAAGATAAGGTTAATTTTGTAATCTAAAATTATCTAAAACCGATCGGTTGAGAGTTTTTCAACCCAAAAGAATATTAAATTTTAAATAAATTAGTTTGGTTTCATTATAAGTAGAAATAAAATTTATAATAAAATAATATTTCAATACCATCCTAAAGTGCCCCTCCTCCTTATAAAAGGGAACCATCTCTACCCACTATTTCACAACTCCAAAGCACTTTGGCTCAGCCAAAATCTACCCCAATCTCCGGCCAAATTCTCTAAAATCATCATAGAAGCCACCATTTGGGAAGAAAACTAACTAAATGAGTCCTTTTTTACAAATCAAAAGGATACACCCGACGAAGGGTTAATCGTTTTATCCCTTCTTTCAAAGTTCATTTCTTCTTCTACTTCCTCTTACTAAGTTTCTAAAATATTAAAATAATAACTCCAGAATCTAATATATGCTGATATGTTTTTATGATTATGTTAAAACTGTATTTCTCTTTTACTCATCCTATGAAAAACATTATCACCATGCGTGTGTACATATGACTTATCGTCTCCACACCGTGGTGTAAGATATTTTTCATCTATAATTTATTTAGATGGATATGATGATGGATAAAAATGACTTAAATAATAAATATAAAATGGTATTATTTCTTTTAAATTCATATTCAATACAAATATATACCATTAAACCATTAAGTACATGATATCATCGCTCGTGTGTACGTACGGCTTACGGACTCCACAACGCGATGAGACTCATCATCCACGTTCACCATCCAAGAATAATTATAAAGATATATATTATGAATAATTATGAAATAAATGAAATAATAATGATACTGGAATAATATATATATATATATTTACATATATGTTATTCACTTACTTCCATTTATATGATAAGAAAATGGAAACAACGTTCATGCGTGCGTACGGCCTACCATCTCCATGAATGGTGTATTCCATGTAATATATATATCTATTATATATATTTATATTATGAATATATAATATATATATATATATATATTATATTATAAATTTTTGAATTAAGTAAATCATTATCTAAGTAATATGATCAAGAATAAGAATTCAAAACACGTACGATTAATGATGCGAGTATTACACAAAGTGTTGCATTAACTTGGAATTGTTAATAAATGGGTAATATAAAGTCATAAAATAATCATATAAGATATGATAAATATTATTATTATTCTAATATATGTTAATAATATCATCAATCATGAGTTTTGGATAAATATAGAGAGTATCGATCTTAAGGTGAGGGATTTTGTCTCAATTTCATTTCATTGAGGCATAATGTAATGTCATGCACCTAGTTCCTTTTGTACAGTGTATGTTATACCTTTTGACTTTTTATCATGAATATAATTATTTTCATGATAGTATATTATTTCATTCATGGGAATATTTTATATATCCATATTACTCAATCAATATGGTTTTTTGATAAGGCATATTTTTTATTTTGGTTATTCAATATGAGAAATAATTTGGACTAGAAATTACTGGTGGAGCCTGGACTTTATATAGCTCCTAGATGCATAAATTGGTTCTCATGAGATGAATAAGTTTTCCAAATGGGTTTCTACCCTTAATTGTAAACCATCTTTTGAAAGGTCTTTATGGTAATAGGTTTTCATGTGCCTGAGACATGACATCCTTAAATAAAGTATTTCCCTCATTCAATTTCAGTTATTATTTACCCATGATATTTTTCAATTGACATATATATATTAGTATTTAATTCTTTGTTTATTGATTTATGTCAATTTTTTAGTTCCTTACATGCCATATTATTTGTGCCTTATCTATTTTTGTAAATGGAATGTGTTCTCAAATATTTACATTTCCATATAGATTGATTATTATTTCTATAGTGCATACCCTTATCAAGAATTTGAGTTCACCGTTATTAGGTTTCTCTACACATGTTTTGAAGAAGATAACATTGATTAAGATTTGAAGGATGCAGTATATTTCATTTATTCTGTTTCATGTTTTATTTTGTTTTCCCAATGTATTATGGGTATCATGTTTGTAATCTGGATTTCCAAGACTGCTAAACTTTACTGTCCTTCGGGACATGATTCCTTGTAATCATTCCAATGTAATATAATAATGCACCAGCTTTTGGTTATCTATGGTCAGGGCATTATAGTTGGTATCAGAGGAATTTTATCAACGACCTTGGAAACTAAATTTAGAGAACATAGATTAGGGAACAGACCCTAAGTTAGACTTTAGGGATATACATATGATAATTCTCCCAAAATAAAAAAAACATTATGATTTATGATGAATATATTTTTAATTTATGTTTATTATTTAACCATATTTAAAACTCATAATTTTATGGGCTAATATGATATGTTTCATTACATAGAAATGGTTCCTGGAATGAAGAATGGAATCAATACTCGAGGAAATTGCAAGGGTATCCCTACAGAGGAAACCAATACAACTGGTATTTAAACATAACAAATTATGGTGATATTAGGGAAACTTAACAAGGTTACGAAAGATAACCTTGACCGAATAGAACAACCCATTTTTCAGAGAAAATCTCTTAGGCTGGATCGCTTTATGAAACAAATCCCCCAACATTTAGTGGGACTACTAATCCAATTATAGCTGAGTAGTGGATTATGTCTCTAGAAACGATATTTATGGACTTGGGATGTAGTGAAATTAAAATAGTTACTTTTTTGGTCTATTGTCTCAAATTTGATGTTGATCAATGCTATAAATTGATCAAAAATACTATAGATAAAGAACAAATAGAACTTATGTAATGGAGAACTTTTAAGGAAATATTCTTTAACAAATAATTTCCTCATGATCCAAAAATTGAGATGAAGAGAAAGTTACATAGCTTAAATAAAAATAAATAAGAGAGTTTTATAGACTATGAAGCAACATTTACATGGTTATTTAGGTTTAATATGGATTATATATGCAAAACAGAGTGGAAGAGTGATCATTTCATAGAAGGTCTTAATCCAAATCTCTGATGGGCACTAGTTTCGCATAATTTTTCATCATATGATGAAATATATTTATGTTCCATCAATACTGAGAAGGAATTTTATAGGATCAATATATTCAATGGGAAAAAAGAGAAGAAGATTCCATCTGAGAACCATGAAAAAGGGATTGCATCAAATAAGAATAAGAAGTTTGAATGATTTTCATCTTGTGAAAACTATGGGAAAAACACCATAGGAAATGTTTGAAGAAATTTTAAGTTTGTTACAAGTTCAAAGATAAGGGACACCAGGATCATGAATGAAAAGGGAAGAAAAAAATCAATAATGTCTAGTGCTACAATTGTAAAGAGATGGGACACTATTTAAATGAATTCCCTAAACGTCAAGGGAATATATCACATAACAAACTGAGCGGAGATGGCCAAGATTTTGTGATCACAACCACTGAGGTTGAAGTTCCTAATGATTTCATGGTAGGTACTTTAATTATTTACTCAAATTTAGATAAATATTTATTTGATTCTGGATCATCAAATTCTCTTATATCTTCCCAGTTTTCTTTAAAAATTAGATATTTCCAATTCACCAAGAAAATGGAATTATCATTTTGAACTCCTGGTGGGAACCTTATCGCAAAAAATATGTGTCAAGTAGTTTCTATTTTGGCATATAAATGTTCTCTGATTACTAATTTTGTTATCATACCTATGGTTGATTTCGATATAATATTCGGTATGTATTGTCTTTGAAAATATGATGTCAAAATATATTTCAAGTAGAATGAAGTTTTGATTTGTAAGGAAGATGTATAATTCTCTATCTTTAGAGAAGAAAAATAATCACCTGATTCTAATCAAAATCCACCCCAATAGCTTTAATGAATGAGATTATTAAGGAGGAAGATAAAACAATGTCTAGGTATGAAGGAGGTAATCTTAAAATTGAGTATGTACCTATTGTAAAGGAATAAAATGATGTTTTTATTGATGATTTACCTAGACATCCCTGAGTGCATGAATTTGAGTTTTGTATTGATTTAATCCCTATTGCAAGGCCAATATCAAAAACTCCCTATAAAAAGGAAATTGTGAAATTAGTGGTGCTAAAATAACAACTTGAATAGTTGGGTAAAAATGGGATTTATCCGCCCTAATGTTTCTCCATGGGGATCCCCTATTCTCTTTGTCAACAAGAAAGATAGATCCATGAGTTTGTGTATTAATTATAGGAATATCAATGTGATTATAATAAATAAAAAGTATCATCTGCCTTGTATTGATGATTTATTTAATAAACTTTAAGGAGTTAAATTATTTTAGAAGATTTATATTCATTCTAGATATCATCATTTACGAGTTAAGAAAAAATAAATTTCTTAGACAACATTTTGGACGGGGTATGGTCATTACAATTTTACAGAAATGCCTATTGCATTGACTAATGTACCCTCATTTTTTATAGATCTGATGAATAGAGTATTCAAGGAATATATTGATGATTTTTCTTGTTATTCATTGATTATATTTTGATATATTCTAAATGATTTGAAGACCATGAGTATCACTTGAGAATCATTCTTGAGACTCTTAGGAGAGAATAATTATATGGTAAATTTTGAAAGTGTGAATTCTAGCCTTAGTAAATTTCTTTCCCTGGCCATATAGTCTCCAAGGATTGAATCTTTGTTGATTCTTCAAAGACAAATCCAATCCCAGAATGGTTAGTACTAACAAGAATAACTAAGGTACACAGTTTTATTGGTTTAGCATGTTAATATTTTCATTTTGTCCAAAATTTCGCTCTATTGGATAAACCTTTAACCAAGAACACTTGTAAAGGGGTTAAATTCATTTGTACAAAAGAGTTCAAAGAATGTTTTGATGAGTTTAACAGAAGATTATTCAATGATCCAATCTTTACATTACCATCTAGGAATGATGGGTTTTTTATTTATAGTGATGCAACAAGGAAATGACTTGGTTGTGTCCTTATGAAGAGTGATAGGGTTATTGCATATGAACCAATGCAATTAAAAACCCATGAACAAAACTATCTAAATCATGATCTTGAGTTATCTATAATAACTTTGGCTCTGAAGTTATGTAGAAACTATCTCTACGGTCACAAATGTGAGATATATACTGATCACAAGAGTTTGAAATAAATTTTCTCACAGAAAGAATTCAACATGTGACAATGGTGATGGCTTGTGCTACTGAAATATTATGATCAAACAATACACTACCACATAGGGAAGGAAAATAAGGTGGAAAATGACTTGAGTAGAATGGACAATGAAGTTATGAACAAGATGAGAGTTGAAAGGGATCCTATTTTCATGGATCTAGTAAATATGGATATGGGAATTATTATAGAGGGTGAAACATCACTACTTTTTCAAATGGTTTCCAAACCATCTTTATTGGAAAGGGTAAAAATTTGGCAGACTAATGACGGGGAGTTTCAAAGGAAAATTAAATCTTTGAATGGTGGGAGATTGATTGATTTCACATTTGATGATGGTATTTTGAAATTTGGAAATAGGATTTGGGTACCCTCTAAACCTAAGCTAAAAAGGTAATTACTGGATGATGCTCATAGATCCAATTTCCCCATAAACCCCGGTGGCCCTAATATGTATAGAGACATGAAGGAACATTTTTGGTGGGACTAAATGAAGAGGGAGTTTTCTGATTATGTTTCAAAATGTTTGGTTTTTCAATAGGTGAAGGCTAGAAGAAAACATCCTAGAGGAGTCATGAAAACTATTCCTATAGCTATATGGAAATGGGATGACATTACGATGGACTTTTTCATGGGGCTACCGAAGACTCCTAGAAGGAATGATGTGATATGGGTTATTTTTGATGATCTTACCAAGTCAGCACATTTTCTTGCTTTAATAGAATATTTACCACTTTATATTTTAGCAAGGATATATATTAATGATGTTTGAAAGACTTCAGGGTTTACCCCAATCTATTTTTTCTGATTTTGATCCCCGTATTACATCAATATTTTGGAAAAGTCTTTAGAAGGCCCAAAATATTGAACATCATCTAAGCACTGTATACTACCATCAAATTGATGGACAATCAGAATGAACTATTCAATATTTATAAGACATGTTGAGATCTTTCTCACTTGACTTTCAAGATATGTGGGATCAGTACTTACCTCTAGTAGAATTTTTATATAGTAATAGCTTCCATGAAACTATTTAGATGGCCCCATATGAAGCTTTATATGGAATGAGATGTCGTACCCCAATATTTTGGGATGATATTAGTGAAAGAAAACTTATAGGTCTAGAAATTATTGGGGAAACAATGGATAAGGTGAATATTATCAAAACCCATTTCAAAACAGCTCAAAGTAGGCAAAAGAGCTATGTCGGTAACTGAAGGAAGGATTTGTAATTTCAAGTATGAGATCATGTTTTCTTGAAGGTATCTCCACAGAAGGGTGTTATACAATTAGATAAGAAGGATAAATTAACTCCCAGGTACATCAGACCTTTTTAAATTATATAATTAATATGATATGTAGCATACTATATTTCAATGCCTCTAAGTCTCTCAAAAGTTCATGACGTGTTCCACATGTCACAGTTAAGGAAATACAAGCTAGACCCAACGCATGTACTCACTGATGAATAAATAGAACTAGAACCTTATCTATATTCTTATGAAGAGTCTATAAATATTATTGATACCATAGAACAAGTTTTGAGAAATTGTACGACTCTTATGGTAAATTTTCGTTGGAGAAACCATATAATGGAAGAGGAAATGTGGGAACCTGAAGAACATATGATAAAAAACCACCCAAATATTTTTATGTTGGGATATTAAATAAATTTATAGGACATAATTATTTAAAGGGGGAATAATGTAACACCCCAATCTACCATGGTATGTTTCTTTTTAAATAATTTGACGGCTTGCATTGTGCGCAACCCCGAGTTCAAGCACACCATAACCTATCAAAGTAGTTGTTTAAAAAGAAATTATGAATACTATAAACCATATTTTGAAATTTTATAAACTTTATTTTTCAAAATAGACTTCATTTTTTAATTCATAATATCATAATTATCTTAGGTTGGGATTTTATTAATTTTCTGAAAAGTTTTATTTTTTGATGAATAGTGAAAAATATTGCGTTTTATTTCAAAACTACCATTTCATATAATTTATTTATATTGATATATTGTATTTTTAATTGGTTTTAAAGTGTAATTAGATTAATATTTTATCATTTAATCCAATTATGTTCTATAAAAATAATTTTACATTTAAATTGTACATAAACACGTGTCAATATTTTGATAGTTTTTACTTCTTAAAAACCTGCTTTTTGGTTTTGACAACATGAATTAATTTTAAATTAATTTCTGAAACATCTATGTTTTGAATTTGGAATAATGGATTCCATATTTGGAATCATAATGTTTAAATTGTGTAAATAGTTACCACTTATTTTTGGACATTTTGAATAGTAACTTGAGTACTTATTTACCATGGTAAAAGGGTAAATCAAGTAAATAAGAATAAAAAATAATATTATAATACTTTTAAACTACCCCAAAACATGCCCAAATCCTATTGGATGAGATATATCCGACCATATCCATCCATGGGTCAATTGTTTGACCCCATGGATCCACTTGGGTGTGATATAATGACCTGTTTTAATAATTAATTTAATGTAAAGGAAAATATAACCTAAACATGTGTCTTTTATTAATTAATTTAAATATAGGGTTATATAACTGATATATATAACTATAGATATTCAATAGAAATATAAAATTATTTCCTACATCATGGTATTTTATTTATAATTTTTAGACATTAAATAAGTAAATTTATTTATGACACAATGGTGATGTAGTGATTACCTTATTAATGAAAGATTCAAATAAATGATATTATAAATATTAAAATAAACAAAATTTGACCATTTTGATGCCATACACGATTTTTTTTGGATGATATTGAAATATTATAATTTAGTTAAATCCTTTGGTTATATGTAATCAAGTTGTTATGACTTTAACAAAAAACTAATTCCTAAATAGTGTTAAAATTGACATATATGAGTTTTTAAAAGAAATACCATTTTAATTAAATGATATAATAGTACTAAAAATATAATATGAGGAAAAATTACATATATAATTTTAAAAAATTCATTAATTATCCAATTATTATTCTATTGGAATATTATAGTAAATATAGTTACCATATATTTTGAAAATACAAGAAGACATTGTAAGAGTTAATGTTTTTAACTAAGGGTTAAAGCTGAAAGATAAGGTTATTATTGGGACCTAAACTTGTCTAAAACCTACTGTTTGAGAGATTTTCAACCCAAAATCATCTAATATTTTAAATAAATGATTTTGAGACCATTTTAAACCGAAAATCAATTTATAATAAAATAATATTTCAATACCTTCCAAAAGTGCCCCTCCTCCCTCTTATAAAAGGGAACCACATCTAACCACTAATACACACCTACAAATCCCTTTGGCTCATCCAAATACTACCCAAATTCCCTCCCAACTTACCTAAATTCATCTTATGGGACACTATGTTTTCATAAAACCATCTTAAGTATTCCTTTTGTGTAAATCAAAAGGATACACCTGAAGAAGAGGTAATTGTTTTATCCCTTCTTTCGAAGTTCATTTATTATTCTACTTTCTCTTACTAAGTTTTTACTATAATAAAATAATAACTCCATAATATACTATATTATGATTTTTTATGATTATGGGACAACTATATTCCTCTTTTACCTATCCTATGAAAAACAATATCACTGTGTATGCGTACGTACGACTTACTGTCTCCACACCGTGGTCTAAACTATTTTTCATCTATACATTATTTTGATGGTTATAATGAAGAATAAAAATGAATTAAATAATAAATATAACATGATATTATTTATTTAGAATTCACATTCAATCCAAATTTATACAATTAAACCATTAAGGAAATAATATTGTTGCTCCTACGTACGTATGGCTTACTGTCTCCACGACGCGATGAAACTCATCTTTCACATTCACCATCAAAAAATGATTTTCAAGATATATATTATAAATAATTATAAAATATATGAAATAATAATTCTACTGTAATAATATATATGTACATATATTTCATTCACTTACTTCCATTTATACGATAAGAAAATGGAAATTGTGTTCATGCGTACGTACGACCTACCGTCTCCATGAATGGTGTATTCCATGTACTATATCTATCTATTATATATATATTTATATTATTAATATATATGATATATAAATCATATTATACATTTTTTATAGAATTAAGTCATTATTTAAGTAATATTATCAAGAATAACAAGTACGATAAACGAAGTGATTATTACCTGAAATGTTGCATTAACTTGGAATTGTTAATAAACGGGTAATATAAAGTCATAAAAGAATCATATATGATATAATAAATATTATTATGATTCTAATATAAGTTAATAATACCATCATATAGGAGTTTTGGACAAATACAAAGAGTATCAAACTTAAGGTAAGGGATTTCGTCTAAATTTCGTTTCATTAAGGCATATTGTAATGTCATACACCTAGTTCCTTTTATACGGTGTATATTCTAAATTTTTTCTTGTTGTCATGAATTTCATTATTCTCATGATATTATATTATTTATTTCATGGAAATATCTAATAGATCCATATTACTCATTCAATATGGTAATTTGATAAGGCATGTTATTTATTCTGGTTATTCAAAATGTGAAATACTTTGGACTGGAAATGATAGGTGGATCCCAATATTTATATAGATCCTAGATGAATTGATAGGTTCTCATGAGATGAATAAGTTGGCCAAATGGGTTTCTACCCTTAATTTTAAACCATATCGTGAAAGGTCTTGACGGTAATAGGTTTTTCATGTGCCTGATACATGAAATCCTTAAATAAAATATTTACCATATTTAATTTCAGTTATTATTTATCTATGAGATTTTGCATCAACATGTATATAGAAGTAGTTAATTATCATTTTATTTATTTATGGCATATTTTTCAGTTCCTTACTTGCCATATTATTTTATCCTCATATAGTTTTGTAAATGGAATGTGTTCTCATATATTTACCTTTCCATATAGATTGATTAGTTCTTCTATTGTACATACCCTTATTGAGCCATTGAGATCACCCTTATTATGTTTCTCCCCCAAAGTTATGAATAAGATAACTGTTATTAAGCTTTAAAGGGTGAAGTATATTTCATTTACTATGTATCCTTTTTTTTATTTTTCCAATGTATTATAGGTTTCATTTTTGTAATTTAATTTCCAAGATTTCTAAACTGTACGGTCCTTCGGGATGTGATTCCTTATAATAAATCCAAGGAAATTTAATAATGCATTGTCTTCAGGTTATATATATTTGGGGTCTTACACTCAGGGAGAAATTTTAAATAGCATGGGTTTAATATTTTATTTAATGAAAATAACATTATTTTTCCAAGGTTGGGATATTTTTCAGAATGGGTCACTTTTATGATGGATTATTCAAATTGAATAAAAATATTGTTTATACTTACTTGAAGAGTATTTTTATTTATAGAATAATCATTTAGGTCAAATTACTTTTAAAAAAATGAAATATATTTCATAAATTTTATTATTACCTACCATGGACAAAAATGATAATAAATTTGTGATTTTATAAAAACTAAAATTATTAGGAACCCATTTAGAGCTATAGAAAGGAAAAGTAATTTTTTAGAATTAATACATATTTATGCATGTTATTTTCATGTTAAACCTACCATATGTAATAAAAGATACTCTTTAACTTTTATTGATGATAATTTTATATTTTCCATGTCTATATTTTACATGTTAAAGATAAACTTATAGATAAATTTTTTATCTATAAAAAGGTGGTTGAAAACCAATGTGGGATCACAATTAAATTCCTTATATATAAATGAGGGTGTGAATACTATAGTCCTTAATTATTTGAATACCTAATGATCATACATCAAGTGATAACTCCCTATACACCTCAACAAAATGATGAAACAGAGAGTAATAATAGATCATTAATGGAAATAGTTAATTACATGATGTCTATATTGGGTCTCTCAAAATGTTTTTTGGGAGAGGCATTATTGATAGTGTATCACATGGTAAATCAGGTTCCCAAAAATATAAGGATATAAATCTATATGAATTATTGAAGGATAGGAAACCAAAACTATATTATTTAAAGGTTTGGGTTTGGCATGCAATTGTATGAGTACCAGAACCTAAAACTGAAAAAATACATAAAATATGTATTGATGTCATATTTCTTGGATATGAAGAGAATTCCTAAGATTATAGATTAATGATTGTAGAATCAAATAATTTAGTATCATTTAATATAGTTATTTAATGAAGAGAAACTATTTTTTATGGTTTTAGGTTTACATCTTTACATATGAAAGTCTAAATAGTGGAATCGGGCTCAAATAAAAGGGTATCTCTGTAAGATATGGTCATGGAGGTTTGTAAAAGTAAATAAACTCATAAAGAAAATACATTTAAATATTATTTATATATTTTCTTATTAAAATAAACCAACGATATTATTGTTACACAAACTCTAGATTTACTAAATGTAGTTTCTGACCTAAAAACTTCATGGATGTTATGACATATTCTGATGCATATCTTTAGAATTAAGTTAAAAATAAAAAAATAGAATCTATAATTGAGAAGTATAATTGGATATTAGTATTTCTTTCTCAATTTTCCCAACATATAGGTTTTATGTGGGTATTTATAAGAAAGTTAAAATTCAATTACATAATTGAAAAATATATATCCATATTGGTAGGCAAGGGGTTTACTCAAAAGGTACAAATTTATTATATCGATACCTATTATCTCATGGCTAGGACATATTTTATTATAATTCTTCATGATTTATCTTCAATATATAACTTATAAATACAACCAATTGATGTTAATATATCATTATTAAATGGTGAATTGGATAAAGAATATGAAGGATTCATAGTACTTGGTAAAGAAATGAAGGTATGAAAATTGGTATGATCCCTATATGGTTTAAAAAAATATGAAATTATTTTATTATAAATGTAATGAAATAATATTATCAAACATATTTTTAGTTAAACATGATAATGAATGTTTTTATAGTAGGTTCCATAACAATCATGGTGTAGTTATTTTTTTATATGTTCATGGAATGACTATATTTCTAACTGATATGAATAAAACAAATTTGGATAAGTTTATTTTATCTAGAAGAATTGATTTGAAAGTCATAGGTAAATATAATTTTTTTGGGGATCAAAACTTTTAGAAATAATAATTTCATTCTACTTTCTCAATCTCATTATATTGAAAAAGTCTTAATGATATTTGAACAATTTAATTTTTCATTGGTTTCTACCACATGTGCTTTTAGGAGTGGGATACTACCAAACACTAGAAGGGTAGTTTCTCAATTTTAATAAAAAATTTTTGTTATGTGTCTTGTGTTCCATGAAATTTAAAAGATCCTAAATTTCATATGTTATTGGAAATTTGAGGAGGTATATGAGTCATTCAATTTATGCATAATGGGATACACTTATAAGAGTACTCCCATATAATGGCCTGAAGGCCTGCAAATTTTTATTTATTATAAAGAAATCCCCTTTTAAGGGAAGAAGGGGGAACCCAAA
Organism: Viscum album; assembly: GCA_963277665.1. Taxonomy (NCBI): domain Eukaryota; kingdom Viridiplantae; phylum Streptophyta; class Magnoliopsida; order Santalales; family Viscaceae; genus Viscum; species Viscum album. The sequence goes on from OY728139.1 coordinate 702,433,190, forward strand.
CAGACTTCATGACCATAAGCAAATCACGACCCTAAGGTGTTAACGAGAAAACTAGACTGAAAACATGGAGCAACCCCTCACCAGTATTTGGACATGAAAAAGCTCTTCACATTTACAAGGCTGATCAGAAAGCAAGTGTCTGGTGTAAAAGCACAGGCCCAATCTGATGGCAGCGCCATACCCTCTAAAACATCCAAATCCAAAAATCTCTGCAAAAAGAGTACTCATGAACCTAAATGGTACTATGTATTGCTGTACATGTTATAGTGAAAACCAAGGTTTTAAAAAAAATTATAATGTCATTTGGATAAAATATCTACAATATCACTATTTTATGAGTGTTTTTGTTTTTATACTTTGAGATGGAGCATTCTCTTGGGTTCAAATAAATAGAAATTTTATAAAAAAAATACTCCACAATGGATTCTAAGTTTATTTCATTACTAGTTCTTATAAAGGAATAAAAATGGATTATATGTCTTTTATTTGATCTACCATTATAACATACACTGATATATCATGTTTCTATACAATATTATAGTCAAGAAATATTTTCTTGGACATTAAATGGTACATATAATGAAAAATCGACACTCATTTTTCTCATGCATAGCTATTTGAAGAATTTAATATAGGATGGGGTTATAACTATTTACTTTTTTAGATTGATTCAAAAAACAATTCCTACCCATTATCAAAGTTAATTTTAAGGGAGTTGGTATATAAAACATTCTTCAATAATGGTTTAAGGTACTTTTCAAAAATTCACCAATTGTGAGACTTTAACTTTACTTATGATAACTTCACATGTATATGTTCAATGTATGAAATTATATCATATGTATGAAATAAACACAGAAGGTATATAACATCCCATGAAAATGGTGCTTGGTTCCAATGAGGAAAATGAGGGATAGTTTAAAACTCTTAATGAACCAAATATTTCAAAAAAGTATTTAAACGTTGTAAAACATTTTGGTTCACCGATGTAAATGTTGGAGTGGGGCTCTCCAAAGAGATTATGACTTTGGATCTCAAAAATTCATGAAATGATAAGTGACACATGGCCATAATAGTGTCTAAGAGTATATTAATAACTAAATAATTTAAATGGACTTGTGTAAGATGAATCTGGTTGATAGCAGTAGTTACTTGTTCAAGGAAGTTTCAACCTATTTCTCTATTCAACTTTTATTAGTCTCTTATATATAAAGGATAAAATCAAGAGATAACTTTATTTACGAAATATTTTTCCAATAGAGTGTGATTTGTGGTTTTTAAAATGGTTTTTAATAATTTTAAAAGGTTGGGGAAACGTCGAATTTAAATTTTTTCTAAAATATTTAATTATGTTATTTTTAAAGGGGGAATTTTTTGGGATTCCACATTGGGAAGTGAGGGGATTGGAGTATTAATTGTTAATGGAATTATAATTATTATTATTTAAAATAAGTAAATAGAGGTATAATCCTCTGTCGGATGGTGTACTACACTACCCATGTGCATGTGAAAAGGTGCAATGTGTTTCTTTGATGGTGCACTTTATACTTCTCACACTGTTTTGGTTCTTGGAGTTGCCTTAATTTTTCATTACAAACTGGTAAGTCGTACCAGTTCGAGCCTTGGACCAAACAGGTATATCTGGTGGGTTAACCTAGTTTTCTGAATTGATATGATCTATACAGTTTATGAGACTTTAGATAATTTAATGGACGTACCGATTTTCTAGTTGGTGTGATTGAATATACATGATTAAATATGGAAATAATATACCCTATATAAAAGGTATTTAACCCATTTGAGTGGGTAGGATGAATTATCATAATGGGTTCCTCTATATAAATAAAATAGAGACTCTAGTAAATGGTAAAATCACTTCCAATCAATTAATAGAGTCCTCTAATTCCTCTCTTTATCGAGATTCATGAAAATATTTCAAAAGGCATTAAAGTTGGTTTTTTTTGTGTGAAACACAAAATCCATTTCCAAATCATTATTATTTCCAAATACACTTTAAGGAATACTCTCCACAATGTAATTTTGTTTAGTATCAAGTAACTATTTTATCCTAAATAGGATTATCTGTCTTCCCATTTTAATATTGATCTGGCGGGGGAGAATATACTCTTAAAGAGTGACAACGTAACATGAATCAGTGATCTCCGTCTACTACCATTCAAAGTAATGACCATATCCTTTAACCTAGGATATCCATAAAAATTAAAATTATATATATATATACACACACACACACACATAGACTCTTATACTGGCCTCTAATTGAGTGGTAAATCCCTAGTGAAATAAGCTAAATTTAATTTATCTATTTTGGTCCATTTTTAAATAGAAATAAAAAAACTTAGGCATGGATCAACCCATATCCATGGGAAATCTCTCAAAACTCATGGGTATATTCCAATTTTAGTAGGGTCTTTTTCTCCCCTCATTTATATAATATAATCTAAAATTTTAAAATTTCAAAATTTCTCACTATAAATATTTTACACAAAATTAGTAGCTATAAATTCTTTAATTATAAAAAAAGGTAGTTAATAAAATATAATAAAATATATAAATAAAATTTATTCATCATATTTTTCAAGATTTCACCAACTGAAAATTAAACTAGATATGAATTTTATTTCAATCTTACCCCTCTATAAATCATATTTCATATTAAATTGTGTATCATAAGATTCATTTCTTCATGAGGAACTCTGATCTCAACACCACATTTATTAAATAATATCTAAATAAGAAACTGATAATTTAAAATATAGTGGTTTTCTAGTTTATTGGTTTACCCTATTTACGTTTCTTGGCCAACATCTAATGTGTGGAAATAACATGGTGGGATAAAACATCCTAATAGATCCTAGGAATAGGATTTCAACAAAGTACATGAATCAGTAATAATATAAATATTAATGAAACCAAATTTAACGGTTAATTGTGATTATATAATATAGCCACATAAAACAATGGGTTAATATGCATTTAAAATATTAATTATTAATTAATGATCCTTCCTTGTAAGAAATATCTGATCTCATTCTTAAATTATTTGTTTCTCTATCTCAATCCCAAACATGGGGCTAGCCTAGAATTAGATAAATATAATAATTTATGATTATAGTCTAAAAATAGACTTGATATAGGCCTAAAACCCAAAATCAATTAATGGCAGTGCTAAATTAAATATTGTACCCTGAATAAAAGTATACTAACTATTTTTTAATCCAATAAATTGTTTTCAAGAATTCATCATTTTTTACAAACAAAACTAAAAATACCTGATCCATTAAAAAATTAATTAAATCATAAAACTAAATGATCTAAAAATAAACACTCATAATTCCAAAAATGTTTTACCCAGTGCCAAAAAACATATTCTAAACCCAAAAAAAATATTTAAATTTTCCATATTATATCATTTACTAAGCTAAAATTTGTTATTTATCTCTTGTTTATGTAAAATATAATAAGTCATAATTTCACTCCAAACTTCTCATAATACATATTGAAACTATACTAAATCCCATTTTGATAAATATAAGAACCAAAAAAATTGTGTTAAAAGGAAATTAGAGATTCAAAGCACAATCTAAGTAATTATTAATTCGATCTTGGTCACTATAGTGTGTAACGATATAACTAATTTTATGTTGTGATTCAATTCATCATATATTACTTGAACCATTATTTATGACTATTATTCTATAATATATCTAGTTTCATTATATTTTGTGTTGATACTTCTTATTGATATCTTTCTATTTTCCTAAAAACTGTATAAGGGGATACATCATATACCCTCATAAAGATAAACATGTGACTTGACAAAAATATTGTAACACCAATTTATATATATAATTGAAAATATTCATAATAAAATAATAACTTTTTTAATTTTTTTAATAAAATTCAGTGCATATTCCAGGGAACTAATAAAATCAGCTTCTTTGGTAATTATAAAATACTAGAAACATTGTCCACTTTTTAGGAAATAGTCAAAAATATATAACTATAATAAAACTTATCCTTCAAAATCAATCTATAACAATATTTCAAAATAATCCCTACATAGAATACATATCCAATTTAAAAAAATTATTATAATGAATAAATTATAATAGAATAAAATAATATTTCATTTATTTCAATAAAATATGTTGTTCTATAAAACAATAATCACATTTGTATATAATGAGTAGAATAATATATATCATTAATATTATAGAATTATAAAATAATATTCCATCATTTTAAAACCTGAATAAATAGTTTATTCATGTAAATGAACAAAATTTAATTAATTATGAAATCTATTTTTTTCTAGTATATATCCCGTATAAAATTTATGACATTAAAGTGAATAATTTATAAGAATCCAAAAACACTGGTTCAATGAAAGAAACACAATTAAACCTCAACTACAATATCACCATGAAATAGAAAACTAAATCCATGTAAAATATAAAGAACGAACTATACTATTCACTATTGATACTCATTAAAATCATTATTCAATCATAATGGTTCATAAATATCATTGAGTAACCACTAAAGGAATTTTACCTCTTATGTGTATCCAAGAATCAATTGAATCACTCAATACATTGGTAGGATCTTCCATGTAACCATGTTATGAGATTATTATATGGGAGATAAGGAAGGATAAGTAATAGATCAATGGGAGAGTTAAAAAGTGAAATAATGAGAATGGATCATACACTATTCTCATGGATACTAACTCCTTTATATAAGACTTCATACTGACTGAAAATTAAAATTTTTATTTTCCAACCACTTTTTAGGGAAAAGTGAGAAACCAACAAACCCTTTTAAGGAAAACTGATAAACCATACATGACTTCAAAACTTACAACATTCAAACACCATGAACCCAAACCAAAACAAACCAAAATCATTAGCTACATATCATAATAACCATACCCTTCACCACATAAATCATAAGAATCCTCCTCTGCAGTGGCTGATTTCTACGCGGAAGTTAGGTTATAATACAACAAGATATTGGTATACTGCTTACGAGACTTCAGTTTCTCTGATGAAAGTGGTTCTGAGTATGGATTCTTGACTGCACAATATTTTTTAATAGTTATTACAACCCCTCTTTCCCTCTTAGAAAAAGATCATGTTTTCATCAGCTTCAGAAGGTAAGAATAATCGTTCCTCGTCCTTCTCCTTGAAGCATCAGGCATAATTCCTTCACATTCAGGAATATTAATTTTTCTTTTTTGAACAATATCACTATAGGAAAGTCTTTCAATACCACTACCAATTTATTTATCGTTCCTAGAGACATATCCCCTTCGGTTAATGGTATGCACCAAGCTATTACCCTTTAATCCATCTTTACTTGCAATCAACTATGTGTGAAAGTTAGTATCTATCAAAGCAAGAAACCACACCACATTTTCAAAGCCATCAAGGGACTCCTTTCAATTAGAAACATCCTTAACTGTCATCTGAAAATTGTCAGACATATTCTTCATGCTAACATCTACAAGGTTTTTATTTTTACCGTATCGTGTTTCCATCGGTTTTGGTAAATGGTAGTAGTCCTTACGCCCCTCCCTTTTTTCCTTTTTGGGATCTTCCCCTCCTCATTAACCTCAGTTAATCTGGCATCCTCCTCAGACTCCACACCTTATGAAGTGTCTCCATTAGGATCGTAGGCCAACTCCTATGTACATGCATCACTGTCCAAACAAACAAAATAGTTGTGTGTTTGGATTCCATAAAAAATTGATCCCAAACCTAGTGATTGCTAGGTAACCCCTGAAGTAGAGGCACTCTGATTTATGGTGATATTGGCTTCATTCACCAACCCCTATTTCCATAATACAATTTCCTTTCTAGGTATACTCCCACCTTCAGCTTGAGTCTCCTCAACATGTGATGTTATTGTTTTACCATTGTCCTTGTTCCTCAAATCCTTCTTGATCCGATCAAGGACCCCCGACATAGAGGGTTAAACAACCTGCTTTGCTAAAGGTTGGCACTGCATCGCGCTGTATGCCTGGAGATTCACATGCTTTACAGCTATTTCCTTCCTCTCTAGCTCTAAATTATTCCCCTAGTAACCACCCCGCCTACATGTTTCACCCACATTACCCAGCTTCCAGCAAGAATAGTTGAAATCTGAGAGCACATGAAAGAGATTGAACAAGATCTCCCATAGAATAATAAGGAAGATCTCCGCCTCTATAAAATCTAATGATGATAATGGAATCACTGTTGTTCTATCTCGAAAACAAAGGACCTTAATATCTATGTTAATCGAGGGTAATCCATTGTATTTTATGGATATAACTTTTCAAACTGCATCACTTAAGTCTTATCTATTTCAATAGGTATTCACATGTCTTTGAATGTCTTAAAAAATCTCCCTTCATGCCATATAGTTTCGCTTTACTCCATAGAGATGATGGTTGAACCACAAAAGAGAATGGTAAAAAAGATATATTGGATATACAAAGGATAAGGTCGTATGAGAAGACAACCACCATATAGATATCCAACTAGGCTCAAAGACATTCTTAACTAAAGGTGGTATTGTAAGTGATTTCAAACATGGTTCATCACTAGAATTTGTGAAGGTAGAAACCACAACATAGGGTGTCTATGTGCAGCATAGTATGTGAAGGACACCATGTGACCCATCGAGACTGGTAGTGATTGATGTTATTTTTTTTAAAAATTGAGTAGAATATCCTTATTTATAGAGTGGTGACATCCTAGAAGAAAGCCATATGTAGGATTTATAAATTATGGGAGACACCATAACACTGGTGACCATGTCATAGATTATATAAGGTAAAGTAAAGTCAATGGAACTTTTCATAGTGCAAGGGATTATGTCATAAGGGTTGTGTGATGTTCTTCATGTAATGTTTGATCCTATAGTGTTTAAATGTGATTTTTGCAAAGAAAATTTTCCTCCACCATATATGTTGTATTTATATTATAGAGTTGTTTATATAAATGAAGAGTAGTTGACCAGGCCACAGAAGTCGGATCCACACTGTAGAGAAATTTGCATCAAGGTAACTAAAACCTTCATTAAAGGTAATCTGGAGTTTTAAGAAACCTACATAAAGGTAAATTTCCCGCACTATATAATGGAAAATCAATCAAAACAGGAAATCTATTTACACTATATCATATTTAAATCAATAGTGGGAGCTATATATGTAAGATTTTTGAGTTTGGATGCACCATAGAGATAAGGTTACATTGTAGTCATGATGAAGTAAAGATGTCCATACTGCAGAAATATTATTTTTTGTGGAGGAGGTGATTCAATAATAATGAAGGAGTTTTATTTCTTCAAACCTATATAATATTAATTCATAGAGTAAAAGGATATATTTTATCTAGTTTGATGTTTGGTGGAGTTTTTAGGAGATGATTCCATGATCATGGGTGAGTGATGTGGAAGTTAAATGATAAATATTTTTGGATCAGGTAAATTGTATCATATACCACATAGAAAAATACAACTCAACATATTTTAATTGATCTCACATTATACATCATAGTGGAATATTTTATTCTTTGGTGAATCCATTAAGATTAGGTCAACACTGTAACAACCTCAACCTCAGTAGCTCAGATCATGTATATTCTTTATTAAATTGGTATAAGATACAAGGAATTTAATCCTTAAGGACTAAATGGTTTAGTATTATTGGTAAACTTGATACATACTTGAGTCTTGAATTACATTTGAAAAGTCAAATTACAATTTTTTTTTGAGAATATCATTATTCCCTCTAGAATTTTCGTACATATCATTCATAGTATACTTCACAGATTCCTGTGGAAAGGAAAAAAAATAAGGGTGTGATAAAATTATCAATAAGGGTTAGGTTTCATGGAAGCTATCATGAATAATTGAATCATAATCAATAAGAAATGGAAAATATGAAAAGTCAAATATCTGAACACACATTCTTTTTAAATCATTCACTAGAATAGTCAATGGAAATCTAAATAACTGAAAACACATTTATTTTAACCAATAACTCTAAAATCCTTACTAGATAAGGAATAATCAATATGGAAAGGTAAATAAATGAAAACCCATGTCATGTAATCAATAAATTGAGAATGAAATGCATCCAAAGATAATATCATTGTAAAAATATCTTGGATAATAATTACTAAATTCCCACTGAATTAAATACTTAATTATTTTATATCACGATATCCAACATCATTATATATCTACCATCATGACCTTTCACAAGACAATTTAAAAGTATAGGTAGAAACCCTTTTAATTTGGCCAAATGATTTGTCTCATGAGACCTTTCTATGTGTCTAGGGGCTACATAATTCTGAGCCCCACCCATCACTGCATGTCCAAAGGATTATGCATATAGAGAATAATTAATTTAATTCATAAGCAATGTGTATTATCATAAAGTATCCAAATTCAGTAAATAATGATGATTTATCAATATTTCCCAGATAAATAAATACCATTCAAATGTAGAACATCGTATGTAGAAATGATATATAAATTAAGAAACAAGGATATTTATGATAAATAATATGTATTTTTAGGTGAAATTTAATGTCTGGCGATCATATGAAAGTGAATAATTCATGGGAATCTTAATGAAAACAAAAATTAATCTAGTAAGTGAATATCAATGTTGTCCTACGTGAAAATAATCAAAAACCATCTTGAGGAAGAATAAGGATGTTATCAATACAACATATCACCATAGGGTTATATGTAAAACAAAATGTTATTGTCATTTACAAATAGAAATACCATAAAAATATGTTTAAAAAGTTTATTGAGTATAATATCCTTTAAATTTTAAAAATAACCTTTTAAAACTAAAATTTCTCAAAAAATTTGAAAAAACTTTTATTTTAAAATAACCTTTGAAACTTGTAATGGAATTTTTAAAACATTGAGTTGTCAATATAATAGAAAATTCTATACATACCCAGAATGATAAAATAATGATTCCTTTCATATTTTCTGTAAAATCTAAATGGTCCTTTTTTTGAAAAGAACATAAAGATTCCAATAAATACATTTTGTAAAAAGTAAAAATGGATAATAATTAATTTAATAAATCATTTTGAAATGGTCAAAAATTTGAATTTTTTTAAAAACCATGGTTTCGGGAAAAAATAGATTCCAAACCGAAGAGGGAAATGAACTTGAATTTTCTTAAAAAATTTATCAATCATTTTATATAACAAAGAGTGAAAAAATGTTAGTATTACATGAAAATGTTCCCGAATAACCATAGGAGAATAAAATTAAAGGTTTTTATAAATAATTATCAAATAATATCCTTTAATTTAAATTCATGTATAAATCATCCCGATTAAAATGTCATTGTGAAATAAACCCTTACAAAGATCATAATGTTGATGTTAGAATTAACCAATGAATAGATTATGTGTGTCAAGTGTAAATCTATACTAAATAAGTGGATGTAAAACATAACATATTCAAAATTAAATACACATATAATCGTAAAATATCAAAGACAACAAATAATTAATATAACCCAATGAAATGAAATTGAGTTATGAAATTATTTACCACTAGGAATTTTTAAAGTAAAATCCACATGGATGAAATAATTATAATTTAAACTTAAAATAACATAAATTATTAATTAATCATGATATTTCATCTCAAAGTGGAAATATATATATCATAAAATAATAAATTAGGTGCATAACATCAAAATATGCCTCAATAAAGGTAAATTGGTCCCTTACCTTGTGCTGCCTTTTTCTTGAGCATCATTTAACCAAATTTATACTAGTTTTAAACATTTAATAAACTTTTAATAGAACCATATTAATATTTATAATATCATATAGGATCCTTTTATAACATCTTTTCACCCATTCGTTAATAATTTTTCATTATGTTCATTGTTTCGGTTGTTAGTCGCCATGTTTTTTCATGTATGTTTTGTCATGAAAGATCCAGTTATTATACATATTATATAGTTTCATAATATCCAGAATAGTAATAATTAAATAATTATCATATTTATATATAAATTATAAATTTATGACCAATCATGAATGATTTTTTTGAGAAATAAAGTATGTTGCGATCATGGAGACGGCAGGTCGTATGTACACATGTGGAAGATTTCTGTTTTCCAAATATTATTATGGAAATGAGGTAATTAATATTTTAATATTACATAACTACCATAATATCATAAATAAAATAATATTTATTTAAATATACTCATATATATAACCTATTTTGCGTGGTGATGAAAAGAGAGTCACGACGCATTGTGAAGGTGGTAGTCTACGCGTACATGAACGATTATATCATCGTTACATGAGTGAAAACATGTGAATTAAAATGTTATATTTTCTTTTAAGAATGATAAATATGTAATTAATATGATAATTAAATCATTTATATCACAAATATTAATTAAATTTATCCTTATTACCTTCCATGTAAAGTATTAGTTAAAACTGAATCGCATCACTACGCGAGGCAGTAGTTCATCGTATAAATTAACGATGTTATAGTATCCCCAACCGAATGGAAAGTAATATATATATATATGTGTGTGTGTGTGTGATATAATGGATATATAGTTTTATTTATATTATATTATATATATATACATACCTTATATCTATCATCATACCCAAACATGTGAGGTGTTGATTGAAAATGTGTCTCATTAGTTTGTGAGGAGGTAGTCCGCCGTACACATGAGTGAAATTATTGTTTCCCATTTTAGGGAAAAGGATACATATATAGGTAATTCCTAAAATATAATAACATATAATTATATGTTATATACGTTTTTTATATAATCATAAATTAATAAGATTTTAAGGAGGTGGAAGAAAAAATAAAATGAAAATTTAGAGTTATGAATTTTACCTCTTCTTGGACAACTTCTTTAGGATTATACCAGAATATTAAAAGAATGTATTTATGTAAAAAAATTCTTATTTAATTAGGGTATGTAATTTTTTAAGTTGTTTAGTAAGTTATTTTCTGAGAAAAAATGGTTTTACTATGGGAATAAGATAGATGATTGGGTTTCCTTTTATAAGTGAGGTGAGTGTGACAATTGTAATTTTTGAAACAAAGGTGTACCCATGATTTTCAGATAAAAATAGGGTAAAAATGTTTTATTATAGATGATTATACATTATAAGATAAATATATTTCCATAAATATATTTTATACATCTTTTTAGGTCATTTTACACTATATCGTTTTAGTTTAAATCCTAGTAAAAGCATTTTTACCTTAATCGTGGTAAATAATTTTCATTCTTTTCACTATTTATTTAGTTAAAAATTTAATTTGAACTTATTATATAATAAAAATTATTATTATTAAATATATCTAATACATTTTTTCATATTCCCTTCCTAAATTTGGGAAACTTTATTTTAAATTAATCCTACAGACACGATGAGAAAGCGAGTTTTCAAAGAGAAAAGGTTCCAAAGTTTACAATGTTTTTATATCAAAAATCAATATAAAAATTATTCTAATGATTTATATTGTATTAATAGATATTTAATTGGATTAATTTTACTTTAAACACAATTTATAAAATAATTTATCTTTAAAATTATTAAAATGAAAAGGCAATTTTCAATTGAAATTCGGTATTTTTTGCAATTCATCGAAAAATTAATATTTTCATAAAATTATCAAAAAATAATCCAAATATAATATTGATATTATGTTTTAAAAAATTATTTTAATTTTATCTAATACGTTTTCTGAAATTTTTTAAAAATATTTTTCTTTTACTTGAGCATTCCATGATGAAAACTCTTTAGAAAAATGCAGTGCTTCAGAAAACATCTCTTTGTATCTAAAATGGTTATTATTTTGTTTATAACCAATATATTAACCATTTAAATTATTTTATACATGTTTAAAACATATATGATTCATAATTTATTAATTATTATTCATACCCTCCATCTTTATGTCTAGGTTATAATGGTCCTGTTTTAAATAGTAATATTTTAATAGAGTATTGTGATTCATTCAAACCAAGTTTTGCGTGCATTTCAATATATATAAGAGATTGAATTTATAAAAAAATTATATAAAAAATTATTAGGTTGTAATATTATGTTCTAATCTTTGTGTTTTGTTTCATGTACACTATTAAACATGATATTCCTCTTTTAAAATCTCAGGGTGTTATATTCTACCCCCCAGATGAATTGTGTCATTGAAATTTACTCTTGATCACAATAATAAAGGGTTTTAAATTTGAAAATATAATTATTTAAATTCTGAATCATGATAAGTTTTAAGAAAACATTCTATTTTAAAGAGATAAATGGAAGTATGAAGGTCATCTACAATAATCACATAACTATGTTTCTAAGTATGAAAACATTGGAAGGAAATGAAGATATATAAATGGAAGAAAAGATAAAACAATTATAGTTTTTTATATCATTTATCACAACAATTATCATGATCTAAAGAAGTTTAACTACCATAAAACCATAAATATTTAAAGATTAAAAAGTCCATTGGTTTATTAGAAATGAAGGTATTATGAAAAAATTATTGTTTCAATATATTTTTCCTAGAGTTGTGGAATTATTTTACAGTCTATGAATATAAGTAAATAAATTTATTTGATATATTTATATTACATAATCACAATTTTATCCTTTGTTTGTGCTTCAATCAATTTCTACTTCATCTCTTACTCCAAGAAATTAATGTCAAAAAATGCATTTTTAAATGCCTAAAGCACTAAATTTAACTTTTAACGGATTAAAAGATCCATAAAAGAGTAACAAGTTATTCCTCATACATTTAATAATTCCAAAATTTTCAGAAAAAGTTATTCAATAACACCCAATGTTAAAATTAATCTAGTCCATAAATAGTTAATCTTAAAACTCATCTAAAATATGACCGGCCAAATTCAAATTCCAAAAATATTGAAGGAAGGTCACTAAATCAACAATATATTCCCTAGAAAATATAATGTGAATATTAATTTCATATTCCAAATATGCGAATACCATGATCACTAAAAAAATTTATTAAAAAAATTTATTCTTCAAAAAATAAAATCTCATGTTCTTAAATATATTCCATAGATCTGAATATTCATTAAACTCTAGAAACGATAAAAACCCATCAAATGACTAAAAAATTTTGTGGTCACCAATATTGTCCCATAATCATATCATTATCATTATTGTCTCAACATGGAACACATATTATGGGTTATCTTCTCCCTAACTTGTGTTTTCCAAGAGGTTCAACTTGTCATTGAATCACTTTTAATGGTCATCGGTATCATTCAACATATTCTCTAAAATCCTTTATGAAATATTATTTTAGTACAATACTTATACATTTTATAATTATTATAACCAATATATCATTGATAAAATACTCATGTGACGCAATTCTTGAATCAAAACACAAAAACATTAATCATTCAACTTCTTTTATGGTAATAGTATCATCTTGACCATGATCCATTAGCATATTTTGAGATATATTCTTTTGATTCATGGGGAATTTGTTTTTATAGTTCCACATATCCTTAAAATTAAATAATTGAACATTGGTAAAAAATTCATATCCCCTGAAATCATTTACATGGGGGCCTTTTTATCTACACTTGAAGAAAACACCTTTTCCTTTTAATAATATACCATAGTGTTTCCATTCAGAAGTATCCCAAATTGGAAAATTACACTTTTTATTATAACCTTTATCTATATATTTCTTTTTCATCCTCTTCTTATCCTTCTTCCCTTTAATCTATAATACTTAGATAATTATTTCTTTGTCTTATTATCACAAGATACTATATCCTCTTATAAGGAGAATGTTTGGGATGAAATTTCCCATTGAAATTTTATCTTAATACCATAAAATAAATTATCATTATTAATGTTTATATTATGTGCATTGATATGGTTCCCTTTCTTTGTTCAAGGTTCCATTTCTAAACAATTTCATTCACTAGATTATATTATAACACTATAAAACATATTTTATAATTCCAGAACAACTAAAAAAATTAGTATAAATTGAAAAAGTTATGAAAATCAAATATCATTATTATAAACATGGTTTCTTTAAGTATATATATGTTTATAAATCCTTCATAATTGTATTTAATAAAAATTTAAATTATCCTAAGCATATCCCCTGTGATTTTCAATCTAGGTGAATAGTAAGCCATGTTTTCATGCATGAGGTGACGATCGAGTCAAGCCTAATGTGACCTTTTTAGATTTATTTCCCCAAGGTTCCTCTATACTAAAACCAAATCCACTTGTAGTATCTAGATAGGTATGTGTTCTAAGAAAAATCTAAGAAAATACTCCTTACCAAAAAATTATGATGTTATTCTATACCTATCATCAAAGTATATTATAGGGTATTGTTACCTAATCTATTTTTTCATTAATCTAGTTACAAAAGATTATGTAAAACTTCCTCGAATACCAACTATAGCAATCCTCACCCCAATTTCTTGGAGCTCGCATCTGCTTTATTACATTATCATAACAGACAAGGAATCACATCTCGAAGTACCAAATAGTTTAGTAGTCTTGGTAAACTAGTTAGATAGTTGAGTCTTTCATTACATTTGAAAACAAAAATTAAAACATTATATTTTTATGTGAATTTAATTATTAACTCTATCATATCCTTTCATATTATTCATATCACACTTCATGGTTTCCTATAAAAAGGTAAAAAATATGGGTGAGCTCGAATTCTTAATAATGGTTAAGTATTATGGGAGTTATCATAAATAAATAAATCATAATCAATAAGGAATGAATAATATGGAATGGTAAATATTAGAACACACATTACATTTAAATAATTGACTATAAAAATCAGTTATAAGGTAAATAATGGAAGATTAATTCCATTAAATCAATAATATGAAAATAATAATTGGATAATCCATAATAAATATATAAAATTAAATAACTGAAAACACATTCCATTTAATAAATAAACTAATAATTAAATTAATCTATTAATAATATCACTGTAAAAATATCAGGTATAATAATGAATGGATCACTAATGAAGAAAAGGATTAATTTTTGGAATTCATGATCTCATACATCATGATACATCTACCATAAAAACCCTTCACAAGATAGTTTGAAACTAAACGTAGAAACCCATTTAATTTGGGAAAACATTTTTCTCATGATTCCTATCGATGCATCAAGTTTATACAAAATTTTGGGGTTCTCCCATCACTATAACTAAAAATTATTCCTCATATATTGAATAATTTACCTAATTCAGGAACAATGTTCCTTTTCATCAAAAATCTGAATAGAGTACAGAATATAGATTTACCAATTTTTCCCATAATAAACAAATAACTTTACATTTTAAACACTATATGTTGAAATGATATAATATTTATGAAATAAACATATCCATGATAAATAATGTGGATATTTAGGAGAAATTTGATACCTAATTATTATAGTAAAGTGAATAGTTCATAGGAAAGTTAATCACTACAAAAATAAATCAAGGAAGTGGATTTCAATGCTACACTTTATCAAAATAATCATAAACCATCCTAATTAAGAATAATAATGGTATCAATATAACATATCCCTATATAATTATATATTAAATAAATGTTTTGTTTCATTGATGAAAAGAAATATGATAAAAATATCCTTAAAAATATTTGTGAGGAAAATATCCTTTTCATTTTAAAAATCACATTCTAAAAGTAAAAGTTCAAATAAAAATTTAAAAAAATATTTGAAAATAAACTTTGAAAATTATAGATGAAATTTTAAACCATTTGGTGGTTATAAAAGTAGAAAATTAAATTCAATCCTAGTACAATAAAACAAATATTACTTTCACATTTTTCGTAAAACCCAAATGAGTCTTGTTTTGAAAATGACATGAATATTCATTTAAAAAAATTAATAAAAAATTGGTAAAATATTAATTTAATAAATCATTTTTAAATGGTTAAAAATATTTCTGAAAAAATTATTCTAAAACTTGGTTTTTTAAGAAAAATTTTTTTGACCAAAGATAGAAATGAAGTTGAATTCTATTAAAAACATTTTATCAGTCATTTTAAGTTCCAAAGAGTCAAAAAATGGTACTATTACTTGAAAACTTTTCTAAATAACCATAGGAGAAGAAAATTAAATTTTTTATTAGATAATGATCAAATAATCTCCTCCAATGTAAATTAAAGTATAAACAATCCTAGTTAAAATGAGATTGGCATTTAAACACTTACAATTATCATAATTTGATGTGAGAATTAAACAGTGAATTGATTATGTGTGTAAAATATAAATCCATGTAAAATAAGTGAATATATAATATAAAATATTAAAAATTAAATACATAAATAATCAAACAATATTAAAGACAGTGATGAATTAATATAACCCGCTAAAAGAAATTGAGTTATGAAATTGTTACCACATGATAATTTTCAACTCAAATCACCACGGATGAAATAATTCAAAATAAACCATAAAATACCATGAATTTGTAATTAATCATGATATTACATGTCATATTTTCTATATATACTTCTTGTAAAAGAAATTAGGTGCATAACATTTCAATATCCCCGAATGAAGAAAAATTGAGACGAAGACCCTTACCTCACCCTAACTTTAGGTAGAACGAGATTTAACATACTATATAGTGGTTTTAAAATTTTAATTATATTTAAATAGAACCATATTAATATTTATAATATTATATATGATTCTTTTGTTACATCTTATCACCAATTCCTTAATAATATTTCATTATTTTCATTGTTTTGTGTGTTAATTGCCTTGTTTTCTCATGCCTATTTTGTCATGAAAGATCTTGTTCTTGCACATATTATATTCTTCCATCATATCTAGAATAATAATAATGAAATAATTTTAATATTTATATATCAATTATACTTCTATGATAAATCATGAATGATAGTATTGAGAAATGATGTATGTTGTGATCATGGAGACGGTAGGTCATACAGACGCATGGGTAACATTTCTATTTTTCAATGATCATTATGGAAAGGAGGCATGTAATATTTTATCCATAAAAATGATAATAATATCATAAATACCATATTAGTTCTTTAAATATACTTTTATATATCATCCATGTTTTTTGGTGATGATAAGAGAGTCACATCGCTTCGTGAAGGCGGTAGTCCACACATACGTGAATGATGTTATCATCTTTAAGTGAGTGAAATGGCGGGATATAAAATGATATATTATCTTTTCATTATGATAAATATGTCATTAATATAAAAATTATGTACTGAATTTAATGTATATTCATTAACATTATTCTTATTACAT
Organism: Viscum album; assembly: GCA_963277665.1. Taxonomy (NCBI): domain Eukaryota; kingdom Viridiplantae; phylum Streptophyta; class Magnoliopsida; order Santalales; family Viscaceae; genus Viscum; species Viscum album. The sequence goes on from OY728139.1 coordinate 702,450,595, forward strand.
TCCATGAAAAGCGTTATTGAAAAATGAATTACATCACTTCGTGAGGCGATAGTCTGTTGTACACATGAGAGACGTTATCATATCCCCTATGGAATGTAATTGAAAAATGATATATATATATATATATATATATTATAATAACAGTATTGGTATAATTATGTTATAAATATCATAAATATACTTTATATCCATCGCCATACCCAACCGTGAAAGGTATTGAGGGAAAACTTTTCACATCAGTTCGTGAGGCGGTAGTCTTCCATACACATGAGAGATGTTATCATTTCCCATTTGAGGGAAGAGGATATGGATATAGGTCAGAGACTTATCATAATAAAATATCATTATATGTAAGATACTATTGATTTTATATAAACATAAATTAAGAATATTTTAAGGTGGTGAAATAAAAAAGAAAATAAAGATGCATAGTTAGGAATTTTACCGCTTCTCAGACCACCAATTTTGTATTATACCTAAAGTATTGCTAATATTTATTTCTCACAAAACCATGGATTATACGATGAGTGTATATAATTTTTGCAGTGATTATTCAGGTAATTTCTGATCCAAAATGGTTTGATGGTTTCAAGAAGAGAGGATTGGGGTGGCCTTTTATAAGTGGGGTGAGTGACACACTTGTAATTTTTGAAATAAAAAAGGTGTACCAAAATTTTTCACATAAAAAGGGTAAAAAATATAGTATTATTGATACTTATACATTATAACATCAGAATATGGCCTGAAATATATTTTAGATAATTTTTTAGGTTAGTTTAACCCTTATATTTTTAATTTAACCCCCAATAAACCTAATTTTACCTTAACAATGATGAATAATTTTTACTATTTTAAATATTCATTTTGGTAAAACATTAAAATGAAAATATTATATAATATTAATTATGATGATTAAAAATATGGAATAAAATTTTATAAATTCTATTAATATAAATGGAAAATTTTAATTGAATATTAACCCCACATACGCGATGAGAAAGTAGGTTTTCAAATAGAAAGTGTTCAAAAGTTTACAATGTTTTTATATAAAAAATATTGAAAATTATTAAAAATGCCAAAATTAGATTAATAAATATATAATTGAACTAATTTAAATTTATAACCAATTTTTAATATAATTTAAAGTTATAAATATTTTAAATGAAAAGGTAGCTTTCAATTAAAATTCTGTATTTTTCACTATTCATCAAAAAAATTAATCTATTCAGAAAATTCTTAAAAATTCATCCTAAGATATTTTTGAAATTAAGATCTAATAAAATAAGTTAATTTTATAAAATAACTTTTCTAAAATTTTTAAAATTTAATTTTAAATTATGTTCTCCAAATAAAACTAAACCACTTTTTAAAAAAATACATTTTTTAACAAAGCATTTCTTTTTCTTTGAAATGGTTCAAAATATAAAACATTACCTTTCTCATTTAAAATCTCATCGTGTTACATATACATTATAATTATGGATCATGCTATAATCATGTTTTTTTCAGATATCTAGGAAATTCAATAGAGGAGTTACATTAGGGCCTTAACTCGAATACAATGTCTCTAAATGGACACATTAATTTTATAGAAACCTGGTTGAAATATATATAAGATATAAGGAAGGAGGATTAATCTGATCCATAAATGGTTTATAAAAATACATATATTTTTTTCTAGATGAGTATATATAGACTCTGTCTAAATTAAAAATATTAATATAAGAGATTTAAGGGAGAAATTTATACTGTATAGAAAAGTAGTTAAAGAATAAGACAGTTTGTCACCAATTGAATATCTTGGAAAACAAGAATTAGTTTCTTCAAGTAAAGGATTTCAAATATTCGTTGTGATAAAGCTGGTGAACCCACTTCATCTCTGTTGAATTTTGTGTCAACGAAAGAAGAAATATACTTGATAAGGTTCTTGGAAGAATTTAAAAGTCCCAAAAAATATGGGTGAGGATAACTATAGTGTTTCTAAGCCATTATTGTTAAGGAAAAATTCATTGAATCTTGGAAGAGTTTATTTGGATGTTCTACCATTATACATATTGAACAGAAATGAAGTATTTTCATGGTATTTTATATGTATATATGGTTCAAGTAGATTTTGTGAATATGAATATATTTAAATCCTTGTGGAGTATTAGATTTTATTAATATACCGTTGGATGATGTTTAAATATTATTTATAATTTTTATATAGAAGAAGTTCTGATTTACTTAGGAGAAGTTGAGAAACTATGTAAAGTGATCTACATAAAGGTAACCATGTCATACATTCTTGTGTAAAGGTATAGTGATACCTGCACCAAGTTAATTCTAAAATATAAGACCTGGGTAAAGGTTATTTTCAAGTTGTTCTAGCTATGTAAAGGTGTTTTGATACAAATGTCAAGGTATGATGGGAGTGGTACTCATGCATCAAGGTAAAACAGATAAACCACTACTGTATAAAGGTAAATGAGAATTGAAATTCTTGAATAAAGGATTCTTAGTTACTGTGCAAAGTTATGATCATAGGCTAAGTCACTATAATAAAAAAATAGATTTATCGATGGTTTTGAAAACCCCCGCTAAATATTTAAGCAAAAAAAATAAAGGCGTTTTTTAGATGATTTCAAAAACTTCCCCTAAATATTTTTTTTAATTTTTTTTCTTAAATTTTTAGCGGCGGTTTTCAAAAACCACGGCTAGATGGGTTTTTTTTATTTTTAAAAATTAATTTTTTCTAGGGTACTTTTCAAAAAACCAGCACAGATTCACAGTGACTTTTAAGAAACTACTGCAAAATTAATAAGAATTTTTTAAAAATATTAAATTCTAAATATTTAATTATGATTATTTATTAATAATTATTATTTGTTATTTATAATTATTTAATTTTTATTATTTAAATTTTTAATTAAATATAAATTTTTAATTATTAATTAATTATATTTATTAATTAATAGTAATTTGGAAGTTAAATTAATTCTTGGAAAGTTAAAAATCATACATCAGCATGAAATGACCATAAATTTTGATCTAAGGATCTATTTTAACTCCACAACCAATCTAATCAGAGCTTATGAAATGGGATACAATGAAATTCAAACTAATTTGGTAAAAATGAATGGAATAAAATTTATTACAATTTTAAGAGAAGTTAAAAATCAACTTCAACTTCAAATGGACATAACTTTTGATCTCAGTTTCTGTTTGAGCTCTAAAATATATCGAATCGAATCCAAGGATGAGATTTATATTTTTTTATTGGGGAGACTCCATGTACTATTTTTTATTTTCAAAAAAATCATTCTAAGGTCTCAAAAATTGATTTTTTGGTTTGGATACCATGATTTTTGAACATTTGATGAGATTTCGTTTTCATTGAAGAGTTTCTTCGTATGGTTTTCAGGTCTTCTATGATTTTATTTCAATTATTGACATTCTTATTAATTTTATGGTGTGTGGGTTTCCCTATTTTTTTGATTTGTTGTATATTATATATATACATATTTATATGTATTTATGCACATTTATGTATATTTATTTATATATATATATATATCAATATTTATTTAAAATTATTTACAATTGTATCTAAAAATGGATTTTTATATGTATTTATGAATATCTTTCCATATATTTATACATTTGAAATATTTTTACATATTTATGTCTATATACATTATATATTTTTATATATTATATTAGTGAGTGTGTATATATATATTGTTAGGTTTATATGTATTTTTATTAATCTAAAATTTTATATTTTTGTGCATTTAAATATATTTATGTAGCATAAATTTGTGTTTAAATATATTTATGTAAATATAGTTATATGTATATAAATGTATATATATTTATTTTCATTTATTATTTATTATTTGTTATTTATTTAATATTTATTACATCCCCAATTTTAGTGGTAGAGATGTCTTGATTTTCAGTGTTGGAGAACAATTTGAGTGGGGTTTGTAGATATGAGATGATGAACACCATCGATCTATGACGGAGGCGATGATAGGTGGCCATAATCAATCTTCGATGGAGTTTGTGGCTCAGGCAGAAGGCGTGCATAATTCTTATGTTGTTTTGGAAGTGTTGGTTATCCAGTGTCAATCTACAGCAATGGGGTGATCTGGTTCACTAGATAAGTAGGTGATGATGGGGTGACTTGGTTCATCCACTGAGGTAAAGAAATATAATAATCTGACAAATGCGATGAATTCCACAGCTAGTTTTTTGGTAATTTAATGATACCCCAAAATAAGGCACTTTTCATCTCTAAAAGGCATTGTTCCGAAACAAATTGTAAAGAAAGGTGACACTTCCTGGGTGATTGAAAATAAGTTAGTTATTCTTGACAGGTTTAAGATTTGTGATCACTCCATTATTGTGAGGCTTGTTCTGCCTATTTGAGGAAGGATATGGAAAATTGAGGAACTGTTCTGAAATCTTAATTATGTATTGGGTATTTATGATTGAAAATTCATAATAACGGGTTGAGGATTATTTCAAATAATTTTTTCATTATAGGATTTGAAATGCGTAACATGGGAAAATGTATTGATTTCATTAACGGAATTTATGTTTTTCTTTCATGAATCGGATTTTCATTTCAATCCATTCGATATAAAATATAATAAGGCTTAATTCGGGATCAAAATTATTGGACTCAAATAGATTCTATGGAAACCTAAGATTCTTTTTGATGTAGTCTCTATTGTGGTAATTCCGATCAAAATTGAAAGGACCAATAAGATTCAAAAATTTGGTCATTATGCTAGGGTCTTGGTGAAGGTTGAATTAAGCTCTTTCTTGATTAATAATATTATTCTTTCTACACTGGATGATAATATCTATCTAAAAGTAGAATATAAAAGACTACCAGACTTATACCATAAATGACAATCCATTTTTTATAGAAAGGATATCTATTATAAAAATGTGATTTCTTCTTTTTTTAATTAAAAGGGAATCATAAGACTGATTTTAGGATTAATTTATGGCAATGAAAAAAAAATGTGGCTTCTATTGGTGGAAATGATCCCCCTCTTTAAAGGGGTAAGGGTAAAATATATATTGAGGAACTGAACTACTGGAGCAGTGGAGTTGTTTATGATGGCCCCTCCTACTCCAATGAAATGAAATTTAAACATATGAAGCTCCTATTGGTGTGAATTAAATTAGCATGAAACTATATCTGAACCTTCCTAGAAGGTTGGTAGCTCTAATTTGATTGTGATGCAATGCACTGGAAAATATAGGAAGTACACAAGTGAGGTGGGACAATCTGTAGATAAGGTTGTCAGTGTTTTTCCATGGTACTCTCCTTCATAAACTGATGAGAAAGGTTGTATGGTGTAACCATTAGCTACGTACATTTCAGGACATATTCCACAAGATGATGGGCCTGGGAAATTTGACGTTCAAAAGAGTATGGATTGTTATCAGGAGACTCATAATATCTTTAGTTCTTTAGGAGTGTCTGGAAAATGGGGTAATGTATTGGTTGAATGAGAAAGGAGCAACAGATGGTCTTATTGGACAACACTCATCTCGAATCCATGGGCAACGATGACCATGTTTCTTATAAGGATGTTGATCTAAATGGAAAAGAAAATATAGTAAGCAATAAAGGTTTAACTTTTATTCCTCCAAAAAGAATGCCATGGAAGGATTACTCCAATATTCTCATGAATGTATCAACTAGGTCATCTTCCAATTTATAGAATATCCAACTCACTCTGAAACTGGAAAGGTCCAAGGAGAGGATTCTTGGGTCCTCAGTCAAGGTCATTCATAGTCAGAGTGGGAGACTACTAGTGATGCTGATGATTCTGATTATATTAATGTGAATTATCCTTCTTTTTTGATCTGTAGGATTCTTTTCTAGATTATGGAATGTCCTTTTGTATGACCCAATCTATTTTCTTGCTTGCATGTTCACTTTTTTCTTTCACATTTAATAAAAGGATAATAGCTTTCTCTTCTAGCTAGACCCTTTCATATATATTTATTATTTATCCTTTATTGTTCATTATATACTATTTTTTTATTATATATTCAATTTATACTTATTTATTATTTATCATATATTATTTATTATTTATTAATTTATTAAATATTATTTAGTATCTATTATTTATTAATTTATTGTTTATTTTTCACTTACTTCGTGTAAATTCATGATAATTTTAGTATTTATTTATTATTATTTATTATTTATTAGTTATCATCTCTCATTTAGTAATTTTATTATTTTTTACTCATTTATTGTATATTTATTATAATTTAATTATTTACTTATTATTAATCAGTATTTATTATTAATTATCCATTATTTATTAATTTAATATTAATTTAGTATTACTTTTTTATTTATTACTTGTTTATTGTATATTCATTATAACTTTATTACTTATAATTTATTATTTATTCTTTATTATTTATTCTTTATTATTATTTATTATTATTATGTGATTTTTCTGTGTGTAAATATAAGTATACTAAATTTTGTGTACTCACCACATGAATAGCTTGCTAGAGTGGTAAAGTATTTACAGAATAAAAAATAGTTAAGGTATTCAAATCTCACGTGACACACACACACACACATAGATATATATATATATATATCTGTGTGTGTGTGTGCTAGATTAATACACAAAATTCATATATGGTAGGATAAATAAATAATAAATAAACAATAATAAATAAATATTCAATATTAATTATTATTATTTAATTCTATAAATAAAAAAATAAAGAACAAAAAAACCACTGATAAAACATTTAGCGATGATTTAAATGGCCATTAAATGATTCAATGGGTTTTTAAAAAACTTTATTCAAACCATTCTGTGATGGTTATTGAAAACTACACATAAATGATTAATGATACATGATTCATTGGTGATTTTTAAAAACCCAAACAGAATGGTTTTTCTGTAGTTTAAACCACTGCTCATATATTATTTTGGTGTAATTGTAAAGGTACCTCAGAAATACCTGATGGATGTGTAATGGTACTCTGAATATTAGATTCTAGGTAAAAGTTAATGCATATTATGTAAAGGTGACTTTATCCTGGGGAGTTTTGTAAAGGTAATGCACCTTCTATATAATAGAAATAATAATCTATTTAAAGGTAACTCAAAGTCTATGAGACTTACACAAGGGTACCATGAGGTTTTTTGAGTTGTACAAGTGTACAAAAGTATTCAAAAAAGGTAAAACTAAGTTTCAAAAAGATAACCTATGCACAAAAGGATAAAACCAAGTATGTGAGAGTTCTAGGATATTAATAATATATATAATGAATTATTTTATTATATTTAGTGTTCCTTATTGTAAAAACAACATGTTGATTAGAAGCACATTAGGATTCATTCTACTTTACATAGGTAGTGAGTTCTATAGTGCAAGGTTCACTAAAAGGTCATAAGCAAGTGTGAAAAATAAATATCGATTATTTATCAGCTAGAGACCCCAGAAGAGGAGAGGAGAGAATTTAATAGTGAAGTTTTTGGTCACTAAAAATGAAAATAATTATCTATCCTTATATTAGAATATCCATTGGTAGTAGTAAAAGGAGAATATGTGGGTATATATTTGATTGTATGACTTGTGAGAAGATGTCTTTGATGTTATGACTTGTAAGAGTATGAATCTAAGACAATGTTTGAATTTGATATAGTATGAATATCATTGTAATCCTTTATGTACATGAATTTAGTTCATAAGTATTTAAAAATATATATATATCTAGATATTATAAAGATATTTCTTCAGATTCATGTTCAAATATCAGGATTCCGGGATTTATTCCATGATTTAAGAAACTGATGAATATGAAATTTCCTCAATGCAAAGCGATGTGACCACAACAAAAATATGAATTATTTTCATTAATACATATAAATTTTCATGTGTTTTATGAGGAGAATTAAATCAAATGAAGTCCAATATAGTTCATAATATCGTAAAGAAAAAAATGAAGGTTTAATGTGAGGATTCAACATGATTTTTAGAAGATTTTGAATGAAAAGATGACTTATGTCTCCAAATATTGTGAAAGATAAAATCATTAAGTATATAAAAAACTTTTAGATGTTTTTTATTAATAAAAAAATATGATTCTTATGATGTTTCAAAAAATAGATAATGTGAATAAAGGAAATTGAGTTCTGAGTCTTGAGGAAAGCGAATAACAAACAAATGTGAAATCTGATGTTTTGAATTCAAAGAATTATCAGCATTTGAATTTTGAATATCAAGAATAATATTCATATACAACTAATATTAATATAAAAATAATGTGAATGATTATATATGATCTCATATATATGTTTATAAATATTCTATAAATCAAATAGAGAGAGGAAAAGAAGAGTTGATACAACAACCCATTATATATCTTGTGTATTGAATAATGAAGAATGACCCAGTGCAATTTTGATGCATTTAAGAAGAAGATAATAAGGGAAGTGAGTTTTAATGTTCCCTAGTTAATTACATCCTTGCTAAGATAATGGGTTCTCATCCTACCTTATAAACATATATTATAGAAACCTGAATAACACTAAATCATCCCACCTAATTACTGCAAGATAGGAACCAGTTCAATCTAAAAAACTACAATATATCCATGATCCAATAATATTTGTCTTCTGTCAAGTGAGTATATGTTAATTATCTTATAAAAAAGCACAAAAATCCCTCACTTTCATTGCAAGAATCTAGATATAGGATAAAGAGTTCAAGGTTACTCCCATTCTCATTCTTCTTGTGATAATAAATATGAATTAGATTTTGTGGGTGATAAAACCCACCATTCTCCAGGGACATAGTCATCTTTATGGAAGAAAACCTCGTCAATAATTATGGTGTTATCATGTGTTAATTAACAATTCTATATCTATATTCACACTAACCAAAAGATAGGTAAGGAGAAAGAGAGAATTTATCATTGAATAATTGAAGTGGTGATAAGGGATAAAAAAATGTAATAGGGAATAAAATATATACCAAAATTGACTCACCCCCAATAGTGGTGGACATATACCTATGTGATCCTAAAAATTGGAATCATATTAGGCCACACATCAATTTGGGTTCTGTTTTTTGATGTTTTATTTAAAGAATTGTGTTTCTATTTTTAAGTTAATTGTTAATTTTAGATATTAAAAAGCCTATAATTTCCCTATCAAAGAAACCATGTAATATTTTTCGTCCAAAAAAATTAGGAATCTTAAGAATATAGATACCAAGGAGTTGAGAAAGGCCTCATCTACAAAATAAAATACCAATGACTCTATACTTATTGACGGTAATACAAGTATAGATCATCCTAATATTTTTTTCAAACATATATTTCTTTAATAATATCATGATGAGAAACCATCCTTTTGAATAAAAAATGAAGAAATATTAGGTTCTTATTCTAGTAATCCTAATTAATAAAAATCTAATATAGAATAAAATGAACCAAGAACAAGTGGTTAAGATCAATGTTTTTCAAATTTTTAATATGATTCATTTTATTCACTAAAATATATTTTTCATAATGTAAACAAAAAATACCCTCATATATTTGTGGTTTTATAGAAATATTTAATAGGATATCAATAACCTAGAATATACAAATGAAAGGATGAAGAAGTCCTTGGAATAAAGGATACAAACCTTTATAAAGATATTCAATCAGGTAAGTGAATTAAACTCTTTGAATTATGAGAATGAAGAATAAATCTACATTTTTGAAAATAAATTGATCATTATGATTCATAGGAGAGGATAAGACAAAAATCATTCAAGAAAGATTCCATGCATCTAAATATGTAAATGATGTTAAAACAGCTCAACATGAGGTCAAGGCCAAGGGGGTTAAAGATCATGACCAACTACTATAATAAAAGAGAAAAATTAATTAAGATCAAGTTGAAGAGATAATAATGGATTGTGAACAAGAACTGAAATTAGTAGATAATTATGGAAGAATCCTCAATAGGAATTTCTAGGATCTTGTAATTAAATTGAAGAATATGGAACTAGTTCAAAAGATTCCTCTACAAAAAATTGAAAGGAATGTTTTGAAAAAAAAAACTAAAAAGGTGGTCTCTTATAAAAATATCATAAACTTATCAATTTATAGTAGCTACAAAGTATTAGGTACCATCCAGTTCTGAAAATAATATTTTTACTAAATTTATTTTCATGTGAAGTGCTGGTTTGAGACATAAATGTTTTCAAAAGTGGTTGATGGAAAATTATGGGGAACCCACCACAACATACATGGTGGTTGAAATCATGTTTATAATGATATTTTCCCCAAAATAATCTCATTTATTGAATGATAAAGAATAAAAACATCAAAAAATTAATTTTGGATAAACTTTCTATTAAAGAAAATGATCAGGGTTTGTGGGATATTGTTAGTGCTTCAATAAGTTTGTGCATATGGATATAGAATGTTATTATATTTTTTCACTACTAGAATAAGAGGAAGGCCTATGTTTAGAGGTATTAGTCCTAAGAAGATTTACTAACCATAGATTATGAAGAAGAATCTGTATATGAAAAAATTAAAATTCTTGGAGAACTATATGATGTTTTCAATTGATGTGGTTATCGAGTAGAGGTAAGAAAGTATAAATAATTACATCTTTTAACTAAAAATGAGAATATAAGGCCAAAAAATCTGAATAATGGAGATAATCCATCATTGGGATAGAATAAAAAAGAATATGTTTAAAAGAAAATTCCTAAGAAGTTGATGAAGAAGTCTAGTAAGTTATCTGTGGAAAATAAGAAGAAGAAAAATATTTAATCAAGAACACCAAATAAGATCCAGAAGAATGACCCACTAATGAGGGTAGAATACTTATTCAGCGAACAAAAGGACATTACATGAACACATGCAATCCAGACATATATGAATTTGTTAAAGGAAGAAATCTAAAAGAGAATAAAAAATCAGGTCAAACAAAAAAATTATAAGTCCAACTTAGTGAAGGAATATTCTAAGAAACTGTGTGGAGAAACCAAAATGGTCAAACACATTCTTAATGTTTTCTTGGAAATTTTTGCAGCTAATTTTGAAAAAGTAATATATTTTGAATCCCAAGAGAAATAAATAACCAAAGTGTAAGAAAAGATTCCACATGAAGAATAAATCAAATTTCATGAGAGGACTTTCAAAGAAGGTAAACTCCGATTTCATGAGGATCTATGTGGGATGATCAGAAAGTATTAACACAATTTAAATGATTGTCTCATTATCATACCATCCCAATAATAAATTTTAAGGAACATGAAATATTCAACAAATGATGCATATTCTTTGATGGCTTCTATTAAATAGAAGATCCCACACAAGGATAAAATGGAAGTACCCATGTTTCCCAAAGAAAAATCATATTTGAATAATAGTTGTAAAAACATAATGATTTTATATAGATATGAAGATAAATTAAAGATATAACAATAGTTGAGAATAAATTCTCAATCCAATTACTCATATTGATAAACAATGAGGTTTAACTTATTACCAAAATCATTTTTGTTGTATTTAAGTGCTGATAATATAGGTAATTGAAGGGGATTCCATTTCTCAAATAGAGATAAAATGAAATGAAGTAAGATATAATAAATACTCTAGATTTAAAGATTTCACCATCTTGTAATGATTCATTATTTGATACTCTAAATAATTTATTAAGAAATTTTCAACCTTGATTAAGTATAAATAGAGATCATCTCATGTGGGGGAGTTGAATCTAGGAAGATTCTAGGTTTAGGAAAATTCATATAAATTTTACATTTATAGAAGTTGCATGAATTTTTCTTGCTGAAAATAGTTTCTAATACCCAATATCTCAGCCTTGTTTAGCAATAATTTATTCTATTATTAAAGGGATTAATTATTTTAATCCATGATAAAAAAAGATAGAAATTTAGAAAAGATTTCATGGATGACTTCTAAAACCTCCTATATGATTTTTAATATTTTTAATTTGGGTGTTGGGATGAGTGTATAAACTAAGGTTATTATTCCATGTAAAATAAAGTTAACAATTGATATCAATTGGTTTCTTCATGAAACAAATAAACTACTTCACATTTTTTTATTGTTGACTTCCTAGAAAATAACATTATATGTTTTCCTCCATTTATTGCACATTACACTTATAATTAATCTTACTAAAAATAGATCATAAATGAACATAATAAAAAAAACTTCAAAATATATACTATAAATATATCTATAATTTTAGTAATAAAATAGAAAAAATTCAAATTTTAATTTTCCTGAAAATTTATAAGACTAAATCATAAGAAAAAAAATTCATAAGACACTTGATATCTTATGATATGAAACTCATATAATACTAAAATCTTGCAAGATATAGTTTTTTAAAATATATTATTTTTCATATGAAAGGGATTTCATATGATAAAAAATCACTTAAGATGCAGATTTCATATAATAATAAATTTCTTAAGATACAAAATCCACTAAGAAATAGATTTATAAGATAAGAATTATGTAATATATAAAATATTTATAAGGTTCAACCATAAGGATCATTTTCATCGTACGGTACATCCTTCATAGGGTACATATTCTTTATAGGGTTTGATATCATCATAATTTCAATCATTATAAGGCATGTCTTCTTAAGGTGGATCTTCATAGGGTTCAATACTTAGCTAAAATTATAACTTCATTATATTGGAAACGTTATAATGTACAAGTTTATAAGGTTCAAATGGTGATTTTAGGGTATATGTGATACTTTATAAGGTACAATTATTTTCAAAATTATAATCTTCAATGCTTATAGAGTAATTATTTATAACATATAAGAAATAATCAAATATTCAAAAACTATAGTACACTAGTTGTAAATAGAACATAGAAATAATAAAATAAATTTTAAATGAATAATCAATAAGAATATTAACCAAAGAAAATTTAATTAATAAATAAGTAAATAATGTTCTAATAATATATACTTATCCATTTTTGAAACCATATGTGAGTCATAACCCAACTCAAACTAATCTATATTTTTCTCTAAAATATATTCATAAAACACATAATAAATGTGGAGAATAAATATTTTAACTACATCATATTCAAGCTTCAAATATTTTTCCTTGATTATGTTTGAGGGAATAAAAAGAGATAATTTTTTAATTATCAAAAAATAAAAAGTAAAGTGGACAGGATCCACTTGAAAACCTTATTCTCAAATATTTTGGTTGTTGTGCATCATGGAAGATGGAATTAAATGGTGAAACATGAAAAAAGAGAAATGGAAAAAGTTGTTTTATCTATAAAGCTAAATACATCCATCTGTCATGGAATATTTTAATTGTTATCAAGATATATCCTTGTAATATATTACTTCATATACTTAGATTTTCAATAAACATCAAATTGTATCAATAATGCTTAGATATTATTTCTGGAAGAAAACATCCATGTAAAAGAGTAATGGAGATCACCCCTTGACGGGGATCTATTAATGAACTAAATTTCCTAAGGATTTATTCATTATTTTTAAATATATAAATCTATAAAAGACCTTAAAAACTGAATTTGAGGTATGGTTTTCACTTTCATATCACTATTTTTGATTGTATTGAATATGGGTATCAAGGGGTACTGACTATTTAACCCATATGGGTAAAACATACTTACACATAAAAAAAATCATGTGTTTTTTGAATAGAGTGTAGGTTCAAAAGATTTATTGAAAAAAATGGTCATCTCCTAAGGAAGTTGAATCTCTTTTGGAATCACATTATGATTATATTATAGACATCGTCTGTGTCTAAATTAGTCCCTCTTGTTTTTTACTATAGATTGACTCAAGTAGAAATATATTTGATTAATTTATGGCACATTTATAAGTGAAAATTTGGTTCCATGCATCTCTTATAAAATTATATTATAAAAAAGGATGTGGAAGAACAAAAAGAGAGATTATGGTTTTTGAAAGGATAATAAGATTCACCAATATAAATTTTCATATCAATAAGGGGGGAGAATTTTTTTCAAACTACATTGCAGTGTCAAAAAGGGGGAAAATTTTCAACTTTCATTTATTAAAAATAAGGGTAGAATACATAGTGAAATAAATTATTGTTTGAATAAATGTATTTGTTTTTATGAAAAATGAAAAGGGGAGATTGAAGTTTCCAAAGGTTTGTGTTTTTTCGTATTTTTTTAGTAAGTTTTCATAAATATGTCCTAAAGAATATTTCTAATGGACTGTGTATCCTCCTAATAGATGAAGTTTTTTCCCTTGAATAATTTGATTGATATATTCAAGTGGACACCCTATATATATAATTATTGGAGACATGATCCTAATGTAGAATAAAAATTCTGATGTTATATAACTATCTAAAATTGTCTACAAGGATTTGAAAAGATATTTTTGAATCTGGTGGTTTAAATGTTTGTTTATAGCTTGAAAATATGTAATAAAAAAGGTTAAAACATGTTAAAATTAATTAAGGAATCTATCTTTAGTAGTGTAGAAACCATCCTTCAGATATATCACATGAAGGTATATCTATTTAGTAATAAATATAACTTGTATTAAGGTTGAAGTGAATGAGTTAAAGATTGGAATGGGAATATAGTGAACCATTTTAAATACTCTAACATGAATATCTATTCTTCTTCAAAGACTATGGTTTTTTATTTTAATGCATTAAAATTGTTATGATAATTCCAAAATCTATTTAACATAACTGGATATTTTTTAGAGAATTTTAAGTTTCTTATAATCTAATTTGAAATTAATTGATGTTGTTTTGAAATAACCTGGAAATTTGTTATTGGAGAAGAATTTGAAAAATTTCAGACCAATATAAGGATCAAGAATAGTTGAGATATAAAAAATGGTAAAGTCATATTATTTGTAGATATGATCCAACACTATGTAAAGATCATTTCAATCTACATAAATATTATCATGTGTCTGTGTAAGCACCATGTCTACTCTCTGTAAGAATAATGACTCTATTAGAATCATCATAAGGATGATCAATGTCTGTACAAAGATATTTTATATCTATGTAGGTAAGATTCCTAATTTTATAAGGGTTTTTTTTAATTTTTTAAACACAAACTTATATTTATTTAAGGATGGTTATTATGTAATAATCATGTGATCTGTGTAAGGATTAATACTTAGAAAATTTTTAGAAATTTTGAAATTTAAAATCTGATTTTATAGAATTTAAATTACAAAGAGAAAATAATATGGGATAACACTTAATTTGTTATTAATTTATTTAAAAACCACAAATACATAAAAGGGTGTGTGATTCAAGATATCTAATTTTGAGAATATGATCTTTATTTTGTGGAAAATAAAATCAAAGAAAGAAGGAATTGTAAAAAATAAATATAGTTCAAATAAAGAATTCGATAATAAAAAAAATTATCTTTTATGATGAAAATGTTTTCATTTTATTTTCAAAACATTATGAATATTTTTTAATCCTTTATCCAAGATTTATTTTAGGGTGATTAAATGATAAAAAAAATGATGAGGTAATTATTACAGCAAAGTTGTGAATTTTAAATGTGAATATTTGAAACTAAAATTTTTTAATAAAAATTATTATTAAAATATATAATCCATAGATTTCAGTACTGAGAAGAAGAAAGAAATTATGATTCTATATATAGTAAGAAATAAATTACTATATTCCTACATTGTTTATTCACCAAGGATATTTATAGGGCTATAGTTTTTTGAAGATGTTGGCAGTGTTTACTTTTCATATTTCAGAAGGCTCAAATGGGTAGAAGAACATTCTGATCTTCAGAGAATCAAATATTAAAAACCCAATATTTTTATTCCTATATGAGTGGATAAGTGGTGCTAATTTTATAGTTTTATTATACACACTCAAGATAAAATAAGTATTGGTTTTATTTAGATTATAATGTCACTATGGAAATCTATATTCTATATGTAAGGACATGGACATAAAAATAACATAATGTTTTGCTTTTTATAAATTTTTCACATATTACATTCCTTAGTATATTTATGGTTTAGAGTTTTAGATAATGATTTCATATCCCTTATATAATAAAATCATAAACTACAAAGTGGGAACTTCCACTTAGCATCAATTTTTTCCATAAAAACTTTTAAAATAAAAAATGAATTCTTTTCATGAAAAATCTTCACAATTAAAATATTTTCCTCATTCTCATCTCTAAACATCCTTAAAACCCAATGAAAAATATTTTAAAATATGATATAAGCACAAAAATCTCAGTAAGGGACATAAAAAGAATGAAGAAATCATTAGTCGATGAATACTTCTAAAAATTTTCCTTTTCCAAAAATATACTTTAGGTTCCCAATAAAATTTTTCTTACCCAATAAATAATATTCACTTTCAATACATTTCGTAGATAATTTATTTAGAAATATTAATGGAAAAATAGAAAACATAAAGGTTTCTTTGAAATCATGAAGAACAGATGAATTGTTTTTCACAATTTATAATTTTCACTCTTATATATGGAATGACCATCAAGTTTATTATTGGTTTAACCCTCACATATACACATGGAATGCCAATCACGGTTATAAATGGAGTTTCAATCATAGTTACACTTGGATTAATCATCACTGTTACAAATGGAGTAACTATCACAGTTACACTTGTATTAACTATCATGATGAAATTTGGAGTAACCCTTATGGATACAATGGAAAAATCCCTAAAGGTTACACATTGAATAACAATCATGGTTAAACATAGATTAACCATAATAGCTACTCATGGAATAACCATCACGGTCAACTTCAAAATATTACCTAATTCATTATAGAACTATAATGAGGCTCACCCATCGTATAAGTTGTATCGGGCTCCCTCGTGAGATATAATGGGGATTAATCCCTAGAATATGATATATCAGGCTCATCCATTTTTCATATATAATTAAAAAGTACCATATCAAGAATTAAATATTTTAATATTATGGGTTTTATCAGGAGACCATTTAAGAAATCAATTAAACCCATATCCAAAACACTTTTGGATATCAAAATAAACTTTTCATTTAAAACACTATTTTCAATAACCAACATAACTAGAAAAAGGGTAAGATTTATTTTGTTTGAAAAAAATAAGAAGTATTGTAAAGGGATCCAAACTTTAGTAACATTTGGGGAGAAATTTTTAATCATTATATAAATGAAAATAGATCATTCCTTTTTTTCATTTTTAAATAAATTCAAACATTTCTAAAAAGATTCATCTTTTAAAACTATTGAAAGGAATTAAAAGGAACCATAAAAATATCATTTTTAATTATTTTATGTCTATCTACTAAAACAACCATAAGATCATTTTAAAAATATGCACATGGAATATAAATATTTTTAAAAATAAATATTTAAAATGAGGTTTTATGTTAAAGTGTCTCTTACATTGATTTTTACACGTAGCATATCCTATTTACCATATTGAATACCAAACTTAGGTTAAGTATCTAATTTATTAAGAATAATTTTCAAGGTAATTATTCATTTTATTTTTTTAATACCATGCTATGTACAATTACTTAATAAATTAAGTTTATTCCTGTCATTTTGATTTATTCTTATATGTCCAAAATGACTTCGGTGGGTTGATTGTGGTCAAAGAAGTAACTATTTATTAATATATAGAATAATAATATTGGAAAAATTATCATATTTATACATAAATATTACTTTTAAAAACAAATCATGAAATATTTTTATTAAAATGAACTATGTTACTATCATTGAGATGGTAATCCGTACATACCCATGATTAACGATTCCATTTTTATGGGATCATTATAAAAATAATTTAATTATTATTTTATCCTTAAATATTTATAATAATATCATAAATACCATATTAATTATTTAAATAAATATATATTTTTCATCCATGTGATATGGTGATGTAAAATGAATCATATATCTTTATGGAGGTGGTAGTCCACACGTGCACACAGATGACGTTATCATTTTTCGATCAAGGTAAGATCATAAAATGTATGATATATTATATTTTAAGAATTATTAATATTTCATTAATATCATATATAAACATTAATTCCATAATTATAACCATTCATGAGAGGTGGTGATGGAAAACAGATCACATTAGTCTGTGTTGTGGTAGTCTGTCGTACACACAAACGATAGATTCCATTCCCATTTGATGGTGTTTAGAGATGGATATTGGTTATTAAATTAACATAAAAACATATTAGTATAAGTAAAAAAATTATTTTATTATATAATCATGTTTAAGTAATATTTTAAGGATTTTGAATATGAAATAAAACAAAAACACTCGGTTAAGAATGATACCTCTTCTTCAGATAACCCCTCAAGGCTTACACCAAAAGATTTTCTAGGATGGTTTTATGATAAAAGAGTATTATAAGATGTTATAAAGAATATAATTAATCTATTAGATAATATATTTTCTGAACCAACTTTTTCTTGAAATTTGAATTAAATAGAACAAGGCGTTATCTTTTATAAGAGAGTGGAGGGGAACTCTTGCATTTTCTTAAAATATTAAATTAATATAAATGAATTTTCAATTTATAGTTGATAAAAATGGATACTATTTTAATATATGATTAGTATGGGTTAATATGATCTCATAAAATTAATTTTTTAAAAGTTTTGACTCTGTTTTTACCCTTATCATTTGATTTTAACCCCCCTTTAACCCTTTTCGCACTTACCATGTAAGGTTTTTTTACTCATTGAGGGTAAAGATAGTTAGTATAAATGGAAAACATCTCATAAATATAACATGGATGATATTTTCAAAAATTTCCTAATAATTTTTTTGAATATATTATTTTTAGGAATTTTTTATAATTTCATAAAATTTTATTTTTATAAAATGTCAATAATGTCAATTTAAGAACTATTCATTTATGGTGACTTTAATAACATCAAGACACCAAATTAAATTTGAATAAAAACGTTTAATAAATCAAAATAAATTTTTATATTCATCTATAAAATTAATTTATTACATTAATTATTTCATTTTATTTTACAATAAAAATTTTCAATTGCATTTATCATATTTTTTATTTAATTGAATAGTTATTATGTCAATGTTGTATTGTAATTTACAGAAATTATTTCTTCACTAAATATCAAAAAATGAATTACAATAATTAATATAAATAATTCATATTTAAAATAAATATTTATAACTGAAGATAACCTATTTATATCGGTATGTTAATAATATTATTTTTATTAGAAACAAGAGTGTGAAATTCTTTTCTTTTCTTTATATGAAATATTATAAATACCATTATCACATAAAATGGAAAAAATGCCACATAACTAAATATTTTATGTTTTTGGACGAAATTTAATCATATAATAAAATTAAGTCATGTTTTAGGGACATTTTATTGTCCTTTTCATATTATTTTTAACCCATAATTATTTTATTCACCCTTAACCATGGCAATACAATTATTATGGTTATTGTTCATAATTGCTAAAAATAAAAGGAAACTCTTAACAAAATTTGAGCCTCAAGATTCCAAATATGGAATATAATTTTTAAAATTAAAAACATTAAAGTGGAATAATTTAATTTAAAATCAAATAGGAAAATTGTGATGAAAAATAGTTTTTCAGAAAAATTCCCTTTTTAATATGAAATGATTTTATACTAAATTCAAGTATTAAATTTATTTAAAAACAATAATTGGGTTATTTAGAGTAAAAATAAACTAATTAAAATTTTAAAATAATCCTAAATAAAATTTTACTAAGTAAATACTTGAAAATAAAAAACCATTTTCATTAGAATCCATTGTTTCACTATTCATTGAATGATCAATATTTTCATAAAAATAAAAAAATCACCCTAATATACTTTTGGTTTGATGAATTAACAATTAAAGATCTTATTATAAAATAAATTTTCTAAAATTTCCCAAAATTAATTATAAAATTCACTCATAAAAAATAAGAAAAACCTTTTTTGAGGAAAAATTATTTTGGAAGAAATAAATAAATTTTCTAAAAAATAAGTTCATATTTCCTAAGAATTAATTAATACATTATTATTGAGTATGAACATTATATATATCATAATGTGGTTAATAATATCCATTCTCTTAAATTTAATTGTTAGGTTATAATGGTCAAATTAAACTAATAATATTTTTTTCGTTTAATCAGGGTGTTGCATAACTTGTATATTATTGAACATAGACTTCGTTTAAAATATCAGTATATTAAATCTCCCCTTATGAAATTTCAACCTTTTAATTTTAACTCATTATCATTAATCAATTTTTTACATTTTAAAATGCCTTTTTTGAAATCCCATACAATAAAAAGGGTAAATAAAAATTACTCTTAAAAATGGAGAAAGGGAAGTACAAAGGTCAACTGAAATAACACATACTAGGTTTAAAAATAATATAAAATTAATGGAAAGATAAAATATGGATCTAAAATAAAATAAAAATTTCCAAAAGATTAGGGAGAGTGATAGAGAATATCGATCACAAGAAAGTGATTGATCACAACAAAGTTAACAACCATAAAACTTCAAGTCGATGAGATATGAAAATGATCATCTACTCATCTGAAAAGAAGGTAATAGTAAAAAAATACAAGATTACTTTCCCTAAATTTTAGGAATATATTTATCATCTAGACTAATAACATAAAGAAATATACATAATTTACTTGAATAATTTCTTCCAATAATCAACTTCCACTGAAAGAACATCTTTTTATCTAAATGATGAGTATTCGAGAATATTTTTTCAGGAATGAAGAACTACAATTAATATTTAATGGATCACATAATCCATAAAATAATAACAAGTTATTCTTTCCATCTTTAGATATTAACCCAAACCAAAATTGTTATCATAAAATAAGATATGTACCAAAATGAATAAACCACAAAATAAATAAAAAATAATTTAATCTCAAAAATTAAATAGTAATAACCAATGTTTTATTGAGATAAATCAATAAATAACTATCCTTAAAATTCCTTAAAATAATCTAGACTAATATTGAAACCTAAAAATTTATTTCACATTCTTCTATGATAAATTTATAATTAAACTCCAAATAACATCATCCACTCTTAATGTCTCGTACAAATATTAATGTGTCCAAATTATATAATCTCAAATATATTACAATCATTTATATAAATACATGAATCACCATAAGGGAACTAATAAAATTATTTATGCTTCTGAAAGATATGTCAACCTTCCTTCCACAAATAAAATCCCATAATATTATAGTTACCTTAATATTATAATGTTCCCCAAAATTATAGTGATATTATTCCAAAATAACATAAATAATTGAATCACCAATTCAATTTACAATCCCATGGTTTTCTATATGACAAGACACATGCTCTAAAATTGTAATAGCCCATAATTTCCTTAAAATCAAAGATCATATAAACCTTAATGTTTATAAATATCTATAAACTTATTTCCACCAAAATTAAACTAATTACTCATCAAATAAACATTTTAACTTGTTAAACATGAGGGTTAAATATACCTTAAAATTTTATCAAAACTCAGAAAATGTATCCCAAAGTACTTGCATTATATAAAACATCAGAAGAGTGTTACTGCTTTTAAAATTATGTTCATCCTCAAATATATCACAACATCATGACACTTTAATCAATTATATGTAAACACAATAATCATTCAACATTATTCATTATCCATTAACCATGATTTTAAATCTTATTTCTTAATACTTCCTTCCTATAAAAATATATATATGAAACATGTCATAATATTCAAAAATATCAAAACATGAGCCAAGAAATAATCCATACATTTCATATGTCATTTATTTTTTCCTAATATTAAAATTTTAATGGAATTAGGTGTAGATATATATATATTTTTATTCTCTTGCTAATCCAATTCAAGATCATTCCCCCTTGGAAATAAATTTTGATATTGAAAATACTCTCTAAAATTAAAACATTTCATTGATACCATGGGAATAACTTCATTTCACTTCATGGAGTTAACTAAATGATTCATATTACCTTCAAAGATACTTACTTTATTTCCTCATTTACCTCATAAAAAAAACATAATCTCATTATTTTAAGATATTTTCATGGGTTCTTTTTCACACCTTCTTGATACATAGGTCCTTAAATTAATTTAATTTTATGATTATTATCACTTTAACTTTTATAGAGCTTCAGTTGTATCATATTTGATGCATTATAAAAATAACCTAGGTTGAAATTTTTAATTATAACCCATGATATATTATTAATAAAAACCAAAATATTTTTCACTAAAAAATCCATTTTTTGGTTTCCTGTTCAGACAAACACCACAACTTTCTCAACATCCATTATATATTTTGTTCCTATTGGATCCAGAATTTTTTTTAAAACAAAAATGGTTAGTGTGAG
This sequence comes from Viscum album, assembly GCA_963277665.1. Lineage (NCBI taxonomy): Eukaryota > Viridiplantae > Streptophyta > Magnoliopsida > Santalales > Viscaceae > Viscum > Viscum album. Next base: position 702,473,107 of record OY728139.1, read on the forward strand.
TATATCATAACAAACCATCTCATGAGTATAGTAAAAACTATTATATAATTATTTATATTATCTCAAACGCTTTTTATTTATCCAAAATATCTATAATTATCCCCAATATTCTAAAAATATGGTTATATAGGGATTTTAAATTATTCATGTATAACATCTTATCCAACAAAGTTATCTACATATTTACACAGATACCAAATGTAAGGATTCATCCTTAAACATAACATTAACTTGAGTTTTTATTCAATAATTCACATCTTATATTTCAAATTATCTTTATATTTTAGTGTTTTAGAGAATTAATTCATATCCCTAACATATCAATATCATAAAATACAAAGTGGGAACTTCTACTTAGTTTTACTTTTTCCAAGAAAACAACAATTTTAAATTAAAAATGATTTTCTTTTTTTTTTTTTACAACTTTCATCTTATCCTTATCCTCATCTATACTCATCCTTAAAACCCTAAAAAACGTTATAAAATGTGTTATGATCACAAAAATCTTAGTTGGACACATAAAAAGATAGAAATAAACAATCACTACATGAACACTTATAAAAAAATTAAAAAATAATTATTAGGTTCAAAATAATCCTTTTATTACCCAACATATTATCTTCTCTACCCAATACTTTTCATTAAAAAAATCATTAAAAAACATACAGTAAAAATAAAACTCATAAAGGTTTTTTTGAAATCATAAAAAATACATGAATTTTTTTTCACAAACTTATAATGATCACTCTTATATATGGAATACCCATTATGGTTATAAATGGAGTAACCCTTATAGATAAACACAGAATAAACATCATAGTTATAAATGGATTTACCATCATAGTTACACTTGTATTAATCATCATAGTTAAATTTGGAGTGACCATCATGGCTACACATGAAGTAACCATTACAGCTATACATGGAATAACAATCACAGTTAAATATGGAGTAAACATCATAGTTACACATGGAATAACCCTTAAGGTTAACTTCCAAACATTACCCAATGCAATGGAGATATATAATTGGTTTTATATGTCATATAAGCTGTATCTGACTCACCCATGAACAATAATTATGATCAACCATTCATATATGTTCTATTGGGCTCACTTGTGAGCTATAATGGGGATCAACCAATTCTATATGTTTTATCAGGCTCACCCTTTTTTCATTTAAAATTATAAATTACAATATCATGAATAAAACATTTTATGTTGGCACCTTTTCATTATAAAACCTTTTGAAAACTCTTTTATACCTATATGTAAAAAAAATTCAGATATCAAATACCCTTTCCCTTTAAAACCCAATTTTCAATACCCAAAATACCGAGAAAAATAAAAAGTTAGTGTTTATTTTAAAGTAACATGAAATCTTTTAAAGGAATCTATATTTTGGTAAAGGTGTTTGGAAAACTCGTTCTTATCATATACGTTAAAATATATCATTCCTTTTTTCTTTTATAAAGAAAGTTAGAAATTTCATATAAAGATTCCTCTTTTGAAAACCTTTGAAAGAAAGTATAAGGAAACATAAAAAATACCTTTTTAATCCTTTATTTACATGTAATAAAACATCTATAAATTAATTTTTAAAAAACATACATGGAAGAGAGATATTTTAAAAATAAATCTTTAAAATGATGTTTTAATTTAAACTGTCACTTACCTTGAGTTTGACTCATCACATATTTTCTTTACCATACTGAATAAAAAAATGTCAAGTATCTAATTTATCAATAATTTTCTTTTTTATTATTTATTTTATTTTATTTAATACCATGTTATATAAAATTACTTAATGAATTAAGTTTATGTCATACATTTTGAATATATTTGGCTTATATGTTCCAAATCACTTTGGTATGATGACTACAGTCAAAGTGGTAATTATTTTATCATAAACAGAATAATAGCCATGGAATCGTTAAATTTTTTATACATATATTTTTCATTTTAAACTGATAATTAAATATGGTTATGAAAATGAACTATATTACAATCATGGAGATGGTACTCTATAGGTACTCTTGAGTGACATTTTCATTTTTCAACAATCATTATGGAGATAATGTAAGTGCTGTATTTTCTTTAAATTATGATCATAATATCATAAATTACATATTAATTCTTTAAATATACTTATATATTTCATCCATGTGATTTATTGATAAAAATTATTCAAATCGCTTCATGGAGGGGTAGTTTACTTATACGCACAAATAATGTTATAATTTTTTCATGAATGGTAAGGTAAGAAATATATGATATATCATATTTTAAGATTGATAATTATGTTATTATATCATATATAAACATTATTTAAGTCAATATAACTATTCCTAAGAGTCAGTTATGGATAATGGATTACATAAGTCCACGAGGAAATTGTATGCCATACACACGAATGATTGATTTGATTGCCATTAGATGGGGGTTGGAGATAGATATGGTTCATGAAGTTAGCATAATAAAATATAATTATATTATATATAATTATATAATTATATCATAGTTTTTAAGTAAAATTTTAATTATTTGTAAGAAGAAATAAAACAAAAAATATTGGTAACATGTGATACCTCTTCTTCATACAACCTCTTATGGTTTACACTAAAAGATTCCTTATGGTAGTTTTCTTATCAAAACAAGGCCTATAAGATGTGATTATTAATGTGAGTAATTTATTTTGATATATATTTTATGAAACAAACGTTTCTTGACATGTGAAGTAGAGAGAAGAATAGATACCGATTTATAAAAGTGGGTAGGGGCACTTTTGGATTTTCTAAAGTATTAAATTAATATAAATTAATTTTCTATTCTAAATAGATAAAAACCATTAATATTTGAAGATAATATTATTATAAATACACTCATAAAACTAAATTTTGACAAGTTTTGACTATTTTTGTACCCTTTTATTTTGGTTTTAACCACCCGTTAACTTTTCGCAATTATCGCGACAATAAGGGTTTTTACTCTACGAGGATCAAGATATTTACTGTAATGGAAAAATAGCTAATAAATGGTCCATCATTGATATTTTAAACCATATAATAATAAAATAGTCTAATATAGTATATTTAGTAATTTTATATCATTTCATAAAATATTATATTCATAAAATGTCAATAATGTCAATTTTAGAACTATTCATTTACATTAACATTAATAACATCATGGAAAAAATGAAATAAAAATAAAGAATTTAACAAATCCCAAAAATGTTATATATATATATAAAATTCTTGGATCACATTAATTAATTCAAATTATATTACTTTTAAAGAAATATTATTTTTTTAATTTTTCCATTAATTGAATAATTATTGCATCATTGCTGTGTAGGCATTGAAGGAAATTATTTATCCACTAAAAGAAAAAAAGAATTACCATGATGAAGATAAATTATTTTCATTTCAAATTAATATTTAAAACTGAACATATCCGCTCTTTATCCCCATGTTAAAAATATTATATTTATTGAAAATAAGAGTGTGAAATTTTTTACTTTTCTTTACATAAAATATTATAAAGGTTGAAATCACATTAAATGGGTATAAAGGCCATATAACTAAATCTTGTATGATTATGGGCGAAATTAAATCATCCAATAAATTTAAAGAAGGTTTTAGAGTTAATTTAATAACCTTATATTATTTTTTATCCTTTAATTTCTTGATTTATCCTTAATGGTGGTAGTAAAAATTTATATGGTTACTATTCGTAATTACTAAAAATAAAAGGGAACAATTTATAAAATTTGTAACTTCTAATTCCAAATATATAATCCATTTTTTAAAATTAAAAACACATAATTGATAGAATTTAACTTAAAATAAAAAATGAAAAGTTTGATGAAATATGGTTTTTTAGAAAAATACCCTTACAAAATATAAAACAATTTATACTAAATTCAATTATAAAATACATTTTAAAAAGAATAATTAGTTTAATTAAAGTAAAAGTAAAAATACTAAATTTTAAAAATAATCCAAAATAGTATTTTACTTTGTAAATATCTGAAAGTAAAATTCTATTTTCATTAAAAACTAGTATTTTTTATTATTCATTGAAAATCAATCTTCTTAGAAAAATACCAAAATATCACCCTAATATAATTTTGGTATGACTATTTAAAAATTTAATATCTTTTAATCAAATATTTTTTCTAAAATTTTTAGAAATTATTTAAAATATTCACTCATAAAAATCATGAAACCCCATTATTGATAAAAATGTATTTTTGAAGAATAAAATAACTTTAATAAAAAATGGGTACTTATTTTTTAATAACTAATTAATAAATTACTATTTATTAGGAATATTATATATTTCATAATGAAGTTAATAATATCCATTCCCACCAATTTAATCACTGTGTTATAATAGTTTCATTTAAATAATAATATTTTTTTGGTTTGTTTAAGCTCGGCATTGTGTATCTTGTATGCTACCGAATATATTATTCTTTTAAAATCTCAGGATATTACACTATAAGTGATTCTATATATATTTTTATATAACTAAAAATATAGAGATTTATTTTTGGATATTTGGTAAAGATATTTAGGCCTGAAACTTGCTTCAACATTCCTATAATATCTATTAAAATGAGTTTAAAATGAGAATAAAAAAATAGGGGTACTCTTGTAATTTTACTGAAGATATTCATTTGAAAAAGAAAATTTATAGTTAATCATGGGGGAAGAAAATTGGATTTTATGCTCTAGTTTTTTCATGACATCATTGTAATATTTCTATTTATGGAAATATAAAAGAGGTCTTTTGTTTAAATAAAAAGGAGGATTTATCCCTTACTTCAAAAAAGAAATATAAAATTAAGAAAAATTATGAGTCATCCTATGTTGGAAAAATCCAAACATCTTTGGAGATTAAAAAATAGAGGAATCTAGAGAGATATGGATATTGTAGCTGAATGATCCCATATATTTTGAGGCATATTGGAGAATAAGTAATAGTTGATCCTATGTTGAAGAAGAAAACTATAAAGGTACATAAGTATAGAAGAAGAATGAGAAGAAGAAGAAGAAGAAGAAGAAGAAGTGGGAGGAGGAGGAGGGGGAGGAGGAGGAGGAGGAGAAGGAGGAGGAGGATAAAGAGGAGGAGGAGGAGGAGGAGGATGATAAGGAGGAGGAGGAGGAGATTGGTTCACATACCCATTCCTATCACATCTATTATTTCAAAAGTATAAAAATGAAAAGAGATAATAATATTGATATTAAGGTAAATATAAATTTAGTTCTATATAATATTTTATAGCTATTATATTACTTGATTTTTGAGGTGAATTAATCCCAGCAATCTGATTCTGGAGAATATATAAATGTTGTGAAAAAATTAGAGATCAAGTCGCATGTTCTGTTCTTGAAAATTATAAGGATATTAAAGACTATATTTTGTGTAACTATATTAGTTTTTTAGCTGTAGTGAAATCCCTAGATAGATAAAATATCAGATTCAATAGGTTGGAATGAAGTTGAGACTCCAGTCATAAGAAAGAAGTCCAGTAGTTTTCTAAAGAAGATAAGTGTGATGAGATGTTATTCTTGATCACTAGTTCACTTGTTTAATATAATGAAAACTCATATATTGTGTATGGTGAGATAGGTATATAATGATAACTACCCAAAACACCCTTTTAATTGATGAAAATACTATTGTGGAAAATATATGACTTTAAAAAACTGATCACAGAAAGAATTAGGTTTCCCAAATCAGGGATGAACATTGTGAAAACACTTGTGCCATACTTTATTTATTTACTTCATTACATGTGATGTTTGTGATTAATTAAAAACTAAATAGATACACTATTATATTAATCAGGAATAGGTGTTAAAGTACTAATGTGGATTAAAGTTTAAAAGATGATTTTTAATTTAGTAAAAATTTAAAAACATGTGATTCACTCCCCGACGTGTCTTCAAAAATCATGTAGTGTATTTTAAATAATGTTAGGTTCATTGATGAGAAAGATAAAAAAATTATAGAAGTTCAAAATTTGATGAATTATGTGAATTATATGTTAAAGTTAGTATAAATTCTATTGTTTTAAAAAGTTCCTCAAATGATGAAGTTTATAATGATGAATCATAGGAGGAGGGAATTATTTTATTGAGTCAATATACTTCTCAAATTACAATTAGGATAATGTAATTCGATATATCCAATGCAATTTGATATAGATCTACACCAACACAAACATGAAGGATAGGGAATGTATCACATTACTATATTGTAAATCGTAGAAAAAAATCATTTATTGAAGTATTGAAATAGGATTCATGGGTCAGTGACAAGAATGTGGAGTTGGATAAAATTAATAATAATCAAACTTGGGATCTTGTAAATATCCATGTACATCACAAATTTATTGGAACAAATTAGTTCTTAAATAATAAATTCCATAATCATGGTAATGTGATTAGAAATGAGGATTGTCTATTATGTAAATGCTATAAAAAATTATGGTGTTTGTATCGAAAATAATTTCAAACTAATATATCAAGTTAATTATATCAAAATCCCATTAGTTATTTTTATTCAAATAGGATTCAACATTTGTCAAATTAATGTAAAAACATAATATTTTAATGGTGTACTCAAAGTGGAGGATAATATTGACAGGTTAGTGAGATTGTCAATTGGATATGATAAAACAAAATTGTGAAGGTTAAAGAAGTTAGTGCAAAGTTTAAATAGACACCACAAGTATAGTATGAATTACTAGACTCATATTTAAAGAATATGGAATTCAAAAGTGGCAGTTTCAATCACAACCACTATGTGAAGTCATCCAATGAAAAATAATTCATGGTGCTCATTTTATATGAATGAATCCAGACAAATGTAAAATCCAATTGTAATTAGAACCTATATTATGATGCATGAGTATTGTAAATATGTGGATCATAAAATTTCTAAGAGAATAATTGGGATCTTTTTATATTTGACAGTAACTTGACTGTATATTGTTTATGAAGCATGTTTGGTGAACCTTATCCAAAGTAATTCAAATGTGGATCATCCCATAGAAGTGAAATAGATTATTAGGTAAATCTAAGGTATTGTAAATTATGGATTGTTCATTGATTCTAAAAAGGATCATGAATTATCATATTTTCATGATAAATAATGGGCTAATGATTTGGTGAACTAAAAGTCTAAAATTTATGATTCAATCATTATTGGAAATAAATGTCTAGGTTGGATGAGTAATAAAACAACACATATCCTATCATGATAAAAGAAAAATATATCTCAATAACCAAATAATTAACTCATCTTCTATTGATTAAGAAATAATTTATGGATATTAGTGAAGAATTGAAACAATATATAGTGATATTTTGTGATAACAATAGTGAAATTGAACTCATGAAAAATCATGTACAACACTCTCATAACAAACATATTGAGATCGAGTATCGCATTATCAAAGAGAAATTGGATAAAGTAGTTCTCAAAATAAAGCACGCTGGAACTAGTTAATAATTTTAAGACATCATGACAAAGACTTTTACCACTCCAGTGTTTGAGAAGCATCAGTCTCACCTTGGTGTTTAACCACCCCCTCAGCTTGAGGAGGTTTAGATATCTTCATCTCCCCATTTAAATCTATTATTTCACATCATTTTTCTGTATTTTCTAGGTTATTTCCCTTTAGATTTCTTTTCAAATGTGGATAATTATATTAGTGAATTTCAATGAAAAATATATCGATGGTGATATTCATCGATTAAGGGTGGAGACAATTCTTGCTTTACTAATAAGTGGATTCATGCCTTATATAATTCTCTCATTAACTAGGAGTGCATTGTATAAAATTTAGGGTGATACAATCTAGGGGGAATGAAATTTTTTTGATCCTAGAGGCAGGGGAGGTTTTTAAAATATAGTACAAGATTGAGTGAGGTGTGTCACAATGAACGAAATAATCTCTTGATCTCTTGTTTTCTATAATGACCATTACTCACATAATATTATACTGATTGATGAGTTATTCTATTTACATATGGAAGTAATAAAATGTGTTTTGAGGTTGAATTTGATTTTCTTATTGCTAAAAAACTCAAAGGTTAATAATTTTGGAACCAAGGTTGTAGTATTACATAATCACACTTATTCAGAGCTACACCTTTATCAGTGCTGACAAAAAGAATTGACAGAGGGTACCTTTATCATAACTAAAAAAGTACTGATAAAATATCACCTTAATCAATATTTTTTAGCACTAATAAATGACACCCTTTATTAGTGTTTTTTTATACAGATAAATGCCTCCCTTTTTCAATTTTTTTAACACTGATAAAGGCTGCCATTTACTAGTAAATTTTTATTGAAAATAAAGGGTGGAATTAATCATTGATATTATATTAACTAATAATATATATATATATATATAATTAAAAAATTAGTATAAAAATAAAATTATATTGATATATATAATATTTACTTAAATATGATTTTTATAATACTAAATATATATTTACAGTTAATATATAATATATTTAGTGAAAATGGTTAATAAAATGAATAAAATTAATATTATATAATAATTTTATAATTCATATTGATTAATATAAATTTATCAACATTTTGGTTACAAAAAATTAATAAATTGAATAATATATTATGAAAAGTTAAAAAAATGCTTAATTTCAAAAGGGTATAACTTTTGATCTAGGTGTCAATTTGGACTCCAAAATATGTAAAATCTACGGTTTCAAAGAGATATACACTTTTTGGGATTATATAAATTTTTCCCCCTTCATTATCTTTCAAAAACGGCCAAGAAGTCCTCTAAAATGGAGTTTTTATTTCGGATACCCTATTTTTCAAACATTCAATGGAATTTCATCTTTTTTAAGTGTCTCTTCTTGAATTTTTTTTGTAAAAACTGAATTTTTTCCTCCAAATTACATTCATATGGATATTATAGTATTCAAATTTTTTCATTTTCTATTCTTTAGTTTTACTTTTAATTATATGTATTCATATATATACATATTAGTATATATTTAAATATAAAAATTTAATTGTATAAATAAAATTTTTAATAAATCTATATATAAAATAACTATTTAAATATATAAATCTTATATAAATAAAACAATAATTTTCCCTTTTATTTAAGATAAAAAAGTGACCATTTTTTTCCTTATTATTTTTTTATTATCTATATATCTATAAAAATGTATATATGGTGTTTATATATAAATATTTGTGTTTGTATGTCTGTATTAACAAAAAAAATTATGTTTTAATATATTAAATTCAATATCAATATATAATTATTTAAATATATATATATATATTATACACATATACATATGTATAAATGCACATACACATGTATATATATATATAAACACACACATAAATACACAGACACAAACAAATATTTATAAATGAATTTAAAAATAATTATTTAAAGATATATATATATAGAGAGAGAGATTAAAATATAGAAGAAACAAAGATATAGCAGAGGTATGGAAACTTACTTTTCACATGGGGGTCCTAGGTTCAAATTCATGTGGGCACAATTAATCAACAGAGGGGGGAAGTACTGATGGAGGGGCATGCGTGAGAAGGATGTGGGGTAGGGATAGGGATGAGTATTGATGGGAGAGACACTGATAGGGGTGGGGTAATGAGTGTAGTTCTTAAATAATTTGAAAAAATATATCTTTCTAGTCTTATCAGTGCTTTTTAGCACTCATAAACACACCATTTATCAAGAGTAAAAAATCTTGATAAATGACCCCTTTATTAGTGCTAAAAACACTAATAATAGAGGCCTTTATTAATGTATATATTTTTTGCTGATAAATTGTGACTTTATTCATGCTTACTCTATCAATGATAAAATAAATTGACTTTATCATATCTTAGCACACTGGTTCTTTTACATCATTAACAATACCTGTTTTGAGCAATGATGAAGTGAGATTCTTTATTAGTGTCATCAATTATTAAGGTTGATAAAATCAATGTCATTCTTATGAGAATATTGGAATATAGAGGATAAAATTACATGGTGGATAAAGAATTTGGGTATATTGTGTTTGTTGTAAATCCACTTTTTGGTTACACATCCTGGTTAAAAATCAATTAGAAGTCAAAGGGTGATGTTTGGAAAAAGTCTCCATTATGATCAGATTTTTCATGTAACTTTGAATCATTATCATAGTTTGAATCTTATGGGTAGATCCGGTGGGAAGAGAATAATTTCTAAGTGGTAAATATTCTTGAGTTACTTTTGAATTTAAAGAAAAGGGTGAAGTTTTTCCAAAGTTTGGAATTTATGATGAAGTTTTTTGAAAGAAAACATGATTAAAGGAAGATTTTTTGTGAAAAATTACATGTTAGTGATTTTAGTAAAGAATTAAAGGACAACATTTTTTGGGAAGAATTATTTTGAATAATTTTCATGAATTAATTATGAGGATGTAGGTTCATCTATAAAAGGAAGGAAAAAAGAGGTGTTTGCACTATGAAAGGAAGATATTATGTGAAGCCATAAAAGTTTTATATAGTGGAAATTCACCTCCACAAATTAGGCTATATTCATCGCTACCCTTTATCAACACTAAAAAATCACCAATAATGGGGTTTCCATTATTAGTACTAGCTGAAAGTGGTGAAAATGAGCATCTTTATTTAACACTAAAAAATAATGGATAAAATCACACATTTTCACTCATTTTTTATCATTGTTAAAGGGTGACCTTTATTGGTGCTATTTTAGCACTGAAAAAAGGAATATTTCATAAAACAATTGTATCATTAAAAATAATATATTAATGAATAATTATATTTATATTGATATAAATATGATTCATTTTATTAAATATGATATATATAAGAATAAATATACATTTAAAATTAACATATAATATATTTAGGTAAAATGGATTATTTAATAATTAAAAATTGATATTGATTAATAGTTTGTTAATTTTTATTGATTAATAGATATTTAAAAATAATTGGATGGCATAAAAATTTAATAAATTAATGAATTATCTAAGATAACTTGAAAACATGACTAGAACTTCAAACCACTAAAACATAAATGGCTCAAATAAGTGCTAAAAATAGGCATTGTTAGCACTAAAAAGTGTTGAAAATCTAAGTTACCTAAAAAACAAATTCTTGTATCAACTATTTATTTTATAACTGAGAAAGGTGACCATTATAATAACCCTGACCCCAGTATCCTAGAGCCAGTGTCAACTTTTTTAAATTGGAATAATATACAAGGAATCACATCCTAAAGGACTGAATAGTATAGTAGTTTTGGTGAACTATATACATATAATATTCCCATTTTATATTTGAAAACAAAAATTACAACTTTTTTTGAGAATATCATTATTCTCTTAAGCATATCTTTTTATATCATGCATAGTATACTTCATGGATTTCTGAGAAAGGAAACAACATATAGGTGTGCTCAAATACTCAGTAAGTGATAAGTATTGGGGAACCTATCATAAATAAATGAATCATAATCAATATAGAAAGGTAAATAACTAAAAACATATACCATGTAAATAATAAAATGATAATTAAATTCATCCATAGATAATATCATGGTGAAAATTTCATGGATAATAAAATAACTGAATTCTCAATGCAGTAAATTTTTAGTTATTGGGCATCATGTCTGAGGCACATAAAAATCTATACTATAAATATCTATCCACCAGATTGTTTAAAAATACTAGTTAAAACCTAATTTTATACCTCTACCATCAAGATATATTCTTAAGATATTTTAAAACTACTCGGTGTAAACCCATCTAATTTGGCTAGCTGGTTTGTCTCATGAGACTTGTCGATGCATCGATGGGCTATATAAATTTTGTACCCCAATAGTCACTGCATGTCCAAACCATTACTCATATATCAAATAATAAATTTAATAAATGAATCAATATTCCTTTTCAAAAAATATCCTTACTAAGTAAAGGATGCAGATTTATCAATATTTTCCCATACAAACAAATATATTTTAATGTAGAACACCATATGTAGAAATGATATGCATTTTAAGAAATAAATATATCCATGATAAATAATATATATATTTAGGGAAATTTAATGTTCAATGATCATGTGAAAGTGAATAATTTAAGTGAAATTTAATGACTACAAAAATGAATTAAAGAAGTGAATGTTAATACTTTCTAGGGTCAATATGATCATAAACCATCTATAATAAGAATAATAATTTTATAAATACAACATATACCCATTAAAGTAAGAATGAATAATTATTTTCATTCATTAATAGAAATACTACCAATAAATATTTAAAAACATTCTTGTATAAAATATCCTTTTCATTTTAAAATAAAATTTTAAAATATACAAACATTTTGAAAATGTTTTTCTTCAAAAAGAGTTTTTAAAAACTAATAATTTTATTAATTTAAAAAAAACATTTTCTTTAAAATAACTTTTTAAAATATCGGAGGAATCTTCTAATAAATTTTTATTATGATGGTGGGTAATTCCATACATTCAATAAAATTAAAAAAACCTTCTTTTTCATTTTAAAAAAGATAGGAAAGTTCTTTATTCAGAAAATAAACAGTACATTCCTTTCATATTTTTAGTAAAAGAGAAAGGGACATTGTTTTGAAAACGACATAATATTCCATTGAAAAAAATCTAACAATAAAAAATGTGTAAAAAATACTTTAATAAATTATTTGGTAATTGTTAAAAACATTTTTTTAAACATATTTAGAAAACATGGTTTTGGAAGAAATCATAATTCTCACTAAAGAGATAAATGAATTCATAATTTATTAAAAACATTTTATTAATTAATTTAAGTACCCAAGAGTGGGAAAATGGTAATATTACTTCAAAATACCATCAATAACTAGAGGAGAATAAAATTAAATAAGTTTATTTAGAAAATTAGAAAATTATTTCCATCAAGTGAAATTCAAGAATAAACAATCACGATTATAATGGGGTTGTGAAATAATCCCTTACAATGATCATAACATTGAACTGAGAATTAATAAAGGAATTGATTATGTGTATAAAGTTTAAATAAACATAAAAAAAATTTAAAGATAATATAATATAACCAAAAATAATTATACACATAATCTTATAATATCAATGACAACGAAGATGTAATATAACCTAATTAAAAGAAATTGAGTTATGAAATTATTTACCACTTGGTAATTTTCATGCTAATTATATATGGATTAAATAACTCAAATTTATACATAAAATATCAAGAATTATTAATTAATCAGGATATAACATTTAAAAAGGTTAGTATATACATCATATAAAATAAATTTGGAGCATAACATTACAATGTGCCTCAATGAAATGAAATTGAGATGAAATCCCTTACGTAATGCTTCCTTTTAATTGAACATTAATTAAAATTATTTATAATTTTTTTAAACATGTTATTAACCTACACCATAATCATATTAATTTTTATAATATCATATATTATCCTTTTATAATATCTTATCATCCTTTCATTAACGATCTTTCATTATTTTCATTGTTTCTGGTGTTAATTTCCTTGTTTTCTTATGCATGTTTGGTCATTAAATTTTTGATTAATTCACATATTATATAGTTTAATAATATAAATAATAATAATAATAAAATAATTAAAATATTTTTACATCAATTTTACATTTAAATGAAATCTTTAAATATGGTTCTGAAAAATGAAGTATGTTACGATCATGGAGACTGCATGTCGTATGTACGCATGTGTAACGTTTCCATTTTCAAATGATCGTTATGGAAAGAAGGTAAGTAATATACTATATTTTAATAATTATAATAATATCATATATACCATATTTTATAATTATATATATTATCCATGTAGTGTGGTGATAAAAATTGAGTCGCATCGTTTCATGGAGGTGGTAGTCCACACGTACACGAAAGATGTAATCATCTTTAAGTGAGTGAAATGGTAAGAAATTAAATCATATATTATCTTTTAATAATGATAAATATGTCATAGATATCATTACCATGTCATGTATAACATATAAAATAATTAAAAATATCTTTATCACCTTACATATAAAGTGTTAGTGAAAAACAATCACATCCCTCAACGTGGCGGTTGTCCACCATATACACGACCAGTGTTATCGTATCCCCTACATAATAGAATATAAATGGTATATAAATGATATAATGACTCTATAGGTATAATTATATTATAAATATAGTATAAAAACTTTTTACCAGTCATCATACCCAACCATGAAAGGTGGTAATGGAAAAATGAATGACATTGGTTCGTGAGGTGGTAGTCCATCTTACACATGATTGGTGATTTCATAACCCATTATATAGAAGTTTAGATAGTTTTAGGTAATGAAATTAACATAAAAAAATATTAGTATATTTAAAAAATTTAGTTCATTATATCATCATGTTTTAATAATAATTTAAGCTGGTGAAGAAGGAAATAAAATAAAAACTGTTGTTGAAGAAGGGTGTCTCTTCTTTGGGTATCTTCCTTAGGTTTTCACCAGAGGCCTTCCATGGTTAGATTTATAAAAAAAAATAATGATTGAATAATGATATTATGGGATTTGGGAAGTTATTCTGTTCATTCTTGAATAAACCATAGTGGTATTAATGTGGGAATAAGAGAGGAGATGGGGTGGCCTTTTATAAGTGAGGTTAGTGGCACACTTGTAATTTTTTAAAAATATTAACTCATATGCAAGTTTTTGTCATTCCACAAGCCTCAAAAAAGTTCCATTATATAAAATAGTACTTTTAAGGTCTAAAAATTTCAATAAAATAGCGTTTTTGAATGTTTTAAGGTCATTTTAACCTTGATCTTCATAGTATAACCCCATAGTAAATTAGTTTTTACCTTAACCGTGATACTTAATTTTTACTACTTTTACTCTTAAATTTTATAAACAATTATGATGAAATTATTATAAGTTTTAAATTATTATTATACCAAATATGGAATAAATTTTTCAAAATTAAATCATATAAGGCTAGAATTTAATTTGAAATTAGTCCCACAAACATGACGAGAAAGTGGGTTTCAAAATAGAACTTTTTCAAAAGTTTTCAATGATTTTATTTCTAAATTCAATACGAAAATGATTCCAATGACCTAAATTGGATTAATTGATATAAAATTGAAATAATTTTAATTTAAACCTAATTAAAAATATAATATAACATTATAAATTACTTAAAATAAAATGAAGTTTTCAATTAAAATTCTTTATTTTTCACTATTCATTAAAAAATGAAACTTCTCAGAAAAAATCAAAAACAAAATCACCCATAGATAATTTTGATGTTATTGTTTATAAAATGAATTTCATTTTTTCTGATAAATTTTCAAAAAAATTTAAAATTTAATTTAAAATTAATTTTTTAAAGCCTGAATAGACCGTCTTTTAGAAAAATAATATTTTTCAAAGAATATTTCTTTTTCTTTTAAATGATTATTATTTTATTAAAAATAAAATTTTTTGTAAACAATATATTCATAAGTTATTTAATATTATTCATACCTTCAATTTCCCTATCTTGGTGATAAATTTAATATTAAATAATAGTAGTAATAGTCGTATATTATTTTCTAGTAAAACTTAGACTTGCATGTAATGCAAGATAAACTCTATAATCTATTTAATGAAATATATTAAAGAGACTGAATTTATTTAAAAATAAATATATTGTTAAGTCTCAGTATATTATATTTTCTTATAACATTGGTTTTTTGTGTCCTATATGTATTATTTTATAATTTTGGTGTGTTATAATCTTCATTAGAGATTTTTGTAGCCCTAATATAGTTCATTCTAGCTATTGTTGATTGGCATCCTACAGAAACCCTAATAGAAAAAATGAAATTTGAAAGTAAATAAATTAATATTATAATTAAGAACAATTTCAATAAAAATATTATAGTACACCATCATTTTAATTCAAAATTTATAATAATGAATTTCATATGAAATACTTACATTGTTTTAATATTTACAATTCATAAAAAAATAGAACCCAAAAAAAACAAAACTCTTATTGCAGTCTTTTCCAATGATAAATGAAACTATTTAAAAAGTTAATCTCTATAATAAGTCCAATGTTTATTTTAGTAATAGCACATAAAAAAATTTAAAAATTATAATTGTAATGTTATGTAATCCATATATCATAAATTATATTGTTAATTTCTTAATATATTAATGTTATCTCTAGTTATACTATTAATTATACCATTAATGATTATATTGTTACCTATATTATTAATTATACTATTAATTAATACTTAAATTTTGAATTATTAAAAACATTTTTAATTAATAACCTATATAAATTATATTGTTAATTACTATATATATTAATGATATTATCAGTTATTGATTACCTTAATTACATAAATAGTTGTAAATAATTATATCATTAATTATTAACATTTTAAATACATTATAAATTTTTAATTATATTATTAATTGTATAATTATTTATTAATTATATTAATTTTTTGTTTTTATTATTTTTTATTGATATAATTAGTTACATATATTATATTATTAATTATCACAACTTTTGCATCTCATGAGAAAGTGGTTCACGCCTTCTACCAAGGGTCTCCAATCACACTTCCTGAGACTCATTTTTTCAATTATGGGTCATTTTCCTAATATTGGGAAAAAAACAAGCTAGTTTTATTGTCTTGGAAAAAGTGATGCATGTTTTAAACTAAAATAACAATTTTATATTGATAACACGCACTTTGAGTCATATTGACAGCATCGTGCGTCAGACTAACATGTGGTCACGCCCTAGTGCGTCAGGAGGGTACTAATTGATAGATAGAGGAACCATGCCCAGGTACATTATGGTGTTCCACTTGGTGTATAGATTAACCACACCTTGGTGCATTTTGGGGTATTACAAGGTTGATGGAGCACCCATTCCCTAGTGCATCTAGGGAGTAAAACTAAGTAGATAAAGGAAATATTCCCTCATGTTTCATGGGGGTTACACTCTGTGGGTAGAGACTCACACCCTCGTGTGTAAGGGAAGTTCCACTTGGCCTATTTAAATAGAATAGGGGACCACACCCTGGTATAATAGGGGGTTTCCGACCCCAATATCTCTCAATAGATCCTATTTGATCCTTGTTATCATTCAAGTATGTCTTGAAGGATAATCATGATTATAACACCTCAGGTCAAATATCAAAATCCAGTAGTAATTTCACCATCGAATTGTACATGGAAAACAAATCTGTTTAGTCTACTCATGAGAAAATATCTGAGTCCAAGAGAAGGAGATACACAAGGTGGAAGGTAAAAAAGAAAGGTACACAATGTGCACCTAGGGTCACATGATGTGTGACCCTACCTTGTCAGCTGGCCATGTATTTTATTTCACACAAATTGGAAATCAATGTGTCACTACATAGAGTATACATGTAGTACACATGATTTCTCATATGTCTGAGTCTTTCCCATGTGCTCTTGGTTGTGCTCATGTACATCTGATCGTTCCCAGGTTCTCTATGTTGTTCCCTTGTAATGTGGTCGTGTTTGAGTATTGAGTCGTGATCATTTACTCAAGGTCAATGCCATGTGTCTGGCTATGTCAGTGCCCATGTACTCCCGATTTATACACCAAACTACCAGTATATGGTGACATAGCATATATAGGTCCATGCACTGTGTGTAATATTTTTCTACCCAAAACCCCAGTCATCGCATCCAGGGGACTATACATTGTGCATTCTTCCTAACTACACTACATGTAGATGTTTTTTCCATAGAAACCCATTATCATCACATGAGATATTAGATCTACCATCCTCAATACTTCCACCACCATTTGACCACCCAAAAGCTTCCAAAGTTAGGGAAATGCATCTTTGACTATCAATTCCTAGCCTCCATTTGATGGAAATTAGAAACCTGATTCCTATGAAGGAATCTATTGCGTGTTCGCCACCTTTTGGGGTCCTGAATCTCATATAAATCACCTTTAACCCACAAATCTATCTCTTTACATCCAGAAAACACCAATCCATATTCCCCTTATGCAACCACTATGAATCAAGGGGTTGATCACGCTCGTACCTCCCCCAGTAACGTCGAACCCTGATCCTATGGTCCAATAGCAAAGAACATGAAGAATGTTGGTGATAAATGTAAATAAACAAAGTGAATCAACTATTATATGATGCAATAATATCCTAAAACTACATAATATAGAAATAAAGCGGGTGAAATCTTTCATAGTAAATTGTAAATCAATGTTATGTCTTCTGAAAGGAATGAAAATCAGTAGTAAATAAAGAAATATAAATAAATCCATGATTTTCAATAAAAATAAAGTGTATAAATACATAAATAATGATCCCTACCTTGATGATGGATTGATCATTAGTGAATAATGTGTTCTTTAGTGGTGAAGAATAGGATCCGTTGTTTTCACTATCTGTACCACAATCCACCTTGATTTGTTCGTTGATTTTCATCCTTGGGCTTGCCAATGCTAATGAAAGATTCTCCTTATCCTCCAAAATCCTCCCAGGGTTATAAAGATAACAATGGATATTTTCCATAAATTAGTATTTATAAGGTAGGGTTAGGTTGAGGGTTATTTAATAAAAATAAATAAACTATTTATAAAATATATTAAATGAACTCTCCAAGGTTCACCTCCAATGAAATGTCTAACATTGACCAACCATAGGTCATTCCTAGTGTAAATTTCATGTTTTAGAATCAAATAGGGTCTAATATTTCCTATACAATGTCCCAAGAAATAGTAAAACCATTTAAAACCGAAATTATAACATCCCATTACCATTTTATCAGTTACTCCCTTAACCTCATCATGTTTCCCTCCCTTAAGATTGGGATGATACCTATAATAGTGAAGTCAAAGATTTGTTGGACATTCAACTTTAACCAGCCTTTTCTGTAGAATGTATAAATATTTCATGCCACGTAACTAGGTTACACACCGTGTAACTTTTGTTGGGTTCAGGCTATGAAAGGGGATTCACGGTGTGAAATATTTCATCTTGTAAATGGTGGTTTCACGTCGTGAATGTTTTAAATAAAAAAAAATTAATTCGAGGTGATGGATTTTTTGGTATATTTTTACATTGTGGATTTCACAGTGTGTAACTATATTACACATCATGAACTAGAATGCATCCATATTTAAAAGTGGGAAAGTTGTGGTTTTTTCATGGATCATTCTTCAGACCTCTTAGCTCTCGAACCAGGGCTCTTCCTAGGTGATTTTCAGAGACACCACTCTTCCTAGATCGATCCATTTAGCTTTGGATCTCCATTATTGTTGTGGTGTGTGTCTCTGGGAAAGTGAAATTTCCACTTATTTGTTTCTATTGATCGCAGTTCTGTTATTGGGTGGTGTCATTGGATCTGTTGCTCTAAGATGGTGTTGTCTTCTTGGTTTCTCAAAGATCTATTTTATGATCTCGTTATAAAGGCCTTTTTCTTTGTTGGTCATGGTGTGGTAGGCATTTTTTATTGAGTTGTGTAGATTTCATTTGTTCTATTGACCCATTTTCTTCAAAATTGAATCAATATTGATGTGGATTTTATTCTAGGGCCTTTTTTACATTTTTGGGTTTTGTTGATTTTGGATTTCCATTACGGGCATGTAAGACCCAAGTTTCGATGTAGGTGTTTACGTCTCTAGCCTATGATAATGGATCTTGTCGTTTTTCTTTAAAAACTAATTCATTATGAAATTGTAATGATCATTTTTTGTGTGTTGAAAAGGGTTTTTAATAAAAAAATGTTTTTCCCTGGTTGTTGATAAATTGATAAAAAATGGGTATTTTCAAGGAATTGAAATATAATTATGAAATGGTTTTTAAATAGTATTCAAATAATTGAAATGAATTCTGAAAAATAGCACATGGGTTACCATGGGTACTCAAATGGAAGGTTTATCTTGGGTCCATCGCCTATTGTTTTGTGATTAAAAAAAGGTTTTTCTTGGGGATTTCCTCTTTTCCCTAGGTCTATTGTTCTAGGGGACCAATATTGATATTATTGGGGGGTTACTCATGGGGTATTGATCTTCGTAATAGGCCCATTGTTCTAGTAATTGGTTTTTGCACTTGATTATTATGGTACGAGTATTCTGCAACCTAGACTTGTAGTATTCTTTAGTGTTGTGATACCTGTACTTCTATTTTGTATTGCTTGTATTTTTGAGTTATCCACGATATGCATATTTCTACTTGTGTAAAATGATATGGAAAATGTTATTTGAAGTTGATATACCTACTTTTTTTAACTATGGAAAAATATAAATGTTTAACATAGTTTCTATAAAACTACTTTACTTCTTATCATGCCATGTTTTTAATTAAAATGAGAATACATAAATAGTTATACAGAGAATTGTTATGAAAAACCTGGGTGGGATCCTGCTGATTTTGTTAGTTCACACTCTATGCACCTCTATGGTGGTGCGTAGACCTTTGTTTGTCTTATAGTACAGGGAAAGGAAAGGCGCTGCAGTGATGCGACGAGGTCCGTGTCAGCTGGTAGAGAATATGGTGGTGACATGGTGGTAGTTCATCCATGCCATTATTTGAAGTAGCTATTTGGATTAGGTCTTTTATAGTTGTACTTTTCATTTTTTGTTTTTAGGTACTTTTGTTGCTATTTGTTTCCACAATTTTCTTACTGTTATGGCATATATATCTTGTTCATCTTCTATTATTCCTTTTTTTAGTACACATATTCCATGTGTTTGATCAGGTTGGGAAAAAATGTTCCCTCTATTGTGTTGTTTGATGAAAAAGTGCTTATCACCATCCTGTGGGGATCGGGAACACCCTTAGGGTATGTAATAGAATGGGTCGAGTGTCAGGTTTGAGGGAAACCTGGGTCGGTTCATTACAATTTGGTATCAGAGGAGGTATATCCTCAAGATTTCATGTCTTGGGACATCTGTTAGACTGGATATAGGATTATTCGTACTTGAGAGATATTTTGTGATAAGTGTCTAGCCATCTCTTCTCGTGATGAGACTCAAGTTTCAATGGGATGTTGTCATATGTGTCTCTATTGGTGGTTTTGGTTTTGAAATATCAATTGTTGCTTATGGTTTTTGTAGTTTGAAATATGAATTTTTCTTTTTTCTATTCGTCCTTATGTTTCCGTGTGCATTAGTACACCTATGTGATGTCTTATGCGAGTTCATCAAGAAGGTGCAATTGATTCTCCTCAAGGGAACCCATTTATAGATCATAATATCATTGAGACTATCTTACGGGCAGTCCTTATTGCTAATCAGGATGTTTTATGAGTTTACAATGCAGTGGTTGGGGTACATCTAAAATTTTTAGTAGAGAGAGATCGATCGCTGGATTTCTTGCATGAGAAGCCAACATATTTTAAAGGAACAAAAAAACATCAAGAGGTAGAGGACTGGCTGGATAGTATCGATCAAATATTTTACTTTATGGAGACACCTGAGAACATCTAGGTAAATTTTATAGCCTTCAAACTTAAGGGGTATGACAAGTGATTGTGGGATTCTATTGTCCAGGAAGAAAGACATATGGACTTGTATTGGAAGGGTTTAAAAACCCAATTCTTCTAGTAGTTTTTCCAGAGTACTGAATCCTAGATAAGTCCTTAGAGTTCCCATATTTATAACAAGGAGAGTTTTTGGTGTCATAATACACCAATCATTTTTCTAAGCTTGTCTGTTGTTTCCAAATGTGGTGAAGAATGACTAGTCGAAGGCTCATAAGTACCTATAGGGTTTTTGATCGGATATCAGATCATCGATGTTTATGCTAAAGATTTATACCTATGAAGAGATGGTAGAATGAGCTATGATATCATAAATTAATATGGAAGGAAAGGTTTTATTTTATCCTATTCTCTTGCATCAGTTGGTAGCTTCAGTATCACACATGGGAATAAGAGGAAGTGGAATGATCATAAAAGGCGTAGTGGAGGTGGCTCTTTGTAGTGAACCTTCTATCCACCATCTGTAATAGTGGGTAGTGTACCTCTGACATGCTATCAGTGTGGAAAGGGAGGAAACACCAGACATTCTTTTCTTATTCACACGAAGATGTGCAATAGCTGTGGACACATTTTAAACTTATAGGGATTCTATCAGGCTATAATTATGCCTCATTATGGTCAGTGTTTGTTAGCTCTAAAGTCTACTACTATGTAGTTAGAAGATTCAAAGACTATAGGGCTCCATCCACAGGCCTCAAGAGTGAAGAATTTTCACACAATATATGAGTGTCTTGTGGAATTTGATGTTGGTCTGGAAACAATGATAGGTATTATCATTATTGCATCTTGATTAGAAATTACTTTATTTGATACCAGTGCCTCCAACTCATTTATATCTACAAGTTTTTTTGACATTCATAAACTTCCAATGGAACTTATGTCCTTTAAAATGGAGTTAGTGACACCTCTTAGTAAGATTAAAGAGAAGTGGTTCATGTGTCCTTGGTTGTTAATGATAGCTAATAAGAAGTTAGTCTGGGATTTTCTCATTCTTGATCTAGATCTATTTTATATCTTCATTAATATGGATTGGCTTGTCAATCATCGAGATGAGGTTGATTTTTTTCATCAGTGTGTTTCATTTCTTATTATCGATGGGAGTTCTCATGTGTTTCATGGGGAGTGGGACCCAAGCTCAAGTCGTGCAGGACCATCCCACCCAATGATAAATATTTTTTTTACTATTTCATTTAATATTGATGATGTTCCATCTATTGATGATTTTCCTGTTGTTATTCGAGACTTTCCTAACGTTTTCCGAAATTATTTCACTAGTCTTATTCTAGATAGAGAGGTATAGTTTACGATTGATCTGGTGCTAGGTATATATCCAATATTGATACATTTTTATCATATGGAACCAATGGATCTAAAAGATCTCAATATTCAATTGGAAAACCTGTTGGAAAAAAATTTCGTTCACCCTAGAATTTTTCATTGGCCAGACCCTATGTTCTTTTCCAAGAAAGTGGATGGTTCACTTCGGTTATATTTGGATTATCAGAAGTTGAACCAGGTAACAGTTACAAAAAAAATATAATTTTCCTCATGTGGATGATTTTTTTGATCAGTTTATGGGGGGTAATGGTTTTCAAATATTGATCTTCAGTCAGGATATCAACATCTCAGAGTTCGGGAGTATGATATATCGAATAAAGCTTTCAAGATTAGGTATGGACATTATAAATATCTTTTGATAATTTTGGTATGACTAATGCTCCTTTAGTTTTTATGGACTTGATGAATTGGATATTACATAACTATCTTGACACTTTTGTGGTAGTGTCCATAGATGATATTCTGATTTATTTGAAATCTAAGCGTGGGCACGAGCATCATTTAAGTTTGGTTTTGGAAATTATGATAAATAACCATTTGTATGGAAAGATTAAAAAATATAGTTTTAAGATTCAAGAAGTGAATTTCTTAGGGCATATAATTTCTGATCATGGCTTGTCAGTTTATCCAAAGAAGGTAAACATTGTTTTTTCATGGAAGGAACCATAGAATGTCATTCAGATACGAATCTTCCTTGGTCTTACTGGATACTATCGATAGTTCGTCAAGTATTTCTCTAAGTTGGCATCACTTTTAACATATATTACCAGGAAAGTGGTAAAATTCACATGGGATGCGAAGTCTTAGTCTTTTTTTGATGAACTGAAATGACTTCTGACATGGGATTATATTTTGATCTTACATGAACCTGCTAAAGAGTACATGGTGTTTTGTGATGCTTCTGGTGCTGGTTTGGGATGAATGCTTATTCAAGATGACTTGTGGTAGTTTATGCCTCTCTTTATCATCAATATAATGAAAATAATTACCCAAGTCATGATTTAGAGATTTTCATAGACATTCATGCACTTAAATGTTGGTGGCACTGTCTTTTTGGGGAAATGTTCATAATCTTTTCTAATCATTAAAGTCTGAGCATATATTTTATAAAAATGAGTTGAATCTCATAAAGAGATGGTGGGTATAATACCTTAAAATTTTTGTCTTCGATATCACCTACACCCTAGGAATGGTAAATTTCATTGAAAACACTCTTAGCAGGAATGTACCATCATAAGTTATTCTAAATAGAAAGAAGAGTGGAACCTTATGGTGATTTTCACCCAGTTGCACCTAAATACTCCGGAGGATGTTTCAAACATGATTTTGACCATTGATCAATTATCATCATCTCTCCTGGAGACTATTTTATAGATTCCACAGAAGGATGGTGCATTTCAAAATACTCAAGAAAGCCTTTATGGTGGGGACACCATTTCAGGTTGGTCTCTTTCTTAAGATTGTATTCTTAAATTCGGAAAAATGGTTGTTGTACCAGTATCTGTGAAGAGTTTAGTCTTGTTTGATTATAACATCTCTTCATGGTCTATTCATCCAGGCACTATGAAGATGTATTATGACATGAGGAAAAAATTTCAGGGGCTGAGTATGAATCATGACATCACAGAGTTTGTGTCTCACTATTATACCTGCCAATGTATAAAGTCAAAGCACTTGAAAGATTTTTTTTACTTTAGCCTCTTCTAGTGATGACCTAAAAATGGGATGAGGTATCTAGGGATTTTTTTTGTTGGATTTCCATAGACACCCTGAGGGAATAATGCTATCTGGGTAGTTGTTGATAGATTGATGAAGTCTTCTCATTTCATTCTGATCAAAGACCCCACTAAAGTTGAAGATCTTGGTAAGCTATACGTACAAGAGATTGGGAGGTTACATGGGAGTCTGTATTTTGTTATTTCATATAGGGGTCCTAAGATTACCTCAAGGTTCTAGAGGAGCCTCCAAGATGCGATGGTAACTCAGGTCAAGTTGAGAACAGCTTACCATCCACAGATAGATGGTCATACAGAGAGAGTAATTCAGATTCTAGGGGATATGCTCTTTGCCTATGTATTAGATTTTGGAGGACTATGGGATAGTCATCTAGGATTTGTCAAGTTTTTTTACAACAATATTTATCAGTCATCGGTAAGAATAGATCCCTTCGAGTCATTTAATGGTAGCCCATGTATATCAACTCTTTGTTGGGATAAGGTGGGATTAGTATCTTTAGTTAGACCAATTTAGGTTTAGGAAACATCTGCAAAGATTCAGGATGTACATCGACATCTGGTTACAAACCAGATTCAATAGAAAACATATGAGGATCAGTGGTGTTGACCTTTGGATTTTTCCATATGGGACTAGTTTTTCGTGAAGGTTTATCCCCAGTTGGGTCACCGTCGTTTTGGAAATCATGGAAAGTTGGCTCCAAGATATATTGGACCATTTTAGTTCATTGAAAAGATTTGAAAAGTTTCTTATTGGTTCAGTTGATAGGTATTCATGATGTTTTCCATATATCTCAGCTTAGTAAATATCACCCTGATATCGCTCACGTTCTTAGTTGGGAATAAATTGAGTTGGAGATATATGTTTCTTTTTAAGAGAAATCAGTAGAGATCATTGACTCTCAAGTGAAAGTATTGTGTGGGAAGTTGATTATGTTGTTTAGAGTTCTATGGAAACAAGGATCAAATTCTTATGAGACTTGGGAATGTGAATCAATAATAAGGGAGCAGTGGCCTCATCTCTTTTTGAGGATTACATCTTCCACATGACTTCCCGGGGATAGAAATTCTTTATAGTGGAAAATTATAAAATCCCATTACTATTTCAATGGGTATTCCATTAACCTTATCATGGTTTTCCCCTCCTTTGAGATTTGTAGGATACCTATAAGGGTGAAGTCGAATATTTTTTTGACTTTCATCTTTAACCATCATTTTTTGCAGGATGTAGGAAGATTTCACACCGTGTAACTTGGTTACACAGCATATAATTTTTTCTAGGTACAATCCATGAAAGCGGATTCATATTGTGAAACGTTACACATCATTAATAGTGGTTTCACATCATGAATATTTTAAATAACGAATTTTTAATTTTAGGTGATGGATTTTTTGGTGTATTTGTACATCGTGAAATGGACCTCATCTGAATTTTAAAGTGGAAAAGCAGTTGTTTTGTCATGGATCTTTCTTCATAACTCTAGGCTCTCAAAATGAGGCTCTTCCAAGGTTATTTTTGAAGACATCACTCCTCCTAGATTGATCTGTTCGACATTGTATCTTTGTTGAGGTTGTGGTATGTCTCTCCGAATAAGTGACCTTTATACATATTCATTTCTTTGGATAGTAGTATTGTCATTTGGTGGAATATTTTGATCTGTTTGTTTAAGACTGTGTTTTCTTCTTGGTTTCTCCTAGATTTTTTTGTGATCTTTTTATAGAGGCCTTTTTCTTCATTCCTCATGGTGCGGAAGGTTTTTGTATTTGAGATATGTAGATTTCTTATCATCCTTCAACCCCTTGTCTTATAAATTGAATAAATCATGATGTGGAATTTATTATAGGGTGTTCTTTGATGTCTTTGGGTTTTTTTGATTTTGTATTTCCGTTACGGGAGTGTGAAACCTGAGTTTTGAGGTATTTGGTTATGTCTCTGGCCTATGATAATGGAACTTGTAGGTTTTTTTATAAACCAATTCATATTAAAATTGGCATGATTATTTTCTCTACATAGAAAAGGGTTTTTAAGGAAAAAAATTTTCCATAGTTATTGATAAATATAGAGAAAACGGTTATTTTCAAAGCATTAAAATGGAATTGTGAAAAGGTTTTGAAATGGTTTTCGAAGAATTGAAATGAATTTTGAAAACAAGAACATGGGTTACCTTGGGTACATAGGTGGAAGTTTTATATTGGGTATATCTTCTATTGTTTTGTGACTATCAAGGAGGTTTGTCTTGTGTAATTCCTTTGTTTCCTAGTCCTGTTGTTCTAGGGGACTAATATTGACATTGATAGGTGGTTTACTCATTAGGTATTCCTCTTCTTTCTAGGACCGTTGTTCTTGGAACTGGTTTTTGATCTTTATTATTATTGTACGATTATTCTCTGGACTGAACATGTAGTATTTCTTGGTTTTGTGATACCTCTTCTTCTATTTTGTATTCCTTGATCCTCGATATACATGTTTATGCTTGTGAAAAATGATATGGAAACTGTGCTTTGAAATTGATCTACCTACTTTGTTTAGAACTGTAGAAAAAGAGAAATGTTTACTATGTTTTCAATAAAAATGATTTAATTCGTATCATGCCATTTTTTTAATAAAAATGAGCATAAATGAATGGTTATATTGAGACTTGTTATGGAACACCTAGGTGGGATACTACTAAGCCTTTTATCTCACACCCTACGCACCTCTTTGGTGGTGTGTAGACGTGTGTTTGTCTTCCAGTGCTGGGAAAGCCAAGGTACCATAGTTAGGTGGTGAGGTTCATGTCAGTCAGTAGGGTAGTTGGTGGTGAGATGGTGGGAGTTCTTTCATGCCATCATATGGAGTAACTATTTGGCTTGGTTCCTTTGTGGTTGGATTTTCCTTTGGAGTTTTTAGCTATTTTATTATTGTTTTTTTCTGTTGTTTTTTTACATTTATGGCATATATACCTTGTTCGTCTTCCATTATTCCTTTTTTTAGTACACATATGAAATGTTTTTTATCATTTTGTGAGAAATGTATCCCTTTATTATGTTGTTTTATGACCAGGTTCTTATCACCAGCCCGTTGGGATCGGGAACACCCTTCAGGTACGTAATGGAATGGGTCGTGTGTCGGGTTTGAGGGAAACCGAGGTTGGTTCATTACATAAAAGATGTGAAAGTGTTCTTTAAAATATTTTAGTATTTTTAATATATTAATTATTGGGCCTTGATACACCCAAAAAATATGAATACTCTGAGGATAAATCCAGATATATACATAGAAATATTCAAATAACTGATGCAAAAAAACTAGAGTCATTGCATTCTCCCCTCCATCAAGTATTTTCTCCTTGAAAAAACATTAGATAAACAAAAAATGTTGGGGTATCGAGGATTCATCTAGATCTCATGATCCCAATATCTCTTCTACACACTCCTATGCTGCCAATGTTTATGAACCAAAGGGATGGTTTGTCCACATAGAATTATCTCCTGTCGATCCCCGATCCGCAGTAGGTACTCTGTGAAGGTGGATACATCCTCAATGTCTAGATCTCCCCCTCAAATAATGTGTGTAGGGTCTTCCATGTATCTCATAATCTATGAAAAATGGAATATTTCATGAAATCATTCCAACTAATAAGTGAAAGGCCAAATAGTAAGTGACCTCACCATCCCTACATAGGATGTCGAATGGTCTGATGAACCTCAGAGATAGCTTGCTTCCCTATCCAAATATGTACATTCCACATCATGGGGAGACTCTCAGGAAAACATGGTCTCCCTAATCTAACCCTAAGGACCTATAATATCAATCTCCATGTAATTTCTTCTAGATCTATGTTGTGTTCATATACTTTTGGATCACCTATACTTTCTACGTCATCACCTACACTATCTATGGACCAAAAAGAGATGTCTCGCCAATCTCAGTCTACTATAAGAGTGACCTAAAGGGTCTCTAGTATAGGGCCTCAAAAGGTTATATGGTGATAGAAAAAGGATGGATGTTATTATATGAAAATATTACTAGTGGAAAGTGATCCTCCCAACACCATCCAAAGTACAAGACATAGGATCACAACATATCCTCTAACACATATATTTTTTACTCGTTTTGAATATCCGTTAGGGGTTAAAATATTGTACTCATCCTCAAATGGGTCCCAAAGTCCTCGTACAAGAATCTCCACAACCATGATGTGAAAAAATCATTACAGTTATAGACAATCTTGATGGGTATACAATTAAGTCATATGATCTCCCTCATATAAAACTACCCCAAAGTCTCAATCGAACTCTCCTCCCATGTGGAAAGAAAGTGTTCTGACTTGGTAAGTAGGTTAAAAAACACCTAGATGGAATTGTGGCCCCTCACGGTATAGGGAATCCCCCATCAAAAATTCTATAGATATATCATCCAACTTCCACTCCATGATCTCAAAATTCTATGTCAAACCAACTGAAACATGATGCTTAGAAATTATGCACTAACTTGTGAGACACTGAGAGAAATATTCAGTGACACATCACATCATGCCATCCCACCAAAACCACCTATTAAGAACCTTGTACATATTTAACACACTGGGATATAAAACTAGTGGGGAAGTGTTTAAATCCATCATCGTCTCCTATCATAATGTGGCCAGAACCACCATCCATCCCCAGAAAAGGATGACATGCTCTCCTCATTTAGAAATTACATATGGTGCATATCCTGAGGATAACTGGTCAAATAGAACATCATAATCTATGTCCACAAAATGTTCCTCTCTCATACACTAAATAAACGTAGGTTTCACCATCATTGACTAAAGAAAAATTTCACCCCTCTCATCCCCCAAGGTCAGCTTCATTGAATCCAAATGGTCAGACGCCTCCTCTACCAAATGAGAACAGGACTTCCTACTAAGGTCATCTGACACCACATTTACCTTCCCATGAGTATAGACTATTTAAAATTCATATTATTATAAGAACTCTAACCAACACCACTATCTTAGGTTAAGATATCTTATATTGAAGATGTACCTAAGACTCTAATGGTCTATGTAAATAACAAAATGCTCTCTCAAAAGATAGATCCTACACATATTCATAGAGAGGACTATTACTTCCAACTCTTGCTTGTGAGTCACATAGTTATTATTGGGAGGCATCCACTTATTTGACACATAATAGATCACTTACATTATATGAATCAATGACACATGCCTCTCATGGGGTGTGGAAAAAAAATTATTTCTTAAGTTAGAGTGTTGTAAAGTGGTTAAACTAGGTTATCTATAGAGAGGAGAACACAACGATCACATTTGTCACATTAAATTTGAGAAATAAGTGGAGGTTGTTTTTGAAATTGTTTGGTTTTGAAAAAAAAAGTGATGAAACAAAAGAAATCAATAAACTAAATGATTTAAAACAAATTGAAAATGAATTTAATTAAAAATAGTGATAATAATTAGGTGATCAAGTTAGGTTTGGGATTTCAATTGAAATGTTATCATAGTTCCAATTTTATTCAGTCCTCTTCTGATAAGTCGGTTTAAGTGATATTGCACGATCACTTCCTATAACTCCCTTGGTAAATGGTGATGGTGAGAGTAAACATTACCAATATATCATATCGATATACTCTCCTTCCAATGTGTGAAATAGATGGAGTGAATACCATCAATTGAGGAAGGCAATTCCTGATAGAGCATTTTTTATTCCAAATATTTAAGAATATTCAATACCCCCACCACACGTAATAATGATCACCGAGTACATCACCATTAATCCCTGATCGATTCCATTGTTTATAGACCAGAACCTAGTGTAAAGAAATTATAAAAATTTACCAAAGAAATAATAACAATAGAATATTAAATCAAATATGATAGAATAAGATAATAAAACTATTAATTAGGATTTGAAACAAACATCGCGGAAGGGGGAGAGTTTTTATTCAATCTAATGCAAGAACTCAACCACTAAAAAAGATAAAACTTAACCTTCCCCAATCACTCCGAATATTTACCCCACCA
The DNA here is from genome assembly GCA_963277665.1 of Viscum album. Taxonomy (NCBI): domain Eukaryota; kingdom Viridiplantae; phylum Streptophyta; class Magnoliopsida; order Santalales; family Viscaceae; genus Viscum; species Viscum album. Next base: position 702,503,817 of record OY728139.1, read on the forward strand.
TAGTAAGATTAATTGAGAATAATGGGGAAGAAGAATGTGTTACAATATTAAGAATAACAAAATAAATAATAGAAAGAAAATAAAAATAATCCTCCAAAAAATTTCTTTTAGAAATTGGCTTCATTTATTCCCACCATATGGCCGAATAATACCATGGTATCTTCTTATAAAATGTGAAAATTGGGGGTTTTCATCTACTATAGAACTTTATAAGAAATATTACATGTTTAAATGATGTTATGTCCAAATTAAAAGAGATGATGTTTTATAGTGGTCGGACACTATACCACCAACCCCACCTTGACCAGTTAAAGGGACCCCTTAATGAAATACTTCATCCTTTAAATTTATTTTGAAAATTCCTTGTCGAGTTGGATTTCTAACAAAGCTATAATCAGTCCATTTTATGGTCATTATCCTGAGATATGCCTCATTGAATGAGGTAGGGTTCATTCTTCTGGCCAGATTAAGTGTTCACATTGACCTAATTATTTAGGCATTTGAGAGTTCGAATTGGATCTTGAACCAGAAGAATAGTTTTTATCCCACAAACATAGAAATCCTTAAAAAAAGAACTAAATGAATTGGATCCAAATTATAGGAGTTATGGTCGAAGTGCAAAGGCAACAGAAAACTACTAAATTCACAGAATTAACCAATTTTCACACTTAAGCTCAAAACTCACCAAAAAATTATAAAGTGATGAAAATAAGATCAAATTGATTAATGGGAATGGATTAAATCATTTAAAAACATATGACTAATTATTAAAATATTTACTCTATCAATTCCCACACACTTAGTACTTGGACTCTAGGACAAATAAACAACAAAATCAAATCAAATCAAATTTTAAAAAATTTATCCTTGAGATCCAACAATTTAACACCAAGAAAGAAAATATATAATGCCTCAAAAAAAATTATTTCAAGTTCTTCGTTCATATAATTTAATATATTTCCAACTAATTAAACCTCTCATTCACACAAAATACTTACCTCGCTTTAATTTTTTATCACACAAATGACAATTTTTCAGCATTTTTTTTCTCATCAAAACTCATAAAAGGGTCATCATAGGCTTGATAAATTCCTACATATAGACCAGATGTGATTCAAGGATGTATGTTTATTCTGAGTACTTTTTAGGGTTTTTTTGTAGCTTCAGGTTGGTAGGATTCGGATGTGAACAATTCTGAGGAAGAATAAGGATGGTTTGGCTCTTTATTAACCAAAATTGAAAAATTACAATTTTCACTCAAGTATGGTATCCTCATCACTCCCAATTGTATCACTTAATCTCTGTTATCATAAAAAATCATGGAATTCTAAAACCATTCAATATTTTGGAAAAAAAATGTTGATTGTCTAGAACATGATTTTCTTGAAAGCTTAAGATAGACACAACTTCACTTATCATGAAAGCTCTAGAAAAGGCAAAAGTTTCAACATAATGATTTTTTTAAGAAGAATACAATTTAATTTTCCACCAAAATTATCACCAAATGTGGTATTACAGTACAATATAGATTTTCCCACACTTAAGTTCAACTAGATTATGAAATTTCACATCAAGAGGAAGTTGGATAGGGAAAATTGTCTTGTAATGTGGAAAACCTAAAAGGTTTTTCATGTATTTGAATGGATATAAGGATTAAATGTGCAGGGTAGGACATTATAAAAATGATTCTTATAAAATAGGGGCTTTAATACTAAAGAAATTATTTAATAATTTAAAACACATGGACCTAAAACCATCAAGTATTTACATGAATAAATCAAATTCTGGTTAAATCAAGCAGGATTTGGTTCCTTTAAGAAGTAAGGTGAATGAAAATAATATGATAAAAATGGTTCAAAAGCCTCACACAAAAGTTATTTCAATGATACAGACAATGAGATGTGGCATGAGATTCAAAAATCAGAGTAATTTTCACGAAATTCGCTATTTTTTTGGAGGAATTGACATGGATTAGTTTCTCAATCCATGTCGAGAGAATTTATTAAATAAATAGTTTACAATGAAATCCCAAGGTGTAATGAAGTTACCCTAAAAAACACATAGAAAATAGCCAAAACAAAAATTATTTAAGGAAGTACGCTGACAAAATTCATAGGTGAACCATGAAGACATAATTCAAGGGCTAAGCTGGTGGGGCTGTAGCCGGAGCAGTCTAGGAGATAATAGCAGAGCCATCCAGGATTTATGTTGGTGCAGGGGAAGTCTCCAGGTGTAGGTTAAGAACATATCAATCCATCCAGTACATACTTCCATCATGTAATGCCAAACATCAATAGTAGGAAGAAATAGAAAACAGACTTCGAAGTCTAACCAGGATGACAGAAACTGTCTTCAAAGCCTTAAATGCAGTGAGCAATCCAATTGCAAGCTTAGAGAAAAGTCATCCATCAAATACACATCTTCATAAGATCCATCTCATAGGGGAAACATCTTCATGTAGTCATAATCCCTTATGAAATCCACAAGAAAAAAACAAACAGTACCTATGTAGTCCAGAAACCACATGCAACCATAGAGTAGTCAAGACTTCAAGCTCTCTTCTGTAAACAAAACTTCATTTTAGCAGACTGATTTCAAGCAGAAAAAACCAGCAGCTATTGGAATCAAGATCAATAAGGAAGTTTTCATAGTGATAGATCAATCATCCAAAACCAAACAGCCTCAATGAAGTAAAATAAAAATAGCATCGTCATATCATGAGAGAGCAGGAAAGAAAAAAGAAATCAAAAGAACCACCCTGCAAGAGATGCATAGTAGAGAAAGGGGTAGTCCTTCAAACCAAGAACATCCAAAATTTAAAACTAATTTTGTCCAGAAAGAAGTCTAAAATCTTCTCCTTTTTTGAAATAAAGAACAGAAAACGCTCAAGCAGGACAGAAATCCAAAAGAAACCCAGAGAAGACAGACCAATCATTTCAATGTAATTTCATTGAAGTTGATATTTGGGTTCTTCTTGAATTACTCTCAAACAAAGATGAACATTCTTTTTCGGAGCTCAAGATAAGTTTCAGCGGTCATGTCATCATTTTGGTATTTTCTAAAGGCAGTTCTATCATTCTCATCTATCCACGAATCAAGCTCTTTTGAGAAGTCCAATTTTTCCTCCATGACATAAGAATATCTAAATGCGGACATGAAATTCACTATTATTTGAACTTGAAACAAAGTCATTTCTAGCATTCATTTATGCTCAATTTCATGGGATAAATTGTTTCACACATTTACATGGGTTTCAAAAGTTTCAATGATAATAATTTCATCTCAAATGTTTTAAAAACAAACAAAAATTTAAAAAACACACAATTTTTTTTGAAAAATAGAAAAATAATTAAAATTACTAAACTAAAAATGTTTCCTCTCCCAAACATAAATAATGTAGTTTTTATAATTATTTCATGTGTTATTAACATGTAATTAAATTTTAAAGTCAATTAAAGTAATCAAGAAAGTGTTGAGGAATGTTACAACCTGACTTATTGGAAATTCATCATTGAGTTAAACTCATAAGGGGTGCACACATGAAAACCTACAACCAAAAGTAGATAAAACGACATTATAAATATATAATAATAAAATTAAAATAGAAATAGAGTGGAAAAATGATAGATCTTGTTTTAATCCCCCACGTGGGCCATGGGTTTTTACTACCTCCAGATGGACAGTTTCAGTTGGTTATCCCCAATCTAATGATGAGTTCAGTTTATTTAATATGAACCATTATAACTTCTTCCTTCTATCATTAAATTCTTCATTTTTGTGGTGGAATTCATAGATATAGTCTTAAAAATACACCCTTTTGAAAATTATATACAACTTTCTTGGTGGGGTAGGATAAAGATTGAGTCCTTCTCTTTCTTGGTTTCCACTTTCACAACTTCTTATTCATTCTCCAATGATTTATCAAGGTATGTTGCATCAAAAGAATAATCAAAGGGAAAGTCAGAGTGTAGTTATATTTAAATAAAATTAAAACATGATGAATCAATATCAAATTATTCCCATTCAAATTAAGCATCTTACGTCTCTTTTCCCTCAATAAATTCTACCTTGGCCTCCTCTAGAACTCCCTCCGATAAATGTTTGAAATGTTTAGAGAGCTTCGGAAATTCCTTTTCATGTGCATCTTATTTTTCTTCCTCATCCACAAAGGTAATACAAGTGTTGTCCAAATCAGAAAATTTAAATCAATGGGAGATGACAATCAACTCAGTTTCAACAAAATTAAAATATAATGCATTTAAGAAGAGATAATCTCTCAGAGTTTGTTTGGATTCACTTGATTCTTCAGTGGAAATATCTTTTAGAGGTGAATAGTAGGAGATTGAGGTAGGTAGTTAGGCTCCTCCCATTCCTAGATCTTGGAAAAATTATAAAATTATGGAAAGTAATGGGAGAAATATGTTATCTCCCAATCCATCACTTCAAAAACTTTTTTTTCTGTGTCCTCCCTTAGGTAAGCCATGAATTATTTGAATTCATTCTCCCTATTATTTGATTTCTAAAATAACCTCACCTCTCTAAAAATAATAGAAACACCATCCTCAATAGAAAATGGTGAGATATTAATTGGTTCTTGAACTTTTGGGTAATTATTCCATGAATTAAAGAAATAATCATTTGAATGCAATAGGGAAAAATATTTTTTAACTTTTATTAAAAAAGTGTCCAATATTTATAATTAGATTGTGGAATAGACTCCTCATCAATGAAACCAAGTTTTGACACATGTATTTCATGGGGTGTGGGAAAAAATTATTTCTTAATTTAGAATGTAGTAAAGTGGTTAACCTATGTTGTATCTAGAGAGGATCACACAACAATCACTTTTGTCACTTTAAATTTGAGAAATAAGTGGATGTTGTTTTTTAAATTCTTTCATTTTGAAAAAAAAAGAGTTGATACCAAATAAATAATTAAAGTAAAATATGTAAAAAAAATTGGAAAATAATGGGATTATAAATAGTGATAATAATTTGGTGATCAGGTTGGGGTTTTTTTTCAATTTCAATGTTATCGTAGTTTCACTTTAATACAATCCTCTTTTACTATGTCAGTTTAAGTGATATTTCATGATCTCTTACTATAACTCACTTGGTAAATGGTGATGGTGAGAGTAAATCTTACCAATATCTCTGATTGGTCTACTATCCTTCCTATGTGCGAAAAATATAGAGAAAATACCCTCAATTGATTTAGTAAATCCCTAATCGAGTCTTCTTTATCCCAAAATATTAAGAATATTCAATACCCCTACCACAAATACTGATGTTTTCCAAGTACTTCACCACTAAGACCTGATATATTCCATAATATATAGACCATAACCTAGTGGATGGAGATTATGAACATTTAACAAATCAATAATAACAATAAAATATAAAATCAAATATGATCGCATAAGATAATTAAACTGTTAATTAGAATTTGAAACCAACACCTCAGAAGAGGGAGAGTTTTTATTCAATCAAATTCCAGAACTCAAACATTAGAAAAGATAAAACATTACCTTCCCTAATTACTCAGAATATTTACCCTGCCATGGTAAGGTTAATTGAGAATAATGGGGAAGAAAAAGGCATTACAATATTAAGAAGAACAAAAAAAGGAGAGAAAAATAATCCTCCAGAATCTGTCTGCTAGAATTTATCTTGAGTTCTTTATACCATATGGTTGAATATTACCATGATATATTCTTATAAGACATTGGAAATGTGGTTAGACATCTACCCTAGAACTTTCAGAGCAATTGTACATATGTAAACAGATTTATAACCAAATTAAAAGAGCTTACGTTTTCTGGTCGTCACACACTATACCACTAACCCCACTTTGACTGATTAAAGGGATGAATTAATGAAAGAAATTATCCTTTAAATTTATTTTTAAGCTTCCTTGTCAATTTTTATTCTCAAACCAGTTAGAATTATTCCATTTGATAGTTGGTAGCCTGAGATATGCCTCATTGAATGAGGTATGGTCCATTCTATCGACCAGATTAAGTGTTCACATTGACCTAATTATTTAGGCATGTGGGAGTTCTAATTGGATTTTTTTCTAGAATAATAATTTGTATCCCATGAACATAGAAATCCAAAAAAAATTAATTTCATGAATTAGATCATAATTATAGGAGTTATGATCGAAATACAGAGGCAATAGAAAACTTCTAAATGTCTAGAATTAACCAATTTTCACACTAAAGTTCAAAAAACATCAAAAATCATAAAATGATAAAAATAATATCAAATTAATTAATGGTAAGATATTAAATAATTTAGAAAAATATGAATAATTATGAAAATATTAAATCTATAAACACACAACTTATCCCATATCCAGAGGCAATGTAAAAGACTTTGTACTTAATGTCCTCCTCTAGTAGTCTCAACAAAGGATCACTAGTAAACCACACCCTCAACTCCTCAAAGTATCTCTGACACAACTAAATCTAGATAAATATCTTCTCTTTCTTTGTTAAGTTGGTCAAAGGTGCTGTTATCCAGGATAATTATGCTATATAACTCAGGCAGTACCTTACCAAGCCAGGAAAACTATACACCTCCAACACACTCTTGGGTTCCTCCCATGAAATAAATTCATATATCCTAACCAATTCCATAGATAAAACATGATCATAAATTACATTACCTATAAAATGAACCTCATATATCCAAAACTATAACTTTTTGAGCTTATCATAAAGTTGGTTCTCCTAGTGTAAGTCTATAATGTACCTCAAACACTCTACATGATCATCCTCTAATGTAGAGTATATGAGTATGACATCAATGAAGAAAACAAAAAATATATCCAATTATGGATGGAAGATATAGTTCATAATATCCAAAAACTTAGTAGGGTAATTTTTCACACTAAAAGGCATCATTAGGGACTCATAGTGTCAATAGTGATATCATAATTTCTTCTTCATAATATCAGCCTCATGAACCCTCACCTGGTGGTAGATGGACCTGAGATCAATCTTTGAGAACTAACTCACTTCTCTCAACTGGTTGAAGATGTCATCAATAATTATAAAGAGATTCATGTTCTTTATCATTACTTAATTTAGGTGATCATAATCCACAAATGCCTCAGTCTCCCGTCCATATTTTTATCAGGCATAACTAGAGATTACTAGGGGCACAATGAATTTAATAAAACTCTTCTCTCAATGGTCCTCCAACTACACCCTTAGCTACTAAATCTCAATAGGGTCCATCCACTACACTAAAAAATATCTCATGGTGTCCTAGGGTGAATGTCAATGAAAAATTCAATCTATCACCTTGGAGGTAGTCCCATATTATCCTTGGGGAAGACATCCATAAAATCCTCCACCACTACTAGAATCCAAATGCCTAAAGATACCACTACACCAAGGGATAAACTCGTCAAATGAGGGATAATTGGTTGTATATTCCTACTCACATGGCTCGTTAGATCATCCATGATATCTCTCTCACCTACAAATAAGAATATCGTCCCATCAGTCTCAAGGCACCTAACTCGTCTACTATGATAGAAAATCTGTACCGGAACCATGGACTGTCATTCCAAACCCAATATGAAATCATAAGGTTTCAATGTGATAATCTATAGGTTCCAAGAGAAACTCTCTTCATGGAATGCCAACCCTCACTGTCTAATGATATTCCATAACAAATAATCTCTCCTTGTGGGAACCTATAGACATAGCTGTTGGGATAAAGTCTCAACTGGAAGATCTATCTCTCGTACAAGGAATATGGAGATAAAACAATGAATCGTGACTTTGTCAAAACTTATTGAATAAGCTGTATAAAATACATAGATCATACCTCAAATTATCCCATCTGAAGCCTAGTCATATCCCTCCATAGCCTGCAACTACACATAGCCTCGACCTACATCTCCCTGATCCTGAATTGGGCCACTTGGTGGTTGTTGGTGGGAGTATCACATAGCATTGTCCTCCAGAAGCATATCCTCCCTCTGGAGATACACCATCTCCTCTTCTAGTAAGGCCTCCTTGAGGGTCGCTCTGGCCATAACTTGGAGATCCGTAATCATAATGATGGCTCTATCATGGAAGTCTATAACCTTTCTTCCTATACTCCTTGGCTTGATAGGTCAGGAAGTCATGATCTATGTGACCTCGCCTATCATAAGCATAACATCTCCCCTCTCTAGTCTGGATGGGTCTTATGTATGATCCATTTTCTATAGATCCATGTGTTTCAGTCTATCCAAGGGGAGGTCTCCTATGCTGAGACCCTATCGATTGGTACCTTCTAGTTATTGCAAACAGCTCAACCCCATGATGCCCCCTACTAGATCCAGCTTCCCAGCATACCACTAATTGGAATCTATCTATAACCAAATCCCGCTCTAACACTATAGTATAAGTCATAATGAATAAGGGGGATACACTAGAACAGATGTCTCTATGGAGACCATACCCAAACTTCCCTACCTAGAAGAAACCACATTGTACCATACTGAGAAAGCATCACATAAATTTGGTGAAACTCATGCCACACTCATAAACTTTTATACCACCCTATTATAGCTCATGAAGCTCATATATCTACATGTATCACAATAATGATGGGTAATAATCTTTATAAAAAAGAAGCTAGAAGTATTCCAATGAGAGCATCATCTTATCTTTAGTCTGTGTAATCAGACTCCACCAGCACCCCATTTCTCCAAGGAAAAGAATGGATTCATGAACAACCATGTGATCTATCAAGGTCTAAACAAACCTAAAGACTCGGGTTATTAACTCAATCTAATACTATGCTACCTGAGGATCTATCTCGCTAAAAAACATCAGCGGTCTCTTCCACTATAATTAGTTCAATGAACTAAGTGAGAATACATTATCATCCTGAAAATCTGGGATTATCTTCTACTAAATAGGTTGTGGAACTAATTTCTTCCCCCTAGAGGAAGCAACTCATAATAAGGTCCTTGAACTAAGGCTACATCACTGAACTGATCATCTTCATGATCATGTATCATCATCTTTGTTTCTTGTATTCATGGAGGAATCCTGAAAGAGAACAACACATACTATAGTTAGATGACAATATATATGGTGAGATAACTCATGAAGTATTTTTAAAGTACTCTATCCTATATGACTGATGTACCATTCTTTTCCTACAATAGATTTATAGGTATACTGAGTCGACAAAAAGGTGGTAAATGTCCTAGTTAATGGATATGTATTATTTTATAAAAACAATGGGTTCCCTATCCTAAAATCCACACTCAAGACACTCTGATGTTGTTTCCCTAAGTCCCAACCAATCATCACAATGGGAAAAACTTCAAACAATTTCCCAAGGAATGAAATCCTCTAATACCACTCAGTCACGACCCAACCCACAGGGACCTGCCTATCTATAAAAAAACTTAGTGTGACACCCCAAACACACCTCCAATAGGCTAGGGGGTGGAAACTATCTTTTAGAATGCATAAATGAAATGGGAGGCCATATCCTAATGAACATGTATAGTCTCACTCCCCAATCTGTATGCAACAATACATAGGGATAACATAAGACTGAAACATCTAGATTATAACCATGCATGAAATAAACTCTTGGGAATACATCAGAGTAAAAAAATACAATCCATATAATAAATGGTATAAATAAATTACCAGCTAGAAATGAAGTCTAAACCTGATGAAAACTAGAAAAAATGGGAAAATTGAAGTGAGGCCTATTCTGGATCTCCAAGAATAACCACTAAATGTGGTCTATGCACTCAAGGTGACGCTATGATCCAATAATGTCATTATCAATCTTCTTGTCATATATATAAGATGTGAAATGTACATGTGAAACCCTTGTAGGGGTGAGTATAAACATACAATGTATGATTCCTGAAAACCCACAATGGGACTAACAAAAAGATACAACATAAGTCAAATCAACACATGGTAGAGGGAAAACAAAACCTAATATATATTATTATAAAGAAACATAGACAATGAAGGGGGGGATATATATCTTCATATCTCAAATAAGAATGATTATTATACATAAAAATACAAAGGTTCATTTCTGATTCTAGACATCTTGAAAATCCATACAGGGAAACCATGTGGAGGAACTGAACCTCACCACTATGATCAACAGCCTAAGGGGGAACTATATCTATTAGAGGACCTTCACCCAAATGTGTTAGTGGGGTACTAATTTGTAGATAAAGGACCCATTCTTAGGTACATCATGGGTAATACTCAGTGCATAGTTTATATACATCCTGTTACATCATGGGGTACTACTCGGTGGATGGAGGAACTACTCCCTAGTGTTTTGGAGGGGGTCCACTCAGTAGATAGGGGACCATCACCCTTGTAAATCAAAGGGGTTCCACATAGTGGGTAGAGGACCTTTTCCCTCATGGTATGGTGTTCCACATAGCCTATGTAAAGATTATGAAGGGCCACTCCCTGGTGTGTCAGGTGGGTTTCCAACCCCAATATCTTTTTATGGATCTTGATCGATCACTATCATTATCCATGTATTTACTGAAAGACAATCACACATGTAATTCCTAATTTTTTATCCTAAAATTCACTATAAAGGTATCCTCTCGTTATACATGGAAAAAAACTCAGGATAGGCTACTCACAATAAAAAATACAAGCCTAAAAGAAGGATATACACAAGGTGGAAGGTCCTGAGAAACGTACATGATATGAACCTAGGGTCACAAGACATGTGACCCCTCTTGGTCACTTGTCCATTTCCTAGACAACACAAGGCTTGGATATCCATTTGGTAATACACGATGTGTACAGGTGGTACATGGCATGTCTCGTCTTCATGGGGCCTACTCGTGTGCTCCTAACCATGCTTGTGTACATCTGGACATTAATGTGTGCTTCACACCATGCATTTGTACGGTGGTCATCTATGAGTACCGGTTCATGCTATTATACTCTTGATCATGACCATGTTCATGGTTATTCTCATTCCCATGTACTCATAGGGTACACATAAATCTTCCAACATAGGTTCAAATGACATGTATGGGGTCATACACGGTGTGTGATATTTATCTCTTCCCGAACACCTAGCCACCATGGCCAAGGGGCTACATGGCATGTGTTCTACCAAACTACATATCATGTAGTTAGGTTTTCCATATAATCCCATGGCCTTCACTTGGGATCTTAGTTCCAACATCCTCTCCACCTCCAGTGACATTTTCCAACTAAAAATCTACTAATGTTGGGGAAACACATCTCTAGATGTCTATTCCTTACCTGTGGGTGCTGGAAATCAGAACTTGGATTACCTATGCAGTAATCTCTTACATGTCCACCATCATTCAATGTAGTGATCCTTTTTTTAATTATATGACTTTGAGATATATTAAAAAATATTTTTGAAGGTAGACACTAATAAATCATGAGATTCTGAGGTGTGGTGATCCAAGAATGGATATTATAAAAATCTTAAATATAATAAAATCATGTCTACATAGTTTTCCTATTAAAGTTTAATAATAGTCAAACGATATATAGGATTAGAAATCAAATACCATAGTTGACTTTGTAATGTGGTATTTACCTTAAGCATGACCTAAGGTTGGTCGAATCTAAACGTTTCTCTTAGGTAGCTGTTGGAGGGCATGTTAAGTGATTTAGTTAATTTAATAAATTAATTATTTTAATAAAACTAACATATCCGTACCTCCAAAAACACATCATTATGAATATTTTATATGGTTTCCCACATAACCCTTGCTAGATCTGATAGGAGGAGGATTTTATTCTTCATTGGCAGATCGACATCGGTCAATGAACAATAATCGGATCGAGAGGCAGGGAATCCAACGGGACTTCTCTATCACGGAGAAATTCATTTGCAATAAATGATTGATCCATAATAAAGGTAGGACTCGCCAATTATGGATTTCCACCCTTTTGATTAAAATATTGGGCATTGATTTATTATCTCATTTTGATTCATTTAGTGTAAGATCTTCTCATTAGCCCCATAAATGAGTTAAATTATTTAGTTTTATTTTTGATTATGCCATGTTCTTACCCTAGTTTCTCTAATCTATGATTGTTTGACAATAATATTTTTCCAATGAAAATTGAACCATTTTTTGTGTGCCATTCCCCTACTTGTTTTTCATGTTCTTCCCCATTTTCCTATGGGGTTGTGGTTCAACATTTTTTAGATGTTTTTAGGCGTGATTGAACCCCAAATTTGTGATGGTTAGGAGAATGAAAAATTGATTTATATTTTATAGATTTATTAGGATGGATAACAAGTGATACACTATAGATATTGAATTTGTAGAAGATACAAGTGATGGGAGGCGCACTGAAGGAGTGACAAAACATTTTGGGGGTATATGGCTTCCAATTTCCATCCATTGAAGGGTTGGAATCGATGTTCAGATGATAATCCCAACGATTTCAGGTGGCCAATCGGCAGTAATCATGGTAGAGAGATAGGATCTATAGAACCACATGAATAAATAGATTTTATACAAAAAAATCAATGATATGGTATGGACTCCAAAAAAACATTTTGTGTAGTCCCACCCATGTGTGGTGGTTAGTTTTTCAGGGAAGATAAGAATCACACATCATGTGGAAAATCCCAAACACCATGTGACCCTCCCCATGTGGCTAAGTCGTGTGCCAGTTGTACACATCTATAACCCCATGTGGGAGGACACTCTATTTACTCTGGGAGTACACAGGGATGCCCAGGAGTACACGGTCAAGGCTTGGTACCCATGAACTTAAAGGTGTACGACTAGGTACACGACTAGAAGAACATGGGTAGGCACAAGATGGTCAAGATATATTGTTTAGTACCCATACATGTAGTCCATTACTATATGTTCATCATGCCTTATGTTGGAGAGGACACATCCAGGATTCTAGGTGAGGTTACACCATGTGTTACCCCTGGTACATGTCATATACTTTTCTTAGGATCTTCAACCGTAAGTATCTTCATTATATAGAAATGTATTTTCGAATGCATGTACCTAACCTAAGAATTTTTTCACATAAAACCTGATTGTGACCTTCATAGTATATTTCGATATATGATAAGGAATTTTATGAGAGTGAAGCTTTTTTAAGTGTTGATTAATTATGGTAGTGATCAGGAAGTATCATTGTAGACAATCTAGGGTTGGAAACCACCTATTGTACTAGGTTGTGGGCCCCCATACTCCTTGCACTAGTTTTAGTGGGAAACTCTATAAAACAAGGGAATGGGTCCTCTACCCACTGAGTTAAACCCTCTATCTTACTAGGGTGTGGGTCCTCCATGTATATAGTGGAATCCCTTTCTCATGTTAGGGTGCAGATCCTCTATTTATACATACTGAGTGGCACCCCCCCCCAAACACGTGCGGGTGCGATTCCTCTATAAATACCTACTGTGTGGAACCCCCCCCCATCATACTATGGTGTGGGTCCTCCATTAATTGAGTAAAACTCCCATGAAATTCTAGGTTGTGGGTCCTCTACCCATTGATTAGCACCCCCACCCACCCTAACCCACTACGGAAATGGTAATCTATCAGCCTACTTAGTGGATTCTCCCTATCACACCAGGGTGTGGGTCCTCTATATACTAAGTGGAATACCCCAAATATTCTAGGATGTGGAACCTCTTTCTATTAGATATTTCACCACCTCAGACCATGGAGTAGTGTAGAGGTGCGGGTCCACCTCAAGACTTCTTCGAACAGACATGAGAGATGAGGGGCATCAGTGATGAACCTTTGGAGTTACATGTAGACTCATCATCTTGAGCTGATCTATGTGATGAATATCCTCTTTCTCTCTCATATGGGTTTCTTTGAGCATATATATATATGGGTTTCATTTCCCTCTTCCTTTAGGTTGATTTGACTAATTATATCGTATTTATTATTATTCCCCTCTCCCCACCTCCTTCATTTTTTGGGGAATCCTACTGGTTATGTCTATACTCACCCCATTGTGGGATTTTTAGGCATGTTTTGTGTCTTATGAAAATGATGGAAAGTTTGGTAGTGACATCGGTGGAGAATAGTGATACATGGGTTCATAGGTCTCATACGGTGGTAAGATATGGAGATCAGGAGACGATCACTCTCATCTATTTACTATTCTAGTTTTTATCAAGTTTGGACCTCATTTTTTGGTTGGGATTGTATTTTTCCCTTTTACAATTTAATTGTATTTTTTCATAATATAATGTATCCCTATAGAGGTAATTTCATGCATAGATTATTTTAGATGTGATTGTATTTTATTATTCCCATGCAATGTTTCATGGAGATGGTTTGGTGTATACATATAGGGACCTTAAGAAAATTCCTACAATTTTATATTATTTTTTATTATCACTTGTCTCCAGCCCTTGGCCAATTAGTGGTGGGCTTGGGGTTTTGATAACTCGATCCTCTATTGGCCAAGTGGGACCTAGAGTTTCATGTCATTACAAAGTGGTATAGGAGCAGTTCATTACTTGGGATGGTGTTTGGAGTTGTACCATTATCATGATTGGTTGGGACATAGGGAAATGGTGTTTAAATAAGATTGGTTGGGACTTATGGAAATGGTGGTTAAATTTCTTGATTGTGGATTTCAGACTAGGGATCCTTGTGTTTGTGTAGTGGACAATGTATTCATACACCATATCTCTAACTACCAACTAGTCAACTCAACATAATAATACATAGGTTGTAGGGATTAAAAGTACATGAATAATATAAGATTGATACTTTTAACTTCCCTTCTTGAGTCAGACTCTCATATATATATACTCCTCTAACTGTGGTACATATTGACTTCTTTTAGGATACCTCCATGAAGACAGCCATCTGAGTTAATGATTTAGTACTGTGATGATGATTCAATGAGTGATTAGACTTTAGTTATGGGGTTATCATGTGAGGAGAATCATCCAAGTGAGTAGATAACATCACCCTTTCTTGTTGGGAAATATTTATTACCAATAGGGTAGTATGATTATATGACCAAGATTATCACACTATGAAAGTTCCAATGTCATAGGCCACTGAAGTTCTGCATTGAGCCAAATCCCTAGGTAGTGAAGGATTTTCTTGAGTCAATGATCTGAGTCTTTAGGCTTGGTCAGACCCCAACTGATCAGATAGTTGAGCAGGTAGCCAGTCTCTTCCATGGAGTAGATGGGTGTTGGTGGAGTCTATCCATGTAAACTCATGATGAGATGATACTCTCATGGACCGACTTCCAGTAGCTATTCCATGAGAGTTATTACCCCTCATTCTTATGCTCAATTCATATCTAGTTTCTTTTGGAGATACTACAGAGTAGTATGAAAGTTCCCCAATTTGTAGTGAGGTTCACTAACCTTACATGATAGTCCCATGACAATGTGCAGGATAGTTTCTTCCAGGAATGGAAGTTCAAGCAGGGTCTCCCTATAGACATCTATTCTAGTGTGGTCCCTTTGTGAATTCCCATCTATGATGGAGTGTTAGAGATGGAACCGGTGACAGAGGGATTCCTTTTAGAAGGGCGTTAGTTAGCTGGAGTAGGAAGTGGGAATCATGGGGATTAGTCTACTGTAGAAACCACTAGGCACTAGTCAATTGGGTCTCAGTGTAGGAGACCTTCTCATGGCCAATCTTAGTCATGTGGACAAGCGATGTAAGGTTCACGTAGAAAATTAGGTTACCCCTAATAGAGAATATGTTATACATATTTCAGATAAGGTAACATGGCATGTGATTACCTCACCTGATGTGTTGAGTAGGGAAGGTAGGTGGCAGATGGACCATCATAGCATAGGTAGGGTCATGATGGGTTTCTTTTAAGAACGACCAGGGGGCCTTTATCGAGCCGATGCTGGCAGAGGAGTAGGTGGAGCTCCAGGGGAGGAGTTGATAGTGGAGGGTGACATTGTGAGCTATTCCACCATCATCACTAGGGGGCATGCACTACTAGAAATTGATTTATTTGCAATGGATCATTTGTGACGGGACCCCATCGCAAATTTCTTGTTGCAGAAAATGATGTCATAGATAGTTTCTCTGAGTTTTTAAAAAAAAATCTATTGCAATGGGCTCGTCGCAAAAAATCGTTTAAAAAATAAAAAAAATATTAATAAATTTTAATAAAATAATATTAAAAAATAATAATAATATAAATATAAATATAAATAGTATAATTATAATATTTTTATTATTATTAATCTTAATATTAATAAAATATTAATAAAATTAACAATAATAATAATATAATAAAAAATTATAAAATAATAAAAACCTCAATATTCACAAAAATATAATAATAATAATAAATGATAAAGTAATAAAATAATAAAAAAAAATTAAATAAGTAATTAAATAATAAAAAATACAATATTCGCAATAATATAAAAAATACACTATATAGAAATGTAAATATATAATATCAAAAAAAATATTTATATTCAAATGTTTATAAAAACACATAAATCGCTGAGGGGGAGGGGGAGGGGTCATCTAGATGAGGTGGTTGAGGGAAATTTATCCCTAAACCATGAGTAATACGTCACATGTACTTCATAGTCTACCGGTGCTACTACTCTAGTAATCGATGCATCTTTTCCTTCTACTACTACTGCTACTATCGACACATCACAGCCTTCTTGCCCTAGTTTTGGAAACCTAATGACAAAATTGGACATGGATGGCATAAATTGGTTATTTCTAATCACCTTAAGATTGAAATTTCTATTATTTACAATAAAGTTATAAATCATGGATTTTACAATCCTCGTATGATGAAACCAATTTATGTCAACCATGTACAAAATTTTCATTTTAACAAATTATGCCAACCATGTTTGATCATCAACGTATCTTCTCCTCCTGCTACTATTGTTGCTGTCATCGACACTTCATATTCTTTCTACTCCAATTCTAGAAACCTAATGAAAAAATCGGACATGGTTGACACAAATTGGTTATTTCTAATCACCTTAATATTGAAAATTATATGATTTACTAACCAGGTATAAATCATAGATTTTAAAATCATCAGATGATATAACCAATTTATGCCAACGATGTCCAAATTTTTCATTACACCAATTTATGTTAACCATGTCATGTCATCAATGCATCTTCTCTCCTACTACAAATATTTTCATCGACACGTCACATTCGGCATTCCCTAATATACCGATCACACCATGCGTCAGATTGAGGTGTGGTTGGTTCTTACACGTCTCAAAGTCTCAAAACAATCCTAACTGTCAATGTAACCACATTTCCATTATCTTTCTATATCGAATTTCCAACGCTATATATTGACTGGATGTTCTTAGATGAAATTTTTTTCTCATTGTTGATGGTCAAAAAAGAAGAAGAAGCTCATGTGCCCATTATATCATATGAAGCCACCACCATGGGTACCTAAGCATATTCTATACACCTAGCTTTCAAAAAAAATCATCTAACAACATTGAATCAATATGCATTATTGGTAGTTCGACAAATAAATGTAATGAATATGGAAAACATGGTTACATTGGTAGAAATAATCATTTTATCTTGTTTGTGGCTAGTATAAGATAGTTGAAAATAAAATATAACTTCCTAAATGATCTTTGAAAAAAACTAAATAAGTATTAGATAAAAATGATAAAGAAATTAACTTACAAATAACAGATAAAATGATGATAAAATTCATTAAATATCTAGTAGGAATTCACCTTTTCCTAATGGTTTTATCCATTCTTGATGTATCACCACCTCCTATTGTTTTTGGAATTGATGTGTCGCATCTTGTATGTCCTGGTTCTGGTGACCTAAAGAAAAAATTATACATGGTTGGCACAAATTGGCCATTTCTAATCTACTGATGATTGGAAATTCTATGATTTACAAAAAGGTATAAATCATAGATTTTACATTCACCAAGTGATAAAAATAATTTACACCAACCAAGTCTAAATGTATCATTACACCAATTTAGGTCAATTATGTCATGCCAATGACGTATTTCCTCATGTTGTTGCTACTATGAACGTATCACATCATATATTTCCTAGTTCTTGATGACCTAATGACAGATTTGTAGATGGTTGGCATATATTGGTTGTCACTAATTTGTTTTAACCATATAGATACTTCTAATTACTGCTATTTACTACTAATTACGGCTAATTATGGAACTTTACTGCTAATTACAGTATTTACTACTAATTATGACTATTTACTGGTAATTACTGCTAATTATTACTAATTACTGCAAATTATTACTAATGACTACTATTTATTACTAATTATTTCTATTTATTACTAATTACTGCTATTTATTACTAATTATTGTTATTTTTTACTAATTAATTCTATTTATCACTAATTAATTCTATTTATTACTAATTAATTCTATTTATTACTAATTAATGTTATTTATTACTAATTATTACTAATAATTATTATTTAATACTAATTATTACTATTCATTACTAATTTTTACTAATTATTACTATTTAATACTATTTATTGATATTTATTGCTATTTATTACTATTTATTGCTAATTATTACTATTTAATGCTAATTATTACTATTTATTACTAATTATACTAATTATAGAAATTTATTACTAATTATTGCTATTTATTACTAGTTATTTCTGTTTACTACTAATTACCATTATTAGTCGCTAATTACCGATAATTGACGCTAATTACCACTAATTAGTCTTAATTATTCCTAATTAATCCTAATTATACCAAATTATTACTAATTATTACTAATTATTACTAATTATTTCTAATTATTACTATTTATTACTATTTAATTCTATTTATTACTATTTATTACTATTTAGTGTCAATTATTGCTAATTATTGCTATTTATTACTATTTATTGCTATTTATTACTATTTATTACAATTTATAACAATTTATTATAATTTATTACGATTTAGTACTAATTATTTCAATTTATTAATATTAAAAATTATTACAATTTATTACAATTTAGTACTAATTATTACAACTTATTACTAATTATTACAATTTGTTACTATTTATTACCATTTATTACAATTTATTACCAATTATTACAATTTATCACTATTTATTACTAATTATTACTAATTATTATTAATTATCGCTGATTAATGCTAATTATTACTAATTAATACTAATACCACATATTACTACTAATTATTACTAATTATTAATAATTATTTATAACTATTACTAATTATTGCTAGTTTTTACTAATTTGTACAGATTATGATTATTTTTTGTTATTTATTACTAGTTATTTCTGTTTATTACTAATTATTGCTATTTATTACTAATTATTAAAAAAAATTACTAATTATTTCTATTATTACTAATTACCGCTAATTATTCCTAATTATTCCTAATTATTTCTAATTACTCCTAATTATTACTAGCTATTACTATTTATTACTATTTATTACTATTTATTACTATTTATTACTATTTATTACTATTTATTACTATGTATTACTATTTATTGTTATGTATTGTTATTTATTGTTATTTATGGCTATTTATTGCTATTTATTGCTAATTACTGGTAATTATTACTAATTACCACTAATTATTACAAATTACTGCTAATTGCTACTAATTATTAATAATTATCGCTAGTTATTACTAATTGTTCCTAATTATTCCTAATTATTTCTAATTGTTACTATTTATTGCTAATTATTACTAATTGTTACTAATTATTACTATTTATTACTCTTTAGTACTATTTACTATTATTTATTACTATTTATTACTATTTATTACTATTTATTACTATTTATTACTATTTATTACTATTTATTAATATTTTTCTATTTATTACTAATGATTACTATTTATTACTAACTATTATTATTTATTACTTATCATTACAATTTATTACAATTTATTACTAATTATTACTATTTATTACTATTTATTACCATTTATTACTATTTATTACCATTTATTATTATTAATTGCCATTTATTTTTATTTATTACTATTTCTTACTAATTATTACTAATTACCGCTAATTACTGCTAATTATTATAATTTATTAATATTTATTACTAATTATTACTATTTATTACTATTTATTGCTATTTATTACTAATTACCGCTAATTGTTATTAATTATTACTAATTACTGCTATTTATTACTAATTAGCGCTAATTATTACTAATGATCGCTAATTATTACTAATTATTACTAATTATTGATATTTATTACTAATTACCATTATTTATTACTAATTACTACAATTTATTACCAATTAACTCTAATTATTACTAATTACCAGTAATTATAACTAATTATCATTATTTATTACTAATTACCGCTATTTATTACTAATTACCGCTATTTATTACTAATTACTGCTATTTGTTACTAATTACTGCTAATTATTATTAATTATTACTAATTATTACTAATTATTACTAATTAGTAATAATTAATACTAATTCCACATAATTATTATTTATTAATGATAATTGAACTAAATTATTACAATTTAATACTATTAACTTTTAAAAATAAAATAATAAATATCAATGAAACAACATATCTGACCAAATAAATAATGCAAAAAAACTATCTATTTCTAATCTAATTTAATCACCACTAATAAATAATAATTATTTCTAATATAAATTAAAATGAAATAAATAAAAAAAATAAAAAACAACAAAATAAATACCTTAAAATGAATCTTTCGTTGGATGCAGGTCCTGAAAATTGGTCCGCGATAAAATTTGAAAGTCTAAACAAACTATAAAGAGAAATATGTGAGTAAGGAAGGAGAGAGGAGTTGAGAAAATTGTGAAATGGGAAAGAATCAAATGAGGGTATATATAGGTTAGATCATTTGCGATGGGATATTTGCGACAGGAATCCCGTCGCAAATAGTGAGTTGTTTATTAATTATAGCGGAGTATTTGCGACGGAAACCATCGCAAATACTATCATGTCGGCACATTATTTGTTATGGGTTGTCACAAATAGTATTGTTTGTGACGGTACCCATCGTAAATAGTTTATCGGTTATTAATTGAGGCGGCGGTAAAAGATAGTATTTGCGACAGATCCCGTCGCAAATACTATAATGGTGAAAAATTAGTCGCGACTACCTGTCGCAAATAATATCATGTCGATATATTATTTGTAATGGGGATCCTCCCCCATCGCAAATAACCGAAACCTGAGAAGGTTATTTGCGATGTGGTTTTAATCCCCGTCGCAAATACCCTTCCCGTGCTAAACCACACAAAGTGCGCCAAAGGTATTTGTGATGGACCGTCGCAAATAACCCATCGCAATAAGTCTTTTTTTGTAGTAATGTCAGGCTCAAGAAGATGGCGGTCAGGATCATGGGTAGATATAGGCCATAGAGGCTTATGACCTAATAGACCATGTGATGATATGAGGTATGATCTATGTGTTTTCTACACTTTCTTCAGTACTTAAAGACACTTGTATGATTCAATCCATTTCCATATCCCTTGTGTGAGAGTTAGATTTCTTCATTGAGACCTTATCTCAATAGCTTTTTCTAGAGGTCCTGACTGTGTATGATTCTTCAATATCGCTTATCTGTTGGTAGTTTGATCTGGTGCTCAGTGGAGAGAGTTTCTCATAGGACCTACTGTTCATCACAATGAAACATTATACCATCATATTGGGTAAGGATTGTCTTTCCATTGTTCAAGACTAGATTGATTATCATCCTAGGTGATTAAGATGAATTTGGAAAAATTGGACGAGATTTTCTTTAATGGGTGAGGGAGACCTCATAGCTGAGTGAGTGGAACTAGTGACCAGGAATCTCCATCACATCACTGATAATTTGGCAAGGTTATCCCTTGACAGAATAGTCTCTTGATGCATCTAGATTCCTTTGATAGTGGAGTACATTACGAACAACTTCCCCGAGGATATTTTGGGACTACCTCTGATGTGGGTGATTGAATTTTTCACTAGCTTTCACCCATGGATTATACTAATATATTTTGTGGCATATCAAATGGATCCTACCAAGGTCTAAGAGCTGAGAGTGCAGTTGGAGTACCTTTGAGTGAAGGGTTTTATTAAAACCAGTGTGTCCCCCAGGGAAGCTCCAGTTTTTTTCGTGAAAAATGCGGATGGGAGCTTTCAGATTGGTGTTGATTATCATCACATGAACCAGGAAAAGATAAGAAAAAAATTACCATGTTCCAAGGATTGATGACCACTTTGACCATTAGTGAGGCATTATTTGATTCTCAAATATTGATCTCTGGTCTAGCTACTACCATTTTAGGGTTCATGAGGATTATATTCTGAAGATAGTCTTCCAATATCACTTCAGACGCTATGATTTCCTGGTGATGCCTTTCAGTGTGACGAATTCCCCTATAGTTTTTATGGATCTAATGAACGGGGTATTCCAACCATTCATGGAATGCTTTTTGTTTTACTTCATTTATGACATACTTAGTTACTATACATCAAGGGAGGAGCAAGCATTGAATTTTAGGATGGACTTATACTTACTCCAGGAGAACTGGCTTTATGGAAATCTCTTGAAGTTCCAGTTTTGGATCTTCAAGGTTCACTTTCTGGGGAATGTCATTTTTAGGCACAGTTTAGTTGTGGACCCAATAAAGATTGATGCAGTGCTTTCTTGGGATCCACCCAAGAGCAAGTCATAGGTATATAGTTTCTTGTCTTAGAGTGTTACTATAGGAAGTTCATGGTGGCCTTCTCCAGGATTTCATCCCCTTTCACCACCCATACATGGAAGGGGAAGTCCTTTACCTGGAATGAAAAGTGTCAGATATCCTTAAATAAGTTTAGGCTAAGGTTGACCAGTGCTCTTATTTTGAGACTACCAAAGGTGATCGTGAAGTTCTTAGTGTATTTTGATGCCTCGGGAGCATGGCTCGGCTACGTGTTGATATAGAAGAAGGTAGTGATCACATATGGATTAAGGAATTTGAGACCCCATGAGAGGAACTATGTGACTTGTGACTTAGAGTTGGCTGCAGCAGTCTTAGTTCTAATGATGTGGGGGAACTACCTTCTTGGTGATCACTTTTTTTGTTTAATCATGCTATCAGAGTCTTAGTTATATCTCCATGTAGAGAGATATGAACCTAAAATAGAGACGCTGGTTGGAGTCCCTGTAGTACTATGACTTTGAGATAGTATATAATTTTGGGAAGGGTAACGTGGTGGAAGATACCCTCACCAAGAAGTATCGTTCTAACGTGGTGGAGGAGGTGTCTAAGAAGTTGGATTCTTTATAGCTAGACCTGATGGAGGAGAGGGATTCCAATTATATTTAGTCAGTGGTCTTGAATCATCCTATTCTCCAACATGTGAGGGAGACTCATTTGGGATATATCAACTATGAGGTTCTTCGTGACCATATATCTTTAGGAGATTCACCAAAGATATTTTCCAAAGGAGTAGAATACCTCATATTTTTCTAGTGATGGATGGTGGTTCTGGTCTTGATACGAGAGGATATGATGAGGAAGTTTCACATTTGTATTTTGGATATGCATCCAGGAGTGGAGAATATGTATAAGGACATTTAGTTGAATTTTTGGTGGACTGGAATGAGGCTGAGCATAGCTAAGTTCGTCTCTTGGTGTCTCACATGTCAGCAGATGAAGGCTGAGCACCAGGTTCTGGTAGCTTTTATATAGCCTCTTGAGATACCAAAGTAGAAATAGGATGGCATATCCATGGAATTTATGACAGGGATTCTGTAGACAGTGAGAGACCAAGATTCCATCTGGGTGATTATTGATTGACTCACCAAATCTTCTCACTTCAATGATATCAAGGAGTATAGTATGGTGGAGAGTTTGGTGAATTTGTATGTGAAAGAGGTCTTCTGAATCTATGGGGTACTCACAATAATCATCTTGGACTGTGAAGTGTGTTTCATTTCACAGTTGTAAAGAGTCTTGTATGAGGCTTTTGGGACCCAGTTGAGGATGAGTACAGTTTTTCACCCCAAGAAAAATGTGAAAACCAAGCGTACTATCCATGTGTTGAAGGATATGATAAGGGATTATGTTTTATAATTCATTCATATCTAGGAGGATCACTATACACTGGTATATTTTTCTTATAATAATAGTTATCACTCTACCATTGGCATGGAACCTTCCAAGGCCTTGTATAGAAGACTATGCCGGTCACCCTTGTGTAGGACTAATATTGTTGAGGAATATATTTTTAGTATATAGGTGGTCCAGGTGATGATGTATATGGTTTACATGATCCACGATCATTTGAGGATATCCCAGAGCGGACATAAATCTTATACAAATCGATATCATAGGCCCTTAGAGTTCAATCACGGTGACCATTTTTTCCAGAGGGTTTCCTCACAGAGAGGATTTAAGAGGTTTATCCGAGGACGCAAGCTATCCTATAGGTTCATTAGGTCATTTGAGATTCTAAAGTTGTTTAGAGAGATTTATTACCACCTAGCCTTACCCTCGTAGTTAGAGGTGTCCCATGAAATCTTCTATGTGTCACAACTAAGGAGATATGTGCATGAGCCAACATATGTCACTGATTGGGGTGAGATAAACATCAAGGATGGAGCCACTTTCATGGAGTACTCAAAGGTAATAGAGGCTTGGAATGATATGATCTTTCAAGGATATACCATTCCATTGTTTCATGTGCTATGGGAGAATAAGAGAATGTGGGAGAGCTCTTAGGAGCATGATATCCAAATGTGGGATTAGTATCCCCAGATTTTTGTTTGTATTATTCTTTTCATGGATGAAAAACCTTGAATGGGGGAATAATGTAGTGAGCCTATTTTTTCTTATAAGGATATGAAATATATTAAGAAATGTTTTTATATCCATGAAATGAGACGACATGA
Source organism: Viscum album (assembly GCA_963277665.1). Classification (NCBI taxonomy): domain Eukaryota; kingdom Viridiplantae; phylum Streptophyta; class Magnoliopsida; order Santalales; family Viscaceae; genus Viscum; species Viscum album. The sequence goes on from OY728139.1 coordinate 702,528,739, forward strand.
TATTTCAAGGCCCGGTGTTCCTGGAATTGATATTATAAAAATATTAAATATAATAATATCATGTAACAATCGTTTTTATAAAACAAAGTGGAATAACTCAAAAAATCAGTATCAAATCAAAAATATGATACTAAAGTTGAGTCAATAGAACAATTTTAACTCTAACCGCAGCCGAAGGTTGGTCAGTGCCAGACGTTCAGCTGAGCAAGCCATTAGCAGGTGCATTAAGTTAATTAATTAATTTAATTATTTCATTAATTAAATAATCCTAATCTAACCATCCTTCTATAAATATATATTTATGAGGATCTTCTAATGTTAACTACATAAACTTTTATATATCTGAGAGTAGGAAAATGTTCTTTAGAAGATCTACATCGTACGACAAATGAAAATTAGATTATGGTGGATTGAGAGGCAGCAAACATAGTGGGTCTTCTCCATCACTAGAGAACACGTTCTCCACCAACGATCGATCCATATTCAAGGTAGGACTCAAAATTTGTGTATTTCATCCTTTTTATTAACACATTATGGATTTAATTGTTATCTTATTTTAATTATTTGATAACACAATCTTTGCATGATCCCTGTAAACGAATTAAATTATTTAATAGATTTTTTTCTTAATTATGTCATGTTCTCACCCCATTTTCCCCGATCTATGATTGTTGGCGAAGAATTCTTGGCCAATAATGATAACACCTTTTTTCTTCTACCTTTCCCCCACCCGTTCTTCACTTTCATCTTCATTGTTCCATGGGTTTAGGGTTTGACATTGCTCGGGCAGCTTCAAGTGTGATTAAACCCCTAGATTCATAGAATTTTGGCGAACTATGGATAGATCGGTGTTTTAAAGATGGACCAGGATGGATCATGGGTGGTTCTATATGGATCTAGGACTGGTAGTGTCAATGGGAGATGGTAGGCATGTAAAACATGTGGAGGATCTTTGTTTGGGAAATCGGTTTATGATTTTAGGACACTGGAGGGACAGAATCGATGTTCGGAGGAAAATCCGACCAATTTAGGGTGGGTAAACAATGGAAATTATGGAAGAGAGACCAGGACTAGAGAACTAGATGAATAACTTGATTTTATATTGAAAACTTGATTACAAGTCATGTATTCAATGATCACATGTCATTTATCCCCACCTAGCTGCGGAGGGTAGGGTTTTGTGGAATATAAGGATCACACTCCATGTGACCCTCCCTGGGTGGCCAAGCCATGTTCCGACCGCAAATGGCTAGGACCCTATGCGAGATGAAATTTCATGTACTCTAGAAGTACACAGGCATGACCAAGGGTACATGATCATATCCCGATACCTGGGCATGGCTAGGTTCACGACCAAGTATATGCACAGGTATACTGCAAGGAGCACTTGGGTATACCCCAGTGTACAAGAAACACCATGCAGTACCCTTATACAATTTCTAGTACTACATGGCCAGAAAAAAATGTGATGGAGAGGAAATTACTAGGAGGACAAGTGAGGTTTCATGTTGTGTGATCCCTATTACACGTCGTGTAATTTTTTCAGGATATTCCACCTTGTGTATCTTCTTCATCGGGACTTGGATTCTGGCACATGAGTAACCTATCCTGAGTAGTTTTCTATGTAGAACATGATGGTAGCCTTCATAGTGTCTTCTGAGATATTACATGGAATTTCATGAGTGTGACTCTTCTTTAGGCAATGCTTGATGATCATAGTGATCAAGCAGGATCATCATAGAGAGTTTAGGGTTGGAAACCCCATGTTGTACTACGGTGTGGGCCCCCCATACTCCATGCACTAGTTCAAGTGGAACCCTCATATGGAACTAGGTCACAGGTCCTTTACCCAATAAACATCACCCCCACCCCAATTGTAGTAGGGAACGAGTCCTCCATATATAGAGTGGAATCCATCTATTGTTTTAGGGTGTGGTTCCTCTATTTAACCATGTGATGCATAATCCAATGGGTCCTCTATGGATACCCATCGAGTGGCACCCACCCCCCCTGATAATAATATGTCACGTGTCCTCCATTAATTTAGTGGCACCCCCCCCCCTTATGTAATAGGGCATGGGTCCTCAACCCATTTTTTAGTACCCCCTGGCGCACTAGGTCAAGGGTCTTCTCCCAAGCTACTGAGTGGCATCCCCCTATCATACAGGGGTGTAGGTCCTCTATCAACTGAGTGGAATCCCCTAACATTCTTGGGTGCGGGTCCTCTTTCAACTTGATATTGTTCCTCCTCAAGCTATGGAGTAGTGAAGAGGTGCATGTCCTCTTCCTGACTTCTTCAGACAGACACATGAGATGTTGATCATCAAAGATGTACCTTTAGACCAGTAGACATACTCATTATCATTGGATGGGATATGATATGGAGATCCCATTTCTCTCTCATCTAGTTTTCTTTGAGCATATATGTATATATATATATAGTTGTTTTTGTTTACCTCTTTCTTTGGGTTGAGCACACTACTTCTATCAAATTATCTATTACTCCTCCCCCTCCCCCTTTATTTTTCAGGGTATCCTACTAGATATGTATATACTCACCTTTACATGGTATTTTCCTACACATGTCGTGTATTTTGAAGATGATAGATAGTTTTTGAATGACATAGGGGGTCATAGAGATACTTGGGTGCATATGTTATGTATGTTGGTCAGACATGGAGATCAGGAGATGGGATCTCTCATCTATTTACTATTCCAGTATTTTGTCTGGTTGGGACTTCATTTCTGGTTGGGCATGTATTTTTTCCCTTTACAATTTGGTTTTATTTTTTCATACTCTAATATATTTCCCTATAGGTTATTGTATGGAAGGATTACTATAGATGTGAATAATTTTTATTATTCCACAACACTATTTCCTAGTGATGGTTGAGTTCATGCAGATAGGTTCATTAAGAAAAGGCCACCAATTTTATATTATTCATTCTCGGTGCTTTTTGTCTGCCCAAATCCCTTTGGAGGTGGGCTAGGGGTCGTGATGGATTGTCCCTCCATTTTCCATGAAGGCCCTGATGGGTTGGGTCATTAAATTTGGGGTCTCGATCCCATATCCATCACCCACAACCCACAAATCCATCCCAATCCATCTTCATATCACAACCTCATATGCCTCTCACTTAACCACTGTGAATATGGGGGTTTTATCATGCTTTAACTCACCCTGGAAATGTCAAAATGTGACCATGTTGTCTAACAGTGAAGAACTCAAAGAAATGTGGGATAAATTCACATAAAAAAGTGAATTAATCATTGGTTGATGTAATCTCAGTCAACAACTACATAATTTGGGAACCATGGGGGTGACATCTGGAACAAAAAATTATAAATCAAAGTGTCAGCTTAGGTGAGGAATGAAAATTGCTTAAAAAAGAAAAGAAGATAATTAAATCCATGATTTCCCATAAAAATAAAGTATATAAATCCATAAATAATTATGCATATCTTGATGATGGATCAATCATTGGTGAATAATGTGCTCACCAACATTGAAGAATAATATTGATCATGTTCGTCACCTGTACCACTGTCCGCCTCGATCCATTTTTCAATCTTCATCCTCAGGTCTTCCAATGATAATAAAAAATGATCCTCATCCTCTCAAATCCTCATTGGGTTATATGGATAACCCTAGAAATTTTCCATAACTTAGTATTTATAAGGTAAGTATATGTTTAGGGTTATTTAATAAAAATAAAAAAATATTTTTTTATTTTATTAAATGCACCCACCAACTATCACTTCCCATAGAACATCCAATGTTGACCAATATTAGGTCATGCCTAGGGTAAACTCCATGTTTCAAAATCAATCGTAGTATCAAATTTCCCATCCAAAGTCCCAAGAAATATGAAATCCATTTAAACTGAAATGATTCATGCACATGATTTATATTATATTAGTATTTTTAATAAAATGGTAATGGGGTCTTGAGACACCCAAATACCGCACTAACTTAGAGGATAAATCCAGATATATGCGTGGAAATAATAAAAGGACTAATCCAAAAAAACTAAATTCATTACAGTATAAAGACAATCCAAGATCATTTTCTCATTTTTGGCTTTTTGAATCATATTTTAGAGTAAAATAATATTTTTTTATTGTATATAGGAACTTGGAGTGTGTGTCAGATTAATATGTGGTCAAAACCTATACATTACAAATGAATTATGGATATTTTTCATAAAGTGTTAATATAATATGATCCATTTACATGGCTTTTTCTATGTGATGCATGTTTTAGAATTTAATGTTAAAACACTTGATTTGAGTCATACCATCCATGTTGTGTGTTAGATTGATTGTGGTTGATTCCTACACATCCCAAATTTATTATGGATCATTTTCCAAAAGTGTCAGGAAAATATGAGCCCAATTTCTTAGTTTTAATTAGTTGAATTTTGTTTTATACTAAAATTACATTTTTATTATGAACACGCACTTGAATTCCTACCATCCACTTCATATTTTGGATTACTTTTTAGTTGATTCTTACATATCAAAAATAAATTATTAATCATTTTACTAAAATATCAACACATGGTGAGCTCATTTTATTTGTTTAGTCTACATGACATGTGTTTTAAAGTAAAATTAAAATTTTTAATATGAAAATACACTTCAATTCATGCTATCCACATCATCTGTTGGATTGAAATGAAGTCAATTTCAACACATTAAAATTAATTATGAATCATATTCCAAAATTATCTAGAAAATATGTTATTGTTTTATATATTTTGTCTATGTGAGTCACATTATAGTTTAAAATGAATTTTTTTATTATGAACATGAACTTAGGGTCAAATCAGCCACATCGTGTGTCAGATTAATGTGTAGTCGATTCCTATATATCAAAATTATTTATAGATCATTGTCCTAAATTTTTAAGACAATCTAAGATTTTTTCTCATTTTTTGACTATTTGATGAGTGTTTTATTGTAACATAACAGTTTTTAATGTAAAAACACACATTTTGAGTCATAACAGTCATATTGTCTGTCATATTGACATGTATTCTACTCCTACATGTCAAAAATAAATTATGAATCATTTTTCTAAAGTATCAAGACAATATAATCTCATTTTCTCACTTTTAGAAATGTGATGTGCATTTTATAGTAAAATGACAATTTTTTAATCATAAAACACAAAATTTGAGTCATACCATCCACATCATGTGTTATATTGACATACGGTAGATTTTTACACACTAACAAATAATTATAGATCATTTTACAAAGTTATCAAGACATTCTCATCTCATTTTCTCATTTTTTTTGTAACATCCCAAGAAAATAAAGAATATTACTTTTTCATATTTATTAATATTTGTGAATTAAATATTAATTATACTTTAAAGGGTACACTATGTTCGACGGTGTACCCGATACGCAACAATGGGTTTCTTTGAAATCTTACGTTGCACACTAATAATATAATATTTTTATTTTAAAAGGTAGTTAATGCCTAGCTGTTGTATTGGTGAGAAGAAATATAACTAACTAAAATATGATGATACATGTTTTTTGAACATTTTTAAATTTATCCAATAAAAGTTAGAGGCTTAAAATAAGTAAAGAATTCGATTTTAAGCATAAATACTCTAATGTTCACTAAAAGGTCGGTTTACCACCTTTTAATGGTGAACCCTCTTTAAATCTAGTTTTTGTCACTTTTATATGTTCTATTTGACAATAAAATTCTTATTTAGAATCGGGACACCAAAATTTATTTTGAATGAAATTTTGGTATTTTTCTAACAAAGTTCATTTTTAATGAATAGTGAAAAATACTGTATTTTAATTCAAAAGTGCCTTTTAATCTAATTTATTTATATGGTTATATTATATTTTTAATTGATCTTAAAGTGTAATTAGAATATATTTTTAACATTTAATCTAATTTTGGCCATTGGAAGTAATTTCATTTTAAAATTGTACATAAACAGGTGTCAATCTTTTGATAGTTATTATTTCCTAAAAACACGCTATTTGTTTTAACATCGAGAATTAATTTTAAATTTATTTCTGCCACTTCTGTGTTTTGAATTTGGAAAATTGGATTACATATTTGGAATCAGTAGGTCTAAATTGTGTAAATAGTTAACTTTTATTTTTATTCATTTTAAATATTTACTTTAGTAAATATTTTATTTACCATGATTAAAAGTTAAAAATAATAAATAACGGTAAAATATAATATTATAATAATATTAAATTACTATAAAAAATGTCATAATCCTATTTTATGATACATATCTGACCATATACATTCTTGGGTTGAATTTTGGACCCCATGGAGCCACATGGTATTAATAATGACATTTTATATTAATTAATTTAAAGTAAAGACAAAATGAATAAAACAATTATCTTTTAGTAAATAAATTTTTACATGGGGTTATATAAGATATCTATTCGACGATAAATATTATATGGAAGTATAAAAATATTTCTTACATCATGGTATTTTTTTATAATTTTTTGACATCAAATAAATTAAATTATTTATGACATAATAGTGATACAATATTTACCACATTAATTAATGATTTAAATAAACATGATTATAAATATTAAAACTATATCCAAAACCTGTCCAATTGTTATTGTATTATTTTATTTTGACCATGATTCATATTAACTTTTATATAAATGAATATTTGACCTTTTTAAACCGAAAATGAGGTTATAATAAAATAATTGTTTCAAACATTCCTAAAGAGCCCCTCCTCTCCCTTATAAAAATCCATCACTTCTAACCCATTAATCACACTTCTCAAGCCTTTGTATCATTCAAACTCTGCTCTAATAAGCTCCCAAGATCCCTATATTCATCTTATAAGACTTAAATTAGGCAGAAAACACTTCAAGAAACCATTTTGGTTCAAACCAAAGGGATTTACCCGATTTAAAGGTAACGTCGTATCTTAAGTTATTTTGTTTTATTTTACTTCTCCAACCACCAAAACTATTTTTATTATTTTATTTTATAACAACCACAATATACTCAATATACTAGTATGTTTTTATGAGAAGGATTCGAACTACACTTACACACACCTTCATCTAATGGGTAAAGAACATAATGTTTCTGTGGATGGAAAACTAACGCCTCACAAAACGATGATTGTTCAATTGACTCCTAAAACCTATCATGATGGCCATTATGATGGAACTATATTTATATATGATATATATTATTTTTATTTTTTCTTTATGATTCTGTATTTTTCATTTATATCATAACTTTATGGATTCCATAATGGGTTAACGTGATAATTTCATTTTAGAAAGTGTGGACTACCGCCCCCTCAAAGTGATATGACTCGTTAATACATTATGTGGGATGTATAAAGGATGTATTTAATGTTATTATATATGATATTATACTATAATTATAATATAACTATGTATCATTAAGTTTTCATTCCATTAAATATTAAATAGAAATGAAAGTAGTGTTCATGCGTACGTACGGATTACCGTCTCCATGAATGGTGGATTTCATTTATTATCTCCAAATTTTATGCACAATTATAAATATATATATATATATAATGGATATATATGATATATATGATGTATAAATCATTAATATCATTCTGTAGATAATGGAGTTTTGACCACATGGACAAATTGTAATTATAATATGTCTTTTTTAACTCAAATTCCGAACATCGAAAAAATGTCTGATATGAACTCAAAAAATGAACTAACTATTATTGAAAGGTAATAAGTGATATAAAAGTAATAATAAACATTAAAATTTTATTAATCAAGTATAAATTAACTTAAGTTTATTATTCAGGAATAACAAGTAACATATGAGTCAAGTCAGACACAAGGTAAGGGATTTCCTATCTCACTTTTAATTCTGTGAGATTTCCATTGTTCACCACTTATTTATTGCATGTGTTGTATTGTGTACTGCTATTTTATATATATTATCATGATTCTAGTTATATTAGTGGTATTCTGTGATTCATTTGGGGTTTATTAACTTTTGTTCATATGACTCGATTAGCTACAACGTGGTAAGGGTTTTTTCATGTCACTTTTTATTCCCGTGAGATTCATGCTATATTAGCCACTATTTCCTCTTGTGTGGTGGATTTATTTTATATTATTGTATTCTTTGTAAAATATAATTTAATTTATGGGTATTTACATATTCATTGTGTGATATTTCTTTCATGGGGTGTATGTTTTGTATGTTATCAAATAGGAAGGGGAACCTTTCACCCTCCTCTTTTTAAAAGACTTCTTTTTGTTATGTCTTTTAATTTAATATTATTATGTTGGGATATGTTATTATGTATCCTTATTGATGTAAAATTTATGTACTAGTGATTAGATACCATTTTTATCTCATCAACTCATTTTTTTAATTTTAAAGTGACGTCGTTGGGCTGCCAAATTTTTACAAGGGAACTTCTTAACCCAATTTTAATTCTTTGGGTTCAACGTGTACTTCTTGAATATGTCATCCTATGAATATGTGTGAATTACCTATTACTGTTTTACACTTAAAATCCACTAATATTGGGTGTATTTATATTTTTCACACATAATTATGTAATTAATTTATCTTTAATCTAAGGATACCTTCTTTATAAGGGATTTCGTCTCAATTTACATTTCCATTGAGACTTCATTGTTGATATGCACCATTTCACTCTTATATGGTGTATATACTATCCTTTGGCATATTATATCATGAATACCTTTATTCTCATGATATTATTAAGTTTTGATTAAATTTTATTTTTCAATTATTTATATTCTTGGAACTCTAATTTTGTTAAAAACTCTTTAACTAAAATATCATATTAAATGTTTTAAAATGTTATTCTTATAAATCTTTCACATTAATGTCCATGTTTTAAAAATAGTTTTAAGGATTTATTAATATGTACATGAATGTTTTGAAATTTAAATTTCTTTCAAAATATTCAAAGTTCTATGGGACACTTTGATTCAAAAATCTCTTTATTTACTATTTTAAATGGTTTTGAAAATGGATTGATAAAAGGATGGATTTTGTAAATATTTAGAAATGATATATTGTGATTGCAATGTTGAAATGTTATATTTCCATTACATTTTTTGGGACATGTATCTATATAACCCCCTTACTATCCATGTCATGTAAATATTATGATATGCCCCTTTCTCTCTCATCAACCATTTTTATGAGTTCTTATGTCACGTCGTTATGCTGTAGAAATTGTACCACGTTTTTCCAAGACAAATTCATTGTGTAGTGAATACCTTTTCCATTTCTCTATAAAGGTTATTCACCTTTATGCACATTTATGTATTGTTTAAATAATTTCAAGTATGTATTCCACATTCTTTTATCATGTAATAAATAATTATGTTAAATGATTCAATGTTTTATGATTAATGTGTCACACTTATGCATGAAATGAAATTTTTAAGAAGGGTGAGCCCTTATAGCACTCCAATGCATTGGGTAAAGTATAGTATCATGATACGTTATGTGAAATGGGGGTTGACTCATTCTAATTCATGTGCAATGAGGGTTTACTCATTATTCATGTGCAATGTGGGTTTACTCATTCTCTATGTGCAATGAGCCTTGGCTCATGCTAATTCCATGTTAAAAGTTGTTGCCACATTTCCATGTTATGATTATCATGATTTATCATTCCTTAATGTTTATGCTTCTCTTGTACTCTATTTATATGCCTATTTTCTAACATTTATTGTATTCCTCATGTTATCCCAGGATTATTCCCTTACTGGGCTTTATAGCTCACCCTATTCTTATGCATGTCCTCATGTTATCCCATTCAATGCTAAGTATGAGGGAATGTAGTGGTCATGTAAAATAATTTTTCAATAAAGACATTGTATTTCATTTTTTAAGTTGTTATGTAATGATCCTAATCCCTAAAGACACTAGACCTCTCTATCTTTTATGTTGTATCAAGTGAAGTTTATGTAATAAATCAAGTTTAAGTTTTCAATAAAAGAGTAGGGTCGTCATAGTTGGTATCATAGGATAGGTTTAGTTATTCTTGGGATTAGGATTAGAAAACCCTAGTAAAGCCTTATAGACAAGACAAAGTATAATAAAAACATCCCTAAGTTTTGGTGGGTATTGAGTTAGTGGATTCTCAAGAAAATATATCCATGTCTGGATACGAGCAGAACTATCTTAATGTGTTGGGATGAAAATTAATGGTATAAGAAAAACATTATGGTTAAAACATGGTAGGGTTATTTTTTTTTGTTTTATAAAAAGTACAACATGCAGAACGTGTGACAACCCTTCATGCCAGACCAATCTGTGAGAATTGAACCCACAACCAAAGTGCGATTGTGTTTTATCGCCTACCATTGGCCTACGTGAAGTCCCTGGTTAGAATGACTTACTCTTTTTAGTTACAATATTTTATGGATCAAGAATAAGTTGATTTTGGGAACTTCTTTTTTATCAAATGGATATCCTTAGTATAGGAAAAGGATATTGTGATTAAATGATAAAGGTTATTTTGGAAGATGTTTTCTCTTTTGGAATATTATATGCCTAATGAAAATAAAATACTAAAAGATTTAAATTATGGAGGAATGCTTGGATTTTTTTTATAAGAATATATGTATTTATTGTGGGCATATGGTTATTTGGGTTGTTTATGGAAATTATTAACCTTCCATAGAGAATATGTGATTAGGTTAATTACGCTTTAGTATGTGACTTTAAGAGTAGTCTATGATATTTAGAGATAAATGTTAAGATTTATTTTGGAAGAATTTGTGATTAAATCCTTCTAATTTTTGGGTTTCAATCTTAGTTTAGAGTATTTTGAAGAATTTTAAGGATGATTCTGTATTGAATGGTCTTTCTGGAACTTTGGGTACTTTTTGTTTAATTTTGGACATTAATAGTAGTATTTCTTTTTATAAAGGATTATCATTTTTGGAGACTATATGATCTCGAACTAACCATTTTGGTTTTAGTTTGTTTCTAAAGACAAGGGAAATATATAGTTATTATTTTGTGGATTATGGGATTCTCTAGAAGAAGATTCTTGTTCTTTGATGTGACCAAGTCTTTTTGAATGCTCATTTTTTGGAGAAAAGATTAGTTTTTTTGGTAGAAACTTATTAAAGGAAGAAACTCTACATGAAGGTAAGTATATTTCCTTATGTTTTTCTTCTATGTAGTAAATAAATTCCTCAAAATTATGAAAAGGAATATAAAACAAAAAATTTGGTTTATGTTTCCTACTGGGTGATCAAAGATCGTTTAACACATCATAAGTTTGTAATTTTCTTGTGGTTAACTTTCTTCTAATCATGTTTTCTATCACTCTCCATCAAAACTTGACAGTTTTTTTTCTCTTCCATATCCATGTTTTCCTACGTGGAATCCTAGTATCAGTTAACGCAGGTGACCTTTTTTCTTCTCTTTCTTTATTATAAAGTGATAGTTTTACTAACTCTCTTTCTAATGTGGGACTTTCAATGAAGTTTCCAAGACCAATTTTAAAATTGCGAGGATGCAATTTCGAAAAGGAGGGAAGAATGTAACATCCCAAGAAAATAAAGAATATTAATTTTTCATATTTATTAATATTTATGAATTAAATATTAATTATATTTTAAAGTGGACTCTATGTTCGACGGTGTACCCGATACGCAACAATTTATTTCTTTGAAATCTTACATTGCACACTAATAATATAATATTATTATTTTAAATAGTAGTTAACGCCTAGCCATTGTATTGGTTATAAGAAATAGAACTAAATACAATATGATGATACATTTTTTCTGAACATTTTTACATTTATCCAATAAAATTTAGAGGCTGAAAATAAGTAAAGAATTCAATTTTAAGCATAAATACTCTAATATTCACTAAAAGGTCGATTTACAACCTTTTAATGGAGAACCCTCTTTAAATCTAGTTTTTGTCACTTTTATATGTTCTATTTGACAAAATAAAATTATTATTTAGAATTAGGACACCAAAATTTACTTTGGATTAAATTTTAGTATTTTTCTAATAAAGTTCATTTATTAATGAATAGTGAAAAATATTGTATTTTAATTCAAAAGTTCCTTTTAATCTAATTTATTTATATGGTTATATTATCCTTTTAATTGGTCTTAAAGTGTAATTATAATATATTTTCACCATTTAATATAATTTTGGTCATTGGAAGTAATTTCATTTTAAAATTGGACATAAATAGGTGTCAATCTTTTGATAGTTATTATTTCCTAAAAACATGCTATTTGTTTTAACAGTGGGAATTAATTTTAAATTAATTTTTTCCACTTTTGTGTTTTGAATTTGGAAAAATGGATTACATATTTGGAATCGGTAGGTCCAAATTGTGTAAATAGTTAACTTTTATTTTTAGTCATTTTAAATATTTATTTTAGTAAATATTTTATTTACCATTATTAAAAGGTAAAAATAATAAATAAGGGTAAAATATAATATTATAATAAAATTAAATTACCCTAACAAGTGTCCTAATACTATTGTATGATACATATCTGACCATGTGCATCCTTGGGTTGAATTTGGGACCCAATGGAGCCACATGGGATTAATAATGACATTTTATATTAATTAATTTAAAGTAAAGACAAAAATGACAAAAACAAATATCTTTTAGTAAATAAATTTCTACATGGTGTTATATACAATATCTATTAGACTATAAATATTCTTTGTAAATATAAAAACCTTTCCTAAATTATGGTATTTTTTATAATTTTTTGACATCAAATAAATTAAATTATTTATGACACAATATTGATACAATATTTACCTCATTAATAAAGTATTTAAATAAACATGATTATAAATTTTAAAAAAATATCAAAAACCTATCCAATTCTTATTGGATTATTTTATTTCGACCATGAGTCATCTTAACATTGATATTAACGAATAGTTGACCTTTTTAAACCGAAAATGAGGTTATAATAAAATAATTGTTTCAAACATTCCTAAAGAGACCCTCCTCTCCCTTATAAAAATCCCTCACTTCTAACCCATTCCTTACACTTCTCAAGCCTTTGGCTCATGAAAACTATGCTCAAATATGCTCCCAATATCCCTCTCTTCATCTTAGAAGACTTACCTTAGGCATAAAACACTTCAAGAAACCCTTTTGGTTCAAACCAAAGGGAGTTACCCGATTTAAAGTTAACGTCTTCTATTAAGTTCTTTTGTTTTATTTTACTTCTCCAACCCCCAAAACTATTTTTATTATTTTATTTTATAAAAAAACAGTATTCTCAATATACTAATATTTTTTTATGATAATTATTCAAACTACACTTAAACACCCCTCCATCTAATGGGTAAGAACATAATGTTTCTGTGGATGGAAAACTAAAGCCTCACGAAACAATGATTGTTCAATTAACTCTTACCGCCTCTCATAGTGGCCATTATGATGGAACTGTATTTATATATGATATATATTGTGTTTATGTTTTATTTATTCTATTGTATTTTTCATTTATATCATACCTTTATGGTTTCCAAAATGGGTAAACGTGATAATTTCATTTTAGGAAGTGCGGACTGCCGCCCCCTCAAAGTGATATGACTCGTTAATACCTTATGTGGGATGTATAAAGGATGGAGTTAATGATATTATATATGATATTATACTATAATTATAATATACCTATTTATCATTAAGTTTTCATTCCATTAAATATTAAATATAAATGAAAGTAGCGTTCATGCGTACGTATGGATTACCGTCTCTATGAACGGTGCATTTCATTTCTTATCTCCAAATGTTATGTACAATTATATATATATATATGTATATGTATATATAATTTATATATATGATATATATGATATATATATATCATTAATATCATTCTGTAGATAATGGAGTTTTGACCACCAGGACAAATTGTAATTATAACAAGTTCTTTTTTAACTCAAATTCCAAACATCGACAAAATGTCTTATATGAACTCAAATAATTAACTGACTGTTATTGAAAGGTAATAAGTGATATAAAATTAATAATAAAAATTAAAAAGGTAATTAATCAAGATGAAATTAACTTATGTTTATTATTCTGGAAGAATAAGGAACATACGAGTCAAGTCCGACACAAGGTAAGGGATTTCCTATCTCACTTTTAATTATGTGAGATTTCCATTGTTCACCACTTATATATTGCATGTGGTGTATTGTGTACTGCCATTTTATATATATTATCATGATTATATTTATATTCATGGTATTCTATGATTCATTTTATTTTTATTAACTTTTTTTCATGTGACTCGATGGACTACAATGTGGTAAGGGTTTTCTCATCTCACTTTTTATTCCTGTGAGATTCATGCTATATTAGCCACTATTTCCTTTTGTGTGGTAGATTTACTGCCCATAATTGTATTATTTTTTGAAATATACTTTAATTTATGTGTATTTACATATTCATTGTGTGATCTTTCTTTAATGGGGTGTATGTTTTGTATGTTATCAAATCGGTAAGGGAACCTTTCACCCTCCTCTTTTTAAAAGACTTCTTTTTTTTTTATGTCTTTTAATTTACATCTTATTATGTTGAGTTATGTCATTATGTATCCTTATTGATGTAAAATTTATGTACAAGGTATGAGATACCATTTTTATATCATCAACTTATTTTCCAAATTTTAAAGTGACGTCGTTGGGCTGTCAAATTTTTACAAGGGAACTTCTTAACCCAATTTTAATTATTTGGGTTTAACTTGTACTTCATGAATATGTCATCCTATGAATATGTGTGAATGAACTATGATTGTTTTACACTTAATATTCACTTATATTGGGTGTGTTTATATTTTTCACACATAATTATGTAACTAATTTATCCTTAATCTAAGGATACCTTCTTTATAAGGGATTTCGTCTCAATTTACATTTCCATTGAGACTTCATTATTGATATGTAGAAATTAACTCTTATATAGTGTATATATTGTCCTTTGGAATATTATATCATGAATACCTTTATTATCATGATATTATTAAGTTATAATTAAATTTTATTCCTTAATAATTTATATTCTAGGAACTCTCATTTTTTTAAACACTCTTTAACCAAAATATCGTATTAAATGTTTTAAAGGATTATTCTTCTAAATATTTCACATTAATGTCCATGTTTTAAAAACGGTTTTAAGGATTTATTCATACGGACATGAATGTTTTGAAATTTAAATTTCTTTCAAATTTTTCAAAGTGGTATGGGACACTTTGATTCAAAAATATCTTTATTTAATATTTTAAATTGTTTTGAAAATGGCTTGATAAAAGGTTTGATTTCGTCAATATTTTGAAATGATATATTGTGATTGCAATGATGAAATGTTATATTTTCATTAAATTTTTTGGGACATGTATCTATATGACCCCCTTATTGTTCATGTCATGCAAATATGATGAGACACACATTTCTCTCTCATCAACCATTTTTATGAGTTCTTATGTCACGTCGTTATACTATCGAAATTGCACCTCATTTTTTCAAGCCCAAGTCAGTGTGTTGTGAATACCATGTCCTTTTTATATCAAGGTTATTCACCTTTATGCACATTTATGTATTGTTTAAAGAGTTTCAATTATGTGTTCCACATTCTTTTATCTTGTAATAAATAATTATGTTGAATGATTCAATGTTTTATGATCCATGTGGCACACTTATGCATGAAATGAAATGTTTAAGAAGGGTGCGCCCTTAAAGCGCTCTAATGAATTGGGTAAAGTATAGTATCATGATACGTTATGTGCAATGGGTGTGGACTCATTCTAATTCAAGTTCAATGATTTTTTACTCGTGCTTCATGTGCAATGAGGGTTTAATCATGCTATATGTGCAATGAGCCTTGGATCATGCTAATTCCATGTTAAGAGTTGTTTCCACATATCCATGTTATGATTATCATGTTTTATCATGACATTATGTTTATGATTTTCTTGTGATCTATTGATATTTTTATTGTCTAACATGTATTGTATTACTCATGTTATCCCATGATTATTCCCTTAGTGGTCTTTATAGCTCACCCTTTTCTTATGCATGTACTCAAGTTATCCCATGCAATGCTAAGTAAGAGGGAATGTAGTGGTCATGTAAAGGAAGTTTTCAATAAAGATGTTATATTTCATGTTTTAAGTTGTTATGTAATGATCCTAAGCCCCAAAGACACTAGACCTCTCAATATTATATGTTGTATCAAGTTAAGTTTATATAATAAATCAGGTTTAAGTTTGTAATAAAAGAGCAGGGTCGTCAAATTTTTTGCTCTATGACTTGTGTTTTATAGTCGAATGACACATTTTTACTATGAAAACATACCCTTTGAGTCATAATTTCCACATTGTGTGTATTATTAATGTGAATTCAATTAATACATGTCACGAAATAATTATGGATCATTTTCCTAAAGTATCAAGATAATTAAAGATTGTTTCCTTGGTTCTGGATATGTGAATCGTGTTTTATAATAAAATTAAATTTTTTATTATAAACACACAATTTGTGCCTTAGCCAACACATATTGTATTGGATTAATTTTTGGTCAATTACTATATGTCACAAATTTACTATGGATCATTTTCATAATGTATCAAGACAATCTAAGAAATTTTTCGCTATTTTGGATTTATGATGCATGTTTTAGAGTAAAATATCATTTTTTTAATGTGAATACATTCACTTCGAGTAATATGGGACACATAAAGTGTTATATTGTCATGTGGTTAACTCATCATGATATATAGAAAATAAAAATATTACAAAAAAATTGGTAATCACCTTAACTTGGTATCGGAAAATATTCTGACACCATATACTCTTCCTAATCATCTCTAAACAAACATACTTTTTCTTTTGAGTATGTTTATTTTTGGAAATCCTAGTAGTAATGAGAAAATATATACAATCAAATAATTAAAAAAATTAAATGAAATTGTAATTACCATTGGAAATACCTATTCAGAGATTCTATATTGTGGATGGTATATGATATCTTTCATAAATTTAGAAACATAATATGCACAATCATTATCGTTACATTGTTTTAGACCCAATATAAACATTGAACAAAATAAGAAAATTGTTTTAAAAAATGTTTTAATAGTTAAATAGTAATCTATAACCTCCAATTTTTATCCATTTGTCAAAATCCATAGGCTTCTTGTGTTCAGTCACTGACCTCATACTATTATTTAGGTAATATTTATAGATCACTCTATCATAAAAAATATCGTTAAAATATAACAAAATGTGTAATTTTAATTGTATCTATAAATTTTTTATTGTAGTGCATTAAAAATTCACAATGGACATCATGTGTGGTAGATTTATTAGAAATCCATTCTCTTGATCCAAAAAAATTAACATTCAGGGTATCAAATTTGAGTGCGATGTGCATCCATTACTTCTTAAAATATAGAAAATAAGTAATTGAAAAATAAAAATATATTTTATATGGTTATATTATAGAGTGTTTTCCCAAAATTATATCCATAAAGATTAGTCTATTGTTTGTTATTTTATAGTAAAACACCATTCTTAGTTCATCTTTTATTTTTTTATTTCATCCACTTTATAATGATGTTCTGGTATAGAAATGGTAGTAGGATTAATGAGTCAAAATTTTTCATCCCATGATTTTCCCATTATATAATACTAATATATATATATATATGCCTATAGAAAATCTGAATATTTATTAACTATAATGACCATAGTAGATCATTTTTTGGACAAACAGACTATGGAAATGCATCTATTATATGAATTCACAACTGAGAATCTAAACCATTAAAACTTGATAATTTCATTTATACTCTCGAGAAAAAGCATGTTTATAAAGCCCTATCTAAATATTTTTTCTTCATATATAATTCAGGATACATTTTCCTCTTTGAAGTTCATATCTATATAAACTTGAAATTTTAATGTATGTGGTAGTGGAACTGCTGGGGTGAAGGTACTCCCAAAAGCTTCTTTTGGTTTCTTTGTTGATCCACTTTATTTTTTGATCTACCCTTCATTTCACTTTCATTTTTACCTCTTATAATAGCATACCTCATTTCAGACCTTTCTTCATTAAATGTTAACGGTTTTTCATCTGAAAAATATTTTAAAGGAAAAACCTCATGTATATTTATATGATTAAATAACCATTCTACAAAACTTTTAATAGCATTATAGATAGTGTTGAAATCTATATCATCAATAGGAACATGAATTTCAGTGCTCGTATCATGAGTTACTTCAATCCCCAATCTGATGTGATCTTTTGGGATTTTTTTATTATATATAATATCTAATTTTATATTTTACATTGTACCCCTCACAAAAAGGTGATGAGTTGGTTTTGATAGATATAAATCACATAAAATTTCACCATATATAATTTTATTAATATAATTTTGTTGGTAGTTATGAAATTAAAAATTAGTAGAAAGGGTTGTGAAAAAATTTATTACCTAGGGTAATGACAATGGTTGAGAGGAATGGTGATCCTTAAACCTAGTGGGGTTAATGTTCTTCATTATATACTAGTCATTGTTCTACTATTGGTTCACTTTGACCCTTTCACATTTACCAGTTCTCCAAACCAAACCAAACAATAATATCATTTAAGCATCTATATTTTCTTGTATGTCTTTCATTATCTCATATATATCTCAATATTAATTTATCATGTCAAAATATTATTGAGGTAACACTCCAAAACCTACACCTCTAACGCATACATATTTTTCTTGCCACTTCAAGGATATAGAAAGTGGTTATTCTTTGGGTGAAGTTGATGGAGATTCTTATGTATCAAATATATAAAAAATATAAGAATATACATATATATTATTATATAATATTTTTATAAATAATAATAAATTATGATTATTTCATACTTATACATGATTCCCATACATTTTCTGTGTTTCAACAGCATTTTTTCCTTTTTATTCACATGATAATCCTTCCATATAACATGATGTGAGATAGAAGTGGATTTGGATTCCAATTCATCAATATGCATATAAAAAAGGAATATATGTTGTTTCATATCATATAAAATTTTTATTGTATACTTAGAATATATACCATTTTCTTTTCAAGTTAAGTGTGTCTCATCCTTGCTTTATTGTAGGGGTACAATGGTTTTTATGAACATTTAATATTTTAATAACATCTATATTATTTCATAAATTAAAATTTTTTAATCAAATTTGATAAAATAAATATTATCAAATAAAATAGTATCAATTACAATGCATCTGAAATGATTCCTCATCACAACGACTAATGAAATATTATCATGTTTCTTTTTTTATAATGTGTTAATACATATATGGTGGGTGAGGGATTACTTTCCCCTCATCATAACTGATATTTTACTTTTTCAAAAGTTTCTAAAAGGATCTTAGAGATTTTTCAATGATAATTAATATAAATTTCTTTAAAAAATCCTAAAAAATAAACAAACTAAGTAAGTAATAATGAAAAGGAAATCAAATTTTCATAATATAGTTTTTCATTAAAATAGAGACAGTATATCATAACAATTATCTAATATATTCAAAAATTATTTTACTCAATGAAGGTAAGACATTGTTACATGTATTTATATAAATTGGTACAGGAATTTGAGTTGTAACCCTAATGTAACAAAAGAATATTGACTTCTTGGGGTCAATAGGTTGGCCTCATTGATTCAATCCAACCACAAATTTTGACATCTTTTCTTTTTTTCCTTAATAACTTAATTTAAAATGGTTATTTTGTTCCACATTTGTTTTTTTTCAACCACATGATGTTGATCCCCTAAAAATTCCACAATTTTATCATTGATACTGTATTTTTACTTGTTATTGGTAACATCATCATGTAGGGGAGTTATTATCTTCATGATTAATCAAATATTTAATTTAGATTACATAAATACAATATATAACGCATAATATTATGAGAAAAATCATAGTATATTAAAAATAAATTTAAACTATTCATTGAACTCTCTTTTTTCTTTAAATATTGAAGGGATTCATATCCTCTATCGAGTATCCCAATACCATCCTTATAATCCCCTATAAAGTAAAAGACATTATCTACATTGGGTTATCCTTAATTGAATTTTCATCTGACATTGCTGTTTTTTAGTCACCAACATAACAATTGACAAATTTCTATTTGTAGGATTTGGGAGATAAAATACTTTCATTTTTTGTGATTATATTATGAATGGTAAATCCATGAACCATTTTACAAGGAAATTCAACATCACGAATCCAAATTCATTGCCTTTAAATTCACTCTTTTTGTTAACACATTTCCAATGTAAAATCTACAATTTCATTATTATATAATCTAACTCGTATAATTTTTTATGATGCTAAATTATAACATATTTTCATAAACTGTACTTTTATCCTTGGAACTAGAAACATACATTTATTTTTCCATAAGCATAAATCCACTACTTTCAATCATACAACGTTTATCTTATTACATAATATAAAATGTAAAACCATTATTTTTATAAACATGGTAATATAATACATTTATATGTGGTATTCTGGCTAGACATAGAATTCATTTGATAATTTAATTCATATTTGTAGATAACTCGTTATAAATATGATCTTGAAACCATCCAATAAATTATTTATTATGTGTATTTGATATCCATATTTCAACCCTTTTGGATTAAAATGTTTAGGTATTACTTTTTGGGATTAAAGGTATAGAGAAACCTATATATTGTTATGTAAAATGTAAATGAGGGATTTCTCCTTCTCTATAATGGTAATTGTAATGACATAACATTTGAAATTCCATTCACCCAAAAGGGGTTTGATGTAATGAGGTTTTGGTAGAGAAATGCTATCAACATCTGATATTTAATTGGTAAAAAATTCAATATCTTATTCAATAATATTTCACTATGCAATCCAACCTTCAATTTGAATTCAATTATTAATTTACTATTTCAAAATATTCATATACTATTCAGTGGGGTACATCTTTCTATAATATATAGGACCACATAGTTGAATCTCTCTAACCAATCAAACTATCAAGTGGAACATTATATCAAAGAATGAAATTGGGAAGAACATATTCAATTCAAATAATATGACTATAATTTACTTATTCATGATTTAAAACATCATTGGGTGTATAAGTATACTAATTATTTATTTGAAAAGGAAGAAAAGAAATGTTAATTTATGTCATATATTTTTAGGTAGAATTAAATTAAAATCTATAGGTATTAAATCATTCATTAAAACATGATAATGGTGTGATTTTAGACCTTTTGAATTCAAATTAGTCATTGACACAACATTATTGATATTTGATGAATAACCCTCTAGAACTTTTACACTACTAAAGAAGTTCAAAATTTGAAAATTTTCTTATTTGGAAAGAGTGTAAGCTGTTAGAGGAAGAAAATTTCTTTTTCACCCCTCACTGGTTCCAAATCTTCCCTTATCCTCATGTCAATCGTGTCCCAACTAGCCTCAATTCCATAATTTTTTATAATGAATTTAATAATGTGCCAATAACATAATCACATACATTTTTTTACATGCATGAAATCAAGAAAATTTCTGATGTACAAACAATTTCAATATAGTAAATCAAATAATACTGATCTATTTTTTCAACTTGATTTCAGAAGGTTTTTCAAAAAAGATTTACCAAAAAATAGTATCGATATCTTTTATTTTTAAAACTATTGATCAATAATCAGTGTATATGATGTTGTACCTTTTTTCTGTATTTCTATCAAATGATGTTGTCCAAGATTAGTATTTATATCATTAGGGAAAAAATTGTGATGTCCTAAAAACATATTCATTGAATAATGTTTTGACCAAACTGAGTGTGTACCAACCTCATGAATGGTGCATCCAAACATTTCTTTGATTCTATTGGAAGAAAATTTATATAAAAAAGAAATTCATTTATCATCCCGTACAACATGGATCTCAATTTGAATTATTCACTTCTATGAGCATCATATAATGTAACCCTTGTATCCGCCTCAATTTCATATCTTCAATTAATGGATCCAAACATACAAAAGTATCATTTCTAGGTTATTTTTTGAATAAATATAAGTAAATAAAACATAATGTATTCATGATTCATGTATAACCATGGGGGAGAGTTTTAATTTACCAATATAAGTGTCCATATACTTTGAGTATTTCTTTACACACAAAAAGGATTCATTCTCTTTATAGATAATCAAAGATGGAGGTTCCTCAACTCGTTCAAAATGCAAGATACTCATAATAAATTTCCTTTAACTAAGGAGACTATGTTGGGTGACATAGTTTTCTATCATAAATTATTTTATGAGTATTTCAAGTCAACTGTCTAGTACTTTTCTGAAATCCATGTAGTCATATAAACCTTGGAATGGTAGGAAAGTACCATACAACTTTTGAAGGACATATTCAGAATTCTTGTGTAAAGTAGTGTCACACTTATGACATTTTTTAAGTGACTAATAGTCCTTGAAGAACAATATACAATCATTTTTATAGAAATGTATTCTTTTTTAGCGATCATACCCGTTGAACATAGTATTCTTTTAGTTTCATGTGTCCAACAAGGAAGCTCATTTTCTTTTGTAAGAATATCATTCTAGAGACCAAGTAGTTTTTTAATGTTGGTGATTCTCCATCCACTTCTATATTTAAAATTATATATATTTAATATAGATTAAAATGATAAATATTTAGTACAATCGGTATATAATGGTCTCTTTACACATCTATTTAACTTCTCCAATAACTTCGTCCAATCATGAAGTCCATCATTGATTTTTATTTTCATTTCATTCATGTGATCTCTATCATCATTTACACTAGGATTCATATCAAATGATCTATAAATCACACTATCATCCCAATTAGCATATACATTCAGTTTTTTTCCATTTTGATTCCCAAATTTTTATCTTCAATGTATTCTATAAAAAATCAAATGTTATTCCAACATGTCTAGATGAATTTTTCTTAAATAAAAATGACATAATCACAAATAAATTATTTGAAAATGTTAATATTCATGATCTATTGAAAACTTAATGAAATATTTAACTCCATCCTTAAACTCGTTCGTCGTACAATTATCAATTATCTATTTCCTATTCATATCTATCCTATTAGGTTCAATAATATTCATTTTTTATAATAAATAAATAAATACACACAATGCATGCATATAATGTATATATAAATTGATATGTAAAGAAAGTATCATAATGTGAGTGTAAATACATAATTATGTGTGTGTGTGTGTGTGTCTAAACATATTTGTGTGTAAATATATGATTCCTATGTTTTAAATAAGTGAAAAATATTCAAAATCAAAGGATAAAGTTATTATACTTCTAGGAAATGAGATTATTTTCCTAAGAAAAAAAATCCATACTCACTTTGGACACTCTAGGAAGTAATGAATATAAAAATTGTAATGAAAAAATGATAGAAAAATATAATTTTATTGAGAAATAGTGTCATATCGTTATAATAAATAGTTTTATGATGGTGTAGTTTAATTACTCTGACATTCATACATTTAGTTATATATATATAATATGTAAATATTTAAATATATATATATATATATATTCATTTAAATTTATCTTATTTTATTATACATGTAAATATATACATATATACATAAACACACACACAAAAACCCTAAAAATTGAATTATAGGGAAGTCTTTCATTCCAAAATACCGAGATGAGAGGTAACCCTAGTGTTCCAAAGTGAAAACCCCTTGGGTCTCAAAAAACAATTACACAACACATATTGTCAAATATTAATGAAAAGGGGGATTCAAATCTAGAGTTTAATTGTTCAATTACAGGGGAAGAAGAACTAAAAAATAAGAAACAATATAATATCAATTAAAAATTATTACAAAGAATCACATACCTTTGGTTTTGAGAGGGTCAATACATCTAAGAAGTTCGAAGTGGTGTGGTGGCAATGGTCAACTTCCATCAGATCCTAAATAACGTGAGTGAGTGGGGTTCAATTGGGGTTTATTTTAAAAGATCAGAAAGGGTTTTATCAATGCTTTTTTTAAGTTCCAATAAAAACTATTTAAAATAAATTACAAAAATATTAAACGAACATATTTATTAATAATGAATAAATAATTAAAAATATAAAAAGTAACAAACATTATTAATGAATAAATAATCATAAATGCGTTAACAATAAAAATTAGTGAAATTAAATAATTAAAAATGAATAGACTTAAAAAATATAAAAAATGAATATATTTTTATAATTATATATATTTTTAAAAAAAATTAAAAATGAATTTATATTAAAATAAAAATGAATGAATATTAATTATATGTATTAAAAATATATTAAAATTATTAAATATTAATGAATAAATATATAAAAATAACTATTAAAAATTAGTAAATTATAAAAAAATAAGTGAATAAATATTAAAAACAAATAAATTATAAAATAAAGTAAAAATAATTAGAATTATTAGTGAATAAATAATGTTAAATAATATAAAATTAATGAATGTTAAAAAAGAGTGAAATTTAATAATTCAGAAATCGATAAATTACAAAAATCATAAAAACTGAAGAAGTATTATTAATCATATATATTTCTAAAAAAATTAAAAATAAATATATGTTAAAATAAAAAATGAATACATATTAATTATATAAGTTACAATAGTATTAAAAATATTAAATATAAAAAAAATAAACAAGTGTAAATAAATCTTAAAAATGGTTAAAATTATAAAAAATCAACAGAAAAATAATTGATTAAATTACCAAAATAATAAAAAAATAATTAATATTATTAATTAATAATAAATTTTAAAAATGAATAACTTTGAAAAAATATATTAAAATATAATAAATAGTGCATATTAAATAGAAAAATAATAAAATGAATAATATTTACTGATTAAAAACAAATTATATTAAATTTATTATGCTAATAAATAAAATTATAAAATGAATATTAAAAATTTAATAAATCAGAGAAATATTGTGTGTGTGTGTGTGTTTATATATAGAATTTCATTAATTAAGTTTATGTGTTTGTAAAATTAATGTATATATATAACATATGTTTAGTATTGGTCGAATTGAAAAATCAAATAAAATTTATATAATATGCTTTTAAACATTCAGTACTCCATGTGAATTAGTCAATATTTTTAATTAATATTAATTTGTAATTATAAATCATTTTTCACTAGATATATAACTTAATAAATGTGAATACATATTTTATATTATATAAATCATATTTAAAGAAATATTATATATTGATTTATATATTTATATATATATATATCAATGTGAATATATTTATATATTAAAAATATTAAAGACTAATTATGAATAAAAAATATTAAAATGAATAAATTAAAAAAGAATTAAATGAATAAATATTAAAAATGAATAAATTATAAAAAAAAGTAAAAAAATACATGAAAATATTAATAAATAAATAATATTAAATGAATGAATGTTAAAATTGAGTGAAATTTAATTAAAAAATAATAGATTGAAAAAATACTAATAAATGAATAAGTGTTATTAATTATATAAATTAAAAAAAATTAATGTGTATTTAAATGAAAATGAATAGATATATTAATAATATAAATTAAAACTATATTAAAAATATTAAATGTTAATCCATAAATATGTATTAGTAAATATTACCAGAAACAGTGCAACCCATGGGTTAAAACCCATATACTAGGGAAATTTATTCAGATAAATTAGACATACATATATAAGATGGAAATTGAGATAAAATTTGTATACATGTCACCATCACAACAAACACACAATCCTGCACATCATCCTTTTTGGTGCCTTCAACCCCTCCCTCATGAAAAACCATGGATTCTTAGATTCCAACCTCACCTCCATTGTTTTGGAGTTTTCTTTACACCAGCTTGATCATCAATGTCCGATAAGACCTCTTTCTCACAATTAAGTTCAGCAGATAGACTTCTATCTTCAGCATTGTCCAGAATCATATCTTGCCACTCTTGAACATTATCAACCCAAATCATGAGATTCCTAGAAAAATCTTGAGTTGGTGCATCTACAACCAATAGATCCCCAAAATCCAACACCTAGGGATCCATAATCTCAACTTGCACATGAATAGAAGGGGATGAAGAAATATCATCATCAGTTGATAAAAGCTATGAACCTTCCAGTATCTTGCATTTATTCCTGATTCCTTTATTCTCATGTTTTTCAAGGTAAAAATCATCAAGCTATGGATTATTAATTAACTCCATCATTTCAAAAGCAAATAGGTGCAGCACCCACAGACAGGCCGCTTTGACCATCTAGAGTTCTAGTTCAGTTAATATTACACCATTTTCCCCACCAATATGTAATTTAAAATCCTCCTTGAATGCTAGAATAATACATATTGATGGTCCCTCACCATCCTTATTCACATCACAATATGGCACCACTTCCATGAAAGAGTCATCTTGTAATGGATTAGTCGATCCAAGGGAAGGGCCATCCACTACTCCACCAGTTTGGACAACCAATATTTCATCCTTACCTCCCTCCTGTACAACTAGAGAAGTAGAAAAAGAGGTATCTCCAAGTTCATAAAATGACTTGACAAAACTCCCAAAACTTTTAGAAAGAAATATAGTAACCCCCATGCTACCAACAGTAGCCACAAATGTCACTTTTCCAGTAGAAAACGTGGTGGGTTTCAACTGTAACATCAACTGATCAAAGTGCACATGCTTTCCCTTCCTATTACCTTTCAAAAAGTCACCTGCATCAACCATGTAATCATAAAATGATCTATCAAAGGACCCATCCACCTATATAGATACTTGTTTTAAATCATTATGAGAGGCCTTTCCAATTTTTTTATATGGATATTTAATCACAGTATCCAAATAATCAGGATCCCCATTGATGTTTCACCAATCAACATAGGCATCTATCTAATTGTTATCAGGGCCAGCTACATGTACTCCCATACCATGGGATGCAACATCAACACCTTTAGGAATTATGGCAGTGGGGATCAAAGTACCACCTACCTTGGTTCTAGCCACCACTTCATAAAAACAAGGAGAGGCGTATGCCGTAGGTTTTTCAATCACATGCCTATAGAAACTGGTATCCTTTTCAAAAACCTGAGAAGTATCTCCCCTTCCATGCATCACATGTTGATCATTAATCTTCCCAGATTTAGTAACATTTCTAGTAGGCAATTTAAATATGTATATGTCAACATGATGACCCAATATCTTACAATTTGAACATCTGACACCCCTATGGAAATTATCTCTAACCTATCCAATACACAAGCATCTAAAACAAAAGTAGGGTAAAAATTCATATTCAATATCAAGTTCAAATTTATAATCACCAGAAACCATATACATTGTTCTATAAGCATTGCACTGAGGAAAAATTCAACTAAGATGTCGGAATAATGACCATACCTTTCCATATTCATCTCCTTATCAAACTTTATTTGGGAGATGACAGCCAAATCAATATCCCACAGAATGATGGGATGCCAGAAAACCCAATTAAATCCCTTTACGTGAATTTAATACTATGAAAATGTGTTCTTGGATTGAAAAGGATCAAACCAAGGGTCCCAATCCTAAAAAGGAAGGTCCCTTAGCTTCAGTCTGACAAATACACTGCTCCATGCCTTCAGTTTCATCTCATTAGAAGGAAAATTAATGTGATAATACCCCTTCACTAAGTATATGAAATATTTTGTATTATACATATCATATTTATGTATGTATGTATGTATGTATGTATGTATGTATGTATGTATGTATGTATGTATGTATGTATGTATGTATGTATGTATGTATGTATGTATGTATGTATGTATGTATGTATGTATGTATGTATGTATGTATGTATGTATGTATGTATGTATGTATGTATGTATGTATGTATGTATGTATGTATGTATGTATGTATGTATGTATGTATGTATGTATGTATGTATGTATGTATGTATGTATGTATGTATGTATGTATGTATGTATGTATGTATGTATGTATGTATGTATGTATGTATGTATGTATGTATGTATGTATGTATGTATGTATGTATGTATGTATGTATGTATGTATGTATGTATGTATGTATGTATGTATGTATGTATGTATGTATGTATGTATGTATGTATGTATGTATGTATGTATGTATGTATGTATGTATGTATGTATGTATGTATGTATGTATGTATGTATGTATGTATGTATGTATGTATGTATGTATGTATGTATGTATGTATGTATGTATGTATGTATGTATGTATGTATGTATGTATGTATGTATGTATGTATGTATGTATGTATGTATGTATGTATGTATGTATGTATGTATGTATGTATGTATGTATGTATGTATGTATGTATGTATGTATGTATGTATGTATGTATGTATGTATGTATGTATGTATGTATGTATGTATGTATGTATGTATGTATGTATGTATGTATGTATGTATGTATGTATGTATGTATGTATGTATGTATGTATGTATGTATGTATGTATGTATGTATGTATGTATGTATGTATGTATGTATGTATTGTAAAGACCCCAACTCCTGTAACCTATAGTTGATGCTAACTTTATTATATTGGTACTAGATACAGTTGATCGCATCCCAAAGGACCGGATAGTTAATTAGTGTTGGACTCTTATTGTTTTAATGCACACAAATCATATAAATCATGAAAATCATGTGAATCATGTAAATCATGCTAAAATCTTATAAATAGTGATTACTCTTATTCTGTTATGTTTTATTATGATTATGTTTAACCTTAATCCATCCTGTGAATATTACTTCTTAAAAAAGAGGGAAGATATTTGACTAAGTACGAGACATCGTTTCTCTTCCCCAACGGTCTCCCCATTTAATCTAAAAATCGGAAAAGTATGTGACAGCATTTCCATGACACCATTACATGTGACACCATTTGTCATAAAGGACCTAACACTGTTGTATCCCCAAATGTTCCAGAAAAATCGCAAAGTCAGTAACACCGGTTCTATGACAACATAATAAGACACTGTTTAGAATGACAAAGTACAAGACACCATAACTGTTCTGCCAGTTTTAGAAATTCCAAGGGACTAGACACTATAACCATGATACTGGTTCCAGAACACACGAAGTACAAGTCATTGTTGACTATAGAACCACTTCTGACTCGCCATGACTGTGGCACCACTTCTCACCACCAACTGTGACATCGTTCCTTAACAATTTTTCTATCTTATTCAATTAAATTTAAAAATTGATTCTAAGGGTAATATTTTAATAATTTAATAACACTTACCTAATTAATGATTTTTATAGGCATGACACCTAACATTTCAAGGTACGAGGTGAAGATAATGTGCTTCTTGTCGTCCAAAACACAAACACCTGAATATTAAATACAAGGTGGTGCACGAGCTAGATGAAGTGACAA
Organism: Viscum album; assembly: GCA_963277665.1. NCBI lineage: Eukaryota > Viridiplantae > Streptophyta > Magnoliopsida > Santalales > Viscaceae > Viscum > Viscum album. The sequence goes on from OY728139.1 coordinate 702,558,332, forward strand.
AAAGAGATGTTAGGGATAAGAACACACATTCATGAAAGAACACACATAAGAATACATGAAGAACTCTCATTTTTTTCAAGTTTTATTGTTGTGGATAAAAGCTTCAAACATTCCTGTAGCAACAACACAAATAAGAGAAGAAGATGAACTTACTAAACTGGAAACCAGAACACAGAACTCATGACACTCTGTTTCAGAGTCTGGTTTCATAAGAGGACCCAAACATTAAATCTGATACATCCTTGAAGTCTAGAGTTGCATAGAATAACACTCAGAGCATTTCTAATTCATTCTTATTGTATTTTGATCTGTTGTGTACTATTTAATTAATCTTTCGAGCAGTGTGTGCATATGTCTATGAAACACACACTATATCCTACTCTAAACTGGAGGATACAATATATCCTCACAAAAATATCATTTTACACCTTATTTTACCCACGTATACCTATGGAAGAGGTCATGTGTGACCTGGAAGTTATATTTCCCACATAAAACTATGGTTTAGGTCTTGTGACCATGAAAGTATTGTGTACTATTATGTAAACCCTGATCTAAGGTTTGGATCAATGATTTGTATATATTTTTCTTGGTGACAGGTGATCACCTAGTATAGTGGATTAGGTCTCAGCTTGAGACCAAACCACTTTTTTTAATCCGTTGTGTTTTTCAAATTTCGTTTACTCTATTTCAACTCATATTTTAGAAAACTATGTTTCACTTTGATAGTTAGTCTTGGATAGTGTTTATAACTATTTTTGTTTAGTAAATTGGTTTTAAAAGTTATTTCAGTATTTTAGGTTGAGATAACAGGGAATCAATCAATCTCTTGATAAATTAATTGAATAGTAAAACTATTATAAATTTACTACTTTGATTAACTGGCCTCTTTTGTTTTTAAATTGGGGGATCTTAAAATAATTTTTTAACAGAAATTTTTTATATGAACTCAATTCACCCCCTCTTGAGTGTCCTACTCCAACCAAAAATTAGTCTTCATAAACTAGGTATATACTTTAATCTCACATTATAATGGAATTAAAATATAAAATAGATAAGTAATAAACAATATGTAACATTAAAGTTATTAAAATATTTCTTCTTCGTATCCTCGGGAAAGGAACAAAATAAAGGGTGAGCTCAAATACTCAATAAGGTTTATGTATAACATAATTTATCATGATTTAAAAAGTTATAAACAATATTTTAAGGTAAATAACTAAAAATACATTTCATTCAATCAATAATTTTAAGATAAAATGCATCAATGGATAATATAAATGAAATAAAATCATGGATAATAAAAACTTAATTCTCAAAAATTGAAATGATTATTATTGGAAGTCATGATTTCATACTTCATTATATCATTAACATCAAATACTTCAACTAAAACTATTTAATTGATGGGTAGGTATATACAAAAAACCCATTTAATCTGTCCAACTGATTTATCTCATGAGACCTATCAATTCATCAAGGTGCTATATAATTTAGAGCCCCACCCTTTACTACATGTCCAATGCATTCCTCATATATGGAATGAAAAATTAAATTCATAAACAATATTAAATATCAAAAAAATATCTGTATTGAGTAAAGAATATGGAATATTGATATTTTCCTTAGTCAAAAAAATAACTTTCATAATAAAATTTTGTATGTATAAATGGTATATGGGTTTAGAAAATAATTATATCCATGATAAAAATAACATGGATATTTATTAGAAATTTAATTTATAATGATAAAAACATATTTATTTTATCAAGATAATGTTAATGTTCACAGAATTAATTAAGAGATGAGATATGACCATCAAAAAAATAAGATTTTTAAGAAAAATGGAGTCTTTTTCATAATATAATATGGAAGTGAGACATTTAAAATAATTTTTCATAAATATTTTTCTTTTTAAAATAATTAAAAACTTCTAGAATAAGAAAAATAGTGAAATATTCTTATGGTGGTGGGAAAATCTATCAACTCATTTTATGTTAAAATTAAAACATTATTTTTTACTTTTTTATAAAAAAGGTAAAAAGTGACCTTTTGGAAAACATTAGAAATATTCCTTTAAAAACAATTAAAACCCATAAATAAATTAAAATTTCGTTGATAAATCATTTGATTAAATAAAATGGGAATTTATAAAACAATTTTGAAAAATATAGAAATGGAAAAAACAATATACCTCATAAAAAAAAATAAGATCGAATTTTATTTTAAATATTTTATTTCTTGATTCAAGTGATAAATGGAGTAAATATTTGAATAAAATATGGAACCTCCTTAAATATCTAGAGGATAATAAATGTGATGATGTTTATGAAAGATAGATTACAATATTCCTTCAATAAAAAATATTAGGAGTCTCAGAAAATGAGATTGTAAAATAAATTAGTACCTCTTTATTATCTTTTAAATTGTAAACCCTTGATATAGTAAACTTGAATTGAAATATTAAACATCAATAATAAATATAAATTCATTTTAAATACATAAAAGGGGTAGTATATACACCACATAAAAGTAAATAGGTTCATAATACCAAATATGTCTTAATTGAGTGTAAATTGAGATGAAATCTATTATAATGATCATATCATTGAAATATAATTAATCAATGAACTAATTGTGTGTAAAAAATGTACATCTCTATAATAAAGGTGTAAAAAACATAAAATAATAAATGGTCCTTACACACATAATCATGTAATAACATAGGCACTAAATAAGTAATATAACTCAATGAAAAGAAATTGAGTTATGAAACTCCTTACCCCTTGGTAACATTCAATTAAAATCCCATTGGAATAAATAATTTTTATTTAATATTAAAATACCATGAATTATGAATAATTCATGAGATAACATGAAAAGAAGGAATAATATACACTATATAAAACAAATTAGGAGAATAACATTAGAATATTCCTCAATGAATGGAAATTGATATGAAATCCCTTATAAAGTTTGCATCATTGAATTGAGAACTAATCAATGAATTGATTCTGTGTAATGATTTTAAATCCATAAAATATTAGTGAATATTAAAATTTATAAAATCATGGGTCATTTCACACATAGTCATTGTCTAGAATAGTGAATGATGTATAAGTACAACTCAGTGGATGGAAATTAAGTTAAGAAACTCCTTATAATGATCATAATGTTGAAGTGAGAACTAATAAATGATGTTATTATGTGTATCAAATTTAAATTCACATAAAACAAGTGTAAATACCACCTAAAATAAAAAAAATGTAATTATACACATTACATTTTCATATCAAAGATAATAAATATGTGATATAACCTATTGAAAATAAATTGATTTATGAAACCCCTTACACTGACCATAACATTGAAGTGGGAATTAATAAATGAAGTGATTATGTGTTTCAAATGTAAATCTAGATAAAACAAGTGAAAATAAAATATATATAAATAAAAGGTTACTTCACACATAATTTTGGCATAACATAATCATTGAATAACTAATATAACCCAGTGAATGTAAATTGAGTTAAGAAACCCCTTACTTCACGCTTCAATTTTTTTAAACAGGCTTCAACCTACTGTATAATGGTTTTAAACATATTATTAATTTATTATAGAACCATATTCAAATTTATAATATCATATATGATCCACTTTTAATATTTCATCACCCATTTATTAATAATTTCGTTAAAATCATCATTCTCAGGAGTTAACTGGTTTATTTTTCATAGATGTTTCCATTCGGATTTTCTAGTCCTTATAATTTGAAAAAAAAATCAACATATCCATAATTATAATCCTGATATAAATATAATATATATTCATTTTATTAATATTTATAATCATACATTAAATATATATAAATAAAATTAAATTACAACATTCATGGAGATGGTAGATCATATGTACGCATTAATATTGTTTTCGCTTTTTGAAGGATAAACAAAAAGTAAATAATAATTCACCTTTAAGGGGTAATTTTTAAGTAATATATATCTTATATATTCATTAAATCTATTCTTATTATCATCCATGCAAGGAGGAAATGAAAAATGGACCAGAACGCTTTGTGGAGGTTGTAGTCACAAATACACACAAGTGATGTTATCCTTTCCCAATGGATTGGATAGTAAGAAGGATGATATGATATTATAATTTCTTAAGTATAATAATTTCATTATCATATATATTCACTAGCTTCATCATTATAACTATATAAGTAATGTGGTGATGAAAAAAATTACATCATTAGTTGAAGACGGTAATTCATACGTACGCATGAGTGACGTTTTCAATTTTCATAGGATGGAAAGATATGGATTATTTTTTCCTATAATCAAAATAAAATATCGGTATATTTTTTATACTGTATTTAATTTAAGTATGGTTATAAACAATTTAAATGAATTATAAAAATAAATAAACTTGTAAAATTTGGTAAATACAATTACCTATTTTTCAAAATACTTCCTTTATATTCCTTTTTATAGACCCTCGTAATAGTATTTTAATAATGAATAAACCTATAATTCGTGTCTAAGGAAGTTTAGATTGTAATTTTTCAGGTTTTGGTCAATCTAGGATTCTCCAATTGGTGTAAAAAAAATATAGAAGGGGTGTCCTTTTATAAGTGAGGGTGGAAAATTCATGGAATTTCTTAAAGTTTTAAATTAAAAAAATTCATGTCCAAATTGATATAATTTTAATATAAGATGAGGATGAGTTTGAATTCTCTCATCCAACAAGATTTAGACAATTTTTTGTTATATTTTCACCCTTATCATTTAGTTTTAACCTTCTTTAACCCTTTTGACAATTACTAAAATATTAATGTTTTCTACCATTTAATAGTCAAGAATTTTTCTATAAGAGAAAAACAAATTGGGAGTTATATTTTTATTTTATTTTCTTTAATTAAAAAATAATTTTTTTTAATACTTTATGGTTATTTTTTAAAATCCCTTAATTTATTATAATTAAATGATATTCATATTTATTCATATTTATTAATATTTATATCTCTGGAATTAAATTTTAATTGCATTTAAACATAAATTGATAAAATTCTTATATTATTATTTTGATAAACTTCATTTTACACACATTTTAATTCAAGTCTTTTTATTTTAATTTTATGTATTTTATGATTAATAAATCTTTCTTAAAAAATTTAAGCTTTCATTTTTTTAATCATAACTTAGAAAATATTTGTATATATTAATATATTTTTTTTTGTTATATTAAGATTTTAATTATTTTGAATTTATAAATATTTTCTTTGTTGGATTTATTAAAAAAATGTTTCAACCATGAAAAACCCACAAGGTGTATTCCATCAACCACATAGGGGACCCGAGGTTCAACCCCATGGGAGAGCCAGCCCAAGGGACTAGCCATGGTGGCAGGAGATCAGGTGGGACATGTTTAGGCCCATAGAAGAATGCCTAGGAGGGTGCATGAGTCTAGGCTGGTGGACCGGCATAATGAGGTTTCATTCCATGAGGATAGTGTGTGTGGTTGTTGATCCCTTGATGCCAATTTGAATCAGAACTGATACCAATTGTTTAATAAGGAAGCACCTCAGCCAGTCACATGTTCAATCTAGGAAAAAATTTGAGTTGAGCACTATTCATCTACCATTTAAAACATACATAAATAATTCTGACCATCTAATGAGATCTCTCTACTTCGTTTTATCGATCCAGCTTTCATCTTCTACCTTAAGTTCGATGAGGGTTCATCTGATCATCAAGTTCATCATTTTCTAAGCTCCTATGACCAAATAGAGCTTGAATTGATGATATAGAATATAATATGTGATTATAAGTACCTAAAAAATAAAGGATGTGGTTTTATGATGTGTTGTATTAGAGGTTACGATAGATACCAACTCGAGACAGTGCGTAGTAGACATGATTTGCGAAGGAGGATTTTTATATACATTTCAAGTGAGGAAATTCCATCTTTGATCACATTGTACCTATTGGTTTAGTGAAAACAATAGTTTTGAATATGTATCATTTATGTATCATGCTTCTTCAGTTCCTTTGACTAGTTCCTCACAAAAGAACCATTTTCATGCAATGATAAATTATCTAATATTCAATGGTAGATCATGTTTGATGATAGATCATGTGGGAAAGTAACACCACTCACCTTCTTTATGGTAGTAACTTTAGATGTAACCAATGGTAGTATTATCTACCCTTTTGTAAAGTAATAATAGCAGCATCTGTTGTTCCATGCAGCGACAGTATATCTTCTTTTCATACAACATCACTCAGTGAATATTTTGTGAACCGTATATTTCATCATTTTACATGTATTAAAAATAGTATGAGTTCTATTATTAAAGTACTAGACAACACAAATCAAGTTTAAATATTACTAAGAGATCTACAATAAAATATGGCATGAAAAGAAGTTGATCATCGATGAGAGTAATAATTTTAAAAAGTATCCCTAGATGAAGTAATAGGATATTTTCTGCAGTATGAGTTTGAGTTAAAAATATTACTGATGTGGAGTCTAAAAAGAGATAAGGTATATCTTTTAATCATAATATTAATGATATTTTTATAAATTCTGAGTCTGATTTCTAGGAAAGTTATAAAGACATGGCTCACTTTAGTAAGTTTTTTTCAATTTAATTAAAAAAAGGTGGTAGAATATCGTTCAAAAGAAAGTTAAAAATAGATTACAAGAAATGAAATTCCATAAATAATAATGATGTTTCAAAACTAATATGTTATGAGTATAGGAATAAAGGTCACAAATGGGACACCCCAACCTTTCTTTAATGCTATAGACTTGCAAATTTCCAGAACCAAGAAAGTCGTTTATCATCACAGACAATATAAAACTCATTGTAAATTAATCACTTATATGAGAATTATACATTGTAACACTTGTATCCCACATCAATTTAAGATCATTGATCTATAGAGCCAAACGGGAATCAATATCATTACTAGGTTGTTTTAGTCCAGATATAAGCTGAGACAATTTAATGTATTTGCGCTTCATGCATAACGATGGTGGAAAGTTATAATTTACCAAAATAACCAGTCATCTATAATGAGTTCTATTATGTACACCAAATTATTTATTCCATATATATATAATGAAAGACTAAATTTTCTTAGCTCATTTCTAAATTTAGGATACTCATAATCAATTTTATTCCACTAAGAAGAGTCTACTAGATGAAGTAGTTTCCCCTAATTAATTATTATATCTATATGACATGTTAATTGTGTCATAGATTCCTATCATGCATATATTCATATAAAAAATTTAGTGATATGAAATTACCATAAAACTTTTGAAGGAAAAGATTCATCTTTCTGGTATCGATTCACACCACACTTAGGGAATTTTATGAGTGATTTGCAGTCCTTACAAAGCAATATGTAATCATTTGGAGAATCCTGTATTTTTTTAGAGATCATTCCTATTGAAATTAGTGTTCATTTAGTGTCTTATATTGACAATTAAGTTCATTTTATTCTAATAAAATATCATTTTAGTGACCAAGTAGTTATGTAAAGATGGTTTCACTCCATCTACTTCCAGCTTTCAAATTGTATATCTTCAATACAGTAGACAATTCTATGTATTTAGTACAATCATGGTCTCTTTGCATATCTATTTAACTTCTCAAACAACTTCATAAAATCCTAAAAGTCATATTTAATTTCCGTTTTCATTTCTTCTATACAATCTCCATTATCATTTAAACTTGTTTCCATATCAAATCATCTATAAACTGCAGTATCACCCCCAATAATTTTTCACATTAATTTTTTCTCTATGTTTATTCCAAAATTTATATCTCTGATATATTCCATGACAAATAAAATGTTCTTCCAACTGTTCTGGACTATTGTTTCTTGAATAACAACAACGTAAACATGGACAAAGGATTTGAGAAGGGTCGTATGCATGATCTATTGAAAAATTCATGAACTCTTTAACACAAAATTCATAATATTTTTTCATATTATTAGAGTGCACCTATTTTTTATTCATATCCATCCTATTTTGTTATTAAAATATTAAATTTATAAAAAATAAATATTTATTCATAAGATATTCATAATCCATGAATATAGTTATAGATAATTCTAATAAGGGTAACCCAACATTTGAATGTTATTTGTGATGATTCCTAACAAGTTATTATTCATTAAACTTACTCTTTTTTTATTATTTATTTCAATACATCAATGATTCTATAATACTCATATATTTTTTAGTATTAATTCAATAAATTTTTCTAGTTTTTTATATTTTCATGTTTTTAGTATTTCAACCTCTTATTTTAATCCATCAATATCCTCCTTTTGTTATTTAATTTGTGATTTTCAATATTTAACATTACAACTTGAATTATTCCCATGAATTATTTGTATATAAATCTATTACAAGGATACTTCTAGTACAATATGAGTGATAAATATATAATGGTGGTCAAAATGAATGCATGTTGAGAAAAAATCCAGAACGCACTGAAAAAAATATCCTAGTTATTAATTGGAACTGATTTCTTAATGAAAGTGGAATGAATCCTCAATGGGGTTAACATGGGGAAGAAACTACTATGAGTGAAAATTTATATAATTGGGGACCTAATAATGAAAAAAGAAGGTGAAGTAACCTACTTAATAAATATCTAAATCATTCTAATGAAATTAATCAAGATGATTTTAAAAAAATAATTCTCTTTAAATATTCTCTATAAATGAATTGAAAAAATAAAAATGTAAAACTATTTTTTTATAATGTTTTATGGGGTATTAAATAAATATTTTCACAAGTATAAATTAAACATATATGATGAGTTTAATAGTTGGAAATATATTACAAACATGATTAATATTATATATGTTCTTATTGGATTTTGTAAAACTTTTTCCTAAATATATTAATAGTTAAAGTACATAGTAATATATTAAAGAAAATAAAATGAATCAACTCTTTGTCTTGATCTATCTCTAATAAAAAAATTTTATTTTGAAATAACTGCCCAATTTTAAGGGTTAATTGGTGTCATACAGATTTTTGGATCGGAGATGGAGGGTATGGGGGATTGTAAAGAAATAAGGAAGCATATATAAACCAATGATAAGGGTGTTGTTTTGATGTTTAAATTGAAGGAAATAAATACATTAAAATTTTATTGATTTTTTATAAAAAATAAAAACATATAAACTAAAAATATATAATTGAAGTTGGGGAAAGAAGTGTCTTAAATATGGAAAAGGCAACCGCGCAAGAGAGGCCAGTGCAGGAGGACTCAATAGAGGAGCAAAGCCTAATCATGGATCAGCACTATAACATATGCAGATGACCAGGAGCAGGGAGGGACTGGTAAAAACCATGATTGTGGGATGGTGTGTACTATCTTATCAAATGATATCCATACATGTCCCAAATTGGATGTAGGATTTTGGAATCAAAAGGTAGATTGAGGAAAAATAAATGTGAGGGTGAGGGATAGGATGAAGCAAAAAATGGCTCGAGGTGAGGGAGATTGGGAGGAGAATCATGTTGGTAGATCAATGAAAAATAATATCGTTCATGTACAGCATTCAAACCCTTTGTAAAAATTAAAAATAGAAAAAGAAAAAAAACATCTGAAATAATGCATGATTTTGAACGTCAGATCAAAAGTCACATACCTTGGGTTTTGAAAGTTATGATTCATCTCAAATGATTGATAGGAAGAGAGGGAAAATCTTCCCTTTCATGTGTGATTGAATGGTGCAAGAGATAAGGAACCCTATTAGGGTTCTATTTAAAGGATCATAAAGGTTTTAACAATGCTTTCTAAAAAGAGCTAATAAATAGATTTTTTTGTTAGTACCAAATAAAAAGCACTCACAAAACCAAATTTTTATCAGTTCTTTTTTAACGCAGATAAAGATAATTTTTATCAGTGATAAAATTTTAGCAATGGTAAATACCTATATAATTAATTTTAAATTATTGAATTAATATAATTAATAAATTTATATTTATATAATAATTAATAAATATAAATGTATATAATTATAAATAAATAATTATATAATTATAAATATATTTAAAAATATAAATATGTATATATAAATAAATAAATAAAATTAAAAATATATATTTGTTAATATATCATGATAATAAATATATTTTTTATTTAAATATATTTATAATAATTTTATTACTATTTAAATATAAAATTATTTATTCATAATTATATAAATACTTTTTAAAAAATGAGTGAAACTAAAAAATTAGAAATGAATAATATTTAAAAATATTAAAGAAATGGATATCTTTTGTTAATTTTACAAATTATTAAAAAAATTAAATATGGATATATATTTGCATTAACCAAACCTATATTGATCAACTCTCTTTGGAAATCACTGATAAAATCTACATAAAATATGCTATAAATATTAGACGGATATATGTTAAAATGAATATATAATTAAAAAGGTAAAAATTAATTAACATTTTTTTAAAGGTTTGAGGCATGAAGGCCTCATTATTAAGATAATAAAAAAAGAGGGGGAACACACCGAGTAGAAAACAACAACCCCATGGGCCACAAGAAATAATAGCAACAACTATTAACCTATTCTAGAGTGACTGCTCATATAGTGATGTGGGAGGCGCCCGCCCCTACCTCAAGGAAGTCAACCCCTCTAAGTCTTGACCTGCATCCATGGGCCTTCACTATCATCTGAAGAATTAGCCATAGTAGCCTCCTTCATAATTTCAGCTTCATCATCGTGCTTTGTACCATCATCCTTACTTATAGAAGTAGTAAGCATATCAAATGAATTTGGTAATTTAACATTTCATTTTACCATCCAGATTTGAGAATGAGAACTTTAGATTGGAATCACATCATCCTTAGAGATGACTTTATCATTCCTTCTTAATTGATTATCGTCAAGGGTAATTGTCACTATTATTTGAGCACCTGTGGAGACAATATATTTGGCCTTTTTTCTAATGCCTCTATTAATCCGAAGAGGGGCTCTTTGTTGAGAACCTGTAGCATAAGGGATCTACACACAGGTTCAAGGGGGAAAACATCCCGAGTTAAATACTCGTGTTGGTCATCAGGGGTAATTGTCACTATTATTTGAGCATCCATAGTTCTATTATCAATCCGAACAGGGGCTACCTACTGAGAACCTGCAGTAAGAGGGATCTTCAAATAGGTTTTAGGAACAACCTAAGTTAAAGACTTCTATTGAAGTTTGGATCTTGTAGCAAGGGGGTTGTAGGAGATTGGGAACCATGGTAGGGGTAGCCTGTATTTGGGTGGATCCATGGGGCAATGGATGCCCCTGTTGTGACCAAGTGTAGTAATAGAGGCATGTGTGGTTCCAAGGAGGCAAGGAACACCTAATAGAGACCCCTGTTGGAGCTCAGATGCAGTATGAGTGGCATGAATGTGTCTAGGTGTGTAAGAAGGCAAGACCAGCTTATTAGAGTTTACAGTAGGGGTTTATAGGGAGATTGAAAGCTAGGTGTAGCATTCAAAACTCCTTTATTCCATTATAAACTATCTTTGGAGTGCTGAGAGGACTAAATCCCCATATCAAAATTAGATTTCCTATGGTATCCTTTATTTTTTATCTTCATTGAGGTAGAATCCTCCATCTTGGTCTTACCATTATAGCATGAAGCCACGAGTTATTTCTGTCTAAGCCTGTTATCAGCCTCAGTCTGTGTTGAACCCCATTTCTCTATTTGACTATCATAAGATTCATATTTTCTTTGAACAGATTATATGTCCTCAATTAGGGCCTCCTTGATGGAAAGGCATACACCAGTAGGAAAAGTCACTTCTACCAAATCTGCCCATGAAACAAAGGGCTTGTCATTCGATTGATGTGTGAAAGCATCCATTGGGGTGGCTTGAATATGGTCCTGTTTTTTTTATCAACCTCATACTCTATTAGTCCTTGATCCATTTTCTTTGCTTGTACATCCCTATAGGCTAATGTCTTAGTGTGAGAGATATGAGGATCTTCATTCCTAACATAATAATTTTGTTGAGAAATAGTCCCTTGCAAGGGATTGTTACCTTCTTTCCTCCTGCAATTCATCTCCTCATGTTCTTTTAATTGGCATCTAGCACAGATAATGCTTGATCTACATTTGGATCTTGAGTGTCCAATGATGCAATAAGAATCACTGTACAATGGAATTTTATCATAAACAATTCTAAGATTGATTTCATCATAGGAGAAGATAAGACCGCCTTGTCAATTAGGGAAGAACTTAAATCAATCTCAACAATTATTATAGAAAAGTGACCAAAACTGACATTTTCAGTAGCTAAGTCCTTCTGAATGGGAATCCCTATCACTGAGGTAATGTCATATAGTATTTCTTAATTCCATAGAACCCATTTTAAACCATATACTTTAATTCAAACTTGAGTGAAAGAATCCTTAAAGTCATGCAGGTTAAAATTTAAGTTCCATTCAAGGATACTAAGAGTTCATGGCCGTAAATTCAATGATATGTAACTCTGTTCCCTACCCTTTTACTTGGTAAATGGGAAAATAAAATAAAATAATCATTTCCCCAAAGAGAAACACTTGAAATCATGAAAACCCCAAATAGTAGAAAGTCGGGAAACCAAATCTGACACTTTCCAAGGTTTCATGCCATTAGATAAAGAAATTCAAGAGATAAAAGAGTTAATAAAATGATCTATCATTTTTGAAACTTCTCCATCTGATTCTAAGACGTGGGTAGTATACCCTTTTCTGATGATTCGTTGTCCAACTCGATTTTATGGGAAAAAGAAAGTTCTGCTCGATGAGCTAGAGACTGGAGAGTGGACCCATAAATACTTATTTTCAAGAACCTTATTCTTCTATGTGTTATTCAAAATCTGGATATAATTATGATGAATTGGATCATAGGCAAAGAGATTCAAACCTCGAGGGTGGTTTAGGTCAAGCCTGTCACTCGGAAGCTTCGGGAGCTCCTTCTCACGTTCCTCTATCTTCTTTTAATTAACATTATTATTTAATAGATAATATTAAATGCATGAATGTTATAAATGAGTGAAATTTGAAAATTAAAAATGTATATACTTCAAAAATGTTTAAAAAATTAATGTTATTTATTAATTATATAAATTATTAAAAAAATGAATATATATTATAAAATGAAATGAATACATATTAAATGTGTGCATTATAACTACGTTAAAAACGTTAAGTGTTAATGAATAAATATGTATAAATAAATATTAAAAAATAATAAATTAAAAAAAATATTAAAAGAATAAATATTAAAACTGATTAAATTATAAATAAAAGTAAAAAATATGTAACAGTATTAGTGAATAAATAATACTAAATGATAATAAATTAATGAATGTTAAAAATGAGTGAAATTTAATAACTAAAAAATTAGTATATTGTTAAAAAAATTACAAAAAAAGTGCTATTAATTATATAGATTATTAAAAATAGTAAAAATGAATATATATTAAAATAAAAATGAGTATATATTTATATATATTACAACCATATTAAAAAAATATTAATAAATAAACATGAATAAATAAAGTTTAAAATTAGATAAAATTAAAAAAAATATTAAATAATAAAAAATTTAAAATGAATAAATTTTAAAAATATTAAAGAACAATCTAAATTATTAATTAATAAATAATATTAAAAATGTATAAATTCAAAAAAAATATTAAAATGTAATAAATATTGTATATTGAATAAATAATGAATAAAATTTACTGATTAGAAAAATATTGAATGCTAATGAATAAATATAAATAAATATTAAAAATGAATAAATTTGAAATATATATATATGTGTATATATTAAAAATAAAATTAAAAATCATATTTCATATTTGCATAAATTTCAATTAAAGAGAAACAAATATTGTGTGTGTGTGTGTCTATATATATCAATATATATTTCTATATATGAAATAATAATTTAATTATGAATAAATATTTAAAAAGAATAAAATTAAACAAATATTAAACAAATAAAAATTAATATATATAAATAAATATATATATATATATATTTAATTTAAAATAAATAAATAGTGTGTGTGTGAATATATTAAATTTATTCATTTTTTTAATAATTCTTTCATTTATAAATTTTTTAATATTTTTTGTAATTTTTTTATTTTTAATTTTAATTTGTTAAATTGTTATATTTTATTCATTTTATATATTTATATTTAATATATATATATATATTGTTTACTACTATTTATAATTAATATATATATATTGAATTTATTCATTTTTATTAATAATTTTTTAATTAATAAAGCTTTTAATATTTTTGAAATTTATCCATTCTTAATTTTTATTTGTTTAATTATTACATTTTATTCATTTTATATATTTATATATAATATATACTAGTTATTACTATATATATATATATTCAATTTATTCAATTTTATTAAAAAAATCGTTAATAAAGTTTTAAATATTTTTGGTATTTATTCATTTTTTATTTATTTACTTTAATAATTATTACATTTTTATTCATTTTATATATTAATATTTAATATATATTATTTTTTACTATTTATAATTTATACATATATATATATATAATTTATTCATGTTTATTAATAGTTATTTCATTAATAAATTTTTCATATGTATCTAATTAATTCATTTTTCATTTTTAGTTGTTTAATTATATCAATTTTAAATTTTCCTAATTCTATTTTGTATTTACTTTTTTATTTGAGTATATATAATTATTGGGCGCGGCTCGGTTTGTGGGCTATGTACATGCCTGTACCTTTGAGGGCAGATGTATATGGGTCGGGTGTGTCAGTTGTGCAGGTGGTTCGGCACATATAGGGGCCTGCCCATGAGGCTCGTGTGTAGAATAGTGTATGCGGGTGTCGATACCCCACAATCATGGCATGTTGTGATGGTGGAACGCCCAATCTTATAAAGTGCTTCCCAGACAAAGAAGAATTCTGTTGTGGGATGAATCCACGCAGGATAACCCTTTATCAGTGCTTTTATCTAGCACTGATAAAGGCCACTGCAGTTTATTGTGGGTTTTTTAGTGGTGTTATTATACATCATTTTTATCATTTTTTTTATAATAAAAAGGCATTTTAATTAATAGACTGGAAATCTGGAAATACAAGAGAGTTCATCTATGAGGAGAAATCACCCAACCAAACATGTGGCTCACTAGTGAGACCATGGTTTTTTAGAAAATGAGCACCCCTCTTCAACACTCTTCTGATGAAAGAGAATGTACATGGGGAGAAAATGTGAGAAAGGGAGAAGATCTCCATCAACAGCAAACCAAAAGACCGGAGTCCATTCTCCATGACATGAATAGAATTAATAAAAGAAGAACAATATCACACTAAAATTATAGATTTACATACTCTTTCAATGGATACCTTCATTCTCACGCAAATGGACTGTGCTTCAGCCACTGATGGCTCCCAATGTGCGCGCAAAGATTCATGGAATGTTGCAACGATCTGTTTGAGGGAGTCTCAAACAATAACACAAAAACCCAGAAATCCATCTTTAAGGAGCACCGCATCAACATTATTCTTCAACACATCATGTGGGGTAGGATTCCACATGCTAGTACATGGATATGTTTCTGGACATTCAAGATAGGTCTCATTGCGTTTCCATGTCTCTAACCAAGACACAACCCGCTCGATCCAAAAGGAAGTCGGTCTCTATAGTTGATTAAAAACCAGGTCATTCCTTCTTACCCATATAATCTAATCCATGGTGCAACAAAAATCCATTGTCTCCATGTTAAGAGAATATGACCACTTTAATAGAAGCATTGTAAGCCCAAGCATTTCTTCTGACAATTTGTCTATATTTTCATCCCACATTACCCATATATCCCCAACCTTGGGGAAGGAAAAAATAGCATGCAATGTGGACTCCAGTGCGGCCATACACAGTGAGCATGGAGGATCATCTGTGGTTTGATGATGCATAAGAAACTCCTTGGTATAGAGGATGTCTTTCATATTTTTCACAAAAAATATCATACTTTTGGAGGAATGTCCACACAGCACGCTATCTTCAAAATCACATTATCTGTCATGATTCACATTATGAGTTCCATATTATAACCTAATTTATCTAAGTAAATTCCAGATCTATTATTATTTCAGAATAGTCTATCCATGCCCATATCTTTCACACATGTTATGCTCAGGATAATTCTCTTATCCCTCTCATTGAACCAACCTTCTTGTTTATCGATACACCAGTCGATGCATGTGTTATTAAACAGAGAACAAATAGTGGAATCTTTCTATCTAGGAACCACTAGTGATGTAGTCATTGTCACATCAACATCAACCAGCCAAGGACCTCTCCAAACCTTGATTGTGGAACCATCTCTGATTCTCCAATAAATACCATCGTAGAGGATCTTGTGTTCCCCCCATAAGCTTCTCTATAAATATCTAGGGTGGGGGCCTAAATATGATCCCCAAAAGTATAATTGAGGAAAATTTTTGTCCTAGAGGATCCTTGTATAATGGGAATCAAGGTGTTGTAGTATAATCCACCCTTTTTACAAGTACGACATCATTGAAACACCCCATATCTCGGAAACACATTCCTCGACCAGCTTTCAGGAGGAAAATCTTATCCCAGACCACCAAATGAATTTCATTTCTCCCATTATAAATACCCAACCAGAAGTTGGAAAGCCATGAATGGATTTGATCCACAATAATTCCAGGGAGTAAAAAAATTACATAACATAGGTTGGTATTTTTTGATCCACTACCTTGATGAGAGTTTCCTTCCCTACTTTAGATATTTTCTTGAAATAACATCCCTTGATTTTTTTCCACTCTATCCATAATACATTAAAAATATCTCTTTTCAACCATCCAAGAATCATGGGAACCCTAATGTATTTATTATGCTTTTTTACCACCTGAATACCTAAATCTCTATTTAGATATTACTTTTTGATCATGTGGACTCCTAAATTGAAATATTTTTCTAATTTTACAGGGTTTAGATATTTTCTAGATTCTATTTTATACATGTCAATTAGATTAAAAATAAAATTGAATTCTTCAATGGTGTCCCTTGAAAAGAGAAAGCTATCATTGGAAAAAAAATGCGAGAAATTAGGGGCCTCATCCATACACCTTCTCCCCATGAATAATATTATCCTTGGTTACAACTAGAAGAAGATTAGAAAACACATTAGACACCAAAATGAAATGGAAAGGGGAAAAAGGGCCCCCTTAGAGAAGGTCACTAAAAGGGGTGAAAATCTCAAAAATGATGGAATTGATTTTAATCCTAAAAGAAACTAAGGAGATTCACTACATGATGATCTCAATCCATTTCATGTAAAACCCTATCCTACTCATAAAAACTGTAGGAATGACCATTCAACCCTATCAAAATCCTTTGTCATATTAATCATCTAAGATATAATACCTTTGTTTGCAGTAGAGAAAGCTTTCATAGAGTGAAACACTTTATGAGTGATAACTGAATTATCTAATATGATTCTCTTGGGGATGAAAGTAGTCTGATTTTTAGAAATAATGGATGGAAACTAGGAATGTAGGAAGTTAAGATGAATATTTGAGAAAATTTTGTAAATAACATTGCATGAGCTAATGGGACTAAAGTCTGAGATCAAAGATGGTTTTGTTATCTTATGAATGAGAGTAATAGTGGTTTCATTCAGTAAACATAAGATGGCCTTATCCTCCCAAAGTTCTTTCATTAGGTCCAAATATATCATTCCCAGTAATGTGCTATAATTTTTTAAAAACAAAAGCATGAAACCCTTATGAACTTGGAGCTTTGGTTGAATGAATTTCTTTGAGGTCCATAAAAAGTTCAACATTAGTGAATTCATTTATAAGTTGGTAGTTCATAATTTTTTTGACCACTGGTTTAATGTAAGATTAAATATCAAAAGAAATGGTTGATTACCTATTTTTAAATATCTCCTTGTAAAACTTAATGATAATATCACATATCCCCTTTTCATCATTAATAGTTCTACCTTATGAATTTGTGAGATAGGAGATGGTATTATTTCATTTCCTAGTAGAATCCTTCAGATGGATAGAGAATTAATTATAATCACCTTACTTTATTTGGGTTTCATGTGCTCGCATGGCCCAAAAGCTTTCCTTAATTACCAGTACTGCATCCATTTCCACTTCAAGGGATAAAATAGTATGAAGAAGAATATTAGATGGGGATATGAGAATACTGCACATTAAGTTTCTTTTCAATTTTTTCTCAAAGAGAATATTGCTGGAGGAACATAAGGTTTCTCCACTATTCACCTTTTCTGCCACATGGTGGATATTCACTCCCGTGTCAGGATACCCTACATTACAGCATGCACAGATCACTTCTTCACATTCCTTAACCATAGCCCAGAATGTTTCAAATCTAAATAGTCTTTCCCAAATATCCATTTGTTGACCATGGAAAAACCAATGAGGATAGGGTATTGGTATGATGTGGTAGGATAAAGGTGAGAAACCTATAATAATCTTAAAATATTAGTCCATTCACTCGGCCCCAAGAATCTGTCCAAATGATCCTCCATGAGAGTGTTCTCAGAGTTCCCATGAAAACATGTGGGTGGGTTCCCAAAATACCCAAGATCTTCAAGCTCTATACTCTGATTTTCTTGCTAAAATTCCTTCAATGTATCGAGAGACCTATTTACCTCACCTTTCTTCTCATGTTGAAACAAAATTTCATTGAAGTAGATTCCAATAAGAAGATTCTTATGTAGGCTCTCACATATGGTCGTTAGTAGTTTCCATGACTTCCATTTATCCCTTTGAGAGGGGAATCAATAAAAATCCTATAAAATCAAATTCTGGTGTGCTAGGCTAGTATATGGAATCCATAATGTGAATGTGAGAGAAATATTTGATCCTTATGTACATATCCTCCTTACAAAAATGACAAATACCACCCATGTGGCATTGAAGGGATATGGGGAAGAAAATATAGAAACCAGATTTATTCACAATACCATTAACATCCTTACTTTATAATATGATTTTGGATAGGAAAACCATATGAGGGGAGATTTTAGTGCAGCAGTGTTGTTTTATCCAAACTGAGTGTGGGTTTCCAAGCCCACGATGGTTCCATCAAGAGGTTTTCTTTCCGATAGGTGGGGCATACTAGCCTCTTCCTCTAAGAATTAAATAAAAAACCATCCTCCGCTACTTTTCATATTTGGGAATATCTCTCATTCACCCGTGAATCATCCATGCATATTTTGGAACTGCAGGTATCACTACAACAAAAATGGGATTTA
This sequence comes from Viscum album, assembly GCA_963277665.1. Taxonomy (NCBI): domain Eukaryota; kingdom Viridiplantae; phylum Streptophyta; class Magnoliopsida; order Santalales; family Viscaceae; genus Viscum; species Viscum album. Next base: position 702,577,697 of record OY728139.1, read on the forward strand.
TCAGCGCTCAAAATGGGCTTTAACAGCGCTAAGAAATCATTGTAAAGATTAGTACTGATAAAGGGTGTCCCCTTTATCAGCGCTTATTTAGAACTGATAATGGTTGACTTTATTAGTATTTTTTTAGCATTGATAAATTCCCTACCTGTTGTAACATAAAATTCTGCAACAGCACACCCAAACAAGACTTGTAAAAAATTATCATGTCAAACAAGCAGTTTACACAGATAAAATATGTAGTGGTAGTAAATTTGGGACCAAAGGATGGGAAAAAATCTATACCTAATGTGATGTAATAATTATTAATTATGATTATCAAAAGGTACAATTAAATACTATCTTCTCCAAATTATATCTTACATTGCCTCAGATAAAATATATAGAGAGAGTTCAATGCCATAACCTTAAGAAAAAATTGATTAAGGAAAGCATGCAAGTTATTCTTCATGTTTTTTGTGGTTAAGATTCATGTCAAGCTGGGATATGGAATTTGTTTATAGATTTTGAGTTCCTTTTGGGATATGATTCCTTAGGACTTAAAGAGTTTCCCCTCTATATTCCTCATGGTAGATAGATTTGGGTGATTCTTGGGACACTTAAGGAAATGTGTTCTTGGGGATGATGCCTTTATCTTATGGTGTGTTGTCTTCTTTTCACTCCATTTATCGAATTTATAAATGGTGGGGAGATATATTCTTATTCTTTGTATATACTAGACTCTTTATTAGTAGTCATGTAGTGCTTTTATTGGGGGACACAATTTAGAAGAACCCATGTGGGTACACTTTCATGGGTAATTTTCCTATTCATTTTGAACTTTTATTGTTTTACATACATAGGAAAAGGATGGGTTGTATGACTCCAAGTAAAAACCATGCAACTTACCTTTTTGTGGGAGTTGTTAGGAACACGGGTTGTTCACGGTTAGGAGAAACCATGTGGTATGGATCTATAGTTTAACAAAGTAATTTTGAATGATTGGAACACGGTTAGTTAATTGTTTGTCCAAACTGTGCAGAAGAGGGTTTATTATCTAATGGATCCCAAAAAGTTGGTGAACAGTTTGGAAAACCGCCCAACCAGACCATAAAAGTTGTCGATGATATGGAATAATTTAATGAATTTCAACATATTTCCTCACATCCCCTTCCCAAAACTTATTCTAAAATCCCTTTATCTTGAAAATTTATCCAATTTAAATCCAATATTCTTTTTTCTTTCCCTTTCATTTTTCTCCCTCTCCCTTTCCTCTTTGTTTTCATCCCTCACCATGAACTCTAGGGATAAAGGTTAATATTTAGGGTGTGTGATGAATTATTAATGGGGTTTTATTTTCTAATGATAACTTAGGACTCTATGAGGCTTGTTTAAGTGTCTTATGTCATACGTAATGACTTTTGGATTGTTTTTTGTACGTTAGTTGTTGTTTTCACTTAAAAATTATGTTCATTTTAAACAAAAGAGAGACACTTTGAGTGATACCGGTGAAACCGTGTCTTGGATTGAGTCGGGGTTGACTCATAGACGTCAAAATGACCCATGGATTGTTATCCTAATGTATCAACACAATCCGAATGTGTTTGGTCAGTTTTTCGTATGTCAGTTGTTGTTTTCACTTAAAATTCTATCCATTTTAAACAAAAGAGAGACACATTGAGTGATATCGGCCACACTATGCCTCATATTGAGGAGGGTTTGACTCATACACGTCCCAAATGACTAATGAATTGTTCGCCTAAATTATCAACACAATCTGAAGGCGTTTGGTTGGTTTTCCGTATGTAAGTTGTTGTTTTCACTTAAAATTCTGACCATTTTAAACATAATAGAGATACTTTGAGTGATACCATCTACAATGTGCCTATAATTGATCATTATTGACTTATACACATCACACATGACCCGTGGATATTTTTTCTAAGCTATAAACACAATCTGAATGCGTTTGGTTGGTTTTCCATACATCAGGTGTTGTTTTCACTTAAAATTCTATCCATTTTAAACAAAAGAGAGACACTTTGAGTGATACCAGCCACACCGTGGCTGATATTGAGGTAGGTTTGAATATTACATGTCACACATGACCCATGGATCTTTTTCCTAAATTATCAACACAATTCAAATGCATTTGTTTGGTTTTCCGTAAGTCATTTGTTGTTTTTACTTAAAAGTCTGTCCATTTTAAACAAAAGAGAGACACATTGAGTGATATCGACCACACCGTGCCTCAGATTGAGGCAGGGTTGACTCGTGCATCTCACAAATGACCCATGGATCATTTTAAAAAGTTATAAACATAATCCAAATTCATTTGATCAGTTTTCTCTGTGTTAGTTGTTGTTTTCAATTAAATATTATGTTCATTTTAAACAAAAGAGAGACACTTTAGTGATACTGGTCACATAGTGCCTCATATTGAGGAGAAGTTGACTCTTACACATCAAAAAATGACTCATGGATTGTTCTTCTGAAGTTTCAACACAATCCTAATGCATTTGGTCAGTTTTCCATATGTCGGTTTTTGTTTTCACTTAAAATTTTGTCCATTTTAAACAATAGAGAGACACTTTGAGTGATACAAGCCTCACCAAGACTCAGATTGATTCAAGGTTGAATCGTACACATCAAAAATGAACCATGTATCATTGGCCAAAATTATCAACACAATCTTAATGTTTTTGGTCAGTTTTCCATATGTCAGTTGTTGTTTTCACTTAAAATTCAATCCATTTTAAACAAAAGAGAGACACTTTGAGTGATACTAGTCACATCATGCCTCAGATTGAGAGGCAGGGTTGACTCTTACATGTCAAAAATGACCCATGTATCATTTTCCTAAAGTATCAACACAATCCAAATGCATTTGTTTAGTTTTTCATATGTTAGTTGTTGTTTTCACTTAAAATTATGTCCATTTTAAACAAAAGAGAGACACTTTGAGTGATACAGGCCACATCGTGCCCCATATTGAGGCATATTTGACTCTTACAAATCATAAATGACTCATGGATCATTTAAATAATTTATCAACATAATCGGAATGTGTTTGGTCAGTTTTCTGTATGTCATTTGTTGTTTTCACTTAAAAATTGTGTCCATTTTAAACAAAAGAAAGACACTTTGAGTGATGCTGATCACACCATGCCTCATATTGAGTCTATATTGACTCTTGCACATCACAAATGACCCATTTATAGTTCTCCTACAGTATCAACACAATCCGAATGCGTCTGATTAGTTTTCCAAATGTCAGTTGTTGTTTTCACTTAACATTTTGTCCATTTTAAACAAAAGAGAGACACTTTGAGTGATACAAGGTACACCATGCCTTGTATTGAGGTTTTGTTGACTCAAACATGTCACAAATGACCCATGTATCATTTTTCTAAAGTATCAACACAATCCTAATTCGTTTGGTCGGTTTTTCGTATGTTAGTTGTTGTTTTCACTTAAAATTTTGTCCATTTTAAACAAAAGAGAGACACTTTGAGTGATACCGACCACATTGTGCCTCATATTGAGGTAGGTTTGACTCTTAAACATCACACATTACCCATGTATATTTTCCCTAAAGTATCAACACAATATTAATGAGTTTGGACAGTTTTCTGTATGTCAGTTGTTGTTTTCACTTAAAATTCTGTCCATTTTAAACAAAAGAGAGACAATTTGAGTGATACCAGCCACATCGTGCCTCACTTTGAGGTGGGGTTGACTCATAAACGTCACACATGACCTATGGATCTTTTTCCTAAAGTATCAACATAATCCTAATGTTTTTGGTTGGTTTTCCATATGTCGGTTGTTGTTTTCACTTAGAATTCTGTCCATTTTAAACAAAAGAGAGACACTTTGAGTGATACAGGCCACACCATGCCTTAGATTAAGGAAGGGTTGACTCATAAGAATCACACATGAACCATGGATCATTGGTCTAAAGGATAAACATAATTACAATGTGTTTGGTTGGTTTTCCATATGTTAGTTGTTGTTTTCACTTAAAATTCTGTCTGTTTTAAACAAAAGAAAGACACTTTGAGTGATACCAATCACACTATGCCTTAGATTGAGAATAGTTTGACTTGTACACATCAAAAATGACCCATGTATCATTCTCCTAATGTATAAACATAATAAAAATTCTTTTGGTTGGTTTTTCATTTGTTAGTTGTTGTTTTCCCTTAAAATTCTGTCCATTTTAAACAAAAAAGAGACACTTTGAGTGATACAGGCCATACCGTGCCTCGGATTGAGGTGGGGTTTACTCATACATGTCACAAATGACCCATGGATCATTTTAATAAATTATCAACACAATATAAATGTTTTTGGTTGGTTTTCCTTATGTTAGTTGTTGTTTTCACTTAAAATTATGTCCATTTTAAACAAAAGAGAAACACTTTGAGTGATACGAGTCACATCGTGCCTCGGATTGAGGCAGTGATAACTCTTATGAATCATAAATTACCCATGAATCATTGTTCTAAATTGAAAACATGGATGTGGGGGTAGAACCTGTTTAGGAATGAGGTTCCAACAATGTTCATTTTTTTATTATGGAAAATCAGAAAACATACAATTTTTACCAATGAAAATGTTCAACGCATGAGAATCCATTTGTCATCTTGATGATTATACTGAAATAAATTTATGGAAGAGAATTTTACTCATCTTTTCTTTTAATGTGAGTGGGCATGCGTGATATGATGTTATTTTGGATATTTTATCGGTTTTTCTTATCCAAAGCCCAAAGAAAAGTGGTTCATCATTCTTCCATGTTTTTGGTGCATTTCATATGTTAAAATGGACAAATGAATCATTGGAGAAATGATGTTTTACTTAATTATTATTATTATTTTCCTACAGAAATTTACATACAAAATGTTTCATATTTTGATCTCTGTGAACCCCTCTCAAAAATGTCTGCCAATTGTACACGTCCCGAAGTTAGATCTTCACACTATTTGTGTACAATCATCCATCAGGTATGTGGCCCACTCGTTTCTAAACAAATCTATATCATCTTGTGAATATGAGGCTTTTTGACAGTTAGATTAGTACTGAAAAATATTTAAATATAGAATTAATAAATAATATAAATGAAATAGTAGTTTTTTTTAAAATACCTCTTTAGGGATGCTAGTTTTTTATAGAAAATGATCTCTCTTGCAAATTTAAAAAAAATAATAACCGCAATCATTATCATTTTTTTGTTTTGGACACTGCAAAAACTTTGATCATTAGAAGAATAAGTAATTTTTTTTATGTGTGTTTGTATGGTGAAATTTTATTATATATACCCTGATACTAGTCCAGATGTAGTACTAGCTCGCCTCTTTATACTTAGCCCCTATCCTCATTCCTTTTTTAGATGATAATGATACGCCGCCCTATCATAAGAGAATCATATGAAAAAGATAATATAAATCTTATAACTTTATTTTTAGACCTAAAACATAGGATGTACTGTCTTAAAGATTCAAAAACTCCATCATGTGTGGTCGATTTGTTGGATATCCTTGCATTGAATCTAGAAAATATATCTTTAGAGTATCCAAGTTCACCGCAATTAGCAGTAAATGTTTCCTAAAAACAAAAAAAGGAATACTTACTAAAAGAATTAAAAATATAATTGATATTCTTTAATCATTGAGTTTTACCTCTTCATGGTTGGTATTAGGAAGAGTTTATCATCCGTAATCTTGCTTTCAAATGTTTTCTGCAAGCCTTTCACTATTTCATCCCTTATTGATGTCTCTAATTTTGTTAGTTGTGTTGATGTGGTATGAGGACTAACGAGTCCAAATTTTGGCTCATGGGAAAATACCTTCAATTGTTTTTCATGTATAATCCTTTCAATAATATAAAATTCATTTTTTCATAATTATCACATTATATCAGATTTTATAAAATCAATTCATGAAAGCATACCTCGTATATAAATTCACAATAATGACGCCTAGCCAACAGTATTCTAGGATCTCATTTACTTTTTCAAAAGCAATGAAATCTTGAATTTCCTCTCCATATATATTCTTTTCAAAAACAACTATATGACTACTACCACTTTTTAGCTTCGTATACACATGATTCTTCAATACTAGTAAATTTGGACAGAAAACAGGCAGTGTTATCGTGCTTTCAATAGGTCTTTTGGATAGGTTGGTCGATCCTTTAGATGCTTTGGAGCCAGTGTTTCTTTTCATCCCCTTCCCTTTCTCCATCTATAATATCATTCATTGGTTCAGACCATTTTTTCATTAATTATTAAAGGTTTAGCTTGAAAAAATGGAAATAAATACCACTTTGTCCACTTGTACTCTTACAAGTTGTGACGGTCATGCAATGAATGTACCAATAGCCTTTTCGACTGTATTAATATCATCGTCTTCAAGTGGAATAGGTATCTCTGCATTTGGATCATAAGCTATAGTAATCTTCACTTTCATATGATCAGTTGGAATTGGTCTATTATGCAGCTTGTCCTCTAGGATGTTGAGCACCATAGCACTCGCTACAAGGTGATAGTTGGATGTTGACAGATATAAATCACAGTAATTATCACCCTATAGAAGATCATAAAAGGAAAAGTATCAGTGTTTTTCTGATTCACATTTCATGGGAAAAATTATTAGAATATTGATTACCATGGTTACAAAATCTATTTGAGGGGAATGTCTCACCTCAAAGCTGGTGGGGGTGGGGCGGGATCTTCACGTGCTGGTTGTTCCTAAGTTGTGTCTTCTTCTTGCTTCCCACCCATAAAAGTTGCTAGCAACTCTCCCTGCCATTGAAATCATTCTTTAATAGTTTCTAGACTTTCTCTCATTTGTTTCATTTCTTCATTTCTATCATCCTTTTGTTGTTTTTTAAATATACTCGGGGTGTCACCCAAAACCCCATACCACTAACACGTCCATATTGTTCTATACACTTCAAAGTTGTCGATAATGGGTCTGCATCTGCTATAGGAGGAGTTGATTCATGTGACTATCGGATATAAGAAAATAAGTAATTATTATTATGTAATAGAAATTTAAAAAAAACATTTTATCGTGTCATACTTACACATATTTCCCAAACTTTTTGTGTGTGTTCATCTACTAGTTTCCCTGTCTTATTCACACGTGCCTCCTTCTATAGAACATGAAGTGGGATGGAAGTGTCTTTTGATTTAGACTCATCAATCTACATATAAAAATAGAAAGATAATTATGATTTTGTTTCTTGGAACATAACAATATTACTGTAAATTTAAAATACATACCATTTTCTTTTCTAGTGAAGCGTACCCCATCCTTTCTTTACGATATGGGTATGTTGGTTTTGATGCACATTCCTTATTTTTAGTACTGAGTTGTTGTTTCAAAAATTAAATATTGAAAATCAAAGTGATGAATACACATATCCTCAAACAACGTATTATCAACCACAATGTACCTGAAACTTCTCATCCCCACGGGGGACAATAAATTCATCCCATGCTTCTTGGGATATCAGGTGAGCATATACAAGGGGTGGGTGCAGGTTTATTTTACCTTTGGAATCTTTCAGGTGACATTTTGTTAAAATAGTTTGAAAACCTCGATGAATCCATCCTAAAAGCCTTAGTACATAATTCTTATGTGAATCCTCTACTATAAATATACTCTGCAAGGTATTGAGAAGAGTAAGACACTATTTAATTATTTTATTTTCTAGTAAATTAAAGAAATAATTCCATAATGTTACCATAATTTCTTCCCAGATCACAACCTTTATCCCGAACATAACATGGTTCCATGAATCTATGTCAATCGGCACGCATTGTCGAGTGGTAATTCCAATGTAACTACTAAACATAGCCTTGTTGGGATTCACATGTTGGCCTCGTGCATTCTATCAGATATAAAACTGGATGCCTTTACTTTTCACCTTAAGAACTTTGGTTAACACCGTCAAACTAAGACGCACCTGTGTTTTCTGCAACATCGTTCCTTCATCCCCAAGCATTTCATCGATATCAACATCATCATGATGTTAATCTGAAATGGTAGAAATGGCATGTGATGATGGTTTTTGGACCTCAATTCTAGGAGCAACAACAGGTTTGGAAACTTATTGTTGCTCTCCACTATGATTAGCAGCAGCAGTAGCAGCTTGAGAGACTTGTTCAGCCTCAAGGTTTGGAGCACCAAAACATGCAGAAGTCATTATCTACAAAATTGGTTAAACAACTAATTTAGTTACATAAATTCAGAAATGATAAGATAATAACATTAGATAACAAGATCTATATTACAAAAAAAATATAACCTATTTATTGAACTCTTTTTCTTTTTTTCAAAGCCTGAAGGGATTTGAAACCTCTATAGATTATCCAAACCCCTTCATTGTGGTCTCCTATAACATAAAAAACATCATCTACATTGGGACCACTGTGAAATGATTGTGATGTACCACTGAAAGGATCGTCCTCAGTTGAATTTTCATCAGAAACTTTAGTAGTTTTGGACGATAACAGAATAATCGATCACTTTTGGTTTGTGGGATCTGAAAAATAAAATAATTTTATATCTTGTGATGCTATTATAAACTGTTCTTCTTTGTACCTTCTTTACTAAAATCAACTTCCAAAAATCTCAATTCATCTATTTTAACACCACTATTGTTATCAACCCATTTTCATTAAAAATTTGGAAATTGGAATGTCGTATAATCCAACACCCATATTTGTTTGATAATGCCAAAGTATGACATATTTGCATAAATTGGATTTTTGTCCTTACTATCAGAAACATTAATCGCTTCATCCACAAGTGTAACTCCACTATTTTTAATGGTACTAACTTCATCATGTTCATCCATATATAATTTATAACCATTAATTACATAACCATTGTAAAATAATACATACAAACTTAGTCTGGCAGCTAGCCATCAAAGTCATTTTGAAATTGAATTTGGATTTTCTGATAACTCTTTAAAAATATGTTCTTGAAACCATCATATAAACTGGTGATTATGTGTATTTGATAACCATTTTTCATCCCTTAATGGTTTCAACAGCCTAAAAATTTCTTTATGGGTTTCAATATATGGAGCAACATCCCAACTGTTATGCAAAACATAAATATGGGCCCGTTCCTGATCTGTAATATTTATTATTACAACATCTCTTCCAAAAATTCCCTCACCCTCAATGCTTCCAATGTGATGAGATTTCAGAAGACCAATGCTTTCCACATTAGATAAGTATTTGGTATATAATTCAATGGCTTCTTCAACAATATATCTCTTCACAATACAACCCTATGGCCGACTTCAATTTTTGAAAAACCCTTTCAAAATCATCATATACCATTCAACGGGGTATATCCATCTATAGTGCATAGGACCACAAAGTCGAATCTCTATCACTAGGTGAACCATCAAATGAACCATCATATCAAAGAATGATGGTGGGAATAACATTTCTAATTCACATAATATGATGGAAATTTATCTTTCTATAGCTGGAAATTTCATCATTTCTAAAACTTTTCTGCATATAGCTTTAAAAAAGAAACAAATTTTTGTTAACATATAACGACCATTCTTGGGAAAAATGCAACGTAAAGCTATAGAAATTAAATATTGCATCAAAACATGGCATTCATGTGATTTTAAACCTTTTAACTTCAAATCATTCATTAACACAATGATCATGATATTTCATGAATACCCTTATGGAACTTTTGCATCATTGAAGAAGTTGTAAAACCGATATCTCTCCTCCATAGAAAGAGTGTAAGAAGCTGGAGGAAGAAACATTCGATTTTCACCCTTCATGGAAGCCAAACCTTCTCATATTCCCATATCAACCATGTCCAACCTTGCCTTAATTCCATCCTTTGTTTTTTCTGGGGCATTTAGCAACATTCCGATAACACTATCACATACATTTTTTTCCACATGCATCACATCAAGAAAATGTCTGACATACAAAAAATTCAAGTATGGTAATTCAAAAAAACTGATCTTGTTTTCCAACTGATTTGTGTATGGTTTTTCAAAAATGGTTTACCAAAAACAATGTTCACATCTTTTACTTTCTCAAAAAGAAATCACCTGTTAGTGGATATGGTGTTGTGCATTGTTTTAAACTTCTATTGAATGATGTCGTCAAAGATCTGTACTTATGTCGACGAGGTATAAATATATGATGTCCTAGAAACATAGATTTTGATGAATGTTTCAACCTAATTAATTCGGTATCTTCTTCAGACATGGGACACCCTTGAGTTCCTTTAATGTTATAGCCTGAAAATTTTCCATATACAGGTAAATCATTTATCATCCCATACAACATCACTCTCAATATAAAGTATTCACTTTTATAAGTATCATACAACATAACACATGAATCCCACAATAACTTTAAATCCCCGATCAAGAAGGCCAACTAAAAATCAATATCGTTACCTGGTTGTTTTGGCCTGGATATAAGCATAGATAACCTAATGATTTTTTGTTTCATGCATAACCAGGGTGGTAAGTTATAATTTACCAACATAACAGGCCATGTACTATGAGTGATGGTTTCGAAACCAAAAGTATTCACTCCATCTGTAGATAACGCAAGACAAAGGATTCTTGGCTTATTTCCAAATTCAGGATACTCATGATCAATTCTCTTCCATTGAGATGAGTCGACCGGGTGACGTAACTTCCCATCTTTATTTCTTTTATCTGGTTGCCATGACAATTTTCTTTCAGTTTCTTCACTTCCATATAAACGCCTAAACCCTAGATTGATTGGAAACAACCACACAACTTTTGTAGGACTGGATTCATCTTTCTTATATCGGGAAGAACCACACTTTGGGAATTCTTTAAGTGATTTGTTCTCCTTGTGAAACAATATAAAGTATTTCAGGAAGGAATGTATTCTTTCATAAATCATACCCATTTATCATAGCATTCATTTAGATTAATATGTCCAGCTTGGGATCTCATTATCTTCCAGGAGCATGTCATTCAACAGAGAAATTAGTTCCATAAAACTGAAATCACTTCATCTGTTGCCTGCTTTCAATTTATACAACTTCAGTACAGCTGACAATGCTATATATTTAGTGAAACCTTCATACAACGGCGTCTTTTCACAACTCTTTAACATCTCAAACAATTTTTGGAAATCACGGAGTTCATCTTCAATTATCCTTCTCATTTCCTCAATACAATCTTCATCATCATCGACATTTGTAATCACATCCTACATACGGTCTTCTTTATTATCCATATTTGTAATCATATATGATGATCCATATAACGTAGTTCTATCCCATTCAGTGGCTACATTCTCTTTTTCTCTATGTTTATTCCAACATTTATAACTCCGATCTATTCCATGAAAACTCAAATGTTCTTCCAACTCCTTTGGAGTAATTATTCAAGAATAAAAACAATGTAAACACATAACAAGGATTTGAGAAGGATCCTTTGAGTGATCCTTGGAAAACTTGATGAACTCTTTCACTCCATTCTCATACTCTATTATCAAATGATTATCATCCATCCAATATTTATTCATCTCCATCCTATTTGAATCTCAAATATTATTATTTATGATTCAAATAAACAAAACAAGACTTCCAAATACAGTATAAGAGAACCACTTCCTTATAAAAATAGAGATTAATAGAGCCTAACCATTTCCAATAAAGATTTGGAAATAAACAGAACCATGATAGACCCCCCATAAAAATCAACACACTTTCCATCCCCCTTACCAATAGTTCTAGAACCCACCACCCTTGTAGAAAAACATTAAACATCCTTTTAACCCCACTACCCGCCACCACATTCATTATTAAATAATCCCATCAAACAGCCCAAAACAAGTGACCAAACTCAAATAAAATGAGAACAAGGATACAATTTTGATGAGAAAACTAATATAGTATATACATTTCCAAACACAAAGGGGTTCACAGGGGAGACAAATAACCTAGGTTTATCCAAAATTACTACAGAATGTCATTTGTTTTGTTACCAAAATTAACATAATAAATAGAAAATTGAGGTTAGTAAACATAAATTCTATCATGAAAATATAAAGGATATGAAATAACTCTCCCTTACCTTCCCCAAACTTGTAACTAATATCCACAGACACATCTTATATCTATTCTATAAAAAAGAACATTCTCATGCAAAGGGATAAATAAAAATCCCTTTGTGTTAAAAAACTCACACATGATGGAGAATGACCACATCGACCATCCCTACCCAAAACTCAAACCTCCTCTCACTAACTATTAATACCTTCCGTAATATTGAAAAAATTTGTGAAATTAATTTTATAAATAAATTATTTCTCAAAATAATGACCTTTAGATTATAAAAATTCCCATCCATTTAGGAAAAATAGAAATTACTTCCATTTGTTTCTTAGAAATCATTAAATTTGGACAAACACACTAACCAACTCAATAAAATTCATATTTTCACAGGAATTTTAACCTAAAGAGAGATAAATAATTCCATTAAAAATAATTCAACTGAATATTTTAGTATCAATAGAAAGAGGTTATTGGTTAATAAAGGGATTAGGTCAATAAATCCGGACATAATCATTCCTAGACTCTCAAACCAAACTCACCACATCCCAAAATTTTATCAACTAAAACATGACCATTCGACTAAATAAAACTACAACTTACTGAAACCAAGAAACACCGTGAATCATGGGTAACTCATACTACCGATGCCCCACTACATCACCATTGAAATAGATCAACTATATAGTTATGGTACAACTTGAGATACTCAACCCTACGGCATAATCCCCACCCTACATCTAGAAAATTTCATCACTGCCTTATTCCTCATTCTATTAGGACCACAACTCAAGGAACCATCTTTAACCTTCTAAAAAACTCAAAGAAACCCACTCTTGATAACTTCATCACAATCCCTCATCTATAACCAAAACCTAAAACATAAACTCGCAACCTTCTTTAGAATCTCTAACCTCAAAGATGACTCAAAATTACAGGATTTCATTTATTCATCAACAAAGTGTTCTAAATACTAGACCATCAATGCACAGATGTGAGTCCCATGGGAAATAACATTGTATCCAACTTGATATAATTATAGGATATTCTTTATACACTCATACTTATATATATAGGGAATAAAACTCTTCCTAAAAACACTTTTGACTGAACATGATTTTCCTTCCATCATTCTCCGGCCACCCTTAAAAGTAATCCCACTACTAAGGAAACCCATAAATGAGCAAGAATATTTTACAATTAAAAACCCTCCTTAACTACTTCTAGCAAATTCTTAACCTTAGGACCCAACACCTAGACAATAAACATCAACACCTCCTACTATTTAAATTTTACAACACTCTATCTCATGTCTCTTTCTACTTCCTGCGCACTTTACCATGATAATGTTTCAATATGTATAACCATCAAAATTAATAAATTTAATCCAAAAAATTAAATAACTTACCAAAACCAAGGGATACTTTTCCACACTAAAATAATAATATATACCCAAACACTTATAAACTACAAAACCAATTCTTAATCCATTAAAAAATATTATATTCCTATGAAATCATCACTATCAGACCCTCCAATAACATAACCACCTCATCACCACATGCCTCCATTCTTAAATCCATTGAAAAATCTAACAACCTCTTTTCTCCTTCTCACAACTCACATTTACAATAGAGTGTTTAGAATAATATTAATCTTGAAAATAACTTAACAAAACCCTATAAGTAATAAACAACTCACTTTGTAAACATTTAATCACTTCATGCATTTTTGAAAGAATCTGACCAAAAAATGTATCCCAAACACACAACACAACCCAAACCAAACCAAACTAAACCACCATTGTGAATATTAGAATAAGAACAAAAGGAAACAGATGAGGATGAGTGGAGAAATCACCAAATATCAAAAATGGGAAGCTGAGAATCAAACCTCTTCGAAAGGAATCCCAAACACTTGAAGTAGGGTTCGCGAGGAGTAGGGTATAGAGGGGAGGAGGAGAAGTAGGGTTTGTGGGGAGGAGGATCCACGAAAGGGGTTATAGGGGGTGGATAAGGTGTACGGTTCATAGTGGAGTAGGGTTAGTGGTGGAGTAGGGCTAGCAGCGATGGAGATCCAGAAAAAAGAAGATTGAGGGAGAGGGGAGTTGTTATAGGGGTATAGTCCCACGAGTTCTTTAGGGCATGATAAACAGAGGGCACTATGCACCCCATTTTATAAAATGGGACTATGGTTTTATCAATGCTTTTTTACCACTGATAAAGGATGCCCTTTATTAGTGCTAGAAAAGTGCTGATAAAGATCACCTATCAGTGCTAAAATTTTAGCACTGATAAAGGCACCATTTATCAGTGCTAAAATTTTAGTGCTAATAAAGGGTGCCTTTATTAGCTCTTTTTTCTTAGCACTGGTAAAAGGTGGTGCTTCCCTTACCCATTTTTTTAGTAGTGTATCCACTACACTGAGATCAAAACTATTATCCCCTCTCAATTTTCTTCTCCACATCCATTGTTTTTTTAGGGCCAGAAAATAAGGGTTCTATAGGATCTTTACCCTATAGGGAGGTTTTCATGGGAACAGCGAAGATTTGTGAAATAACCTATTTTGGTGGATCTGAGTAGATTCTATTAGTTCTCAAGGATGTCTTATCATTACCTTTAGAGTATTTTGTGTTCTCCTCTAAGGGGAAAGCCCTTGCCAAAGGGATATCCAAAGAAGTTTCTAGAGGATTTCTCATTTTGCACGTGACAGTTCTAATGTATTACTCCTCTCTGTCATCTGATTGTACTGAAACATGCTAGTCAACATGAAATATTGGTGGCCCCATCATGATTATTTTACTGAGGTCTGGATCTTCTTGGGAATTTATGGCCTATCCTTTTGTTTTTATACTTATTAAGTGAAGAACATTATGATATTTTTTCATGAAAACAGGGGCCATATTGAAATACAATATTTCCTTCTCTATATAATGACTACAATGACCAATATTTCTATATATTCCCAATGTGCACCCAAAAGAAGCAAAATATGGGTAACTTTTCATATTTGAATGAAATTCATGCATTTGATTCCTCCATAGAAAGGAAAACCCCTCCCATAATTGGTGGTGTAATATCGATTAAGACATAGATCCTGACCTATGGTCCCAAGTGGATAGGATCTAATCAATCTCTTTCCATAAACTTGCCTATTTCTTCACCAATTTTACTTATAATAAATTTTTATCTACCACCAAATGAGGTTCCATTCAGATGAATCCATAAGGGTGTTTTAGTGAATGAGGTTTTATGGATATCCCCTCCAAATTTCAACTCCTCCATTAAAATAATATGATTATAAAAGCACAAAAGCCTTCCATTGAGGACCTTCTTCTTGTCCTTTGAATTAAGTAATTCAAAAATAAGCATGCCCACCTCAATTTTTCTAAAGGATACTCCATCCTCCAGGTCCCAGATATTATGGAGCATATTTCTCAGGGTTTTCATATTGAATATTAGTTTAATTAAGAATTTATCGATGATAAGGAGTGACATTATATGAATTGAGAATGCATCCTCATCATATATGGCATTAATATAATATTTTTACTTGTCTCTCAACACCATATTTTGCTAATGGGTTAATAGATCAGAATCTATTCTCCCAGAAACCTCACCTAATAAGAAGACGTCGTTACAGAAAAACTATATATGACTGAAGATATCACATAAAAAAGACCAAATAGCATCCAATCCAGAAAAACCAATGAAACCAAATGAAAAAAAAATCTGGTTAAGAGGAAGCAGGTGATTTGGCAATCAGAGAAACCAAATCCAAATTCATCCAATAATCCATAGCCCTATCAACCAAGGAATACCTTATGAACCTACAATCCATAGGAAAACCTAGGGTTTTAATCTCACACATGGATATAATTGTTTAATTTTTACCCCTTAGATTCACTCATAAGAAATATATATTCTCATTTATATCATGATAACAACTTTAATATTTTATTTTGACATTTTGCACCTTGCGCAAGCATTACACAAGCATTTGAATAAGATACTTGTTATATAACTTCAAATTTCTAAACTATCAATAAAAATAATAATTTATACATAATATTGACTAAATAATTCATGAACAGACTTTTTCCTTCTCAATTATTATCATTAGAACACCAAATTTGACTTTTTTTGGTGTTGTGTAAGCACTACATCGGCATTGAAAATGATTTTCATATTTATCATGAAAATGTTCTATTTTATATGTTTTGAAGTATTTTTTTATCATATTTTTACTATATTATCATATATGAGTCTTTATCATAGTTTCAAACATTTTTATACCATATTTATGTCTTGGTGCTATCATAAAGATATCGTATTTCATAAAAACTATATTTTTTATATTCACAAAAAATTTAGCTACTTTAAAAAAATACCATATATTCATAAAAGGATAAATTTGAATTGATAAATCCAAAAAAATCTCATTTGTAAAATTTTATTCCATTAAGTGTTAGAAATTACTTTTAAAGCAAATATTTAAAACGCAATGAAAAACAGCTTTTAGAAAAATGTGTTTTTAGGCATAAAAATTAACTTATAACAAAATCATGAATATTTCTAATTAAAAAAATAATTAATTAGATTATTTTAATTAAAATTGATCATATACCATATAAAAAATATAACAATATGTTTAAATTACTTTATTTAATGAAAATAAATGAGAGTATTTGAAAATTCTTTATTTTCACTATTCATTGAAAATCAATTATTTTAGAAAATTCCAAAAATTTGACCATATGATAATTATGATATGATGATTTAAAAATTGATATTATTTTGATCAAATAATATTTTTAAATTTTCTATAAATTATTTATAATATCCACTCTCAAAAAGTAATAAAATCCATTTTGAAGAAAACATGTTGTTTTGAATAATAAAATAACTTTACTAAAAATTGTGTGCTTATTTCCTAAGAAAAAATAAATGCATTTATATTGAGTATTACATTTATATATATTTCATAATTTGGTTAATACTATTAATACCTACCCATTTAATGTCTAGGTTATAACTCTATCATTTAAATAGTAATATTTTAATAGTATATCACGGTTCATTTAAACTTAGTGTTGCGTGTATTGTAAGCTATCAAAGAAAATAAATTTATTTAAAGATAAATATATTATAAAACATTACGGTGTTATATATATATATATATATTTCAATATTAAATATTATTTTTAATAATATATAATCTTTTCAAATAAGATCACCTTCAATTAGTTTTAAAACACGTGCTGATAAAGGTCACTACAATCAATGCTGGACAAAAGCACAATTAAATATAATCTTTATCAGTACAAAAAAAGTGGGGATAAAGGTGGTACTTTTGTCATCTATTTCTTTAGTACTGATAAAGATACCTTTTATCAGCACATTTTTCTAACATTGATAAAACAACTCATTTATTATCCTTTTTTAAGCATTAATAATGGGCATCGCTCAATATTCAAGATTTTTTAGTAGTGAACAATAATAACTTTTAATCCAAATCTCTATTTTGGGACTACTATATATAAAATTAAAACATGAAAAAGGATTTAAAGACATGGTAACTTGGGGGATACATGGATATCTTTTTTTCAAGATCAAAAAAGGTCTCAAAGGCATTAAAAACTATGTTTTTATCAAGGTACCTATTTTTTCAAACATATGATGAAATTTAAGCCTTATTTGTGGGGTATTCCTGTCTTTTTCAATGGAGATTAAATTTATTCCCAGGTCATACACTCATATGGATATTAGTGTTTAAATTTTATCATTTTTCATATTAAAATGTTATTTATAATTAAATATATACATATTTTCATATAATTATATATACTAAACCAATTTTAAGAATAAATATTTGAACATATTTACATTA
The DNA here is from genome assembly GCA_963277665.1 of Viscum album. Classification (NCBI taxonomy): domain Eukaryota; kingdom Viridiplantae; phylum Streptophyta; class Magnoliopsida; order Santalales; family Viscaceae; genus Viscum; species Viscum album. The sequence goes on from OY728139.1 coordinate 702,595,669, forward strand.
AAATGTATTTTAAAATATATAAATATTATGGAAATAAATGTTTTATTATTCATTTTATTTAAAATAAAAAATAATTTATTTTATTTACCATATAAAAATGAATTAATATATATATATATATATATATCTATATATATAAGTAATGATTATTTATAAATATGTGTGTGTTAATAAAAAACATATATTTATATGTATGTTCTAATATATACTAATAAATACACATATTTAAATATTTGTGCATGTATGTACGAATTATAAATGTGCATGTGTGTGTAAATATGTGTATGTATGTGTATGCCAATATTATGTAAATGCATCATGGATAAATTTATTTTTATAAAAATATAATTATCATTAAATAAAACATATTTTTTTAAAAATCTTTTAACATAGTATATGAATTTGGTGAAGGATTTTATCAACAGTTTTATAAAATTTACTATATTTGGGTCTTCCCCAAAAATTGGGAACACCAAGATAGGTAAAAGGAAAGGATCCTTATTTAATACCTAATTAATTAATAATATTGTATTTTTTATTAGAATGAACCATTTTCCCAAAAAAGATAAATGATTTTCTCCAACTAATGGTCTGTCCAGATACTTCTTCATAGTCTGAGAGGGTACTTTTGAGATTTTTGATATTCCTTTTATCTCCTTGCAAAAAAAGGATGATATCATCCACATATAAGATATGTACAGGAACATTCAAATTCATAGAAGCATGAATCATCTTAATCTTGTTGTGATCCACGTGGCGCATGAAAAATCTACTTAAATAATCCTCAGCAATCGAGAAAAGCATGGTAAAGATGGGGTAACATTTTTTGACATCTTTGGTGCATTTAAAGTAACCCTTTGGAGAGCCATTAACAAGTATGGAAATGAAGGCCAAATTAAACAGAGTCTTAATTATATTGATAAAGGAGTCATTAAATCCAAATCTTTGAAGAACCTTGAAAATAAAACTCCAATAAATGGTATCAAAATCTTTTTGAATGTCAATTATGATGGTAATATTCCCACCCTTTATAGATTTATTTAAGGATTTGGTCTATTCAGAGGCAAGACAAATACAATCTTGAATGGAAATACCTTTTATAGAACCAAATTGGTTCCAAGATATAATTTTATTGATAATAGAATCAAGTATGTTGGTAAGAAGTTTAGTGATGATTTTTTAATGAGTTTTAATTAGTACAATGGGTCTGAAGAGTTGTATTTATGAAGCATTGTCCACTTTAGGGATCAAAGTGAGAAATTGGGAATTCAACTTATGAGGGAGTATACCACTAGAAAATAAAGTTTTGACTAATCTACAAACATCAGTTTGAATAACATCCTAATAATTTTGATAGAAACCATTATTGAAATCGTTAGGTCCTGGATCATTGTTGGGATTTAAGATAAAGACAGTGTATTTGATCTCATAATCAAGATGAATTCTTGTAAGAAAATAATTATCCTCGTCATTCACCACAATCGGGATGACATCAGGTAAAAGGTATTTATTGGTGTTTAAACCATTGAAAATATTTTTAAAATAAGGGATGACATGATTTGCAAGACCATCCTCAGTATCAATATGGTTTTCCCCATATATTAGAAAGGTAAGAGGTCTATAGGATTTCCTGATTCTTTGAAGAGAGTTATAGAATTTAGTATTTTTATCACCATCTGTGAGCCATTTGGTTTTGAAGATTTTTTTTAGAATGTTATCATTTAAGGTGAGAAAAGAGACAAATTTCATAGTAATGTTGATTTCATGTTTTGGATCCATAAAAAACAAGAGCAAGTAGTGGTGTAGTGGAGTTTGGTAATTTCCTATTCCAAAAGAAGAATATCAATGTCAATTAGTTTGGATTTGGATCTACACCATGCTTTAAGATTCTGTTTAAGGTTTTTTAACTTAATGGTACAGGAAAAGGAATCATTGCAGTGATTCATAGAAGACCAAAAGTTTTTAATAATGTTAGCACAATCAGCATATGAAGACCAAGTAGTGTTAAATATTAAAGGAAGAACAAACTTTAGGTTTTTTATAGAAAGATAGAACAAGATTGGGTCATGGTTAGAATTAGGTTTAGGAAGGGTGATGCTAGAAATGGTGTCCCATTTATCCAGGGCTGACTCATTTTTGAAAGCTCTTTCAAACTTGCAAGCAACCAACCTGTTGCAGTTCCTTCTATACCACATAAACATGGCACTGGTAAGGTTAATTTCAACAATAGTTTTAGCCTCAATAGAGGTTTTAAACTCTCTTAAGAATATAGTGGAGTAATACGGGCCCATTTTCTCACTTGGGGAAAGGATATCATTGAAGTTACCAACCACGAACCAAGGGTAATGAATATTATTACCTAAGTTTGAAAGGTCTTTACAAAGAGGTTTCCTATATTGGTATATATTATTATCATATATAAAAGAACAATAGATATACGAGTGATTAAAGTTAAAATCGCAAGTAAACACCTGCTATAAATATTGAAAACATTAATATTCTGTAAGGAATAGTGAGTAAATATCTTGAGAGTTTCAACAGATGAGTAGTTTTTACTAGCACCTAAAAAATATAACCAAACTGGAAAAGATGTGTAAATATAGAGGAAAAATTGATCTTCAATTCCTAAATAGCAAAACATTTAGGGTGATGAGTATTAAGAAATATTTTTAAGACGGTAAAAGTGTCAGAATTTGAAATACCCTGAAAATTATGAAATAAAATATTCATTTGAACCTATATTTGGGGTTGGAACCCCCTTTATTCTTACTCTCATATCCCTTCTTCCTAGAAGATCTTCTAATGGTTTTTTCCATTCTAGGGCTAGGTTTCTTTCCCTATTTTCTCATTGAATAAATAGTAGAAATATTATTAGCACCTTTATTAGACTCACTATTGATTGGATCATGAATTTTAGCTTTTTAGAGGGTAACTGAATTGACTGTTACTTAAAACAGTCAAGGATTTCTCATTATGAATAGTAGGAATGTCAGTAGTAGATAGATATAAAGAAGAATTTATAGTGTAGTGATTTCCTTCTATATAAGAGATGGTATTTTTCTTTTGTTTTCCACTATATTCAAATGAAACCGGGTTAATGGAAGTATTTGTTGCATCATGAGAAGCAGTTTTACATCCCTGTTCAGTTTTGATAGTGTGATGTGGCTCCATATCTGAAACATTTTCATTTATATAATCAATACTGTGTAAAATAGAAAAGGGGGTTTCAACCTCAACATGAATGGGTTCACTTGAGACTCCCTTCAGGTCATTTCCCCAACCCACTGTAATCAGTGAGAGAGCACGTATATTATGTTGATTAGATGTTCTAGGAGAATCCATGCAAGATAAATATACCACAATTTTAGGTTCGAGTAGGTTCTATTTGATGATATACATAATGAATGTTTTTATTTCATTAAAAATTCATTTCTCTACAACCTCATTCTCATCCTCTTCAGTTAATTCATCCCAAGATTTTACCGCTTCATCCCCTATGGGAATCAAAGTCTTTGACTTTTTCACACATTTTTCATTTTTCTTCTTGGAAGGATCAGGTTTATCTAAGGCTAGTACTTTCCCTTTTTTGTGCCTCCTAATTTCAGACCATTCATTATCATTTGGTTGGGGGACCAGTTTCTTCACCACTATACAATTTAAAATAGAATGACAAATAATTTTACAAAGTTCACTAAATGGTGGATTATGCTCATATTTAATCCTAACCTCTATTTTGTAATCTTTAGAATTGAATCTAATACTTTGTGGGAGTTTAGTTTCTAGATTCACTTATACCACTATTCTAACAAAAAAGAATTGTTCACTATTCAAAGTTCACTGATCAATCTTGAGGGGAATACCAGTACAAGAGGTTATGTCATTTAACATCTTGGGGTGCCAAAAGAACCAATTGATACCATGAAATCTAACCCAAATATGGGCCATGGTTTTCCTATGAGTATGTGGATTAAATGCATAATCTCATTCATAAATACGAAGAAAACTAGGTTTGAGTTGAATGTTCCTTATCTTCCAGACCCATTCTAGATCCTCCTAAAAGTTAGAAATATATAAAAATATCCCCAACCTAGTGGAATGAGTATCTTGATTGAAAACCCACCAATAGTGATCAATTAGAGGTTTTTTATTAGAGTATGACTAGGGTTTATCTCCTTCTAGATAAGAAATGTGCCCCATGATTGAGAACTTACACAATTGAGCTCATTGTTGAAGCACTTCAGGATCAACCTCTATTAAAAATACTCCATCCTACATCTTTTTTAAAATATTTTACAATGTTTTATTGAGAAAATATGCACCTTTAAGTGCCTCGATGAAATAAATTCCTTTAGATTTATCAAGTGGTGCATGAATTTTTGGCTCGAAAACTAGAATGGTGCTTCTTTAATCTCTATGGTTCTCCTCAATCAATTACCTGAGCAATCTAATTGTTCTATTAAGGATTTTTTAAACTCTCGCAAATTTAATTTACCCAAAAATGTTAGTCATATAATTGAAAACTACCCCTTTGCCAATGCTGATGATTTTTTAATTTGGGAACCTACACATAATGGAATCCTTGATTCATAAATGTTCTACAACAATTTTTTTAGTAATTGTGATAATGATTTTTATTGGCTTAAAAACATTGATAAATTATAGTTAAATACTTCAAGAATCACTCTTGTTTTTTGTATTTCTCACAACGAGGTTCACACTAACATTTGCCTTCAATATTTCAGGATTCAACGTTGCTCTAAATTTCATCTTTGTAACCAGCATAGAGAAGACATTAACCACTTCTTTATTTCTTGTTCTACTACTACTACTCTTTGGAACTATGTTTTTGATCTTTTTGAGTGTATATGTTTACTTCATAAATCAGTCAACTCTCAACTTCAACATTTTGTGGATATAGAATCATCTTAGTAAATAAAGAATATTTTCTTAACTGCCATTATTGGGCCATGGTATTCCTCTAAGTATGTGGTTATTTGTCTTTTTATTTAAAAAATACTTTATTTTTAATCCTTCACTGATATTTTTTAAAATACCTTTATTTATTAGCATTAAATGATATTAATATTTATTAATATTTATATCTCTGGAATTAATTTTTAATTACATTTGAACATAAATTATCAAAAAATATTATATTATTGATTTGATAATGTTCATTTTCCTCACATTTTAATTCAAGTCTCTTTATTTTAATTTCAATTATTTTATGATTAATAATTATTTCATAAAATTTTAAGCTTTCGTTTTTGTTAATTATAACTTTGAAAATATTAGTATTTATATAAATTTTTTTTGTTTGTTATATTATTCTTTTAATTATTTTGAATTTATAAAAATTTTCTTTGGTGGATTTTTTAGAAAAATGGGCCAACCATGACAAACCCACAAGGGATATCCCATCAACCACATAGGGGACCTGAGGTTCAACCTCATGGGAGATCCAGCCCAAGGGACTAGGCATGGAGGTAGGAGAGAGAGTGGGACATGTATAGGCCCACGGTAACATGCCTAGGTGAGTGCATGAGTCTAGGATAGTAGAATAGCATGAGGAGGTGTCATCCCATGAGGCTAGTGTGTGATGTTGTGTGTGGGTGTAGATCCCCTGTTGCCAATTCGAATCAGAAGTGATGCCAATTTTTTAATAAGTAAGTGCCTCAGCCAGTCACATGTTTGATGTAGGAAAACATTTGGTGTGAACACTGTTCATCCACTATTTAAAAAATGCATAAATAATTCTTTCCATCTTATGAGATCTCTATGCACTATTTTATCGATCCAGCATTCATCTTATACCTCAAGTTCGATGAGGGATAATCTGATCGTCAAGTTCATAATTTCTGAAGCTCTTGTGATCGAATCGAGATTGAATTGATGATATGGAAGAACACATGTGATCATAAGTACCTCAAAAATTAAGGATGTAATTTTATGATGTGTTTTATTAGAGTTTTCGATGGACTCCAACTTGAGACAATGCGTAGAAGATATGATTTGTGAAGGAGGATTGTTCTCTACGTTTCAAGTGAGGAAATTCCATCTTAGATCACATTGAACATATTGGTTCAGAAAAAACACAAGTTTTGACTATGTATAATTTTTTTATCATGCTTCATCAGTGTCTTTAACTAAGTCCTTACAAAAGAACTATTTCAAGCAATGGTAAATTATCTACCATTCAATGATATATCATGTTTGATGATAGATCATGTGGGACAGTAACACTGCTCACCTTCTTCATGGTAGTACCTTTCAATATAACCAATAGTGGTATTATATACCATTGTACAAAGTAATAGTAGCAGCATCTACTTCTCCATGCAGTGACGGTAGATATTCTTTCATACAATATCACTCTGTGAAGATATCATGAACCATATGTTCCATCAGTTTAGAAGTATTACAAAAATTATGAGTTCTCTTAGTAAAGTACAAGAAAACACAGCTCAAGTTGAAAGAGTACTAAGATATCTATAAAAAATATGGAATTAAAATAAGTTGTTCATCAATGAGAGTAATAATTTTAAATAGTGTCCCTAAATGAACTAATATGCTCTTTTCTATTGTATGAGTTAGAGTTGAAAAACATTACTGATGAGGATTCTATAAAGATAAAAGATATGTATTTAAGTATGATATTAATGGTATATCTACCAATTCTGAGTTTGAGTTCTAGGAAAGTGATAAAGATATGGCTCTCTTTAGTAATATTTTTTAAATTTTATGAAAAAATGGTGGCAGAATGTAGTTCAAAAGAAAGTTCAAAATGGATTACAAGAAAATAAATTCCATAAATAATAATAATGATTCAGAACTAATGTGTTATGATTGTAGGAATAAAGGTCACAAATGGGGCACCCCAACATTCCTTTAATGTTATAGCCTTACAAATTTTTATAACCAAGAAAGTCATTTATCATCACGTACAACAAAGAACTCATTGTAAATTAATCACTTCTATGAGAATCATACATTGTAACACATGTATCCCACATAAGTTTTGGATCATTGATCAATAGATCCAAATAGACATCAATATTATTATAGGATTGTTTTGGTCCAGATATAAGCAGAGACAGCATAATGTATTTGTGCTTCATGCATAACCATGGTGGAAAGTTATAATTTACCAACATAACCAGTCATCTACAATGAGTTATATTATGTAGACAAAAATTATTTATTCTATCTATATATAATGTAAGATAGAATTTTCTCAACTCATTTCCAAATTTAGGATAATAATAATAAATTTTCTTCCACTGTAGAGAGTATACTAAATGAAGTAGTTTCCCCTAATTAATTATTGTATCTATGTTCCTTTTCAATTGTATTTTGGTTTCCTAATATGAATATAGTCATCTAAACCATGGAATTATATGAAATTACTATACAACTTTCAATGGAAAAGATTCATCTTTCTAGTATTGATTTGTGCCACACTTAGGGAATTTTATGCGTTATTTTTGGTTCTTACAAAGCAATATGAAATCATTTGGAGAATAATGTATTTTTTAGTGATCATTCCCATTGAAATTAGCATTAAATTAGCGTAATATTTTTGACAATTAATTTCATTTTCTTCTGATAGAATATCATTTCGGAGACCAAGTAGTTCTGTAAAGATAGTGTCGCTCCATCTGCTGTCAGCTTTCAAATTATATAACTTCAATACAAAAGATAATTTTGTGTATTTGTTATAATAATGGTATCTTTTCATATCTATTTAACCTCTAAAATAACTTCATACAATCCTTAAATTCATCTTTAATTTCCATTTTTATTTCTTTCATACAATCTCCATTATCGTTTTAATTGGTTTTCATATCAAATGATCTATAAATTGCAGTATCACCCCAATCATTTTTCACATTCAGTTTTTTCCTATGTTTATTCCAAAATTTATATATATGATATATTCAATGACAAATAAAATGTTATTCCAACTATTATGAACTATTATTTATTGAATAAAAATAATTTAAACATATATAAAGGATTTGAGAAGGGTCGTATGCATGATCTATTGAAAACTTCATGAACTCTTTAACACCAACTTCATAATATTTTGTCATATGATTAGAGTGCATATATTTTTTATTCGTATCCATCCTATTTGGTTCATAAAATATTCAATTTATAAGAAATAAATAATTACACATAAGATATTCATAATAAAATAAGACTATTATAGATAATTCTTATAAGGGTAACCCAACATTTGAATGTTATCAGTGATGATTCCTGACAAGTTATCATTCTTTTAACTTACACTTTTTTTACTATTTATTTCAATACATCAATGATTATATCATACTCAAATATTTTCTAGTGTTAATTTTATGAATTTATCTATTTTTTTATATTTTCATGTTTTTAGTATTTCAGCCTCTTATTTTAATCCATCAATCTTCTCCTTTGTTATTTAATTTGTACTTTACAATATTTAACATCACAAATTGACTTTTTCCCATAAATTATTTGTATATAAATCTATTCCAAGGATACTTATAGTACAATTAGAGTGAGAAATATATAATGGTGTTCGGAATGAATGAAAGTGGAGAAAAAAGCAAGAATGTTCTAAAAAAGGAAGTCTCGCTTATTAATTGGAACCGATGTTGAAATGAAAGTGGAAGGAATATTCAATGGCGTCAACATGGGGAAGAAACTACTACGAGTGAAAATTTACAGAACCGGGACACTAAGAATGAAAAAATATGTGAATTAACCTGCTTAATAATGATCTAAATCATTCTAATGAAAATAATCAACATGATTTCAAAAAAATCATTCTATTGAAGGATTTTCTCTATATGAATTGAAAAAATAAAAATTTAAAACTATTTTTTTATAATGTTTTATGGGGTAATAAATAAATATTTTAAAAAGTTTAAATTAAATTAATATGATAAATTTAATAGTTGGAGATATTTTACAAACATGACTAATATTATATACTTTATTATAGGATTTTGTATAAATTTTTCCTAAATATATTAATAGTTAAAGTATATAGTAACATATTAAAGAAACTAAAATGAATCAAATATTTGGATTGATCTCTCTCTAATTTACTTTTTTTGGATTATGAAAGAACTGCCCAATTTTAAGGGTCAATTGGAGTCATATAGAGTAGTGGATCGGAGATAGAGGGGATGGGGTTGTAAAGAAAGGAGCCAGCTAGCATATATAATCCTATGAGAAGGGGAGTGTTTTGATGTTTAAATAGAAGGAAATACATACATTCAAATTTTATTGATTTTTTGTAAAAATTAAAAAATATAAAATGGAAAAATATATTTAAAGTTGGGGGAAAATTTGGCTTAATATGGACAAGGAAATCGCACAAGAGAGGCCAGTGCAAGAGGAGTCAATAGAGGAGCAAAGCCTAAGAATGGATCGACACTAGAAAAGATTTAGATGACCAGGAGCACGGAGGGGCCAGTCGAAACCATGATAGTGGGATGGTGTGTGCTGACTAATAATATAGTATCCAGACATGGCACAAAGTGGATTTAGGATCGTGGAATCATAAGGTAGATTGAGGAAAAAGAAACGTGAGGGAGAGGGAGAGGATGAAGCAAAAATGGCTCGAGGTAAAGAAGATTGAGAGAAGAATCATGTAGGTAGATCAAGGAAAAATAATATAGTTCGTGTATGATGTTCAAACCCTTTGGAAAAATTAAAAACAGACAAAGAAGAACTAGAAATGATGAAATAATGCATGATCTTGAACATTAGATCACAAGTCGCATACCTTGGGCTTTGAAAGTTATGATTCATCTCAAATGATTGATGGAGAGCGAGGGAAATCTTTCATTCCACGAGTACTTGAATGGTGCAAGAGATGAGGAACCATGTTAGGGTTCTATTTAATGGATTGTAAAGGTTTTAACAATGCTTTCTAAAAATCACTAATAAAATAGAGTTTTTATCTGTGTCAAATAAAAAGTGCTTACAAAACCTAACTTTTATCAGTGATTTTGTAACGCTGATAAAGATAAGTTTTATCAACGCTAAAATTTTAGCACTAGTAAATACCTGTATAATTAATTTTAAATTATATAATTAATATAGTTAATATATTTAAATTTATATAATTGTAAATAAATATAAATGTATATAATTATAAAAAAATAATTATATAATTATAAATATATTTAAAGAATTATAAATATGTATACATAAATAAATATAAATATAATAAATATAAATTTATTAATATTTAATGATAATAAATATATTTTTTATTTAAATATATTTATAATAATTTTATTGCTATTTAAATATATAATTTCATAATTATATGAATACTTTTTAAAAAATGAGTAAAATTGAATAATTAGAAATGAATAATCTTTAAAAAGATTAAGAAATGGATGGGATTTACTAATTTTATAAATGATTAAAAAATTAAATATATATATATTATCATTAACAAAAACCTATATTTATCAGCTCTCTTTAGAAATCACTAATAAAAACTACATAAAATACACTAAAAATATTAGATGAATATATATTAAAAGTGAATATATAAAATTAAAATTGTATAAATAATTAAAATTATTATTGAATAGATAATATTAAATGTATGAATGTTATAAATGAGTGAAATTTGATAATTAAAAATGTATAGACTTCAAAAATGTTTAAAAATGAATGGGTTTTATTAATTATATAAATTGTTAAAAAAATTAAAAATGAATATATATTAAAAAAATAAAATGAATACATATTAAATATGTACATTATAACCACATTAAAAACCTTAAATTTTAATCAATAAATATGTATAAATAAATATTAAAAATAAATAAACTTAAAAAATATTAAAAGAATAAATATTAAAACTGGTTAATTTATAAATAAAAGTAAAAAATAAGTAACATTATTCATGAATAAATAATACTAAATGATAATAAATGAATGAATGTTAAAAAATAGTAAATTTTAATAATTAAAAAATAAAAAAACAAGTGTTATTAATTATATAAATTAATAAAAAACAGTAAAAATGAATATATGTTAAAATAAAAATGAATATATATATATATATATTACAACCATATTAAAAAAAATAAATGTTAAAGAATAAACATGTATAAATAAATGTTAAAATTAGATTAAATTACAAAAATATTAAATAAAAAAATTGAAATGGGTATATTATAAAAATATTAAAGAACAATCAAAATTATTAATGAACAAATAATATTAAAAATGTATAAATTCAAAAAAAATATAAATTAATAAATACTATATACTGAATAAAAAAATAAACAATGAATAAAATTTATCGATTAGAAACATATTGAATACTAATGAATAAATATAAATAAATATTATAATTGAATAAATTTAAAAAATATATATATATTAAAAAAAATTAAAAGAATATTTAATATATATAAATATTAACTAAATAGTTATAAATATTATGTGTGTGTGTGTGTATCATTATATACTTCTATATATGAAATAATAATTTAATTAGGAATAAATATTTCAAAAGAATAAAATTAAAAAAAATATTAAACAAATAAAAATTAATATATATATATATATATATTAAATTTAAAATCAATAGATAGTGTTTGTGTGTGTGTGTGTTAAATTTATTCATTTTTATTAATAATTATTTCATTGATAATAATTTTTATATTTTTTGAAATTTTAAAATTTTTAATTTTAATTTATTTATTTATAATTTTTTTATTTAATATAATTATATTTAATATATACTGTTTATAACTATTTAGAATTAATATATATATATATATATTAAATTTATTCATTTTTATTAATAATTATTTCATTAATAAAGTTTTTAATATTTTTGAAATTTATCCATTCTTAATTTTTATTTGTTTAATTATTACATTTTATATATTTATATTTAAAATATATTATTAATTATTATTTATAATTAATATATATATATATATTTTATTCATTTTTATTAATAATTGTTTCATTAATAAAGTTTTAAATATTTTTCATTTTCATTCATTTTTTATTTTTATTTTTTTAATTATTAAATTTTATTCATTTTATATATTTATATTTAATATATAATATGTATAGATATTTATAATTTATACTTATATATATATAATTTATTCAGGATTATTAATAGTTATTTCATTAATAAATTTTTCATATTTATTTAAATAATTAATTTTTATTTTTTATTTGTTTAATTATATCAAATTCTATTTTACTAATTCTATTTTTTATTTACTTTTTTATAGGATTATATAAAAATATTAGGGGAGGCTCGGTCGGTGGGTTGTGTATAGCCTCGTACCTATGAGGTCTAATGTATATGGCTCTTGTATGTCGATTGTGCATGTGGGCCGACACATGTAGGGGCCATCCCATGATGCTCTTTTGTGGTATAGTGTATGTGGGTGATGATCCCCCACAGTCATGGCATGTTGTGATGGTGGAATGCCCAATCTTATAAAGTGCTTCCCAGAAAAAAAAAACTCTGATGTGGGATGAAGCCACGCAAGACAACCCTTTATCAGTGCTTTTATCGATCACTGATAAAGGTCATTGCAGTTTATTGTGGGTTTGGTATTAGTGTTATTATACTTAATTTTTATCATTTTGTACAAGAAAAAGGCATTTTAATTAATATACTTGAAATTAGGAAGTACAAGACAGTTTATCCGCGATGGGAAACCACCCAACCAAACATGTGACTCGCTAGTGAGACCAAAGGTTGTTAAAAAATGAGCACCCCTCTTCCGCACTCTTATGATGAAAGAGAATGTACATGGGGAGAAATGTGAGAAAGGGAGAAGATCTTCATGAAAAGAAAACCAAAAGAATGGAGCCCATTCTCTGGTGCATGAATAGCATTAATAAAATAAGGATAGTCTCACTCTGAAATGATATATTTACATTCTCTTTGAATGGATAGCCTCATTCTCATGCAAATGGTATATGCTTCAGCCATATATGGCTCCCAATGTGTGCACAAAGATCCATGGAATGTTGTAATGATCTTTCTGAGGGAGTCTCTAAAAATAACACAAAAACCCACAGATCCATCTCTAAAGATAACTGCATCAACATTGATCTACAACACATCCTTTGGGGTAGGATTCCTTGTGTAAGTACATGGATATGTTTTTGGACTTTCAAGCTTGGTCTCATTGCATCTCCATGTCTCTAACCAAGACATAACCCTCTTGATCTAGAAGAAAGTCGGTCTTGATAGATGATTAAAAACTAGGTCATTCCTTCTTACACATATAATCTAATCCATGGTGCAATGTGAATTTGTTGTCTCCATGTTAAGAGAAGATGACCACTTCAATAGAAGCATTGCAAGACCAAGTGCTTCTTCCGACAAGTTATCTATAATTTCGTCCCACATTACCCATATGGCCTCGACCTTGGGGATGGAAAAAATAGCATGCAATGTGGACTCCAGTGCGACCATGCATAGAGGGCATAGAGGATTATCTGTTTTGTGACAATGTGTAAGAAACTCCTTAGTAGGGAGGAAGTAATTGCATATTTTCTACTAAAAATATCATAAGTTTGGAGGAACTTCCAGACACCATACTATCTTCCAAATCACATCATCCTTTAGGCTTCACATTCTGAGTTCTATCTTATACCCTAATTTAACTGAGTATTCTATCGATCTCTTAATATTTTAGAATAGTCTATCATTTCCCAAATCTTTCACACATGGGATGCTCGGGATAATTCTTTTATCCCTCTAATTGAACCAACCTTTCATCTTATCGATACACCAATTGATTCCTACGTTATTGAATATAGAACAAATAGTGGGATTTTACTAGCTAGGAACCACCAGTTATGTATCCTCCATTACATCAGATCAACCATTCAAGGATCTCTCCAAACCTTGATTGTGGTACCGTATAAGATTATCCAATAAATACCATCGTAGAGGAGCTTGTGCGCCCCCATAGGCTTCTCTAGAAATATCTGTGGTGGGGGCCTAAATTTAATCCACAAATGTCTAATTGAGGGAAATATTTAGTCTGAAGGATCCTTATACAATGGGAATCAAGGTGTTGTAGTATACTCCCCCCTTTTTTACAAGTAAGGCATATTTGAAACACCTCATGTCCCAAAACCACATTCCCCTTCCAGCTTTCAGGATAAAAATCTTATCCCAGACCACCCAATTAATTTTATTTCTCCCATTATAAATACAACACTAGAAGTTAGAAAACCATGAATAGATTTGATCCACAATAAATCTAGGGAGTAAAAATAAGGACATAACATAGGTTGATATTTTTTGAGCCACTAGCTTTATGAGAGTTTCCTTCCCTACTTTAGATATTTTCTTGAAATACCATCCTTGGATTTTTTTTCCACTACATCTATAATACCTGAAAAAATATCTCTTTTAGACCATCCAAAAATCAAGGGAAACCTAATGTATTTATTATTCTTGTCAACCACATGAATACCTGAAGATCTATTGATATCTTCTTTTCTTCTCATGGGGACTCCTAAATTAAAATATATTTTCAATTTTACAAGGTTGATAGATTTTATAGATTCTATTTCATACATGTGAATTAGGTGATAAATAAAATTGCATTCTTCAATGGTGGCCCTTGAAAAGAGAAAGCTATCATCGGAAAAGAAGATATGGGAAATTGGGGGCCTCGTCCACACACCTTCTCCCCATGAATCGTGTTTTCCTTAGCTGCAATAGAATGAATATTATAAAACACATTAGCCACCAAAATGAAATGGAAAGGGGGAAGAGGGTCCCCTTAGCGAAGGCCGCTAAAAGGGGAGAAACTCTGAGAAATTATGGAATTGATTTTAATCCTAAAATAAACTGAAGAGATTCAATACATATTGATCTCAATCCATTTCATGTAAAACCCCATATTAATCATAAAAAACTGCAGGAAGGTATATTCAACCCTATCATAAGCCTTTTCCATATTAATAATCCAACCCATAATACCTCAATTTTTAGCAGATCAAGATTTCATAGAGTGAAACACTTTATGAGTGATAATTGCATTATCTGATATGAGTCTCTTGTGGATGAAAGGAGTCTAATTTTTAGAAATAATGGATGGAAACCAAGAAATCAAGTAGTTAAGAAGAATATTTGAGAAAAAATGTAAATACCATTTCATGAGATGATAGGTATAAAGTATGAGATCAAAGATGGTTTTTTTATCTTAGGAATGAGAGTAATAGTGGTTTAATTCAGCAAACAGAGGTTGGCCTTATCCACCCAAAGGCCTTTCATTAAGTCCAATATATCATGCCCAACAATGTGGTGGAACTTTTTAAAAACTAAGGCATGAAACCATTATGGACTTGGATCTTTGGTTGAATGAATTTGTTTGAGGATGATAAAAATTAAAACATCAGTTAATTCATTTATAAGTTGGTAGTTTATAATTTCTATAACCACTGAAATATAAAAAGAAATGGTCAATTACCCATCTGTAAAGATCTCCTTGTAAAAACTAATGATAATATTTTGTATCCCCCTTTCATCATAAATAGTTCTACCTTCTTCATTTTTGAGATAGAAGATGGTATTCTTGAATTTCCTCGCAGAATCCTTCTGATGGATATAGAATGAATTATAATCACATTCCTTTATATGGGTTTCACGTGCTCTCATTGCCCAAAATCTTTCCTTAATTTTGATCACTGCATCCATTTCCTCTTTAAGGGATAAAATAGTATGAAGAACCATCTCAGATGGGGGGATGAGAATACATCTATTTAAGTTTCCTTGCAATTGTGTCTCAAAGAGAATCTAGTTAGAGGAACTTATGGTTGCTCCACCATTTTAACTTTTCTACCACATTGTGGATATTCTTCCCATGTCATTCCCATACATTACAGTATACACAGATCACTTCTTCACATTTCTTAACCTTATCCTAGAATCTTTCAAATCTAAATAGTCTTTCCTATCTCTCTATAGGTAGACCATAGAAAAAATCAATGAGAATAGGTTAGTGGTTTTAGGTGTTAAGAAAAAAGTGATAAACCTAGAAAAACCTGAAAATACTAGTCCATTCACTCAGCCCCAAGAATCTATTCAGATGATCCTCTATGTGAGTGTTCTTAGATTTCCCACAAAATCAAGTGTGTGGGTATCTGGAATACCCCAGATCGGCAAGCTCCATACTATGATTTTCCTACTAAAATTCCCATATTGGATCAAGATGCCTATTGGCCTCTCCTTTCTTCTCATGTTGGAAAAAAATTTCATTAAATTCCATGCCAACAAGAAGATGCTCATGTAAGCTCTCAGATAAGTTCTCGAGTAGTTTCCATGACTTCCATTTATACCTTTGAGAGATCCATCAATAAAAAACCTACAAAATACCATTCTGGTGTGTTAGGCTAGTAGATGGAAGCCACAATGTGAATGTGAGAGAAAGATTTAATTCTTATGTCCATATCATCCTTCCAAAAATGAAAAATACCACCCACATGGCATTAAAGGGATATGGGGAAGAAAATATAGAAACTATATTTTTTCACAATACCATTAACATCCTTACTTTATAATATGGTTTCGGATAGGAAAACCATATCAGGGAATATTTTAGTGCACCGGTGTTGTTTTATCCGAACTGATTGTGGGTTTCCAAGCCCATAGCGGTTCCAGGATAAGGTTTTATTTGTGATAGGTGGGGATGGTTCATACTAGCCTTCACATCTAAGAATTAAATACAAGAACCATACTCTGCTACCTTTCATCTTTTAGCATATCTCTCATTCACTACCTCCATACATCTTTTGAAACTACAGTTATCCACTAAACTTAGATCAAAACAATTATACCCTATCACTTTTCTTCTCCACATCTGCTATATTTTTAGGGCCAGAAAATAAGGGGTCTATAGGATCTTTACCCTGGAGGGAGGTTTGCTTGGGAACATTGAAGATTTGAGTAATAACTTATTCTGGTGGATCTGAGTAGATTCTCTTAGTACTCAAGGATGTTTTATCATTGCCTTTAGAGTATTTATTATTCTCCTCCAAGGAGAGAGCCCTTTACAAAGGGATATCAATAGAAGATTCTAGATTATTTCTTATTTCATGTGTGATAGCTCAAATGTATTCTTAATTATATTCATTAGGACACCAAATTTGACTTTTCCAGTGCTGCGTAATCACTGCTTCGACAATGAAAATGATTTTCATATTTATCATGAACCATATACTATTTTATATGTTTTGAATTATTTTTTTATGATATTTGTAGTATATTATCATACATGAGTCTTTCCCTAAGTTTCATAAATTTTTATACCATATTTATGTCTTGGCGATATCCTAAATATATCATATTTCATAAAAACTATATTTTTTTATATTCACCAAAAAATTAACTACTTTAAAAAAAATACCATAAATTCACACAAGGATAAATTTGAATTTATGAATCCAAAAAGAATTTCCA
This sequence comes from Viscum album, assembly GCA_963277665.1. Classification (NCBI taxonomy): domain Eukaryota; kingdom Viridiplantae; phylum Streptophyta; class Magnoliopsida; order Santalales; family Viscaceae; genus Viscum; species Viscum album. Next base: position 702,613,148 of record OY728139.1, read on the forward strand.
ATTGATAAATTTCTATTCCAATAAGTGTCATAAATTTCTTTTAATATAAATTCATAAAACACAATGAAAACAGTTTTTAGATAAATATGTTTTTAAGCATAAAAATTAACTAATAACAAAATCATGAATATTTATAATTAAAAAAATAATTATATTATTTTAAATAAAAATTATCATATACCAAATAAAAAATATAATATTATGTTTAAATTACTTTATTTTATAAAAATAAATGAGAGTATTTGAAAATTCATTATTTTCACTATTCATTGAAAATCAATTATTTTAGAAAATTCCCAAAATTAGACCCTATGATAATATTTTGATCAAATAAAAATTTAAAATTTTCTATAAATTAATTATAATATCCACTCACAAAAATAAATAAAAATAAATTTTTGAAGAAAACGTATTTTTTTGAATAATAAAATTACATTACTAAAAATTGTGTGCTTATTTCCTAATAAAGAATCAATGCATTTGTTTTGAGTATGAAATTTATATATATTTCATAATTTGGTTAATACTATTCATACCTACCCATTTAATAGATGGTTAATAACTATAACATTTAAATAATAATGTTTTAATAGTATATCACGATTTGTTTAAACTCGATGTTACATGTATCGTAAGCTATCGAAGAAGATAAATTTATTTAAAGAGAAATATATTATAAAACATCAAGGTGTTACATATATATCTCAATATTAAATATTATTTTTAATAATATATAATTTTTTCTAAAAAGATCGCCTTCTTTTAGTGTTAAAACACATGCCGATAAAGGTCACTATTATCAATACTGGATAAAAGCACTAATAAATATAATCTCTATTAGTACTAAAAAAAAGTGGTGATAAAGGTGGTACATTTGTCAACGTTTTTTTTAGTACTGATAAATATACCTTTTATCAACGCATTTTTCTAACAATGATAAAACTACTCTGTTATCAGCCTTTTTTAAGCATTGATAATGGGCACCGCTTAATATTCAAGATTATGTAGTAGTGAACAACCATAACTTTTAATCCAGATGTCTCTTTGGGGACTACTACATATAAAATTAAAACTTGAAAAATGATCTAAATACATGGTAACAAGGGTGATACATGGATAACTTTTTTTCGAGGTCAAAAAAGGCATGAAAGGCCTCAAAAACTAAGTTTTTTTTCAAGGTGCCTATTTTTTCAAACATTTTTTGAAAATTAAACCTTGTGTGTGGGGTATTACTATCTTTTTCAGTGGTGATTAAATTTATTCTCAGGTCATACACTCATATGGATATTAGTGTTTAAATTTTATCATTTTTCATATTAAAATGTTATTTATAATTAAATATATACATATTTTCATATACTTACATATACTAAACCAATTTTAAGAAAAAATATTTGAAAATATTTAAATTAAAATGTATTTTTAAGTATATAAATCATTTCAAAATAAATATTTTTTTATTCATTTGATTTAAAATAAAAAATAATTCATTTTATTTAGCTTATAAAAAAGCATTAATATATATATATGCACAAGTAATGATTATTAATAAACATGTGTGTGACAATTAACAAACATATATTTATATGTATATTATAATATATATAAATAAATACATATATGTAAATATTTTTTCATGTATGTACGAATTATAAATGTGCATGTGTGTGTAAATATGTGTATGTATGTTTATTTCAATATTGTGTAAATACATCATAGATAAATTTATTTTTATAAAAATATAATTATCATTAAATAAATTATATTTTTTAACAATCATTTAATATAATATATAAATGTTGTGAAGGATTTGATCGACAGTTTTAGAAAAGTAACTAGATTTGGGTCTGCCCCAAAAAATGGGAACACCAAGATAGGTAAAAGGAAAGGATCCTTCTTTAATACCTAATTCATTAATAGTATTATATTTTCTATTATAAGTATACCTTTTCCCAAAAAATATTAAGGATTTTCTCCAACTAATGGTTTTTTCAGATACTTCTTTATAGTGTGAGAGGGAACTTTTGAGATTTTGGATATTCCTTTTATCTCCTTGTAAAAAATGGATGATATCATTCACATATAGAAGATGTATGGGAACATTAAAATTCCTAGAAGCGTGAATTAGATTTATATTGTTCAAGGCACGTGGGAAATCGGCTTAAGTAATCCTTAGGAATTGAGAAAATAACTACATAGAGGGGGTCACCTTGTCTAAAACCTTTAGTTCATTTAAATTAACCCTTTGAAGATCCATTAACAAGGATGGAAATAAAGGATGAATTGAACAGAGTATTAATTCTACTGATAAAGAAGTCATTAAATCCAAATCTTTTAAGAACTTTGAAAATAAAACTCCAATCCTAGGAATCAAAAGCTTTTAGAATTTCAAGTTTTATAGCAATATTTCCACCCCTATTAGATTTATTTATGGAGTTAGTGAATTCAGAGGAAACAAAAATACAATCTTGAGTTGACATACCTTTTACAAAACCAAATTGGTTCCAAGAGAAAGTTTTATTGATAATAGAATCATGTATATTGGAAATAATTTTAGTAATGATTTTGTAAAGAGTATTAATTAGAGAAATTGGTCTGAAGAGATGTATTTATGAAGCATTATCCACTTTAGGGATCAAAGTGAGAAATTGGGAATTCAACCCATGAGGAAGTGTACCATTGGAAAAGAAGGTTTTGACTAATCTACAAACATTAGTTTAAATAACATCCCAATAATGTTGATAGACCCTATTATTGAAATAGTCAGGTCCTAGATCACTGACAGGATTTAAGCTAAAGATAGTTTCTTTGATCTCATGGTCAAGAAGAATGATATTAAGAAAATAATTATCATCATCATTCCCCACAACTGGGATAACATTAGGTAAAAGGTCATTATTGGTTTCTATACCATTGAAAATATTTTCAAAATAAGATACGACATGATTTACAATACCATAATCAGTATCAATTAGGTTATCCCCATCTCCTAGAAAGGCAAGAGGTCTACATTCTTTCCTGATTCTTTAAATAGAGTTGTAGAATTTAGTATTTATGTCACCATATGTGAGCCATTTTATTTTGAAGATTTGTTTTCTACTATTATCTTTAAAGGTGAGCAAAGAGACAAGTTTCGTAGTAAGGTTGATTTCATGTTGCGGATCCATAGAAAAACTAGAGTAAGTAGTGGTGTTTTAGAGTTGGGTAATTTCATCTTCCAAAATAAGAATGTCATTGTCAATTTTTTTATATTTTGGATCTACACCATCATTTATGTTTCTATTTCAGGTTTTTTAACTTAATGTTATAGGAAAAAACATCATTAAAATGATTCATGGAAGACCATAAGTTTTTAATGATGTTATCACAATCATCATCCAAAGAACAAGCAGTGTTAAATCTGAAAGAAAGAACATACTTTAGGTTTTCGATAGAAATATTTACCAAGATTGGGTGATAGTCATAATTATGTTTATCAAGGGTAATACTATAAATGGTGTCCCATTTATCGAGGGATAACTCATTTGTGAAATCTCTATCCAACTTGCTAAAAACCATCTTCTGGTAGTACCTTTTGTACCATATAATCTTGGCACCAGTAAGGTTAATTTCAACAATATTATTATCCTCAATTGAGGTTTTAAACTCTATTGAGGAGATAGTGGAGTGATATGGGCACATTTTCTCACTTGGGGTAGGGATATCATTGAAGTCACTAACCACGAACCAAGGGTTATAAATATTATTACCTAAGTAGGAAAGTTCTTTCCAAATAGGTCTCCTATCTTGGTATCTATTATTATCATATATAAAATAACAATATATATGTGAGTGATCAAAGGTAAAATTTCAAGTAAAAACCTACTTATAAATATTTAAAACATTAACATTATATAAGGAAGAGTGGGTAAATATCAAGAGAGTTTCAATAGATGAGTAGTTTTTACTAGCACTTAAAAATACAACCAAACAAGAAAAGATGTGTAAATCTAGAGGAAAAATTGATCTTTGGGTATAAAATAGAAAAACAATTATAGTGATGAGTATTAAGAAATGTTTTTAAGATAATAAAAGTGTTAGAGTTATAAATACCCTAACATTTCCAAAAATAAAATATTCATTTGAACCTGTATTTGGGGTTGGAACTCCCTTTCTTCTTACTCCTAGAGCCCTTCTTCCTAGAAGATATTATAATGGTGTTTTCTATGCTCGGGATAGTTTTATTTTCTTGCTTACTCATCGAAGAAATAGGAGAGTTATTATTAGTACCTACATTAGCCTCACCATTTATTGGATCATGTGTTTTAGCTTTTTAGCGAGTAACCGATTTGACTGTTACTTCAAACAGTCGAGGATTTCTCATTCTAAATAGTGGTCATGTTAGTAATAGATAGATATAAATAATAATTTGTAGTGCAGTGAGTGCCTTCTGTAGAATAGATAGTATTTTCCTTTTGTTTTCCATTTTTTGTACATGAAACTGGGTTAATGGGAGTGTTGGTTGCATCACGAGAAGCAAGGATATATCCCTATTCATTTTCAATAATGTGATGTAGCTCTATATCTACAACTTTTCCATTGTTGGCATAAACATTTTGAATAATAGAAAATGGGTTTCCATCCTCAGTGTGAATGGGGTCACTTGAGACTCTCGTCATGTCCTTTCCCATGCCCACTACAATCAGTGAGAGAGAACCAACATTGTGCCACTTAGAAGTGTTAGGATAATCCATGTAAGATACAGATACCACAATTTCAGGTTCATGTTGGGTATGTTTGATAATATCCATAATAAATGTTTCTATTTACTCAAAAATTCATTTCTCTATAGCCTCATTCACATCCTGTTCAGAAAATTCAGCCCGAGATTTTCCCGCTTCATCCCCTATGGGATTCAAAGTCTTTTAATTTTTCACCCATTTTTCATTTTTCTTCTTGGAAGGCTCAGGTTTATCTAAGGCTAGACCTTTTTCTTTCTTATGCCTCCTAATTTTAGACCATTCATTATCATTTGGTTGGGTGACTTGTTTCTTCACCACTCTTCAATTTAAAATATAATGACCAATAATTTTACAAAGTTAACAAAATGGAGGCTTATAATCATATTTAATCCTAACCTATGTTCTGTAATCTTTATCATTATAGCTGATACTTTTTGAGAGTTTAGTTTCCAAATTCACTTTTATCGTTACTCTAGAAAAATGGCCTAGTTAACCATTCAAATTTCGCTGATCAATCTTGAGGAGAATACTAATACATGAGGCTATGTCATTTAATATCTTAGGGTGAAAAAATAACTAATCGAGACCATGCAATCTAACCAAAATCTGGGAAAATTGTGTTCTTATGAGTATGTGGATTAAATGCATAATCCCATTCATAAATATGAAGAAAACTGGGTTTGAGTTGAATTTTCCCAATCATTTAGACCACGTCTATATCCTCCTGAGAGTTAAGTAGTATATGAAAATATCCCCTACCTAGTGGAATGAGTTTCCAACTTGAAAGTCCCTAGAAATGTGTAATTCGGGGTTTTAGATCAAGGTATGACTAGGGTTTATCTCCCTTTAGAAAATAAATGTATCCCATAATCGAGAACATACACATTTGAGCTCATTGTTGAAGCACTTCAGGAATGACCACTTCTGAAAATCCTCCATCCTCCAACTTTTTGAAAAGAGGAGGCTTCTACAATGTTTTATTGAGCATATTCACACCTTTAATCACCTCGAGGAAATAAATTCCTTTATAATTGTCAAGTGGTACAATAATTTTTTGCTCGAAAACTGAACCGGTGCTCCTTTAATCTCAATGGTTCCCCCCAATCAATTACCCAAGCACTATAATTACTCTATTAAGGATGTTTTAAACTCTCGCATCTTTAATTTATCAGAAAATGTTAGTCATTTCATTGAAAACTACCCTTTTCCAACAATGATGATTTTTTAATTTGGGAACCTACACATAATGGAATCCATGATTAAAAAATGTTCTACAACTATTTTTTTAGTAATTATGATAATGATTTTTGTTGGATTAAAATATTTGATAAATTGTGGTTAAATCCTTCGAGACTCACTCTTGTTTTTCATATTTCTCACAACAGGTTTCCTACTGATATTTGTCTTCAATATTTTGGGATTTAACTTTTCTCTAAATGGAATCTTTGTAACCATCATAGAGAATACATTAACCACTTATTTATTTCTTGTACTACTACTACTGCCCTTTGTAATTATGTTTTTGATAATTTTGAGTGCAGATAGTTACTTCATGACTCAGTCAATGCTCAAATTCAACATTCTGTGGATATAGAAGCTTCTAAGAAAATCAAGAATATTTTATTAACTACAATTTCTAAGATTCTTCATGTGATCTGGTATGATAAAAATTCACTTATTCATAACAATTCCTTATCCAGTTTAAATGATGTTTGGATGCAGATCCTCATTACCATTTAGAAAGCAGCTTCTATTAATAAGGGACTTTGCAACAACATGGTGAATGACTTTGGGATTCTGTGACATCTTGGGATTAATGGTATTTATCATCATCCTAAATGAACTTTTGAAGTGTTCTAGAAATCTCTTCGCCCATGATGGATTAAAGTTAATGTTTATGGAGCCTTTAAAGGCAACACGGGCCCGTCAGGTTGTGGAGTAATTACAAAAATCACCTTGGGCAAATTCTTGGGTGTTTCTATGGAAGCCATGGAGTTTCCTCATCTCTAGAGGTATAAATGATGAGTGTGATCCATGTAATCTCTTTCAAAAATCAAAATGGTTGGAATAATATCTGTATTGAAATTGAATCGACTACCATCATACAATCTATATAGAATGGTGTAGTTCACCTTGTGTGGCCACTTACAACCCGTTGGATGGACTATCTTTAATCACTTATGGATATCACCTATATTTTCACTCATGCCTTTCGTGAAGCAAATAAGGTTGAGGATGGTCTTGCTAATATGGGATTCAAACATGAAATTACCTAGTTAGATGATCTACCCTTTGATTTAATTTCTTTTTATGATAAGTATTGTAAACAAATTCCATCCTTTACACTCATGTAATCTTTTCTCTCTTTAATAATAATAAGTTCTTTGGTATTTCACAAAGGCACCAACTTTACTCTAGTATATAAATGTGGTTATAATAAATATTTATAAATACATTATATAAAATTTATATCTATATATATAATTATATATGCATATTTTAAAATTATATTGAAATATAATTGTATAAATCATATGAAAATAATTATTGTCCTTGGTACCCACAGAAAGATGTGAGATACACATGGATAACAAAAACAAATAACCACAAGACTTAATTATTCCAAAAAGGTGTGATTTAATAAATATGACTTCTTTTGGACTTTTCATGGGTTTAGCTGATTAACAACCAATTATCTTGAAAATAAACAGTGTTCATGATGGTTTTTAAAATATGCCCACCACCCTCACCTCTACCTCTATATCATTGGATTCGGCCATAAGGAACCTGATTTCGGGGTCAGTGGACATGGCATGTGAGATAAACTGACTGAATCCCCAAGACAATCAATTTAGATAAAACTTAGTGTTACCTGGTGAGTATTATATATTTTTGTTGTTTTTTTATACCCCTCCCATAAATTTTGCAATTTAATTCCTTTATTTTTTACCTTATGGTTTATTTATAAAGGATTTTGTATTGATATGACTTATTATGGGTTTTTGTTTTTATGGGGGTATTTCATGGGGATATAGCTGCATGTCCACTATTTATGTAGCACCTATTTTATTCTCCTGTATATTTTTTATACTTACTATGTTGCGATTGAATATATACCTTTGATCCTATGTGATCTAATGGATTTCATAACTCCTATCTGTGCTTGTTCACCTCTTCATTGATCTAGTTCTCTCCCTTTATTCCAAAGTCATGTTGACACATGCCCCACCAGCTGGGCCTCTGATTAGTCACTTAAAGTGGCTAATATTCATTGTTAAGTTCTTAATATTAATGTGTTTAAAAGTTTATAAACATCAATTTTAGTCCAATTCGGAAATTGAACTTCATTTCCCATCATTGTGCAATTCGTGCTTAAAATGTCAATTTGGGCCCACTCAATACTTTGCTTGTGGAAATTAAAATATTCATCATTTTAATTTGAAATTTTGGGATGTGATTGATCACTTTGTTTGGAACATTTTATCTTTTAGGTCCAATGGATGAATCCCAAAGGAAGATGGAGAATTTTGCGCCTGAAGGCAGAAACTTGCTGGAAAAAGCATAATGGGCCTAAGGCCCATCAAACAAATGTGGGGCCCAAAAACCAAGCCCAATGAAGCTCAAATTTATACAGTAGAAATATAAAAATATTAGGATCATTTTATTCAACTGTGGTCGGAGCTAATTCCGATGTTTTCATGATGATAAAGGGATCTGAAGTTGAGATTTAAATGGAGGACTCGTCATTAATGCACAGAAATCCGTACTACAATTTCGACTATAACTTCCAAACGGCTGAGCGAAATTTCCTGAAATTTTTAAAACTCATAGAGGACATATGTATGAAGATATTTCTCTTCTACAGACCCTCAGGATTCGGCCTTCTTCAATTTCGAATTCACACGTCAATGTGGTGGACGAATCTGGATAGTTTTCCGGGTCAAATTCGAAACATCAATTTCCTTTTGATTATTCACCCTCCATTTGACTCTATTAATTGTTGGGGGGTGAATTAATTGTTGGGGGATGTACCTAAGGCTCATAATATGCCTATATAAGGAGCTATTGGTGAAGGGAATAGGTGTGGAAAATTTTCTTATCATCTTGGATTCTTTGATTCATTGTAATGTTTTGCTTCCAAATTTCCTTTGTAATGTTTTCCATTTCCATGTAAGTTTTTTTTTGTATCTTTATGTTCTTAATCAACTTATTCTCTTATATATTTTCCATTTCATTTATTAAAACTTTATAATCACAAAGCACAATGATATCTCTGTGTTGTTGTGAATTAGTTCACACATAGGTGTGAATTTCATTCACACACACGGAGGAGTGCTCGTTATTTCCGCGGTTTTAATTTCTTCAATCCAATTATTGTTAGCCATATTCCTCCCACCATTGAGAGTATACCATCAATGGAGGGCTAAACCCTTAATGGGTTGATCTTATGAGGATTCAAAGGCTGGATTGAATGTTATTTTATGAACGAATTGTTGTTAATTGGATAATTAATTTAAGACATCCATTCTTCAGCTATTTCTACTCTTCATCTTTACTGTGTTTGAGCAAAATAAATTCAATTACTAAATGACCATATACCTCGGAGAGATCATGAATTTGGTTCTCTAAGTGTATAAGGGATTAGTAATTGTGTTTAGTAAGCACCAAACCAGAAAATGATGAAGGTAGTGTTATTTTTGAAGAATGGATTCATCAAGAATTAATAAAACCAAAATTGTTTAAAGAAGTAAAATTCATTCAATCCACCCCGAGCATAATCCTAGATCAACCCATTTTCATTAAATTGAATTCATGTAGGTTTATTAGTGTTATTTAAACCATCCAAAATCAAAACCAAAGTTGGCTACTTCATAGCCCATCCTTCACTAAATCATAGCGTCTCAAGGTTACTTCTTCGGTCCCTGTGGACTCGACCCCTACATGTACTACATCGATCGCTTTTACCCGTAGGGTAAATTTGGGCGCAGCCAAATTTTGGCGCCGTTGTCGGGGACCCAAGTAAGTTTTCTTAGACACTCATCTTCTTTTCTCACCCCAAATTCTCTATTCTCACCCTAATTTCTCTTTTCTTTTCCCCTTTCTATTTTCGTGTGCCCAAAAAAAATCCAAATCCAAATTTCATTCAACTCCAATGGAGTATCATCAACAATATCCCTTCACAAACTCAGGATGGAATCAGTTTGAAAATCCACATTGGGAATCACCAACCTTTTTAATCAACCTTTGAATGAATACCCCATACCTGATAACATGAATGAAATTTGTAACGATGAAGGTTTAAAAGATCAATTTCCATACCTATCAAGAATGATTGAAAAGATGAATAATGAAGAAGTCCATGATGTCGAAACATCTATCAATACTAATCCTGAAACAATTCTTCAAAAATTGTGTGAACAAATGGAAAAAATGAATTCAGAGGTATCAAGTTTTAGACAAGAACTACAAATCATTGAGACTTATGAAGAACCCATTCCCACTCAGGATGTCCTTTCCACTTCACTTATAGAAGAATCTTGTTTCCCACATAACTCATGTGAATTTAGTAAACAACCCACTTTAAAATATTGGAATAAAGAGTTGGATAATGAAGAGATTTGGTCAGGTAATGTTGAAATTCAAGATAAAGAACATGAAGGAATTGTTAATGAGTATTTAAATCAGGATGAAATTGATTTCATGAATTCACAAGAGGGAAATTATTCTTCAAGGATTGAATGTCCAGAATATTACACCAAAAATGATTTTTTAGAATCACCAATCACTAAAAAATTGGGAGAAATACCAAACATTGAGCCCATACACACTCCTGAAATTCAACTAGACACTTTTGGGGATGAATCATATTTTCAAACGGAACCAATTCTTTCAAAAAAAATTGGGGAAGAAACCCACTTTCATTCAAATTGCCAATCTTCATTAGGAAATTGCAATCAACCAAAACTCAAAATCATCATCCCTCATTCCCCAAACAAGAATTACATCATAGGTGATACCCACGACCATAATTTATTCATTCATTCTTCTCATGAAAGAAATAATGTTAGATTGAACCTTGACGTCTTAGGCAAGACAAAAAATGCAACTATATCAACCATTTATAACATTCCTTGTATCTTCAGATTTATTTTAGAACATGGATTTATACAAGGAAAAGATTCTAAAAAAACAATCAATCTCAATCAAGTTGAAGTGGAGAAAGATGGGTTAATTAAAATGCTGAAATTTGGAATTGGATAAGTTGGGGGGTACAAGTCGGGCTAACGACATTAAACAAAAGCGCTGCATGGGAGGCAACCCATGGTTTTCATGTTTTCTAATCATTTTGAATCATTTTCTTTTTCATATAATAAATTACCATAGACTGTTGACATGTTCTTATTTTATGAGTAAGGATGGGTATGAAAGGGGAGCGCCATATTCATCCGTGTCACGTGGCGTGATCTCTGAGTAATACCTTACCCAGAAATCTAAAACAAGACAATGTATCATCAGTTTATTTTGTTTTGTTTTATTTTTATGTTTTTATAGGTTTAAAAAAAATAAAAGGACATGTCGTAAGCCATAATGAAAATCCATTCACCACCATCCAAGCTGCGGAGACTCAAATCCAGGATTGAAGGGAGACTAAGGCATGCGCTATCATCATCAACCACCAGGTGACTTCATTCCATGATTTTCATTTTAAATTTCTTCTTTGAACTCCTCTCCTACCCCCTTCTAGCTTTTCTTTTCTTTAAACACTGGGGACAGTGTCATTCTAAGTTAGGGGGGGATAAAAATGATTTTTTTTGAATAAAAACATGCATGAAAAGAAAAATTCCATTTACCATAAACATGATAACACACATTGCAAACTCTAAAATTGGATATCAAATAAATTTTGAATGCCTTGATTCTGATTTTAATGCATGTTTAAGTTTATGAGCATAGTTTTTGGAAAGTGCGGTTGTCCGATGTGATTTTTCAATGTTTACATTTTCATCCTCTTAATAAAAATGCCACAATGCACGTCTACTGGATCATGGGTGTAAATTTGAGTTCTTGGGTCCCTTTCATTATAGCATAGGGTTCTGGGGTCACTTTTAGTTTAATTTGAGTATCCAAAAAAAACAAAAAAACAAAAAAAAATGAAAAAAAATAATAATGACCACATAGAGCAATGTTTTGTCCAAATGCGTGGCATCCGGCACTTAGGGATCGTGACTCCATAGTTGTCTTGCCCAGAGTTAGGCTTTATATCTCTATTGTAGAGCATGAAATTGACAATATGTGTGGCGTCCGGCACTTGGGGATCGTGACTCTATAGTTGTCTTGCCCTGAGTTAGTCTTTTCATATCTATTGTGGATAAAAAAATCAAAAAAAATCAAAAAAAAATCAAAAAAAAAATGGATACTCATCTTAAGGTTTAATGTGATTCCCACCTAGCGCTTCCATTTTTTCCCCTTGAACAATAAAATGGGCCCCATATCTTTTATGATGCACAAAACTTTATCATGCTTAATTGGAATTGGATGAAATGTGGCAATGAATTTGAACAAAGGAATGGGCTTGGGCTTGGGATATGCTTATGGACCTAGCTTGTTTTAAATGATTTTGATGGGTTTTCATAATTTTTTTGGTATTAGATATTTGGGTGAGTAATGTGTATTTAAATGTTTTTGGAAAATGGGATTTGGATTTCATATTTTTAATTTATTTTGCTCGGGACTAGCAAACCTCAAGTTGGGGGGTGTGATTAGTCACTTAAAGTGGCTAATATTCATTGTTAAGTTCTTAATATTAATGTGTTTAAAAGTTTATAAACATAAATTTTAGTCCAATTCGGAAATTGAACTTCATTTCCCATCATTGTGCAATTCGTGCTTAAAATGTCAATTTGGGCCCACTCAATACTTTGCTTTTGGAAATTACAATATTCATCATTTTAATTTGAAATTTTGGGATATGATTGATCACTTTGTTTGGAACATTTTATCTTTTAGGTCCGATGGATGAATCCCAAAGGAAGATGGAGAATTTTGCGCCTGAAGGCAGAAACTTGCTGGAAAAAGCATAATGGGCCTAAGGCCCATCAAACAAATGTGGGGCCCAAAAACCAAGCCCAATGAAGCTAAAATTTATACAGAAGAAAGATAAAAATATGAGGATCATTTTATTCAACTGTGGCCGGAGCTAATTCCGATGTTTTCATGATGATAAAGGGATCTGAAGTTGAGATTTAAATGGAGGACTCGTCATTAATGCACAGAAATCCGTACCACCATTTCGACTATAACTTCCAAAAGGATGAGCGAAATTTCCTGAAATTTTTACAGCTCATAGAGGAAATATATATGAAGATATTTCTCTTCTACAGACCCTCAGGATTCGGCCTTCTTCAATTTCTAATTCACACGTCAATGTGGTGGACGAATCTGGACAGTTTTCCGGGTCAAATTCGAAACATCAATTTCCTTTTGATTATTCACCCTCCATTTGACTCTATTAATTGTTGGGGGGTGAATTAATTGTTGGGGGATGTACCTAAGGCTCCTAATATGCCTATATAAGGAGCTATTGGTGAAGGTAATAGGTTTGTAAAATTTTCTTATCATCTTGGATGCTTTGTTTCATTGTAATGTTTTGCTTCCAAATTTCCTTTGTAATGTTTTCCATTTCCATGTAAGTTTTTTTTCACGTTGAGTATCTTAATAAAATTTGTTCTTATTCTTTATTTTTTCTTTTTATTTTATTTACACGTTGATACCGTTGAATCTAGGTGTGAATTTATTCACACCCGCACTTGTGATTTCAATCACACAACGGTGGAGTGTTCGTTCTTTTAATAATTTTCTTCTTCTTCAATTCCGCCCCCATAAGTCTACATCCTGCTTCCATTGGTAGAATAGCATCAATGGAGGGCTAACCTCTTAAGGGTTGATCCAAGGGAGTAGCAAGGTCATGGATTGAATGTTATTTCATGTACTTAATATTTAAATCTATTCGTTATTTTAGGATTTCCATTTGATGAGTTACATTCTTTCTCATCTTTGCCAACTTTAACGATGACACATTTTGAGTGATAGTACGATCTATTTCCATTGAGTGCTCATTAATGTGATCCTCAAAGTGAATTAGTGATTAGACTTGGAATTGTGTAGGGATTAAATTGGTGAATGATTTGGAAGAATTATCTCATTGTTTGGATATGTCTTGAATTAATGACATGAAATTTTATAAGAAAAGAAATTCATCCAATCCACCCCAAGCAAAACCCTAAGATCAACCCACCATCAATAATTGTTTAGTTCACATCATTTTTTATTATATATTATTTAAATTATATCTTTAGTTATTCAATTAATATCTACCTCAAAGTTGGCCACTTCAAAGCCCATCCCGCACCAAATCATAGCGTCTCAAGGTTACTTCTTCGGTCCCTATGGATTCGATCCCTACTTGTACTTCAACGACCGCTTTTACCAGTAGGGTAAATTTGGGTGCAACCAGCCTCCATCTGTTAGACAAACTACATTCTCCATATTCATCATCCATGCAGCTCTCATCCTGCGGTTATGACCACACTGCCTAATGATTTTTTGAAAATCCATTATGACTCTGTTGTTATTTGATTCAATAATTCAATTCATTTGGTATAGTTTTGGTTCTTCAGATCTCTTTTGGTTCTTCATCTTGAGAGATCCCATAGAAAGCTTCCATAACATTTTAGAAAGTATCTCAAATAAGAAGAGGGAAGCAGGGGTTTCTTATCCATCTGCACTCCCCTAGGTCCTATTTGTACTTCCTCCTACAACTAGAGTATCAATATAGTAGAGATTCAGAGGATATTGACTCAATATTGGGTCTAAGATAACTACGCACCCGAGGGGGTTTCAAATATTGACTTCTGTTCATTATAACCTGATTTCAGTTTATGATTCTTATCTTTATAATCGATTTATCTTTTCCTTCATGATTAAAATTGTATCATTATTGGGTGTGTGCATGAGTTCTTCCAAGATTGGATGATGTCGACTCTACATGATGGATTTCATCACTGCCACCTAGTTCAACTAGGTCGGCCTCCTCAAATAGTTTCTCTGCTTATCTTCGTTTCTATTCAAGTCTGTATTTTGTGTTTTTTTTTCTTAGTAATAAAACAACTGGATTGAGTGGTGTTCTAACCATTCACGTGGGATCACACTAATCTGAATCACGTTATATCTTGGTGTTCTCTATTGTACCATTTCTTTATGTTCTTTTTGTTCTTGTGATTCCATTGGTTCCTTTTTAAGGAATGTCATTTAATTTTCTTTTCATAAACATTTCAATTTGATTATACCAAATTTATAACCCAATCGTATGAGTCAGTGGGTCATGGATTTTCTTGGGGGCAATCGATTACCCCAAAAATTAGTATAAAAGCCTACAGAAATGTATATAATGGGATCTAAATAGTTTGATATTGATAAATTTGATAGGGAAAACGATTTTAACCTATGAAAAATTAATATGACTGGTGTTATGGATCACAATGAATTAATTTATTTCCTTGCTTCTCTGAAAATGAAAGTGACCACCCCTTCCTCAGATGCTCATACTACTATCACCAATGTATATGTTTCTAAAGAAACCCTTCAGAAATATTTTAGTACTTTTATCTTTAGGAGATAAAGTTCTTCGAGAGGTTTCATATGATTTGTATTCTCTTGGTATATAGTCTAAAATTAAATCTATTTATATGACCAAGTATCTTGTTGGTAGATTATACAAAAAAATGATATTATATAATTTCAAAATGAATCCTATAACTTCATTCAGGAAACACATTTAGGAGTTTAATAAAATCTTGTTATTCCTAGACAACATATACATTAAATTAAATAATGAATATCAATCCATAATATTGTTAACTTAATTAGATGATACCTTTAATTATGTTAAAGATTATATGATGTGTGTAAAAGACACCCTTACTCTAGAAGAAGTTAAATCTTCTTTACTCTCCAAAGACCTTAAAAGGAAGGTTAATATTAAGACTGAGGAAGAGGGTCTAAACATTATGGGTATAAGTGAGTCTAGTGGTAGGAGGAAGGAAAGGGTTCATTCCAAGAAGAAAATAATTAAATCTATGAAAAAAATAATTAGGTTATTTCAATGTAAACAACCTGGTCACATTAAGAGGAAATTACCTAATAATAAAGGTGACTATAGAGACAATATTAACAACCATTTTCTATTATTTTAGGAGGATTTTGACACTATTTATGGGTTAAATGTGTCTGATATTTCCATCTCTGATGAATGGATCCTTGATTCCTGGTGTTCATTCCACATGTGTCCTAGGAGGGATTGCTTCACTAAGTTATGGTAAATTAAATCTTGAAAGGTGTATTTAGGGAATAACATGATCTATCATATAATGGTAATAGGATAAGTTTAATTATATCTTCATGATTAGACTGTTAAAACTTTTGAGGAGGTGAGGTTGGTACCCGAACTTAAAAGAAACATCATTTCCCTAGGATTCCTTGACCAGTTGGGGTATACCTTTAGGTCAAAATCTAGAATTCATATAATTTCCCAATGATCCCACACTTTCATGAAATGAAACCTTTATAATGTCTCATATGTGTTATATTTCAAGGTTTATAAAAGTCATTTAAACAC
The DNA here is from genome assembly GCA_963277665.1 of Viscum album. Taxonomy (NCBI): domain Eukaryota; kingdom Viridiplantae; phylum Streptophyta; class Magnoliopsida; order Santalales; family Viscaceae; genus Viscum; species Viscum album. Next base: position 702,629,543 of record OY728139.1, read on the forward strand.
CTCTTGTGATTCAGGTCTAGACAGAACCACCCTATGGTATACAAGGTTAGGGAATTTTAGTTCCAAAGATCTTGATGAACATAGAAAACAGGGTCTTTTGAGTAATGTCACTATAAGATATTTACCTTTTTATGAGGATTTTGTATATTTAAAATCCATAATTTTCAGTTTTAGTAGGTCAATGTATAAGGATAAAGAACCCCTTGAGTGTGTTCACACTGATCTTTGGGGTCCTTCTAGGGTCACCTCCCATGGTGGAGGCTTGTACATTGGATCCTTCATTAATGACTACTATAGAAAAGTATAGATTCATATACTCAAACATAAGTATGGTACCTTTCAGACTTTTAGGAAATGGAAAGATGGGGTCAAAAGTGAATCTGGTAAGAAACTCAAATTCTTAAGAACTGATAATGGTTTAGAATATAAATCCACTAAATTCATATAATTTTTTCAATCTAATGGAATCACAAGAAACCAAACAGTTTTAAAAACACCACAAAATAATGGATTATAATAAAGTATGAATATGATTATCACAGTAAGGGTTAGGAGCATGATGTCCCCCTCTAAAATCCCTAGGTCCTTTTGGGAAAAGGATGCATCTATAAAAATATACATGATTAAACACTACCCATCTTTAGCTGATTCTTTTAAAACACCAAAAGAGGTCTGGAAAATTTCACCCTCAAGTCTTGCACAACTTATGATTTTTGGATCCATAGCTTATACTCATACCCAAACTGATAATATTTATCCTAGGTCTGTGAAGTGTATATTCATGGGTTATCCAAAGGGTATTAATGGGTATCATCTGTGTATAGATAAAATAGGTTATCAAAAGTGTGTAGTTAGTTGAGATGTAGTGTTTCATGAGTTTGGTCTCTTGAATGAAAAGTAATAGAATTCGTAGAGTCCTCAGATAAGTATGGATGGTATTATATAACTTTTTCACCTATAGGTCTTGAAATTTATTTAGAATTTAAAGACTGGTACTAAACTAGAACTAGATCCACCCCTTCTATTCCTCATACTCAAGAAGAATCTAATTATAATTCGGATTCTGAACCTAAAATAGAAAAAACATGATCTAAGAGAATATAATCTCACCATAGATAGATAGATAAGAAGTTATTAGGCCTAAATCCCATTTTAATTAGGCTAATATAGCTTCCTATGCTTTTAATTTTGGTTAGGATTTTTTTAATGATGAACTTCAATCTTATAGACAAGCTCTCGAGTCTTAAAAAATCAACTATATGGTTAGATTCTAGGAAATAAGATACGAATCCAGACCTAAAAAATAACACTTGGGTTGTTGTATCCAAACCTAATAACCAAAATATTATAGGTTCTAAGTGGATATATAAGAAGAAGGAAAATAATGTTGGAGAAACTAAAATAAAAAATAAATCCAGAAGGGTTTCTAAAGGTTTCCTTAAACATGAAGACATTGATTATTGGGATATTTTCTCCTCATTCATTAAACATTCATCTATAAGGATTCTTCTTGATTTTGATTCCATGTTTGATTTACATATTGAACAATTATATGTAAAAATTTCCTTTTTTTCATGGTACCCTTGATGAAACAATTTATATGACTCCTCCTGAAGGATTTTCAAACCTCTTCAAACCTAATCAAGTTTTCCTTCTTAATAAGTTTTTATATAGGATTAAACATTCTTATAGGAAATGGTATAAAAATTTTGACTCTTTTATGATTGAAAATAATTTTTTTTAAATGTAATTTTGATGCATGTGTTTACTTTAAATATGTTAAACATGAATCTATTTATCTGTTATTGTATGTTGATGACATACATTTAATCTATAAAAATATAAGGATTATAAATTCTTTAAAGATCCAATTAAACTGTATCTTTGAAATGAAATACTTAGGGAATTCTAATCAAATTTTGGAAATGGTCATAATTAGAGATAGGAAGTGCCAAACCTTGCACTTATCTCAGTTTTCCTATGTTAAGAAGGTATTAAGAAGATATCTCTTTGATCACATTAAACTTGTGAACATTCATTTAGGAAAAAATTTTAAATTGTCTTTGGAAAAAACCCCTAAAATGATGATGAGGCCACCTTCATGAATAGGATTCCATATTCTAATGAGGTAGAAAGTCTTATGTTTTCTATGGTATGTTCTTAGCCATATATAGAATTTGATGTATATACTTTAAGTAGGTTTATAGGGAAACATTGTAAGCCTCACTAGAACACTTTTAAGTTGATCATCAGGTTTGTATCTTTGTCTAATAAATTTTTCATTCTATGTGGATTAAATGTTCATTTTAGTGATGAAATTGTTGGTTTTTTTTACTTGGATTATGATGAAAATATTGACACTCTAAAATCACTCACTAGTTTTGTATTTCCTACATATAGAGGACCAGTCTCCTGAAAGTAAAACATTCAATCAGTGGTTTCCCTCTCCACCACTGAGGCTGAGTATATATCCGTGAAATAATCCATAAAGAAGGTTATATGGTTAAAAGGATTGATTTTTGAGTTGTCGTTATCTGTTGATAGCATAGTGGTTCACTATGATATCCAATCTGTATTGGATCTATCTGAGAACTATGTATTCTTTTCTATGTCAAATAACATTGAAATTAGACTTCATTTTTTTATGGATATTATAGAATTTGGGGTAGTGGGTGTCACTATGATACCCATGTGGGATAATCCAACTGATAGTTTGACTAAGGTCATACCATTTTCTAAGTTCATTCACTGCCTTAGATTGATGGTCTTGGTCCCAATTCTATAAATTAGGCTATGGTAATACCATGCTCTAATTAGTTTAATTTCAAGGTGGAGAATTGTTGATTTATTTCCCTTCCATAAATGTTGAAATTTTATTCCTTTATAATTTCCCTTATGTTTTATTTACAAAGGATTTTATATTGATATGTTTTATTATGTGTTATTGTTTCCAAGGGGGTATTTCATGGGGATATAGTCGCATGGCCACTATTTACATGGTGCATATTTTATTCTTCTATATATTTGTTATCCTTAGTGTGTAGTTATTTAATATGGATTGTTGATCATGGGTGATCAAATGGATGACATCATTTTTATATGTTCTTGTTTGCCTCGTCATTGATCTAACTCACTCCCTTTGTTCCAATGGAACACTGACACATGTCCACTAATCCGGGCCACAATATATTAGGTGAACTTCCCACTCCATTCCCTCCGTCCACGCGACTCTCATCCTGCTGTTCTAACTGCGCCGCCTTGAAATTCACCGACAATCCATTATGAATCTACTATGCTTTGATTTGAGAATTCAATTCATTATGGATTGTATTGGTTCTTTAATTATCATCTAGTTATTCATCTTGAGTACTCTTAGAGATATCTCCACTTGATTTATAGAAATTATATCGAAGGAGAATTGGGAAAAAGGTGTTTCCCAACCATCCATATTCCCCTAAGTCTTGTTTGTACCACCTCTTGTAGTTGGAGTACCAATATGGTGGAGATTCAGTGGAGATCGACTCAACCTTGGGTCTAGAATGATTGTATACCATAGGGGGTTTCAAATCTTGAATTCTTTTCAACGTAACCAGGTTTTGGATTATGATTCTTGGATCTGTAAACAATTTATCTTTTTCTTCAAGATTGAAATTGTATCCTTCTTGTGTGTGTGTGTGAGTCCATCAAGGAGTTAATGATATTGACTCTATGTGAAGGATTTAATCCCTGACACATAGTTCAACTAGGTCATACTCCTCAGATAGTTTATCTAGTTATCTTATTTTCTATTTGAGTATATATTTCTTGTTTTTTTTCTTAGTAATAAAACAATTGGCATGGACGGTGTCCCCTCTATGCACATAGGATCACTCTGATCTAAAGCACATTATATCTTGGTGTTCTCTATTGTACATTCTCTTTCTAACCTTTATGTTATTTTGATTACAGTGGTTTTTTAAGGAAATTTATTTTTTATTCTAATCATAAACATTTCAAATTTATTATACCAAATTTATAACATGGTCGTACGAATTAGTGGGTTCTGGGTGTTAATGGGGACAACATATTACCCCAACATTTTCCACAACTCTTCTGGTTCAATATGAGAATAACACATTTCATGGGGATCATATTGTGTATTTTCAGGGACAACTCCTGAAGGAATAAAAATAGAGAGAGGTTGTTCCCCTTGCCTTCAGTATTTCTATTTGGGTAGAACTGAATCCTCAAACTATAGTCTCTAGAACAATGTGTTGGATTTATAGAACTCATTCTTCAACGTATATCATTTCTTGATCATCCATTTATAGTGGGTGGAGAGAGGGTCCTAGACCATTGATAGGGACTCTGTGGGAGGGCACAGATGGTCAAGTATGAATACCACCACTCTGATGACATGTGTGTCATTGATGGGGAAGTCGTGATTTGGGTAGGAAAAATTTTAGGAGGCATGAATCAGGGGTATCCACACTCTCCCATAATTAAAATGATAATAATCATCATAAATATAGTTATACAAAAACATATAAGATTACATGAACCCCGGTTGTATCTGTGTTTGTTGCTTTCAAGTACAGGGAGATCCGGTTTGGGGTACACAACCATTTTCCATTTGTCAGGGCATCTTTTAGCACTCATAAAGGTGTATCTTTATTAGTTCTTTACTTAGTGCTGATAAAAACTTTTCATAAAAAATATTATTGATATATATATATTATTATCATATCTATATTAGAAAATTAATATTTATTTATATGTATTAATTATAAGTTTCATTTATATAATTAATATAAACATGATATATTAATATATATATTTTAATAATTTAAACAATTTTTTTAAAGTTAAAGGGGATTTAATTAAATGAAAAAAGATCAGGCGGTATAAGAGATGAAACCCAAGTTGGAGAATCATCCAACAAGTCAATTGAAACACCAAAAAGACCACACATCATGAACATGTGAGAATCTCTATTACCCTCTCTTTTGGAGAAGGAGAAAGAGCATGCCACAAAGAGGTATTGAAAGGAGAATATCTTCAAGATCAGCATACTAAAAGTTTGGAGGCCACTTTCTGGTGAAGAGAGATACTTGATAATAGTCATGAAATCTGACTCTACAATAAAAGTGTCGCATCCTCTTTTGTGAGAAAACTCCAGTCCGAAGATAATATCACGATCTTCAGCAATTGATGGATTCTAGGTAGTGGAGAAGGAGTTTGATGAGATTCTATAATACAGTCAAAATAGTCCTAATCAATTACACCAATGTTGATAATTCCTCCATTAGAGAGATATGTGTCTATGTTGATTTTTAAGAAGACAAGTATGGAGGGATCCAAAAAACTAAACCAAGCCATATGGGTGGGGAGTCTTGTTGTGAATAGTTGCGACATCATATGGTGAGAAAATAAGACACTCATTCGACACGTAATAAGAAAGGTATCTCTATATGATTAAATATGAAATCATTACATCGAAGCCATATTATTCATTCCATGGTAAATAAAAATTTCAACATCGCTACAGGAAGGGTGGAAACCCACAATAATAATAGCGCTGCAGGGTTATGTGCCAAATCTTGGAAGGAATCCACATTCAAATTTTAGGAGTTCCATACATCTCTGGAACTGAGACAAATGAAAACAATATGCATGGATGATTCAGAAGCATCCATACAAAGAGGGAAGATCAGGTCATCTTTTTGGGGTTAAAACATGAGAAACTCCTTAGACATGAGGATATCGGTGTAGGGAAAGACAAAAAAGCAACAAACACGCACACAATTGAAAATATAACGCACAGCGAAAATAAAATATTTCTCTCCAAATAGCAGATGCGCAGTGAAAAAAATGAGTGAAAAAAATAATGTTGACACCAGAAATATTTACATGGAAAACCCAAAAGGGAAAAACTATGGGACCTAGTCCAAAAATAGGGATCCAATAAAATCAAGAGGTACATGGTAGAGACTCCCCAAAAATTGAAGGGATCTCAAAATTAATACTCAATAATAAAAGCAGTGAATCAAATACAGAGATCAAGAAAGAAGATCGTTGAAGAAAGCAGATCCCCAAATGGTATTTTCTCTCAATGTTGGTGGTTTCGGTGTTGTAATGCCTTGTCGCTACCTCCTTATATAGGAAAAAAGATTCTACATCCAAAGTGTGCCACCACATGAATTAATTCCTATGGTATTGAGTTGTGTTTATCCTTATTTTATGAGACCACATGGTGCTCCAATTTAGGAGGTGTTACATGGTATGAAAATCAGGGAAGGCACCCAACAAACTCTCCTTCCAACTCAAGTGGGAATCACTTACAACCCTGCATTCAGTTGGAAAGTCTCAAATTTTCTTCTGGGAAACCTCTGTTGGAATTGGTGGCCTAAAACCAACTAATTGGTACTTTATTCGTTAATAAATACCTTATCACATCATGATTATTATTATCTATGACAATTCATGTGATAATATTTTAAGGATAGCTATTGTGTTAAAGGGTTATAGTAGATCCCTGGTATGATGAGAACCTAAAAGTGCCATAACACTGTTCTTGAATATATATTCTATGGTCGGATGATGTTATTTGAGGGGCACAAATAATACAGGCCCTTGGGGGTGAGGAGTCATAAATTTTTGAGTCACCTTCTCATGGTGTGTACCCTTGGTAATATCCAGGAGGATATTATGAGAATGAGACCTGCTAGAAGGAAATCCACATTTCATAGTGTTATTGGATGTTCCTATCTGCGGATGTGTGTATTTTTTCATAGACTTGAAAATTATTATTAATGGTTATTAAAACTCATGCTCTTATATGTGTTGATGAAAACTGTGATAACACACTGATCGCAGCAAGGTAGGATATGTTGGGTGTGTCATGAGTAATACTACATTAATAAATAATGTGAGAAAGGATTTGTCTCTTTTGTTCTATAATGGAAGTAGATGTCTCAGGCCCTTTGATGGAATTAATATAGCCTAAATAAATTCATGGCCATGGTAAGGAATGCGCGAGTTCAATTATGTAAATTCAAAGAAATAATAATTGAGCACAAGGGTTAATGGCACTATAATGAAACCCGCTTGATTCAAGATATCGATACAAAGGGATTACATTACACGGTAAGCATTCGTAGGAGGTGACATGTCCTTGTGGCATTAACTTCTTTATCTATGGGTGCCTTGGCATATTTCTAGACGATAACCATGGAATTTAAGCAGCCTCTGCCTACTGCCACTATGAAAGAGGCTTATAGGGTTACACACTAAGTGTGTCCATGTATCTCAGTTAAATATTAATTTAACAAGTTAAATAAAGATTATTCTCGATTATGGTTTAATAATTATTCAAGGATGTCTGATCACATTTATTCCTACACTAGTTATTTGAGAGAATATATTTTGGGTGAAATAATATATTTATTAGCGAGTAATGCAGTGATATTTATTTGAGAAATAAATAGTCATTATTCAAGGTCTAATAAATGTGGTGGAGGAAATAAAGAAAATTGAAAAACAAAAGTTCACGCTGTGTATATTAATATACACACTGTGTAATTTTTCTAGGGATTTGTGAAAAATAATATTATTTATTTAATTAAATAATATTTTTTGTAATTCTCTAGGTGCATGTCAAATAATTATAACAGTCAACTATTATTATTAGACATGGGGCCCTACTAAGAATTAAATGAAATGAATAAATGATTTCAGGTAATTAATTAATTTTATTATTCTATGTAATTAAAATATCCATTATATAATTCTCATTATCCTAGAAATTTTTGGAGGTTGTGCACAATGGATATAGATAAAGCTCTCAATCCAATATAGAATTATTTTCTTCCAATAATGCTCTCAAACTACGAGAGAGATCCTCCTCCACTAGATCAAGGAGAGCACTTTGCAAGCGGCTCTCATGGCGATCGAAGGCAGACATCACAAGTGAATGCTCTTCTATGATAGCACTTGGAGATCCCTTCAGCGATGTCCAAAGATACATGGAGAATGTGTGTATCGCCACTAGAGGAATCCTAAACTTGGATTCTATGACGGAATGATGGATCACATCAGATCGTGAGTGGAAACATCAAAATAGAGAAAATTACATCAAGGTAATTCATTTCATTTAATTAAATTTATTATAAAAAACATATGATGATCCTCTCTATGGTTTCGAGACTCCATTCCTTTACTTATTTATTTATTCTATTCCAAATATATGGTGTTTTATTATCATGACGGATCTCAGATTGATCATTGTTAATAGAAAAATTAAAGTTCGGTACACCCACCAACGCACTTCCACTGCACTTGGAACCTACAAGAGGTATCAGAGGTAGGTTATATTATTGATTATAATTATTTATATTTTCATTTATGATTTACTCATTTAATAATTTAGTTGTTTCAATTCATGTTAATCGTTCTGAAAATCTGAATCTCAAGATTTGTTCCTCCTATTTCATTTCTTGTTCACCTTACAGAAATGATATTTTATTTTAATTTTGATTAAAATAAAATAGAGGATCTCATCCAAAGGTTACAAAGATTCCTGGTCATACAACACCAGAACAGACAGCATGTATTCGGTAGTACACATCATGTATTTATGATTCAATGCATCGGACAGGTCCACCAAACCAAGTCGTGTGTTGGAGTCTTTTTAAGTCTTAAATGACTTCATGTGTTTACCAGGAATAGGTGACACACGGTTTCTAGATTACACACCATGTATTCCACTAGACATGGCATGTAGTCCCTTTGGGTTATGGTTGGACAGTGTACCCCGTACACAGCTTTCCTGGCTGAAACTGTTTAACGCAGATACTACACAGTGTGTGGCCCACTAAACACGACATGTACTCTGAAGATTTCAGAAGTACATAAACACGCCATGTCCTCGTTCATGTACTTTGGATAGATGGTGAATGATAGTACACGCCATGTAGTCGGAACTACACACCGTGTACTTATCCAAATTACACAGATTTATTAAAATTTATTATTATATTATACAAACCCTTGAGATGTCAACCATAGTGCGGGAATAAAGCTGAGGTACAACATGTGATCGGTGTTATATATATGTGTGTTTAATTTAACATCTGTGTAATGTTCATTTCTACTCATTGGGTAGTTATGAAGGGGTATTCACTGGGTTTCCTCCAAGGTACAAGTTACGTACAAAGATAATTTTAAATGAATTTATTTGTTTAAAATTATGATGTATGAGAATCTCAAGAAAATTCAAAAAAGAATTTAAGATAAAAGGATTGGTTATTTAAAGATAATTAATTGATTCGAGTGTGATTTATCTTAAACAAGAATGATTAAATAATTGAATGCTAGTTTTATTTATGCGTAAATATTGTTGCATGTATGGATGATCATGAGCTAGACCAAGACCTTTGTATGTGAATGGTTTATTTTAATTTATTTATTTAAATTAAATTTTTGGGCCTACAATCCTTCTCCTAATTAATATGTAGGGTCTTCGTGCCCAAAGTTTCTTTTATGTAAAACCCTATTTTACCCATCACCTATGAGTGAGATAAAAGCATATGTAATGGATGGAGATCCCAAGCTAGTGGAGGTGGCTCAAGTTAGGAGCCAAGGTGAAACCAATCCAAGGAGATACAAAGGTGGACTAGTAGAAAGCTGTAAACACAAACCCAAAAGGTTCAAGGTTTTTCTCCCCTAGGTCTTGGGTTAGTTTATCAACCGCTAGATAAACTAACAAATAGAACAAGCTCATTATCATACCATTTATTTTATTTTTGTTAGTTTCATGGTTTATTTATTGTGGGTGTGTTGTAATGATCAAAAAATTAATGAATTAAACAAGAATGAAAAATGGAACTAAAATAAGACCAACTGATGCGTATATATTATCTTAAACATGGTTAATCTCTTAATTATATCCCACTTAATATTAACAATCATGTAATCAAATATAAAAAAATGAAAATTTGTTTATAGGGATAAAATCCCTCAAATAAGATATTATGTCTGTATATCCTTCCATAATCTTGGTTTGAATCGAACCATAGTTCAAAGTACTCATCCAAACCTAGTTGGGGTGCTTTCAATTATCAGGGAATTCTAATTCAAGGTTTTGGGATGACTTGACTTGGTCCACATCAAGGGTTGACTTCCACATCAGGACTTGGTGTGACCAAGTGGAAAAGGTTGAGGAAATCCAAGATAAAAGGATTCCTAGATTTGGGAGTCCACTCAGCAGATCAAGGAGCTGTGAGTTAATGCAGTTGGCATTTGGAACGCCTACCTAAAACCCTTCAAGTAGCTTTAACAACCCTATTCAGGGTAATGAAAAGGTAAATATAGATCTTTTCCACTAGAATATTCAGGCAATAGAATATTCTTAAGTCAATGGTGAGGGCTATTGCATTTTGATAAAATAGTGGGAGGATAATAAGTATTAATTTATTTATTTGTCTCAGTTTTATCATGAAAAATCAATAAAAATATTTCTCATCTTAATTTTTAAAAATTACAAGAAAAATGACTTCAAACATATCATTGTGAACCATACTCAAGAAGGAAAACATTCTCACCGGTACCAATTTCCAGGAATGGCAGGGGCGTTTACGCACCATCCTTCACCATGAGAGGAAATTTTTTGTGCTGGAGGATCTTATTCCAGTAGTTCCTGGAAAATAGGTTATTGATGAGGAACTATCTATTTATATGAAACATATGGATGATGCCACATATGTCCAATATTTCATGCTATCTTCCATGTATAATGAGCTCTTTAAGCAACATGAAAACATGGATGCATATAGCATGATGTCCCACCTTAAGGATCTCTATCAAGAGAAGGTGAGACAGGAGAGATATGAGATCTCCAACGCTTTGTTTACAACTAATCTTGGAGAGTCTGCACCAGTTGGGACTCATGTAGTCAAGCTTATTGGCTATATTGAACCACTTGATATCTTAAGAATTAAGTTCCTGGATGAGTTGCATACAGATCTCATCATATCATCATTGTCCAATACCTTCTCTAGATTTATTGTCAAATGCAACATGAGAAACAATGAGAAGAGTCTATCGAAACTTATGACCTTAATTTTCATTGTAGATAAGGACATGAGGAGTTACAAACCCATGGTCTTTATGGTGAATAAGAAAAGGAAAGACAAGTAAAAGGGTCCAAGGGTTCATAAACAGTCTAAATCCCCTAAACATTTTCCCTCCAAGAAGGGGAAGATCTAGAGGTAGGGAAAGGAATGGGTGGCGGTATGTTTTACATTTGGCAAGCTAGGCCACTAGAAGAGGAACTTCCCCCATAAGAATGGGAATGATAGAGGTTCATTTGTTATCAAGTGTAATATTTCAATTTCTACACATTGGGTATTATATACATCTTGTGGATCTCACATCTATATTAAAATGCAGGAACCAAGTAGATTTAGAAAGATTTCAAGAGGAGAGGTGGATCTTTGAGCTGCCAATGGTGTGAGGCTGGCATCATTGGCCATTGGTGATTACCAAATCACATTGCCAATTGGGATGATTTTCATTTTACATAACTATTATTATGTTCCTAGTGTTGCTGAGAACATAATTTCTATATCATGGTTGGGTATGGATGGATTTATTTTCATGTTTGGAAATAAGGGTTGTTTATTTTATTATAAAAACATATTTTATGGTATGTAACATTTAAATAATAGTTTTTATATATTAAATTACGAAAACCAAGTGTTGGAAATCGATAATGAAACAAAATCACATGATGCATACATCACCCAATTGTGGCATCACGGTCTCGGTCAAGTAAACGAGAAGCGCTTGACAAAGCTCTTCCAAGATGTATATTTAGACTCTACTGAGCTAAAACCACTTGATATATGTCACAATTTTTTACAAGGTAAAATGACCAAGCCTCCTTTTGGTGGATAGGGTGAAAGGGTCATAGAGCTTTTAGGATTTGTGCATACAGATGTGTGTGGATCATTTCTAGTAGAAGATAGAGGTGGATATTATTACTTCATTACTTTTACTGATGATTTGAGTAGATATGGATATGTCTAATTAATGAGGTATAATTCAGAGTCCTTAGAGAAATTTAAGTAATTCAAGAATAAATTAGAGAATCAGCTTGATAAGAAGATAAAGAAACTTCGATCGGATAGAGGTGGAGAATATCTGAACCAAGAGTTCATCGATCTTCTATGGGAGTCCATGATTATATCTCATCTCACTCATCCTTATACACCATAGTGGAATGGTGTTAGTGATATGAGGAACCACACCTTTTTGGATATGGTGAGGTCGATGATGAGTCATGAAGATATTCTGTTATCCTTTTGGGGACATGCATTACAAACTGTAGCATATAGATTAAACCAAGTACCAACTAAGGCGGAAAATTGAATTCCCTCTATGTTATGGAATGAAAAGAAACTCATTTTGTCACACCCATGTGTATGGGGATGTGAGGCATTTGTTAAGTCCTTATCAGGAAAAAAACTAGCACCCCAGGGCACAAAGTGTATCTTTATAGAATATCCCAAGGAAATGAAAGGATATTACCTATATAACCCTTCAGACAAGAAACTGATTTTCACCAGACAAGCCATATTTCTTGAGAGGGATCACATCCTCAAAAAGTATATTGGGATAAATATGGACTTTGAAGAAGTTTATTCTTAAGATACTCATGAGTTGGTATAGGAATAAGTTCAAAATTTTCCTATAGAAGAGGTTCTAGAAACACATGTACTATGTAGGAGCTCAAGAGAGGTAAGGGAACCAGAGAAATTTGATTTCTTAGTCACCAAGGATGGTGAATAATTTTTGTTGGAAAATGATGAACCTATCTCCTAAAAGGAAGCAGTAGAAATCTTAGAAGTTGTAAGATGGATAGAAGATATGAATTTTAAGATGGATTCCATGTATCAGAACTAGGTATAGGTTCTGGTCGATGATCCAATTGATGTAAAGAATGTTTGATGAAAATGGGTATTTAAAAAAAATTGTACATGGAAGGTCAAGTTAGAACCTATAAAGCAAGCCTAGTGGATAAAGGATTCAGACAGCATCAAGGAATTTACTATGATAAAACCTTCTCACCCGTTGTCATTTTTAAATCCATATGAATCATACTTTTCATATCATCTTACCATGACTACGATATTTGGAATATGGATGTCAAAACATCATTCGTTAATGGGAACATTTAGGAATATGTCTATATGACACAACCAGAAGGGTTTGTGACACCAGGTGAATCCAAATGTATTTGAAAGTTGCAAAAATCCATCTATGGATTAAAGAAAGCATTCAATTCATGGAACATTCCATTTGATTAATACATAAAGGAATTTTGTTTCAGTTATAATTAATTTGAGCCATGTGTTTATAACCGGTTTAATGGGTATGTAGTTGTTATCCTAGTAGTATATGTTGACGACATATTACTTATTGGAAATTATGTACCAGTCTTATATTCAGCTAAGGACTGGTTGAACAAGTGTTTCTCTATGAAGGACTTAGGTGAATCAGCCTACATTCTAGGGATCAATATCATTAATGAAATATCCAAGAGGTTTCTTGGACTAAGTTAGGGTACATACATTGACCAGATACTAAAGATATTTAGTATGGAATAATCCAAGAGGGGATTGGTTCAAGTGTCACATGGCCAACAAATTTCTAAGAGAATGTGTCCTTAGACACAACAGAAGAAATATAGGATGAGTAATATCATATATGCTTTGGCTATAGGATCCATCATGTATGCCATGTTATGTACCAGACTTGATGTTGCCTATGCATTGAGCATTATAGGCAGATATCAAGCATATCTAGGAGAACATCATTGGAATGATGTTAAGACTATACTTAAGTATCTGAGAAGAAATAAAGATATGTTCCTAATGTATGGAGGAGACAAGGATCTTGTCATCTGAGGGTATACTAATGCTGGTTTTTAGATAGATCTGAATGATGTGAATTCACAATCAGGATATGTTTTATATCTCAACGGAGGAGCTATGAGCTGGAAGAGTTCAAAGAATTCAGTTTTCACCGATTCTACAGCTAATTATAGGAGCTTGATGTGGTTACTAGCAATAAATATCTTATCACATTGTATTGTTATAATACTTCAATGGTGGATCTTTCAAAAGAACCACGGTCACATCAACAGAAAAAGAAAATTCTCTGAAAGTATCACCTATTGAGGGATTTATATCAAAGGGGTAAAGTTTCAATGAGCAGAGTGTCCATGGAAGATAACATGCCAGACCCCATGACTAAAGGCCTATCTTAGTAAAATCATGAATATCATGTGAGAGCTAGCCGGTTAAAGATTGTCTGTAGTTGGATCTAGTTCGAGTGGGAGTCTGTTGGAGTTGGTTGACTAGAACCAACTACATTGTACTTTATTCATTAATAAATACCTTATCAAATATTGATTGTTCTTTTGTGTGACAATGCATGTGATAATTTCCTAAGGATAATTGTTGCATTAAAGGGTCATAGCAGATCCCTGCTATGATGTGAACCCGGAAGTTCCATAACACTATTATTGAATATATGTTTTATGGTCGGATGATGTTATTTGAGGGACAGAAATAATACATTCCATTAGGGGTGAGGACTCATAAAACTTTGAGGCACCTTCTCATGGTGTGCTCCCTTGGTAATATTGAGAAGGATATTATGAGAACGAGATGTGACAGCAGGAAATCCACATTTCATAGTGTCATTGGATGTTCCTATCAGTGGATGTGTGTATTGTTCCATATACTTTATGATTATTATTAATGGGTATTACAACTCTTGAACTTAGATGTATTGATGAAAATTATGAAGACACATTATTCACAGCTAGGTAGGATATGTTGTGTGCGTCATGAGTAATACTGCATTAATAGATAGTGCTAGAAAGGATTTATCCCTTCTATTCCATAATGGAAGTATATGTCACAGGCCCTTTGATGGAATTGATATAGCCTAAAAAATCCATGGCCATGGTAAGGAATGGGTGAGTTCAATTCCTAAAATTCAAAGAAAGAACAATCAAGCACATGGGTTGATGGCACGAGCATGCAACCCACTTGATTTGAGATATTGAGACAAAGGGATTACATTACATGGTAAGTGTTTGTAGGAGGTGACACATCATTTCAGCATTAACCTCTTTCTCTATGAGTGAAATGGAATGTTTCTAGACGCTAACCCTAGACTTTAGGTAGGCTCTCCCTAATGCCACTTAGAAAGAGGCCTAGAGGGTCACACACTAAGTGTGTCCAAGTGTATAATTTAAATATTAATTTAATAAGTTGAATAAATATTATTCTCGATTGTGGTTTAATAATTAATCAAGGATGTCTGATCGCATTTATTTAGACACTAGTTATTAGAGCGAATATATTGTGGGAGAAATAATATATTTATTATCGAGTAATGCAGTGATATTTATTTGATAAATAAATAGTCATTATTCAAGGTCTAATAAATGTGGCGGAGGAAATAAAGAAAATGGAAAAACAAATGTACATGATGTGTATATTAATATACACGCCGTGTAATTTTTCTAGGGATTTATAAGAAATAATATTATTTATTTAATTAAATAATATTAGGTGAAATTTTCTGGGTGCATGTCAAGTAATAATAACAGTCAACTATTATTATTAGACATGGGGTCTTACTAAAAATTAAATGAAAATAATAAATGATTTTGGGTAATTAATTCATTTTATTATTCTATGTAATTAAAATCCAAATTATATAATTCTCTATTGGACCCTCCATTATATTGTAGTTTTCATAATCACAAATAATTCCAATATACAAATTCTAATCTTTCATGCCAATTTAATATCTCTCAGTAAATCAATTATGTCATACAGCAACATATACTTTAATAAGTCAATCTCCTATATTCTTGAATAAATATGTTTACAAATGTATTTATACATAAAATTTTTCATAACACTTAGTCTGGTAAGACAGACACTTCTCAATCTTTCTAGACTCCCTGGCACTTGTGGTAAGTTCGACAAATCGAAGTCGACATACCAAAACCGAAGTCGACACACCGAAACCAAATTAGACACACTGAAACCGAAGTCGACACACCAAAACCAAAGTCGACAAACCAAAACCAAAGTATGAAACATCGAAGTCAACAGACTGACGTTCGACAGACCAAAGTATGACACACCGAAGTTTGACAGAACAAATTTGACACACCGAAGTCCGACAGACCAAAGTCGACACACCGAAGATGATAGACCGATGTTATCAAACCGAAGACAACAGACTGATGATGAATCACTGATTGTTATAAATAATTGTTTTGAGTTTATTAATTCAAATTCATTTCTAACAGTCATATTTGGAAAAATTAATGTTTCTGACATTTTTTTAATGTTTTCGGTAGGACAATTTGTAGACAGTACGAGGTATATGCACGTGCGAAGTTCTTCATGCCTAGAGGATCCTAGAGTATAAAAGGACCTCATCTTTCACTTTAAAAAGATGTATCACACGAATTATTACACACTGGGACACAGACTGTGCGAATACAAAAAGAGAGGAACTAAGCACTTAAGATTACAAGAAGATTGTAGAAAACAACTTTCTCCTAAAAGCTCAGTGTACATCGAGACCTTGAAGAGCTGAACCTATTCACTCCTTGAAGCTGGATTACAGAAACTGCGTTACTCTATTCTGAAGAGAACTTCTAAAAGAGGACTCAAATACCATTTTCTCAACATCCATTGAGTCTAGAGCATTACTTCACAACATATAGAGAATTCTAAACTCTATTCTCTTTCTTAACTTTGTTGTGTTTTATCTTCACTAATTGAGTAGTGTGTATATTTGTTTGTATCACACACATTGTCTCCTAAGAATAACTGGAGGATATCAAACTATCCTCATACTCAATTACTTATTACACTTTTATCCCACGAAAAACTGTGGAAGAGATCCTGTGTGATCTATTTATCTTTTTCCCAATAATAACTATGGTAGAGGTCAAGTGTGACCTGGACAGCCGGGTGTGCTGTTATAAACCCCGATCCAACGTGTGTATCAAAAGTTTATTAATATAAACAGCTTGGTGGTAGGTGATCACCAAGTGGAGAGGACTAAGTCTCGGCTTAAGACTAAACCTCTTGTTTTATCTACTGTGTTGATTATCTTATCTTTCTTATGTGATATGTATTTAATGATTTAAGATAACCTAAAATTTTATAGTTAGTTTAGCAAGTGTTTACATATGTTTTGAATTATTAAGTTTGGTTTGAAAGTTTTGCTAATAGATAGGTTAGTAAAACTGATAACTAATCAATCTTCTGAGAATCAAATAGAACCTTTAAGGAATTTATATATTCACTAAAAACTGACTTTGTGTTTATTTTTATAGGGGGGTTTTATTTTTTAAATAATCCTTTTAACAGAAATTTTTATAGATACTCAATTCACCCCCTCTTGAGTCATCTACTCGGACCAACATTCTCATTAGCCTATAATTTTTTGGAGGTTGTGCACAATGGATGTAGAGAAATCTCTCAAACCAAGAGAGAATTCTTTTCTTCCAAGAACTCTCTCAAGATACAAGAGAGATCCTCCTCCACCGGATCAAGGAGATCACTTTTCAAGAGGCTCTCAAGGCAATAAAAGGTGGACATCGCAAGAAAAGGCTCATCTAAGCTAGAACTAGGAGATCCCTTCAGTGACATCCATAGATATTTGGAGCACATGTGGATCACCGCTAGAGGAATCCTACACTTGGATTCTATTACACAATGAAGAATCGCATCAGATCATGACTGGAAACATCAACGGAGAGATAATTCCATCAAGGTAGTTCTCATCTTTTAATTAAATTAATTATAACCAACATATGATGATCCTCTCTATGGTTATGGTACTCCCTTCCTTTATTTAATTCCATTTTATATTCCGAAGATATGGAATTTTATTATTGTGATAGATCTCGGATTTATTGTTGTTAATAGAAAAATTAAAGTTGAGTACACCCACCAATGCAGTTACGCTGCGCCTGGAACCTAAAAACTCTTGGTCAACATGTCTGACCCATTATCATTAGTATGGATCTTATCAAACTCTAACTATAATTAATCAAGGACATTGTAGATCCAATGATATTGAACATCAATGTGTTTTGACCTTCCATGTAAAGTGGAATTATTTCTCAAACAAATACCACTCTGACTATCACAAAATACAAAAACTATCATGATTTAAATTGAGCTCTCAAATAAAAGTTTTCATCCACAACAATTCTTTGCACACCTCAGTGGCTGTAATAAACTCTGACTCTATGGTAGATAAAGCAACACATCTCTATAATATAGACTTCCAAGATACATCTCCCCTACAAAAGTGATCAAATATCCTGAAGTATACTTCCTTGAATCGATATCTCCTTCCACATCTGAATCTATAAATCCACAAAGCATAGGTTTCCCTTTGCCAAAACACAATCTCATATCATAAGTACCATGAAGATAATGAAAAATGTACTTCAATGATCTACAATGCTATCTAACTAGATTTGATAGAAAACAACTGACCACACCAACTTCATGAGCTATATCAGGTCTAGTACATACCATCACATACATCAAACAACCAAAGGTAGATGAATAAGGTATGTGTTGCATCTCCTCTCTCTCTCTCTTCATCAGTAGAAGGTGACTGACTAGTACTGAGATTAAAATTTCAATTAAGAGGAGTACTAACCACTTTCGATCTATCCATAGAAAATCTTTGAAGAAACTTCTCAATGTATCTCTCCTGAGAAAACCACAATTTATTGGCCTTTCTATCATGGTAGATCGTTATGCCAAGAATCTGTTGTACTGGCCCCAAGTCTTTCATAGAAAAAGACTGAAAAATATCCTTCTTAAATCTTTCAATTCTAGAAGTATCATGTTCAACAATGATAATATCATTAACATAAATTAACAGTATAATAAAATCATCATCATTAAATTTCTGAACAAAAACACAATGATCAAAATATGTCTTCCTAAATCCTTGATGAGAAATGATAGATTCAAACTTCTTATACCACTACCTCGGAGCTTAATTCAAACCATATAAACTCTTCTTCAACCTGTAGACATGATTTTATTTACATGTTTCTACAAAACCTTCTGGATTCTCCATATAAATCTCCTCATCTAAATCTATGTGGAGGAAAGCTATCTTCACATCCATCAGCTCAATCTATGGATTCAAACTAGTATCCAAATCAAGAATAACCCAAATGGAAGAAATTTTGAAAACATGTGAGAAAATATCATCAAAATTAATACCTTTCTTCTGATGGAATCCTTTAACAACTAACCTTGACATGTATCATGGAACAGAACTGGATTATTCATTTTTAATCCGATAAATCGACTAATTTTGAAAAGCTCTATTACCTGTCTATAACTTCACTAGCTCAAAATTATGGTTATTGTACAATGATATCATCTCATTGTCCATTGATACAACCCATCTTTCCTTTTTTTTACCTTCCATTGCCTCATAAAAATATTCTGGTTCTCCCCCTTCAGGGAGGATCACATACTCATCAGGTGAATATCGAGAAGAAACGGTGTGATGCTGAGATGACCTCTGTAGTGGAACTATGGGTTCATTAATAACCCCTAGAACCGGATCATCAGAAACAAAAGGTGCATCAGAATCATCAAATCCAACCCATTCACCTTGAGCATCATTTTGTACATCATTTTTATCATCATAATCAAGAATATGATCTAAATGTGAATTAGAACCTAGCTAAAGACCGAAAAAACCATTAGAAGTTTGAGAAGTATATTTTTCTCCTTTATCAATGATTGTAATAATTTGATCCTCTTTAAACACTTCATCACGGATTCTGACAAGTTTATTCAAAACCAGATCATAGAACCTATTCCCAAACTCATTGTGTCCATAGCCAATAAAAATACATTGGCATGTCTTACCAACCAGCTTAGATATCTCATCTCTAGGCACATGAACAAAAGCCTTGTAACCAAAAACACGCAAGTGATCATACCTGATATCTTTTACATACTAAAAAACGTCGGGAGTGTCTGTTTGAAAAGTAACCATAGGTGATAAATTGATAATATAAGCAGTATTAAGTGAATACTCACACCAAAAATGTCCTAGAAACATTGCTTCTAAAATAAAATTAATAACTATTTCCAACAAATTCATGTTCATCCACTCAGCTACACCATTAACCTTAGGTGTCTTGGGCAGCATCATCTGATGTCGAATACCTTTCTTCCTACAATATTGATCAAATGGGCCACAATACTCTTTCCCATTATCAGTGCGAATACATTTAAATTTCTTTCCGGATTCCATCTCAGCAGAAACATGAAATTATTTAAAAATGTTGAGCACCTAACTTTTGTCATTCAAAACATAAACCCAAATATTTTGTGAGTAGTAATCAATAAATTTCACAAAATAAATACCGACACTATAGGTATTAGATTTCAAAGGACCACAAATTTCACAATGTACCAATTCACGTACCTGTGACTTCCTATGTGGAGGATGACTACTGAAACTCACTCTGCTCTGTTTCCCAACCATGCAATGATCACATGTGTCCAATTTGACACTCTTCAAATCTGTAAGAAGATTTATCTTATCCAAACAACCAATTCCATTCTCACTGATGTTACTAAGACTCTTATTCCATAACTTAGATGAAATACTACACTCAAAAACACAAGGAGTATCACAAGAAATAGAATCTCTAGTACAGTACAAACCTGACTACTTCTTCCCTCAAGACACAATCAAAGATCCCTTGGAAATATTCCATTGGAAATCACCAAATGTACTGATAAAACCTTCTTCATCAAGAATGCTGGTAGAAATAAGATTCAAGAAAACCTCTGGTTCATGTCAGACATTCTTCAAAATCAGTTTACTTCTTATACTGGTCTCTAAGAAAATAGTCCAGATACCTAAAATGTCGGTATGACCATCATTTCCCATATTCAAAATCCCAAAATTACATGGTTTGTAAGATTTAAAGAACTCATTCTTTGATGTCATGTAAAAATAGGCACCAATTTCAACAACCCAAAAATAATCATTAGAAGAAATGTTAATGGAGTCATAAAAAATAACAAGATCACCCCCTCTAGCAGCGGTGACATTATCATCTGTATAGCCATTTTTCTTCTGTGGATTTTATTTCATTCTATTATCTCTTTTCAAATGATACCAAAACTTCTTTACATGCCACTTCTTACCACAATGATGAAATTCAAAATCTCTCTACTTCGATCTGGATTTGGTTTTACCTCTACACTTACCTCAGCTACACTGTCTTTGTTCCTGGCTTCTTCACCTGTTCTCTTTGACTAAAATATCTAAAGAAGATTTCTCCTAAGTATGTCTCCTGGCCTCTTCATTTAAAACAACAAACTTAACAAAACTAAATGTCACAACACCAATAGGAGCAAAACCGGTTAGATTAACACGTAAATTTTCCCATAAATCGGGTAATGTGTTAAGCAACAAAAGAGCTATTACCTCATCTTCAAAATTGATACCCATGCCTAAAAATTGATCACAACATCCCTAATATTCACTTAAGTAGTCAGAAATATATGCACCCTCTTTATACATCAAATTCATCATTTTTCTGTGAAGAAACAATTTATTGTTTCTCATATTGGAAGCATAGGTTGTCTCAAGATTCTCCCACAAAGTTTCGACGTGATAGATGTTGATAATGTGGTGTATCACGTCATCTTAGACCCATTGGAGAATTAATACACAAACCATCTCAATATCGAATTCAAATTCTTCATCTAACATCATTTCTGGCTTCTGGGTACTAAACACTAGAAGATGCATTCGTTTGACAAAAAGCAGATCCTTCATTTTAAGTCTTCAGATATGGTAGTTGGTACCATTCAACAAAATCATCTGAATGTAATTGGACTCCACAATAAATATGAAATAAAAAACCAAACCCTTTGATACTAGATGTTGGGAAATATGGAAAAGCAATGAACATGCAAACAATATAAAATATAACATGCAGCGGAAATAAAATCTTTCCATCAAAATAGTGGATGTGCAGTGAAAAAAATGTGTGCAAAAAATAAGGTTGACACCAGAAATTTTTACATGGAAAATACAAAAGGTAAAAACCATGGGACCTAGTTTAGAAAGAGGTATCCATTAAAATCAATAGGTACATAGTAGAGACTCCTCAAAAATAGAAGGGATCTCAAAAGTAATACTCAAGAATAAAATAAGTGAATCAAAGACAGAGAGCAAGAAATATGATCATCAATGAAAGGTGATCAACAAATGGGATTTTCTCTCAATTTTTGTGGTGTCGGTGTTGGAATGCCTTGCCACTGCCTCCTTATATAGGGAAAAAATCCACGACAAAAGCATGTCACCACGTGAATTAATTCACACGGTCTTAACTCACTTTTTTCCTTATTTTATGAGACCACGTGGTGCTTCAATTGAGGAGGTATTATGCGGTGTTCCAATCAGGGAAGTCACCCAACAGTCGGATCATGTTTTCCACAAGAAAAAAAACCTTGGGTGGGATGGAAAGTCTCCAAATATTCTTCCATATCTCACCTTTACCCATGAATGGTGTTCTACTTTCAATATTTTAATTGGATTTAACTGAGTATACTCTAGATGCTTCATCCCACTAGAATATTTGATTTAGGCTCAAGTCCCTCAAGAATGGGGTGTAGAGAATATGATTCCTATCTCTCTCAGAAAACAAAGAGAACAATTTTTCAGAAAACCAACCACTTCCCACCTCCTTGAAAAATAGATAATTGATGCATCCTCCGGACCAGGGTCTATAGTGGAATATGCATTAACTCCCCCATTATCAACCAGCCAAGTGTCCTTCCAAACCCTTACAGTAGCCCCATCACTGATCCTCTAGTAAATCCCTTTAATAAGAAGTTCATGCACACCCTAAAAACATCTCCACAAGAATTCAAGGTGGGGTCCTAAGGTTGCATGGTGAGAATCCGAGTGTGGGAAATATTTGCCACATAGGATCCTGGCATAAATAGAATTGGGTTTCTAAATAAGACTACAAACTTTCTTGTAATGGAGGGAATTATTGAATTGGTACAAATTCTAAAATCTCATCCCCCCACAAGATTTTGGGTGGTAAATCTTATCCTAGGAAAACAAATGAATTTTGTTCTTCCCATTATTAATGCCCCATTAGAAGTTAACTAAGAAAGGGTGAAGTTGATAAATGAAGAATACAAATAGTTTAAAATGGTACATAATGTAAGTTAGAATTAACCAGGCCAAAACTTTAATAAGGTTTTATTTTCCTACTTTTGAAATCCTTTTAAAGGTCTAACCCTAAATCCTTTTAGTCGCCCTATCTAGGATACCTAAGAAAACCTCTCTTTTTTAGCGTCCAAAAATAGTGGGTATCCCCAAATATTTTTGTTGCTTGTCTACCACGCAGATACCTGAGGCATGAAAAATGGCATCATTCCTACTCATAGGAAAACCATATTTGAAAGAAATATTGGATTTATAAAGATTAAATGACTTCCTAGATGTCATCACATAACTGTGGATAATATGATAGATATAGGAACATTCCCCGAGGGTGGCCCTTGAAAAAATTAAGTTGTCATCAGCAAAACAATGGTGGGAAGTTAGTGGGGGCCATCGGATCACCTTTTCACCATGAACGAAATTATCAAGGTTTTCCACTGAAATGAGATTATAGAAAATATCATCCACCAAAATAAAAAAATGAAAGGAGGGAGCGAGTCCCCTCGGTGGGGGTGAAACTCTGAGTGAGACCACCATTAAGATTGATCATAACTGAATCATAAGTGATACATCACATAATAATATTGATCAATTTAGGAAAAATGACCAATGTTATCATACAAATAGATAAAGTACCATTCTACTCTATAATAATATTTTTTCATATCAATATTTAAATCCATAACACCTTTTTGGACACCAACCCCATTTTCATGGAGTGGAAAATTTAATTTTCAATAATGGAGTTATCAAAAATTAGGCCTTTTAGGAATGAAGTCACTTTTGTTTTCGGAAATGATAAAGGGTAACCAAACATGAAAATAGAAATTAGTGGAATCATAAGTGATACATCACATAATAATATTGATCTATTTAGGAAAAATGACCAATTTTCTCATAAAAATATGGATAAAGGACCATTCCACTCTATCATATTATTTTTTCAAATCAATATTCCAATCCATAACACCTCTTATAGACACCAATAAAATTTTCATGGAGTGGAAAATTTAATTTTCAATAATGGAATTATTAGAAATTTTCCTTTTAGGAATGAAGTCACTTTTTTTAGAAATGATAGAGGGTAACCAAACATGCAAACGGTTGACCAAAATTTTTGAGAAAATTTTATAGGTCATATTACATAAGATGATGTTTCTGAATTCTGAAACCAAAGAGGTTTTTTTTTATGAGATTAATCAAGGTTTTATTGATGGAACAAAAATTGGAATTTACATTCTAAAAAACCATCATCAGACATGAAATATCTTTCCCCATAATATGATAATATTTTTTTAAGAAAAAAGGAGTGGAAGCCATCAGGGCCCAGTGCTTTGGTGGAATGGATTTTTTTTAATACTGACAGGATTTCACCATACTAGATTTAATGGGTAATTAGATCATTTATAAAATTTTTGATCAATGGATTAATGCAATAAGAGATATCTTCATAAATAACAGACTCCCCAACAATATAGAGATCCTTCAAAAAAAGAAAAATATGATCATGATTACCCTTTTCACTAGAGATAAATGTATCAACATGGGTGGTGATGTATGAGATAAAATTTTTCCCTAGCCTCATGTATGATTTATGGTGAGATTAGAGATTGTTAGAGTCACCACCTTTAAATTGGGATTCATGGGAATGCATGGAACATAAACACTCCTTCATCCTAAGCATTGAATCCATATCATCTTAAAGACTCACAATTCTGGAAAGAAACGAATCATATGGGGGGATAAAATACATATCATATAGTCTTCTTACAATATAATCACACTTAATTTCAAGTTGATATAATCTCTTATTACTCTAGTGTTTCAAATTAGAGGCCACGTGATGATTTTTTTTAGATCAGGGCCCTCATCCCCCAAGATGATCACGCCACCTCTTCACAACCCCTTTCCTTAGCCCAATAGATTTTGAATTTTAAAAAATGTTTATTTATCATTATTCTAAAGACAAGGGAGGTTTTGATGAGAATAGGATAGCGATCTGTTGTAGTGGGATGGAGATGAGAATCTTGGTATAAGTTAAAGAGATTAGTCCATTCAGTTGATCCCACAAACTTTTCCAGTTGTTTCTCAATACAGGTGCTCTCATTCTTCTAATGAAACCAAGTGCAGGGGTTTCCTGAGTACCTCAGGTCCAAAAGACTATACATCTATTCAATCTACAAGGACTCTAACAAAGCCATATTTATCCTACAAGAACCCCCTATTTTCTCATGTTGGTACATGATTTTTTTGAAATGTCTATCGATGAGGAGGGGTCCCAATATGTGCTCGCATTATGACCTAAGAACATTCCAATATTTCCTTTTATCTATGTGGGATGGGTAACTATATAATCTAGTTAATGCACATACTGGGGAATCAAGATGGTAAATAAATATAGTAATTTGGTTTGAGGAGAAGCTATCAATCCTGACATCCACCTCTTCTTTCCATATCATGCAGAGGCCACCTAAATGACCTTTTTTATCAATGGGGATACATCCATGAAATACAACTTCATTTACCACTCTAATCATGTCCTTGATTTCCAATATGTTTTCAGAGTGAAAAACCAGGTCGGGGAAACTTTTAGTGCATTAAGGTCAAAGCATCCAAACTGTACATGGGTTTCTAGGTCCATGATAGTTCCATATTAGTATTTTCATTGGGATAGGTGGGGCTCATTCAATATAGCCTCTACCTCTAAGAATTTAAAGAAGGATTCATCTTCCACCACTTTACACCTTTGGGATAAACGTTCACTATCCTATGAAGTTTCTAGCTGTAACACCCCGAGCTTCCACGATACGCCTCTCTTTCAATAATGCAATAGCTTGCATTGTACGCAACTTCGAGTTCTAAAACACCGCGACTAATCAAAGTAGCCGTTATGAATAGTAATAACCACTTTTTAAAATTATAGAAATTTTATATTTCAAAATGGACTTCATTTTTGTATTCATAATATCGAAATTAGCCTATGTTGAATTTTTGGTATTTTTCTGAGAACTTCTAATTTTTTATGAATTGTGAAAAATACTTAAAAACAACTTTTTTAATCAAAATAATTTATTGTGATAAATTATACTATTTAGTGGTTTTAAAGTATAATTAGAATATATTTTTACTATTTTATCCAATGGTGGTCATTAGAATTAATTTAACATTACAATTGGACATAAACAATTGTCAATCTTTTGATATAAATTATTTCTTAAAAACACGCTATTTGTTGTGACAGCGGGAATTAATTATAAAATTAATTAATGAAACTTATATTATTGGAATTTTGTAAAATAGACATCATTTTTGAATTCGGAATATCAATTATAGCTTAGGGTGAAATTTTGGCATTGTTCTAAAAAACTTCAATTTTTGATGAATAGTGAAACCACTAAGTGGTAGTTAAATAACTGATTTTTCGTTTAAATGAAATATTACCACTTCTGTGATTTGATTTTCAAAAATCCGACATACATGGTTGTCATTAAGAAGTAAAATGTGGTTCAATGAGATTAAAATAATTTTTTGGTGAATAGTAACTTTTAAGTTCTTAATCGCGATTAGATGTAATTAGTGTAGTTTAAGGTACAAATAATGTTATAATAATATGAGATGAGCATGAAACTTGTCCTACTCCTATTGTATGAGTCATGGCCGACCAAGACAACCCATGGGTAAACTTGGGGACCCCATGGAGCCACTTTAGTTGGAAAATGACATTAATATATATTTATTTAATGTTAAAATTAAATTGACACAAACATGAGTTGTTTTACTAAAACAGTTTTTAAGTGGGGTTACACAAGTCCAAATTTTGATTATAAATATTCATTAGAAATCTAAAAAGATTTACTACATCATAATATTTTTTTTTATAATTTTTAGATATTAAATAAATTAAATTATTTATGACATCATGATGATGCAGCGATGACCTCATTATTTAACGATTTAAATAAAATGGGAAGATAATGAAATATCCAAGGCTTACACTTGTCCAAATCCAATTGGATGAGGAGATTTCGAACCCTTATCACCTTATCCTCGAATTATATAAGTGTGGGACCTTTATAATCCGAAAAGCATTGTGTAATAATGTAACATTTCAATCTTTCCAAAAGAGCCCCTCCTCTCCACTTATAAAAGGCCCCCACCTCTCCCACCTTATTCACACCTTCAAGCCATTTGGCTCGGCCAACCTCTGCCCAAATACTCTCCCAACATCCCTCTCTTACTCCTAGAAGCCTCACTTTGGGCATAACTCTTCCCAAGGAAGCCTTTGGCTCAAATCAAAAAGAGTTACCCGATTTTGAGGTAATGTCTTCTCTAATGTTGTTTTGGTTTATTTTTCTTCTCCAACCCCCTAAACTCTTTTTATTCATTTCTTTTCTAACAACACCAGTATCCTCAATATACTATTATGTTGTTATAAGAAGGATTCAAGCTAAAATTACACACACCTACATCTAATGGTTAACGAACATACGGTTTCTGTGGATGGCGAATTTCTGCCTCACGAAACGATGATTGTTCAACACTCATATAACACCTTCAAAGGTGGCCATTAAGATGTCACTATTTTTATATATGATATATAATATGTTTATGTTTTACTTATTCTTCTGTATTTCTAATTTATGGCATACTTTATGATTTCCATTATGGGTAAAACGCGATAATTTCATTTTAGGAAGTGCGGACTACCGCCCCCTCAAAGTGATGTGAATTGTTAATGCCATATGTGGGATGTATAAAGGATGGAGTAAATGATATTATATATGATATTATACTGGAAATATATTATACCTTTATATAATTATGATTTCATTCCATTAAATATGAAATAGAAATGAAAGTAGCGTTCATGCGTACGTACGGCTTACCGTCTCCATGAACGGTGCATTTCATTTCTTACCTCTAAATGTTACGTAATATTATAAATGAATGTATATACTAGATATATATGACATATATGACATCTAAATCATGAATATAATTCTGGAGATAATGGATATTCTACCACATAAACAACTTGTAATTATAAGAAGTTTATTGTTGACTCAAGTACCAAAGATCGACAAAACGACCGTTATTAACTTAAATAATTACATAATGTTCATATCATTGTAATAAGTGATATAAAAAGGATAATGAAATTTAAAATGGTTCTTAATAAGGTAGATATTAACTCTAGTTTATTATTCAGGAGGTTAAAGAACGGTTGAGTCAAGTCAGACACAAGGTAAGGGAATTTCTTAACCCAACTTCCATTCTTTGGGTTAATCTCCTACTTTCAAATTATTTCATGATATTATTATGTCTTATTTTGTATTTTTACTTTCTTTATGTGTACCTATAGTGAATACACATAATATATCTATTTTATTTTAAAAATTATCTTTGTAAGGACTTCGTCTCAATCTCCTTTCATTGAGGCATATTTGGTTTTATACACAAATTTCTTTTATACGGTGTATAAACCACTTTGACTTTTACGTTTATTCAAAAGGAATCTTTTTTATACGAAGCATTTACTAAACGACAAAAGGGAATGTTTTTGTCGTACGTATGCGGCGACAACGACTTCTCCGCCGCCGTGACCACTATTTGAGTTTCGGATTCCTCTACAAGCCATACCCTTTTTTTAATGAAAAATAAATACCATGTTATACTTTTCTTTTATTTTGGTATTAAAAATGGTTTTGAAAGCTTTTTTATTATATCAATGTGTTGTATTGATATCTTGTGATTGAAATGTGGAAATGTTATGTTTCCTTTATGCATGTTTTATGTGATACGATTATGTTATGGTTTATGATATGTTTAATCCTATTCATATGAGGAATGTATTGGACTTAATAAGTGACGGGTGGAGCCCGCTATAGCTCCTCGATGCATCGGTAGGTCTCATGAGACAACTAGACGTGGAATTGGTCGAGGCCCTTTCCCAATTTGATTTATGGTTTTGGCCGAGGCCTTAATCATTTTAGACGTCTTGGCCGAGGCCTTGACAAAATGTTTCATAATGTCCGGCATTATACATTCCCTCATTATGAAAGTGGTTATTGTTATTGCATGTGATTATTCGTCTAGTAGAATATCCATGTGAGTAAGTAATTGCATTATTTTATTTTACTTTTTCCATATTATGCTGAAGTTCAAGTTCAATAAGGCTTTTGTTTTAGTTATACATTGCCTTAAATGCTTATGTTTTCTTATAAAATCTTCCGCAATATTGTTATCCTTACTGAGCATCTGAGCTCACCCCTTTCAATGTTTTAATATTTTCCCGGATGTGAAGAAGTATTTTATGAATGACCTGCAGGGATTGTGAGAAGAGGATATGAGGGTGGACTATGGAGACTTTGTTATTGTAGTTTTTCACTTTATGATGTAATGTAACTTTTACGAATGTATCTAGTGTTTCCAAGGCTACTAAACTAATCGGTCTTTCGAGACTTGATCTTTTGTGATCATGCCAATGTTACGAAGTAATGCACCGACTCTGGGTAGCTGGGGTCGGGGCGTTACACTAGCCCTATTTTGGGTCCACTGGGATCTGTGGTTAATAGATTCATTCTAATATCACACCTACCTTTCCTCCTCCAAGTACACTACTTTTTTGAACTAGGTAGTATGGGATCATTAGGGGCCTTTCTAGTTTGAGAGGTAAGCATGGGGGTCAAACTGTGGATGATTGTTATGATATGGGGATTAGAATAGATTTTTTTTGTCTAGATGAGGTTTTAAAAATATCTACAAGGGTTGGAGGAATGAAATATGGGGGAAGATCCATCATTGTCAAAAATAACTACATGGGTTTCTCTCGAGTTCACAGTTTCAATAGAGGAATGATTTTATGAAAGCCTCTCTATGCCCATTGATTAAAATTGGTTAGTGAGATTTGTATGAAGGGATAGAGGTCTCAACAGAATGGAGTTATTATTCCTGGAGGGTGATTTTACAAAAAGAGATATGGTAAGACTCTATCTATTTTCCATTTGGATTCGGGAACAAGTGATATTCCCATAATTTTAGCAAGAATCCACGGAACATAATACTGAAAAATGTTTCCTTATCCATCAACTAAATTTATTGTATGATGTTTTTTTACATTTCCAAGTCATCTATATAAGATAAAAAAGTACCAATAATTTCTCATATTTAAAGTGGTGGGGTAGATCCTGACATCGTAGCCGAAACAGTCGCAAAACACACTAGAGGATTCACTCGAAATAATTTTTTCACCCAAAGGAATTTTACAATAACTAAAGAATTTTTTAGACCCACCCAAAATATTTTCACACCCAAATGATTTTTACATACCTATAATAACCCTTTATTTTGTTACACAACTGATCTTGGGAACCAGGACACACCACTTGAACTCTGCAACCAAGAGGACTTTCGATATAGGTATCTCTTTAATGGATCTCTTAATTCTCCCTCTCCATTACCTTCATTCACCATAATCAAAATTCCATCATAGACATCATTATCATCTCAATTTTTTCTACATCAACTATTCATTCTCCATTGTCAATGCTTAGTATGAGCTACCAAAAAAGTGGTAGCACCTTCCCGGTTATCTCTTGGTGGATACATCCTGCTGGAACTCCTCATTTCTATTCATCATTCCCCCATATATATAGAGACACACACCACCACTCTCACAAAGATAAGAAAAAAATATCCCATTTTTTTAAATCTTATCCCACATATCTCTCTTTTTCTTTAAACTCTTCTATCCCTTTTTTATCTATCTCATTTTTAAATTTTAAATTCAAAATATCTAAAAAATGTCCACCTTTATTTAAAATTTGAATAATCCATCATCATCTACAACATCAGAGTACATGATTTTTGGATCCACCATCATTGACTCCACTATGATCAGATTTGTCACATCAACTCCACCTTAATCGGATCTCCATCTGCATTAGATCATCCATGTTAACACTTTCATGATTAATCACAACCATTATAGGTGTCATCTTTTCATATCTATGATATAATCATTGATGTGACTTCATCACTACATCTATCTATTTTTAGGTTGGAACTATGAACTTCCTCTAATACCACTGTCGGGGTGGAGCCTGACATCATAGTATAAGTAGTCACAAAACACACAAGAATATTCAACTAATAGAATTTTTTTACCCGAAAGAATTTTACAACACCCAAAGTATTTTTTACAACTAACCTGAAGGAGTTTTTAAGACACACCCAAAGTATTTTAACACCCTAATTATTTTTACATACCTACAAGAACCCACGATTTTTTTGTACCACCGATCATGGGAACCGGGATATACTACTTTATCTTTGAAACCAAGAATAATTTCACTATCATTCACACTCATTAGTTCATTATTTAACCTTCATCAATATTACATCCCCGAAATCATTATCATCTCACTTTGTTCGCCATTGAAAATACATTCACGATTGTCAATGCTTCGCATGAGCTACTGCAAAAGTTGTAGCTCCTTCTCAGTTATCTCTTGGTGGCTACATCTTGTCAGTACTATGGATCATTTATCTTCATCACATCCCCATATATATATAGGAACAAACCACCCCTATCACAAATATAGTAACAAATATTCCATTTTTTTAAAATCATATCCCACATATCTCTCTTTTCTTTCAAACCCTTTTATCCCTTTTCTCTCTCTCTCTCTCATATTCAAATTTTAAATTAAAAATATTCCAAAAAAAGAAGATCTAAGAATTTGAGACCACCATTTGAAATAATGTTCCCATAATAAGTTGTTCTTATACATCTACCAGTACTCTTATCTCCATTTATATCCCCTAATGAATAGTTTCTCATTGATCCCATTCCAAAAACTCACCTATACAATTTCTGATTTCTTGAAAAACCCGATATGACCTACCACTGAAAGGAATACCTATTAGTCTCATCCAAAATAGAGATTTGGATAAATTAGTATTAATTATATCCCCCTCTGTTCTTCAAATCTTCCATCAGGATGGGGTGGTTATCAAAAGACCAATACATCCCATGGAGAACTTTTTTCATCGTTCTCATCGTAAAATTCAAAAATAAGATGCACAGACCCTATTTTCCATATAGAAACTCCATATTAGAGGATCTATACTAATTTAAGTGTGTTATTAAGCACATTTATATTAAATTTCCTTATAGAGATGAATTTTTTCACAATTAAAAGAGAAATATATTTCATTAGGAAAGCATCATCTTTATTCTTAGCAACAATCACGGACTTATCCTTGTCTGTAAGTGAGATATTTTTTCAATGATTTACCAAATCATTATATATTAAATCACACATCAATAAGAAGAACCATCATGAATATAAGTAACATAAATAGTGGTTTGTAACCAAATGGTGTTTCACAGTCGTATTGTGTCACTGACGTAAAAACATGGCACATGGAATACCCTAGGATTCGGAAAACCTTTGGAAACCTATGTTTGAACACTATACTGTAGGTAGGTTTCATCAGGGATGGAATGATGATAAAACCCTTACTGATCACTTAAATAGAACCCTAAAATATTTCTCTATCCCTGGTCCCTTTAAGCTATCAAGAAACCGAAGATTTGACATTTCCCTCCCGATAACATCTCGGATGAATCGATACTTTAATAACCCAAGGTATGTGACTTGTAATCCATAACTCCCCTAAAAAATCTTTTTGTTTTTTTTATTTTTCTAAATTGATTTAACGGTTCATGTGATCGATCTATTTTTTCCTTGATCTACATCACTGATCCTCTACTAAATCTCCCTCACCTCGATCCATTGTTGGTTCACCCCCTCACTCGCATTCTTATTAATTTCACTCATTAATCATAATTTATCACTTAGATTTTAGGGATATTATATCTAACTCATCCCCAGTAACCCAAATCTGGTGTCTACATTATTAAATTGGAATAAGATACAATGAATCACATCCTGAAGGAAATAATTATTTAGTAGTCTCTATAAACTAGATACCTATATGATTCCCATATTAAATTTGAAAATACAAATTAAAACATATTTTTTTATATAATAACATTATTCCCTATATCATATCCTCTCATATCAAACATATTACACTTCATAGATTCTTGATAAAGAGAACAAAATAAGGGTGTGTTAAAATTCTCAGTAAGGGTTAAGTACAACAGAATTTATCATGAATAAATAAGTATAATCAACCTGGAAAGGTAAACAAGTGAACACACATTCCTTTTAAATAACTAGATAAGGAGTAACCAATTTTTAAAGGTAAATAACTAAACACATATTCCATTTAAATAACTGGATAGTTCATAATCAATGTGGAAATGTAAATAACTAAAAATACGTGAAATTTAATTAATAAACAGATAATGAAATGCATCTGTAGATAATATCATTGTTAAAATATCATGGAAAATAATAACTAAATTATTAATTAATTAAATTCTTAATTATTATATTTCATGTATTATGAAAATTATACCTCTACCTTTAATATACATCCTTAAGATAGTTTAAAACTAATGGGTAGAAACTTGTTTAACTAGCCCTAGCCAACTGATTTGTCTCATGAGACCTATCGATGCATCGATGGGATATATATAACCAGAACCCACCTGTGTTTGTATCTCAAAATAATTCCTCATATATTTAATAATATATATAATTCATGAATCAGTATTCCTTTTCATCAAATATCTATATTAAGTAAAGGATACAGATTTATCAATATTTCCCCAGTTAATCAAATAACGTTCAAAGTAAACATCATCTGTAAAAATTGTATATAGTTTGGAAAATAATCATATTAATCATCAAAGAATATATATATATAAGATAAATGTATTTTACAATTAAAAATTATTACAAGAAAGTGATTTTTTCAAGAGAAAGTTAACAATCACAAAAGAAAGTGAGATTGTACAGTAACTTTTACCACTTGGTAATTTTCAAGTCAAATCCCCTTGTATGAAGAGATTAAAATTGAAAATAAAATACCATAAATTATGAATGAATCATGATATTACATGAAAAATGGGTAGTATATACACCACATTAAAGTGAATTGGTGCATAATAACAAATAATTCTCAAGGGAATGTAAATTGAAATAAAATCCATTACCTCATGCTTACTTTTGATTGAACACTATTTAACCTACTGTATAGTGGTTTAAAACTTATTATTAACATTTAAAATAACTATATTAATAATTATAATATCATATATGATCCTTTTAAAATATCATATCACCTTTTTGTTAATAATCTTTCATTATTTTCATTCATTCAAGTGTTAATTGCCTTATTTTATCATGTGTATTGTGTCATGAAAGTTCCTATCCTTGTTCATAATATATAGTTTAATCATATACATAATAATAATCATGAAATAATTATAATATTTATTAATTAATTATAATTTTAAATCCAATCATGAAATATGGTTTTATGAAATGAAGTATGTTACGATCATGGACATGATAGGTCGTACGTACGCATGAGTAACATTTCTGTTTTTTAATGATCATTATTGAAGGGAGGTAATTAATATTTTATATTTAAATATAGATAATAATATCATCAATATAATTATATATATCATCCATGTTGTGTGGTGATGAAAAGAGAGTCACATCACTTCTTGAAGGTGGTAGTCCACATGTACACAAACGATGATTTGATCTTCATGTGAGAAAAAATGTAAGAAAGAAAATAATATATTATATTTTAAAAATGATAAATATGTCATTAATATCATAATTATTTCATTCAGGTCATATATAATCATTAAATTTATCCTTATCATCTTACATTTAAAGTATTGGTGAAAGACGAATCACATCGCTTCGTGAGATGGTAGTATGTCGTACACACGATCAATGTTACTATATCCCATAAGAAATGGAAATTAAAAAAGGTTTTATATAATATAATGAATATTTAGGAATAATTATTTTATAAATATCATATATATGCTTTATATCCATCATCATAATCAACTGTGAGTGGTAGTAATGGAAAAATGAATGGCATTGGTTTGTGAGGCGGTAGTTCTCCGTACACATGAATGATGATTTTGTAACCCATTTGATGGAAGTGGGGATGATTTTAGGTCATTAACTCAACATAAAAACATCTATGTATATGTAATATAATTATTTTATTATATCATAATGTTTTAATAATAATTTAATGAGGTGGATGAAGAAATAAAATAAAGACACTCGTTAAAGAACGTTACCTCTTCTTTGGGTATCCTCCTTAGGTTAGCACCAAAATCTTTCCTAGGTTGGATTTATGCCCAAATTAAGTCTCTAGGATGAGTTTAGGGAATTTGGGAATATATTTTTATAGGTCTTGGATGAACCAAAATGTTTTAATGTGTGAATAATAGAGGAGAGACTGTGGCCTTTTATAAGTGAGGTGAGTGGCACACTTGTAATTTTTTAAAATAAAATGGTGTACTCAGATTTTTCACATATAAAAAGGGTCCAAAATGTAATAATATAGATCCTTAGATATTACAAGGTTAAAATAAGACCATAATATATATATTATATAAGTATATAGGTCATTTTAACCCTTATCTTTTTAGTTTAACCCCCTGGTTAATCTATTTTTACCTTAACCGTGGTAACTAATTTTTATTGTTTTCACTATTAATTTTGTTAAAAATTTAAGTTGACCATTTTTGAAAACATAAATTATTATGATTATAAATATTTAATCCATTTTTCAAAATTTCATTCACATAAGTGGAAAATTTTAATTTAAAATTAATCTTGCAGACGTGATAAGAAAGTTGGGTTTTTAAGAGAATTTTTTCAAAATTTTATAATATTTTTATATAAAAAAATAAATATGAAAATTATTATAATGAAATAAATTGTATTAATAGATATATAATTGAAATAATTTTACTTTAAAACCAACTCACAATATATTTTAACTTTACAAATAATTTAAACAAAATGTTTGTTTTCAATTAAAATTTAGTATTTTTCATGATTCATTAAAAATGAAACATTTTAGAAAAAACCCAAAAATTCACCCTATGATAATTTTGATATTATGATTTAAAAAATGAGATTTTATTTTTTCAAAATATTTTTCCAAATTTGTTAAAAATTAATTTTAAATTATGTGTGTAATGTGTGACTGCACAGTCTTTTAAAAAAATAATCTTTATCAAAAAAAAAATTCTTTTTCTTTAAAATGATTATTATTTTATTACTAATTAATATATAACCATAATTTTCATATTTTAATTATTATTATTATTCATAACCATAAATTTAATGACTATGTTATAATGGTATACTATATTATGGTTCATTTAAACTCGGAGTTGCGTGTTCTCCAAGATATCGAAGATATTAAATTTAAAGAAATATATTTCATTGTTGATTAATATTAGTGTTGTGTGTCACATATTATATAAAATAAAATGTTATTATTTTAGAATTTCAGGTTGTTACATTCACCCCACCTTTAATAAATTTCTAACTCTCAAATTAAAATTTATCTCGGTAATTAGGGGTTTGACATTTGGAAATACCATTGTCAAAGAGACCACATCATAAAAGGGTTAATAAAATATCCACTTAATAAGAGATAATGGGAAGTAAAAAATTTTATATTTAATAAAACATAAATAGGTTTCCAAGTAAGATAAAATTGGTGGAATGTGAATATATGGAAATGGAATAAAAACGAACATATTTATATTCTTAAAGTCAGATTTGGATGACCCTAAGCCTATTGTGTAGGTTCCTTAGGATCTAGTGGGAATTGGGGAGGTTCCTACTCCTAGTTTCTTGATAACAACTCCTAGAAATTCATCTAAGAGATCATATGTAGGGGTGGTGCAACATGGAAGTGGTTTTACCCTAGATGAGGGGCTAACATTTTAAAATGAAGTAGGCCTTAGGGGTTTTGTGGTCTAAGAGAAACCTTTGAAAATTTCTGAGGAATGAGTGAAGGTTAAGAAGGGATCCAAACTAAGATGGACTACATCCTGTTTGAATATAAGAAACAATTTTGAAATTCTGGGAGAAGAAGTGTGGGATGACAGCTCTAACATTTCAGTGGTAGTGTCTAGGGGAGAGTGATATCCATATCTTGGATGGTAGTTATAATGAAGAGCTCGGTAAAGGCTTTCACAGCCCAAGAAGGAAGAAGGGGTAGAGAGGACTCAGGGATCTGGGGAGCTTCATTGTAAGCAAGAGTAAGAAATCCAAGGAGTGTAACATTTCTTCCTAAACCAATGGAGATAAGGTCAGCCAAGAAAAATCTATCCAAGGTGATAGATAATGTTTCTTATGAGAAGGAGCATGTGAAGGAGACTAGCATGAATCTGATGATTAAAAATGAAATAGTTTAGGACGATGGATATAAGGACCATCCCTTTGATCAGATGGATGAAATTATGGGTATCTGAACCTAGGGATAATCTGTGTTAATTGTTTACTTGATAGTTCACTAGGGGATTCCTGGAAATGAGGTTGCAAAATATAATGCATCATTGGACCTTACAACTATAATGTAGTGGGAAGAAGGTGAGGATGTAGTGGAAAAGTGGGAAATTGTCATTCATTCCACTAAAGAAATGTTGGAGGAGGCATTGATTATTCATGCCTCTAACATGGATGCAATAAGGATGGGAGATAGACCAGATCAGGTGAACACAAATTAAGATTAGATAAATTGAATAAACAATTAATACTTAATCTTGGTAAGAGGATTTAATGAAAAAAAAATTATCATTGGAGGAATTCTTACACACATGATACCACATGGCTTACACCGGCAAGGAAATTATCAAAGATAACCCAGATCACAAGGAAAATGTTTTTTTTATGAAAACTCTATAGGGAAAATTCTTCTAGCTGGTTCAAGATTTCATTTAATACTTTTTTAGTC
The DNA here is from genome assembly GCA_963277665.1 of Viscum album. Taxonomy (NCBI): domain Eukaryota; kingdom Viridiplantae; phylum Streptophyta; class Magnoliopsida; order Santalales; family Viscaceae; genus Viscum; species Viscum album. The sequence goes on from OY728139.1 coordinate 702,667,811, forward strand.
TCCTATCCTGTTTGATGTTTTTTTGGGTTGGACATGCATGGTTTCTCACTTTACCCACAAAAGTGTTTCTATAAAAAAATTAATTTTCGATAGTTCATAGTTAATATTTGTTTTTCAAATCATTTAACTAAAAACAATGAGTTGTTATCCTAGACATCATGTGGGCCCATGGTATGTGTTACACTCGTATCATCCTTCGGTCATGGGTTCAAGCCCTGCAGCCTTTCCGAATGCAATGGGTTGTCATCCAGTATGTGGGTTATCCTTTCTTCCAAAACTATATTAATATAGTTCCTATAACATTACCAAATAAAATTATGGGTAACTTTGAAATATAATTAATAATTAAATAACATTTTTACTAAGTTTTTCAATAAAACCTTTTTTCACAAAGTCTAATAATCTTATTTGACTATTATTACAATGTCACTAATGATCATATTTACCCTAAAGGTTATAAAATGTCTGTAGGGTCGGAACAAACGAGGAAAAGATGGCAAGAGGGGGGGTGAATTGCCTTTTAAAAAATGATTAACAATTTAAAATCAAAGTAAAGAATGCAGCGGAAATAAAGAGGCAAGACACACAAAATTGATAACGGAGTTCAGCCAAAACCCGGCCTACGTCTCCGCTCCCAACTCAACCGTTGAGAGATTCCTACGGCTTGCTTTTCAATGGTTTTAGCAAGAAACCCACTAGGCTTTGAGGTAGCACTAGGACCTATTACAGCTTGCTTTTGTTGGTTTAGCAAGAACCCACTTGCTTTCAATGGAATAGCAAGAACCCACTAGCCTTTTTAACGGGTGAAGGCTAGCTCACCGAAACACAAGACTTTTAAAATGAAAGGCTTGAATAAACCTCTTCACACCTTAATGGTGGTGTGAGAACCCAAAAGAAAGGGGGAAGAGAAAAGGTGTTGGGGTTTGTAGGCACAAACCCAAAATTAAAGCTCAAAATAAATAAAACAATAAAAACCGTATTTGAGGAAGTCTTGGGCGCCTTTGATTGATTGGAGATGTTGAAGGCCGCTTCCAAGCTTCTTTGATGGTGCTCTTGGATGTGGAATTGGATTGGAGCACGTTGGGTTCCTTGAGGAAATCCGCCGGAGGTTTGCCAAAATGATCAACAATGTGTCCGGTGGCTTGGTTTTAGTTCCGGGGCTTCCTAGGCCTTTATTTATAGGCTAGGAACCTTCAAGTATCTGTTGGAGGGCTTTGGAGCCGTTGGAAAAGGCCTCGGAGCTGTTGGGAGGCTTTTGGAGTTGACTGGTCAAAGCCAACGGCTAGTTTGACCAGGGCTACCGGCTGGCCGGTACAGAGCCACCGGCTGACCGGTGCCTTGGCAGAGGAGAAGCATATTGGTCCAGGCTCCACCGGTTGACCGGTGGAGGAGCCACCGGCTGGACGGTGGCAAGACAGTAGCTTGCACTATTCTGCTGGGTGCCACCGGCTGGCCGGTGGTCAAGCCACCGGCTGACCGGTGGAGCCTGGCAGTGGGAAATGCCTCTGCCAGGTCCACCGACTGGCCGGTGCTATCACACTGGTTGGCCGGTGGACTGAGTTTCAGTCCACTCCTTGTCCTTTCTTGGGCCATTCCTTTGGCAATCTTTTGCCTATCAACAAAAACACTTAGAACACAAAGTTAGATAAAAAGAAAGGTGATTGTGATCATGAAAATCAAACAACGAGGGGAACGAGATGTACAACAATCTCCCCCTATTTTGATGATCACAATCACTAAAACAATTAAAGTAAAGAACTGAAATTGAAAGGAAATGCAAGGCATGATGAAAAGGATTCTCCCCCAATCAATCAAGAAATTTCTCCCCCTTTGTGATTATCAAAATAGAATGGGGCATAAAACTTGATTGAGGGAAGACATTGAAAAACAAAAAGAGATTTTAAATCAATTGAAATTTTTGAAATGAAATGAGAATTTGAATAACAGTTTGAATTGAAAGTTTTGAATCAAAAATTGAATAACAGTTTGAATTGAAAGTTTTGAATCAAAAACCAATTGAATTTTGAAATTTGAAACCAAATGAAAATTTTTGAAATTGAGAGTTTTGAAACCAAGTGTTGAAATTGAAAGGAAAAATTTTGAATACACAAAAAAGCTTAAAAGATCCTAACTCCCCCTAAATAAAAACAAAAAGTCACCGGGGAGAGGGATTTTGAAAAGAGACAATTTTAGGCCCGGAGAGACTCGCAAGAAGGGATTTTTCAATCCATACTTGTCTCATGGCGGGTCTTCTCCTATAGAACTCATCGGAATAGAAAATAGATTTGGGTTGACCGTACCGGGCATTTTTACAATTACATTCATAAATAAGGTGCCTGGGTTTTTTACAATAATTGCAAAATTTATAACTAGAGCTCCCCCTAACAAAAACAGTGGGTGCATGGGAGGAGGAGGCTTGGTTGGTGTATCCTAGCCCTTGGGTGGTTCTAGATATTCGTTGGGAACCTAGGAGATTGTTCAAATTTTGTTCCCCTTGGGTGAACTTAGCTAGGGTCTCCCTTAGGTCTTTAATGGTTGATTCCATGGAATCAACATTTGGAAAATTTTGGATTTTAAGGGTGAGTTCCTCCTTCTCTTTGAGAAGTTGGTCTTTTTCGGAGGAGAGTTTTTTGAAATTCTTTTTCAAAGCAACGAATTTTGACGAGAGTTCGTGAAAACCATTTTCAATTTGGTCTCTAACGTGTTGGAGTTCTTCATATGACAAATGATTGAAAGAATTTGAAGAACTAGAAGACGAGGAAGAAGAGTCGGAAGATGATACCTCATGATTTGCCATTAGGCGTTTTTTACCTTGGTCGCTCGAGGAGAAGGAGGAGAATGAAGATGTGGAGCTATCACTCCAAGATGCCTTTGAAGCCTTCTTCTTCTCCTTTTTCTTGGCCCTTTTCTTGTGAAGTGGGCAAGCAGGTACGGATTTTGCATCGGGTTCTAGCTTTCTAGCGGGTTCTTGCTTTTGAGCCGGTTCTTGCTTTTGAGTCGGTTCTTGCTTTTGATCCATGCTAGTACCTTCATGGGTTAGTTCTAAAAATTTCCAAATATCATAAGAGGAAGTGCAAGAAGAAATACAATTAAATATATTACGGTCTAAGCCACAATGAAGAGCATTCATGGCTTTGCCATCAAGCTCGAAATTTGCAATGTCGGCGGGGGTCCATTTAGACTCATCGGGAGAAGAGAGCATAAAACCATGCATAACAATTCTAAAAATTGGATAACCAATGCTTTTAAGAAAATTTGACATGCGGGTTTTCCAAAAAGGATAATCGGTTCCATCAAAGAATGGAGCACGATCCAAAGAAAAGCCTTCGGGAGATTGATAGGAAGAAGCGGTAGAAGCCATCAAAAAAATAGGATCTTTAATTTGAAACCGGTTAGGGAATTATTCAAATACTCCCTATGATACCAATTGTAGGGTCGGAACAAACGAGGAAAAGATGGCAAGAGGGGGGGTGAATTGCCTTTTAAAAAATGATTAACAATTTAAAATCAAAGTAAAGAATGCAGCGGAAATAAAGAGGCAAGACACACAAAATTGATAACGGAGTTCGGCCAAAACCCGGCCTACGTCTCCGCTCCCAACTCAACCGTTGAGAGATTCCTACGGCTTGCTTTTCAATGGTTTTAGCAAGAAACCCACTAGGCTTTGAGGTAGCACTAGGACCTATTACAGCTTGCTTTTGTTGGTTTAGCAAGAACCCACTTGCTTTCAATGGAATAGCAAGAACCCACTAGCCTTTTTAACGGGTGAAGGCTAGCTCACCGAAACACAAGCCTTTTAAAAGGAAAGGCTTGAAGAAACCTCTTCACACCTTAATGGTGGTGTGAGAACCCAAAAGAAAGGGGGAAGAGAAAAGGTGTTGGGGTTTGTAGGCACAAACCCAAAATTAAAGCTCAAAATAAATAAAACAATAAAAACCGTATTTGAGGAAGTCTTGGGCGCCTTTGATTGATTGGAGATGTTGAAGGCCGCTTCCAAGCTTCTTTGATGGTGCTCTTGGATGTGGAATTGGATTGGAGCACGTTGGGTTCCTTGAGGAAATCCGCCGGAGGTTTGCCAAAATGATCAACAATGTGTCCGGTGGCTTGGTTTTAGTTCCGGGGCTTCCTAGGCCTTTATTTATAGGCTAGGAACCTTCAAGTATCCGTTGGAGGGCTTTGGAGCCGTTGGAAAAGGCCTCGGAGCTGTTGGGAGGCTTTTGGAGTTGACTGGTCAAAGCCAACGGCTAGTTTGACCAGGGCTACCGGCTGGCCGGTACAGAGCCACCGGCTGACCGGTGCCTTGGCAGAGGAGAAGCATATTGGTCCAGGCTCCACCGGCTGACCGGTGGAGGAGCCACCGGCTGGCCGGTGGCAAGACAGTAGCTTGCACTATTCTGCTGGGTGCCACCGGCTGGCCGGTGGTCAAGCCACCGGCTGACCGGTGGAGCCTGGCAGTGGGCAATGCCTCTGCCAGGTCCACCGGCTGGCCGGTGCTATCACACCGGTTGGCCGGTGGACTGAGTTTCAGTCCACTCCTTGTCCTTTCTTGGGCCATTCCTTTGGCAATCTTTTGCCTATCAACAAAAACACTTAGAACACAAAGTTAGATAAAAAAAAAGGTGATTGTGATCATGAAAATCAAACAACGAGGGGAACGAGATGTACAACAATGTCTATAAAATTTAAAGGCATTAATCCTCAAATAACTTTTCCACTTAAACATATACTTGCCATAAATTTCTCCCAAAATATCTTTAATCATGGTAGACTCTCATCACATAAAAACCAAAAGGATTTTTTTAAGAATTTAAACTTATGATCACTATTAAACTCATTAAGACATGATGGTATCCATAACTCTTTAGTTAATGAAGACACACATGATTCTAAAATTTAACAAAATCCTTAGATGCTTAATAATTATTATCACCAAAATACCATTGGTTAAAAAAATACTTCTATAATTTATTTCTTGAACCCCAATACATAAACACTTCATCCATTTTATTTCCATATATGTCCTTATTGGACTAGGGTTTGACATTTTAAAGAGGGAATTGACTTGGATAATTATTATATTCTCCATATTTAAGACAATGTAATATAAATAGATCCATAGGATGATATTTATTCACTTCCATCGTACACTTCATTTTTCCTCAACAATTATTTGCTCCATCACTTGATCTCTTAGAGAACTCCATATTTCTCTTATTTGTTGAGTTTGGGAGATGGTTAAGGTATATGTTTTTAATAATATTTAGGGAAAACTCATTAGGAAAAATTAAAATATATTTCACTCCTATCATCATTCCATTTGGTTTCTTATATTTAGCACATTTTCCTTCATGTTCAATGTTAAATTGATTCATTTAGGTTCCATCTATTGACTAAAACCAAAAGGTATACTATGAACAAAAATAATCATACTGAGAAAACCATATAATCATCTATAGGATTTCTAAATCATGACACTTTATTTTAAATATGAGAAACCTTAAGTTTAACCTAGGTCGTTCATTTTCATTATCTATTCAAATACTTCATTATGGTTTATAAGGAAAATGTGAATTATCCTAAGGATATCTTCCAAAAGTGTCAAACTAGGTGCATGGTAAAGTATGTTTCCATGTACTAGGTAATAATTGGGTCAATACCAATGCTCCCATTTTGGAGTTATTACCACAAGATACATATGTTCTAGAACCATTTCGACTTGCATTATCCAAATAGGGATATATTATAAGGGAAAAAATATTATATCTACCTTACCAAAACATTAGGATGTTCTTATGTACTTATCTTTAAAGTATATCATAGGGTTATGTTCCCTAATCTATGTTTTTATAAATCAATTTTCCAAGGTTTATATTAAAATTTATCTGATACCAACTATAGATACCCTAACCCCAATAACCTAGAGTCGGTGTTTGCTTCATTATATTGGAATATGATACAAGGAATTGCATCATGAAGGACTGAATAGTTTTAGTATTCATGGTAAACTAGGTACATACATGATTCCCATGTTACATTTGAAAACATTAATTACAATATATTTTTTTGAGAATAACATTATTACCTCTAGAATATCCTTTTATATCAAATATAACACACTTTATGGATTCCTGAGAAAGGATAAAAAATGAGGGTGAGATCAAATACTCAGTAAGGGTTATGTATGGTGTAAGTTATCATTAATAAATAAGAATAATCAATATGGATATGTAAATAACTGAACACACCTTCCATTTAAATAACTATATAAGGAATAATAAATATGGAAATGTAAATAACTGAACACACATTCCATTTAAATAATTGGATAAGTAATAATCAATATAGAAACGTAAATAACTGAAAACACATGTTGTTTAACCAATAAACATACAATTAAATGAATTTAGAGATAATATCATTGTGGAAAAATAGTGTGAGATGTCCATATTCTCAAAAATATTAAATTCCATGTTTTCCCCTCCTTTCTTTTAACCCTAAATTGGAATTTCCTCCCCTTGTTCGACCTAGGTACACTGGGGAGGTCCTCCAAGATCCTCCTCTTTTTATTCCCTTCCCTTTTTTAAGCCCCTTTAAGTTTACAAGGTGATATTCCTTTGGTTTTTGGTCTATTTACCCTTCCCCTCCTCCTCCTCTTAGTTTCTTGGTGTTTATTCGTGGGGTTCCCCTATTGTTCAAACCCTAAGGTTTAGGGTTATGTGTGGTTCTATTTATTTGATTTTAGGGTGTGTGAATTGTCTCTTAGGGTGTATTCTTACTTCTCCATAAGTCTCGTGGAATTCTCATGTCGTTGGGGTAGGTTTTTTCATCTATTTCTTTTTCGGGACATTCCATTGATGCTTGATTTTTCCCTAAATGATTTATATATGTTATAATATTACTTGATATGTGTTAGTATGAATTTTTTTTTGTATTTTTATGATGTTAAACTGGTGCGAATTAATTTTCAAAGGGTTTTATTGAGTATGACTATATGCTTATGCATGTAAAGTGTTTGATAAAATGTATATTGTTTTCTTATAATTAAATTGGGAACTTGTGGTGATTTTTGGATTTGGTTACATTTTCTAGCATGGTTTTAGCCGTAATTTGGGTATGGTGTGTGTTTAGAAAGCCTCTTTATTACTTGAGAAATTACGATAAATGGATTGGAATGGTTCTTCTAGTTTTAAAATGATTATTAATGATTTTGGAATTGTGTGACTTGTAGTGTTGGGATTAATGGAAAGTGATATTCTTAGAAAGGGGGTTTTGAATGGTTCCATGAACAATAAAGTGTTTCATTGTATGTTATCACACCCATGGGTGCATGGGGTGAACACATGGATGGGAATTCATATGTTTATGGCATTTAAAAAATTGATATTTTCTTTGAGCCTTGGTTTTTTCAAAAGGTTTCTTATTTATTTCTCTTCCCTCTTTTCTCAAGTGGTTCTTTGATTTTTTTAATGGTGAAGTTTTCCTTCATGTGATCTTAAATGTGACTTCAAATGTGTTCTTTAAATCTTCCCATGTTTGTCATTTTAAGATACGTTTTGGTGGATGACTGGCATAAAGACCCATTTGTGACTTTTTGTATTGTTTCATGTTTCACTGTAGTTTAGAAATATTTTTTGTAAATGTATTTTGATTGGAAATATAAAAGGCCCATTTGGAACTTTGTGAAGTTTTGTAAAGGTTAGTTTTGATGTGATGTGATGTGACATGAAGTCCCGGAAGGTATCTCAAAATGTTTAGGAAATAATTTTGAAACTCAAATGATTTGAAAGCCCAATTGGCACTTGTGAATATATAGTTATGATATGTTAACCTTTATGGAGGATTCCCCAAAGAAAGGGGTATTGAAAAGGTGTTGTTAGTGTTTGGGGTAGGAAAGTGCAGTGGTGGAAGGTAAGGTGAGTCACATATATGAGGTCCTCCTCCTTTCATTATGTATTATTATCATGGGATTTGGGGGCATCTACTAGAGGGTCGAGTGACGGTTACTTGTTTAACCTGATTAAATTGGTTGTCACCCCCTTGACTTGATAGGGCTTGATGGGATGTTCCACTGGATTGGATAGTTTAGAGCAGCCAGTTGGTTATTGACTATGGAGTTTCACCATATTCTGGTATGTGAGTTTGATCTAAGTATGTATAGGGATCACTTTAGGGATGTTTAGGAAATTCCCATGATTATCTATATATATATTCTATTTATTTCTACTACACTTTGGATATTAGTCTTATTAGTTTTATTCGTTATTGTTTGGTTTCCTTTTATTTTTGTACACCCCCTTTTTATTTTTTGGTGTGGATTTTATTTGGGATTTAGTTTTGAATTGGATTATGTGGATATACAACTTTTTTTTAATAGGAAATATGATTGTGTTGTTTAAAAGAGAAATTGTGGAAAGGTTAATTTAGTTTAAATATTTAAAATCCTATTTTTTAATGTATTTCAAAACTGGTGTTTGTGGACAATTTCAGAAAGGAAATGAATGGACACTATGGTGATTACCAACTGGGTTATTTAATCTCACACCCTACTTGTGCCACTCAGCATCAGTAGACCCAGGATATTTTTCGAGTGCAACTTTCTGGTTTGATTTCTCACCTTTGGATTAGGATGGTCTTGTGGTTGGTGGTAACCAAGAGGTCACATAGAGATATTGTTTTCGTGGTCTAGTCTTAGCCTTATTTTCAGTTTTTTTGTTTAGCAGTTGTTGTATCTGGATTATTTTGTATATTTATTTGAGATTTAGTTATTGTTGGCTCTTCCGAATGTTCAGTTTATTTATTTGATCCTGGTTTATTAGAAAAATCATTTCCATAATGATTACTTTGATGCACGACACTAGTTTCCAACTCGTGGGGATCAGGAACGTCCTTCGGGCCATATCTTAGACCGGGTCAGATGTTGGGTCAGATGGCATCCTAGTCTGGTTCATGACACGATGGATGATTAAAAACCAGGTCGTTCTTTCATACCAAGATAATCTAATATATGGTACAACATGAATCCACTATCTCTAAGGTAAGAGAAGATAATCACTTCAACATAAGAATTGTAAGACCAAGCGCTACTTTTGATATTTTATTTGTATTTGTGTCCCACATTTCCCATATGGCCTTTTCCCCAGGGAAGGAAAAAATAGCATGAAATGTGGAATCCAGTGTGGCCACGCACCGCGGGCATAGAGGATCATATATTGTTTGAATATACATAATAAACTCCTTTCTATGGATGAATTCGGTGCATATTTGTCACCAAAAATATCATACTTTGGTAAGAACTTCCAGACACCACACTATCTTCCAAAGAACATCGTTCTAGAGGTTTTACATTCTGAGTGTCATCCAATACCCTGATTTAAATGAGTAAACTCTTGAGCTCTTGTTATTTCAACACAATATATCCTTACCCATATCTTTCACACATGGGATGCTCATGATAATTATTATATCCCTCTCATTGAACCAACCTTCCATCTTATCGATACACCAATAGATACCTATGTTATTTAACATGGAACAAATAGTGGAACCTTCCCATCTAGGTGTAACGACCCGAAATTTTGAATAAATCTTGTTTCCTAATTTTGTGTGTTATTTTATACTCAACAAAACTGTTTCATTTGATAACATGAGTATAATTAAAATGAGACCATTAGGTTTTGACTGTTATATGACCATTGGTCAATATGACCGCTGTAAAATAAATGTTTCTATTATTGTCTCTAAATACAAGTAATCTTGGTTAATTATTATAGAAAGAAGATTCGATGGCCTCACCCAGTAGTCTTGGACCGATCGAAGCCCATCTAACAGAACTAGGGAAGGAGGTAGCACCACTGGGATTTACTTTGGACCAAACCCAAGCCAAACTTCATCGTGTGAAGCTAGAACGGAATCGCCTTTGCGAGAAGTTCAAACTGATAGAAATTACTACTCGTGCGATGTTGGCCGAGCCTCCCTCAGATTCTCTCACCTTAGCACACCTTACACTTAGGTCCTATGCTGGTGTGATAAGGGGATATGTAAGGATACCGTCACTGCCTTGTGTAATCCTTTATTTTAAATAAAAATTGGGATTTCCTCTTATGATGAAGTTTATGAATTTTCAAATGACCGGATAAATATAGTGTGCATATTTTTTATGAATTTTAGAAAAAGGATATTTTAAAAAATTTTATGTAAACCTTAAATAATTAAAAATGTGCAATGATATTCAAAAAATGGTCTTCTAGAATTATGTTCAGTACGAAATTTAGAGTCTAATAAGATCAACTTGATTTTTGATGAATAGTAAATTATGAATAGTGATTTTATGCTTAGGATTAGTAATGTGACCAAATGGATTAGTAATCTCACTTAAAGAAAGTATTAATATAATCTAGGCACCTTGATTAATTAATGTGATTCAATAAAATTGTTAAATAACGGTTTAATAAATTATTATTCAAATATTAGTTTTTTCGAGTGAATAGTGTTTTTTAATTAAAAATTAAATAAAAATTATTTAGAAAATTATTTTTATAAAATGGATTTCATTTTTGAACTCAGAGCATCGATATTATGTTAAGGTAATTTTTGAAGTTTTTTATGAAAAAATCAATTTTCGGTGAATAGTGTATTTATTTAAAAATTAAATTAAAAATATTTAGAAAATTATTTTTATAAAATGGAGTTCATTTTTGAAATCAGAGCATTGATATTTGGTTAATTTGAAATTTTGGGATTTTTCTGAGAAAGTTGAATTTTTAGTGAATAGTAAAAATACAGTTTTAGGGTTTCAGTATGTTTAATGACATCATAATTGTGTCATGATGATGCCATGAGATATTTTAAGGTATGGTCGACCAAAGGTGATGAATTATTGTATGGGGGGCCCCATGTGGCCTAACTCCATGGGAAATACCATGGGAGAGCTCATGCTTTTGAGAAAACCACTTGTGAGGTGTCCCTTGGTCATTAATGCCTTGTCCCCTCACTTTCCCTATAAATACCAAGTCATCGTCTCGTCCATTTCGACTCCCCACTCTCCCCCAACAAAGTTCTGGTCTCATTACCTCCCAAGTAGTCCTCCCAAGGTTCCCCAAAGCCCTCAAGTTCCCAACCTTTGAATTTTAGGAGTTACGTTTTAAGGTAAGGGATCTGACCCCTCTCTTTCTTTTCAAGTGATCTCTTTTATGTCATTTCTTTTATGATCCATGTTCTTATGTTGGATGAGGTTATTTTATATTACACTTGCTTCCCTTTTCATGTTCATATAATTAGATATCCCCTCTTACTCTCATTATTTCGTTTTATGAATGTTTAAGTGGCGTCGTTAGGCTGTCGAAATTTTTTGTAACGGATTCTTTCTCCCTTCTAATTTTTCAAGATCTAATTTCATGTCAAGTATTTCAAGTTCCTTTTTATTATGTTGGGGTATGATCTCCATATCTATCATACTGATCATTTATGTTCATATGATTAGAGACCCTTTTTGATCTCGTCAATTCATTTTTTTTTTGAAGTTTAAGTGGCGTCGTTAGGCTGCCGAATTTTTAAGGGATTCTTTCACCCTTCTCATTTTCAAGTTCTATTTTCTTATCAAGTCTTTCAAGTTACTTTATGTTGGGTTATGATCTCTATATCTATCATATTGATCATTTATGTTCATATGATGAGAGACCCTTTTTGATCTCATCAATTCATTTTTGTTGAAGTCTAAGTGGCGCCGTTAGGCTACTGAATTTTTAAGGGATTCGTTCACCTTTCTCATTTTTCAAAGTTCTACTTTCATGTCAAGTCTTTCAAGTTAATTTTTTATCATGTTGGGGAATGATCTCTATATCTATCATACTGAACTTTTATGTTCATATGATGAGACCCTATTTGATCTCGTCAATTCATTTTTTTTGGAATTTTTAAGTGACGTCGTTAGGCTGCCGAATTCTCATAAGAGAAATATTATTTTTTGTCTTCCTTCCATGTTTTTCATTTCAAATGGTATGACCTTCAAATTTCATTACCATGTTCATGTATCCTTCATGTTTCTCCCTCTACTGTTTTAGGGGCCATTTATGAATTTTTTACCCATATCCCCTCTCTTTTCAATGTTTTCTAAAACCCCAAAACATAGCCGTCATGCTGCAGAATTTCCATCTCAAAATGTCTCTCTCTTTTTCTAAAGTTATTTTATTTTATTAATTGAATACTCAAAGATCTCTATTCTATAGGGTTATTCACATATTTACCTAGTTGTTTTATTTTAAATTCTGGGATTTATATACATGAGACCCGCTTTCCCTTTCCGTGGGTTTAAAGTGACATAAAGATCATGTCTTTAAAGCAGTTTTTAAAATGTTATGATTATGAAATGAAACCCATTTCATTTATGCTATATGGATTTTTTATGAAATGATCTATTATGATATATGTGGCTCACATGATGATAAATACAAATTTAAGGGTGCGCCTTGATAGCGCTCCAATGCATTGGGTAAAGACTTAATCTCTAGAGATGACCTTATAGACTGATACCTTGGTGAATAACCTTGGTAATTTTTAATGACACCTTGGGGACGGACCTTGATGAAATGAAATGATTGTAAATATTAAATGTTGTAGCCACATCTTCAAGTTATGAAAAATGTTATTTTTATTATGATATATCTCATGATTTCTTTCTCATGCCTTAAAGTTCTTTTCATGACCTTATTGAAGTATCTCAAGTTCGCATGTAAAATGTTTCTCTTATTTCCCTTACTGGGCCTTCTTCTCACCATTTCTTTTGATGTATGTCCCCAGGTTATGAGATGCAGTAATGAACCTAGGATGAACATGAGGATAAGCCTTTCAAGTGTTTAAGAAGAATGATTTATGTTTTCATGTTTTAAGGTCCTGATTTCCAAGACACTAAACCTTAAAGATCCTCGATTTTGTAAAATGTAATGAAATTTTATGTGATAAAAAGGCGGGATGCTATAGTTGGTATCAAAGTATGGTTTAGTTATTTGTGGAAATTAGGATATGAAAACTTTAGGAAGAAGCCTATAGAAAAGTTTATATATAGGAAATATTCCTGGTATTTTGGTTTGTATTGAGTAATGGGTTGCCAAGAAAATACATCTCTGTCTGGATACGAGCAGGTAGAGGTGGCTCTGGCACAGATGTACATAGTGGTAAAACCTGAAAACACCGCTTTGAGCTAGATTCAAACGAGAACTGGTACACGATAATGGGCCTTGATGCACTCTTGGTTACGACACTCCCGGAGGATATGCTTTGGTAAATTCATAAGCTTAGTATAAACCATTATTAAAGGAACAAAGATAAAATAAAATAAAGATTCACATAAGAATATATGATCATGGATAACCAAGATTAGAACCTAGGGGATCACAAGTTGGGATATAATTTTATTCTACAAGTTTATCCTTTTATGCTTAAATTTTCCTTTTCATGATTATTGGCTAAGTATTTAAGCCCCTAATTATCGTTTCTTTTCTTAGTTAATGGCGGGAAATGGAAGAACATGTCCCAACAACCAATGTGATAGGAAATGCGATGATTGTCGTATTAATATGACAGAGATGATTAGGGGATTAAAATATGATTATTATTTTGGAAGATGTTCACTATTTTGTGGACTCTATATGATCGACGTAAATAGATTACTACGGTATTTTCATTGAGTAAGGTTGACTTATATTTTGAAGAATCGATGAATTTAAGGTGGACTTGTAGTAATTTAGGTTACTTATAGTAACGATTAACCTATCTTGGGTAAAATGTGTTTAGGTTATCAAATTTTGTTATAATATGTTAGGAGTGGTTGATGTTGTTCGGAGATGAACAATGAATTTTATTTGGAAGACTATGTTATCAAATCCTTAATGTATTTGGGTTTCAATCTTAGTTTGTTTGTTTTTTTGAGGAATTTTAAGGACCGTTATTTATGGAATGGTCTATGATGAACTTTGGGTAGTACCATGGAACTTTGAAGATTTAAAAGTAGTTTCCATTCCTATGGGATTATTTCTTTTTGAAGAGTTGTTTTACCTTACCCTTTCTATTTTTGGGATAATGTTTAAATATAGAAGAAATAGATAGTTAATCTTTTGTGGATTATGTGATTATCTAGAAGATGATTCTTGTGTTTTGATGAGACCAAGTAGTTTTGAATGCTCAACATTTGGAGAAAAGATTAGTTTTGGTAGAAACTTATTAAAGTATGAAACTCTACATGAAGGTAGGTATATTTTCTTATGTTTTTGTTCTATGTTGTAAATGAATTCCTCAAAATTATGAAAAGGAACATAAAAAAAACGTTGTTGGTTTACGTTTCCTACTAGGTAATCAAAGACCATTTACACACATCATATGTTTGGGATTTTCTTGTGGTTAAATTTCTCCTAATCATGTTTTCTATCACTCTCCTTTAGAATGTGACCCTTTGTTGTCTCCTCCATGTCCATGTTTTGCTACATGGAATCCTAGTATGGGCAAACTCGGGTGGCCTTTGTACTTCATTTTCATTCTTTTAAAGTAATAGTGTTACTGACTCTTTTTCCAATGTGGGACATTCAATGAAATTTCAAAACCCAATTTTAAAAAATTGCGAGGACGCAATTTCTTAAGGGGGGAAGATTGTAACAACCTGAAATTTTGAATAAATCTTGTTTCCTAATTTTGTGTGTTATTTTATAATCAACAAAACTGTTTCATTTGATAACATGAGTATAATTAAAATGAGACCGTTGGGTTTTGACTGTTATATGACCATTGGTCAATATGACCGTTGTAAACTAAACGTTTCGATTATTGTATCTAAATACAAGTAATATTGGTTAATTATTATAGAAAGAAGATTCGATGGCCTCAGCCAGTAGTCTTGGACCGATCGAAGCCCATCTAACAAAACTTGGGAAGGAGGTAGCACCATTAGACTTTGCTCTGGACCAAACCCAAGATGAACTTCATCGTGTGAAGCTAGAACGGGATCGCATTTGCGAGAAGTTCAAACTGATAGAAATTACTACTCATGCGATGTTGGACGAGCCTCCCTTAGATTCTCTCACCTTATCACACCTTACACTTAGGTCCTATGCTGGTGTGATAAGGGGCTATGTAAGGATACTGTAACTACCTTTTGTAATCCTTTGTTTTAAATAAAAATTGGGATTTCATCTTATGATGAAGTTTATGAATTTTCAAATGACCGGATAAATATAGTATGCATATTTTTGATGAATTTTAGAAAAAGGATATTTTAAAAATGTTTATGTAAACCTTAAATAATTAAAAATGTGTAATGATATTCAAAAAATGGTCTTCTACAATTATGTTCAGTACGAAATTTAGAGTCTAATAAGATCAGCTTGATTTTTGATGAATAGTAAATTATGAATAGTGATTTTATGCTTAGGATTAGTAATGTGACCAAATGGATTATTAATCTCACTTAAATAAAGTATTAATATAATCTAGGAACCTTGATTAAGTAATGTGATTCAATAAAATGGTTAAATAACGGTTTCATAAATTATTATTCAAGTATTAGTTTTTTCAGGTGAATAGTGTTTTTTAATTAAAAATTAAATTAAAAATATTTAGAAAATTATTTTTATAAAATGTATTTCATTTTTGAACTTAGAGCATCGATATTATGTTAAGGAAATTTTTGGAGTTTTTTTGAAAAAAAATGAATTTTTGGTGAATAGTGTATTTATTTAAAAATTAAATAGAAAATATTTAGAAAATTATTTTTATAAAATGGAGTTCATTTTTGAAATTAGAGCATTGATATTTGGTTAATGTGAAATTTTGAGATTTTTCTGAGAAATTTGAATTTTCAGTGAATAGTAAAAATACAGTTTTAGGGTTTCGGTATGTTTAATGACATCATAACTATGTCAGGATGATGCCATGAGATATTTTAAGGGATGGTCGACCAAATGTGTTGAATTATTGTATGGGGGACCATGTGGCCTAACTCCATGGGAAATACCATGGGAGAGCCCATGCTTTTGAGAAAACCACTTGTGAGGTGTCCCTTGGCCATTAATGCCTTGTCCCCTCAGTTTCCCTATAAATACCAAGCCATCCTCTCATCCATTTCGACTCCCCACTCTACCCCAATGAATTTTTGGTCTCATTACCTCCCAAGGAGTCCTCCCAAGGTTCCCCCAAGCCCTCAAGTTCCCAACCTTTGATTTTTAAGAGTTACGTTTTAAGGTAAGGGATCTGACCCCTCTCTTTCTTTTCAAGTGATCTCTTTTATGTCATTTCTTTTATGCTCCATGTTCTTATGTTGGAATAGGTTATTTTATATTCCCCTTAATGCCCTATTCATGTTCATATAATGATATATCCCCTCTTACTCTCATTATTTCATTTTATGAATGTTTAAGTGGCGCCGTTAGGCTGCCGAAATTTTTGTAACGGATTCTTTCTCCCTTCTCATTTTTCAAGATCTACTTTCATGTCAAGCCTTTCAAGTTCCTTTTTATTATATTGGGGTATGATCTCTATATCTATCATACTGATCATTTATTTTCATATGATGAGATACCCTTTTTGATCTCATCAATTCATTTTTTTTTTAGTTTAAGTGGCGTCGTTAGGCTGCCGAATTTTTAAGGGATTCTTTCACCCTTCTCATTTCAAGTTCTATTTTCTTGTCAAGTCTTTCAATTTACTTTATGTTGGGGTATTATCTCTATATCTATAATACTGATAATTTATTTTCATATGATGATAGACCCTTTTTGATCTCTTCAATTCATTTTTGTTGAAGTTTAAGTGGCGTCGTTAGGCTGCCGAATTTTTAAGGGATTCGTTCACCTTTCTCATTTTTCAAATTTCTACTTTAATGTCAAGTATTTTATGTTAATTTTTTATTATGTTGGGGTATGATATCTATATCTATCATACTTAACTTTTATGTTCATATGATGAGACCCTATTTGATCTCGTCAATTCATTTTTTTGGAAGTTTTAAGTGACATTGTTAGGCTGCCGAATTCTCATAAGAGAAATCTTATTTTTTGTCTTCCTTCCATGTTTTTCATTTCAAATGGTATGCCCTTAAAATTTCATTACCATTTTTATGTATCCTTCATGTTCTGTTCCTCTACTGTTTTAGGGATCATTTATGAATGTTTGACCCATGTCCCCTCTCTTTTCAATGTTTTCTAAAACCCCAAAACATATCCTACATGCTGCAGAATTTCCGTCTCAAAATGTCTCTCTCTTTTTCTAAAGTTATTTTATTTTATTAAGTGAATAATCAAAGCTCTATATTCTATAGGTGTATTCACATATGTACCAAGTTTTTCTATTTTAAATTCTTGTATTTACATACATGAGACCCACTTTCCCTTTCTGTGGGTTTAAAGTGACATAAAGATCATGTCTTTAAAGCATTTTTTAAAACTTTATGATTATAAAATGAAACCCAATTCTTTTATGCTATATACATTGTTTATGAAATTATTGATTTTTATATATGTGTCTCACATGATGATAAAGACAAATTTAAGGGTGCACCCTGATAGTGCTCCAATGCATTGGGTAAAGACTTAATTTTTAATGTTATTTTTATTATGATATATCTCATGATTTCTTTCTCATTCCTTAAAGTTCTTTTCATGACCTTATTGAAGTATCTCAAGTTCACATGTAAAATTTTTCTCTTGTTTCCCTTACTGGTCCTTCTGCTCACCCTTTCTTTTTATATATGTCCCCAAGTTATGAGATGCAGTAATGAACCTAGGATAAACATGAGGAGAAGCCTTTCAAGTGTTTAAGAATAATGTTTTATGTTTTCATGTTTTAAGTTCCTAGTTTCCAAGACACTAAACCTTAAAGATCCTCAGTTTTGTAAAATGTAATGAAAGTTTATGTGATAAAAGGGCGGGATTCTATAGTTGGTATCAAAGGATGGTTTATTTATTTGTGGAAATTAGGATATGAAAACTTTAGGAAGAAGCCTATAGAAAAGTTTATATATAGGAAATCGTCCTGGTATTTTGGTGAGTATTGAGTAATGGGTTGCCAAGAAAATACATCCATGTCCGGATACGAGCAGGTAGAGGTGGCTCTGGCACAGATGTACATAGGGGTAAAACCTGAAAACACCGCTTTGAGCTAGACTCAAACGGGAACTGTTACACGACAATGGGCCTTGCTGCACTCTTGGTTACGACACTCCCGGGGGATATTCTTTAGTAAATTCATAAGCTTAGTATGAACCATTATTAAAGGAACAAAGATAAAATAAAATAATGATTCACATAAGAATATATGATCATGGATAACCTAGATTAGAACCTAGGGGATCACAAGTTAGGATATACTTTTATTCTACAAGTTTATCCTTTTATGCTTAAATTTTCCTTTTCATGATTATTGGCTAAGTATTTAAGCCCCTAATTATAGTTTCTTTTCTTAGTTAATGGCGGGAAATGGAAGAACATGTCCCAACAACCAATGTGATAGGAAATGCGACGATTGTCGTATTAATATGACACAGATTATTAGGGGATTAAAAGATGATTATTATTTTGGAAGACGTTCACTATTTTGGGGACTCTATATGATTGACGTAAATAGATTACTACGGTATTTTCATTGAGGAGTAAGGTCGACTTATATTTTGAAGAATCGATGAATTTAAGGTGGACTTATAGTAATTTAGGTTACTTATGGGAATGATTAAACTATCTTGGGTAAAATATGTTTAGGTTAGCAAATTTTGTTATAAGATGTTAGGAGGGGTTGATGTTGTTTGGAGATGAACAATGAAGTTTATTTCGGAAGTCTATGTTATCAAATCCTTCTTGTATTTGGGTTTCAATCTTAGTTTTTTTCTTTTTTTTTTGAGGAATTTTAAGGACTGTTATTTATGGAATGGTCTATGATGAACTTTGGGTAGTACCATGGAACTTTGAAGATTTGAAAGTAGTTTCCATTCCTATGGGATTCTTTCTTTTTGAAGAGTTGTTTTACCTTACCCTTTCTGTTTTTGGGATAATGTTTAAATATAGAAGAAATAGATAGTTAATATTTTGTGGATTATGTGATTATCTAGAATATGATTCTTGTGTTTTGATGAGACCAAGTAGTTTTGAATGTTCATCGTTTGGAGAAAAGATTAGTTTTGGTAGAAACTTATTAAAGGATGAAACTCTACATGAAGGTAGGTATATTTTCTTATGTTTTTGTTCTATGTAGTAAATGAA
Source organism: Viscum album (assembly GCA_963277665.1). Classification (NCBI taxonomy): domain Eukaryota; kingdom Viridiplantae; phylum Streptophyta; class Magnoliopsida; order Santalales; family Viscaceae; genus Viscum; species Viscum album. Next base: position 702,687,043 of record OY728139.1, read on the forward strand.
TTCCTCAAAATTATGAAAAGGAACGTAAAATAAAAACATTGTTGGTTTACATTTCCTACTAGGTAATCAAATACCATTTACACAAATCATATTTTTGGGATTTTCTTATGGTTAACTTTCTCCTAATCATGTTTTCTATCACTCTCCTTTAGAACGTGACCCTTTGTTTTCTCTTCCATGTCCATGTTTTCCTACATGTAATCCTAGTATGGGTAAACTCGGGTGGCCTTTGTACTTCCTTTTCTTTCTTTTAAAGTAATAGTGTTACTGACTCTTTTTACGATGTGGGACTTTCAATGAAATTTCAAAACCCAATTTTAAAAAATTGCGAGGATGCAATTTCTTAAGGGGGGAAGATTGTAACGACCTGAAATTTTGAATAAATCTTGTTTCCTAATTTTGTGTGTTATTTTATACTCAACAAAACTGTTTCATTTGATAACATGAGTATAATTAAAATGAGACCATTGGGTTTTGACTGTTATATGACCGTTGGTCAATATGACCACTGTAAACTAAACGTTTCGATTGTTGTCTCTAAATACAAGTAATCTTGGTTAATTATTATAGAAAAAAGATTTGATGGCCTCACCCAGTAGTCTTGGACCGATCGAAGCCCATCTAACAGAACTTGGGAAGGAGGTAGCACCACTGGGCTTTGCTCTGGACCAAACCCAAGCTGAACTTCATCATGTGAAGCTATAACGGAATTGCCTTTGCAAGAAGTTCAAACTGATAGAAATTACTAATCATGTGATGTTGGCCAAGCCTCCCTCAGATTCTCTCACCTTAGCACACCATACACTTAGGTCCTATGCTGGTGTGATAAGGGGCTATGTAAGGAGACCGTAACTACCTTGTGTAATCCTATGTTTTAAATAAAAATTTGGATTTCATCTTATGATGAAGTTTATGAATTTTCAAATGACCGGATAAATATAGTATGCATATTTTTGATGAATTTTAGAAAAAGGATATTTTAAAAATGTTTATGTAAACCTTAAATAATTAAAAATGTGTAATGATATTCAAAAAATAGTCTTCTACAATTATGTTCAGTAGGAAATTTAGATTCTAATAAGATCAACTTGATTTTTGATGAATAGTAAATTATGAATAGTGATTTTATTCTTAGGATTAGTAATGTGACCAAATGGATTAGTAATCTCACTTAAAGAAAGTATTAATATAATCTAGGCACCTTGATTAAGTAATGTGATTCAATAAAATGGTTAAATAATGGTTTCATAAATTATTATTCAAGTATTAGTTTTTTCAGGTGAACAGTGTTTTTTAATTAAAAATTAAATTAAAATTATTTATAAAATTATTTTTATAAAATGGATTTCATTTTTGAACTCAGAGCATCGATATTATGTTAAGGTAATTTTTGGGGTTTTTTCTGAAAAAAATGAATTTTCGGTGAATAGTGTATTTATATAAAAATTAAATTAAAAATATTTAGAAAATTATTTTTATAAAATGGAGTTCATTTTTGAAATCAGAGCATTGATATTTGGTTAATGTGAAATTTTGGTATTTTTCTGAGAAATTTGAATTTTCAGTGAATAGTAAAAATACAGTTTTAGGGTTTTAGTATGTTTAATGACATCATAACTATATCATGATGATGCCATGAGATATTTTAGGGGATGGTCGACCAAAGGTGATGAATTATTGTATGGGAGGACCCATGTGGCCTAACTCCAAGGGAAATACCATGGGATAGCCCATGCTTTTGAGAAAACCACTTGTGAGGTGTCCCTTGGCCATTAATGCTTTGTCCCCTCACTTTCCCTATAAATACCAACCCATCCTCTCATCCATTTCGACTCCCCACTCTCCCCCAACAAAGTTATGGTCTCATTACCTCCCAAGTAGTCCTCCCAAGGTGCCCCCAAGCCCTCAATGTCCCAACCTTTGAGTTTTAAGAGTTACGTTTTAAGGTAAGGGATTCGACCCCTCTCTTTCTTTTCAAGTGATCTCTTTTATGTCATTTCTTTTATGCTCCATGTTCTTATGTTGGAGGAGGTTATTTTATATTCCCCTTACTTCCCTTTTCATTTTCATATAATGATATATCCCCTCTTACTCTCATTATTTCGTTTTATGAATGTTTAAGTGGTGCCTATAGGCTACCGAAATTTTTGTAACGGATTATTTCTCCCTTCTCATTTTTCAAGATCTACTTTCATGTCAAGTCTTTCAAGTTCCTTTTTATTATGTTGGGGTATGATCTCTATATCTATCATACTGATCATTTATGTTCATATGATGAGATACCCTTTTTGATCTCATCAATTCATTTTTGTTGAAGTTTAAGTGGCGCCGTTAGGCTGCCGAATTTTTAAGGGATTCTTTCACCCTTCTCATTTTCAAGTTCTATTTTCTTGTCAAGTCTTTCAAGTTACTTTATGTTGGGGTATGATCTATATATCTATAATACTAATCATTTATGTTCATATTATGAGAGACCCTTTTTGATCTCGTCAATTCATTTTTGTTGAAGTTTAAGTGGCATCGTTAGGCTGCCGAATTTTTAAGGGATTCGTTCACCTTTCTCATTTTTCAAAGTTCTACTTTCATGTCAAGTCTTTCAAGTTAATTTTTTATTATGTTGGGGCATGATCTCTATATCTATCATACTTAAATTTTATGTTCATATGATGAGACCCTATTTGATCTCTTCAATTCATTTTTTTGGAAGTTTTAAGTGACGTCGTTAGGCTGTCGAATTCTCATAAGAGAAATCTTATTTTTTGTCTTCCTTCCATGTTTTGTATTTCAAATGGTATTCCCTTAAAATTTCATTACCATGTTCATGTATCCTTCATGTTATTTCCCTCTACTGTTTTAGGGGTCATTTATGAATGTTTGAACCATGTCCCCTCTCTTTTCAATGTTTTCTAAAACCCCAAAACATAGCCGTCATGCTGCAGAATTTCTGTCTCAAAATGTCTCTCTCTTTTTCTAAAGTTATTTTATTTTATTAAGTGAATGCTCAAAGCTATCTATTCTATAGGGGTATTCACATATGTACCAAGTTGTTCTATTTTAAATTCTGGGATTTACATACATGAGACCCTCTTTCCCTTTCCGTGGGTTTAAAGTGACAAAAAGATCATGTCTTTAAATCAGTTTTTAAAATGTTATGATTATGAAATGAAACCCATTTCTTTTATGCTATATGTATTGTTTATGAAATTATTGATTATGATATATGTGGCTTACATGATTATAAATACAAATTTAAGGGTTCTCCCTGATAGCACTCCAATGCATTGGGTAAAGACTTAATCTCTAGAGATGACCTTTTAGACTGATACCCTGGTGAATAACCTTGGTAATTTTTAATGACACCTTGGGGATGGACCTTGGTGAAAAAAAATGATTTTCAATATTAAATGTTGTAGCCACATATTCAAGTTATGAAAAATGTTATTTTTATTATGATATATCTCATGATTTCTTTCTCATGCCTTAAAGTTCTTTTAATGACCTTATTGAAGTATCTCAAGTGCATATGTAAAATTTTTCTCTTATTTCCCTTACTGGGCCTTCTGCTCACCCTTTCTTTTGATGTATGTCCCCAGGTTATGAGATGCAGTAATTAACCTAGGATGAACATAAGGATAATCCTTTCAAGTGTTTAAGAAGAATGTTTTGTGTGTTCATGTTTTAATTTCCTGGTTTCCAAGACACTGAACCTTAAAGATCCTCGGTTTTGTAAAATGTAATGAAAGTTTATGTGATAAAAATTCAGGATGCTACTAGGAACCACTATTTATACAACCTTCATTCCATCACCAACAACCATCCAAGGATCTCTCCAAACATTTAATACAGCACCATATCTAATTCTTTAGTAAAAACATCATGGAGGATCTTGTGCGGCCCACTTATTCTTATCCAGAAATAGCTGGGGTGGGGGCTTAAAGCTGATCCACAAAAGTCTAAGTGAGGAAACTATTTGGCCTAAATGATCTGTGTGCAAAGGGAATCAGGGTGTTGTAGTAGCCTCAACCCTTTTTTACAAGTAAGGAACTTTTGGAACACCTCATATCTCATTACCCCATTCCCCCGCCATATTTCAGTAGGCAATGTTTATCCCATGACACCTAATGAATTTTATTTCTCCCATTAAAAATACCCCACCGTAAGATAGAAATACATTAATGGATTTGATCCATAATAATTCCATGGAGTAAAAATAAGGGCATAACATTGGTTGGTATTGCTTGAGACACTTCCTTGATGAGAGTTTCCTACCCTTCTTTAAAAAAAATCTTGAAAGACCATCCTTGTATTTTTTTACAATCTATCTATAATACATGAAAATATATCTCTTTTAGACCATCCAAAAATTGTGGGCAGCCCAAGGTATTTATTATGCTTGTTGACCACTTGAATACATGAAGCTATAATGAGATCTTACTTTCTACTCATGTGGGCTCCTGAAAGAAACTAAATGGATTCACTGCATGGTGACCTCAATCCATTTCATGAAAACCCCCATATTACTCATAAAAAAATATAGGAATGACCATTTGACACTATGATATTCCTTTTCCATATCAATCATCCAAGCCATAATACCTCTCTTTGTAGTAGAGAAAGTGATCATTGAGTGAAACACTTTATAAGAGATAATGGAATTATCTTATATGAGTCTCTTGGGGATGAAAGGAGTCTAATTTTCAGAAATAATGGAAGGAAACTAGAAACGCAGGTGGTTAACCAGAATATTTGAGAAATTTTTTTAAATAACATTACATAAGATGAAGGGCCTAAAGTCTGAGATCAAAGATGGTTTTTTTATATTAGGAGTAAAAGTAATAATGGATTCATTCAGTGCATAGAATTTGTCCTTACCCTACTAAAGGTCTTTCATGAGGCATGAGATATCATACATGGAAATGTGCCCAAAAATTTTAAAAACTAAGGCGTGAAACCCATATGGCCTTGGAGCTTTGGTTGAATGAATTTTTTTGAGGGCCAAAAAAATTTATCTTCAGTGAATTCATTTATAAGATGGTCTTTCATAGTATATGTGACCATTGGTACAATGAAAGAAGCAATATCAGAATAAATGGTATATTTCTCGACTATAGAGAAATCCTCGAAAAACATAATGATAATATCATGTATCCCCATTTCATAGAAAATAGTTCTAACTTCTTAATTTGTGAGATAGAAGATGGTGTTCTTAAATTACCTAGAATAATCCTTCTGAAGGATGTAGAATAAATTAAAATAACCTTCCTTCATATGGGGTTCACAGGCTCACATTTCCCAAAATATTTCCTTAATTTTTAACACTATATCCATTTCTGATTCATGGGATGAAATACTATGAAGAACCATCTCAGAGGGGGGATAAGAATACATCTCATTAAGTTTTATTTAAATTGTTTAACAAAGAGAATATGGATTTAGAAACTTAATATTTCTTCACTATTTTAATTTTTCTACCACATGGTGGATATTCCTTCCCATTTTAGGATCCCCTACATTCTAGTATGCAGAGATCACTTCTTCACATCCCTTATCTTTAGCCTAGAATCTTCCAAATTTGAAGAGTCTTTCTTGTCTCTCCATTCTTTGACCATAGGAAAAAACAATAAGGATAGGCCAGTGGTCTAAAGTGGTACGATCAAGGTGAGAAACCTGGAAGAGTCTAGAAATATTAGTCCATTAACTCAACCCCAATAATTTTTCCAAACACTCCTCAATGCGACTGTTTTCAAAGATCCCATGAAAACATGTGTGTGTGTGTGTGTGTTGCCTAAATACCCCAGATCGGCAAGATCCATAATCTAAGTTTCCTATTAAAATTCCCTCATTGGATCGAGAGGCCTATTTTCCCCACCATTCTATTCATGTTGGAAAAAAATTTCATTTAAGTCCCTATCAATAAGAAGATGTCTGGGTAAGCTCTCGCATGAGGTCTTGACCAATTTCCATGACTTCTACTTATCCATTTGGGAGGTACATCCATAAAACTATATAAAATATAATTATGGTGAGTTAGACTAGTATATGGAAGTCATAATGTGATTTTGAGAGAAATATTGAATCCTTAGGTCCATATCCTCCTTCCAAAAATGAAAAATACAACCCATGTGGATTTTACAAGAGACAGAGAAGAAATTATGGAAACTTTTTTTTTAAATACCATCAATTTCCTTACTTTCTAATATGGTTTTAGAAAGGAAAACCATATTGGGGAAGCTTTTAGTGAACTTGTGTTGTAGTATATATACTGATCATGGGTTTCCAATCCCACGGTCGTTCCATCATAAGGTTTTCTTTGAGATAGGCGAGGTTGTTTCATACCAGCCTTTGCCTCCGAGAATTCAAGACCAAAACTATCCTTTTCTAATTTCCATCTTTTGGCATATCTCTCATTCACTAGTGAATCCTCCATACATCTTTTGGAACCATATGTTTTCACTACACTTAGATAAAAATTGTTATCCCCTCTCACTTTCCATCTTTTGGTCTTGTAACTGGTTAGATGTGTCTTTGGTTCACACATACCCTTTAAAAGTGTCATTATAAAATAAAAAAATATGGATTGTGGTCTAGGGCCATAAAAAGAGGGTTATACAGGCTCTTTACCCTTCATGGATGTTTTCAAAGTAATGATAAGGATTTGGGGAATAACCTGGTCTGGTGGATCTAATAATATGATCCTAGTACTCAAGGATGTTTTATCTTTGTCTTTAGAGGATTTTTTGTTCTCCTCTAGGGGGAAAAATCTTGCCAAAGGGATCTAAACAGAAGTTTCTATAGGTGTGATCATCTCGTGCTCGACAGCTCTGATGTCATACTCCTCTGTGTTTTCGGATCGGACCAAAACATGTTGGTCTATATGAAATACTAGAGGCCCTATCATGATTATTTTACCTAGGTCTAGATCTTCATGTGTATTTAAGTCCATCAAACTTCTATTCCTATCTTTTTGTTTTTATGCTTCCGAAGTGAAGACCGATGCGGCATTTTTTTTGCACGAAACTAGGGGTCATACTGAAATATAGTATTCCCTTATCCATTTTATGACTTGTATGCACAATATATCTCCATGTGCCCAATTAACCCACTAAAGAAGAAAAAGATGGGTAACTTTTCATATTTGAATGAAATTCATGCATTTGATTCCTCCATGGAAAGGAAAACCCCTCTCATAAGTGGCGGTGTGATATCAATTAAGACCATAATCCTAACTATTGGTCCCCAGTGAATAGTATATGATTGATCTCATTCTATAAACTCCCCTATTTTTTTCAACAATTTTACTTATAATACTTTCCAATCTACCACCAAATGGGATTCCTTTTAGATGAATCAAGAAGGTTGTTTCGGTGAATAAGGTTTTAAGGACATCCCCTCAATATTTCAACTCCTCTATTAAAATAATATGATTATCGAAGGATAATGTCCTTCCATTGAGGGCCTTATGCTTATACTTTGTATTAAATATTTCAAAAATTAGTAGAACCGCCTTAATTTCCCTAATGGAAACTCCATCCTCCAGGCGCCAGATAATATGCAACGTATTTCTCAGGGTGTTCAGATTGAAGATTTGTTTGATTAATAATTTACCTATGATAAGGAGTGACATTCTCCACTTTAGAATGCATCCTCATCCATTTTGGAAAAAATAAAATATTTTTCCTTGTCTTTCAGTGCCAGATTCTACCAATGGGTTAATAGATTAGAATCCATTCTCACAGAAACCACGCCTAAGAAAAAGACATCATTATAGAAAAACCATCTATGACTAAAGATATCATAGAAACAAGACTGGATAGCCACCAATCCAGAAAATACAACGAAACCAAATGCATAAATGAAGCTAGTGAAGAGGAAGTAGATGATCTGGTGATCTGAGAAACCAAAGCCAAAGTCATCTGACGATCCATAACCCTGCCAACACGGGAATACCCGATGAATCACCAATCCATAGGAAAACCCAGGGTTTCACTCTCAGATGCAGAGAGACGGGTTTCATTTTTATCATTTAGATTCATTCATAAGTAATATCTATTATCATTCATATCATGACAACATATTTAGTATTTTGTTTTAACCTTTTTCACATTGTACAAGAATTACACAATCTTTTGGATTGGATTCTTGTTATATAACTTAAAATTTTTAAATTATCAATAAATATCATCATTTATACATAATATTTACTAACCAAGCCATGAAAAGACTTTTTCCTTCTCAATTGTTATCATTAGGACACCAAATTTGACTTTTTCAATGTCATACAAGCACTGCTTCGGCACTGAAAATTATTTTCATATTTATGATGAATAATATTCTATTTTATATGTTTTGAATTATTTTTGTTTGATATTTGTAGTATATTATCATACACAAGTATTTAAACAAGTTTCATAAATTTTAATATCATATTTATGTCTGGGTGATATCATAAAGATATCGTATTTTATAAAAATGATATTTTTTACTATTCACCAAAAATTTAGCTTCAAATAATCCCATAAATTCATATATGGATAAATTTGATTTTTTGAATCCAAAAATAAATTCCAATTCATAAAATTCATTTCCTATAAGTGTTAGAAATTACTTTTAATATAAATGCGTAAAACGCAATTAAAAACATTTTTTAGAAAAATGCATTTTTAGGGATAAAAATTAACTTATAACAAAATCATGAATATTGCTCAATCAAAAAAAAATAATTAGATTATTTTAAATAAAATGGATCATAAATCAAATACAAAATAGAATAGTACTTTTAAATTATTTGATTTAATGAAAATAAATGAGAGTATTTGAAAATTCTATATTTTTCACTATTCATTGAAAATCAGTTATTTTAGAAAAATCTCAAAATTTCACCCTATTCTAATTATGATATGATGATTTAAAAAATGATATTATTTTGATCAAATAAATTTTATAAAAGTTCTAGAAATTAATTATAATATTGAATCACAATCAATAAAAGTCAATTTTGAAGAAAACATATTTTTTTGAATAATAAAATTACTTTAATAAAAATTAGGTGCTTATTTCATAAGTAAGAATCAATACATTTGTATTTAGTATGAAATTTATATATATTTCATAATTCAATCAATATTATTCATACCTACCAATTTAACGGCTAGGTTTAAAAAGTAACGTTTAAATAAAAATATTTTAATAGTATATCATGGTTTATTTAAACTCGGTATTGCGTATATCTGTAACGCCCCGAGTCCGGAGCCCCTCCACTGGTGCCCCGTACCTGGTTCGCCACATGACCTCAAGCGTGTTTCCCCGAATTCCAGAGGCTGCCGACTAGTAGCAAGGGCCTTAGTGAGTCGGTGGGGAAACTGTGCCCTCATTCGGAAAGGTGTACAAGGTAAGAAAACAACAATAAACATCAGAAGTAGTAAACAACATGCATAACAGCAGAAACCAAACAGCGAAAGCAATGTAGATATATAACTATGATGACGATGAAGCAGCAGGTACAAGTATCTAAGGAAAACAGCAACCACAACAACATTCTAAAATACAACTGAAACCAAGTGAAAAAGAAAACAAAGTAAGATCCTCAGCATCGTGAGCCATGGCTCGGTCCCATGTTCCCCAGCTCCTGGTGCAATCAAGATCCTGAAGTAGAAGGGTGCTTGCCCTTGTCTATACCTACAGCAACATAGTCTTCTTAGGCCCAAAATCATGGCCCAAACAGGGTGTGAGATACAATCCTAGTAGGAAATCACCCAAAGATTTGTGCCTAACAGTCAATGAATAGATGGCAGTAATAAAACAAGAAGCAGTAAACAGAAAAGCACAAGCAGCTACAATCCACAGTTCTAGAAAACAAAGTACACAAGTAAACAGCCAGCAACAAAAGAAGAAATAGGTAACCCTCTGGGTAGCTCTCACAGTCTAACCCCTATGGTTCAGCCTATCAGTACTAGCAACCCTCTGGGAAGCACACACAGTCTCAACCCTCTGGTTCAGCTACGCAATTAAGCAGACTCTCTAGGGAAGCACTCACCGTCAATTCCCCTTATAGTCTCGTATCGTGCTAAAGGCTCTTTGGGGAAGCACTCAACGTCAATTCCCCCTGTGGCCCGCGTTGTGGATCTATAGACTCTCTGAGGAAGCACTCAACGTCAATTCCCCCTGTGGTCTCACATCGTAATTAAAAGACACTCTGGAGAAGCCCTTCCGTCAATTATCCCTTTGGTCTACTACTCTAGGTTCTCATAGTCCTAAGTATAACTAAACATGCTCAGTGCATGTATATCGTCCAAGTAAACCTCAAGAACTACTTGGCTATCATTCTAAGGCTTAACAGCAATAACAAAACAATAGTTCTGCTATTCTACAACTAGGCATGGAAACTGGAAAAATTCCCAACAGGAAAAACAAGCATGGAAAAGCAACCTGAGCACAAAATAAATTACTCTACTCATAAGAAATAACCTCTGCTAAAGCAAACAAATAAAGCAGGAAAACAGTAGGGGAAAAACAGGAACCACGCAATACCCCATTCAAGGGTATTGGTGGAATTTTCACAAAATATTCATCAACTTTCTACGGAAAGGCACAAACCACCTACCTCAATCCTAGGTGATCGATATTCGTGAACCACGACGACAGATTCCTCTTAGAACAATGTAGATCTAAGAAAACTCACAACATGTTCATCCCACGATAACTTGGATACGAGGAAGAATCAAGAAACAAGGATAAAGTAGAAGGAAGAACTCACCGCTGTGATTCCAACGCAATCAACCGTGCTCAAATCGGAGAACGGACGGCGGGGCGGGAGCTTAGAGAATATTCGGACATACGGTCGCTTCTGGGCAGACGAAATCTGGATAAGAAGATGATTTTGGGGGTTAGTCGCGACCCTGGTCCATTTAATGAAAAAAAAAGTACACGCCGTGTATTTTTTTGAGTACACGGTGTGTACTTCAATTTTCCGTACTCCGAATTAACCAGCCTCCACCTCAGCCTTACACACCGTGTGTGTGGCCCAGACACGACCAGCACACGGCTTCAAGCCGGGAAGAGTACACGGCGTGTACTCAGAAAGTACACAGCGTGTACTTATGAAATTTCTAGAAAATTTATTTTCCTTAAAAACTCCATAAAATGGGAAAACATACCTGAAAAGAGATCTGGGTTCTTACAAACTTCCCCCCTTAAAGAAATTTGTCCCTGAATTTCCCTAACAAGGTGGAGAAAGAGAAACATCGAACAGCTCCGGCCACTGCGATCGTACATCGGTCTCCCTCTCCCAGGTCTCGTCTTGTACTCGTTTGTGCTGCCATAGCACTCGTATAAGAGGAACAGACCGCCCACGGAGAACCTTCGTACTGTGATCGACAATCTGGATAGGATGATCCTCGAACGATGAATCTGCTTCAAGCTCGATTTCCTCGGGCTGAAAGACGTGAGATGGGTCTAAAAAGTAACGTTGGAGTTGAGAGATGTGGAAGACGTCGTGCATGGCCCGATACCTCTGAGGTAGCTGCAACCGATAGGCGACCAGCCCAACTCTCTCCAAGACCTCAAACGGCCCGACGTACCATGGTGAAAGCTTACCCTATCTCTGAATCCTCTTGTGTCCCAACCTCGGTGCGACACGCAAGAAAACCTAATCACCGACCTCAAACTCCAGAGGTCATCTCCGCTGATCAGCATAAGACTTCTATCGAGACTGTGTCATAGCCATCCTCTTCTGAATCAGCTCTATCTGTTCTGAGGTCTCCTGAACGAGACAAGGTCCCAGCACAGCTGTCTCTCCTGCCTCCAGCTAGCATAAGAGTGATCGGCATGGCCTACCATACAAATCCTCGTATGGCGTCATCTGAATGGTCTCCTGGAAACTGTTGTTGTAGGCGAACTCCACCAGAGGAATATGCTTCTCCCAAGAACCGCCAAAGTCTATAATGCAATCTCGGAGCATATCCTCAAGCACCTGGATCATGCGCTCGGACTGGCCATCAGTCTGGGGATGGTATGTTGTAATCAAAAGTACCTGTGTGCCCAAGGCCTTCTGAAGTCCCTGTCAGAACCGAGAGGTAAAGCGCGCATCTCTATCTGAAACAATAGCGTGCGGAACTCCATGAAAACGAATGATCTCTATGATGTAAATTCATCCCATATCATCAATGATAAAGGTATCCTTGATCGGCAAGAAGTGAGCAACCTTCGTAAGCCTGTCGACGACAACCCAAATAGCATCATTTCCCCGAGGTGACCTCAGCAACCCGGTCACGAAGTCCATCACAACATCGTTCCACTTCCACTCCGGAATGGGTAACTGTTGTAAAAGCCCCGCTGGTCGCTGATGCTCTTCTTTCACCTACTGACAAGTAGAACATCTCCTGAAAAAACCAGCAACATCCTTCTTCATACCTAGCCACCAGTATTGGCGATGAAGGTCCCGATACATCTTGGTGACGCCAGGATGAACTGGCCAAACAGAGGAATGGAAATCCCGCATCAGCTCCTTGCGTATGTCTGCTGGCACCCATACGTGTCCTTGGAAACGCAAGATCTCATCCTCGCCCACTTTCTATCCAGGAATAGGGTCCTTTCCTGACACACTCTCCTGCAGGATTAAGCCTTCTGAGTCTGATAGTTGCCTCATCCGTACCCGATCAAGTAGCGTGGAGGTAACAGCTACAGAAGATAGGAAAGTCTGTCCCCGTCTGTCGTGCACCTCCAGATGCATCTCAGAGAATAGAGTCATCAGCTTCCACTCACTACTGGCCACCTGAACTGCCTGAATCTGAGTTCTCCTGCTCAATGCATCAGCCACGGTGTTGCCCTTTTCCGGCGTATAGGCAAGCTCAAAATCAAAAGACTAAAGATACTCAACCCACCTGCGCTGCCTCGGATTCAGATCACGCTGAGTGAAGATATACTTGAGACTCTTGTGGTCAGTGAAGACCACAAAGTGCTCTCCCAGAAGATAGTGTCTCCAACAACGCAAGGGATGAACAATAGCAGCTAACTCCAAATCATGCGTAGGGTAGTTCCTCTCATGTTACCTCAACTGCCGAGACCCGTACGCAATGACTCCATCTCCCTGCATAAGAACAGCTCCCAGCCCGATACCTAAAGCATCATAGTAAACAGTGTAGCTCTTTCCTGGCTCCGGAAAGACTAGTATTGGTGCTAACGTCAACCTCCCTTTCAGATCCTGAAAGGCTGACTCACAAGAATCTGACCATGAGAACTTCACCCCCTTCTTGGTCAGTCCTGTCAAAGGTGCTGCTAGACGATAAAAGTCATGAATTAAGCGTCTGTAGTATCCAGCCAGCCCTAGGAAACTTCGTACCTCAAAGACGTTCTTCAATTGATCTTAGAAAACTACAGCTCTCACTTTCTCTGGGTCCACTGATACTCCTGCCTCTGAGATGACGTGACCCAAGAATTGAATCTGATCCATCCAGAAGTGGCACTTCGAGAGTTTATCATAAAGTTGATTCTCTCTCAGTGTACTCAGAATGATCTCAAGATGTGTGGCATGGCCGTGTCGAGTGTGAGAGTACATCAAGATATCGTCCATGAAGACCACAACGAAGGAGTCCAAGTAAGTATGGAACACTCAATTCATCAATTCCATGAAAACTACAGGTGCATTCGTGAGACCGAACGGCATGACTGTATACTCGTATAGACCATACCTGCTCCTAAAGGCTATCAGGGGTATATCTGATGGTCTAACACACAACTGATGATAACCAGACCTCAAGTCGATCTTTGAGAACACCCGGGCTCCTCGAAGCTGATCGAAAAGGTCGTCAATTCTCGGCAAAGGATATCGGTTCTTGATCGTCAACTGGTTCAGCTTCCGATAATCCACACAAAGTCGAAGGGTACCATCTACCTTATTTGCAAATAGGATAGGTGAACCCCAAGGAGAAGTATTGGGTTGGATGAAACCCTTATCTTGTAGCTCCTCTAGCTGCTTCTTGAGCTCCTGTAACTCAGGTGTGGCCATCCTATAGGGAGGAATGGACACTGGTGTCGCTCCTAGCACGAGCTCAATAGAGAAGTCTACCTCACGCTCCATGGAAAACCTGAAAAGTCTTCTGGAAAGATGTCCCTGAAGTGATCCACCGCTGGAGGAAAGTCCAACTATAGAGTCCCCTGATCATCTAGATAAAGACTATCAATTTAGGTTGTCACCCCTCCTGGCCCAAGATGCTCGAGTCCTGACCGACTCGCCCGAACGTCCCATTCGCCTCTATGAAGGAAAGATTCACCCTCTGGTGAAATGAAACTCACTCTGCGGTGATAACAGTCGACAACTTCCTAAAAGGGAATCAACCAATCCATGACAAGTATGACATCATAGCCTGTCATCTCTAGGACATAGAGATCCCATAAGAATTGATACCCTGCAACCTCGAGAGGGCATCTCTCTACACTGGCGTACACTAGATGTCCTCATTCCCAAAGGTGTGTCTAGTGTCAACGAGTCAGTAGAAGAAAAGACGCAGAGTCCAAGGCTCTCCACAACAGTAATAGAGATAAAGCTATGTGTAGCACCAGTATCGAAAAGGGCTGAAGATAAAACTGAGGCTACTAAAATCGTACCTCGAACAGTAGAAGGGTCGGGATCCTGCTCCTGATAAGTCTGCTCCACGGAAAAAGACCAGCCTGTACCGCGGCCATGTGCCCCTGGCTGACCACTCTGAGCTGAACCGCCCTGTTGGTGATGAGGAACTAGTGGCTGACCGCCACGGCCTCGACCTCCACCTCGACCAGAACGGCCGGAAGAACCTCAGTTCCTCACCTGATGAGAAACTGGCGGTGTTGCTCCTGAATGAGGAGTCATGGAAGAACCCCGGTCACCAGCTGCTGGTGAGAAAACCTGGCAGAAACGCTGAAGGTGACCCATCTTGCCGCAAGATCGGCACTCCATGGGGTCCCTCTGGCACTACGGCCTCGTGTTCCCTGTCCGGCCACACTGATAGTATGTCACCTGGCTTCCTGATGATGCGTCTCACTTCCTCGAATCACCGCGTGTAGGCTCCCTATGGTGCTTTTTTCTGTCATCTAGAGGATGGATAACTCTGGAAGTAGAACCGCCCTAGCTTGCAGCTCCAGAGTATCTCATATTGCGCTCTGCAATCAATGCCTGATTGACGATGGAAGTAATGGAAGTCAGCTGGAAGATGTTCACCTGTGAGCAGATCTCCCGCCTGAGTCCATACTCAAACTTTCTCTCCAAGAACACCCCACTCTCATCCCGAAGGGGTGTAAAACGCTGCAGCTCAGTGAAACGAGAGGAATACTCCATGACAGATAGAGTACCCTGCTCTAAGCTCATGAACTCCTTGGATCGATCGGCCCTCAGGGTCTCCAGGTAGAAGTAGTCGTAGAACACGCGCTGGAACTCCTCCCAAACCATAGCCTGCTGCTAACCTGCCTGTGAGATCACGTCTCACCACCTCTTGGCGGAGTCTCGGAGCATGTAGGTGGCAAGCTTAACCCGCCTCTCTGGAGGCGTCTCTAGATGCTCGAAGATAGTCAGCATGGCTTCCATCCATGACTCTACAGCCTGAGGTCCTCCCTCCCCCGTGAACGTGGGAGGATGGTGCTGCTGAAAGACCCGCGTCAAGTTTTCCATAGATGTGGCAAGAAGCGGAGCTCCCTGGAAGGCCTACATTATCTTCATGAAACATTCCCTGAACTGCACATCAGCACCTGCAACTGGTATAACAGCTGGTGCCAAGGCTGGCCCGAATGGAGGATCGGCAGGAAGTCCCTGATCAGCCCTATCTGGTGTCTGATCACTTCCCGAAGACAGACATACGACCGGAGGACATCTCGGAGGCATAGCTCTGAAAGATCAAAAGCACACCTTAGATCAGGAAAACAAGGACAGAAAACACAAGAGCACAAAACGGGAACAGGGGAAGAAAACACACAAGTTTTCAAAACACGACTAGATGACGTGTATAAAACTACACGGCGTGTCTTCTTATCCCACTGACATGGGCGTGTACTCCTACCCTACAAGCCGTGTACATTTCAAACTACATGGCGTGTTTCACCCAAACACGGCATGTACTTTAAAACGGTTCCCCTGCCCGAGTCTCCTTACACGGCTAACCCACACGGTCCGACTTAACCCGAGACTACATGGTGTGTTCTTAACACACACGGCGTGTACTAGACAAGGCTTCGGCATCCCGTGTTTGTGAAACACACGGCTGTCTACACGGCTGAACCTTACACGACGTGCTCTGAATAAACACGGCATGCATAGGCAAGGTGACCCCGTCATGTGTTGTTCGTGACACGGCCGGGTACCTGGACAAGACTACACGGCGTGTTCCGAACAAACACGGCGTGTGGAAAAGAAGGTAACGTCGGCCCGTGTTGTTCGTGACACAGCCGGGTACCTAGACAGGACTACACGGCGTGTACCCTAAGGACACGGCGTGTTCTACCCGAGCTTCCCCAGCCCGTGTTTTTAGTGACACGGCTGGGTACACGGCTCCGAACTTACATGGCGTGTTCTTAAAGTTACTCCCACGACACCGTGTTCAGCTCACACGGTCAGTGACACGGCCTGAAAACTACACGGTGTGTATCCAAAAAGTACACGCCGTGTATTCTGGGTTTTTCTAGGCAGTAGCTCAGAAACTGCTCAGACTCCCAGAAATACTAAAAACAAGGCGAAAAGTGCCAAATTCTGATCCGTGAGGGGCCATAACACCTCAAGAACCAAAATTTTAGCGTTTACTTTAAACAAAGAACAAAACAAACAGTTTTCTAACATAACAGCAGAGAATCTATCAAGCAACTATAACAACAGCATGTGTAATCTACACAAGGTCTATCACAACAGCATGCAGTCGCTAATGCACCCTAGATGGCATGGCAATAATGCATGGCATGCGATTCCTACAAGTGTCTATATGATGCATGATATGGAATACCCTCATCTCATTGGGTTGCGACAGAAATAGAACCAAAATATCAAAACAATAACCGCACAAGTCATGTGAATCACTCTAGGTGAAAACATATCAACCATAAAACCCAAAACTAGCAAACTACAATTAACAAGGTAGTATGGCCTTTCCCTGTACACGGGTTAGCTACTCCCGAGCACAGCTTAATACCAAGTACCGAATCCATCCTATCCCTAGATAAAGTCTCCAAACAGTAAATCAAGAAAAAAGAACTCCTCTGATACCACTTTGTAACGCCCCGAGTCCGGAGCCCCTCCACTGGTGCCCCGTACCCGGTTCGCCACATGACCTCAAGCGCGTTTCCCCGAATTCCAGAGGCTGCCGACTAGCAGCGAGGGCCTTGGTGAGTCGGTGGAGAAACTATGCCCTCACTCGAAAAGGTGTACAAGGTAAGAAAACAACAATAAACAGTGGAAGTAGTAAACAACATGCATAACAGCAGAAACCAAACAGCGGAAGCAATGTAGATATATAACTATGATGACGATGATGCAGCAGGTACAAGTATCTAAGGAAAACAGCAACCACAACAACGTGCTGAAATACAAATGAAACCAAGTGCAGAAGAAAACAAAGTAAGCTCCTCAGCATCGCGAGCCACGGTTCGGTCCCATGCTCCCCAGCTCCTGGTGCAATCAAGATCCTGAAGTAGAAGGGCGCTTTCCCTTGTCTGTACCTGCATCAACATAGTCTTCTTGGACCCAAAATCATGGCCCAAACAGGGTGTGAGATACAATCCCAGTAGGCAATCACCCCAAGATTTGTGCCTAACAGTCAATGAATAGACGGCAGTAATAAAACAAGAAGCAGTAAACAGAAAAGCAAAAGTAGCTACAATCCACAGTTCTAGCAAACAAAGTACACAAGTAAACAGCCAGCAACAAAAGAAGAAATGGGTAACCCTCTGGGTAGATCTCATAGTCTAACCCCTATGGTTCAGCCTATCAGTACTAGCAACCCTCTGGGAAGCACACACAATCTCACCCCTCTGGTTCAGCTACGAAATTAAGCGGACTCTCTGGGGAAGCACTCACCGTCAATTCCCCCTATAATCTCGTATCGTGCTAAAGGCTCTCTGGGGAAGCACTCAACGTCAATTCCCCCTGTGGCCTGCGTCATGGATCTACAGACTCTCTGAGGAAGCACTCAACGTCAATTCCCCCTTTGTTCTCACGTCGTAATTAAAAGACACTCTGGAGAAGTCCTTCGGTCAATTCTCCCTTTGGTCTACTACTCTAGGTTCTCACAGTCCTGAGTATAACTAAACATGCTCAGCGCGTGTATATCATCCAAGTAAACCTCAAGAACTACTTGGCTATCATTCTACGTCTCAACAACAATAACAAAACAACAGTTCCGCTATCTTACAATTAGGCATGGCAACTGGAAAAACGTCCAACATGCAAAACAAGCATGGAAAAGCAACCTGAGAACAAAATAAATTACTCTACTCACAAGCAATAACCTCTTCTAAAGCAAAAAAGCAAAGAAGACAAACAGCAGAGGCAAAACAGGAACCACGCAATACCCCGTTCAAGGGTATTTGTGGAATTTGCAAAAAAATATTCATCAACTTTCTACGGAAAGGCACAAACCACCTACCTCGATCCTAGGTGATCGATATTCGTGAACCATGAAGACAGATTCCTCTTAGAACAATGTAGATCTGAGAAAACGCACAAAACGTTCATCCCATGATAACTTGGATATGAGGAAGAATCAAGAAACAAGGCTAAAGCAGAAGAAAGAACTCACCGCTGCGATTCCAACGCAATCGACCGTGCTTAAATCGGAGAACGGACGGCGGGGCGGGGGCTCGGAGAAGATTCGGTCGTACAGTCGCTTCCGGGCGGACGAAATCTGGAGAAGAAGATGATTTTGGGGGTTAGCCGCGACCCCGGTCCGTTTAATGAAAGAAAAAGTACACGCTGTGTATTTTTTTGAGTACACGACGTGTACTTCAATTTTCCGTACTCCGAATTAACCAGCCTCCACCTTAGCCTTACACATTGTGTGTGTGGACCGGACACGACCAGCACATGGGTTCAAGCCTGGAAGAGTACACGGAGTGTACTCAGAAAGTACACGGCATGTACTTCTGAAATTTCCAGAAAATTTATTTTCCATAAAAACTCCAGAAAAAGGGGAAACATACCTGAAAAGAGATCCGGGTTCTTACAGTATCGCAAGCAATAAAAAAATTAAATTTATTTGAAGAGAAATATATTCTAAAATCTCATGGTGTTACGTATATATTTCAATATTAAATATGATTTTTAATAATATATAATTTTTTCTATATGAAGATTGCCTTTTATTACTGCTAAAACACGCATTGATAAAGGTCACTGTTATCAGTTCTAGATAAAAGCGCTAATAAATATAATATGTATCATTTCTAAAAAAATGGTGATAAATTTGATACTCTTGTCAACGTTTTTTTTAGCACTAATAAAGATACCTTTTATCAGTGCATTTTTCTAGCATTGATAAAATCACCCCTTTATCATCCGTTTTTTAGCATTGATAAAGGGCAACACTCAATATTCAAGATTCTGTAGTAGTGAATGGTCAAAACTTTTAATCTGGATATCTGTTTGGGGACTACTACATATAAAATTGAAACGTTCAAAAAGATCTAAAGACATGGTGACTTGGGGGATACCTGGATAGCTTTTTTTGGATCAAAAAAGGTTTGAAAGGCCTCAAAAACTAAGTTTTTTATCAGGGTGCCTATTTTTTGAACATTTGATGGAATTTAAGCCATGTTTGTGGGGGGTATTCTTGTCTTTTTTGACATAAATTAAATTAATTCCTAGGTCATACACTCATATGGATATTGGTATTTGAATGTTATTGTTTTTCATATTGTAGTGTTATTTATAATTATATATATATATATATGTAGATATATATATATACACAAACACATATACTAAACCAATTTTATGAATAATTATTTGAACATATTTACATAAAAATGTATTTTAAAATATATAAATCATATGGATATAAATATGTTATTATTCATTTGATTTAAAATAAAAAATATATATTCATTTTATTTACCATATAAAAATGAATTAATATATATACACACACACACGATGTTTATATATAAATATGTGTGTCAATAAACAAGCTAGGATTATTCCCCTGTTTGGGCCTTCGGGCCACCGATTTGATCCCTGAGTCTTTTAAGGCATTCGGGTCACCAAATCTTCCGGGTCAGTAAGGTCTTTGGGCCACCTCAAGGCCTTCGGGCCACCTTAAGTGCATATACAAAACAAACGACCTACAAAGAACAAGTTCCAGAATGAGGATGAGAAAGGAGCTTTCGCCATAGAAGAAGCTAAACAGATTTCAAAAATTAGAGGGTATGACACCTGTTATCGAGACAATCTTGTGCATGCACAGGAAAGCCTAGTCGAACACCCATGCAAAAGTGGAGAGCTGATAATCATGATGAAGATGCTGGGGAAGAGCAGTTTCAAGTAGTTAGTCTGGATTGTTTGTAATGTTTGAAATTTATGGGCAATGAATTCCTCTAAGACTTACGGGTCATGTAACACTTACATCTACGGGCCTTGTAAGGGTTTCACTTCACCCCTTGAAATGTGGATTATCAAAAATCAATAAAAAATAAAGGTCTTCGGATCATTAGAGATATAAACATACAGTTACAATAAATACTTATAAATACATCATACAAAATGTATATCTAAATATATAATTATATACACATATTTTAAAATTATATTTATAGACAATTATGTAAATCATATGCAAATACTTGTTATCCTCTGTACCGAAAGCAAGAGATGACATACACACATATTAGGGGTAATTTAGGATAGGGGGGTTTTTTATTTTATTTTTTAATTTAAAGGGTTTGTTTTTTTTTTTTTTTTGATAAATGGGTGTGTCTAGCTCCAAATGAATTGGCACTAGACACTTTTACCCTAGAGCGCCAAATGAATTGGCGCTCTTGGGTTTTGGTTTCCAAAACCCAGGCAACCCCTCCCCAACCCTTATATATATATATATATATATCTTATTTATTATAATTATAATTATAATAAATATATTTATAAAAAATATAATAACTAAAATAAATACAATAAATTTATAATAATGTTTATTATAATTATAACAATTATATAATTATAATAAATATATAATTATAATAAATATATAATTATAATAAATATATAATTATAATAAATATAAAATTATAATAATTATATAATTACAATAATTAAATAACTATAAATATAATAAATATATAAATATAATAATTGTATATTTATAATAAATATATAATTATAAATATAATAATTATATAATTACTAAAATTATAATAATTATATAATTGTAAATATAATAATTATATAATTATAATAAATATACAATTATAATTACAATAATTCTATAATTATAAATATAATAAATATAAACTTATAATTATTAAATAATTTTAATAAATATATAATTATAAATATAATAAATATATAAATATATAATTGTTATAATTATTAATAATTATATAATTGTTATAATTATAATAAATATATAATTAGTGTAATTACATAATTATTATAAATATATAATTATTGTAGTTATATAATTATTATAATTATATAATTATTGTAAATATATAATTATTGTAAATATATACCTATTATATATATATATATATAATTAATAAGGTTTATATATATAAAGATATGATTATAATAATTAATATATAATTAAAATATAATAAATATATAGTTATAAATATAATGAATATATGATTATAGTAATTACATAATTATAATAAATATGTAATTATAATAATTATATAATATTTAATAAAGTTTATTTATATAAAGATAAATAATTTTAATAATGTTTATTTAAATATAAATTTATAAATTTATATATAATTATTTAAATACATAAATAAACCATATTAAATTTATTTATAAATTTATATATATATATATATATATAAACATTATTAAAATTATTTATATTTATTATATTTATTATAATATATTATAATTATATATATATAATTACATTTAATAATAAATAATTACAATTTTAAAAATATATTTATAAATGTAAATTTAAAAATGTGAGATTATTTATAATTATACTTATAAATATAAATATAATTATACAATTATAAATCTATATTTAGATAGTTATATATAAATATATCAATATATTTAATAAATTTATTTATCACATTAATAAATATGTATTTATTTATAATAAAAGTATAATAAAATAAATATATAAATATAATAATTATAAATATAACAAATCCATAATTATAATTAATATATAATTATAATAAATATCTAATTATAATAAATATCTAATCATAATAAATATATAAATATAATAAATATATAATTAAAAATATAATAATTATATAATCACAATAAATATATAATTGAAATAAATATATAATTATAATAAATACATAATAATAAATATAATAAAGGCATAATTATAATATATTTATTACAAATATATATTTAATATATAATTATAATAAATATGTAATTATTGTAAATATAAGATTATAATAAATATATGATTAAAAATATAATAAATATATAATTATAAATATAATAAATATATTATTATAATAATTATGTAATTATAATAATTATTTAATATTTCATAATGTTTATTTATATAAATATAAATAATTTTAATAATGTTTATATATATATAAATTTATAAATAAATTTAATATGGTTTAATTATGTATTTAAATAATTATATATAAATTTATAAATTTTAAATATAAGGTTTATTTATATTTAAATATTTATATATAATTATAAATATAATTATAAATAATTTCATATTTTTAAATACATATTTAAAAATATATTTTAAAAATTGTAGTTATTATTTTTAAATGTAATTATAAATATATAATTATATATATTTATGAGTATATATATATGTGACTATATTTATTATATTTATGATTATATATTTATTATATTTATTTATTTATTTATTACTTAAATATATGTTTATAAATATAAATTTATTTATGTAAAGATAAATTTAAAATTATAAATAAATATAATTATAAATATATATATTTAACTACATATATAAATGTATAATTATATATTAACAACTATAAATAAATATAATTATAAATATATGCATATTTATAATTATAAATATATGTGTATATTTTAATTTTATATTTATCATATTTATAATTATATATATTATAATATTTAAAGATATAATAAATTTATAATATTTTTAAATATATAATATTTTATATTTATTATAAATTTATTATATTTTTAATATATTTATTATATTTATAATGTATTTATCATATTTATAATATATTTACGATAGTTATAATATATTTATTATATATTTATTTAATTATATGTAAATATAATAAATTCTTACAATTGCATATTTATTATTATATTTACAATTATATTTTTATTATATTTACACATATTTTTATTATATTTCTTATATATTTAATCCTATTTATATTGTATTTTATATTTATAATAAATTTATTATATGTATATTATATTTATTATAATATATATATATAGGTTGGTTAACGGGATGGGGCGTGGGGTGCAAAGCCCCACTTCAAGTGGCGCTGCATGACCCCATTTCCCCAAATAATAAACCCCCTACCCCATTAAACTAAAAAAAAACCCACCCCCTAAATCAGCCCACATATTAGACACAAAAAACCAGAATACCCAATTCTTCAAAAAAGTTCTGATTTGATATATATAACTTCTTTTCGACTGTGCTTGGGTTCAGCAGATCCTCAACCCGTTATCGTACAAGCCCAGAGTTTACGATGATTTTTCAAATATTCCCACCACCCTCACCTCCACCTCTATGTCGCAGGAGTCGTCCACCAGGAACCCACTTTCAGGTTCCGAGAACATTGCCAGGGAGATGAACTGACGGAAGCCCCAATCTAGCGACTCCGCCGAAAACACACTGATATTTGCTGAGAGTTCACGATGTTTGCTGCAACTCTTCTGGTTCAATATGAGAATAACAAATTTCATGAGGAGCCTCTTGTGGAGCATCGGGGTCGACACCTGAAGGGAGCAGAAGAGAGAGAGGTTGTTCCCCTTGCCTTCAAGAAGCCCATTTGGGTAGCACCGGATCCTCCAAGTGTAGCCTCCGCCGAAGAAGGTGTCGGATTGATAGAAGTCATTCGCCATGGTAGAGTAGTTCTTGATACTCCATTTATAGCGGGCGGAGACAGGCTCCCTGACCATCGACAGGGACTCCGTAGGATGGCGCGGATGGTCGAGCATGAATACCTCCACCCCGAAGACGCACGTATCATCGATGAGGAAACCGTGATCTGGGTTGGAAAAATTGTTGGATGCCATGAATCTGGGGTACCCACGCATCGTTTTCATAGGGTGGAAATGTCTCACGCTTCCGTCATTCAAATGCCAATACGTGAACCTCATTCAGAAAAAATTCAGCAATTCTAATTAAATACATATAAATACTAATTAAAAATCATGAAAATATCAACAAATATTAATTAAACAATCAATAATATAAATAAAATAGTAATAAAAATGAACAAAATATTTTTCTATATTTATAAATATTAATTAGAAAATAATAAATTTTAAGTAAAAATTAACAAATATTCAAAAATATTAATAAATGTCAATTAAAATAGTAAATATGGAATTAATATTGATAAAGTTTAATAATTTTGTTAACAAGTTGAGGCTGAAACCCTCTTATTAAGAATATAAATATTAATTAAATACTAATGAATACGAATAAATATTTATTAGTTATTAATAAATGTTAAATAAATATTAATTAATGTTAATAATTATTTTTAAATATTCATGAATAATAGATATCCGTTAAATAATTATTAATAAATGTTCACGTTTCCCACAAAATTTTTAATTAAAATAAAAATCATCAATTTTTGCAAATACAAATTAATTATAAGTACATATTAATTAAAAAATCATCAATATGTATAAAATATCAATAAATATTAATACATATTAATTAAATAGTCAAAAATATTAATAATAGTGTTCATGGTAATTTTGATCAACTCATATGATTCTTGGTGCACTGCTCGATCGCCAGTACCGGTTCATACTTAAGAATGTGTCATCCATTATTTCTCTCTAAGTCTACGTGAGTCATACTCTCTAGAAAACAATAAGATTTGATTTGAGAAATAATGTTATCCTCGACCAACTAATCATGATACTACACGAAATGAGAACTCATGCACTTATCATCAAGGGTAATCCAATTTTATTTCAGGATGAAAATATTAAATGAGATATGGAACTTTTATTGTAACAATCAACCTAAAACTCATGCACTCACTTTAACAAATAGATCAAAAACATGCAACTGCATTAAGAAGGATAAACAGCCTTTGAACGCATTCATACTTGAAATTTTCTTATGTCTTTGATTAATTCAATTACAACCCCTTTACATTCAGTTTATTTTTTTGTTAACAAAGGAAAAGAAATTTACAAAAACAGTAAGACACTTGTTAAAAAAAGAATAAAACTCTAAATGATGATAGTAAGGCATATACAAAATGTATCATAAATCAAAAATCAACATAATCTATGCCTCTAGCGTGGATGCTCATCTGTCCCACAATTAGAAGTATACCGGATGCGTCCACGCCGTGTCTATCTATGTTTGCGCTCTGGCGTGCACTGTACACCATTATCAGCAGTCACCTCCACATCCCCATGTGTGATAGGCGGTGGATGAATAGTCCCACTGTCTGTACCCTGTCCTGCATCTAAGGATAGTGGATGCTGGCTGAAACTCTCACCGATATGGGAAGAAGATGGTTGTTGTGCTGCGGAAGTCTGTAATAAAGCATACAGCCCTATCCAGTCAACATTTGTATCTACCTGTGGCTATGCCTGGGAAGCTAGAGGAGCATCTGACTGATCATGTTGAACACCCTCCTCATGTGAAACATCAGCTGAACACCCTCCTCCTATGGAACAGCAACATCCATAATAGGGTCTTCACCCCCTGGTACATCTATATGAGTCTCACCATTCTCTATAGCCTTCTCAGCATGTGGTGGATCAAAAAAAATGTTATGATAAATCTCATCCATCGAATGAAGCAACTTTATCACAAGGCTGTGAAAATATGTAGAGTCAAATGTGGTTCTCTCTTTTAGATCAGACATGTGAAGTAGATGATAGATACAGACATCCTGCGAAAACAAATTCCATTGTAAAGTAATGTGAATAAAAAATCTAGTGAATAGTGGAAGGAAGATTGTATACCAACTATGAAAGCCTCGTCTGTGTCATGTCAGAAATATGACTGGGGACCTGCAGTACCAAGTTACATAACCCATCTGATCCACCAAATGAAAACGTACTTTCCCCAACCCTCACAACTGGGACTCTTGTCGTTTGTCCCATAAATCAATATATTGGGCATGTAATCTCCTCTAATCAAAATCTCTCTTCCCTGACATCTTCACAGAATATAATGAATCTAACTAACAGGATGGGTCAGGAACATGCTGAAAGAATCTGAACTGCCTCATAACTCTATCGGTCTGATGCCACTCGACTATATGAAAATGAATCAACGGAACCCTACAAAAGTCAGTAACAAGCATCGCCGTACAGTGCGGTGTATACTCTGGATGATATCATCTGTATATAGAGGATCGGTCGAGTCCAGAGAACTGTTTGATTTTCAAGGTGTGATGAGGAGTGATAATTCTTCTTGAAAAAACTAGTCTGTGTGCTGGGTCTTCTTTCATGGATGACCGGACTGATGATCCTTTTGTGAACAATGTGTGGGGACCACTCCCAAAATGGGGTGGAGTTTTCTGCGAAGGAGGTTATTGAAGGGTGAAGTAGATTTACTCAAGCAGCAATCTACCCAGATGGCTGCAGAAGAATTCCCCAAGGTGGGCAGCCAACTGTGAACGAGAAGCTGGCAGCATAAAGACTTCTCAAGGGTAGATGAGATACCCAAACTACTTGAGAAAAAATTGGTTTCCTTCCTCTATTTAAATGGGAAGAAAATCCCAAGAATATGGGGTGTATTTTGGGATCCTCCTTAGAGTTTCATACGGAGAAGAGAGAAATAAAATCAATGATCCATGTTTCTCGCGTGGATGTAGGCTTCAATCCAAACCACGTTAAATTCTTGTGTTCTTCATTTCACTCCAGTTTTGTATGATTTGTGGTGCCACGCACCACCACTACAGCCCCAACAAGTTGTATTAGAGGCAAGATGGAGCAATCAGAGTCGAAATGGAGAACTGACAGCGAGTTTTCCAGTGACCAAAAATTGAAAGTGGTCAGAAAATTTTTCCGAGGACAGATCCGTGAAGAGCACAACGACACAATTCCAACAGTGTAAGCAGCGTTGAAAACGGAGCTGAAACGAAGGAGGTAAGTTCGGTCAAAATTTGGTCAAAACCGCGGGTGATCAGTAACCCCATTCCGGAAGAGACGGTAATGTTCATGCCGCCGAAAAAAAATCTGGCCTGATTCCGGTAGCTGCTCCAGTGTGCCACATCAGCGCCACGTCAGCAGACAATATGGACCGTTGAACTTGTTTTCACAATAACTCGTCCAATGGTATCTGATTTTGATGATCTAGGAGTCAATTCCAATTATTTCAATCATTCCGGACGCATCCATATGGTTATTTTTTCAAAATTCGCAGTCCACCAGGTGGTTTCATAAGGGTGTGTCATTGACAGTGGTGATCACGTTTTTTGACAACGACGATGGCTGGTGGTGGAGCACAACCAAAGTTTGAGATTGAGAAGGTCTATAGTTGAAACAATTTTGTCTTGTGGCAAAGCACAATGAACGATATTATTGTACAACAGGGCATGATCATACCGTTGATCGGAGAAAAGCCCGAGGCAACCAGTAAAGATGATTGGGAAGATCTCGAGATACGGGTCGTTAGTATAATTCGACTGTGTCTGGCGAATGAGGTAAAGTACTCAGTGTTGGACGAGACCTCACTAAAGGAGATCTGGAAGAAGTTGAAACAATAATATATGGCGAAGTCACTCACCAAAAAATTATTTCTGAAGAATAAATTGTACCAGTTGTGCATGGATGAGAGAATGAATTTGTTGGATCATACCAATGAATTCAACAGGATACTGACACAATTATTGGGGCTCAGAGTGAAGGTTGGTGAGGAAGAAAAAACAATTTTGCTTTTTTCATCTTTACTAAGTTCATTTGATGGACTTGTGACTACATTTCTTGTGGGTAAGGAAACATTGAAGTTGAACGAGGTGATGACATCACTTCAAGATTCAGAGGCATTCTGAAAACCTTCGACGCATTCAGGCGAGAAAATCATAGTGATGCGAGATGATCAACATGGGATGAACCGATATCAAAATTCAATAGGTAAATAATGGCAACCAAAATTGAGAGGACACGATCCTAGATATATCACGTGTTTCCAGTGAGAGAAAAAGTGTCACTATAAAAGTGATTGTGGAGAGTGAAAATGGTACGTTGCTGGGAAAGAGAAAGTTGAAGAGACGGCTGCAAACATCACAGAATTGTCAGCAGATGATGAAGTCTACGTGATAATAGGAATCTTACACTCTGATGAGAGAGTTCAATGGGGAGAAGTGCAGTGTCATTATTGTAAAAGATATGGGAACATGAAGTGGGAATGTTGATTTCTAAAAAGGAAGAACGAGTGGGTACAAAATTCAATGGAAGACATATGAGTTTTGGATTAGGGGAGCTCAGTGCACATATGTACGGCGAAAGGAGTGTTTCATACTTTTCAGCAGGTGTAAGATTTGGTGAGAATTGGTGATGGGTCAACATGTGAGGTTCAAGGAGTCAAGATGGTGAAATTGAAGACCCCCGATGGAGCAATACATAAACCGGATGACGTGAAATTCGTTCTGAGGAAGAGACAAAACCTGATATCATTAAGTACGATTGATGTGAGAGGATACAAGATTTCCATAGTGGGCAGAGTTTTGGAAGTCTCATGTGGGGATGCAGCAAAGCTTACTGAGAAACAGACTTAAGGGTTGTATCATTTGATGTGGACCACAATAAGCCCGAGCTCGATTAAAGATAGTGGAAGTGCCACGTCATATGGCATGAAGAAGTGTGTTCAATTTTTTTATGAAGTTTTCAATGATACAGGGAGATTGCTGGTCTGGTTTCTACCCCAAATTGGTCATGATGGGGAGATTTGTGGGGGTCACTCCAAATATGGGGTGGAGTTTTCATCGTAGGAGGTCATTGAAGGCTGCAACAGATTTCCTTGGGCAGTAACCTACCCAGGCGACTGTAGAAGACACTACTTGAATCTGGTGTTTTCCCAATGGTAATATAGCAACGGTTTGAAGAAACCATTACTATAGTGTAAAAGAAGCAACATTTCCCAATGGTTTGTTCAAACCATTGGTAATTTGTATATATTCCTAAGATTTTCCAATGGTTTTCCAAATCCATTAGGAAATAACTATTTTCTCTAAGGTATACCAACGGTTTATCAAAACTATTGGTAAAGAGAAGCTTTCCCCCAAATACCCAGCACCCCAGCTCCCAGTCGGCCCGATTTCAAACTTAATCTAGACCTCCTCCTGAAGTCTTCTCGGCCACGAAACACCTTCCAGCTGAATATCCTTCTTCAATAAAACAAATTTTTATTTGTACACTTCAAATTAGTAAGTGTTTCCTTAGTTTTAGTGTTCTTCATCTTTTTGTTTTATGTTTGATGTTTTGATTTCGTCTAAATTAGAGTTATTTTTGTTGGAGTACCAAACCATTTGGTTTGTTTTATGTTTTTTTGTTCTACACTTCATACATGGTAAAGGGTCTGTTTAGTGGGGTTTGTTTAGTGTAGGGGGGTAAAGGGTTTGTTTTATGTTTTTTTAGTGGGGTAAAGGGTTTGTTTATGTTTGTTTTATGTTTTTTGTTTAGTAGGGTTTTATGTTTTATGTTTAGTGAGGTTTTATGTTTTTTTAGTGAAATGGCTAATGCATGATAGTTTGGATTTCTTAATGAATAAAATTATTTTAAATAAAAATACCCTAAGGGGGCTGTAGGAGGGGTAGGGGGGTTGTCCAGGTGTGGGGGCTGTCCAGGTGGGGGGTGGTTGTCCAGGGGGTAGGGGGTTGCAGGGGGTAGGGGGGCTATTGGGGTGTGGGGGAGGGGGTATGGGCTACCCCAAGGAGGGGTGTGGGTGGGGGGTCAGGGTGGGGTGTCTAGGCGGGGGAGGGGGTGTGGGGTGTCCAGGGAGGGGTGGGTTGTCCAGGTGGGGGGGATGTCTAGGTGGGGGGGTGGCTATCCAGGTGGGGGGGGGATGTCCAAGTAGGTAGGTGTGGGGGGTGGCTATCCAGGTGGGGGGGAGGATGTCCAAGTGGGGGGTGGGGGTGGGCTGTCCAGGTGGGGGGGGGGCTATCCAGGTGGGGGAGGGGGTATGGTCTATCCAAGGGGGGGTCTAGTGGGGGGTGGGGGCGCGGGCTGTCCAGGTGGGGGTGGGATATCTAGGGGGGCTGTCATGGGGGGGAGGGGGCTGTAGGGGGGTGTGGGATATCCAGGGAGGGGGTGGGTTGTCCAGGGGTGGTGGTGGGTGGGATACCCAGGTGGGGGAGGGGGTGTGGGCTATCAAAGGGGGTGGGATGTCCAAGGGGGTGGGGGTGGGGGTGGGCTGTCCAGGTGGGGGAGGGGGTGTTGGTTGTCTGAGGACGAGGGGGTGGGTTGTTCAGGTGTGGTGGGGGTGTCCAGGTGGGGTGGGGGGCTATCCGGGTGGGGGGTACAGGTGGGTAGGGGATACAAGGGTGTTGGGGGGATATCCAGGGAGGGGGTGGGTTGTCCACTCTGATAATCTACAAAAAAATGGGAATCAAATATAACCAATGCAAAGTTTCTTTCACACGTTAAGAATTTTCTTAAAGTTCCATACCAACACTCACTCTTACCCTTCCAAGAAGAAGTGATCTCTACAAAGAAATCTCACTCAGGTTCTTATCCACTATCCATATTGATCTCATATAAATTTAACATTCGTACAACTCCATATCACCTAATGATATAACAAGGCTCATACTCCTATAAATAGTGTCCCATACAAACATGGCTCATAAAATCTGATCCACGTATGATATTTGGTGGTGTGTTTACAATTGGGTGTGTTGTGATTTATATGTATGATATTCATGATTTACACTAACAGTCTTCTGGTCATCTATAATAGGCTTGAAATAATGCTGCAATTGGAAAAATATTGGATTTTACGACCCTAGTTTGGGGGTGGACACCCCCAACCCTTGGACAGCCCCCCACCCCCATGGACAGCCCCCCCTGGACACCCCACCCCCGTGGACAACCTTCCCACCCCTCATGGATAGTCCGCCCACCCCCCTGGACACCCTTCACCCCCATGGACAGCCCCACCACCCCCGTGGACAGCTAGCCCACCCACCCCGTACCCCCTGGACAGCCCCGCCACCCCCTGGACAGCCCGCCCACCCCCTGGACACCTCGTACCCCCTGGACAGCCCCCACCCCTGGAAATCCCCCCAACCCTTGGACTCCCCCCCCCCCCCCGACCCCTTGGACAGCACTGCCACCCCCGTGGATAGCCTGCACACCCCCCTAGACACCCTGTACCCCCCTAGACAGCCCCCGCCCCCACCCCCTGTGGACAGCCCACCCCCCTGGACACCTTGAACCCACTGGACAGCCCCTCCACCCCTATGGACAGCCCACCAACCCACCCCATACCCCCCTGGACAGCCCCGCCCACCCCCTGGATTCCCCTCCCCCCATGGACAACCCCTCGCCTCTGTGGACAGCCCACCCCCCCCCCCCAGAAAGCCCCACTCCCACCCCCCTAGATACCCCTGAACCCACTGGACAGTCCCACCACCCCCATGGACAGCCCGACCACCCCATGTGGATAGCCTGCCCACCCCCCTGGACACCCTGTACCCCCATGGACAGCACTGCCACCCCTTCCACCCCCTGGATAGCCCACCCACCCCCTAGACACCTTGTACCCCCTGGACAACCCCCACCCCTGGAAAGCCCCCCCGTGGACACCCCCAACCACCCAGGACTGCCCCACCACCCCTGTGGACAGCCCTCCCACCCCCTAGACAGCTCGTACCCCCTGGACACCCCCCCCCCGGACACCTTCCCACCACCCGAACACCCCTATCCCCCCGAACACCCCCACCCCCTAGAAATATCCCCCCCACCACCTTGACACCCCTGACCCCACTGGACAACCCCGCCACCCCCATGGACAGCCAGACCACCCCCCGTGGATAGCCCACCCATCCCCCTGGACAACCCGACCACCCCCCTGGACACCTCGTACCCCCTGGACAGACCCGCCACCCCCATGAACACCCCGTACCCCCCTGGACAGCCCCGCCCACCCCTGGACACCCCACTCACCCCCCCGGATAGCCTTCCCACCCCTTGGACACCCCCTACCCCCTGGACAGCCCGACCACCCTCGTGGACAGCCCACCCACCTGGACACTCCAACCCCCCTAAACAGCCCCCACCCCCTGGACACACCCTACCCCCCTGGATATCCCGACCACCCCCATGGATAGCCTGCCTACCTAGACACCCTGACCCCTAGACAGCCCCCACCCCTAGACACCTCCAACCACCATGGATAGCCCCACCACCCCCTGGACACCCCGCACCCCCTAGACACCCCTCCCCCTTGGGCGATGTATGTGATCACTCAAATTATCTACTAAAATATAAAATTTCATCGATCTAAAATTTAGTCAACTCCTGAATAATTCTCCTCCACAGGTGAACATGATCTTGTACACTCATGTATAGTTCTTCAAATATATTTTTTTATAAATAGAGTATTTTGTTGTCTTTTATATTATGATTCTCATATAGAGTAGTGTGTTAATTATGGTTTCATATAAAGTGAACAATTCACGTTTACTTAAATATATTTTCGATGAAACTTCAATCTTATTAAATTGATTTTGATGAAATGACTTATAACAATTTTTTTACAGAATGGATAGAAGTTGAATGTATGAAACCGATCAGATCTCAAGCGATTTTCAAAACAATTTGGAGATATTTTTAGATTTTTCCTTTCACAATGCTTCAGATAATGATCGCATACATTGCCCATGTTCCAATTGTGATGGTAGACCTTGGTTGAGCCATGAAGAAGTCAGCTACCACATAACCAAATATGGTTTTCAAGTAAACTACTATGTGTGGCATCACAATGGGTAGAAAATGAAATCTCAAATTTCTGATGATCCAAATGAGAGGACTAGAGTGGATAATTTGTTATATGGCTGATTTCCATTTATTCATAATCATGAAAAAAAAAGGATTCCGACCCAAGAAAACTTCAATATGAGCACACATGACATGTCTAATGAAAATGATGATGTTTTCAGGGTGAAAAAATTGAATGATGCTACCACGACTCTAGTATATTGACAATTCGATAAAATGAAAAAGCTAGAATTTTTAATCTGATTGTTTCATGGGAAAACTATGTATGGGATTACTAATACATCAATCGATTAAATTCTTACCTTCTTGAAGGATTTACTTCTAGATGATGTAGATATTCCCTCAAACCACTATATGGCATGGAAGTTAGTTGAGGAACTTGTATTTTCAAGAAATAAAATTCATGCTTGCCTAAAAGATTGCATTTTATTCTGGGAGGAAACCGCTGAACGAAATGATTGTATAAAATGTGGCACATCCCACTGGAAGTCAATATCTAATGGAACACCATCCCGCATGCCACAGAAAGTAATGTGGCACTTTCCATTAATCCCCAGACTCCAGAATCTTTTTATGTCTGATGAAATATCAATAAAAATGAGATGGCATGATACTGATAGAAAGAAGACTAATGATGAGTTGGTTCACCTTGTAAATGGATTTGTATGACAGATATTTGATGCTCGATATCCTGATTTTACAGCTGACGTGCGTAATGTGTGGCTGGGTCTTTCATGTGATGGTTTTAATCCATTTGGAAAGATGCTTACTTCACACAACACATGGCTAGTTTTTATACACATTTATAATCTTCCCTCATGGTTTTGTATGAAAAAACTTTCACTTTCATTAATATACTCATATATGGCCCTTCTGATCCTGGCATTGATATTGACGTATACATGAAACCATTAATAAAAGTGTTGAAACTTCTTTGGGATGTGGGTGTGCGCACATACAATGCATATTCAAAAGACATATTTCAGATGTGCGTTGCACTTATGTGGACGATCAATGATTTTTCGGCTTATGCAATGATGTCTGGATGGAGCATGAAGAGAAAACTGTCATGTCCTATCTGTATGAATAATATATGATCCAGAAGATTGAAACATCGTTGTAGTTTCAGTTTTATGGGACATCGACGATTCTTGCCAATGGACAATCCATATAGAAATAATCGTCAAAGATTTGATAATACCATAGAGACTAATGATCCACCTCAGCATATGTCTGGAACTGATGTGCTTAATGAATTGAAAGATTTTATTTTTTCATTCGGGAAGGGTCAAATGAAATATGGAAAGAGGAAGAATGTTTCCACTAAAACCTGTTACAATTGGAGGAAGAGGGGTATCTTTTTTTATTTTCCTTATTGGTCAACCAATTTTTTATGTCATTGCTTCGACGTAATACACATTGAAAATAATATATGTGAAATGTTTCTTTCAATACTTCTAAATATTAAGGGAAAGAAAATGATGATTTACGGTCTCAGCGTGACTTGGTGGATTGGGGCATCAGACCATAATTTCATCTTGTGCGTATCAGTGAAAATAAATGGAAAGTTCCATGTGATTCTTATGTGATGATACCTATGAAAAAAAAATTCTGGAAGTATTAGAGACTATTAGAGTTCCTAATGGCTATTCAAGAAACATATCTAAATGGGTCAACAAAAGAGAGTTGAAGCTAAAATATTTGAAGACTCGTGATTATCATGTTCTTCTGCATGAGTTGATTCCAATAGAAATTCGTCATATTTTGTCCAATAATGTAAGGGTGACTGTTATTCGTTTATGCCATTTGTTTAGAGATCTGTGTGCTAATAAGTTTTCCAAGTCTTTCTTGCAAAAAATGTTGACAGATTCCCCATTAATTTTTTGTGAGTTGTAGAAAATATTTTCTCCATCATTTTTCACATGCATGCTGCATCTGACTGTCCATATTCCCACTGAAATACTTCTCAGAGGACCTATTTCTTTTCGTTGGATGTATCCAACTGAAAGATATATGTACACATTAAAGTCTTATGTTTGAAATAGGAATCATCCCGAAGGTTCTATCGTGAATGGTTACTTGGCTCAAGAATGTATGGATTTCTGCTCAATGTATTTGTCTGATCTTACTACAAGAATGAACAAACCAATGAGAAATGAATAAGAAAAGTATGGGAAAATTGAACCCATCTTTCCATCACTTCCTCACACTACTGGAAATGAAAGGTATACCAACGGTTGAAAACCATTGGTATAGGCTGTAAAACCGTTGGTATAAATTATACCAAAGGTTCTACAAACCATATCCAAGTAATCCTTGACAATAGAAATATACCAACAGTTTCAAAGAAACTGTTGGTATATGTGAATAAATCTACACTATACCAATGGTTTTATGTAAACTGTTGGTATAGAGGTGAGATATCCCAACGATTATGAACCGTTGGGATAAACTTTATCTAGTCTTTTACCAACGGTTCTTAAGAATCGTTGGAAAATGTCTCAAGTATTCACGCCTCTACCAACAATTACAAACCATTGGTATTGTGTATTTCCAGAACTATTGCACAACAGCCCCTCCAGTAGCCCCTCTAGTATACACCTTCATAAAAAATAGCACAAAAAACACATACAAACAGACTTAAAACAACATAAAAATACCTGCAATAGCACAAAAAAAACACATAAAACCATCAAACTCTTCCAACCATGTCATGTACTATAATTCCCTATTTCAATATTCATATGACAATAATCTTCCAATAGAGTTGAATAATAGTTTCAATAACTCAAACATTATTTACACCCATTTCAATCTTCATATGACAACCACTCTTCCAGTAGTAATTCACCTCACCCATGCACAACCCCCAACCAGCACAACCCCCCCACCTTCCCATCAAATTCTAATAGACAGAATAGTCTAAGAAATACTTATTAGAGTTGAATAAGAGTTTGAAATTGGCTCAAATCCAAATTTTTTTCTAATCATAGATTTGGGTATGTAAAGATTTGTGATGCATTTTGCATTGAACTTGTATTTTTTATAATATATGGTGAAAAGGTATTTTCTTAGGAGTCTCATCACTTATGACCCCATGAGTGAAACTACCCAACTCATGAAAAAGAGTTTTCGACTATCGTTGATGAGTATAAATTTCAGAGACCCCACCTATTTGATTAGAGACATGTTATATATACAAATTGAATTTCATAGTAATATAATTTATTCTAATGTGAACTAAATCGTTTTCAGATGTGTTGGATAAAATACATGTATATGTTCAAATTTGAAATGGAATATGTTCTTTGTAAAGTAAATGTCAGTTTAGATTCACTAAGAAGGAAGATGAAGGAGGTAGGGGTATTAATGTCAGATATTGGGTGAATGGTAATGGCTTTGTTGGTAGATTCTATAGTGGTAATAACATAATATACTTGGGTTTTGGTTTTTATATGCAGAGTGATCATGTCCAAATTGTTTGAATATGTGGATGTTGAACATGTGCCAGATCCAGAGTGTGTCGTGATGCATATGAGGTTGAAAAAAAATAGTCCCCTTCCAGGATGGGTTATAGTCATACATGGTGTACTACTAGTTAATGTAAGGGTGACACTTCTTTATTCCATGATAAAAATAATTAATGATACACTCTCATGATTAATAGTGAGAATAAAAGTGACGACACATAATATCCTAAGAAAATGGATCCAACTGAATCATGCCCCAAATACCCTCTTTAACCCAACCATCCTACCATAGGACTTTGACAAGTGGCAGCATATTCCCTCACTACACTTTCTTGATGTTGTGAAATAAAAAACCTCAATTTTTGAAATTTTTAGGGTTTTGAGGATTATAATAAGATATTTTGACGATGAAAGAACACCCAAATATGACCTATCCTCAAACAAAAGCAACATTTATAGAAAATTAAAAACATCTGAAAATGGATTTTACCTGGGAGTAGTTTTCTTATTCCTATATCTAAAGAAAAAGTTTAATGATTCATGCTATGAAACTAAATTTGAAAATGGGGTATGGAAACTGACCCATGGTTCCATGGTCGTTACAAAAGGAGTAAAGTATAGAACTCTTTACTTGATTTAAAATTCAGGCAGAACTGAAATGATCATAAGTTCAACTTGTGATGGTATAGAAGAATGGAACCAAAAGTTTATTGACCTTAGTGAGAATAATATTAAAGTTCTTAAGGTTATGAACACTAAATGGTACAAGTATGGTGCGATCTATTGATCAGAGTAGGATTCCACCACATCGTACCTTGGATTGAGGCAGGGTTGACTCATACGCATTAAAAATGACCAATGTATTTTTTTTCTTAAAGTATAAACACAATCCAAATATGTTTGGTCATTTTTTCATATGTCAGTTGTTGTTTTAACTTAAAATGTTGTTTATTTCTAAAAAAAAGTGAGACAATTGGAGTGATACCGGCCACAACGTGCCTCAGATAGAGGTGGGGTTGACTCATACATGTCAGAAATGACACATGTATCGTTTTCTTAAAGTATCAATACAATCTGAAAGCATTTGGTTAGTTTTCTGTATGAAAGTTTTTGTTTTCACTTAAAATCCTGTCCATTTCAAATAAAAGAGAGACACTTTGAGTAATATCGGTCACACTGTGCCTCTGATTGATGCGGTGTTGACTTGTACACGTCCCAAATGACCCATGGATCATTGTGCTAAGGTATCAACACAATCCAAATGCATTTGATCAGTTTTCCGTATGCCATTTGTTGTTTTCACTTAAAATGATGTCCAATTCTAACAAAAGTGAGACACTTTGAGTGATACCGGTCACACCATGCCTCAAATTGAGGCGGGGTTAACTCGTACCTGTCACAAATGATCCATGTATCATTGTGCTAAAGTATCAACATAATCTGAATGCGTTTGGTTGGTTTTCCATATGCCGGTTGTTGTTTTCACTTAAAATCTTGTCCATTTTAAATAAAAGTGAGACACTTTGAGTGGTACCTACCACACCATGCATCAGATTGAGGCGAGGTTGACTCGTACACATCAAAAATGACCCATGGATTGTTGTCCTAAATTATCAAAACAATCAGAATGCATTTGATCAGTTTTCTATATATCAGTTGTTTTCACTTAAAATGTTGTCCATTTAAAATAAAATAGAGACACTTTGAGTGATACCGGTCACACCGTGTCTCATATTGAGGTTGGGTTTACTAGTACACATCATAAATGACCCATGGATCGTTGTGATAAAGTATAAACACATTCTGAATGTGGTTGGTCGGTTTTCCGTATGTCGGTTGTTGTTTTCACTTAAAATGTTGTCCATTTCAAACAAAAGTGAGACACTTTGAGTGATACTGGTCACATCTTGCCTCGAATTGAGGCGGGGTTGACTCGTACCTATCACAAATGATACATGGATCATTTTTCTAAAGTATCAACACAATTCAAATGTGTTTGGTCAGTTTTTCATATGCCAATTGTTGTTTTCACTTAAAATCATGTCTATTTCAAATAAAAGTGAGACACTTTGAGTGGTACCCGGCCACACCGTGCATCAGATTGAGGCGGGGTTGAATCGTACCCATAAAAAATGACCCATAGATCATTGTCATAAATTATCAACACAATCAAAATGCGTCTGCTCAGTTTTTTGTATGTCAGTTGTTTTCACTTAAAATATTTTCCATTTCAAATAAAAGTGAGACACTTTAAGTGATACTAGCCACACCATGCATCGGATTGAGGTGGGGTTGACTCATACACATCAAAAATGTTTTCCTAGGTACCTGGTTTCCCTTGGGATGTGGCACAGTTTCACTAAACTGTGTGCCAACCATGAACCACATATTTTTTGGGTAAAAATAATATATTTTCCCTAAAAACACTAAATTAAATACAAGGGAAAAATAAAATACCAAAAAAATATAACAATTACCTCATAATAAATAATGGTTGTGACACTTGGCCAACCATGAACCCACCTGGACAGCCCAGCCCCCCCCCCCACTTGGAAAACCCCCCACCCCACCCCATCCCCCACCCCACCTGCACACTCCCCCTCCCCACCCTGAAAACAT
Organism: Viscum album; assembly: GCA_963277665.1. Lineage (NCBI taxonomy): Eukaryota > Viridiplantae > Streptophyta > Magnoliopsida > Santalales > Viscaceae > Viscum > Viscum album. The sequence continues at coordinate 702,726,451 of OY728139.1, forward strand.
GAAATTGAAATTAAAGATACCTTAAATATGATTTTTTTTTTCTTCAAACAAACGCAAATATTATGCCTCTACTCCAAATTCTAAAAACGATGACATATTTTTTGTAATTTTGATGTTGTTCATGACCTTCAAGGATGAATAAAATCAAGTTTTTCTATGTAATAAGACTCTTTGTAGTGTTCTAAAATTAAATAGGTGGGTTTAGAAAAGAAAATTAAAGTGTTATAAGTAGTATTTTTATGGAGGGTTTTGAAATTTCTAATTAAATAGCTCCAACTCATATAGAAGATAAAGATTTCAAAATATCCTTAACCAACACATAATTTTAAATGAAGAGATGCCTCAAAGTGGTGTTAAACGAGGATAATTGAATTTTAAATCCAATAAGGGAGGTTCGGGAGAACACCCTAATGGATTAATAATTCTTAAGGAAATATATTAATGATACTGATATGAATCACCATTTATATATTTACATTGGTTTTATTGATGGATAATGATCTTCTTTTTCATGTGTGGAGTTGGTTTGACCTCAAAACACTGAATTGGGTTCCACTCTATAGTTCTGATAATATATTATCTAAATCTATGAAGCTTCCACCTGTAAACATGACAACTTTATATTAGTGCCTACTAGAATTTCATGACATTTAAGGGATATGTGTTTTGTGAAAAGCCTATGCATTATAGGGATGTTAATGAATGATGGTTTTTTTTCATATGTGTATGGAATTTAGTAATGAGGATGGGTTATTCGATTTAACCATTGTTATAGTGTATGTTTAGGATGAGTTCTTGCATTTATCCAGTGTTCTAGTTTATGTTTAGGTGAGGTTATTTAGAAACCAGGTTAGGCATGTCATTAGAACATGGGTTCTTCCATTTAACCATGTAGTCTTAGATTTCAGGGATGAAAGTGTTTTGGGTGAGCTAATTACTACCCACTCTATAGTATGGCCAAAACATCATATGGGCATGCCCATGAAACAAAGGCATGTTTAAATGGGACGTTTTCAGCACCCCATTGGCCAAACATACTTTTCACCATAAGAGATTGGCCATGTTTATTTACATGGATATCCAAGTCATGTACTCTGTGTACATTCCCAGGACACTAGATTATCTTAGACACCATGTGAGCCCTTATACAAACTACGTGAACCCTTATACCATATAGTCATTATTACAACCATTAAAAACAACTTATTAAACAACATAATTTGTCAAAGATAATAAAATTGAACACAAATCAATAATACTATTTGATATATCAAGTAAAATTAAGGCATATTATCTTACATCCTAAATGACCACCCACAACCATGATTAATTTCCACAGAGCTCTCCTTTCTACCAGATCAAAAGAGAAAAAAATAGTTGCAGAACAATAAAACCATGGTATAAAAAATAGTTGCAAAACAACAAAACCAAGGTATCACTTACAGATTTGAAGTGTAGAAGAAAAATTTTCCTTGATTGAAGATGGATCGATTAGTGGAAGAATTTTGGCAGTCTGGGGAAGACGGAGATTCAATTTAGGTCACCAATCGAGCGAAGGGGGACCTGCAATCGAGCGGAGGGGGAACTGGATGCCTGATCTTCATTTAGGAGAAAACTTTCCCAATGGTTTTTAAAAATCATTGGGAATGTATGTATAGTAAGGCCTATACCAATAGTTTGTATAAATGATTGGTAAAAGTAGTCATATACCAACAGTTATCAATAACTGTTGGTAAAAGTGCCTATACTAAGGCCTACACCAATGGTTTTACATACCGTTGGTAAAAATATTTACAAAATATTCTATGCCAACAGTTTTAAGCAAACTGTTAGTATACATAGCCATTCCCAATGGTTTATCTAAACCGTTGGGATATAATTGTTGGTAAAAGTGTGATTTCCAGTAGTGTCAAACTGGAAGAATTCTTGGATCATATACATTGAAGACATTAATCCTTGAAGAGCGGGAGATGGCACATCACACAGTTTTGTTCAACTGTGATTTGTTCGATGACTACATCAGGTAAATAAATTTAATATGTATATATTACATATATATCTGTTAAACTATTCATATTTTTTATCTATAGGGAACATAAAATGATGATAAATAGATAACATCGTTCTTTATCTTTGAGAAAGAGGGAGACTTTGCATAGCAAAGAGTTTTCTGCATGGTTAAAATTAAAGGTAAAAATATTACTATTTAAAATAAATAAATCAATATTTAATTAAGTTTAATATTCATTTATATTGTAGATATTGAGTTTTCCTATTGACTTTGTCTCTGAGGAAACAAGAGCTTTGGATTTTGGTCCAAATACCGTGGTTCATGACTGTAAATCAATTGTTATCAACTAGTTGCAAATTTATTGTCACTGAATGAGAAAAGAACATGAGAACACAACATAATGGTGTTATGGTTACTACCATAATAGATTGTTATGCCAGTGCATCAGATAGTAGACCGTTATTTGAAAATGTGGGTTATTATGGAGTCGTTGAAAAAATAATAATATTGGATTATTACTCTCATGGACATGTCATGATGATGAAATGCCAATGGTTTGATTCAATGATGAGACATGGAAAATTTATTAATGATTTTGGATTTCGAGTAATTAATATGACTCGTACTCTTTCTACCAAATAACCATATGTATTGGAATCAATGGCTAAACAAGTTTTTTATGTCAAAGACCAACTTCAACCTGAATTTGGTGTCATAGTTGAAGTAATTCCAAGACATATTTTTTATGATGATGATGATGGAATTGACACTTTCCCTACTACCATTGTAACCAATCCATTTATATCTATCAATGACTCTAATAGTTCAATTTTCATAGTTGATTATGAACCTGAAGTTGTGATGGAAAATATATAGAATCATCCATCCATGTTCTCAATTCTTTTGGTTTACCTCAAGTTGGGTTATAAAGGTTGGTACTATTCAAATTGATTTAATATTTATTACAAATATATTGTATCCAACTTGACTATTATGTGACTTTTCAATGTTTATTGGTTGGAATTTTTATTTGAATTTCATTTTCTATTTTGGAATTGAACTGTATTTAAACCTGCGAAACAAACATTTCTAACTTGGTGAACATTTCAATTCTTCAACTATGATTTGTATAAAAAAAATTGACTCTAAGACCTCTCTTTAAAATTTTACCAGGTAATGAACATGATGGTTTTTATTCTTCTGCAAAACATGTATTGAAACCTACATCATCTACCTGAGCTAAAGAAATTAAATTTTTCCTTAATTTTGACAATTGCTTTACCACTTATGAATCTGGTAGAATCAATATTACATGATTTTAATAGACTGATGAAACTTAGTAAATAATCATCCTACTAAAAACTAAATTTCTTTATTACATCTTGTACAATTTATTGACTTCATTATATATTTTTTCAAACTCACCTAAAACAATGGTCAGTTAAATTATCCACGAATCCCCTATTCCCTATCATTTATTTTGTTTTTTGGGTTACACATTAGTTATCCTTTTTTATTTACTTCCATATTTGTTTTAAAATTCAGGAAATGAAACCAATTGAATAGAGGCGATGAAAATAGATTATGGACAACAATCGTTGCATGAATGAGCTGGGCATTCCACCACTAGGGCCTGCAGTGAGTATTTTATTTCAAATATATTTATTTAAATAATATATAATGTCATGTGATTAATTTTTTAAAAACATTTTTTCAGGATCTATCTATTAGGTGATAATTATTTGATGAGCATCCTAGTAGTGGTCCCAGTACTCAGGGTGTTCGTACGAGGGAGGGTGGTACGGGGGCTAGATGATCTGGTCGGCATACCCGATTAGACCCTGCCCCTCCCACTGACATACCATCCATCCCACATTCTGATCCCGGTGTGCTGTTAGGGACACACGGGATATTTAGTCCTCCCATGTTTTTACCACCCTTTACACTTGAGCCACCTCATCCATCTGTACCATATCTGATGATGATTCCCACTCCTCATCCAGCATTTGGCCAGCCATCCCTGTCATCTTCTTTTACTTCTGCTTCATTCTCTTTAGGATTTTATATTCTATCTTCTTCAACTCATGTTCCACCATAGTTTTTCCTTGTGGAGCATAAATTAGTACCCACTCCATTTTTACATGGTGTTACTTAAGTTTCTATGGATCTAGCGGTGCCCATTGATCATACTACCGCAGGTATACTTATACAACCTTAACGAATTGTTACACCATTCTTTATTTTCATTAAAACATGTATTGATAAAATATTTGTTTTTATTTCATAACAGATACATCTACTGATAGAAGGCGAGGGTGGGGGAGTACATGCATGTGTGCGGTGTGGAACCGACACCTGCAGTTGATGGTGGACTACAATGAAAATAGTCAAATGATTGAAAAATCAGGGCAGTAATGTCGGAGTTTTTTAGCGACGCTTTCCAAATACTCCGACATCATTCCTGTCAGGCCACTCTCATAGAGACAGCTGCCAAATGAAGTCAAGGATAAATCCTGAGCAGAGATATAGGTAAAAAAATCTGTTGTATTTAATGTAATATATTAATTTTCATATTTATATGAATTAATATTTTGGTGTTAGCTGCTGTTTAATTTTCTCGATGGTGAGGGTACATGCCCAACACGTATAAAGTATTTAGGCGAGCTTTGGAGAGATTATAAGCATGAGTTGTACATTGGCTAGCATGCTAGAGTGGGCATAGAGTTAGAGGTGGTCCCTGTCGTGGATGATTGTCTATTAGAACTGTACCAATAGATGATTACTCATTGGATGACTAGCCAATTTATAGTATTAATAAAATTAGAGGTATTTAAATGAAAATTTTCATGTTTTTCATTAATAATAATTATTGAATTTTATTTAGGATGCATATATAAAAAAAACATTGATTCTAAGAAATACGTCCACACATTGGGACATACTATGATGCTAGATCATGAGAGACAGCATGTATGATAGTTTATAATCTTTCCTTATGACTTGCACTTTCTATTGCTTCCTCCATAATTTATTCGATTGCTAAAGTTATTATATAATTTTAGTTGTGAAATTACTGTTTTTTTTGGTATCCTATTTTTAATTATGATTTCATACATTCAATGTCATTGTAGAGGCATAAATTGAATATAAAAAGATGTGTGTCTCAAGAAAAAAAATTTTGCTGGGGTAGAATGAAGAAAGATTGAAGTGTGGTTAATAAACCGACTCAGCAGAAGAGGGTAAGTTTTACTTTGTAGATTTAAATTTTTAATCTCTATTTTGTAACATAAAAATCTATTTATATTTGTAACATGCTTCTTTATAGGCCCTTGATGCCCAAGAACCTAACAATTTTGTTCCAAATGATCACTTACATCAGGTGTTTGGAGATGAGCACCCTGATAGAGTGTGTTTCTGACCTGGGATGAGTATAGTTCTGATGAGGTATTGGCCCTCCTCAAGTACGAGTTATAGTGCCACTGAGTTATAGCAGGTTAAGGCACAGGCAGAACAGACTAAAAAAGGGCCACAGAGATGGCAGAACAGTCCGCTAGGGAAAACACTACATTTATAAAACTGATGTAAGTTTTACGTCCAACACTTCCACCAGAGGCCAGCACTACTTGTGATGAATATATGTCATTGATGCATTATATATCTGGTGAACTAGGTGGAATTTCTAGTGGTGGTCAAGACGATGGTGAGGAGTAGGCCGAGGTGGAGGAGGAGGGCAAGGAGGGGGCCGAGGTGGAGGAGGAAGGCGATGAGGAGGCCGAGGTTGAGTATGAGGGTGAGGAGGAGGGCGGGGACGATAATGGGGATGCCGATGAGGACGAGGGTGAGGGTGATGATTATGGTGATGATAGTGATGGTGATGAGGGGCAGATTTATTCGTTACATTTTTTACTGATATTAATGACCTTTGATGTTTATTGATTTTTTGTGCATGAATATATGGGTGATTAGGTAGGTCACATTATCTTTATTTTTATCTTTAAATAATAAAACTTGACTTGATGATTTGGTGTGACTGATTTACCCCTCCCCTAGACAGCCCCCATCCCCTGGACACCCCCCACCCCCTAGACAACCCGTACCCCCTAGATAGCCCCTCCACCCCCGTGGACAGCCCGCCCACCCCCTGGACAGCCCTCACCCTCTGATCATGGGTTGTCTAGTTTTGGGTGTTGATTTGAACATTGATAAAACATCAGTGGTTCCATAATATTTTTCTCCATACATGAAACCTTAAATTTAATGATTGATATGAAATAATATTCTAAATGATTTAAATTATTATTTATATATTATGAATGTTTTATTTTTAAAATACATGGATGTTGTGAAACCCCACTGTTTTAATGAAATTGTAATTTTTTAGTGGAATTTAGAAAATTGGTGGTCTGATTAGATGTTGATATAATGAAATTATTTTTTAACCTTGAAAGAATTTTCTTAGAAAATATGTAAATATCATCCCATGAACTGGGAACATCCCCCTAGATAGCCCCCTAGACAGCCCTCCACCCTCCTCCCTAGACCCCAGACAGCCCCCCGGACAGCCCCATAGACATCCCCCTAGACAGCCCCTCCACCCTCCTCCCTAGACCCTGGACACCCCCCAACCCTCCTCCCTAGACCCCAGACAACCCCCCCCCCCCATGTAGCCCCCCAGATAGCCCCCTCCTCCCTAGACCCCGGATAGCCCCCCAAAAAGCCCCCCGAACAGCCCCCACCCTCCTCCCTGGACCCCGAATAGCCCCCCCTTCTTCTTGGACCCTGGACAGCCCCTCCCCCCACCCTCCTCCCAGGGTCTCGGATAGCCCCCCCGCCCACCCTCCTCCCTGGACCCCAGACAGCCCCCTCCCCTTTCTCTGTACATATGTTTTTTTGTGCTATTGAAAATGTTTTTTGTGGTGTTTGAAGTATGTATTTATATGTTTTTTGTGCTATTTTTTATGTTGTTGTATGTAGTGAGGAGTATGTAGTGTATTATGCAGTGTGTTATGCAGTGTGTCTATTTTTTGTGCTCTTTTTATGTGTGTTTTTTATGCAGGTGTATGTAGTGTATTATGCAGGCTAGGCTATTTTTATGTGTCTATTTTTTATGCAAGGATGTTTTTATGTGTCTGTTTTTGATGCAGGTGTATCTTTTGGATGTTTGTAGAGTCTTGTGTGTTTGGGAACTCCCTGGACAACTCTCCCTCCTTCCTGGACCCTGGACAGCCCCCCCTCCTCCCTGGACCCTGTACAACACCCCACCCTCCTTCCTAGACCCCGAACAACCCCTTGGACTACCCCCCCCCCCTCCCCGGACCCCAGATAGCCCCCAGACCTAACACCCCAACATTGGGTGAGCAATAATTCTTCATATATAAAACATCACCACAATTCATGAAAGGCTAAGGAACACCTACCTTGATTCTGTAGATAATGACACTCTTAATTCGGCATCTCATATCCCAATCTAAGCTCTCTTCAAGATTCACCCTAAATCCCAATGGAAAAGAGGTTTTAGAGCTTCCGAAGAAGATGATAGAAGAGTGCAAACTCTAATCGAAAAGAGGAAGCAATGAGGGGATTGGACTCACCTGAATCTCCAATCCGCACTTGATGAAACTCAAAACGCCCAAGGATCGAAGGACATCCACCATTAAGAGAACTTGGGAGCTTTTTATTGTGTTGATACTTTATCACAAGGATCCATGGGTCATTTTGTGACATGTAAGAGTCAACCCCGCCTCAATCCAAGACATGGTGTGGCCGGTACCACTCAAAGTGTCTCACTTTTATTTGAAATGGACAACATTTTAAGTGAAAACAACAAATGGAATACGTAAAACTGACCAAATGCATTTAGATTATGTTGATACTTTAGGAAAATGATCTGTGGGTCATTTGTGACATGTACGAGTCAACTCTGCCTCAATCTAAGGCATGGTGTGGCTGGTACCACTCAAACTGTGTCACTTTTATTTGAAATGGACAGGATTTTAAGTGAAAACAAAAACTTGCATACGGAAAACTGACCAAACACTTTCTTATTGTATTGATACTTCAAGAAAACTATCCATGGGTCATTTGTGATGTGTATGATTCAAAATCACCTCAATCCGAGGCATGGTGCAGCTGGTATCACTCAAAGTGTCTCTCTGTTGTTTAAAATGGACACTGTTTTAAGTAAAAACAACAGACATACAGAAAACCGACCAAAAGTATTTTTATTTTGTTAATAATTTATAAAAATGATCCATGGGTCATTTGTGATGTGTATGAGTCAACATTTCCACAATCCGAGACATGGTGTGGCTGGTACCACTCAAAGTGTCTCACCTTTTTTTTAAATGGATAACATTTTAAGTGAAAACAGCAACTAGCATACGGAAAACCAACTAAATGCATTTGGATTGTGTTGATAATTTAGGAAAAAGATCCATTGGTCATATGTGACATGTATGAGTCAACCCCACCTCAATCTGAGGTATGGTATGGCTGGTATCACTCGAAGTGTTTTTCTTTGGTTTAAAATAGACACCCTTTTAAGTAAAAAAAAATTGGCATACGGAAAACCGACCAAATGTATTCGGATTGTGTTTATACTTTAGCACGAGGATCAACGGTTTATTTTTTATGTGTATGAGTCAACCCCACCTCAATCTGAGGCACGGTGTGGCCGGTACCTCTCAAAGTGTCTCACTTTTATTTGAAATGGACAATATTTTAAGTGAAAACAACAACTGGCATACAAAAAACTGACCAAACACATTTGGATTCTATTGATAATTTAGGAAAATGATATATGGGTAATTTTCGACTTGTATGAGTCAACACTGCCTCAATCCAAGGCACGGTGTGTCCATTATCACTCAAAGTACCTTTATTTTGTTTAAAATGGACACTCTTTTAAGTAAAAACAACAGACATATGGAAAACTAAACAAACGTATTCAGATTGTGTTGATACTTCAGAACAAGGATACATGGGTCATTTTTGACCTTTATGAGTCAACCCCGCCTCTATCTGAGGCACGGTGTGGCTGGTATTACTCGAAGTGTCTGTCTTTTTTTTAAAATGGACATCATTTTATGTAAAAAGAACTGGCATACAAAAAACTGACCAAACATATTCTGATTGTGTTGATACTTTAGAAAAAGGATCCATGGGTCATTTTTGACATTTACGAGTCAACCCTGCCTTAATTCAAGGCACATTGTGGCCGGTACCACTCAAAGTGTCTCACTGTTATTTGAAATGGACAACATTTTAAGTGAAAACAACAACTGGCATACAGAAAACTGACCAAATGCATTCAGATTGTGTTGATACTTTTGTAAAATGATCCATGGGTCATATGTGACATATACGAGTCAACCCCGCATCAATCTGAGGCATGGTGTGGCCGGTATCACTCGAAGTGATTTTCTTTTGTTTAAAATGGACACTCTTTTAAGTAAAAATAATTGGCATATGAAAAACTGATCAAACATATTCTGATTGTGTTTAAAATTTAGCACAAGGATCCATGGGTCATTTTTGACGTGTACGAGTCAACCATGCCTCAATCTGAGGCACAGTATGGCCGGTACCACTCAATGTGTCTCACTTTTATTTGAAATGGACAACATTTTAAGTGAAAACAACAACTGGAAAACGGAAAAATGACAAAACGCATTCTGATTCTGTTGATACTTTAGGAAAATGATACGTGTGTCATTTGTGACATGTACGAGTCAACCACACCTCAATCCAAGGCATGGTGTGTCATGACCCGGCCTCGGGGGCCTGTGCCGTGACTACCCCAAGCCCGCCTTCCATAGGCTAGGGGCTGGAGACTAGCACCAAAGGCGTAATTCCCGATAACTGGGAATGCATTGCCTTTATAAAAGTAAACAAACACCACAGAGTACAAGCAGAAGTAATACACTAAGTACAAAAGGAGGTGCTGAAAACTAAATGGGCCAGAATACAAACCCAATCGAAAGTATAGCTACAACTGAACAAAAATACAACAGAAAAAGACAATAGCTGGAAGAAAGGTATCAGCTCCTGGGTCGTCCTCCTCGGATCCTACCTGAAGGGTAGGTACAGATAGCGCAACTCCTGGATCGTCCACCACGAATCCTACCTGAAGGGTAGGTATAGATAGCGCAGGTCCTGGATCGTCCACCACGGATCCTACCTGAATGGTAGGTACAGATAGCATCCTCTACGCTATCTCCCGTCATCCTCCTCCGAGTATCGTCTCGTCGTGAAGTCCACCTCCGGATACTGACTCGTCGTGAGGTCCACCTTCGGGTACCATCCAGTTCTCGAACACTCGGCCTCTGTCAGCGTTGTCCGTCATCTGCATCCAACACAATGAGGTATGGGCATATCCCGTGTAGGGGTGAGTATAACAATACTCATTAGGGACCCCGATACCCTCAAGGTCTCACTAAAACCAACAAGGATAACCACAAAGAAGATCTCAACAGATAACCTCTACCTAGGTATATGCCCATACATATACCTAAGTTATCAAGTAACCCATCTCAATCATGAGGAAACACAAAGATTATGAAATCAACGGATAACCACTACCCAGGTATATTCCCATACATATACCTAAGTTATCAAGTGACCCATCTCAATCATGAGGTAAACACAAAGGTCATAAACTCAGCTCAAACCAGGATTTTCATTATCGAAATCGTAACTGCTGAAGATCCCCGTCTCTGGAGTGTACAGTGGTCCTGTCACGACTCTGAGGTACTACTCACTAACCTAAGACTGCTGAGGTACTCCTCCTGTCAAGTACCGCGGGTCAGCCACCCAAACATAGTAGTGCTTCCCACCGGGGTATGCCACCCAAACACAGTAGTGCACACTCCCTAATAGCCTACATAGGTACTCTTCGGATGAGTACCGTGGTTCTGCACTGTCACACAGTAGTGCTCCGTCCACCATGGGTCTACACCCAAACAAAGTAGTGCTCCATCCACTGGGCTAGTCAACTCACTCCAAGTCAAGTCGGTCAAGCAGTCGTCAGGTCTCAGCGACAGCGAGCTACACGGTCTTCGTACTCCGTACGCTCGTCTCCGGGAGGGTCCGCTCCATGAGATACAGGTCTATAGTCCAAGTATCTCAAAGTCCCATGAAGAAGTATCTCAAAGGACCGCCTCGTCATAGGGGTCTCAACACGACAGACGACGAGTCAATCGGACGCCCGGTCTGTGAGTTATTAGCCTTTTCGTCCCAGGGGCCCGGTTGGTTTCGTGTGTGAACCAACTCGGACATATCTCAACTGTACCCCAAACTCTCATAGGTTACACTCATAGGGACATTTTCTCAATTTGATCACCAACACCACTGACGGTTCGTCAAACGGACGTCCGGTCTGAAAGTTATCAGCTTTTCCGTTCCAGGGGCGTAGTTGGATTTCGGGTACAATCCAACCCGGCCACTATCCAACTATATCCAAATCTCAGGATAAGTATGCCAAAAGTTCCTTCTCATCAAGAGAAATTCAACAAAGTCGACGACACGTCAATCGGACATCCGGAGCTCAAGATATAAGTGTTTCCGCTCCGAGGGCCCGGTTGGTTTCGTGCTCGAACCAACCCGGCCATACCTAAAGTTCTCTGAAACCCTGAGTTTAATATACCAAAACGACCGTCCCGATCCAAGGATCTCTACGCAACTGACGGTGCATTGATCGAAAGTCTGTAGCCCAAGTTATGGGTAATAAACCGAAACAGTCTGGTATTAGGGGGTTCGGGTCGGGTCCGACCCAGCCCGGTACCCCCCCCCCCCCCCCGGGGTCGGCCCGAACCGGGTCGACCCGACCCTGGTCCAGGTCCGGCCCGGCTGGCGTGGCCCGGCCTGGCGGTCCGTTCGGGCGGTTCGGCCGTTTCGGCCGAGCGGTGCGGGGTGGCACGCTGCCCCCCCGCCAGCATGTAACCGCGACCCCATGGGGGGCCGCTCCTTGTCAACGGACGCGGCCGAGCGCCGCGTCCCACCTCCCTCGGTCCCGCGCGGTCGCGGGACCAGCGGCCTACCACCGCGGCTTCAGCCGCAGCGGCCCTCCCCGGCAATGCGCTGGGCACCGCCGGCGCCGGCAGAGTTTTCCACGGACCACCGGACGCGCTCCGGTGGTCCGTTTTTCTCACCGCCTTCGCCAACGGTCCTCCCAGGACCCAACCTTCACTGTGGAGGCTTCAAAATTACCTTTCGGCCCCGTTTGTCATCTCCCATCAATCCGCGCACAACATTCAACCAGCGGAGTCTTCGAATTGCCTACGCGGCCCCGACTCCTGCCGCGGTTTTGTTCAGTCTCAACGGCGCAGCACACCGGCGCCGCTCATCCTTGCCATATATCTCCATGATTCCATGCGGTTCTGTTGCACCGAGCCTCCTTCGTTCGAGCCGCAACATAATCAACAACAAGGGGGAGGAGGGTCGGTCGTGTTTGTGCAGTTCAACCTCCTCCCGTTATAATGATAGCAAGCGGCCAACAAAATAAGTCAACGTATGGCAAAGAAATAATTCACTAGCTAAAACAAATAACCCCAACATCAACCCGCAAGAACGAATGATCCACGGATCAACCTAGAAATGGTTGGTCCGCGCTCGTCATTCTTTTCTCAAATGAAAAGGAGAATACCAAATAAATTCCCCTTCCTCGAAAAGACGTTGTACGTCGTCGAGTCGCAGAAGTCAAACGTCGCGGAATAATGGTGTCGATTCCATCGTTGTTGAAGGAGGAGTCGTTGTTGTAGATGATGCTCCTCACTAACGGTTCCTTCTCCCTTGACACGGAGGAATAAGAAAAGTTGAAGGCGTGAAGCATTCTTCGCCGGGAGAAGATGTTCCTCATTGGATGGTCGGTGTTCTTAGTTTTAAGAGACGAACACCCTTCTCAATTTCACTAGAGCTTCCCCCAAAATCTCAACACAACAAGTGCCAAAATAATATAATGGCCAAGCCATTATTTTATTCACCCAAGTTATTCAAAATTCAAACAACTTAATTAATTAATTAAATGTTAGAATTCATTGATTAACATGTGTTGGAAACATTAAAGTGGATGAGAGAGGGAGAGGAAGAGTTTTCACAATTAATTACAAGGGAAGTTAAAGAGGGGTTTCAAGGTGTTGAGGGAATGTGAAAAGTTGGGGGCTCATGTGGGATCCACCAACCTTAGATATTTTTCCATGGGAAGTTAGGTGGGGTGTGAGCCCCACCTCCAACTTCCTTTTAGAGGGAAAAACTTCCACTTAAATAAAATTGTTTCACAATAATTATATTTAATTCTTATTGAATCCCCAAATTTTTAACTACCACATACGTCAAAACGCAACTGTGACAAAGGTCCCCTTAAGCGAATACCGGTGCCGCGATTTCATCGGTGCCCTCGGATTTCAATTCCGATCACTGGTTAAAAAGATGGAAAAACCCACTCATTCGTTCACTGAACGTACCCGAGCTAAACTTCAGAAAAATGATTCCGGGCACACCGGGCCTCAGAATCAGGTGTCGTCAGAAACTACGTTCATGTAAAATTCCAAAGAAATTAAGAACAAAATTTTCTTGAAATTTCCTGGTCTTTACATTACTCCCACCTCAGGGCTTTACGTCCTCGTAAAGCTTTAACACAAACTAGGGATACAAAAGAGGTACTGAGCACGCATCTGAGCCTTTCGCTCCCATGTGCTCACCTGGAGGTTCCCGTACTGCCAGTGGAAGCACACCAAAGGAATCGACCATCCTCGTAGGATCTGCTCCTGTTGATCCTCAACCTCTACTGGAACCCCGCAAAAGTCACCCCATCGCCAAAGTCCAGTTTCCCATGGTCGATGACATGCGTTGGGTCAAGAACGTATCTCCTCAGTTGATATACGTGGAAGTCGTCGTGCACCCGGTGCGATTGAGGTGGATGGGTCAAGTGGTAAACCACCTCGCCTACCCAGCTAAGGACCTGAAAAGGTCCGCTGAACCTTGGATATTACTTGCCGCCTTGGCCACATCTCCATAAACCTCATCGAGGTGAGACCCGTATAAGGACGTGGTCATCATCCTTGAAATCTAGAGGCTTTCTGTCAGCTCTGTGCAGTCTCATCTATCGTGATCCATAGGCGATCACTACCCACTCCTACATCAGGACACACCTGAGTCTGGTCCCTAATGCGTCGCAGTGAACTATGTAACCAACGCCCACAGGCTGGGCGCACCGATCAACCCAGCTCCTGAAAGCTCTGCTGGAAGTGGTGCCGCAACTCTGGATAATTCTGGCACAAAGGTAAGTTTGGCCATCTCCTGAGTGATCGAATGCACCCTCTTATGCATGATTCCATCCTGTTCTTCCTGGGTTTTCCTTTTCACCGACCAAGAAAAACCCCATCCCAACATTGTAGATAAACCACAACCTTTTTGCCTAATACAGTCAATTCGTGTATGAACTGTGGATCCAATCCATACTCAGACCAACGTCGTAAGGCCTCGACGCTGCCACCAAGAGATTCCAACCGAAACTCTCACCTCGTGGGTCAGATCACACTGTCGGCGTAAGTGTGATTATCGAGTCTCCTCCCAAGGTATCTCCAGACGTGAGGGTCAAGTCAATGGCTTAACTGGAAACTCTAGGTCTGGGACAAGATTCGTGGAAGGAAGGAATGATTCGTATCAACGTCTATTACTACGGCAGCTTGTAGTGGACACAGACTGTCCCTCAAATCATTCTTAAAGCCATTGGGTCACTCTCTTTGACCACATGCAGCTACTCTCTTTCCCTGCCCTCCAGCTCCATGAGCCTGGAGGGAACAACAAAGGTGGGTGGTTGTAACATGTGGATATGTACACCACCTCATGCTGCTCTCCTAGCTCTGCCTCCACGTCGGCTACTCTACAGATTCATCTGTCCTTAACATTTCCTCTTTTTGAAACATTCGCACACCCAAGTCTCCGAGACTAGTTCCAGTTTCCAGCTTTCACACTGTTATCCTTTACTGACTGCATCCATTCAGAAAAAGAATTCTCAACCACAAGGGTTCTTTCTAGCACCCTAACATAAGTAGGAATGCATAGAGGAAGGAGTTATTACTAGAATATCTTTTATACACACCTCGCTCAGAATTCTGAGCTCTATAGCACTGATTGAATCGTATTCATCGAGTACCTGGAATGTTCGGTACGCCTCGATGAATACTCAGCTACCGACTCGTCGTCCTGCCGAAGCTGTATAAGCTCTAGAAAAACTCTCAGCCACCTCCTCAAGCCAGTTCTCAGATTCCTGTGCGTCGGGCTCGCCTCGGAACTTTAGGGTATCTGATGTTGGAACACGTGTAAGTTAGTAAGTCTACATGTGTCACCTACCGGTACCGCCGGTTGTAACTGCAGACCAACAAGTAGTGATGTATAGCTGACACACTACCTGAAGGCACTATCTCAGGCATCGGTCCACATATCGAAGCCACATCACTATGTGAACCATCCTCATGGTCACTCACTAGAAAACACTAGTATCCAAGTCCACCATCCACTCTACTGATGTCTCAGCTAGGCGGAAAACTCTAGAAATCGCCTCCATCCAGTCCTCTACTATCTGGGAATCTGCCTCACCTCGTAACCTCGGAGGCCTATGCTGCTGGAACTTGTGCAACGCGCTCTACCAGCGTGCACCGTCCACTAGTAAGGTCGGTGGCATCTGCTTCCCAACAGGTGGTGGTGCTGCTGGTACACCACATGTGGGTGCCAACATAGTAAAAAGGGCCCCACACTAGAGCCTCGCCGCTCGGTGGGCCGTCATCGAGTACTCTCTCGGAACTCCAACTGACTGTTTGTGTGGAGACATCCGGAACAGATGTGACATGGTCAATGATTTATACCTCGTGAGCTGACCTGGTTTGAGCTGACTTTAAAACTTTTGGAAACACACACACAATCAGTGTTTTCGTGCACAAAGTCAGAAATCAAAAGTCAGGGTCCTAGTGTACGGATACGTCGACCGCCGCACCAACACTGGACTCCCTGAACTGAAAAACACACTCGGTACACTTAACACTATTGCTTCACAGAAAGAAAAATATCAGAGTCTTAAGTTCTGCGGTAGAACTGACTCCTTTGATGCCAATTTGTCACGACCCATCCTCGGGGGCCCGTGCCGTGACTACCCCAAGTCCTCCTTCCATAGGCCAGGGGCTGGCGACTAGCACCAAAGGCGTAATTCCTGATAACTGGGAAGGCATTGCCTTTATAAAAGTAAACAAACACCACAGAGTACAAGAGAAAGTAATACACTAAGTACAAAAGGAGGTGCTGAAAACTAAATGGGCCAGAATACAAACTCAATCTAAAGTACAGCTACAACTGAACAAAAGTACAACAGAAAAATACAACAGCTGGAAGAAAGGTAGCAGCTCCTGGGTCATCCTCCTCGGATCCTACCTGAAGGGTAGGTACAGATAGCGCAGCTCCTAGATTGTCCACCATGGATCCGACCTAAAGGGTAGGTACAGATAGCGCACCTCTTGGATCGTCCACCACGGATCCTACCTGAAGGGTAGGTACAGATATCCTCCTCTACACTCTCGCCCGTCAAAATCCTCTAAGTATCATCTCGTCGTGAAGTCCACCTCTGGATACTGACTCATCGTGAGGTCCACCTCCAGGTACCGTCTAGTTCTCAAACACTCGGCCTCTGTCAGCGTTGTCCGTCGTCTGCATCCAACACAACGAGGTGCGGGCATAGCCCGTGTAGGGATGAGTATAACAATACTCAGTAGGGACCCTGAGACCCTCAATGTCTCACTAAAACCAACAAGGATAACCACAAAGAAGATCTCAACAGATAACCTCTACCTAGGTATATGCCCACACATATACCTAAGTTATCAAGTAACCCATATCAATCATGAGGAAACACAAAGATTATGAAATCAAAGGATAACCACTACCCAGGTATATGCCCATACATATACCTAAGTTATCAAGTGACCCATCTCAATCATGAGGTAAACACAAAGGTCATAGACTCAGCTAAAACCAGGATTTTCATTATCGAAACTGTAACTGCTAAAGATACCCGTCTCTGGAGTATACAGTGGTCTTGTCACGACTCCGAGGTACTCCTCACTAACCTAAGACTGCTGAGGTACTCCTCCTGTCGAGTACCACGGGTCAGCCACCCAAACACAGTAGTTCTTCCCGCCGGGGTATGCCACCCAAACACAGTAGTGCACACCCCCTAATAGCCTGCAGAGGTACTCTCCGGACGAGTACTGTGGGTCTTCACTGTCACACAGTAGTGCTCCATCCCCCATGGGTCTGAACCCAAAAAAAGTAGTGCTCCGTCCACTGGGCTAGTCGACTCACTACAAGTCGATTCGGTCAAGCAGTCGTCAGGTCTCAGTCGGCTACACGGTCTCCGTACTCCGTACGCTCGTCTCCGGGAGGGTCCACTCCACGAGCTACAGGTTGATACTCCAAGTATCTCAAAGTCCCACAAAGAAGTATCTCAAAGGACCGCCTCATCATAGGGGTCTCAACGCGACAGACAGTGCGTCAATCGAACACCCGGTCTGTGAGTTATTAGCCTTTTCGTCCCAGGGGCCCGGTTGGTTTCGTTTGCGAACCAACCCGACCGTATCTCAACTATACCCCGAACTCTCATAGGGTATACTCATAGGGACCTTTTCTCAATGTGATCACCAACGCCGTTGACGGTTCGTCAAACGAACGTCCGGTCTGAAAGTTATCAGCTTTTCCATTCCAGGGGCCCGGTTGGATTTCGGGTACAATCCAACCCGGCCACTATCCAACTGCATCCAAATCTCAGGAGAATTATGCCAAAAGTTCCATCTCATCAAGAGGAATCCAATAAAGTCGACGGAACGTCAATCAGACATCCGGAGCTCAAGATATAAGTGTTTCCGCTCTGAGGGCCCAGTTGGTTTCGTGCTCGAACCAACCCGGTCGTACACAAAGTTCTCCGAAACCCTAAGTTTAATATACCAAAACTACCGTTTCGATCCAATGATCGCTAGGCAACTGGTGGTGCGTCAATCGGAGGTCCGTAGCCCAAGTTATGGGCAACAGACCAAAACAGTCCGGTATTAGGGTGTTCGGGCCCGGTCCGACCCGGCCCGGTACCCCCCCCCCCCTTGGGGTCGGCCTGAACCGGGTCGACCCAACCCGGGTCCGGGTCTGGCCCGACTGGCGCGGCCCGGCATGGCGGTCCGGTCGGGCGGCTCAACCGTTTCGGCCGAGCGGTGCGGGGTGGCACGCTGCCACCCCGCTAGCATGTAACCGCGGCCCCATGGGGGGCCACTCCATGTCAACGGACACGGCTGAGCGCCGCGTCCCATCTCCCTCGGTCCCGCTCAGTCGCGGGACCAGCGGTCTGCCGCCGCGGCTTTAGCCTTCCCCTCCCCCCCCCCCCCCCCCCGGCGGCGCGCCGGGTGCCGCCGGGCCGGCGAGGCGCGCCGGTGGAGTTTTTCGCGGACCACCGGATGCGCTCCGGTGGTCCGTTTTGCTCGCCGCCTTCGCCAACGGTCCTCCCAGGACCCGACCTTCACTGCGGAGGCTTCAAAATTACCTTGCGGCCCCATTTTTCATCGCCCTTCAATCCTCTCACAACATTCAACCAATGGAGTCTTCGAATTGCCTCCGCGGCCCTGACTCCGGCCGCGGTTTCGTTCGGCCTCAACGGCGCAGCGCGACGGCGCTGCGCATCCTTTCCGTATTTCTCCATGATTCTGCACGGTGCTGTTGCACTGCGCCGCCTTCGTTCGAGCCGCAACATAATCAACAACAAGGGGGGGGAGGGTCGGCCGTGTTTGTGTGGTCCGACCTCCTCCCGTTATAATGATAGCAAGTGGCCAACAAAAGAAGTCGACGTACGACAAAGAAATAATTCACGGGCTAAAACAAACAACCCCAACATCAACCCGTAAGAACGAACGATCCTCGGATCAACCTGGAAATGGTTGGTCCGCGCTCGTCGTTCTTTTCTCAAATGAAAAGGAGAATACCAAATAAATTCCCCTACCTCGAAAAGACGTCGCACGTCGTCGAGTCGCAGAAGTCGAACGTCGCGGAAGAATGGTGTCGATTCCGTCATTGTCGAAGGAGGAGTCGTTGTTGTAGATGATGCTCCTCACTAACGGTGCCTTCTCCCTTGACGCGGAGTAAGAAGAAGAGTTGAAGGCGTGAAACATTCTTCGCCGGGAGAAGATGTTCCTCATTGGATGGTTGGTGTTCTTAGTTTTAAGAGACGAACACCCTTCTCAATTTCACTAGAGCTTCCCCCAAAATCCCAACACAACAAGTGCCAAAATAATATATTGGCCAAGCCATTATTTTATTCACCCAAGTTATTCAAAATCCAAACAACTTAATTAATTAATTAAATGTTATAATTCATTGATTAACATGTGTTGGCAACATTAAAGTGGAAGAGAGAGGGAGAGGAAGAGTTTTTACAGTTAATTACAAGGGAAGTTAAAGAGGGGTTTCAAGGTGTTGAGGGAATGTGAAAAGTTGGGGGCTTGTGTGGGCTCCACCAACCTTAGATATTTTTCCATGGGAAGTTAGGTGGGGTGTGATCCCCACCTCCAAATTCCTTTTAGAGGGAAAAACTTCCACTTAAATAAAATTGTTTCACAACAATTATATTTAATTCTTATTGAATCCCCAAATTTTTAACTACCACATACGTCAAAACGAAACTGCGGTAAAGGTCCCCTTAAGCGAATACCGGTGCCACGAGTTCATCGGTGCCCTCGGATTTCAATTCTGGGCACCGGTTAAAAAGATGGAAAAACCCGCTCGTTCGTCCACTGAACGTACCCGAGCTAAACTTTGGAAAAATGATTCCGGGCACACTAGGCCTTGGAATCAGGCACCGTCAGAAACTGCGTTCATGTAAAATTCCAAAGAAATTAAGAAAAAAAATTCCTTGAAATTTCTGGGTCTTTACACGGTGTGTCCAGTACCACTCAAAC
Source organism: Viscum album (assembly GCA_963277665.1). NCBI lineage: Eukaryota > Viridiplantae > Streptophyta > Magnoliopsida > Santalales > Viscaceae > Viscum > Viscum album. The sequence continues at coordinate 702,746,440 of OY728139.1, forward strand.
TATCTCACTTTTATTTGAAATGGACAGGATTTTAAGGGAAAACATAAACTTGCATACAGAAAACTGACCAAATGCTTTTAGATTGTATTGATACTTCAGGAAAACAATCCATGAGTAATTTGTGACGTGTACGAGTCAACCTAGGATCAATCTGAGGCACGGTATGGCTAGTATCACTCTAGGTTTCTCTCTTTTGTTTAAAATGGATATCATTTTATCTAAATACAACTGGCATACGGAAAACCAAACAAACGTATTCAGATTGTGTTGATAATTTATCACAACGATCCATTGGTCATTTGTGATGTGTACGAGTCAACCCCACCTCAATCCGAGGCATGGTGTGGTCGATACCACTCAAAGTGTTTCACTTTTATTTGAAATGGACAACATTTTAAGTGAAAACAATAAGTGGCATACGTAAAACCGACCACACACATTCAGATTGTGTTGATACTTTAGGACAATGATCTATGGGTCATGTGTGACATGTACGAGTTAACCCCACCTCAATCTGAGGCACGGTGTAGCTGATATCTCTCAAAGTGGCTGTCTTTTGTTTAAAATGGATATCATTTTAAGTAAAAACAACTGCCATATAGAAAATTGACCAAACGTATTCGGATTGTGTTGATACTTTAGCACAAGGATCCATGGTCCAGCCTCACATAATCCACTTCTCATGTGAGTAACTCCTACCCCTATTCTAAAAAAATGACATTTAATACACCAAGGACAACTACATTCCCTAATCCAGACAAGTTCATTGATACACACCCATTATCATCATCACTAAGTTCAAAGACACCTGCCCCAAACCATGGTACATTATATTTGTGTTTGGTTGAATTCATTTATCCATTTCCTTATTTTGGGGTTATTAGCTTCAAATTTCTGAATTCAATCGTGTATGTGTTATACAAAATGAAATTTTGTATATATTACTAATTCTGTATAACACATATAATTATTTATTTAGTTTTTTATGTATTATATTCATAATTGATAATTAAATTATGTATGTATTCAATTCAGTATTCAATTATGAATTGAATTCCAGATTTCACATGTAATTGTCATCTCATTTTTGAATTGAATTCTAAATCAATTATGTATGTTTATAATTACCTTATGAATTATGTTTTAAATTTGTATGTGTATAGTTTTAGGGTGCATTATGTGTTAAATCTATATGAATTAATTGTGTATATGTATGTATTATTGTTGGTTATTGCAGGTAATTGGAGTTGGGGAAGCTGGAAATGCAGAAAGGGAAGCCTGCTAATAAAAATCATGAAGCAGCAGGCTGCAGCCTAAATTGCACAGCAAAGCCTATGCCAACAGTTTACAACCATTGGCATAGGGATGTTAATTTGTTTTATACCAATGGTTATAAGAGAACCATTTGTAAAAACACTTTCCCAATGGTTTATAGACCGTTGGGATATAGGTGAAATGTTTAGATATACCAACAGTTTGTGTAAACTATTGGTAAAAAGCTTAACAAAACTATATTTCAATAGTTTGAAACTGTTGGAATAGTATGTTTACCAACGATTTCAAACCATTGGTGAAAAGTTATACCAACAGTCTAACATAACTGTTGGTATAATGTAGATTTCCTAACATATACTAATGGTTTTCCAGAAACCGTTGGCATATGTTTTTTCCTATGGCTTACTTCCCTATGGTTTGGATAACCGTTGGTATATATTATACTAACGGTTATCCAGCCTTTACCAATGGTTTCGAACCATTGGTAAAGGGTTCGTTTCCAGTTGTGAGAATTAACCAAGGTGGGCATCCAATCGTGGATGAGTAGCCAGCAGCGTGAAGACTTCTCAAGGGTAGATGAGTTACCCAAACTACCAGAAATAAAAAAAACGGTTTTCCTTCCTCTATTTAAATGGGGATGAAAATCCCAAGAATATGGGGTGTATTTTGTGATCCTCCGTAGAGTTTCATATGGAGAAGAGGGAAATAAAATCAATGACCCCTGTTTCTCCCGTGGATGTAGGCTTCAAGCTGAACCACGTTAAATTATTGTGCTCTTCCTTTTACTCCTGTTTTGTGTGATTTGTGGTGCCACACACCTTCACTGCGGCCCCAATACAATGTATGTATTATTTTCAAAAACTAAGAAGAATATGTTCAATACAAAACTAGTACCATGTAAATTAATAATACATGATCACCAAAAAAAATATTCCAATTAGAAATATATATATGAAACACTAAAAAAAAGAACAAACACATACATTTTGGTCTCTGATCTAAAGTAAGAGCATCTCAAAAATATGTTTTGTTTCTACCTTTACAAAATGTAAATCCTTTTCCCTTATCATTCCATCCCTACCGGTGGTAGTGTGACTCCATATGGGTGCAGTTTTATCCATAAATAGAAGAGTCATATGACCAGTCTATGCTCATTATTTAAATAATTTTTTATCTATTTCCCAATTTGGAGGGAAGTGACCGAGGGAGTCCAACCGACAATTCGTTTGGCGGGAAGCAACATATTTTTCGTGTTGTAGTTGTCAATAAACGTGTGGGTGAAGGGGGTGGGAGCCTGTGCGCATCATTCATGCATACGTCATGGTTAAAGTTACAAGGTGAAATTATAAATAAAATAATATAAAATATGATTTAGAGAATACCGAGAGTCGCATGTGGGGATCACCTTGATCAGGGTCATATTGCATCTTCAGCAAATATGGTTCATGTATACTAATAGATAATTAGATTTTTATTGAAAGAGGGGACGGAAAAAAAGTCACTGAGGATGAAAATAATGGACTAATATAGTGGATTTTTTAAGGGGGTTTACAAATTTAAAAAATCCGGGGTAGGGTTCTATGTATTTTGAAAAAAAGGTTATGTTTCTCAATTTGGCTTAGATGATTGGAATTCACACTTCTGAGATCCGGTCAAAGTGAATTAAACTTCATTCACATCTCTTTAAGTTAAATTTAAAAATGTATATATATTAATCTTTCTAAACTTTTTTTATATTATTATTAATAATTAATTAATAATTAATATACTTAGTATTTATAAATTGCATTATTTATTAGTAAATAACAATATATTATTATATTAATAATTAATTAATATTACTATATCTGTTATTCATAGTTTAATAATATAAATAAGATAATTTATATTGAGAAATATATTTACTAGTTATTAATTCGATTATTTTTAAAATATTATGATCCATTATTAATTATTTATTTATATAATTAATAATATAATATTTATTATTAATAGTAATACTATTTAGAGAATTATTATTTAGACGTACTTATGAATTTTTGTTGATATAAAATATTAGTAATTTATTAATAAGTAATTAATTTATTAATAATCAATTGTATTGTTTATTATTAATTAATATTATATTATATTATTATATTAATTAATTAATAGTATACAAACTAATATATATAAATGTTTAATTATAATTCTTTGTTAATTTTTTGTTGATATAATAATTCTTAATTTATTAATAGGTATAATATTTATTTATTATCAATTTTATGATTTATTATTAGTTAATAATATATTATAATGTTATTAATATAATTAATAGTATTATATCTAATATTTATTATATAATAATATAAATAAAAAATATTGTATTGAGAAAAATATTTTCTAGTTAATAATTGTATTATTCTTAATATATTATATTGTATTATTAATTAATTACTTATATAATAAATAAAATAATATTTATTATAATGTTAATAAGATTTATAGAATTAAAAATAATAATATTATTAACATTTAATAATAAACATAGGATGATAATTTATTATACATAATATGGATAATAATACCAAGAAGTATTAATGTAAATAAAAAATTGTAATTATTATTATTACCAATGTCGTTATTAATATTAATCATTCTTAATCATTTAAAAATATTTTTATGAATTTCCAATTATATCAAATTGTTGTTTTACACAACAAAATATAATATATTAGTATGTTTTTAAATAGCGTACATGTAATGATTTAAAAAACATATAACATGTGTCAAAATGGAGCCCCTCTCAGAAGGGATCCTTAAGATCAATGTCGATGCTTCCCCTTCCAAGGATGGAATTGTTGGATTTGGGTTGATGTTCTGAGACCATTTTGGAAGGATCATTGTTTCCAGATAGGAGTCGATCCACGCCTTTTGGGAACCCGCATTTGCTGAACCCCATGATGTCCTCGCCGATCTAACCTTTGCAAAAGATTACGGATGGAATGCTATTCACATTGAATCTGATTGTCTCAAGATTGAGACACTCTCCTTATTGTCTTATTCCACATTTCTTACATAATGGAAATAAAGCCTTCATTCCTCCATGGTCTCTATCACTCAAGCTCTTAGAGAACACCATCATTCTCTTCTTTGTTACGTCTGGGAGCTAGTTAAGGTATATGTTGTTAATAATATTTAGGTAAAACTGATTAGGTATAATCAAAATATCTTTCACTCCTATCATCATTCCATTTGGTTTCTCATAGTCAGTGCATTTTCCTTCATGTCCAATGTAGAATTGATTCCTTTAGGTTTCATCCATTGACTAAAACCAAAAATTATATTGTGATAAAAAATAATCATACTGATAAAAATATGTAATCATCTATAGGATTTATAAATCATGACACATTATTTTAAATAAAATAAAACTTAAGTTTAACCTAGGTCATTCATTTTCATCATCTATTTAAATCCTTCATACATATTTATAAAGAAAATGTGAATTATCCTAAGCATATCCCCCAGAAGTGTCAAACCAGGTTCATGAAAAAGCATGTTTCCATATACTAGGTGAAAATTGGGTCAATCCCAATACCCCCTTTTAGAGTTATTACCACTAGATATATATTTTCCAGAACCATTTCCAATTTTAGTATCTAGATATGGATGTATTTAAAGGGAAAAACAACATAATATCTACCTTATCAAAACATTAGAATGTTCTTTTATACTTATCCCCAAAGTCTATCATAGGGTGATGTTCTCTAATCTAGGCTTTCCTAAATCAAGTTTCCAGGGTTTCTACTAAACTTCCTATGATACCAACTATAGATACCCTAACCCCAGTAACCTAGAGTCGGTGTCTGTTTTATTACATTGTCATATGATACAAGGAATCACATCCCGAAAGAACGAATAGTTTAGTAGTGTTGGTAAACTAGATACATACATGATTCACATATTACATTTGAAAACACAAATTACAACATATTTTTTTTCTAAAATAATATTATTACCTCTAGAGTATCCTTTTATATCAAATATGGTACACTTTATTGATTCCTGAGAAAGGAGACAAAATAAGGGTGATCTCAAATTCTTAGTAAAAGTTATGTATGACAGAAGCCATCATTAATCAATAAGAATAATCAATATAGAAATGTAAATAACTAAACACACATTCCATTTAAATAAAAAGATAATGAATAATCAATATAGAAATTTAAATAACTGAATGCACATTCCATTTAAATAACTTGATAAGGAATAATCAATATAGAAAGAAAAATAATTGAAAACACATGTTATTTAATCAATAAACTAAGAATGAAATGAATTCAGAGACAGAATCCTTTTGAAAATATCATGTATATTAATAATTGAATTATTAATAATGTAAATTATTAATTATTGGATGTCCTGTCTCAGGAACATGATAAATCTACCATCAAGATCTATCATCAAGATAGTTTAAAACTATTTGGTAGAAACCTATTTAACTAAGGCTAGCCAACTAATTTGTCTCATGATACATGTTGATGAATTGATGGGATATCTATAACTAGGCCCTACCCATGTATACATGTATAAATCATTCCTCATACATCAAATAATTGATTCAATTCATGATTCAATGTGCCTTATCATCAAATATCGGTATTGAATAAAGGATATTGATTTATCAATTTTTCCCTAGTTAATTAAATTGCTTTCAAAGTAAACACCATAAATAAAAATGGTATACATTTTAGAAAATAAATATATCAATCATTTAATAATATTGATATTTAATAGAAATTTATTTTACAATGAAAAATTTTATAATAAAGTGATTGTTTCGATATAAATTTAACAATCCCAAAATAAAGTTAGATTCTAAAAAAGCTTTTACCACTTAGTATTTTTCAAGTTAAATCCCCTTGTGTGAAATTATTCAAATTGAAACTAAAATAACATGAATTATGAATGAATAATGATATTACATGTTAAAGGGGAATTATATAAACCACAAAAAATTGAATTGGTTAATAACAAAAAATAAGTCTCAATGGAATGTAAATTGAGATGAAATCCCTTACCTTATGCTACCTTTTTGTTGAACATGATTTAACCAATTTTATAGAGTTTTTAAATTTTTTTAACTTGAAACAGAACTATATTAATATTTATAATATCATATATGAGCCTTTTATAATATCTTATCAACCATTCATTAATAATCTTTCATTATTTTCATTGTTTGGGTGTTAACTGCCTTGTTTTCTCATGCGTGTTTTTTCAGGAATGTTCTGGTTCTTGTGCATATTATATAGTGAAATAAACTCCAGAATAATAATCATGACATATTTATTATATTTATTCATCAATTATACTTTTAAAATCAATCATGAAATATGGTTTTGATAAATGAAGTAAGTTACGATCATGGAGATCGTAGGTCGTACATATGCATGAGTAATGTTTCCATTTTTTAATGGTCATTATGAAAAGGAGGTAAGTAATATTTTATCTTTAAATAATTATAATAATATATATATATATATATATACTTATATATATCATCCATGTGGTGTGGTTATAAAAACATATTCACATCGTTTCATGAAGGTGGTAGTCCACATGTACACGAATGATGTTATCATATTTAAATGAGTGAAAACGTAAGAAATAAAATGATATATTAGATTTTTAAGAATAATAAATATGTCATGATTATAATAATTATGCAATTAATATAACATATCATCTTTAAATGTATCCTCATCACCTTCCATTTAAAACATTAGAGAAAGGCGAATCAAATCGCTTCGTGTGGTGGTAGTCCGCCGTACACATGAGCGATGTCATCGTATCCCCTATATAATGGAAAGTAAAAAGAGGTATATATGATATAATTACTCTAAAGGAATAATTATGTTATAAATATCATATATATATATATACTTTATGTTCATCATCATACCCAACCATTAGATGTGGTAATGGAAAAATGAATGACATCGGTTTGCGAGGCGAAAGTCAACTGTACACATGAATGATGATTTTGTAACCCATTTAATGGAAGTGGGGATAGTTTCATGTAATTAACTTAAAATAAAAACAACATAGTATATTTAAGATATTTAGGTTCTTATATCATAATGTTTTAATAAAAATTTAAGGAGGTGGAGAAAGAAAATAAAGATGCTCGTCGAAGAACGTTACCTCTTCTTCCGGTATCCTCCTTAGGTTAGCACCAAAAGCTTTCCTAGGTTGGATTTCTTCCCAAAATAAGACTTTTAGGATGATTTTAGGTAAGTTGGGAAGTTATTTGTTTAGGTATTTTTCAATAAAAAAGGGTTTTAAGGTGTGTATAAGAGAGAAGATGAGGTGGTATTTTATAAGTGAGGTGAGTGGCACACTTATAATTTTTGAAAAGGAAAAGTGTTACCCATGTTTTTTACATGAAACAAGGGTTAAAAATAGAGTATCATAAATAATTATACATTATATGGTATAAATATTACTTTAAAATATATTTTAGACAAGTTTTTAGGTCATTTAAACCCTTATATTTTTCTTTTAACTCCTCGGTAAATCTATTTTTACATTAACCGCGGTAATTAACTTTTATTGTTTTCACTATTCATTTAGGTCAAAATTTAAGTTTACCATATTATATAATATAAATAATTATGATTAAAAATATGGAATCCATTTTTTTAGATTCTATTCACATAATTAGAAAATTTTATTTTAAAATTAATCTCACATACGTGATGAGAAAAGAGGTTTTTAAAGAGAAAATGTTTGGAAGTTTACAATGTTTTATATAAAAATTCAATGTGAAAATTATTCCAATGATCTAAATAGGATTAATAGATATATAATTGAAATAATTTTACCTTAAAACCAATTAAAAATATAATTTATCTTTATAAATAATTTAAACAAAAAGAAATTTTTTAATTAAAATTCAGTATTTTTGTCTATTCGTCGAAAAAATGAAATATTTTAGAAACATCCCAAAACTTCACCCTAATAAAATTTTGATATGTTGATATAAAAATGAATTATATTTTTTCAAATAAATTTTCTAATTTTTTTGAAATTAATTTCAAATTATGTGTGCAAAGCATGACTAAATTGACTTTTAGAAAAAAAATTAAGTTTATCAGAAAACATTTATTTTTCTTCCAAATGATTATTATTTTGAAACTAATCAGTGGGTGAACATAATTTTCATAATTTAGTCAATACTATTAATACCCACCAATTTAATCACTATGTTATAATGGTATACCAAATTATGGTTCATTTAGACACAGGGTTGTGTGTTCCGCAAGCTATCAAATATATTAAATTTAAAGAAATATATTTTGTGGGTTGTTTAATATTAATGTTTCATATCACATATTATATCGAATACAATTTTATTATTTTATAATTTTTGGGTGTTATAGGGATTCTATCTAGGCACCACAAAAAACTATTCCCACTTATCATGTAAGGTGGTGACTGTAAGTGATAAGTAGGTAGAGTTTTTGTGGTGCATGGATGGTAATCTACTCCAAGTTGTATGTATCCCTCCTACTACCATGGATTGAAATCAAACAATTCTTCCCATTTGATTCCATTTCATTCCATTACCAGGCAAAATAACTACAATCATTTAATATCTCATGATTTGTTTATAATTTTTATAGGAATTATGAAATGGGATTAATTTAGTTTGTATGAAATGTTCAAATTTTTTATATTTATAGTGCGGGATAAAAATTGTTTCATGATACTTTTGATACTTATACACATACACTTTATTTTTATCTTTTAATTTTTTTAAGTTTTCTATTTATAGTTTTATTTTTTTATGGTATTAATACGTGTTTACAAATTTTTAATGTTGTTTAATATTTTTAACATTATTATTATATACATATTTTTTATGGATAGTAATTTGTTATATATTTTACAAATATGATATGACATGAACACATGGGTTATACAAGGCTATATGCATAATGAACTATCACATACAAAATAGCTTGACATTATGATATACCCAGAACATAGATGATGTTAATTGATCGCATTCCATCAAAAGTTTATATTACCTCAAAACCCAACACAAATTACATTACCACCAATTGAGTATGACTATGTTGACACAAGATATTTCATTACTCTAATGCCAACAAAGCTAACAAAATCAATCCAACATAATGAGCATTGTGATTCTTTGCATCTCCACTATTTTTGAACTCCAACATGCTACACTACATGATGAGTATTTAAAACTAGTTTATCTTCTTGATATTGTACTCCATTCTCTAATGATTAATGGTACATGAAGTCGTTTAAAGGTTCTTGATATAGGCTCAATGGATTTTTTTTAGTTTATAAAAATGATAGTTGATTTATATTGTGGTTTACGAGGCCTAAAAAGAATTTTTTTTTCATTATTTGTTAACGAAGGAAATAAATAAAGAATACATACATTTAAATATAGATACATTATTTCATATCTTCACAAAATGATGTGTGAATATGTGAAATAGGATGAGTGGTATCTATATTTATAAATTCATTCATGTGTAAGGACAAAGGGTGGTTCAGGGACTCAAATTCAATATCTTGAACTTGGTTTTTAAAGGTTGTTATTAAAAACAGTATTCTCCAAATGGTATTTTCAAATGTTGGCAATCCTTTAAAATTACACTACCTCGGTTGGATTGTTTTAATTTCATTCTATGTTTTATAAAAGGTTTTTTAATTGTTTAAATCCTTGTTATGATGATAGTGGTGGTTTTTATATGCCTCTTGGGTTTAAATTTTTTACTTTGATTTAAGAAATGTAATGTTTTAATATTGAATTTGGTATTTAATGAATTGAATTTCTTGTCATAGGTTATTAAAATTCCCATTTGATAAAATGTGAACTTTCTTAAATGGGAATGGAACATGGGAACCACATCTTGAGACTTTTGGTTCATTTTATTTACTCAAAATGGCTTATCCATGGATTTAGAAATGAAACCCATGACCCCAAAGTTTATTAATAAAATGGTATGCACAAGGGAAAAAGGAAGCAAGTCAAATAAGACATAAAAATCCCACTTCAAAATAAAATAAGCATAACAAAGAATAAAAACCACTCGATCCCTTATATATCCCAAATTCTTAGGGAGTAGATCCCGGATTTCTATGAAAAATCCTGAAATTCTATTTCTAGATTGGATCATAATCTATCTTCTAGGTTTATAGATAACAACTTATACATTGCTACACAGTCATTGAAACAAAATATGTTCAACTCCATCATAGAAAAAATAAATTCAATTTGTGAGAAATATCATTCTGTCGCTTCATCAACTGACAAAAAATAATTCTATTTAAAGGTTCACTCTATATAAATTGAAAAAATAAAAATTTAAAACTATTTGTTTATAATGTTTGATGGGGTAAAAAATAAATATTTTACCAAGTATAAATTAAATTAATATGATAAATTTAACAGTTTGAAATGTTTACAAACATGATTAATATAATATATGTTCTTATATGATTTTGTACAACCTTTTCCTAAATATATGATTGTTAAAGTACATAGTAACATATTAAAGAAACTAAAATGAATCAACACTTTGGCTTAATATCTCTCTAATCAACATTTTTTGGATTTTGAAATGACTACCCAATTTTAAGGGTCAATTGGATTCATATAGAGAAGTGGATCAGGGATTTAGGGTATGGGGGATTTTAAATCACGGAGTCAACATATATAAACATATGAGAAGGGGAGTTCTTAGATGTTTAAATGGAAGGAAATACATACAGTCAAATTTTATTTCTATTGTATAAAAAATTAAAACATATAAAATGAAAAAATATATTTGAAGTTGAGGCAAGAAGTGGATTAAATATGGAAAATGAAACTGTAAAAGAGAGGCCAGTGTAGGATGAGTCAATAGAAAAGTAAATACTAATCATGGATCAGTACTATTGTTGACGCTCCTTTCTGTCATAGAGTCTAACGACTGAAAAAAGAGAAATACCTTAGTCCAAAGTGATTCATCCTTTGAAGAAACATCAAAAATCGACAAAGGGATGAATAAGGAGAACTTTGCCCATAGGCCGCGCAAGTTTCCTCATAGTCGCGCAAGTGGGCTTGCGTGACGCACTTTGGCACACAAGTGACTTGCGTGACCTAAGTAATAACTGCCCGGTAACCACCCAGGGTCTTCTCCTACCTATAAATAGACCATGTGGGCCCCCCATTAAAGGAGAATTTTTTTCAGAAACTCGGATCTAAGCTCCTGACTCCCAAGTCTTTTCTCAAAGCTTCTGGAACACTTCTAAGGTAATTTCTTACCTAGAACGGAAGATCTAAAGAGAGGGAAAAAGGCCTAAGTGTTGAAACTCATCAATACTTGCGCGCCTGAGTGGCCATCCCTTAAGGGAAGTGGCCACACTTGCGCGCCGCCTTACTCCTTCAATAGAACTTGCGCGTCCCTTTTTTGGAAGAACCTTAATAGGATTCTAAAGGCCTTAATGAAGAGTTGCTCAAATATTACAATGCTAGTTGAACACCACGCATATAACGACCCATACTTTACATACATTGTTAATACTTCAAAATTGAAGTACACTTATTACAACATATGACAAAACCACAAAGGACCGTATAGGTATAGTGTCTTTAGAAACTGGGAAACATAAACAACTGGTTCATAAATCTTCTACAGTGTCTCCCATTTATTTCATCATATCTAGGGTCCCTTTTAGCATATTGTACTTAATATCCATCTTCCTGACCTGGGGAAAAGAAAACATAAAAGGGTGAGCTCAAATGCTCAGCAAGGGCAAATAAAGGAAATAAAAATCATATCATATCTTTTTGAAAATCAAAACCTGCAAAAGAGATCATAATATCTTAACATGGAATAAATCATAGAAGTGAAAATGAGATCCCCATAATCATAACATAAAACTTGAAACTTTGTGGCATGCACACATAATCATGGAAAATCATTTCTTGTTAGTCATGACTCATTGCCAAGACTATCTTAGTGGACAAAGTCCCTTTCTGAACCGAGTTCACTCCTCGTTTCAGTCCTGTATCACTGAACCGAAATAACCTTCCGTTCCAGCCATGTCTATCTCATGAGATATAAAATCTTTACCCAATGAATTGGAGGGAGATATAGGTCCCACCCATCTTATAATGAATCCTTTCTTATGTGTGCCACATAATCATAAATCATACATCATCGCATAACACATGTAACAGAAATGGGATTCTTGAAACATCATGACATCATAAATCAATTCATATAAGATAAAGGAATTCATAAAAATAATTCCATCACAACATGATCAACTAAATGTAATAATAGGGATAAAAACAGAACCCTTTTATTATCTTAGATGGAAAATAATTTTGATAAAATACTTGAACTTCATTCTTGAGGAAAATATCCTTTCTTCTTCAAAAACATTTTTTTCCTTTCATAACATGTCATACAACTTTAAAATAAAAGAAGTTGATTAAAAATAAACTTGAAAACTTGTAAAGTAAGTTTCTTGGAAATAATGTTTTAAAAATCCATTCATGCCGTATAAGTTAAAAAAAACATTCTTCGTACTTTTTTCGGAAAAGTCAAAAAGTACCTCGTACGAAAAAAAACAAAAGATTCCTTTCATATTCTTTACTAAAAACTCACCTAAGGGTAAAATTGGATTTAAACTATTGTAAGTGGATGGAAACAATATTACATATTGAGGGAACATGGATGTGGATGATAAAATACACCCCAGTAAATACTTACGAATAAACAATCTCGGATAAAAATGAGATTGTGGTATTTTCCCTTACCTTAGGTCTGATTTGCTTTGTTCGTGTCCGAAGCTCCTGTATAATGGTTTAAATAATGTTATTGACTTATTCCAGAATCATACATATTGATATGAGATCATATATGGTCATATTATTAGCTTCTTGTTAGTAATATTTCATTGTTACTTGTTACTCGGGTCTTTATAACTTTTTGTTCTTATGCGTGTTTTGTCGAATAAATTCTTATTCTTATCTTTAGGTTATAGATAATTCATTTCCAGAATGGTATTAGTGTAGTATATACCATATTCATTCATTCAATTCATTTATATAATCATTATGAAATGAAGATCATGTAGAACGAGTCGCATCACATCGTGGAGACGGTATTCCGTACGTACGCACGAGTGATGATATCGTTCCTATGATCGTGGAATTGTATTGGAGTATATATATATTATTTCAGTATCAATATTACTTCATAATAATCATATATAGTTACTCATTACACCATTATACCCATCCTTGTAAGGTGATGGTGGAAAATAGATTACACCACGGCGTGGAGACGGTATTCCGTACGTACGCACGCGCGGTGATTTCATTTTTCCGTAGGATGGATAGAAGGTTAATTAGGGTTGTTTCATATTTATAATAACATATCAGTATGTAAGTAATACTGATGTTGTTACTTTATCATGAAACAACTAAATAAGAAGAAGTTGAAGAAGAAAGAAATTGAAAAGATCGGTAATGGATATTACCTCTTCTTTGGAACGCCTCTTTGAATCCTCCACTTAAGGAACTAAGATTGGTCTTTGGAGAAGACCAGGACCTCTAGGATTATTCTAGGGAAGTGGAGAGGAGAAAATGGCAGGGGTTGGCCGAGCTTGAGTGCTCAAATTGGTGTGAGGAGGAGGGGGAGGAGGTGCCCTTTTATAAGGGAGGAGAGGGGCACCTTAGGAATATCTCAAAATATTATTTTATATTAAAGTCAAAATCGGTTTATAATGGTTCCAAAGGGTCTTATTTAGAAGATAAGGTGGGGATGGGTCGAAATCCTATCAACCAATAAGATTTAGACAAGTTTAGGGTATTATTTTAACCTTATCAATTAGATTTAACTCTAAGTTAATTAATTTAACTTTTACCGTGTCTTTTTGTTTTCTTTCACTATATGGTTAATACACTTACTATAACATGCCAAACGAACCCCAAATTGTTTATTATTAATATATATATCCTTATCTAAGTCATTTGGCCGAACCTTAGATTTTTAGGAATAAAATAACAATTAATAATATAATATTTGATTTAAAAACTATTTTGTGTCAATTTTGACACTATTTGATATATGATTTTTGTGAAAGTCATATCAGAATTATATGTTCGAACCAAGTTGATTAAATCAACACTAATATATCATAGTAACCTAGAAAATTAGTGGAATTCATAAAAAGTCTTAAATTACATTTATTTTGGTATTTATATTATCAATTATGTCAATATTTCATTAATAAGATAATTACTGCATCATCTTTGTGTCATAAATAAATTAAATTATTTGATGTCTAAAAATTACAAATAGAATACCATCATGTAGGAAATCTTTTTAGATTTCTAATGAATATTTACAATCGAATTTATCTTATGTATAACCCCATATTAAAAATGATTTACTTATTAAACTTTAAATTTAACTATTTTAACCCTTCTTTAAATAAATTAATAATAAATGTCCTAATCTAATCCAAGTGGGCCTAAATGGTCATATTTTATTCCTAAGTTTGTTTTTGGTCGAATTACACTTGTCCAATAGAATTAGGACATGTGTTAGGGTAATATTAATATCATATTTACCCTTAGTTACCCTATTTACTATTAACCGCGGTAAAAAAAAAGTAAAAAGTTACTATTCACCAAAAAATTATTTTCATCTCATTGAACCACATTTTAGTCCTTGATATTAACCGTGTCTCTCGGATTTTCGAAATTCCATTCACAGAAGCGGTAAAATTAAGTTTTATGCAAAATTCAGTTTTTTAACCTACCACTTAGTGGTTTCACTATTCATCAAAAATTGAAAGTTTTCAGAATAATACCAAAATTTCACCCTAGGATAATTTCGATATTCTGACTCCAAAAATGAAGTCCATTTTGAAAAATAAAATTTATAAAATTTCAAAAAGTGGTTATTACTATTCATAACGGCTAGTTTTAATAGCATATTGTTGTTTAGTGAAACTCGGTATTGCGTACGACGCAAGCTATCGAGGAAGGTCGCGATTGCGTGTAAAGAAAGCCAAGCAAGTGTTGTGTAGAAAAAGATTCCTTTGATGATTTATATAACATAAAAGTCTCGGGTGTTACATTCTACCCCCCTTAAAAAGAATTTCGCCCTCGAAATTCGTCACTTTGTTACAAACAGATGAGGATACTTCTCCATCATCATATCCTCGAGCTCCCATGTAGCTTCTTCAAGTTGGTGGTTCCTCCATAAAACCTTCACTAAGCGAGTGGTCTTGTTTCGTAGGACTTTTTCGCTACGATCCAGAATCTCTATCGGTTGTTCTTCATAAGAAAGATCTTGCTCCAGCGGTACAACTTCTGAGCTGAGTACATGTGAAGGATCTGGTATGTACTTTATCAGGAGAGATACATGGAACACATCGTGAACTTGAGAGAGATTCGGTGGAAGCGCCAATCGGTAAGCTACCTTCCCAACACGATCCAGTATTTCGAAAGGACCGATATATCTAGGGCTCAACTTCCCCTTCTTTCCAAATCTCATAACCCTCTTCCAAGGAGATATTCGTAAGAACACTTTATCGCCCACTTCAAACTCTAGGTCTTTTCTTCGGTTGTCGGCATAACTTTTCTGTCGACTCTGAGCTGCTCTTATGTGTTGTTGAATAGATCTGACCTTTTCTGCCATTTCATCAACGAGATCAGGTCCTAATAGCTTTCTTTCCCCAACTTCATCCCAGCAAGTTGGAGTCCTGCATTTCTTTCCATAGAGAGCTTCATAAGGAGCCATCTGAATACTGGAGTGAAAGCTATTATTATAAGAAAATTCCACCAAAGGTAGGTGTTGATCCCAACCTCCTTTGAAATCCATAGAGCAAGCTCTCAACATATCTTCTAGGGTTTGAATTGTTCTCTCAGACTGACCGTCTGTCTGGGGATGATAAGCAGTGCTGAAACTCAACTCTGTATCCAGAGTATGCTGAAGACTTCGCCAGAACTTCGAGGTAAATCTCGGATCTCGATCAGATATAATAGAAAGTGGTACTCCATGCAATCTTACCACTTCCTTTACATATATCCTGGCAAGCTGATCTAGAGAGAAATCCTCTCTAATAGCAATGAAGTGTGCAGACTTTGTAAGACTATCAACTATGACCCAGATAGCATTATTGCCTTTGGATGTTTTAGGAAGTCCTGTGACAAAGTCCATAGTGATGTTTTCCCATTTCCATTCGGGTATGGGTAATGGTTGTAACATCCCCTTAGACTTCTGTCTCTCAGCTTTAACTTGTTGACAAACCAAGCATCGAGAGACATATTCAGCAACATCTCTTTTCATGCCATCCCACCAGAAGTACTCTTTCAGGTCCCTATACATCTTCGTGCTTCCAGGATGAATAGAGAATGATGAACTATGAGCCTCATCCAGCAGCTCATTCTTTAATTCGGGGATGGGAGGAACGCAAACCCGATTCCTGAACTTTATTATCCCATCACAATCAAGGTTGAATTCAGGAACATTTCTCACCTTCTTTTGTAACTCGACATCTTCTTTCTGTGCCTCTTTAATCTTCACATGTATAGATGGTTGAACATTCATTTGAGAAAGATAAGATTTTTCCTCTTCCATTATAATTCCAAGATCCATCCTTTGTAAATCCATAAATATTGGATCTTTTCTGATCCTCATCATGGATAAACTAGCATGGTCTTGTCGACTTAATGCATCTTCCACCTTGTTTGCTTTCCCAGGGTGGTAATGGATTGAGCAGTCATAATCCTTAATCAGCTCCAACCATCTTCTTTGACGCATATTCAGCTCCTTTTGTGTGAAAATATACTTTAAACTTTTATGATCAGTATAAATATCACACCTTTCACCATAAAGGTAATGCCTCCAAATCTTTAATGCAAATATTACCGCAGCCAACTCCAAATCATGTGTTGGGTAATTTTGCTCATGGATTTTCAACTGTCGTGAGGCATAAGCTATCACCATATCATTTTGCATAAGAACACACCCCAATCCCTTCTTGGATGCATCACTATAGATCACAAACCTTTCTCCACTACAAGGTAGTGTGAGCACAGGTGCACTGGATAACCTTCTTTTCAACTCCTTGAAATTCTCTTCACATTCCTCTGTCCAGACAAACTTAACTCCTTTCCGAGTCAACTTGGTGATTGGATTAGATAATCGTGAAAAATCTTTTACAAAACGTCGATAATATCCAGCCAAACCAAGAAAACTTCGGATCTCAGTTACTGTTGTTGGTCTTGACCATCTTTCGATAACCTCTGTTTTTGCTGGATCCACAGATATCCCCTCTTTTGAGATTATGTGACCCAAAAATGCAACTTTTTGAAGCCAAAATTCACACTTGGTAAATTTGGCATAAAGCTTCTCCTTTCTCAGGGTCTTCAATATAATTCTCAAGTGATCTTCATGCTCTTCCTTGCTCTTTGAATAGACAAGAATATCGTCTATAAAGACTACCACAAATTGATCAAGATAGTCTCTAAAGACTCTATTCATTAGATCCATGAAGATAGCAGGGGCATTAGTAAGACCAAATGGCATCACTATAAATTCATAGTGTCCATACCTTGTACGGAAAGCCGTCTTTGGTATATCCTCCCTTTTGACCCTTAATTGATGATACCCTGAACGAAGATCAATCTTGGAAAAGTATTGAGCTCCGCGTAGTTGGTCAAATAAGTCATCAATGCGTGGGAGAGGATATTTGTTCTTGATAGTGATCTTGTTAAGTTCTCGATAATCAATGCAAAGTCTCATTGATCCATCTTTCTTCTTAACAAATAAAACAGGTGCTCCCCAAGGTGACGCACTAGGGCGTATGAATCCATTATCAAGATTCTCTTGGAGTTGCTTCTTCAATTCCTGGAACTCAATTAGGGCCATTCTATAAGGTGTCTTTGAAATAGGCAAAGCACCCGGTACGAGTTCTATTGAAAACTCAACTTCACGATTTGGTGGAAGACCCGGTAATTCCTCCGGAAAGACATCATCAAACTTCCGTACAATGGGCATATTCTTAATCGTGAGTTTCTCACCAACCATTTGAGATAAATAACCTTCATTTAGTGGAATCAAGACCCATAAGATGGAAGAAATTTCCACTGGAAGGTTATATTCATCCTTGCATCGATAGACGATCGTAGATTTATCTGGAATATGAAATGTGACTTCCCTTCTTTGGCAATCGATATAAGCTCCATGTAGAGAAAGCCAATCCATGCCAAGAATCACATCAAATTCCACTAAAGGAAGGATCACAAGATTTGCAGGAAGCACTTTCCCACAAACTTCGATCGGAGAAGAATTATAAACTTTTGATGCGATTGATGTGCCATTAGGTGTTGTCACAGCTAACTCAACATCTAATTGTTGAGGTAATACGGTGATACCCTTAGAAAAGTCTTCAGAAATAAAAGAGTGGGTGGATCCAGAATCAAATAAAACATTTGCTACTTTAGAGTGGATGGTAAGTGTACCTTTCACCACATCGTTATCGTACTCCACATCGCTGATAGAAATTGCATGTGACTTTCCTTTGTCTTTAGCCTTAAGAGTTTGTTGACGTCGACCATCATCATCAACCCTTGGATTTGGGCATTGATTGGCATAATGCCCCATCTCCTTGCACTTGAAACATTGAAGTGTAGTAGGTTCATTCTGTGTATCCCTTCCTTTGTTTGCGTCATTAGACATCTTCTTCCCATTATCACGGCATTCAAATGCCCGATGACCTTCTTTTCCACATTTAAAACATTTACTTGTCCCTTTAAGACAACTCCCTCCATGTTTCTTTCCACACTTTGAGCATAAGGAAAAGCTCATCTTCTTTTCCGTGTGCTCTTTAGATTTTTCTTTGAATTCCATCTTCCTCTTCTTATCAAACCCATGTGACTGATGGGTTACTCCAATCTCCATCTCGACTTTGAGAGCACATCGAACGATTTCCTCGTAGCTATTGAAGTCCCTTATAGCTAACGCCCTTCGTAGACTTCGTTTTAAGCCACTAAAGAATCGATCGATCTTACTCTCAGGTTGGATAATAATACCAGAAGCGTACCTTGCCAGTCTTGTGAAATTTGCTTCATAGGTACCAACAGATTCATCATCCCTTTGCTTCAGTTCAAGAAACTCTTTCTCCATCTTTGTTCGGAGAATACGAGGGAAGTACTTATTGAAAAATAAGTTCTTGAACTCGTCCCATTCCATAGACTCAATTTCATCCCTTTGCCTCGTATTCTTAACAAGATTCCACCATTGATCAGCATCTCCTTCCAAACGATACACTGCTAGGATGACTTTATCATGTTCAGAACATTGAAGAACTGAAAATATCTTTTCAGTAGTACTAATCCATTGTTCAGCAACTAATGGATCAGTAGACCCGCTGAAAGAAGGTGGACGCTGCCTCATGAAGGATTCAACAGAATGTTGCTCCCTCCTTTGCTCGTTTGGAAATCCTGCATGATTCATAGCTTGAGAAAGTTGTGTGAGCATGGCTACAAGATTTTTCATTCCAGCTCCCATATCGTTTGGTTGCTCAGGGGGACAATCATTGCATTGCCCATCGCATTCCGCATTAACACGGTTCCTTCGGGTTCCAGCCATTGACTAAAACCAAGAAGAATAGTGTGAGCAACACTAATTATAATAGGAAACCACATAATTCAAGAATAAAATTTGCATGCTTATGGTCTTATCCTAGGTTATTCAAGGCCATTTCTAAAACACTAAGATTGTGTACTATGCTTAGACTTATCCTTAGGGTTCTTACTAAGGCTTTCACATCCTAGTTTCCAAATGTTGACTATACCTTTCCTTTGATACCAACTATAATGACCCATACTTTACATATATTGTTAATACTTCAAAATTTAAGTACACTTATTACAACATATGACAAAACCACAAAGGACCGTATAGGTATAGTGTCTTTAGAAACTGGGAAACATAAACAACTGGTTCATAAATCTTCTACAGTGTCTCCCATTTATTTCATCATATCTAGGGTCCCTTTTAGCATATTGTACTTAATATCCATCTTCCTGACCTGGAGAAAAGAAAACATAAAAGGGTGAGCTCAAATGCTCAGCAAGGGCAAATAAAGGAAATAAAAATCATATCATATCTTTTTGAAAATAAAAACCTGCAAAAGAGATCATAATATCTTAACATGGAATAAATCATAGAAGTGAAAATGAGATCCCCATAATCATAACATAAAACTTGAAACTTTGTGGCATGCACACATAATCATGGAAAATCATTTCTTGTTAGTCATG
Source organism: Viscum album (assembly GCA_963277665.1). Taxonomy (NCBI): domain Eukaryota; kingdom Viridiplantae; phylum Streptophyta; class Magnoliopsida; order Santalales; family Viscaceae; genus Viscum; species Viscum album. The sequence goes on from OY728139.1 coordinate 702,767,081, forward strand.
ACTCATTGCCAAGACTATCTTAGTGGACAAAGTCCCTTTCTGAACCGAGTTCACTCCTCGTTTCAGTCCTGTATCACTGAACCGAAATAACCTTCCATTCTAGCCATGTCTATCTCATGAGATATAAAATCTTTACCCAATGCATTGGAGGGAGATATAGGTACCACCCATCTTATAATGAATCCTTTCTTATGTGTGCCACATAATCATAAATCATACATCATCGCATAACACATGTAACAGAAATAGGATTCTTGAAACATCATGACATCATAAATCAATTCATATAAGATAAAGGAATTCATAAAAATAATTCCATCACAACATGATCAACTCAATGTAATAATAGGGATAAAAACAGAACCCTTTTATTATCTTAGATGGAAAATAATTTTGATAAAATACTTGAACTTCATTCTTGAGGAAAATATCCTTTCTTCTTCAAAAACATTTTTTCCTTTCATAACATGTCATACAACTTTAAAATAAAAGAAGTTGATTAAAAATAAACTTGAAAACTTGTAAAGGAAGTTTCTTGGAAATAATGTTTTAAAAATCCATTCATGCCGTATAAGTTAAAAAAAACATTCTTCGTACTTTTGTCGGAAAAGTCAAAAAGTACCTCGTACGAAAAAAAACAAAAGATTCCTTTCATATTCTTTACTAAAAACTCACCTAAGGGTAAAATTGGATTTAAACTATTGTAAGTGGATGGAAACAATATTACATATTGAGGGAACATGGATGTGGATGATAAAATACACCCCAGTAAATACTTACGAATAAACAATCTCGGATAAAAATGAGATTGTGGTATTTTCCCTTACCTTAGGTCCGATTTGCTTTGTTCGTGTCCGAAGCTCCTGTATAATGGTTTAAATAATGTTATTGACTTATTACAGAATCATACATATTGATATGAGATCATATATGGTCATATTATTAGCTTCTTGTTAGTAATATTTCATTGTTACTTGTTACTCGGGTCTTTATAACTTTTTGTTCTTATGCGTGTTTTGTCGAATAAATTCTTATTCTTATCTTTAGGTTATAGATAATTCATTTCCAGAATGGTATTAGTGTATTATATACCATATTCATTCATTCAATTCATTTATATAATCATTATGAAATGAAGATCATGTAGAACGAGTCGCATCACATCGTGGAGACGGTATTCCGTACGTACGCACGAGTGATGATATCGTTCCTATGATCGTGGAATTGTATTGGAGTATATATATATTATTTCAGTATCAATATTACTTCATAATAATCATATATAGTTACTCATTACACCATTATAACCATCCTTGTAAGGTGATGGTGGAAAATAGATTACACCACGGCGTGGAGACGGTATTCCGTACGTACGCACGCGCGGTGATTTCATTTTTCCGTAGGATGGATAGAAGGTGAATTAGGGTTGTTTCATATTTATAATAACATATCAGTATGTAAGTAATACTGATGTTATTACTTTATCATGAAACAACTAAAGAAGAAGAAGTTGAAGAAGAAAGAAATTGAAAAGATTGGTAATGGATATTACCTCTTCTTTGGAACGCCTCTTTGAATTCTCCACTTAAGAAACTAAGATTGGTCTTTGGAGAAGACCAGGACCTCTAGGATTATTCTAGGGAAGTGGAGAGGAGAAAATGGCAGGGGTTGGCCGAGCTTGAGTGCTCAAATTGGTGTGAGGAGGAGGGGGAGGAGGTGCCCTTTTATAAGGGAGGAGAGGGGCACCTTAGGAATATCTCAAAATATTATTTTATATTAAAGTCAAAATCGGTTTATAATGGTTCCAAAGGGTCTTATTTCGAAGATAAGGTGGGGATGGGTCGAAATCCTATCAACCAATAAGATTTAGACAAGTTTAGGGTATTATTTTAACCTTATCAATTAGATTTAACTCTAAGTTAATTAATTTAACTTTTACCGTGTCTTTTTGTTTTCTTTCACTATATGGTTAATAAACTTACTATAACATGCCAAACGAACTCCAAATTGTTTATTATTAATATATATATCCTTATCTAAGTCATTTGGCCGAACCTTAGATTTTTAGGAATAAAATAACAATTAATAATATAATATTTTATTTAAAAACTATTTTGTGTCAATTTTGACACTATTTGATATATGATTTTTGTTAAAGTCATATCAGAATTATATGTTCGAACCAAGTTGATTAAATCAACACTAATATATCATAGTAACCTAGAAAATTAGTGTAATTCATAAAAAGTCTTAAATTACATTTATTTTGGTATTTATATTATCAATTATGTCAATATTTCATTAATAAGATAATTACTGCATCATCTTTGTGTCATAAATAAATTAAATTATTTGATGTCTAAAAATTACAAATAGAATACCATCATGTAGGAAATCTTTTTATCTTTCTAATGAATATTTACAATCGAATTTATCTTATGTATAACCCCATATTAAAAATGATTTACTTATTAAACTTTAAATTTAACTATTTTAACCCTTCTTTAAATAAATTAATAATAAATGTCCTAATCTAATCCAAGTGGGCCTAAATGGTCATATTTTATTCCTAAGTTTGTTTTTGGTCGAATTACACTTGTCCAATAGAATTAGGACATGTGTTAGGGTAATATTAATATCATATTTACCCTTAGTTACCCTATTTACTATTAACCGCGGTAAAAAAAAGTAAAAAGTTACTATTCACCAAAAAATTATTTTCATCTCATTGAACCACATTTTAGTCCTTGATATTAACCGTGTCTCTCGGATTTTCGAAATTCCATTCACAGAAGCGGTAAAATTAAGTTTTATGCAAAATTCAGTTTTTTAACCTACCACTTAGTGGTTTCACTATTCATCAAAAATTGAAAGTTTTCAGAAAAATACCAAAATTTCACCCTAGGCTAATTTCGATATTCTGAGTCCAAAAATGAAGTCCATTTTGAAAAATAAAATTTATAAAATTTCAAAAAGTGGTTATTACTATTCATAACGGCTAGTTTTAATAGCATATTGTTGTTTAGTGAAACTCGGTATTGCGTACGACGCAAGCTATCGAGGAAGGTCGCGATTGCGTGTAAAGAAAGCCAAGCAAGTGTTGTGTAGAAAAAGATTCCTTTGATGATTTATATAACATAAAAGTCTCGGGTGTTACAGCGCAAGTACCCTATACATGTCGCGCAGGTATATCTGTGCGACCAATACTTGCGCGCCCACGCAGTACCTACGCGCCTTCCAAGACTTGCGTGCCCCTGCCTTTTTTGAGTGCCCTTATTGCCCATTTTACCCCTCTTAAGCCATTACCCCTTTCCTATTCAAGATTCAGTCTTCAAGACACTCTTCAAAGACATTTATGGCATGATTTCTTGATTTGACTTCCTTATCTGAAAGGAATTCGGTGGAATATCTCTCAAAACCTAGTGATTTACATATCTTTATGTCACTAAAGATTGAGAGTTCATTCATTCAACCTAGTCCTTTAAATCCTTAACCTGGGTCTCCTTTTCAGGAATAATCCCCAGTCCTAAGTCCTCCAAACTTGGGAATCCTCCTCAGGAGTAAGCCCAAAATTCTTAAAGTTCCCAAATCTGGGCATCCTCCTCAGGAGTAAGCCCCAAACCTTAATCCTTAACATGGTCTTCCTTTTCAGGAATAAGTCCCAGTAATAATTTTGGGCTTCCTTTTCAGGAGTAAGCCCCAATTCCCCTAACCTGGGCTTTCTCTTCAGGAATAAGTCCCAGTCATAAACTTGGGCTTCCTTTTCAAGAGTAAGCCCCAAGTCCCTTAATTTCTCTTAACCAGTCCTAATTTACTTTTGATCTGGGATTCCTTCTCAGGAGTAAAACCCAATTATCAATCCTCTCCTAATCTGGGCTTCCTTTTTAGGAATAAGTCCCAAATTACAGTATTCAAATCTCCATGAAGCACATATACCTTTATGGAACCTGTTCTTGGATTTTCTCCCTAAAGTAAATCCTAATATTCATTTATCTGGGCAGTCATACATACATAATCCCCAAACCATTTCTTATGATTACATCTTTCATGGCCCAATTGTCTATTTTATTACCAATACCTCTTGTTTCTCACACCGAGCATGACTCACGTGAGCTTAGAGAGTAAAAGTAATTATTACATCCTTCTTTGAGCCATCAATCATAAACATCATACTCCCTTACTCGAACTACATGGGTTCTGATTCCTTTTCCAAAACAAAGGATATGTAGGTAGCCCATCTACAGTTTCGATCCCAACTCTGAAATAATCCATATCCTTCTGAATGACAATAAACTTCAAGTGCCCCACTGAGTGGCTTTAAAACCAGCCTGGTCATCATAATGACCAAGAGACTTTTATATAAATGTTTTGAAGGATACCATTGACCAAGAATCTCTAAATATATACAGATGATTCTCTATTGATGAAGAACCTCAAATACATATAAAAGATTCTCTAAATTTCTTACATATTTAATCATTGATTGTCAAAACTAAAGGAAAATCTCATTTTATACTTGGTAATGTAATAAGGATTCACGAACATAACTTAAATCTATAAAGAGAGTCCCGGAATAGACAATAACTTCCCTCAAAAAGGTGTGATGAGTCCGACCTCCCATCCTCTCGACCAATGCAAATTTCTAAGCCTCATCAGTCCACAAGCTAATGAGCACCTACATTTGGAAAGTAGGTCCAAATGGATGTGGAATCATCGGATGTTTCTGGTTCTACGAACAAACTTGTTAGAAACTGATCGGAACGTTTGAATCTCCCATCCAGGAGGTCATCCCCGAATTCCGAGGGAAACAAAAAAATGGTGAACCCGACGTGAATCCTTAACCAAGTTAAAATGATGTTTTACCTATTTGTTAAGCCCCTATTTTAAACTCAATAAGAGGGTTAACAAAAATAATCATTGACATGTGTGCTCATCCAAAAGATGAAGTGGCTGAATTTATCTTGATTACGTCTGTTATATCAAACATGCACTCTTTTCCAAGATCTTCTGTATTTCCATAATGGCTGCTCTCAAATTCACACTTGTAAATACTACTGCTGCAAATACCACTGCTGTTATTCCTACTGGATCGTCATCAGCTCTGAGGATGACATCACCTACTCAGCGTCTTCAACGTTGGGTATCAAATGCGCTGGTTAAGGAGTACCGTCAACATGGTACCATCCCAACTCTGGAGGCTGCCCTATAGGCCCTCCAAGTGAACAACTCACACAGGTCGTCTGGACAACGACGATCAGTGATCAAGAGGCAGGCGGTGCTGACTACCGTCTCCAATCGTTTCGGGTCATTATCCCTAGAACGCAATTTCCATTCGCTCCCTTACTCTGAGGAATTGAATGAGCAGGTCCCTCAGGACCTTAATTCAAAAATACAGGAGTCCTTCCCGAGGGCTCCCGTCAACAATCGCTACCAGACTCGTGCGGCAGTGTGCCCTCAACATGATGAGGGTACCGACTCCAGGTGTTTGGCTCAGGTTCCTCAAACCTGAGCAGGCAAGACGAACCGCCAGAGGCAGAATCTGGTTAACAATGGGCAGGTTCTCATCCCTGCCATCACCGGAGAAGTCCACCAACCTAACTTGGTGGTGAACAACGACCAGGCACATACACCTAGCCGTTTTAAATCTGCTATCCAGCAGACTCGTCTAGCAGCATCACGCCAATCCCGCCAGGCAATTCCGGCGGAGTACTACAGACTGGAACATGCAGCTGCTTATACATCATTAGTTAGTCAGCAGGCTCGCCTGACTACATATGATGGATCTCGTCAACCGCGTTTGGCGAAGTGTAATTAGCAGGCACATACACCTGCTAATACTAATCAAGCCTACCAACAGTCTCACTTGGTAGCGCACGGAGAAGTCAGTCGGAAATCTCTGATGACAAACAGGAGGCAGACTCAACTCTCTGCCCCCACACTTGAGTACTGTCAGGATTCACTGACAGGAAAAGGAGGATAGGAGAAAGCACATACACCTACTCCAAGCCCGAAATGGACGTATATCCTCGTTCCGGCAGCTGAAGTCACCAAGCATATTTTGTCAATGGTGAAAGAGCAAAAGCAAATTCCTGCTCATATTCTAGATGCTTACCAAGATATCATAATAGCTTCAACATCATATCAGGGAAAGACACATAAATATATCCCTAGCAGTGGAGTGACACATCAACGATTCACTCCGGAACAGACACACACATCTGTTCCAGTCCAAGAGGGTTATGGGGCATACTCCCCCATATCATATGGACAACCAAGTCAGGCACATACACCTGATTTGAGTGAAGATCGTCAGCCTAACCTGACCATCTTTCCTGATCAGGCACATACACCTGCTCAGAGAAACCACTTTCATCAACAAGTGGTTTCCAAAGCGAGTAAGAAAGCATCTAAGAAAAAGATCCACCCAGCACAGTCAGGAGATCAAAAGCCAATCTGTAACAAGGCTTTGCTCGATGCTGGAGTTCTTAAAGCCCTCAGACATTTATCTGTTGGAATTCAAGATTATACTCCCTCAGTTCCCAATAACGGGAATATTAATTCCGAAGGTCTTCAACAGACACTTCCTCATGAAGGCTTGGTTCATGACAATTTGGTCAATCATGAAGTTTCATCTTCAGATGAGAGCCACAGGAACCCTCTGTGTGGTCAGAAGACCAAGGAGCAAGAGATCTCATCTTTTACTGTAACCCATTATGGTGTTCCTCCCCATGATGATGAATTTCGCTGCGAAAGTCCTCTCTGCTGTAGTGATTCACATTGCCTGGAAAATACTCCAGTGGACAATGTAGTGCCGAGAAAGCCCTCTTATCTTAAGGCATTTTCAAATGCGAAACCATTCATGTATGATGCTTTATCTCTAGCAAGTGAAATACTTTCTCAATCAGAATATAGCCCAGGGTGTAGGTCATTCTCCGAACCACCCCTAAGTCATGCATCTTCTAGTTTGATCAATGATCTCTCTACAAATCTTTTTGAATCCGATGAAGAAACAAGGAAACACCAACTCTGGTCAAAACAGGTAGAAGAATCTTCATTTAATGATGAAGAGGAAATGCTGAACATGAGGAAAAAACTGGCGAAAAGTGAGATACCAGTCATGTTTTGGCCTTTGGCTGACTCCCAGTATGACATTCCAAAAATTTTGACGGAAGATGAAGTCCATGATATTCGTCTCAACATATGGAAAACTCTTTTTCAATTGAAGAAGAAGGTATTATCTTATGATGAATATGAAAATCATCTTAAGATAATAGAAGGGCTACAACGTCAGATTGATTTGGCATCTCTATCAGTCTCTCGGTATCTGAAGGCTGAAAAGCAGCAGAGAACCCTTCAACGTTCATGCCTTGGCACACTAAGAAAATTGCGTCAGTTAATTGCCAATGCCCCATATGGTGTTCATATCAGAGGATGGGGTGTTCACAGAGCACTACATTTCATAGTGATTTCCAGTCAGTAAAGCCCGCCGAAAATGGTCTCATGCAATGTTATTGCCCATGGCCGGCCACAGTCAATGGGCTTTGTTTGTAATCAAAAGCTTACTCAAGAACAAGCTTCAACTAGTTCCTCTCAAAATCAAGCATATAGAGAACAAGTTTTTGAATTGCTCCTACATCAAGCAGGCGAGAATATTGCACAAGCCTCTCGTATGGATAAAACACATCATCAAATGACAGAAGTTTTGGAAATCATCCAATGGTCTGTTGAACCAAGTGATAAAAGTGGATACAGGTTAATGCATCCAGCTAATTTCTGAACTAAGATTCGCAAGATCAAGAGATCTTTTAAGAAGATATCAGATATAGCATTTCAAGAGCCACCCCAGCTTGTCAGACTGGAGACTCCTTTAACCCAACCCTCAGAATCAACAAATGGGATTCGAGGAGTTGAGCGGAAACAGCAGGAACATCCCCAGTTCACGAGACTGGGGACTCTTTCAAATCATCAATCCCCTCCTCAGATAATGTCGGTCTTTTCTCGATTGGGGAAGAATCCCCAAGAGGAACGAAGAGCCAAATTATTAGAAGATTCCCTCCAAGTTATAGCTCGTCAAGAAGTTCCTAAAGGATTGAATCAACAAAAGGCAATGTATTATCAAAGACATGAAAGAAGACAATATCACAGAAATGTTGATAGAAGGGATGTGATGCATTATGCATCAATCAATGTCATCAATGTCATTGTTACTAATCCACCAGAGGGGGCTCACTCAGGGGACTCAGATGAAGAGCATCCTGGTCAAGAAAATGTACGCACCGATACAAATGAAGAAGGTGTGCGTACACGAAGTCAAAGTATTACTCAAAACCTAGGTAATCCACTTCCATCTCTCCAAAAAGTATCCAAAAAAGGGAGGGGAAAGAATCAGGTTACATATCCTTCTTCTGGAGAAGGTCAATCGCTCTCATTAGAGCAAAGTTTTGCACAACAGGAGGAAGAAATGAAAGAATTAAGAAGGTTGAATGAAGAACTACTTCAGAGTAGTCTTCTTCTTAAGAATGTTGGAGTCTGACAGCCGAAGGAATTTGTTGCATCTACTGAGATGGATCAGGAATATCATCCTTTATTAGTACACCCTCAGAGGTCTAATCCTATGGGTCAAGCGCAACAATGGTTGGCAATGCTACCATCAGTTGCAGCACCAACCACCACATCTGCCCAAGCTCCATTCATTGCACCTACCCAAGACCAAATTCAACCGGATGTTTCTCAAAAGTTAATAACTACTATTGAGTCATTAACAGCTCGGTTAGAAACTATAGAAGGGAAACGAGCGCAAGTTCAACCAGAAAAGAAAGTTTACCCTGAATGGGTAGATTCAATTTCTCCTCCATCCAGTTTTGGAAACCCTGTTTTCCCTACTTTCAATGGATCAGGCGACCCTGAACAACATTTGACACATTACGTGTCTTGTTGTGATCCTATGATGGGAACTCCAGAGAATCAAGAAGTAGTGAAACTCAGATGCTTCATGCGAACCTTGCAAGGACCAGCTTTTGTCTGGTATACAAGCTTGCAATCCCGGTCAATCATCGGATGGGAGGATCTTCGCCAAAAATTCCTTCTTCAGTTCAACTCAACTTTTCCAAAAACGACAGTTTTCGATCTTACAAACTGCAAGCAAAGGGAGAATGAAAGAGTCTCTAATTTCATTTCTCGCTGGAAGGGATTAACATATTCCCTGAGTTTAGCACTCCCTCAGGAGGAGTTGTTGCCAATCTGTGTGACGAATTATGCACGCCATTGATCCTTGTGAAATACAAAGGAGGGTTTCGATACCTTACTTCAAAAGATCGGCAGATTGAATATTCCCTTATACAGGCTAAGGCTAAATCTCGTGTAATTTCATCAGCTCCAGGAAGGAGAATGGGTAAAGAGGAAACCGCTACAGTTATGCTTAAACAAGCACCTGTACCTATTTCTACTTCAAAACCTTCATCTTCTCGAAGGGCTCCACCTCCTGAACGCCAAAAACAAAGTCCGTTTCATCAAATTGATCAAAGAGATCAACGACGAAAACAATTTGAGGATTTGAAGAGTAAAACATACTCTTTCTGAAATGAGCAAGTTCCTGGTTACTTCATTTCAGCTCTGGAAAATAATTTGGTTCAATTAACAGTGCCCAAGAGGCCAAACAAGGAAGGAGATAAAGACCATACCAATTATTGATCCTTTCATCAAATGTTGGGGCATCCCATCCAGGAGTGTTTTGTCTTCAAAGACCTCCTGCAAAAGATGGTCTACTTGGGACAAGTCAAGTTGAAAGGTTCTTCGACTCAGGTAGAATGTGTTACTTCTACAGTTCCAGAAGAGGAAGTTGAATGGAAAGAAGTCAAAAGCAGAAATGCACAGAAGTATGATGATTGGATGGTCAGAAAGACAATCAATCGGACTCATACCATTTTGCGAACAGAATTAAAGAAACCAATTGTGTCTTCTGCCATGGATATTGCGGTAAAACCCTCTTCATCAGAGGGAAAGTAATCAAAGAAACGGTTTGATTCAAAGAAGGAAAAAGAATCAGAAGAAGATGAGTATGTGTCAAAGCCTAAATTGTCTTTGACTCTGGCAGACTTTATGCCATCTACTTCAAAGCCACGGGCACCGCCCCATCAAACGGCACAGCCTAAACAGGATAATCAGGTAGAGTCTTTATTAGATGAAGAGTTAATCTTCAGTTCTATTAATATGATTCAATTAACAGATCCGTATTCCAGTCATAATTTCAATTTTGATGAGCCTAAATTCCCTGTATCAAATAAGGGAATCTGAGGAAGTTTTAGAGGTTCAGGATACAGGGGAAGACGTGGATCTTTTCGAAGCCACTACTCCAATTCTACCCCTGCTAGCACTGTGTATGCAGCAGAAACTTGTGGTAGATCCCTTCAGCGAGCTCAAAAAGAACAAGTAAGTTCTTCTTCCAATAGCCAACTCAGTCTTGGCACGGTTATTTTGGAAGACCTATTGAAGGTTCCATCTTCTTTATCTCAGCAAGTAAATGGATCTAATCAGTCTAATCTTCCAAAACCAAGGATGTTGCCAACTTCTATCCCAATACAAGATGCATCAGCTTCCAAAGCATCTGCTTCCAAGGTACCTTCTAAACCGCATATTCCTGTTGGGAAACGTAGAACTCTAGATCAAAAGTATGATATATTGAAACACTTGGCCCAAGTACCAGCCAAGTTATCAATTTTGGATGCTTTTAATCTGTCAAAAGATCTTTCGGAAGCACTCATCGAATCTTTGTCAAGTCCTCAGGAGTTTGAAGCTGAAATTACTACAGCTGAAGTCTATCACATAGAGAATAATCCTGTAGAATTCCATGCAGTGATATCTTTTACTGATAAAGATGAAGATGATGTTGTGCATGGGCATATAAAACCTCTGTACTTATCTGGAAAATTCAATGGTGTAGATATCCGAAGAGCTTTCATTGACAATGGTTCAGGAGTCAACCTCATGCCCATTCGTACACTTCGTCGATTGGGCCTCACGGAATCTGATTTATCTCCTTCTACCATGATGTTACAAGGATATGATAAAAATGAACAAGAACCATTGGGCAGAGTTACACTCAGAACTCAGTTTGGAGATCTTGTATCCAATTCGGATTTCATGATTGTTGATCAAGACTCATCTTTCAACGTCTTGCTTGGAAGACTCTGGCTACATCAGCATGCGGCTATCCATTCATCATACCATCAATGTCTCAAATACTGTTTCAATGGTCAAGTTGGAACATTGTATGGTGATAAGGCCCCATTCAAGACATGTGAGTCTCAATACATTGAGGAATAATTTTATCACATGAAGGGAAGAGAGAAATCTACAATAAAGGAAATTACCAAAGTTAATGCTCCATATGGTTTGGAGAATATTCCAATAAATCCATTTACACATGTGAGTATATATTATGTGTTACCTATCAGTCAAATTGACAAAATAGTCCCAAATCAAAATACTCTTATGGAAAGATCCATAATGTCAATTACGGCAATCGAGCCAAACAACATGGGAGGAATTGGTAACCTACCAAACAGTGATGAAAGCACAAGTGGTGACGTTTTCATTTCATTTGCTGAAATCCAACAGGTCTATACTTCGCCAATCAGGCCATAAGAAGTTATAGCAACATCGGAGGTGAATAATGATGTCAATTCTCAATCCATCATCTCCTCTTTATTTCCCAAAGAAGACCCTTTATCATCAATAGGGTCGGAAATGGAAGCTTCTTCTTCAAAATGTGCAAATTTTGACATCTCTTCTGATCATGAAAATTTCGTTTTGTCATCTACTATGCAAGTAGAAACGGATGAAATAGAACATGATGAAGAGGAAGAGGAAGATCTTAGAGATGCTCCTCCATCATTTGAAGAGGGTATCTCTACCACTGTGGATGAACTCAGAGAAATAAATCTGCGTACAGAGAAAGATCTACGCCCCACTTTAATTAGTGCAACCATGACCCTTGAAGAGCAAGAGATGTATATTTCTTTTCTAAAGCAAAATAAAGATATTTTTGCTTGGAACTATACAGAAATGTCTGGGCTTGATCCTGATGTTGCTACTCATCATTTGGGTTTACCAAAAGAACATCGAGGATTTAAGCAAGCCGCGAGAAGAACACACCCAACTTATGCTTCCAAAATTGAAGCTGAAGTGGATAAGCTGATCAAAGCTAACTTCGTTAGAGAAGTTGAGTATCCTAAGTGGTTGGCTAATATTGTCCCTGTAAAGAAGAAGAACGGACAAATTAGGGTTTTCATCGATTTCAGATATCTTAATCGGTATTGTCCTAAAGATGATTTCCCAGTTCCGATTACAGAACTCTTAATTGATGCTACGGCTGGTTATGAAGTACTTTCCTTCATGAATGGATATTCCGGATATAATCAGATCCAAATGGCCCCAGAAGATGAGTAATCCACAGCCTTTAGAGCCCCTCAAGGTGTGTTTTGTTACTGGGTGATGCCCTTTGGTTTAAAGAATGTTGGTGCAACATATCAATGCGCCATGCATCATATCTTCAAACCTTTCTTAGGGAAGTTTGTTGAATGCTATGTAGACGATTTGGTGGTTAAATCCAAACAACGTTATAATCACTTGGCTGATTTGGAAGTCATGTTCCACAAGCTTCGACAACATAATTTGAAGATGAACCCCTTAAAATGTTATTTTGGGGTAACCTTAGGAAAATTTCTCGGCTTTGTTGTACGCCATCGTGTTATTGAAGTCGATCCTGAGAAGACCAAGTCAATCCTTGGTATGTAACCTCCTCATAATTTGAAAGAATTAAGAGGACTTCAAGGACACTTAGCCTATATTCGGCGTTTCATCGCCAATTTGGCAGGCAAAAGTTTACCCTTTACCAAATTAATGAAAAAAGGAGTCACTTACCAGTGGACTGAAGAATGTCAAGAATCGTTTGATGTTCTCAAGAAATACCTCTTGAGTCCACCGGTACTCATTCCACCTGTTGAAGGAAGACCACTTATCCTCTATGTGACAGCTCTAGAGCGATCATTGGGTGCCTTTATTGCTCAAAAGAATGATGCTGGGAATGAAAATAGCCTCTACTATCTCAGTAGAACTATGCTTGAAGCAGAAACCCGGTATTCTAGTATTGAGAAGTGCTGCCTGGAATTAATCTTTATAGTTCAGAAACTGAGACACTACCTGCAACATCATGAGGTCCAATTGGTATCTCGCAATAATCCGCTCAAATTCATCCTTAGTCGTCCAATGCTTACAGGATGTATAGCAAGGTGGGCAGTTATTTTGCAGCAGTTCGACATTCAGTATGTGTCTCAAAAGGTGATAAAGGGCCAAGCTCTGGCTGATTTCCTAGTTGAACATCCTTCAGTGGAAGACACATCTTCAGATATTGAACTCCCTGATGAGGAAGTTTTCTCTATTCAAGAGAGTCCTCAAACATGGGAAATGTATTTTGATGGTGCTTCCAGAAGTCCAACAGGGAAGAAAATGGAAAATCCTAAATTCAACAAAGTTGGTTTAGGAATTGTGCTCATTTCTCTAGATAAGGCATTGTTACCTTATTCCTTTTTATTGTGGGAAGGTGGTACCAATAATGAATCTGAATACCAAGCTCTTATCACAGGCTTGGAGTTAGCACTTCAAGCACAAGTAAATCACTTAAAGGTGAAAGGTGGTTCAGACCTGGTAATCAAACAAGTCAATGGGGATTATGCCATCAGAAAAGAAGAATTAATCCCTTTGTATGATTACGTCAGAGAGTTAATGGTGGAATTCCCTTCAGAACCGACATTTTCTTATGTCCCAAGATTACAAAATGCTCAAGCTGATGCGCTGGCTAATATAGCCACAGCTCTAGCAGATCCAAATCGGGACGAGACAACCATCAGTATTTCCCACCATCGTGTAATTTCACCTTATGTTCAAGCCAGAACAGAGGAAATTAATGAAATTAGTCCCATTCCTGAACCGTATGGTCATACTACAGGATGGATGTTATAACGACCCATACTTTACATACATTGTTAATACTTCAAAATTGAAGCACACTTATTACAACATATGACAAAACCACAAAGGACCGTATAGGTATAGTGTCTTTAGAAACTGGGAAACATAAACAACTGGTTCATAAATCTTCTACAGTGTCTCCCATTTATTTCATCATATCTAGGGTCCCTTTTAGTATATTCTACTTAATATCCATCTTCCTGACCTGGGGAAAAGAAAACATAAAAGGGTGAGCTCAAATGCTCAGCAAGGGCAAATAAAGGAAATAAAAATCATATCATATTTTTTTTGAAAATCAAAACCTGCAAAAGAGATCATAATATCTTAACATGGAATAAATCATAGAAGTGAAAATGAGATCCCCATAATCATATCATAAAACTTGAAACTTTGTGGCATGCACACATAATCATGGAAAATCATTTCTTGTTAGTCATGACTCATTGCCAAGACTATCTTAGTGGACAAAGTCCCTTTCTGAACCGAGTTCACTCCTCGTTTCAGTCCTGTATCACTGAACCGAAATAACCTTCCGTTCCAGCCATGTTTATCTCATGAGATATAAAATCATTACCCAATGCATTGGAGGGAGATATAGGTCCCACCCATCTTATAATGAATCCTTTCTTATGTGTGCCACATAATCATAAATCATACATCATCGTATAACACATGTAACAAAAATGGGATTCTTGAAACCTCATGACATCATAAATCAATTCATATAAGATAAAGGAATTCATAAAAATAATTCCATCACAACATGATCAAATCAATTTAATAACAGGGATAAAACAGAACCCTTTATTATCTTAGATGGAAAATAATTTTGATAAAACACTTGAACTCCATTCTTGAGGAAAATATCCTTTCTTCTTCAAAAACATTTTTCCTTTCATAACATGTCATACAACTTTAAAATAAAAGAAGTTGATTAAAAATAAACTTGAAAACTTGTAAAGGAAGCTTCTTGGAAATAATGTTTTAAAAATCCATTCATGCCGTATAAGTTAAAAAAAACATTCTTCGTACTATTGTCGGAAAAGTCAAAAAGTACCTTGTACGGAAAAACGACAAAAGATTCCTTTCATATTCTTTACTAAAAACTAACCTAAGGGTAAAATTGGATTTAAACTATTGCAAGTGGATGGAAACAATATTACATATTGAGGGAACATGGATGTGGATGATAAAATACACCCCAGTAAATACTTACGAATAAACAATCTCGGATAAAAATGAGATTGTGATATTTCCCTTACCTTAGGTTCGATTAGCATTGTACGTGGCCGAAGCTCCTGTATAATGGTTTAAATAATGTTATTGACTTATTCCAGAATCATACATATTTATATGATATCATATATGGTCATATTATTAGCTTCTTGTTAGTAATATTTCATTGTTACTTGTTACTCGGGTCTTTATAACTTTTTGTTCTTATGCGTGTTTTGTCGAGTAAATTCTTATTCTTATCTTTAGGTTATAGATAATTCATTTCCAGAATGGTATTAGTGTAGTATATACCATATTCATTCATTCAATTCATTTATATAATCATTATTAAATGAAGATCATGTAGAACGAGTCGCATCACATCGTGGAGACGGTATTCCGTACGTACGCACGAGTGATGATATCGTTCCTATGATCGTGGAATTGTATTGGAGTATATATATATATTATTTCAGTATCAATATTAATTCATAATAATCATATATAGTTACTCATTACACCATTATACCCATCCTTGTAAGGTTATGGTGTAAAATAGATTACACCACGGCGTGGAGACGGTATTCCGTACGTACGCACGCGCGGTGATTTCATTTTTCCGTAGGATGGATAGAAGGTTAATTAGGGTTGTTTCATATTTATAATAACATATCAGTATGTAAGTAATACTGATGTTATTACTTTATCATGAAACAACTAAAGAAGAAGAAGTTGAAGAAGAAAGAAATTGAAAAGATCGGTAATGGTTATTACCTCTTCTTTGAAACGCCTCTTTGAATCCTTCACTTAGGGAACTAAGATTGGTCTTTGAAGAAGACCAGGACCTCTAGGATTATTCTAGGGAAGTGGAGAAGGGAAAATGGCAGGGGTTGGCCGAGCTTGAGTGCTCAAATTGGTGTGAGGAGGAGGGGGAGGAGGTGCCCTTTTATAAGGGAGGAGAGGGGCACCTTAGGAATATCTCAAAATATTATTTTATATTAAAGTCAAAATCGGTTTATAATGGTTCCAAAGGGTCTTATTTCGAAGCTAAAGTGGGGATGGGTCGAAATCCTATCAACCAATAGGATTTAGACAAGTTTAGGGTATTATTTTAACCTTATCAATTAGATTTAACTCTAAGTTAATTAATTTAACTTTTACCGTGTCTTTTTGTTTTCTTTCACTATATGGTTAATACACTTACTATAACATGCCAAACGAACCCCAAATTGTTTATTATTAATATATATATCCTTATCTAAGTCATTTGGCCGAACCATAGATTTTTAGGAATAAAATAACAATTAATAATATAATATTTGATTTAAAAACTATTTTGTGTCAATTTTGACACTATTTGATATATGATTTTTGTGAAAGTCATAACAGAATTATATGTTCGAACCAAGTTGATTAAATCAACAATAATATATCATAGTAACCTAGAAAATTAGTTTAATTCATAAAAAGTCTTAAATTACATTTATTTTGGTATTTATATTATCAATTTTGTCAATATTTCATTAATAAGATAATTACTGCATCATCTTTGTGTCATAAATAAATTAAATTATTTGATGTCTAAAAATTACAAATAAAATACCATCATGTAGGAAATCTTTTTAGATTTCTAATGAATATTTACAATCGAATTTATCTTATGTATAACCCCATATTAAAAATTATTTACTTATTAAACTTTGATTTTAACTATTTTAACCCTACTTTAAATAAATTAATAATAAATGTCCTAATCTAATCCAAGTGGGCCTAAATGGTCATATTTTATTCCTAAGTTTGTTTTTGGTCGAATTACACTTGTCCAATAGAATTAGGACATGTGTTAGGGTAATATTAATATCATATTTACCCTTAGTTACCCTATTTACTATTAACCGCGGTAAAAAAAGTAAAAAGTTACTATTCACCAAAAAATTATTTTCATCTCATTGAACCACATTTTAGTCCTTGATATTAACCGTGTCTCTCGGATTTTCGAAATTCCATTCACAGAAGCGGTAAAATTAAGTTTTATGCAAAATTCAGTTTTTAACCTACCACTTAGTGGTTTCACTATTCATCAAAAATTGAAAGTTTTCAGAAAAATACCAAAATTTCACCCTAGGCTAATTTCGATATTCTGAGTCCAAAAATGAAGTCCATTTTGAAAAATAAAATTTATAAATTTTCAAAAAGTGGTTATTACTATTCATAACGGCTAGTTTTAATAGCATATTGTTGTTTAGTGAAACTCGGTATTGCGTACGACGCAAGCTATCGAGGAAGGTCGCGATTGCGTGTAAAGCAAGCCAAGCAAGTGTTGTGTAGAAAAAGATTCCTTTGATGATTTATATAACATAAAAGTCTCGGGTGTTACATTCTACCCCCCTTAAAAAGAATTTCGCCCTCGAAATTCGTCACTTTGTAACAAACAGATGAGGATACTTCTCCCTCATCATATCCTCAAGCTCCCATGTAGCTTCTTCAAGTTGGTGGTTCCTCCATAAAACTTTCACCAAGCGAGTGGTCTTGTTTCGTAGGACTTTTTCGCTACGATCCAGAATCTCTATCGGCTGTTCTTCATAAGAAAGATCTTGCTCCAGCGGTACAACTTCTGAGCTGAGTACATGTGAAGGATCTGGTATGTACTTTCTCAGGAGAGATACATGGAACACATCGTGAACTTGAGAGAGATTCGGTGGAAGCGCCAATCGGTAAGCTACCTTCCCAACACGATCCAGTATTTCGAAAGGACCGATATATCTAGGGCTCAACTTCCCCTTCTTCCCAAATCTCATAACCCTCTTCCAGGGAGATATTCGTAAGAACACTTTATCACCCACTTCAAACTCCAGGTCTTTTCTTCGGTTGTCGGCATAACTTTTCTGTCGACTCTGAGCTGCTCTTATGTGTTGTTGAATAGATCTGACCTTTTCTGCCATTTCATCAACGAGATCAGGTCCTAATAGCTTTCTTTCCCCAACTTCATCCCAGCAAGTTGGAGTCCTGCATTTCTTTCCATAGAGAGCTTCATAAGGAGCCATCTGAATACTGGAGTGAAAGCTATTATTATAAGAAAATTCCACCAAAGGTAGGTGTTGATCCCAACCTCCTTTGAAATCCATAGAGCAAGCTCTCAACATATCTTCTAGGGTTTGAATTGTTCTCTCAGACTGACCGTCTGTCTGGGGATGATAAGCAGTGCTGAAACTCAACTCTGTATCCAGAGTATGCTGAAGGCTTCGCCAGAACTTCGAGGTAAATCTCGGATCTCGATCAGATATAATAGAAAGTGGTACTCCATGCAATCTCACCACTTCCTTTACATATATCCTGGCAAGCTGATCTAGAGAGAAATCCTCTCTAATAGCAATGAAGTGTGCAGACTTTGTAAGACGATCAACTATGACCCAGATAGCATTATTGCCTTTGGATGTTTTAGGAAGTCCTGTGACAAAGTCCATAGTGATGTTTTCCCATTTCCATTCGGGTATGGGTAATGGTTGTAACATCCCCTTAGACTTCTGTCTCTCAGCTTTAACTTGTTGACAAACCAAGCATCGAGAGACATATTCAGCAACATCTCTTTTCATGCCATCCCACCAGAAGTACTCTTTCAGGTCCCTATACATCTTCGTGCTTCCAGGATGAATAGAAAATGATGAACTATGAGCCTCATCCAGCAGCTCATTCTTTAATTCGGGGATGGGAGGAACGCAAACCCAATTCCAGAACTTTATTATCCCATCACAATCAAGGTTGAATTCAGGAACATTTCTCACCTTCTTTTGTAACTCGACATCTTCTTTATGTGCCTCTTTAATCTTCACATGTATAGATGGTTGAACATTCATTTGAGAAAGATAAGATTTTTCCCCTTCCATTATAATTCCAAGATCCATCCTTTGTAAATCCATAAATATTGGATCTTTTGTGATCCTCATCATGGATAAACTAGCATGGTCTTGTCGACTTAATGCATCTGCCACCTTGTTTGCTTTCCCAGGGTGGTAATGGATTGAGCAGTCATAATCCTTAATCAGCTCCAACCATCTTCTTTGGCGCATATTCAGCTCCTTTTGTGTGAAAATATACTTTAAACTTTTATGATCAGTATAAATATCACACCTTTCACCATAAAGGTAATGCCTCCAAATCTTTAATGCAAAGATTACCGCAGCCAACTCCAAATCATGTGTTGGGTAATTTTGCTCATGGATTTTCAACTGTCGTGAGGCATAAGCTATTACCATATCATTTTGCATAAGAACACACCCCAATCCCTTCTTGGATGCATCACTGTAGATCACAAACCTTTCTCCACTACAAGGTAGTGTGAGCACAGGTGTACTGGATAACCTTCTTTTCAACTCCTTGAAATTCTCTTCACATTCCTCTGTCCAGACAAACTTAACTCCTTTTCGAGTCAACTTGGTGAGTGGATTAGATAATCGTGAAAAATCTTTTACAAAACGTCGATAATATCCAGCCAAACCAAGAAAACTTCGGATCTCAGTTACTGTTGTTGGTCTTGACCATCTTTCGATAACCTCTGTTTTTGCTGGATCCACAGATATCCCCTCTTTTGAGATTATATGACCCAAAAATGCAACTTTTTGAAGCCAAAATTCACACTTGGTAAATTTGGCATAAAGCTTCTCCTTTCTCAGGGTCTTCAATATAATTCTCAAGTGATCTTCATGCTCTTCCTTGCTCTTTGAATAGACAAGAATATCGTCTATAAAGACTACCACAAATTGATCAAGATAGTCTCTAAAGACTCTATTCATTAGATCCATGAAGATAGCAGGGGCATTAGTAAGACCAAATGGCATCACTATAAATTCATAGTGTCCATACCTTGTACGGAAAGTCGTCTTTGGTATATCCTCCCTTTTGACCCTTAATTGATGATACCCTGAACGAAGATCAATCTTGGAAAAGTATTGAGCTCCGCGTAGTTGGTCAAATAAGTCATCAATGCGTGGGAGAGGATATTTGTTCTTGATAGTGATCTTGTTAAGTTCTCGATAATCAATGCAAAGTCTCATTGATCCATCTTTCTTCTTAACAAATAGAACAGGTGCTCCCCAAGGTGACGCACTAGGGCGTATGAATCCCTTATCAAGATTCTCTTAGAGTTGCTTCTTCAATTCCTGCAACTCAATTGGGGCCATTCTATAAGGTGTCTTTGAAATAGGCAAAGCACCCGGTACGAGTTCTATTGAAAACTCAACTTCACGATTTGGTGGAAGACCCGGCAATTCCTCCGGAAAGACATCATCAAACTCCCGTACAATGGGCATATTCTTAATCGTGAGTTTCTCACCAACCATTTGAGATAAATAACCTTCATTTAGTGGTATCAAGACCCATAAGATGGAAGAAATTTCCACTGGAAGGTTATATTCATCCTTGCATCGATAGACGATCGTAGATTGATCTGGAATATGAAATGTGACTTCCCTTCTTTGGCAATTGATATGAGCTCCATGTAGAGAAAGCCAATCCATGCCAAGAATCACATCAAATTCCACTAAAGGAAGGATCACAAGATTTGCAGGAAGCACTTTCCCACAAACTTCGATCGGAGAAGAATTATAAACTTTTGATGCGATTGATGTGCCATTAGGTGTTGTCACAGCTAAC
Source organism: Viscum album (assembly GCA_963277665.1). NCBI lineage: Eukaryota > Viridiplantae > Streptophyta > Magnoliopsida > Santalales > Viscaceae > Viscum > Viscum album. The sequence continues at coordinate 702,787,973 of OY728139.1, forward strand.
TCAACATCTAATTGTTGAGGTAATACGGTGATACCCTTAGAAAAGTCTTCAGAAATAAAAGAGTGGGTGGATCCAGAATCAAATAAAACATTTGCTACTTTAGAGTGGATGGTAAGTGTACCTTTCACCACATCTTTATCGTACTCCACATCGCTGATAGAAATTGCATGTGACTTTCCTTTGTCTTTAGCCTTAAGAGTTTGTTGACGTCGACCATCATCATCAACCCTTGGATTTGGGCATTGATTGGCATAATGCCCCATCTCCTTGCACTTGAAACATTGAAGTGTAGTAGGTTCATTCTGTGTATCCCTTCCTTTGTTTGCATCATTAGACATCTTCTTCCCATTATCACGGCATTCAAATGCCCGATGGCCTTCCTTTCCACATTTAAAACATTTACTTGTCCCTTTAAGACAACTCCCTCCATGTTTCTTTCCACACTTTGAGCATAAGGAAAAGCTCATCTTATTTTCCGTGTGCTCTTTAGATTTTTCTTTGAATTCCATCTTCCTCTTCTTATCAAACCCATGTGACTGATGGGTTACTCCAATCTCCATCTCGACTTTGAGAGCACATCGAACGATTTCCTAATAGCTATTGAAGTCCCTTATGGCTAACGCCCTTCGAAGACTTGGTTTTAAGCCACTAAAGAATCGATCGATCTTACTCTCAGGTTGGATAATAATACCAGAAGCGTACCTTGCAAGTCTTGTAAAATTTGCTTCATAGGTACTAACAGATTCATTATCCCTTTGCTTCAGTTCAAGGAACTCTTTCTCCATCTTTGTTCGGAGAATACGAGGGAAGTACTTATTGAAAAACAAGTTCTTGAACTCGTCCCATTCCATGGACTCAATTTCATCTCTTTGCCTTGTATTCTTAACAAGATTCCACCATTGATCAGCATCTCCTTCCAAACGATACACTGCTAGGATGACTTTATCATGCTCAGAACATTGAAGAACTGAAAATATCTTTTCAGTAGTACTAATCCATTGTTCAGCAACTAATGGATCAGTAGACCCGCTGAAAGAAGGTGGACGCTGCCTCATGAAGGATTCAACAGAATGTTGCTCCCTCCTTTGTTCGTTTGGAAATCCTGCATGATTCATAGCTTGAGAAAGTTGTGTGAGCATGGCTACAAGATTTTGCATTCCAGCTCCCATATCGTTTGGTTGCTCAGGGGGACAATCATTGCATTGCCCATCGCATTCCGCATTAACACGGTTCCTTCGGGTTCCAGCCATTGACTAAAACCAAGAAGAATAGTGTGAGCAACACTAATTATAATAGGAAACCACATAATTCAAGAATAAAATTTTCATGCTTAAGGTCTTATCCTAGGTTATTCAAGGCCATTTCTAAAACACTAAGATTGTGTTCTATGCTTAGACTTATCCTTAGGGTTCTTACTAAGGCTTTCACATCCTAGTTTCCAAAGGTTGACTATACCTTTCCTCTGATACCAACTATAACGACCCATACTTTACATACATTGTTAATACTTCAAAATTGAAGCACACTTATTACAACATATGACAAAACCACAAAGGACCGTATAGGTATAGTGTCTTTAGAAACTGGGAAACATAAACAACTGGTTCATAAATCTTCTACAGTGTCTCCCATTTATTTCATCATATCTAGGGTCCCTTTTAGTATATTCTACTTAATATCCATCTTCCTGACCTGGGGAAAAGAAAACATAAAAGGGTGAGCTCAAATGCTCAGCAAGGGCAAATAAAGGAAATAAAAATCATATCATATTTTTTTTGAAAATCAAAACCTGCAAAAGAGATCATAATATCTTAACATGGAATAAATCATAGAAGTGAAAATGAGATCCCCATAATCATATCATAAAACTTGAAACTTTTTGGCATGCACACATAATCATGGAAAATCATTTCTTGTTAGTCATGACTCGTTTCCAAGACTATCTTAGTGGACAAAGTCCCTTTCTGAACCGAGTTCACTCCTCGTTTCAGTCCTGTATCACTGAACCGAAATAACCTTCCGTTCCAGCCATGTTTATCTCATGAGATATAAAATCATTACCCAATGCATTGGAGGGAGATATAGGTCCCACCCATCTTATAATGAATCCTTTCTTATGTGTGCCACATAATCATAAATCATACATCATCGTATAACACATGTAACAAAAATGGGATTCTTGAAACCTCATGACATCATAAATCAATTCATATAAGATAAAGGAATTCATAAAAATAATTCCATCACAACATGATCAAATCAATTTAATAACAGGGATAAAACAGAACCCTTTATTATCTTAGATGGAAAATAATTTTGATAAAACACTTGAACTCCATTCTTGAGGAAAATATCCTTTCTTCTTCAAAAACATTTTTCCTTTCATAACATGTCATACAACTTTAAAATAAAAGAAGTTGATTAAAAATAAACTTGAAAACTTGTAAAGGAAGCTTCTTGGAAATAATGTTTTAAAAATCCATTCATGCCGTATAAGTTAAAAAAAACATTCTTCGTACTATTGTCGGAAAAGTCAAAAAGTACCTTGTACGGAAAAACGACAAAAGATTCCTTTCATATTCTTTACTAAAAACTCACCTAAGGGTAAAATTGGATTTAAAATATTGCAAGTGGATGGAAACAATATTACATATTGAGGGAACATGGATGTGGATGATAAAATACACCCCAGTAAATACTTACGAATAAACAATCTCGGATAAAAATGAGATTGTGATATTTCCCTTACCTTAGGTCCGATTAGCATTGTACGTGGCCGAAGCTCCTGTATAATGGTTTAAATAATGTTATTGACTTATTCCAGAATCATACATATTTATATGATATCATATATGGTCATATTATTAGCTTCTTGTTAGTAATATTTCATTGTTACTTGTTACTCGGGTCTTTATAACTTTTTGTTCTTATGCGTGTTTTGTCGAGTAAATTCTTATTCTTATCTTTAGGTTATAGATAATTCATTTCCAGAATGGTATTAGTGTAGTATATACCATATTCATTCATTCAATTCATTTATATAATCATTATTAAATGAAGATCATGTAGAACGAGTCGCATCACATCGTGGAGACGGTATTCCGTACGTACGCACGAGTGATGATATCGTTCCTATGATCGTGGAATTGTATTGGAGTATATATATATATTATTTCAGTATCAATATTACTTCATAATAATCATATATAGTTACTCATTACACCATTATACCCATCCTTGTAAGGTTATGGTGGAAAATAGATTACACCACGGCGTGGAGACGGTATTCCGTACGTACGCACGCGCGGTGATTTCATTTTTCCGTAGGATGGATAGAAGGTTAATTAGGGTTGTTTCATATTTATAATAACATATCAGTATGTAAGTAATACTTATGTTATTAGTTTATCATGAAACAACTAAAGAAGAAGAAGTTGAAGAAGAAAGAAATTGAAAAGATCGGTAATGGTTATTACCTCTTCTTTGAAACGCCTCTTTGAATCCTTCACTTAGGGAACTAAGATTGGTCTTTGAAGAAGACCAGGACCTCTAGGATTATTCTAGGGAAGTGGAGAAGGGAAAATGGCAGGGGATGGCCGAGCTTGAGTGCTCAAATTGGTGTGAGGAGGAGGGGGAGGAGGTGCCCTTTTATAAGGGAGGAGAGGGGCACCTTAGGAATATCTCAAAATATTATTTTATATTAAAGTCAAAATCGGTTTATAATGGTTCCAAAGGGTCTTATTTCGAAGCTAAAGTGGGGAGGGGTCGAAATCCTATCAACCAATAGGATTTAGACAAGTTTAGGGTATTATTTTAACCTTATCAATTAGATTTAACTCTAAGTTAATTAATTTAACTTTTACCGTGTCTTTTTGTTTTCTTTCACTATATGGTTAATACACTTACTATAACATGCCAAACGAACCCCAAATTGTTTATTATTAATATATATATCCTTATCTAAGTCATTTGGCCGAACCATAGATTTTTAGGAATAAAATAACAATTAATAATATAATATTTGATTTAAAAACTATTTTGTGTCAATTTTGACACTATTTGATATATGATTTTTGTGAAAGTCATAACAGAATTATATGTTCAAACCAAGTTGATTAAATCAACAATAATATATCATAGTAACCTAGAAAATTAGTGTAATTCATAAAAAGTCTTAAATTACATTTATTTTGGTATTTATATTATCAATTTTGTCAATATTTCATTAATAAGATAATTACTGCATCATCTTTGTGTCATAAATAAATTAAATTATTTGATGTCTAAAAATTACAAATAAAATACCATCATGTAGGAAATCTTTTTATCTTTCTAATGAATATTTACAATCGAATTTATCTTATGTATAACCCCATATTAAAAATGATTTACTTATTAAACTTTGATTTTAACTATTTTAACCCTTCTTTAAATAAATTAATAATAAATGTCCTAATCTAATCCAAGTGGGCCTAAATGGTCATATTTTATTCCTAAGTTTTTTTTTGGTCGAATTACACTTGTCCAATAGAATTAGGACATGTGTTAGGGTAATAGTAATATCATATTTACCCTTAGTTACCCTATTTACTATTAACCGCGGTAAAAAAAGTAAAAAGTTACTATTCACCAAAAAATTATTTTCATCTCATTGAACCACATTTTAGTCCTTGATATTAACCGTGTCTCTCGGATTTTTGAAATTCCATTCACAGAAGCGGTAAAATTAAGTTTTATGCAAAATTCAGTTTTTAACTTACCACTTAGTGGTTTCACTATTCATCAAAAATTGAAAGTTTTCAGAAAAATACCAAAATTTCACCCTAGGCTAATTTCGATATTCTGAGTCCAAAAATGAAGTCCATTTTGAAAAATAAAATTTATAAATTTTCAAAAAGTGGTTATTACTATTCATAACGGCTAGTTTTAATAGCATATTGTTGTTTAGTGAAACTCGGTATTGCGTACGACGCAAGCTATCGAGGAAGGTCGCGATTGCGTGTAAAGCAAGCCAAGAAAGTGTTGTGTAGAAAAAGATTCCTTTGATGATTTATATAACATAAAAGTCTCGGGTGTTACAGATGTCACCTATCAGGGAATACCTTCAAAATGGAACACTTCCACCTAATAGAGCCGAGAAAGAACAAATCCAGCGACGTGTGGTCAATTTTACTCTTTATGATAGCCCAAACCACCTAGAGAAAATTCTCTACAAATGTGGTTTTGATGGAGTTCTCTTCAGATGCATTGATGGTGAAGAGACAATGGCTGTCATGAAATAAGTGCATGCAGGAGTCTGTGGTGCCCACCAGTCTGGACATAGATTGTCTGATCAAATTCGAAGGCTTGGATACTTTTGGCCTTCAATGATACAAGATTGTGTTAATTTCACAAAGAAGTGTCATTCATGCCAAGTACATGTCAACTTCATTCATCAACCTCCAGAGTTGCTTCATACAGCTAAATACTCATGGCCATTTTCCACATGGGGAATGGATGTGGTGGGACCTTACCCTTCAGCTACGGCCAAGCAGTTTAAGTACATTCTTACTGCTACTGATTTCTTTTCCAAATGGGTAGAGGTAGTACCTATTAAAGAATTCAGTTCTAAATGCATTTTTAGCTTCATCAAGTCTAACATCATTACTAGATTGGGTGTCCCTCATACCATATTGACAGACAACGGAACCAACTTCTGTTCTTCTAAAGTGAAGAAATTGTATCAAGAATACAAAATTAAATCCAACCATTCATCTCGGTATCATGCAGCGGCCAATGGCCAAATATAAGCCTTTAACAAGACTCTTTCAAATATACTGCAAAAGATGGTAGATAAAGATAAGAGGTCATGGCCTGATAAACTCTTTCATTCTTTATGGGCTTATCGAACTACCACCCGCAATGCAACGCGGTCAACTCCATATTCGTTGGTATATGGAACGGAAGCAGTCTTGCCAATTGAAGTTCAATTTCCCTCACTCAGAGTAGCCATTTGTGATCAGTTATCTACAGATGAGCAATCCCAAAAGTGATTGAATGAATTGGAACGGTTAGATGAGAAAAGATTGTGTACTTTGCACCACCTGGAAATCTATCAGAATCGAATAGCACGAGCTTTTAACAAAAAATTTCGTCTTCGTTCATTCATTCAGGGAGAATTGGTATTAGTTCTCAGAACTCCAATGATACCAGGAAAGAAACCTCCCAAGCTTGAGCCAAAATGGGAAGGACCTTATTCAATACATAGGTTCTACTCCAATGATGCTTATTCATTAATCTCGATGGATGGGGAACTCATTAATACTCCAACTAATGCCAGATTTTTGAAGAAGTATTTTGTATAAACTACAAAGTATTCATAATATGTCCCCGCAACATGACACTAAACTGTGAGGCACCAGTTCATCCTTGCTATATGACGTTAAACTATACAGAAATGGTCCAGTATGACCTTAAACTCCCCCTTTAGTCCAACATGACGTTAAACTGTAATGTCCCCGCAATATGACACTAAACTGTGTGGCACCAGTTCGTCCTTGCTATATGACGTTAAACTATACAGCAATGGTCCAGTATGACCTTAAACTACCCCTTTCATCCAACATGACGTTAAAATGTATTATCCCTGCAACATGACATTAAACTGTGCCGCACCAGTTCGTCCTTGGTATACGACGTTAAAATATACAGCAATGGTCCAGTATGACCTTAAACTGCAACTTCGTCCCACACGACGTTAAACTGTATTGTCCCTGCAACATGACATTAAACTGTGCCGCACCAGTTCGTCCTTGGTATACGACGTTAAAATATAAAGCAATGGTCCAGTATGACCTTAAACTGCAACTTCGTCCCACACGACGTTAAACTGTGAAAAAGTTCCCTAAAAGGTCCTGTATGACCTTAAACTACACCATGGCCCTGTATGAAATTAAACTGGACCATCCATGGTCCATGCATATGACCCTAAACTATTTTCCCTTTTTTCCAACATGACACTAAACTGTAGAAAAAATCCCCAATGCGTCCAACATGATGTAAATTGTGTGTTATTTTGTCCTTACTGCATGACATTAAACTGCGCAGTCCCCCTTTTTGTCCAACATGACGTTAAACTGTATTGTCCCCATCATCCTAACTACATGATGCTAAATAGTACAGAAAGTCCTTGATACGTCCTACATTATATTAAACTATATTTTGTCCCTGCTACATGACACTAAACTGTGCAGCACCAATAGTCCTAACTGCAAGACTTTAAACTGCATAGTCCCTTTATATGTCCTACATGACATTAAACTATGCATCGTTAAGGTTGTTGTTACCTATTGTTTCTCACACCGAGTATGACTCATGTGAGATTAGAGAAAACCTCAACCATAACACTCTCTTTGGGCCGCTAACCATGTATAAGTCCCAACAACATCATTTTTTTAGGTCATTGTCCCCAAGAATAATTTGATCATTAATTTATTCTTTAATTGAACTACGCGGACTTTGATCCTTGCCTTCTAGGCTGGGTATGTAGGCAACCTCCTAAGGTTCAAGCCCAAAAACAATATCTTCACTTCGGTTCACCTTCATCTCATATGATGTTGATTCATGAAACCGCCCTTAGAATCAATATCTGTACATTTGATTCACTTTCGTCCTTGTTATACGACGTTAAACTATACAAAACTTTTGTCTGGTACGACAATAAACTACAATACTCTTTGATTTCCTCATTTGAGAGGGAACCATTATTTACATTGATTTTTCAATCATGTTTCATTTCAAAAGACTACGTGCATACATGGCAACACCCAAACCTTTTATCTCGGGTTAAACCATCATTGAACTAAAGTCCCCTTTCACCCTTCACATGTACGAACCAAATTTGTACAAAGGGTATTTCTATAACTACGTGGGCTTGATTCCCATCCTTATGGGATACGTAGGAACGTTCGAGTGTCCCTCGAATCCAGCCCCAAGTCTTTTGGGCCTAACCCCAAATTTCACTTTCAGTCCCTTGGCTGAAAAGTCCACATGAAAACACACACTGTGTATTCATTATTATGGTCCGAACTCTATGACCCTAAACTAAGATCTCTCATACTTTCATCCTGCACGACGTTAAAATGCATCTCAAGAACTACGTATGGCTTGATTCTCATTCTTATGAGATACGTAGTGAAGTCCAAAATTTCAATTCAGGACCCAGCCACAACATGATTATGGTTATCATTGACCTATGTATCTCTGTATACATTGGACGATACCCATATTTATGTGTTATAACCCTAACCTTAAATATTTTCAGATCTTCATAACCCTTTTCATGACTTTAGGTCACAAAAATGTCAAACTTCTGAGAATTCCTTTGCCTGACTATGCAGTACGTGCCCATAGGTGGCCTTGCATAAACAATCCACATAACAGACTTGTCAGCCGAAGGATACTATTATTTGACTATGCAGCCAATTCCCTTAGGTGGCCCTACATAATTCAACCCCCTAACGGGTTTTTCAGATAGTGGTAACTTCATTCTTGGGAAGAATGCCTCTTTTTTCCTTATTTGTCTTAGACGACAGTATGTAGGGATCCGCAAAAAAAAATAGCCATCCTTAACATATTTGTCCCATATCCTTTTTCATGATCTGAAAGTATTCAAGTCTACGGTTTATTCTTCTTCCCTACGTTTGGGTCAGACCTTCGTAGGAGTGATATTCATCTAGTTCTTCAATAATCTTGTCTGGAAATATCTTCTCCATATTCAAGTACCTCTTTCCATACAACAAACTCTATACTTTGGAATATTTGAATCTCCATAAACTTTCACTGGATTTTAGCACTAGGAAAGTAAATTTCTGAGAGTTCTTTTTGCCTGACTATACAGCACGTGCCCATAGGTGACCTTGCATAAACAGTCTACATAACAGACTTGTTATCCAAAAGATACTATTTTATTTAACTATGAATCCAATGCCCTTAGGTGGCCCTGCATAATTCAACCCCCTAAAGGGTTTGTTAAATAATGGTAACTTCATTCTTGGAAACTACTTCTTCTAATGCCTTTTAGCTCTTTTTCATATCATTCCTCAGATTCAAATATTCTTAAGTCATAGCTTACATATTTTCCCTCATACTTGAGTATGGTACTATGTTTTCAGATGAGTTTTCAAGGAATTGAGTCAATTCTAATCCATTTCGGTCAAATCTATTTCGACCTTAAACATTAGCCTTTGTATGTCCGAAATGCATGAATTTAAACTACCAGATTTCTTATTTTTCTTTTTCACCTCAGAGTCAAATCCTCTTTTCTCTCTGGATCCAACTCTGAGGGGGGACTTTTGTTGACGCTCCTTTCCGTCACAGAGTCTAACGACTGAAAAAAGGGAAATACCTTAGTCCAAAGTGATTCATCCTTTGAAGAAACATCAAAAATCGACAAAGGGATGAACAAGGAGAACTTTGCCCATAGGCCGCGCAAGTTTCCTCATAGTCGCGCAAGTGGGATTGCGCGACGCACTTTGACGCGCAAGTGACTTGCGCGACCTAAGTAATAACTGCCCGGTAACCGCCCAGGGTCTTCTCCTGCCTATAAATAGACCCTATGGGCCCCCCATTAAAGGAGAATTTTTTTTCTTCAGAAACTCGGATCTAAGCTCCCTACGCCCAAGTCTTTTCTCAAAGATTCTGAAACACTTCTAAGGTAATTTCTTACCTAGAACGGAAGATCTAAAGAGAGGGAAAAGGGCCTAATTGTTGAAACTCATCAATACTTGCGCGTCTGAGTGGTCAGCCCTTAAGGGAAGTGGTCACACTTGCGCGCCGCCTTACTCCTTCAATAGAACTTGCGCGTCCCTTTTCTGGAAGAACCTTAAGAGGATTCTAAAGGCCTTAATGAAGAGTCTCTCAAATATTACAATGTTGGTTGAACACCGCGCAAGTACCCTATACATGTCGTGCAGGTATACCTGCGCGACCAATACTTGTGCACCCACGCAGTACCTATGTGCCTTCCAAGACTTGCGTGCCCCTGCCTTTTTTGAGTGCCCTTCTTGCCCATTTTACCCCTCTTAAGCCATTACCCCTTTCCTATTCAAGATTCGGTCTTCAAGGCACTCTTCAAAGCCATTTATGGAATGATTTCTTGATTTGACTTCCTTATCTGAAAGGAATTCGGTGGAATATCTCTTAAAACCTAGTGATTTACATATCTTTATGTCACTAAAGATTGAGAGTTCATTCATTCAACCTCATACTTTAAATCCTTAAACTGGGTCTCCTTTTTAGGAATAATCCCTAGTCCTAAGTCCTCCAAACTTGGGCATCCTCCTCAGGAGTAAGCCCCAAATTCTTAAAGTTCCCAAATCTGGGCATCCTCCTCAGGAGTAAGCCCCAAACCTTAATCCTTAACCTGGGATTCCTTTTCAGGAATAAGTCTCAGTCATAATTTTGGGCTTCCTTTTCAGGAGTAAGCCCCAATTCCCCTAACCTGGGCTTCCTCTTCAGGAATAAGTCCCAGTCATAAACTTGGGCTTCCTTTTTAGGAGTAATCCCCAAGTCCCTTAATTTCTCTTAACCAGACCTAATTTACTTTTGATCTAGGATTCCTTCTCAGGAGTAAAACCCAATTATCAATCCTCTCCTAATATGGGCTTCCTTTTCAGGAATAAGTCCCAAATTAGAGTATTTAAATCTCCATGAAGCACATATACCTTTATGGACCCTGTTCCTGGATTTTCTCCCTAAAGTAAATCCTAATATTCATTTATCTGGGCAGTCATACATACATAAGCCCCAAACCATTTCTTATGATTACATATTTCATTGCCCAATTGTCTATTTTATTACCAATACCTCTTGTTTCTCACACCGATCATGACTCACGTGATCTTAGAGAGTAAAAGTAATTATGACATCCTTCTTTGAGCCATCAATCATAAACATCGTACTCCCTTACTCGAACTACGTGGGTTCTGATTACTTTTCCAAAACAAAGGATACGTAGGTAGCCCATCTATGGGTTCGATCCCAACTCTGAAATAATCCATGTCCTTCTGAATGACAATAAACTTCAAGTTCCCCACTGAGTGGCTTTAAAACCATCCTGGTCATCATAATGACCAAGAGACTTTTATATAAATGTTTTTAAGGATACCATTGACCAAGAATATCTAAATAGATACAGATGATTCTCTATTGATGAAGAACCTCGAATACATATAAAATATTCTCTAAATTTCTTACATATTTAATCATTGATTGTCAAAACTGAAGGAAAAGCTCATTTTATACTTGGTAATGTAATAAGGATTCACGAACATAACTTAAATCTATAAAGAGAGTCCCGGAATAGACAATAATTTCCCTCAAAAAGGTGCGATGAGTCCGACCTCCCATCCTCTCAACCAATGCAAATTTTTAAGCCTCATCAGTCCACAAGCTAATGAGAACCTACCTTTGGAAAGTAGGTCCAAATGGATGTGGAATCATTGGATGTTTCCGGTTCTATGAACAAACCCATTAGAAACCAATCGGAACGTTTGAATCTCCTATCCAGGAGGTCATCCCCGAATTCCAAGGGAAACAACTATAAAATATAAAGATGACCATGAGCATGGATAGACTAGTATAATCCATGGTAGTGTGGTGGTGTGTGTTGAATTATCAACTGGTATCCATACATGGCACAAAGTGGACGTAGGATCATAGAATTAGAAAGTAGTTCGAGGAAAAATAAACATTTGAAGAATGGATTGAAGAGTGCATATACTCCCCCCTTGCCTAGATCTCGGCATCTCAGATCCTTTGGAAGCTAGAAGATCTAAGGAAATGAATCCAATAATTTTGGGGATTTATAAATTGGTGCTTGACTTTAATTATTAAGGGTTTGTTTCACCTTTTATTCCCTTCAAAGGAACTCTATCATTTTATGTGGATCTATGGGCCGATCCCTCTGAAGCCTAGGTACGTCACCCTACAATAGTGGGATCCCCTTTTTGAATTTGTTCATGGCCATGAATTCTTCGCAGACCTTGATCATAATCAGGGGCTTGAGTTGGTTTTTTTGGAACCCTTCGATCCTATGGGAATTTTCCTCTGTAGTGGGGACACCAATCAATATTGATAAGGAAACTGAGTGATCTAGGTATGGCCACTTCACTCATGTTCTAGTTGAAATTGATCATACTTATGATCTAATTGAAAAATTTGTCCTGGTTGCGGGTGATATCAATTTATATCTATCCATTCAATTTGAGTGGTAGCCTAGTTTTTGTGGAATATGTGTATGGATTGGTAACTCAGATGATCTGTGTCATAAGAATCTAAAATTTTCGATTTGTAATATTTCAGGACATGTTTCTTAGCAATTCAAGATGTAACCAGATGTTAGTTTGATGAGGAATAAGATGATATTTATGTAGAAGGGTGTTTCCCCTGATTCTACTGTAGGTAAATCCTCTTTCAAGGTTTTCAAGTAGGTTATAGTGGAATATTCTATTGGAATGAGTATTGCACCTTGTGATGGGGCCGATATGCATACCTATATGGTCACACCTCATACTTTGGTTCAAATTGATGTTGTCTAGAAGTCCAATGATCAGAGTATCACTCATGGTAGAAATCCTTTATAGGAGAACATGAACAGGTCTCAACTTATTCAAGTCTCTGAACTAGCTGTTTTCCATAGCAATAAGGAATAGGTTTTTTAGGGAACTGGTGGTGTTTGTATGGATCTCAATGGGGCTGCTGCTAGATAACTTGAGGGTCTAGGTGGTTCGAAGAAATCATGGGGTGATGTGGCTGTTGATGAGGAGGAGACCCAATTTTTATATGAGGATATTGTTCAGGATGAAGTTAATTTTGACATGAGACATGATTCACTTGTGTCTACTAATAGAAAAGGGAAGGTCAAACTGGTTTATGATGCGAGATTTTAGTTGGTTATGCCAAGAAAATCCAAAGGTCCTCTAATTGTTCTTGAATATATTCAGGGGCATGAAAAGTGAAATGCAGTGATAGCATTGAATTTAATGGACCTTGTGAGTTACCCTCTGGAAGGTACCCTACTTATATTGGAAAATTTAACAAGTGATGACAAGCATCTTGTCCCCTTGTAGATTGAGTATCCACCTGTTTCTCCCTCCTACATGATTACTGAGAATTTGGAGTGTACCTACCCACCCCATTTTAGTGATTTAATGAAAAATGATTTTGTTTCCTTTGGTAGAGCTTCTAATGAAGAATTTTATACTACACAGGCAAATAATTCAAACATCAACACCTTGGAGATCCAGGCAGGTGAAAGTCCCATTAAAGGAATCAATAAGGAAGTGGCTAAATGGTACTTCTCACAACATGAGGTAAACTTATCATCAATGGATCTGGTGGTTTTTGGATTCAATGGTTATATAATAGTGCAGAGGTTATTATCTATTAACTTTTAAGATGGAATCTATTTCAATACAAAAATGGGGTTTTGATATTTATCTTGTAAATTCATGGTATGCTCTACTCCAGAGGTTTCATTTACATCGTCATTGGATGTATAATGTGTGGACCCTCAAAGGTTCAATACATGGCGGCATGGTTGACACCCAAAAGTACAAGGATGATACCTGAGGAATCTGGGATCTAGATGATCTTTTTAATGTTTTATACTTTGGAAATTATATTTTTGGTAGACCAGATTCGACAATGCTTTGAACATTTATTATTTATTAATAAATTTTGTGGTCATTGATTTGGATCTTCCAAATTCATGGATGATCTGTTTGAGTAAAAATGAATAATTGTTAAAAATATTTAAAAAATGGATAGGATTTATTAATATTACAAATTATTAAAAAAGTTAAATAAGGATATATATTAGAGTTAAAAAACCAATATTTATCAACTCTCTTTGGAAATCACTAATAAAAACTATATAAAATATGTTAATAATATTAAATGAATATATAATTAAAAGGGTAGAAATTAATTAACATTATTATTGAATATATAATATTAAATGCATGAATTTTATAAATAAGTAAAATTAGATAATTAAAAATGAATAGACTTCAAGAATGTTTAAAAAACGAATGAGTTTTATTAATTATATCTCTCAAACTTCCCTTCTTTATTAAAAATAAAAATAAAGATAATAAAGCAAGAAATAGGATCAAGGGGGGAAGAAATGGTGGAGACCAAGAGCATCCCCTCTAATAATGGACTTACAGGACTTTAAGATGGAGCTAATACAATGATAAATAATAACACTCTCACTGGAACTCGCACATCAGGATATGCATCCGTAGTAAAGTTCCTTTCTCAAAGAGTATGTCTAGCCTCCAAACCATGATCCAGAAAAGTTTTTCATTATTTGATGATGAATAAATATTAAGGAATAAATAATAAAAATGATGAAATTAAAAAATATTACAAGAATGAATATTAAAACCGAAAGGAAAGAAAAAAATAAGTAAAATTATTAGTGAATAAATAATATTAAATTATAATAAATGATTTAATGTTAAAAAAGAGTGAAATTTAATAATTAAAATATTAGTAGACTGTAAAAAAATAACAAAACCCAACAAGTGTTATTAATTATGAAGATTTAAAAAAAGTAAAAATGAATATATGTTAAAATGAAAATGAATACATATATATAGATATATATATTACAACCATATTAAAAACATTAAATGTTAATGAATACAAATATATAAATAAATGTTAGAATTGGATAAAATTAAAAAAATATTGAACAATAAAAATTTTAAAATGAATAAATTATAAAAATATTGAAAAACAATCAAAATTATTAAAGAATAAATAATATTAAAAATTTATAATTTCAAAAAAATATTAAAAAGTAATAAATACTATATATTGAATAAAAATATAAAAATGAATAAAATTTACTGATTAGAAACATATTTAAGGTTAATAAATAAATATAAATAAATATTAAAAATGAATAAATTTGAAAAAAACATCAAACAAATAAAATTAAAAACATATTTAATATATATATATATATATCAATTAAAGAGAAATAAATAGTATGTTTGTGTGTGTGTGTGTATTAATATATATTTATATATATGAAATAATATTTTAATTATGAATAAATATTTAAAAAGAATAAAATTAATATATATATATATATTAAACATATAAAAATTAATATATATATACATATATGTAATTTAAAAGCAATAAATAGTTTGTGTATATATAATATATATATTAAATTTATTCATTTTTATTAATAATTTTTTCATTGATCAATTTTTAATTATATATTTATATTTAATATATACAATTTATAATTTATGTATATATATATATATATATAAATTTATTAAATTTATTCATTTTTATTAATAATTTTTTCAGTAATAATGTTTTTAATATTTTTTAAATTTATCCATTTTTAATTTTTATTTGTTTAATTATTACATTTTATTCATTTTATATATTTATATTTAATATATATTATTTCTTACTATTTATAATTTATATATATATATATTAAATTTATTCATTTTTATTAATAGTTGTTTCATTAATAAAGTTTTTAATAATTTTTATATTTATTCATGTTAAGTTTTTATTTGTTTAATTATTATATTTTATTCATTTTATATATTTATATTTAATATATAATATTTATTATTATTGATAATTTATATATATATATAATTTATTCAATTTTATTTATAATTATTTCACTAATAATTTTTTTATATTTTTCTAATTAATTCATTTTTTATTTTTATTTGTTTAATTATTTCAATTTTTTATATTTTTACTAATTCTATTTTTTATTCACGTTTTTATTGGAGTATATAAAAAATTAGGGGAGGCTAAGTTGTCAGACTATGTATAGGCCCATACCTGTGAGGCTCGATGTATATGGGTCAGGTATGCCAGCTATGTTGGTGCGCAGGCACGTGTAGGGGCCAACATGTGAGGCTCGTGTGTGGTATAGTGTATGTGGGTGTTGATCCCCCACATTCATGGAATGTTGTAATAGTGGAATGCTCGGGCCTATAAAGTGCTTACCAAAAAAAAGAACCCTCTTGTGGGATGAAGCCACGTGGGAAAACCCTTTGTCAACACTTTTATCTAGTGCAGATAAAGGTCACCACTGTTTATTGCAGGGTTTTTATTAATGTTATTATACATCATTTTTATCATTTTTTACAAGAAATAAATTTTAATTAATATATCAGCAATCAGGAAGTACAATAGAGTTCATCCATGGTGGGAAATCACTCAACCAAACATGTGACTCACTAGTAAGACCATGGGTTGCTAAAAAATGATCACCCCTATTCCCCTCTCTTCCGATGAAAGAGAATCTACATGAAGAGAAAAGCTGAGAAAGATAGAATATATTCATCACTAGCAAACCAAAAGATTGGTGCCCATTCTTCAACGCATGAATGGAATTAATAATAGAAAGACATTCTGACTCCAAAATGATAGAATCCCATCCTATTTCGATGGCTAGCCTCATTCTCATGCAAATAGCTTGTTCTTCTTGCACCGATGGATCCTAATGTACAGAAAAAGATTCATGGAATTCCACAAAAATCCATTCAAGGTAGTCTCAAACAATAAAAAACCCAAATATCTATCTCTATGGATCACTGCATCAACATTGATCTTCAACACATCCATTGGTGGAGGATTCCACATGCCAGTACATGGATATATTTTTGGACTTTCAAGCCAAACCTCATTGCATTTCCATGTCTGCAACCAAGATGCATCCCGCTCGATTTAAAATGAAGTTTGTCTCAACATGTCACACCTGACCTTTGGAATTCTATTATTTTATTATTTTCATGTTATTGGATCCTTGGGTTGGGGTTCAGGTTCTGTCCCGATTTGAATTTTTATTTTTTGTAATCCATCTGTTGAGTTTCTTTTTGAAAAGTGGAGGTTTGTGCTTGGTAGGAGGTGGCACACGGTTAAGGGAAATTGTGCACCCTCACCCGGGTAACCGTGCACCTTGTTTTGGGGTCTAGGGGTAAGGAACATGGGTTCCACATAGTTTGGGAAACCATGCGACAATTTTGCATTAGGTTTCATCCATTTGGACAAAGGCAACTACACGGTTTGCACATAATGTGGAAAATTGTGCGGCCAAAACATGCGAGCTGCCTAGATTCTTAAAAATATGAAATTCTAAGTTCCCCCTCCATTATTTTAACCTCAAATCATAATTTCCTCTCCTTTTTCGACCTAGGCGCACCGGGGGGTCCCCCAAGCTCCTCCTCCTTTTCTTACCTTCCATTTTTGAATCCCCTTGAAGGTTCCAAGGTGAGATTCCTTTGGTTTTTGGTCGATTTCCCCTTACTATCTTCCTCCTCTCTTAGTTTCTTTGTGTTTCTTGATGGGTTTTCCCTCTTGTATGAACCCTAAGGGTTAGGTTTGATGTGCGGTTTAATTTATTTGATGTTAGGGTGTGTGGATTGTCTCTTGGGATGTATTCTTCCTTCTCTGAAAGTATCGTGGCATTCTCATGTCATTGCGGTAGGTGTTTCCATAAATTTCCTTTCTAGCACTTTTAATTGATGTTTTATATTTTCTTAAATGATTTAAATCTATTATAATATTACTTGTGATGTTTTAGTATAAATTTCTTTGATGTTTTTATGATGTTAAATTGGTGTGAATTGATTTTCAAAGGGTTTTCCTGAGTATGACTATATTCTTATGCATGAAAAGTGTTTGATAAAATGTTTATTGGTTTCTTAAAATGAAATTGATAACTTGTGGTTATGTTTGGATTTGGTTACATTTTTTAGCATGGTTTCAAGTATAATTTGGGTATGTTGTGTGTTTTGGAATCCTCTTTATGACTATATAAATTGTGGTAAATGCTTTGGAATAGTTCTTCTAGTTTTTAAATTATTATTATTGATCTTTTCATTGTATGACCTATTGTGTTGGGATTAATGGAAGGTGGCATTATTAAAAGGGGGTTTTTGAATGGTTCCATGAAAACTAAAGTGTGCCATTGGATGTTAGCACATCCATGGGTGCACAGGGTGCACACATGGATGGTAATTCAAATGATGATGTAATTTAAAAATAAAATGATATTTTCCTTGAGCCTCAGTTTATCAAAAGGTTTCTCATTTCTCCCTCTTCCCTCTTTACTCATATAGTTCCTTTATTTTTGAATGGTTAAGTGTTGCTTCAAGTGATCTTAAATGTGACTTCAAATGTGTTCTTTAAAGCTTGTCCCCTTTGGCATTTTAAGATATGTTTTGGTGGATGACTTTCATAAAGTCCCGTTTGGAAATTTTTATATTGTTGCATGTTTCACTATAGGTTGGAAATATTTTTTTAAATGTTTTTGGATTGGAAATTTCAAATTCCCATTTGGAACTTTGTGAAGTTTTGTAACGGTTAGTTTTGATGTGATGTGACGTGAAGGCCTAGTTTGTATCTCATAATGTTTGGGAAATCATTTTGAAACTCATATGATGTGAAGGCCTGGATGGAAATTTTGAATGGATGGTTGTGATATGGGAACCTCTATGGAGGATTCCCTAAAAGAATGGGGTATCTTATAGGTGGTTTCAGTGTTTCGGGTAGGCAAGTGCAGTGGTGGCAGGTAAGGTGAGTCACACGTACGAGGGACTCCTCCTTTTACTGTGTATTATTATCATCGGATTCTTGGGAATCATCTAGAGGGTTTAGTGATAGTTAATTTTTGATCTCGATTAGATGGGTTGTCACCCCCTTAACTTGATAGGGATTTGTGGGGCATGCCTCTAGATTGGATAGTTTATAGAGGGCAGTTGGTTATTGACTATGGAGTGGTACCATATTCCAGCAGGTGAGTCTGATCTGAGTATGTCCAAGGATCTCTCTAGGGATTTTTAGGAAATTCCCATGATTATCTATCTATATCTTCTTTTTATTTCTAATGCACTTTGAATATTAGTCTTATTAGTTTTCTTCCTAATTGTTTGGTTTCCTTTTCCTTCTATACAACCCCTTTTTATTATTTAGTGTAGATTTCATTTTGGATTTAGTTTTGAACTAGATTATGTGGATGTGAAACCTTTTTTTAAGGAAATTTGATTTTGTTTTTTAAAATAGAATTTTTGGAAATATTTATTTAATTGTTTAAATATTTAAAATCCTTTTTCTGAATTTATTTCAAAACTAGTGTTTGTGGACTATTTTAGGAAAGTAAATACATGGACTTTGTGGTGATTACATACTGAGATATTTAAGCTCACTCCCTAATTGTGTCCCTTAGTGTCGGTAGACCTAGTTTGTTTTTTAGGTGCATGTTTCTAGTTCATTTACTTGCCTTTGGAGCAGGCTGGTCTTACAGTTGGTGGTGACTAAGAGGTCATGTGGAGATCTTGTTGGCGTAGACTAGTATTAGCCTTATGTTCAATTTTATTTTGTTCATCAGTTGTTGTATCTAGATCAGATTATATATTTATTTGAGATTCAGTTATTGTTGTCTCTTCTACATTTTTAGTTTATTTATTTAATCTTGGTTTATTGAAAAAAAATCCTTCCCATACTGATTATTTTGATGTCTGGCACTAGTTTCTAGATAGTAGGGATCGGGAACGCTCTTCGGTCCATGGCTTGGATCAGGTCGTATGTAGGGTTGGATGGAATCCTGGTCTGGTTCGTGAAAAAATGGTATCATAGAATGACCTTATTATTTGGTACGTCCAATAGATTGGATATTAGGAATTTTGGGACTCAGTAGTTAGGTATGGGAATGATTTCATGAACCCTTTCTCATTCTGGGCCTTGAGTTGTGAGGGGTACTCAAGGATTTGGATCTTTTGTATTGTTTTTGATTGAGTAATGATAATGGAAGTGATCCTATGTCATTTTGTGATCTCACATGGAGTAATGAATCATGTTGAGTCCACGTGCATGGTTCAAGTTTGTCTTAGTGGTTAGTTCTTACTTGGTTCATGGCCTACTAATTATGTCTCTAAGTTATGGATGACCACTGGTTCCTTATTCTGGTAGTTTGGTGTGAGTGGTGATTTTTTTTTGTTTCAGTTGGTGTGACTAGGATTTTAAAATGAAAACTTTTTTTGAAATGGAAATATTTTCTTTCAAGTGGTATTTAATTGGAATGAATGGTCTTTAAAGATAATGTGATTCATAGTTTTGAAATTTTTGGGTGAATGGTTGGGTTTGGTGAAGAAATGGTATGTGTGACACTTTTTATTACTCATGGATGCTCATATATGTTAGCACGTGTGCATGGATAATGTGAATGGAAGTGGGATGAACGCATATGCGACCGTTCATAGGATTCCATGGGTGAGTATTTGAAATCAAAGGTTCGGATTTTTTTATTAAAGAGGGTTTTGAAAAGGGAAAATGATTTTGGGGTTGATTCTTCTTAAAAAGTGGGTTCTTGTTTTGTGAAAAAGGGATTTTGGTAATTGGAATGTTTCTTGAGATTTTAAGCAGTTTGGAATTGGAACAAAATGGTGGTTTTGAAAAGTAGATTTTGGTTTTATTTCTGATGTATGGCTTGCGAGCCAGTTGTTTTGGACTAGGATTGTATTTTGGTTATGTATTGATTGATGTTGATTTCAGTTCTGTTTTTTTATTCTATTTAGAATATTCTGCCCAGAAAGGTTCCCAAGTTTTATAGTCGTTTTTTTTCTAGTTTATGGTTATTCTCGATTGTTTCTCATCTTTCATGGTGATTTAGTTTGGTTAGAGGCAGTGGATGTTGGATTTGGTGGCCTAGAACCAACTACTTTGTAATATATTCATTAAAAAATACCTTATCACATCTTTATTATTCTTCTGTGTGACAATTCATGTGATAATGTCCTAAGGATAACTGTTAAAGGGTCATAGCAGATCCCTACTATGATGAGAAACTGGAAGTGCTATAACACTGTTCTTGAATATATGTTCTATGGCCAGATGATGTTATTTGAGGGACACAAATAATACAGGCCATTAGGGGTGAGGACTCATAAAACTTTGAGGCACCTTCTCATGGTGTGCGCCCTTGGTAATATCTAGGAGGATATTGTGAGAACAAGACCTACCGGCAGGAAATCCACATTTCATAGTGTCATTAGATGTTCCTATATGCAGACGTGTGAATTGGTCCTTAGACTTTAAGATTATTATTAATTGGTATTACAACTCACGCACTTAGATGTATTGACGAAAACTATGATGACACATTGTTCACAGTGAGGTAGGATATGTTGGGTGTGTCACTAGTAATGCTGCATTAATAGATAATGCGAGAAAGGATTTGTCTATTCTATTCCATAATGGAAGTAGATATTTTAGGCCCTTTGATAGAATTGATATAGCCTACATAAATCCATGGCCATGGTGAGGAATGGGAAAGTTCAATTTCGGGAAGTAAAATAAATAATAATCAAACATATGGGTTGATGGAACTAGCATGAAACCTTCTTGATTCGAGATATCGAGATGAAGGGATTATATTACACGGTAATCATTCGTAGTATGTGACATGTCATTGTGGAATTAGCTTCTTTATCTATGGGTGCCTTGGCGTGTTTCTAGATGTTAACCTTGGACTTTTGGAAGGCTCTACCTAATGACACTGAGAAAGAGGCCTATAGGGTCACACACTAAGTGTGTCCCAATATCTCAGTTAAATATTAATTTAACAAGTTGAATAAATATTATTCCCTATTGTGGTTTAATAATTATTCAAGGATTCCTGATCGCATTTATTTCGACACTAGTTATTCAAGAGAATATATTATATGTGAAATAATATATTTATTAGTGAGTAATGTAGTGATATTTATTTGAGAAATAAATATCAATTATTCAAGGTCTAATAAATGTGGTGGAGGAAATAAAGAGAATGGAAAAAAAAAGTACACGCCATGTATTTAATTAAATAATATTAGGTGTAATTCGCTGGGTTCATGTCAAGTAATAATAATAGACAATTTTTATTATTAAACATGGGGTATTATTAAGAATTAAATGAAATGAATAAATTCTTTTGGGTAATTAATTCATTTTATTATTATAAGTAATTAAAATCCCAGTTATATAATTCTAATTAGCCTAGCCATTTTTGAGGGCTTGTGCACAATGGATCTATAGAAAGCTCCCAAGACAAGAAAGAATTCTTTTCTTCCAAGAACGCTCTCAAGATATGAGAGATAGATCCTTCTCCACCGGATCAAGGTGATCGAAGGCAGACATCGCAAGTGAAGGTTCTTACATGCTAGCACCTAGATATCCCTTCGGCGATGTCCAAATATATGTGGAGCACTTGTGGATCACCAATAGATGAATCCTACACTTTGATTCTATGACGCAATGACGGATCATATCGGATCGTGACTGGAAACATCAACAGAGAGAGAATTCCATCAAGTTAATTCTTGTCTTTTAATTAAATTAATTATAACCAACATATGATGATCATTTCTATGGTTCTGGTACTCCTTTATTTTCTTTCGTTCTTTGTTCTATTCTAAAGATCCGGCATTTTATTATCGTGACAGATATAGGATTAAACGTCGTTAATAGAAAAAATTAAAGTTGGGTACACCCACCAATGCACTTCCGCTATGCCCAGAACCTACAAGTTGTATCAGAGGGGTCATATCATTGATTATAATTATTTAGTTTTTCGTTGGTGATTTATGCATTTAATTATTTAGTTGTTTCAATTCAAGTTAATCATTCTTTAAATTTAATCTCGAGATCTATTCCTCTTCTTTAGTTTCTTGTTCACCTTACAGAAATGATTTTTTCTTTTAATTTTGATTAAAATAAAATAGAGGATCTCATCCAGAGGTGTCAAAGCTTCATGTCCATACAACACCATAATACATGGCATGTATTTAGTAGTACATGTCGTTTAGTATAGGTTACATGCACTGGGACAGTCTGCCGAACCAGGCCATGTCATTGGATCATATCTAATTATTTAAGACTCCGTGTGTTGACCAGGAACTGGTGGCACATAGTTTATGGATTACATGCTGTGTGGACCACTGAACATGGCATGTAGTCCCTTCAAGTTAGGGTTGGAACGTGTACCCCGTACATGGATTTCCCGGCTAGAAACCATGTAATGCGGATACTACATGACATGTGTCCCACTGAACACGTCGTGTACTCTGAAGATTTCCGAAGTACATCTACACGCCATGTCCCCATGCGTATACTTAGGATGGACAGTGAACAAAAGTACACACTGTGTAGTCAAAACTACACATCATGTACTCATCCAAATTACGCAGATTTATTAAACTTTATTATTATATTATACAAACCCTTGAGATGTGTATCATAGTGTAGGTGTAAAGCTGAGTCACAACACATGATAGGTGTTTTATATATATATGTGTTTAATTTAACATCTGTGCAATGTTAATTTCTACTCATTGGGTAGTTATAAATGGGAATTCACTGGGTTGCCTCCAAGGTACAAGTTACATACAAAGATAATTTTAAATGAATTTATTTGTTTAAAATTATGATGGATGAGAATCTCAAGGAAATTTAGAAAAGGGTTTAAGATAAAAGGATTGATTAATTAAAGACAATTAATTTATTCAAGCTTGATTTATCTTAAACAATAATGATTAAAGAATTTAATGCTAGTTTTATTAATGTGTAAATATCGTTGCATGTATGGATGATTATGAGATAAACCAAGACCTTTGTATGTCAATGGTTTCTTTTAATTTATTTATTTAAATTTGTTGGCCTGTGATCCTTATCCTCATTAATATGTAGGGTCTGCGTGCCCAAGGTTTCTTTTATGTAAAACCATGTTTTACCCCTCATCTGCATGTGAGATAAAGGCATATGTAATGGATGGATCTCCCAAGCTAGTGAAGGTGGCTCAAGTTAGGATCCAAGGTGAAACCAATCCAAGGAGATACAAAGGTGGACAAGTAGAAAGATGTAAACACCAACCCAAAAGGTTCAAGGTGTTTCTCCCCTAGGTCTTGGGTTAGTTTATCAACCATTAGATAAACTAACCAATAGAACAAGATCATGATCATACCATTTATTGTATTTCTTTTAGTTTCATGAATTGTTTATTGTGGGTGTGTTGTCACGATCACAAAATTAATGTATTAAAAAAGCATGCAAGATGGAACTAAAATAAGACCGGATTATGTGTAAATATTATCTTATACATGGTTAATCACTTAAGTATATCCTATTTAATATTAAAAAACATGTAATCAAATATAATAAAATGGAAATTTATGTATAAGGATAAAATCCATCAAATAAATATTAAGTCAGTATAGCCTTCCATAATCTTGGTTAGAATTGAACCATAGTTCAAAGTGCTTGACCAACCCTAGTTGGGGTGCTTTGAATTATCAGGGAATTCCAATTCAAGGTTTTGGGTTGAATTGACTTGGTTCAAATCAAGGGTTGATTTCCACAATAGGAATTGGTGTTTCCAAGAGGCAATGGTTGAGGAAATCCAAAATAAAAGGGTTTCAGGATTGGGGAGTCCACTCAGCGGATCAAGAAGTTGCGAGTTAATGCATTTGGAATTTGGAATACCTACCTAAAACCCTTAAAGTTGCTTGACCAAACCTAGTTGGGGTAATGAGAAGGGAAATATAGATCCTTATCACTAGAATATTCATGAAACAGAATATTCTGAAGTCAATGGTGAGGACTATTAGATTTTGATAAAATAGTGTGAGATTAATAAGTATTAATTTATTTATTTGTCTCAATTTTTTATCATAATAAAGTACTAAAAATTTTATCATCTTCATTTTTAGAAATGGTAAGAAAAATGGCTTCAAACATATCATTGATAACCATACTTGAGAAGGAAAACCTTCTCACCGACACCAATTTCCAGGAATGAAAGAGGGGTTGATGCGTCATCCTTCGCCATGAGAGAAAATTGTATGTTTTGGAAGAGCTTGTTCTAGTTGAGACTGGAAAAGATTCTAGTGATGAGGAACTATCTCTCTATATGTAACATATGGATGATGCCACATATGTCCAATTTTTTATGCTATCGGCCATGTCTAATGAGATATTGAAGCAACATGAAAACATGGACATGTATAGCATGATGTCTCACCTTAAGGATCTCTTCCAAGAGAAGGCGAGACATGAGAGATATGAGATCTCGAATGCTTTGTATAAAACTAATCTTGGAGAGTCTACGCCAGCTAGGCCTTATGTAGTCAATATTATTGGCTAAATTGAACTCATGTACATCTTAGGGATTAAGTTCCCGGATGAGTTACGTACATATCTTATCCTATCATCATTACCCAAGACCTTCTCTAGATTTATTGTCAACTATAACATGAGAAATAATGAGAAGAGTCTATCAAAAATTATGACCTTAATTCGCTAGGTTGATAAGGACATAGGGTGTGACAAAACTGCAGTCCCTATGCTGAATAAGAAAAGGAAGGACAATGAAAAGGGGCCAAGGACTTATAAACGGTCTGAAGACCCTAAGGACCGTCCCTCCAAGAAGGGAAAGATCCAGATGCAGGGCAAGGAATGGGAAGCAGTATGTTTTTCATTTGGAAAGTAAGGCCACTTAAAGAGTAACTTCACCCAGAAGCGTGGATATGAAAAATGTGTGTTCGTTATCGATTGTATTCTTTCCATTTCTACACATTGGGTATTAGATACAGCTTTTGGGGATTACATCTATATTCAAATGTAGGAACCAAGTAGATTTAGAAAGATTTCTAGAGGAGAGGTGGATCTTCAAGATGCCAATGGCATGAGGCTGGCTTCATTTTCCATTGGCGATTACCACCCATCACTGCCAACTGTGATGATTTTGGTTTTACATAACTATTATTATGTACCTAGTGTTACCAAAAACATAATTTTTGTATCATGTTTGGATATGGATGGATTTATTTTCAAGTTTATAAATAAGGGTTTCTTCTTTTATAATAACAACGTATTTTATGGTATGGAACATTTAAATAATGGTTTGTATGTATTAAATTACAAAAACCAAGTGTTGGAAATCGATAACGAAACAAGATCACATGACTCATACATCACCCAGTTGTGGCATCACTATCTCAGTCATGTAAATGAGAAGCGCTTGACAAGGATCTACTAAGATGGATATTTATACTCTACTAAGATAAAACCACTTGATAGATGTCACCCTTGTTTAAAAAGTAAAATGACCAAGCCACCTTTCGGTGGATAGGGTGAAAGGGCTACAGATATTCTAGGATTGGTTCACACGGATGTGTGGGGACCATTCCCAGTAAAATCTAGAGGTGGATATTCTTACTTCATTAATTTTACTGGTGATTTGAGTAGATATGTATATGTCTACTTAATGAGTTATAAGTCAAAATCCTTAGAGAAATTTAAGGAATTCAAGAATGAAGTAGAGAATCATCTTTGTAAGAAGATAAGGAATCTTTGATTGGATCGAGGTAGAGAATATATGAACCAAGAGTTCATTGATCTTATATGGGAGTTTGGGATTCTATCTCATATCACTTCTCCGTATATACCACAGTGGAATGGTGTTAGTGAAAGGAGGAACCACACCTTGTTGGACATGGTGAGGAAGATGATGAGTCATGAAAATCATCCATTATCCTTTTGAGGATATGCATTACAAAATGCAGTATAAAAATTAAACCGAGTACCAACTAAGGCAAAAAATGGAATTGCCTTTGAGTTATGTAATGGAACAAAACCCATTTTGTCACATACACATGTATGAGGATGCGAGGAGTTTTTAAAGCCTTCTCAGTCAACAAACTAGCACCCTAGGGAAAAAGGTGTATCTTTATAGGATATCTCAAGGAAATGAAAGGATATTACCTATATAACCATTCAGACAAGAAAGTGAATCTCACCAGACAATCCATCTTTCTTGAGAGGGAGCACATCCTCAAAAAGGATAATGGGAGCAAGATTGACTTTGACGAAGTTTATGCTCAAGATACACAAGATTTGGTATAGGAACAAGTTCCATAGGTCCCCATGGAAGAGGTTTCAGAAACAAAAGTACTACGTAAGAGCTCAAGAGAGGTAAGGGAACCAGAGAAATTTGGTTTCCTAGTCACCGAGAATGGTGAATCATTATTATTGGACAACGATGAACCTCTCTCCTACAAGGAAGTAGTAGAAAGCTCATAAGTTGTAAGATGTCTAGAAGCTATGAATTATGAGATGGATTCCATGTATTAGAACCAATTATGGGTTCTAGTTGATGATCCAGTAGATGTAAAGCCTATTGGATACAAAAGGGTATTCAAGAGAAATATAGACATGGAAGGTCAAGTTAGCACCTATAAATCAAGGCTAGTGGCTAAAGGATTCAAATAGTGTCAACTAATTGGCTATGATGAAACCTTATCGCCAGTTTCCATGTTTAAATCCATAAGAATCATACTTTCCATAGTATCTTACCATGACTACGATATTTGGAAGATGGATGTCAAAACAACATTACATAACGGGAACCTTTAGGAAGATGTTTATATGACACAACCAAAAGTTTTTGTGACACCAGGTGAAGGAAAATGGGTTTGCAATTTGGATAAATCCATTTATAGATTAAAGAAAGCATCCAGGTCATGGAACATTTGATTTGATGAAGCAATAAATGAATTTGGTTTCATTAAGAATGAATGTGAGCCATGTGTTTATAAGATGTTTAATGGGAATTTGGTCGTTATCCTAGTAGTATATGTTGATGACATATTGCTTATTGGAAACGATGTACCAGTCTTATAGTCGGTTAAGGAGTGGTTTAACAAGTGTTTCTCTACAAAGGACTTGGGTGAAGCAGCCTACATTATATGGATCAAGATCATTCGTGATAGATCCAAGAGGATTCTTGGACTAAGTTAGAGTGAATATATTTACCAGATATTAAAGATATTTAGTATGGAACAATCCAAGAGGGGATTGGTTCCAGTGCCACATGGCCTATATCTTTCTAAGAAAATGTGTCCTAAGACACAACAAGAGAAAGATAGAATGAGTAAGATCCCATATGCTTTGGCTATAGGATCCATCATGTATGTCATGTTATGTACCAGGCTTGATGTTTCCTATGCACTGAGCATGGTAGGAATATGTCAAGAAGATCCAGGAGAACAATATTGGACTGTTGTTAAGACTATCCTTAAGTATCTGAGAAGAACAAAAGATATGTTCCTGGTGTATGGAGGAGACAAGGAGCTTGTCATCAGAGGGTATGATGATGCTAGTTTTCAGACAGATCAGAACGATCTGAAGTCATAATCTGGATATGTTTTTTGTCTCTATGGAGAAGCTATGAGCTGGAAGAGTTCAAAGCAACTAGTTATTGCTGATTCTACAGCGGAGTCTGAATATATAGCAGCTTCTGATGCAACCAAGGAAGAATTATGGATTCAGAACTTTGTCCAAGATCTTGATGTGGTGCCTAGAAATAAATATCCTATCACATTATATTGTGATAATACTGCAGAATTGGATCTTTCAAATGAACCAAGGTCACATCAAGAGACAAATCACATACTCTATAAGTATCACCTCTTGAGAGATTTCTATCAAAGGGGTGAATTTGCAGTGAGAAGAGTGTCCACATAAGAGAATGTGGAAGACCCCATAACTAACAGATTATCTCAGTAGAAGCACGAATATCATGTGAGAGCTACCAGGTTAAAGGTTGTTAGCAGTTGGCTCTAGTCTAACTGGGAGTCTTTTGGAGTTTGTGTCCTAGAACCAACTAATTTTTACTTTATTCATTAATAAATACTTTATCACATCTTGATTGTTCTTCTGTGTGACAATTCATGTGATAATGTCCTAAGGATAGATGTTACTTTAAAGGGTCATAGCGGATCCCTGTTATGATGAGAACCCGAAAGTGCCATAACACTGCTCTTCAATATATTTTCTATGGCCGGATGATGTTATTTGAGGGACAAAAATAATACAGGACATTAGAGGTGAGGACTTATAAAACATTGAGGCACCTTCTCATGGTGTTCACCCTTGGTAATATCTAGGAGGATATTATGAGAATGAGACCCACCAGTAGGAAATCCACATTTCATAGTGTCAATGGATGTTCCTATCTGCGGACGTGTGTATTGGTCTTTAGACTTTAAGATTATTATTAATGGGTATTACAACTCACACACTTATATGTATTGATTAAAACTATAACGACACACTGTTCACAGTGAGGTAGGATATGTTGGGTGTGTCATGAGTAATACTGCATTAATAGATAATATGAGAAATGATTTTTCCCTTCTGTTCCATAACATAAGTAGATATTTTAGGCCCTTTGATGGAATTGATATATCCTAAATAAATCCATGTCCATAGTGAGGAATGGGAAAGTTCAATTCTGGTAAGTCAAAGAAATAATAATCAAACACATGGGTTGATGGAACCACCATGAAACCCACTTTTTTGAGATTTTGAGACAAAGGGATTACATTACACGGTAAGCGTTCGTATGAGGTGACACATCATTGCAGCGTTAACTTCATTCTCTATGGGTGACTTGGTGTGTTTCTAGACTCTAACCTTGGACTTTAGGCAGGATCCACCTAATGCTACTTAGAAAGAGTCCTAGAGGGTCACACACTAAGTGTGTCCAATTTGTCTCAGTTAAATATTAATTTAACAAGTTGAATAAATATTATTCTCGATTGTGGTTTAATAATTATTCAAGGATGCTTGATTCCATTTATTTTGACACTAGTTATTTGAGAGAATATATTTTGGGAGAAATATTATATTTATTAGCGAGTAATACAGTGATATTTATTCGAGAAATAAATAACCATTATTCAAGGTCTAATAAATATGGTGGAGGAAATAAAGAGAATGAAAAAACAAAATTACACGCCATGTATATTATTATATACACATTGTGTATTTTTTCTGGGAATTTATGAGAAATAATATTATTTATTTATTGAAATAATATTAGGTGTAATTTGTTGGGTGCATGTCAAGTAATAATAATATTCAACTGTTATTATTAGACATGGGATATTACTAAGAATTAAATGAAATGAATATATTCTTTTAGGTAATTAATTCATTTTATTATTCTATGTAATTAAAATCTAAATTATATAATTCCGATTAGCCTAGCCATTTTGAGGGGTTGTGCAAAACGGATCTAGAGAAATCTCTCAATCCAAGAGAAAATTATTTTTTTCCAATAATGCTCTCAAGCTATGAGAGAGAGATCCTGCTACACCGGATCAAGGCGATCGAAGGCAGACATTGCAATCAAAGTCTCTTCCATGCTAGAACCCATATATCCCTTCGGCGATGTCCATAGATATGTGGAGCACATGTGTATCACCAATAGGGGAATCCTGCACTTGGATTCTATGACGCAACATTGGATCACATCAGATCGTGACCATAAACATCAATGGAGAGAGAATTACATCAAGTTAATTCTTTTCTTTTAATTAAATTAATCATAAACAACATATGATGATCCTCTCTATGGTTCCAAGACTCACTTCTTTTCTTTTGTTCTTCATTCTATTATGAAGATCTAGAATTTTATTATCATAATAGATTTCAGATTAAATGTCATTAATGGAAAAAATTAAATTTGGGTACACCCACCAACATGATTCTGTTGTGCCCAAAACCTACTGTGGAATGGATTGAGGAAGTTAATCATGTCTTTAGATTGATGGGAACTCCTGAAGCTATGAGAGTGTCTGTTGTTCTGGGATTGTTTGAGGGTCCAACTTTGGATTAGTGGAAGATGTTTTCTCCATCATCGATGCAATTTTGGATGATTTGGGAAGTCTTTAAGTCTATTTTTATTCAATGGTTTACACCTGAGGAATTGAAGGCGAAGAAAAGGGAAGAGCTCTTGAGTATTCAGCAAGTTCAGTGAACAGTGAAGGCCTATGTTGAACATTTCAAAGAGTCGGTATCCTTCTCTCCTAAGGTAGCGTTGTATGATCTTTTTAAGGCTTCTATTTTCATTATGGGTCATCATCTAAAGATCAATGAATGATCCCTCTCCTCTAAGGATCATTTCTTTGAGAAGTTTGTAGATGAAGAATTCTTAGTTCATTTAGATTTTGGTGTGAAATTGGTGGTAGGTGGTGCTCATGAAGGTTTCCCATCTGGAAAGAGGTGTGTGCTAGAGGAGCCTATTTCTAAGAAATATCCATCGATAGTTCTGGATTCTCATCCATCAGATTTTTCACTTGTGTGTTTCCAGTGCAGTCGGTTTGGGTATTCTAAGTCATCATGTCATATTCCTCCAATGACTTGTCATCATTATGTCCATTTGGGTCCCCTGGAGAAATTTTGTAAGAATTGTTACCTAAAAAATAAGTCTTGATCGGAGTATGTCATATACTGGCTACGAGGTAGTAGATGCTTCATACATCATAGATCTATCCATACACCCCAGAGTAAAGCTCGTGTGTAGTCAGGAATTTTTGGGGGTATAGGAAACCTTGAACTAGTTCTTATCCCTTGTGTTAGAGTGGGGATAGTTAAATTTTCCAGGTTTTAGTTTTCTTTTCTGTTGTAAGTTCCTTGTTGTTGTAAGAATATAAGTGGTTTCTTTCTTTGTGATTCGAGAAGTTGTGCATTTTTAATGTAATTATTCTTTTTGTTACCCTTTTGTGGTTGTTACCCCTTTTTTCACAAATTGGTTGTGGTTTTTAGTTATGATCATTTAGAGATTCTTGTGTTTCATTGAATTAAATAATTTAGTTTTGTTTCACTATTTGGTTTGAGTTCTTTTTGTGGGTTCCCCTTGTGTTGGGGGATTAAATTGTGTTGGGAGTTGGTGAATTGTGGTTGTGTTCATTTTTTGTGTTGGATATTTTCTATGAGTCTCCCATGCATGTGAGAGGTCCTATTTCTTATTGGCAGTTCCCTTGTTCCCAGAATAGTCTCCCCTAGGTGATTTTGTCAAGGGTTTTTATGTTGGGCCTATTCTGAGTCATGCCATGGTGCTAGTTGGGTTATTGTAGTTGGGAGAACCCTCTTGTGTTCTCCTATTGTTCTTCGTTATATGGTTTTCTCAAGAATCAGTCAGGTGTAACTTTTGAAGTAAAAGGATCACCCCAAGGTTTATGTTTTTTTTCGTCTAATTCCAGATGTGGAACCGAGTTTTGTTTTATCTTTCGTCTAGGTGACATTCTGGAGGCAGAAAGTGTTTTTGGTGGGGAGAATTGTCACACCCTAACCTTTGGAATTTTATTATTTTATTCTTTTCATGTTATTGGATCCTTTGTTAGAGGTTCAGGTTGGGACCCATTTTTAATTTTTAAGTTTTGTAAGCCTTCGGGTGTATTTTTATTGAAAAGTGGAGGTTTTGAGCATGACAGTAGGTGGTGCATGGTTAGCGCATGGTTAAGGGAAACCATGAAACCTCACATAGGTAACCGTGAAACTTGTTTTGGGGTCTAGGAGTAATTCGCACGTGTTTCACATGGTTTTGGAAATCGTGCGGCAACCGTGCATGAGGTTATGTCCATTTGGATAGAGGTGACCGCACTGTTTGTGCATGGTTTGGAAAAACTTGTTTCCAAATAGTGCGAGTTTCCCATATTCTAAAAATATATGAAATTCCAAGTTTTCCCCTCCATTATTTTAACCCTAAATCGGTATTTACTCCCCTTGTTCGGCCTAGGCACACCGGGGGGGTCCTCCAAGCTCCTCCTCCTTTGATTCCCTTCTATTTTTGAAGCCCCTTGAAGGTTCCAAGGTGAGATTCCTTTGGTTTTTGGTCAATTTCCCCTTCCCCTACTCCTCCTATCTTAGTTTCTTAGTGTTTTTTTGTGGGGTTTCCCACTTGGATGAACCCTAAGGGGTAGGGTTGTGTGTGTTTTGATTTATTTGTTTTTATGGTGTGTGGATTATCTCTTAGGGTGTATTCTTCCTTATCTGAAAGTCTTGTGGCATTCACACATCGTTGAGGTAGGTGTTTCCATCCACTTACTTTCCTGCACATTCCGTTGATGTATGAGATTTCTTTAAATGCTTTAAATATGTTATAATATTACTTGTTATGTGTTAGCATAAATTTATTTGGTATTTTTATAATGGTAAATTGGTGAGAATTGATTCTCAAAGGATTTTCTTGAGTATGCATATATGATTGAGCATGTAAAGCACTTGATAAAATGTCTATTGTTTTCTTAAAATGAAACTGGGAACTTGTGGTGATGTTTGGATTTGGTTACATTTTCTAGCATGGTTTCAAGTGTAATTTGGGTATGGTGTGTGTTTTTGAAGCCTCTTTATGACTTGAGAAATTGTTTTAAATGCTTTGTAATGGTTCTTCCAGTTTTTCAATGCTTATTAATGATCTTTGAATTGTGTGACTTGTTGTGTTGGGATTAATGGAAAGTGGTGTTCTTAAAAGGGGGTTTTGAATGGATCCATGAACACTAAAGTGTGCCATTAGATGCTAGCACATTCATGGTTTCACAAGGTGAACACAAGGATGGGCATTAAAAATTTTATGGAATTTAAAAATAAAATGATATTTTCTTTCAGCCTCAGTTTCTTCAAAATGTTTATCATTTCTCCCTCTTCCCTCTTTCCAAAAATGGTTCCTTGATTTATGAATGGTGAAGTGTTTCTTCATGTGATCTTAAATGTGACTTCCAATGTGTTCTTTAAATCTTGTCCCATTTGTAATTTTAAGATATATTTTGGTGGATGACTGGCATAAAGACCTATTTAGAACTTTTCATATTGTTTCATGTTTCACTCTAGTTTGGAAATAGTTTTGTAAATATATTTTCATTGGAAATGTTAAAGGCCCGTTTGAAACTTTGTGAATTTTTAGAAAGGTTGGTTTTGATGTGATGTGACATGAATTCCCGATTGGTATCTCATAATGTTTGGGAAAGCGTTTTGAAACTCAAATTATGTGAATGACCACTTGGAACTTGTGAATGGATGGTCGTGAGATGGGCACCTCTTTGGAGGATTCCCTAAATAAAGTGGTATCGTATAGGTGGTGTTAGTGTTTGGGGTAGGCAAGTACATTGGTGGAAGTTAAGGTGAGTCTTGAGTGTGAGGGACTCATCCTTTCACTATGTATTATTATCATGGGATTTTGGGGCATCATCTAGAGGGTCGAGTGACAGTTACTTATTGACCCTAATTAGATGGGTTGGAACCCCCTTGTGATTTGATAGTGCTTGATGGGACGTGCCATTGGATTTTCTTGTTTAGAGTGGCTAGTTAGTTATTGAATATGGAGCTACACCATAAGACGATAGGTGATTCCGATCTGATTACATATAGGGATCGCTCTAGGGATGTTTAGAAAATGCCCGTGATTATCTATCTATATGTTCTATTTATTTCTGCTTCACTTTGGATATTAGTCTTATTATTTTTCTTCTTGATTTCTTGGTTTCCTTTTATTTCTGTACACCACCTTTTTATTATTTGGGGTGGATTTCATTTGGGATTTATTTTTGAACTGGATTATGTGGATGTGAAACATTTTTTTTCAAAGGAAATATGCTTGTGTTGTTTAAAAGAGGAATTGTGGAAAGCTTTATTTAGTTTAAATATTTAAAAGCCTATTTCTAAATGTATTTAAAAACTATTTTTTGTGGACTATTTTGGGAAAGGAAATGCATGGACTCTTTGGATATTACCTACTGATCTATTTAATCTCACTCCCTACTTGTGTCACTAGGCATCAGTAGACCCGGGCTATTTTGCAGGTGCGGGTTTCTGGTTCAGTTTCTCACCTTTTGAGTATGATGGTCTTGTGGTTGGTGGTTACCAATAGGTCACATGGAGATCTTGTTGTCATGGTATAATCTTATCCTTATGTTCATTTTTTTGGTTTATAAGTTGTTGTATATGGATTAGTTTGTATATATATTTGAGATTCAGTTATTGTTGGCTCTTCTGAATGTTTAGTTTATTTATTTGATCCTAGTTTATTAGGAAAAATTGTTCCCACAGTGATTACTTTTATGAAAAAAAACTATTTGTCAGCCTGTTGGGATCGGGAACGCCCTTTAGGACATGTCTCAAACGGGGTCAGATGTCAAGTTCGATGACATCCCAGTCTGGTTCATGACACGATGGCTGATTAAAAACTAGGTCATTCTTTCATACCTAGATAATCTAAGCCATGGTGAAACATGAATCCACTATCTCCACTGTAAGAGAAGATGACCACTTCAACATAAGCGTTGTAAGACCGAACACTGATTCTGATAAGTTATCTTTATTTTCATCCCACATTTCCCATATGGCCTTTTCCCCAGGGAATTAAAAAATAGCATGCAACGTGGACTCTGGTGCCTCCACGCACCGTGGGCATAGAGGATCATCTATTATGTGTATATGCATAATAAACTCCTTGGTATATAGTAAGTCAGTGCATATTTGGCAAAAAAATGTCATAATTTAGTAAGAACTGCCAGACACCACACTATCTTCCAAAGCACACCGTTCTAGAGGCTTCGCAATACGAATGACATCCAATACACTGATTTAACTGAGTAAACTCACAAGCAATTGTTATTTCAACACAATCTATCCTTACCCATATCTTTTACACATGGGATTATTAGAATAATTCTTATATCCATATCATTGAACTATCCTTCCAGCTTATCGATACACCAGTCGATACCTGCGTTATTAAACATGGAACAAACAGTGGAACCTTCCCAACTATGAACCAGTAGCGATGTAGCCTTTGTCCTGTCACTAACAACCAGCCAAGGATCTATCCAAACCTTGACTATGGTACCATATATAATTCTTTTGTAATGACCATTGTGGAGGATCTTGTGAAACCCCCTTAGTATTATCCAGAAATAGTTGGGGTGGGGTCCTAAGGCTAATCCAAAAAAGTCTGAATGAGTAAAATATTTGGCCTAGTGGATCTCTATGCAAATGGAATCAGTGTGTTGTAGTATCCACCACCCTTTTTCATAAGTAAGGAACCATTAAAACACCTCATATCCCATAACCCCATTCCCCCTCCAACTTTAAAGAGGCAATGCTTATCCCAGACCACCCAATGAATTTTATTTCTCCCATTATAAATACCTCACCAAAAGTAGGAAATTCTGAAATGGATTTGTTCCACAACAATTCCATGGAGTAAAAATAATGGCATAACATAGGTTGGTATTTCCTAAGACACTACATTGATGAGAGTTTCCTTCCCTTCTTTAGATATTTTCATGAAATACCATCCTTTTATTTTTTTCCAATATATCCATAATACTTTAAAATATATCTCTTTTAGACAATACAAAAATTGTGGGAAGCTGAAGGTATTTATTATGCTTTTAGACCACCTGAATACCTGAAGCTAAATGAGATCTTACTTTATGTTCATGGGGACTCCTAAAAGAAACTGAAGGGATGCACTGTATGGTGACCTCAATCTATTTCTTGAAAAAACACATCTTACTCATAAAAATCTTATAGGAAGGACAATTTAACACTATCATATGCCTTTTCTATATCAATCATACAAAAAATAATACATCTCTTTATAGTAGAGAAAGTTTTCATTGAGTGAAACACTTCATAAGAGATAATGGAATTATCTTATATAAGTCTCTTGGGGATAAAAGGAGTCTGATTTTCAGTAATAATGGAAGGAAATGGGTAATGCAAGCAGTTAACTAGAATATTTGAGAAATTGTTTTAAATAAAATTGCATAAGTTGATAGGCCTAAAGACTGAGAACAAAGTTGGTTTTTTGATCTTAGGAATGAGAGTAATAATGGTTTCATTTAGCGCATAGAAGTTGTCCTTACTCGCCCAAAGGTATTTCATGAGGCACGAGATATCATGCCTGATAATGTGCCAATTTTTTTAAAAACTAAGGTTTGAAACCCATCTGGCCTTGGAGCTTTGGTTGAATGAATTTTTTTGAGGGAAATAAAAATTTTATCATCAGTGAATTCATTTATAAGTTGGTAGTTCATAGCCACTACTTGAATTCTACCCTTTACCAACGGTTCATAACTGTTGGTAAAGGCTTGGAAACCATTGGTATATTATATACCTACGGTTTCCTAAACCGTGGCCAAGTAAGCCATGGGTAAAGGATCATATCAATGGTTCTATGTAAAACATTGGTATAGGTTTTAATATAAGAGATATACCAACGGTTTGACAAACTGTTGGTATATGTTACCCTTATACCAATAGTTCTAAACCATTGGTATATAGTGTACAATATTCATCCAAAGCATATACCAACGGTTTTTAAAACCGTTGGTACAAGTTTATACCAATGGTTATAACAAAACTGTTGGTATAATATACATCAAAATGCTATACCAATGGTTTTCAAAACCATTGGTATACATCTTCTGTAGCTCCACAGTAGCCAGCAGCCCTGCAGCTCCACAGCAGCCAGCAGCCCCCTCTAACCTGCAACTCTCCATGACCTGCAAGAACACATACACATCCAAAATCCAAAATCCTACATGGGATGTTTAAAATTCATCCAGAATTTAAAAATTTAGAAATTTAAAATTCATTCCTCACTCAAACCACAACACAAGAGAAAAATATAGAATCCAATACATCCACAATCCAATACATCCAGAATTGAAATGCAATAACACCCATAACACCAATAAAAAATTAAAATCCAATACATCCAAAATACAATACACATAACAATATTCAAAATTTAGAATTCATTACCAATATAGCTAGAATCCAATACATCCAAAATTTAGAAATTTAGAATTGAAAAGAAATAACACCCATAATAGTATTCAAAATTTATAATTCACTCCTCACTCAAACCACAACACCAATACACACAAGAGAAAAATCCTACATGTTATAGGAAGCACATGTGATGTTTACTCATGGTCTTGGGTTGAATATCTTAAAACCAACAGAAAAACTTGGGTAGAGTGGACAAGGATCATGATAGAAAATGGTCGTGGTCATGTGATTAGAACTAAGATGAGTTATAGGAAGCACATGGGATGTTTATATTCCTCTAATGACTATGTATCCGTGTATAAATGGTTTCTGATGTGTTAGTGGGAAACATTGGACAATCTTGACATATGATATGGGTTACCAGAATAGCCTACATGTTTTTCATAGACTTTTCAATTGGAACAAGGGGTATGTGGGTAATTGTAATTTAGTCTCCTAGGTGTGATGTGAGATGAATCCCCATTTTGGGTAGTGGGTATGAATATTTAATTATGTCTTTGGTATTGGGTTCCAAAAGGGACTTTGGTTTGGTCCTAGAACCCACTGTTTGAGGATGAGATTGGCGTATTAAATTTCATGTGTTTTAAAATAGGGGTGGGAGTTCCTCACATGAGAAGTGGATTGTGTGAGGCTGGACCATGGATCCTTGTGTTAAAGTATCAACAAAATCCAAATACGTTTGGTCGATTTTCCGTATGCCAATTGTTTTCACTTAAAATGTTGTACATTTTAAACAAAAGACAGACACTTAAAGTGATACCAGCCACACCATGCCTCAGATTGAGGCGAGGTTGACTCGTACACGTCACATATGACCCATGGATCGTTGTCCGAAAGTAACAAGACAATCTGAATGTGTTTGGTTGGTCTTCCGTATGCCAGTTGTTGTTCTCAACTAAAATGTTGTCCATTTCAAAAAAAAGTGAGGCACTTTGAGTGGTACCAGCCACATCGTGCCTAATATTGAGGCGGGTTTGACTCTTACACATCATAAATGACCCATGTATTTTTCATCAAAAGTATCAACACAATATGAATACTTTTGGTTAGTTTTTCATATGCCAGTTATTTTTACTTAAAAGAGTATCCATTTTAAACAAAAGAAAGACACTTTGAGTGGTACCAACCACACTATGCCTCATATTGAGGTAGTGTTGACTCATACATGTCAAAAATGACCCATGGATCCTTTTACTAAAGTATCAATAGAATTCGAATGCGTTTGGTCAATTTTCCGTATGCCAATTGTTGTTTTCACTTAAAATGTTATCCATTTCAAATAAAAGTGAGACACTTTGAGTGGTACCGGCCACACCATGATTCAAATTGAGGCAGGGTTGACTCATACAGGTCACAAATTACCCATGGATCATTTTGCTAAAGTATCAACACAATCTAAATCATTTTGGTCAGTTTTCTGTATGTTAGTTCTTGTTTTCCCTTAAAATGTTGTCCATTTCAAATAAAAGTGATGCACTTTGAGTGGTAACGGCCAAAATGTGCCTTGGATTGAGGCAAGGTTGACTCGTACATGTCACAAATGAACCATTTATATTTTTCCTAAAGTATTAATAGAATCATATTGCTTTTGGTTGTTTTTCGTATGCTAGTTTTTGTTTTCACTTAAAATTTTTTCCATTTCAAATAAACGTGAGACACTTTGAGTGGTACCGGCCACACCGTGACTCGGATTGAGTCAGGGTTGACTCGTACACGTCACAAATGACCCATGGATCGTTTTTATAAAGTATTAACACAATACAAATGTGTTTTGTTCGGTTTTCCATATGATAGTTGTTGTTTTCACTTAAAATGTTGTCTATTTCAAATAAAAGTGAGACACTTTGAGTGTTACCGGCCACATCGCGCCATAGATTGAGGCATATTTGACTTTTACACATCAAAAATGACCCATGGATCCTTTTCCTAAAGTATCTATAGAATCAAAATGTGTTTGGTTGGTTTTCCGTATGCTGGTTGTTGTTTTCACTTAAAATTTTGTCTATTTCAAATAAAAGTGACACTTTGAGTGGTACCAGCCACACCGTGCCTAGGATTGAGGCGGGGTTGACTCGTACACGTCAAAAATGACCCATGTATACTTTTCCTAAAGTATAAATAGAATAAAAATGTGTTTGGTCAGTTTTCCGTATTTCAGTTGTTGTTTTCACTTAAAATTTTGCCCATTTCAAATAAAAGTGAGACACTTTGAGTGGTACCCGGCCACATCGTGCCTCGGATTGAGGCAGGGTTGACTCGTACACATCAAAAATGACCCATGGATCCTTTTCCTAAAGTATCAACAAAATCCGAATGTGTTTGGTCAGTTTTCCGTATGTCAGTTGTTGTTTTCACATAAAATGTTTTCCATTTCAAATAAAAGTGAGACACTTTTTTGTGGTACTGGCCACACCATGCCTCGGATTGAGGTGGGGGTTGACTCTTACACGTCACAAATGACCCATGGATCATTTTACTAAAGTATCAATAGAATATGGATGCATTTGGTTAGTTTTATGTATGTCAGTTGTTGTTTTCACTTAAAATGTTGTCCA
The DNA here is from genome assembly GCA_963277665.1 of Viscum album. Lineage (NCBI taxonomy): Eukaryota > Viridiplantae > Streptophyta > Magnoliopsida > Santalales > Viscaceae > Viscum > Viscum album. Next base: position 702,828,244 of record OY728139.1, read on the forward strand.
TTTCAAAAAAAAGTGAGACACTTTGAGTGGTACCAACCACACCGTGCCTCAGATTGAGGCGGAGTTGACTCATACATGTCACAAATGACCCATGGATCATTGTGCTAAAGTATCAACACAATATGAATCTTTTTGGTTAGTTTTCTGTATGCCAGTTGTTGTTTTCACTTAAAATGTTTTCCATTTCAAATAAAAGTGAGACACTTTGAGTGGTACCCGGCCACACCGTGCCTCAGATTGAGGTGGGGTTGACTCGTACACATCACTTGGGAGTTTTGAGTGCCGTCAAGTGCAGATTTAAGATCCGGTTGAGTCTAATCCTCTCTTTGATTCCTCTTTTTAATTAGGGTTTTCACTCTTCTCTCATCTTCTTCCGAAGCTCTAAAACCCTCTTTTCTGTTGGGAATTAGGGTGAATATTGAAGAGAGCTTAGATTGGAATCCAAGACGTTTAATTAAGAGTGTGATTTTCTTAGGAATCAAGGAAGGTGGTCAGTGCTTGGTACTGAAGTAATAGTAATGGAATGTTAATTAGATTAGGATTTATGGTGAATCTTGAAGAGAGCTTAGATTGAGCTCAGTGACCTTATGATGTAGTGATTGGTGTGATGATGTCGATGATACACAGTTGTGTGAGGTACCTAGTGGAGGATGAGGATATATGTGGTGGGGGGTTATGCATGGTAGGAGGAGGGTGGGGGGCTGTCCATGGTCTAGGGAGGAGGGTGGGGGGGATGTCCGGGGTCCAGGGAGGAGGGTGGGGGGCTATCCGGGGGGGCTGTCTGGGGGCTATCTGGGGGGATGTCTGGGAGATATCTGGGGTCCAGGGAGGAGGGTGGGGGGCTGTCCGGGGGGCTGTCCGGGGGGCTGTCCAGGGGGCTGTCCGTGGAACTATCAAGGGGGTGTCTAGGGTCCAGGGAGGAGGGCCAGGGGGCTATCTGGGGGGCTTTTCGGGGTCCAGGGAGGAGGGTTGGGGGGCTGTCTGAGGGGATGTCTGGGGGGTTGTCTGGGGGGCTGTTCGAGGAGCTGTCTGGGGGGGCTGTCTGGTGTCCAGGGAGGAGGGTGGGGGGGCTGTTCAAAGGGCTGTCTGTGTGGCTATCCGGGGGGGGCTATCTTGGGATCATGGGATGGTATTTACATATTTTCTAAGCAAATTCTTTCAAGGTTAAAAAAATAATTTCATTATATCAACTTCTAATAAGACCACAAATTTTTTAAATTCCACTAAAAATTTACAATTTCATTAAAATAGGGGGATGTCATAGAAAATCATCAAATCAAGTTTTATTATTTATAGATAAAAAAACAAAGATAATGTGACCTACCTAATCACACATATATTGAGGCACAAAAAATCAATAAACATCAAAGGTCAGTAATATCATTCAAAAATGTAACGGATCAATCTATCCCTTATCACCATCACTATCATCACCATCATCTTCACCCTCACCCTCATCCTCATCATCGTCCCCATCATTGTCCCCACCCTCCTCTCCCTTGTACTCAGCCTCAGCCTCTTCATCACCCTCCTCCACTGCCTCAGCCTCCTCCTCGCCCTCCTCCTCCTCCGCCTCAACCTCCTCCTCACCATCATCTTGAACAACACTAGAACTTCCACCTGGTGCACCATATATAGAATGCATCAATGACATATATTCCTCACAAGCAGTGCTGGCTTCTGGTGGAAGTGTTGGACGTAAAGCTTCCATAAGTTTCATAAATGCAGTGTTTGCCATAACAGACTATGTTGTCGTCTCTGTGGCCCTTTTTTCATCTTGTTATGTCTGTTTCCTAACCTGTTGCAACTCGATGGCACTAAAACTCATACCTGAGGAGGGCCAACACCTCGTCATAACTATACTCTTCTTAGGCTGGTAGCGCACTCTACCAGGGTGCTCATCTCCCAACACCTGATGTAAGTGATTGTTTGGACCAAAATTGTCAGGTTCCTGGGCATCAAGGGACTCTAAAGAAGCCTGTTACAAATATAAATAGATTATTAAGTTACAAAATAAAGATTAAAATTTTAAATCTACAAATTAAAACTTAAAATCTGCTACTGAGTCGGTTCATTAACCGCACTTCCATCTTTCTTATTTCTACTCGAGCAAAACAGTTTTTCTTGAGGCACACATCCTTCTACATTCAATTTATGCCTCTACAATGACATTGAATGTAGGAAACCATAATTAAAAATAGGATACCAAAAAAACAGTAATTTCATAACTAAAATTATATAACAAATTTAACAATCGAATAAATTATAAAGGAAGCAATAGAAAGTGAAAGTTGTAAAGAAAGATTATAAACTGTCATACCAGTTATCTCTCATGATCTGGCATCATAGTATGTCCCAATGTGTGGATGTATTTCTTAGCATCAATGTTTTTATTTATTTCTTCCAGATGAATCCTAAATAAAATTCAATAATTAGTATTAATGAAAAACATGAAAATTTTCATTTAAATACTTCAAATTTGATTAATATTGTAAATTGGCTAGTCTCCCAATGAGTAATCATATGTCGGTACTGTTCTAATGGAAAATCATCCACGATAGGGACTGCCTCCAACTCTGTGCCCACTCTATCATGCCATCCAATGTACAACTCATGCTTATAATCTCTCCAAAGCTCGCCTAAATCCTTTAGACGTGCTGGTCGTGCACCCTCACCATCGAGGAAATTAAACTGCAACTAAAACCAAAATATTAATTCATATAAATACAAAAATTAATATATTACATTAAATACAACTGATTTTTTTACCCATATATATACTCATGCTTTATCCTTGACTTCATTTGGTAGCTGTCTCCATGAGATCAGGCTGACAGGAATGATGTAGGAGTATTTGGAAAGCGTCGCCAAAAAACTCCGACATTGCTGCCCTGATTTTTCAATCATCTGACTATCTTCATTGTATTCCACCATCAATTGTGTGTGGCGGTTCCACACCGAATGCATTCGTGTATGCCCCCGCCCCCACCTCCTCTCAGTAGATGTATCTGTTATGAAAGAAAAACAAATATTTTATCAATACATGTTATAATGAAAATAAATAATGGTGTAACAATATGTTAGGGTTGTATAACTATACATACGGTAGTCTGATCAATGGGTGCTGCTAGATCCACAGAAACTGAAGGAACACCCTTTACATATGGAATGGGTCTTAATGTATACTCCACAGGGACAGACTCTAGCGGAGCAGTAGTCGAAGAAGATGGAATATAAAAGCCCGAAGAGATCGAAGAAGTAGTAAAAGAAGATGATAGGGATGGCTAGCCAAATGTAGTGGGAATCATCATCAGATATGATACAGACGGGTGATGAGGGTCAAATGTAAATGGTGGTGAAAACATGGGAGGCCTAAATATCATGTGTGTCCCTAATGGCACACCTGGATTAGAATGTGGGATGAATGTGTCCCGTGTGTCCCATGGGTCGGGTACGCCGACCAGATCGTCTAGCTCCCGTACCACCCCCCCTCATACAAACACCCCCAGTACTGGGACCACTACTCAGCTGCTCCTCAAATAATTGTCTCCTAATAGATGGATCTTGAAAAAATGTTTAAAAAAATTAATCACGTGACATTATATATAATTTAAATAAATATATTTGAAATAAAATACTCACTGTAGGCACTAGTGGTGGAATGCCTAGCTCGGTCTGCGAGGATTGTTGTCCATAATATGTTTCCATCACCTCTCTTCAATTGGTTTCATTTCCTGCATTTGAAAACAAATATGGAATTAAATAGAAAAGGATAACTAATGTGTAACCCAAAAAACAAAATAAATGAGAGGGAATAGGGGGATTCATGGATAATTTAACTAACCATTGTTTTAGCTGAGCTTGAACAAATATATAATGAAGTCAATAAATCATACAAGATGTAATAAATAATTTTAAATTTTAGTAGGATGATTATTTAATAAGTGTCATCAGTCTATTAAAATCATGGAACATTGATTCTACTAGATTCATAAGTGGAAAAGAAATTGTCAAAATTAAGGAAAAAATTACTTTCTTTAGCTCAGGTAGATGATGCAGGTTTCAATATTAAATCAATTCGAATAGAACCAACCTTAATAACCCAACTTGAGGTAAAACAAAAGAATTGATAACATGAATGGATGATTTTATATATTTCCCACCACAACTTCAGGTTCACAGTAAACTCTAACAATTGAGCTATTGGAGTCATCAAAAGAAATAAATGGATTGGTTCCAATAGCAGTAGGGATGGTGTCAATTCCATCATTACCATAATAAAAAATATGTCTTGGAATTATTTCAACTATGACACCAAATTCAGGTCGAAGTTGGTCTTTGACATTAACAACTTGTTTATCCATTGATGCCAATACATATGGTTCTTCGATAGCAAGAGTGTGAGTCATATTAATTACTCAAAATACACAATCATCAATAAATGTGCCTTGTCTTATCATCGAATCAAACCAATGGTATTTCATCACCGTGACTCATCCATGAGAGTAATAATACAACATTATTAGTTTTTCAACTACTCCATAATAACCCACATTTTCAAATCGTGGTCTACTATCTAATGCACTGGCATAAAAATCTGTTGTGATAGTAACCATAACACCATCATGTTGTGTTCTCATGTTCTTTTCTCATTCAGTGACAATAAATTTATACCCATTGATAACAATTGATTTACAGTCATGAACCACGATATTTGGACCAAAATTCAAAGCTCTTATTTCCTGAGAGACAGAGTCAGCAGGCAAACTCAATACCTGTAATATAAATGAATATTAAACTTAATTAGATATTGATTTAATTATTTTAAATAGTAATATTTTTACCTTCAATTTTAACCAAGAAGAAAACTCTTTGCTATGCAAAGTCTCCCTCCTTCTTAAAGATAAAGAATGATTATTTATATTTATCATTGTTTTATGATCCCTGTAGATAAAAAATATGACTATTTTATCATATATATATATGTAACACATACATATTCAATTTATTTACCTGATGTAGTCATCTAACAAATCACAGTTGAACAAAACTGTGCGATGTGTCATCTCCCGCTCTTCGAGGCTTAATGTATTCAATGTATATGATCTAGGAATTCCTCCTGTTTTAAGAAGTGATGGAAAAATGAGTTCAATTTTCTCATACTATTATTCATTTCTCATTGGTATGTTCATTCTTGTAGTAAGATCAGACAAATACATTGATCATAAATCCATACATTCTTGAGCTAAGTAACCGTTCACGATAGAACCTTTGAGATGATTCCTGTTTTGGAAATAAGAATTTAATGTGTAAATATTTCTTTCAGTTGGATACATCCAAAGAAAAGAAACAGGTTCTCTGATAAGTATTTCAGTGGGAATATGGACAGTTAGATGCAGCATGCATGTGAAAATAATGGAGTAAATATTTTCTCCAACTCACACAAAATTAAAGGGGAATCTATCAACATTTTTTGAAAGAACGACTTGGAAAACTTCTTAACACAAAGATCTCTAAAAAATGGCACAACCGAATAACATTCACCCTTACATTATTGGAAAAAAGATGACAGATTTTTATTGGAATCAACTCATGCATAAGAACATGATAATCAAGAGTCTTCAAAGATTTTATCTTCAACTCTCTTCTGTTGACCCGTTTATATATGTTGCTTCAATAGCCATCAGGAACTCTAATAGTATCTAATACTTCTAGAAATTGTTTTCTTCGTATGTGTTATCACATAATAAGTACATGGAACTTTCCATTTATTTTCACTGATACGCGCAGTATGCAATTCTGGTCTAATGCCCCAATCCACCAAGTCATTCCAAGACCATAAATCATCTTTTGTCTTTCCATTAACATTTAGAAGTATCGAAAGCAAAAATTCACATATATTCTTTTCAATGCGCATTACGTATAAGCAATGACATAATTAATTGGTTGACCAATAAGGAAAATCAAAAAAGATACTCCTCTTCCTCCAATTGTAATAGGTTTCAGTGGAAACATTCTTTCTCTTTATAGATTTCATTTGACCCTTCCCGAATGAAAAACTAAAATCTTTCAATTCATTAATCACATCAGTTCCAAACATACGTAGAGGTTGATCATCATTCTCTATGGTATTATCAAATCTTTGACGATTATTTCTATATGAATGGTCCATTGGAATGAATCGTTGATGTCCCATAAAACTGAAACTACAATGATGTTTTCGTCTTCTGGATCGTGTATTCTTTATACAAATAGGACATGATAGTTTTCCCTTTTTACTCCATCTAGACATCATTGCATAAGCAGGAAAATCATTGATCGTCCACCTAAGCACAGAATGCATCTGAAATATGTATTTTGAATATGCATCATATGTGGGCACACCTATATCCCAAAGAAGTTTCAACTCATTTATTAAAGGTTGCATGTATACGTCAATATCAATGTAGGGATCATAAGGGCCAGATATAAGTATACTCATGAAAGTGAAAGGTTTTTTCATACACAACCATGGTGGAGGATTATAAATGTGTATAAAAACTAGCCATGTGATGTGCGAAGTAAGAATCTTCCCAAACAGATTAAAAACCATCGCATGAAAGACTCAGCCTCACATTACGCATGTCAGCTGCAAAATCAGGATATCTAGCATCAAATCTATACCATGCAAATCCATCTATAGGGTGAAACAACTCATCATTAGTCTTCATTCTCTCGGTATCATTCCATCTCATTTTTATTGATATTTCATCAGACATAAAAATATTCTGGAGTCTGGGGATCAATGGAAAGTGCCACATTACTTTTTGTGGCATGCGGGATGGTTTTCTATCAGATTTTGACTTCCAGAGTGATGTGCCACATTTTATACAATCATTTTGTTCAGCGGTTTCCTCCCAGAATAAACTACAATCTTTCAGGCATGCATGAATTTTGTTTCTTGAAAATCCAAGTTCCTCAACTAAATTTCATGCCATATAGTGGTTTTAGGGAATATTTGCATCATCTGTAATTAAATCCTTCAAGAAGGTAATAATGTAATCGACTGTTGTATTATAAATCCCATACATAGTTTTCCCATGAAACAATCAGATTAAAAATTATAGCTTTTTCATTTTATCGCACTGTCGATATATTGGAGTCGGGGCAACATCATTCAATTTTTTCACCCTTACAACATCATCATTTTCATTAGACGCATCATGTGTTCTCATATTGAAGTCTTCTTGGGTCAGAATCCTTTCTTTTTCATGATAATGAATAAACGGAAACTGGTCATATAACAAATTCTCTACTCCAGTCCTCTCATTTGAATCATCAGCAATTTGAGATTTCATTTTCTCCCCATTGTGATACCACACATAGTATTTTTCTTGAAAACCATATTTTATTATGTGGTATATGACTTCTTTACGGCTCAACCAAGGTCTTCCAACACAATTGGAACATGGGCAGTGTATGTGACCACTATCTGAAGCATTTTGAAATGCAAAATCTAAAAAACTCTCCAAATTGTTTTGAAAATCGCTTGAGATCCGATCAGTTTCATACATACAACTTCTATCCATTCTTTAAAAAAATAATTGTTATAAGTCATTTCATCAAAATAAATTAAATAATATTGAAGTTTCATTGAAAATATATTTAAGTAAACGAGAATTTTTCACTTTATATGAAACCATAACTGACACACTACTCTATATGAGAATCATAATATAAAAGAAAAAAATACTATATTTATAACAAAAAATCTTTGAAGAACTATACATGAGTGTACAAGATCATGTACACTTGTGGAGGAGAATTATTCAGGGGTTGAATAAATTTTAGATCGAAGAAATTTTATATTTTAGTAGATAATTAGAGTGATCACATACATTGCCCAAGGGGTAGGGAGTGTCCAAGTGGGTGTGGGGTGTCCAGGGGGGTGGCGGGGATGTCAAGGGGGGTCGGAGGTGTCCAAGGGGTGGGAGCTATCCAGGGGGATCGAGGTGTCCAGGTGGGCGGGCTGTCAACGGGGGTGGTAGGGTTGTCCAATGGGGTAGGGGTGTTTGGGGGGTAGGGGGTGTCCAGGGGGGTGGGTGGGTTGTCCAAGGGGGTGAGTGGGGTGTCCAGGGGGTGGGCGGGTCTGTCCAGGGGGTATGGGGTGTCCAGGGGGTGGGCAGGCTGTTCATGTGGGTGGTGGGGCTGTCCAGGGGGGTACGGGCTGTCGAGGGGGGTGGGCGGGCTGTCCAGGGGGTGGGCGGGCTGTCCACAGGGGGTGGTCGGGCTGGTCCACAGGGGTGGTGGGGCTGTCCAGTGGGTTTAGGGGTGTCAAGTGGGTGGGGGGCTTTCTAGGGGGTGGGGGGAGTCCGAGGGGATGAAGGTGTCCGAGGGTGGTGGGCGGGTGTCCGGGGGTTGGGCGGGTTGTCCATGAGGGTGGGCAGGGGCTGCCCAGGGGGGTATGGGCTATCCAGGGGGGTGGGTGGGCTGTCTACGAGGGTGGTGGAGCTGTTCAGGGGGGTCGGGGGTTGTCCAGGGGGTGGGGCCTTTCCAGGGGTGGAGGGGTTGTCCCGGGGGGTACGAGGTGTCCAGGGGGTGGGCGGGCTGTCCAATGGGTGGTGGGGGTGGCGGGCTGTCCAGGGGGTACGGGGTGCCTAGGGGGGGTGGGCGGGCTGTCCACGGGGGGTGGAGGGGCTGTCCATGGGGTTCAGGGTATCCAGGGGGTGGGGGGATTTCCAGGGGGGTTGTCCAAGGGGTATGAGGTGTCCAGGGGTGGGCGGGTTGTCCATGGGGTGGGGGGGGCTGTCCAGGGGGTACGGGGTGTCCAGGGAGTGGGTGGGTTGTACATGGGGGTGGGGGCTGTCCACGGGGGGGAGGGGTGTCTAGTTGGGTGGGCGAGGCTGCCCATGGGGGGTATGAGGTGGGTGGGAAGGATGTCCAAGGGGTGGAGGGGTTGTCTAGGGGGTTGTACACAGGGGTGGTGGGGGCTGTCCAGGGGGCACGGGGTGTCCAGGGGGGTGGGTGGGCTGTCCACGAGGGTGGCGGGGCTGTCCAGGGGGGGTCGAGGGGTCCAGGGGGTAGGGGGGGGATTTCCAGGAGTGGGGTGTCCAGGGGGTACGAGGTGTCTAGGATAGCCCACCCCCACCCCCTTAGACAGCCCACACCCCCCACCCCACTGGACACCCCCCCCCCCCCCCCGGACACCCCCCCCCCCCTCCTTGGATAGCCCATACCCCCCTCCCCCCACTTGGATACCCCCCCCCCCCAAGACAACCCAACCCCTCCCTGGACACCCCACACCCCCTCCCCTGCAGCCCCCCCCCCCCACCTGGACATCCCACCCCCACCCCCCCACCTGGACATCCCCCCACCTGGGAAGCCACCCCCCCCACCTGTACAGCCACCCCCCCCTACCTGGACAGCCCACCCCCCTCCCCCACCTGGACACCCCACCCTGAACCCCCTGGATAGCCCACGCCCCTCCTTGGGGCATCCCATACCCCCCTCCCCCACACCCCTATAGCCCCCCTAGAGCCTCCCTACCCCCTGGACAACCCACCCCCTGGATATCCTCCCACACCTGGACAACACCCCACGCCTGGACAGCCCCCTACCCCTCCTGTACCCCCCCTTAGGGTATTTTTATTTAAAATCATTTTATTCATTAAGAAAGATAAACTATCATGAATTACCCATTTCAATATACAAAAAACATAAAACCCCACTAAACATAATACATAAAACCCCACTAAACCAAAAACATAAAAAAACATAAAACATACATAAAACATACCCTTTACCCCACTAAACAAAAACCTAAAACAAACCCTTTACCCCTGCACTAAACAAACCCCACTAAACATACCATTTTGGATGTATGATGTTTAGAACAAAAAAACATAAAACAAACAAGGGGTTCCATACTCCAACAACACTAATTCTAATTTACTCGAAATCAAAACATCAAACATAAAATAAAAACTGGAAGAAAATTAAAACTAACTTACTAATTTGAAGTGTAGAAATAAAAATTTGTTTGATTGAAGTTGGATCTTCGGCTAGAAGGTGTTTCGAGGCCAAGAAGATTTTGGGAGGAGGTCTGGATTAGGTCTGTAGTTGGGCGTACTGGGAGATGGGGTGCTGGTTATTTGGGGAAAACTTTCCCAATGGTTTTTAAAAACCGTTGGGAAAGCCTCTCTTTACCAACGGTTAATTAAAACAGTTGTTATATGTTAGAGGAAATGAAGCTTTCCCAATGGTTCTATCAAACCATTGGGAAAGCTTAACTATTTTAATACATTTTCCAACGGTTTGAGAAAACCTTTGGCAAATGTGGCTTTTTTTATAGGTATACCAATGGTTTCTTCAAATCGTTGGTATATATCCATTGGAAAAACCACCATTTCCAGTAGTTAGTATCTATGACCACTGGATCAATGTAAGAGGCAATATCAGAATAAATGGTAGATTCCCTAACTTTAAAGAGATCCATGTAAAACATAATGATAATATCATGTATCCCCCTTTCATCGAAAATAATTCCACCTTCTTCATTTTGTGAGTTAAGAGATGGTGTTCTTGCATTACCTAGAATAAGGCTTATGATGGATGTAGAATGAATTAAAATCATCTTCCTTGATATGAGTTTCACATGCTCTCATTTTCCAAAATATTTCCTTAATTTTGAGCATTGTAACCATTTCCAATTCATGGGATGAAATGCCATAAAGAACCATCTTTGATGGGGGGAAATAATACAACTCATTATGTTTCATTTTAATTATGTCTCAAAGAGAATATAGTTGTAGAAACATAAGATTTATCCATTGTTTTAACTTATCTACCACATGGTGGATATTAAATCTCGTGTCAGGATCCCCTACATTCCAGCATGCATGGATCACTTCTTCACATTCCTTATCCTTAGCCCAGAATCTTCCAAATCTAAAGAGTCTTTCTTGTCTCTCCATTCATTGACCATGGGAAAAATCAATGAGGATAGGGTAGTGATATGAGGTGGTAGGATCAAGGTGAGAAACCTGTAAGAATTTGAAAATAATATTCAATTCACTTGACCCTAAGAATTTGTCCAAACACTCCTCAATGCGTGTGTTTTTAGAGTTCTCATGAAAACATGCGTGTGTGTGTGTGTTGCATGAATACCCCAGATCGGCAAGCTCTATACTCTGAGTTTCCAATTAAATTCCCCTCACTGGATCGAGAGCCCTATTTTCCCCACATTTATTTTCATGTTCAAACAAAATTTCATTGAAGTCCCTATCAACAAGAAGAGGTTTGGGTAAGCTCTCATATAAGGTCTTGAGAAGTTTCCATGACTTCCATTTATCCCTTTGGGTGGTCCATCCATAAAATTATACAAAATCCCATGTGGTGTGTTAGGATTGTATATAGAAGTTGTGGTGTTATTTTGAGAGATAGATTGAATCCTTATGTCTGCATCCACCTTCCAAAAATAAAAAATACCACCCATATGGCGTTGACGGGAGACGGAGAAGAAATTATGGAAACCAGATATCTTTTTCAATACCATCAATGTACTTACTTTATAATATGTTTTTAGATATGAAAACCATATCAAGGTAGATTTTAGTGCACCTGTGTTGTAGTGTCCAAGCTGAGCATGGGTGATTCACGCTCAAATTTACCCAAGAGATGAAGGTAGAACAGTCCTTGTAGTTTAGCTTGGGTTGTCGAATCCTCAGAGACCTAAGAATAAACCTATAGACATGTACATTATATGGACTATTTTTGGTTATGAAGTGGCCAACTTGGGTTGATTTTATATAGGTTTATGTTAACTCTAATACACTTAAGTTAATTCAATTTTAAAGTATGAGTTGATCCTAGGTTATCACTTGGGGTGGATTGGTTGCATTCCCTTTTCAACTATTTCAATTTCTTATATTTGAGATGAGTTCATTTAAGAATATCAAACAAAATCATCACTCAGTGGTTTAATTCCTACACACCCTAATAATAATCACATATACACTTGAAGGATTAAATATTTTACCACTCCAAGGTAAATGTTCGTATTAGCACTTGAAGTGTGTGGCCTTAAAATTCAATAAGGATGGAGAAGTTTTAAAATCATCAAATAAAAATCTCATTTTAAAGAACTGATTAGAGATTAAGGCAGTGAAAAATAACATCCAATCCAGCCCCTTTCTACTCCCTTGGATCAACCCAAAAGTGGGTTAGCCCTCCATTGATCCTATTGTTTCAATGGAAGTGTAAAGTAGACTCGTGAGGGAGGAATTGGAGAAGTAAAAAAAACAATCAAATAACAATCACTCCACCGTTGTGTGATAGTCTCACAAGGTTTGGTATGAACAAGTTCACACCTTGTGTAAATGGTATCAAAGTGATAAGAAGAAGAATAGAAAAAAATAAGATGAAGAACTTTTTATAAAGAAGCTAAGGTAATTCAAGGAACTTACAATTGATAGAATGAGATTACAACATCAAATTGGCAGCATAACATTAAGATGAAAACAAAGCTCAAAGATGAAAAATTACTTCATCAACACTACCTTAAATAGGCATTTTGGGATCCTTGGGTCTAGCCTCCAATAGTACAAAGCATCCCACTTGATTATGGTAGGCCTAGGGTGGTGGAAAGCTTGTGGAACTAGGACTTTTCCACTCTTGACCCGAGGTGGCATCCAGCTTGCAACCACCAAACAGACGCGCTTGTAATACCTTCTATATGGCCGAATTAGAGTGGGATATAGAGTAAGAAAATGGATCCCCTGATGTCTCCTAACTTCCTGTAAAATTTGGGCCCATTTAGAGTTGTGGATTCCGAGATATGATTATATTGGTAGGATGTTTTCTAGGCCGCAGAATCTGGCCCAGAATTTTATCTTCAACTTGGGATGCCTGAATAACCACAATGGATGCTGAATTATCACTAGCTCCTGAAGAATGATTTGTTCCTATATATTTTTTATAGCATTCCAAGAAATTTGAACTTAATTGGGCCTATATGTGGGGCCCCACATTTTCATCAGTGGGCTAGTGTCCAATATGCCTTCTCCAGAATTGTTTGCATGAAATCCCATTTTGGTGGACTTCCAATGTGAATCTTCCAACACTCCAAAAGTATGAATTGTTCCCAATATAATTATAAACCTGAAAATTAAATATTAAAATAAAATCAAGATCATTGGGTACTTTAAATGATGTTAAAAATGTACCACATAATAGTGCATTTTAAGAAGGAATTACAATCATAATGTGAAATGATGTTCAAAGTGTAAAATGCACTAAAAATGGGGTTTATGAATAATAAATCATATGAATATTATATATATTAACAATTAATATTATCCTCATTTAGTGGCTAATCACACCCACCAACTTGAGTTTTACTAGTCCCAAGCAAAATATATCACAACAATATGAAATTCTAATTCCCTTTTCCAAAAACATTTTAATAGACAATGATCACCAAAAACCCTTATACCAAACAATCATGAAACCCATAAAAATATTTTAATACAAGATATTTTCATAAGCAGATTCCAATCTCAAGCCCATTCCTTTGTTCAAATTCATTGCCATATTTCATCCAATATCAATTAAGAGTGATGATGTGTTGTGCATTGCATTAGACACGGGGGTTCATCTTTATTAAAGAGGGAAATTATGGAAGCGCTAGGTGGAATTAAATTTCAATATTAAGATGATATTAAAAAAATTTTAATTGTATTTTTTATTTTTATTTTTTTATTTGTTTTTTGTTTTTTGTTTTGCAATTTTTTCATGGTAATTGAAATTGCACTAAAAAGAGTCAACCCCTGCAGCGAGACTTTGCCAATGACTCCCAGGCTCAAAGACCTTAGGGAACCAAGTGAAGCCCACATACTCAAGAATCATCTTGAGTTAACTCAGTCAAAAACAAATTCAAATTACCAAAAATAGAGATAAAATTACTAACTCTCGGTCAGACAACTATGGAGTCACGATCCCCAAGTGTCGAAAGCCATGCATTAGGTCATTTCATTTCTCTATGTGAAAATTTATTGTTTTTTTTTAATTTTTTATTGAATACTCATATTAAAACTAAAATGATCACCAAACCTATGCTATTTATTTGGGGGACACCATGAACTCAAACTAATACCCCATTATCCAAAGGACGTGAATTGTGATCTTTTTTTATTTAGATGAAAATATAAACGATGAAATATCACATTGGACAGCCACACTTTCCAAAATCTATGCTAATGAAATTATACAAGGATTAAAATCAGAATCATGGCATGCTAAATTATTTGATATTCAATTTCAAAGTGTGTGGTTTATATTACCATGTTCAAAGTTAAAGGAATTTTTTCTTCCATTTACACACATTTTTTTTCAAATCATTTTTTTTCACAAAATAATTTTTTTTATTTCATCTCCCCCCCAACTTAAAATAACATTGTCCCCGATGTTTGAAGAAATGAAAATTTAAAAGGAGTAGATACAGATAAGGGAATTTTAAAAAGGAAATTGAAATATGAGGATCATGGAATGAAGTCACCTGGTAGTTGAAGTTAAAGTTCTTGTTGCTCCAATTTAGTTCTTTGATATCCATGTCACTTATAGAGTTCCCTAGTAGAAAAAGGAAAAAATAAAATAAGACAAACAAAAAAACAATATATATATATATATATAATAAATAAATTAAAATATAAGTATATAAATAAAAATTATAGAATAAGGAAGCATAAAAAGTCGTAGGTTAGTGGTAAGCGCGCGCCCCTGTCTCCCTTCGGTCCTGGGTTTGATTCTCTGTGGCTTCACCAGTTGTGACGGGGTTTGACCCATGACCTATGGCGTGCCCCTTTTTTTATTTATTAATATTTGTTTATTATATTTTTCTTTGTATTTTTATTTTAACCTAAAAACACATAAAAATAAAATTAACTGATGATACATTGTCTTCTTTTTAAATTTATAGGTAAGGTATTACTCAAGGATCACACCACATGACACGGATGAATATGGTACTCCCCTTTCATACTCATCCATACTCATAATAGAAGAACAGATCAACAGTCTATATTTTTTAAATATCAAAATGATTAATTTAAAAAATGATTCCAAAAAGATTGAAAACATGAAAACCATGGGTTTCCTCCCATGTAGTGCTTTGTTTAACGTCGTTATCCCGACATGGATCCTAAATCTATCAATTTTTTCCTAGTTCATAGGTTGGCTCAGTTAACTCAACCTTTATTTCCTGTTTATTGAATGATTCAATGAATGGTTTTAACCTATGACCATTGACCTTTAAAATGTGACCACTAGTGGGATCTTGAATCTCTACTGCCCCAAGGGGGTACACATGATGCACTATGAAAGGACCTGACCATCTAGACTTTAACTTTCCTGGCTGTAAATGGAGTTTTGAACTATACAAGAGCATGAATTTTCCCAGTTCAAAAGTTTGACTTTGATATTCCTAGATTGGTAGGCTTGAACTCTAGCTTTATTGATCCTTGAATTTTCATAAGCCTTCATCCTTAGTTCCTCAAGTTCATTAATATCTAATTTACTTTTTGTTCCGGCCAATGAGAGGTCATAATACATTTTCTTAATTGCCTAAAAGGCCTTATGTTCAATATCCACTGGAAAATGGAATGATTTACCATAAACCAACCTATATGGGGACATTCCTAAAATGGTTTTATATGCGATTCGATAGGCCCAAAGAGCATCCAATAGTTTCTCGGACCAATATTTCGTAGAAGGATTGACAGTTTTCTCAAGAATTTGTTTGATTTCTCGATTGGATAACTCATTTTGACCATTGGTCTATGGGTGGTAAGAAGTGGAAACTTTTTGAGAAATTCCATACTTTTCCATGAGTGATGAGAATGGATGATTGAAAAAATGAGTTCCACGATCACTAATGATAGACCTAGGAATTCCAAATCTAGAGAAGATGTTTTCTTTTAGGAATCTAATCATATTTTGATGATCATTGGATTTTGTGGGAATGAACTCAACCCATTTTGAGACATAATCAATAGCTAAGAGAATGTAAAGATATCCCCTAGAGTTTGGGAAGGGACCCATGAAATCAATTCCCCAACAGTCAAAGATTTCAACCACTAAGATGGGAGTGAGTGACATTTGATTCCTTTTTGTGATGGACCCTACTTGTTGACACTTAGGATAGATTTGAAAAAATTTGTAGGAGTCCCTTGAGAGGGTGGGCCAGAAGAGACCACACTGAAGAATCTTAGAAGATGTTTTCTTAGAGGAAAAGTGACCTCTACATGCCTCACTATGATAGAATTTAAGGATGGACTCTTGTTCAGATTCTGGGACACACCTCCTAATGACTTGGTCAGGGAAGAACTTATAGAGGTATGGATCATCAAACACATAGTTTCTAACATTAGAAAGGAATTTACTTTGAGCTTGAGTCCTTAAGAATTTTGGAATTACTCCTATAACTAAGAAATTGGCTATGTCAGCATACCAAGGGAAGTCACTCACAGAGTATAGGTGTTCATTGGGAAATGAATCAGACACAGAAAGGTGATTTGAGTTGTCTTTGGATTCCATCCTAGAGAGGTGATCAGCTACAACATTTTCAACGCCCTTTTTATCCTTGATTGTGAGGTCAAATTCTTGTAAGAGAAGGACCCACCTAATCAGTCCAGCCTTAGCATCTTGTTTTTGGAAGAGGTATTTTAGTGCAGAATGGTCAGTGAACATAGTGATGGGGGATCCTAAGAGGTAGGACCTAAACTTATCTAAATAAAACAAAATAGAAAGTAACTCCTTTTCAGTGGTAGTGTAGTTGATTTAGGCATCATTTAAGGATTTGCTTGCATAAGCAATGACATAAGGAGTTTTATCACAACGTTTTCCTAACATAGCTCCTACAACAACGTCACTGGAATCACACATAAGTTAGAAAGGAAGGTTCCAATTTGGAGATTTCATAATGGGAGGAGAGGTGAGAGAGGATTTGAGGGTTGAGAATGAACCCCCGTAGCTTTCTGTCCAAACAAATGGAGCATCCTTTATTAAGATATCACAAAGGGGACGGGATATTGAACTAAAGTCCTTGTTGAATCTTCTATAGAAACTAGCATGTCCTAAGAAAGACCTCACTTACTTTATATTTTTGGGTGATGGAAGGTGAAGAATGATGTAAACCTTGGTTTTATCAACTTCAATCCCCCTACCTGAGACCAGATGGCCTAGAACTAGTCCCTCTTTAACCATGAAATGGCATTTTTCCCAGTTTAGGACGAGATTCCATTCTTCACATCTTGACAAGACTCTCTCCACATTCCTCAGACATCCCTCAAATGTATCCCCAAACACATAGAAGTTATCCATGAAGACATCAAGAAAATCCCCAAAAATGTCTAAGAATATTCCCATCATGCACCGTTGTAAGGTTCCATGGGCATTGCATAACCTGAAGGGCATGCGTTTGAAAGCAAAGGTGCCGAATGGAATTGTGAATGTAGTCTTCCCTTGATCCTCTAGGGAGACCTCAATTTGATTATTCCCTGAGTACCCATCTAAGAAACAGTAGAAGGCATGACCCGCCACTCTCTCAAGGACTTGGTCAATGAATGGTAAGGGGAAATGGTCCTTCTTGGTGAACGAGTTTAGCTTCCTATAGTCAATGTAGAACCTCCATCCACTACTCACCCTAGTTGGAAGAATCTCTCCATCCTTATTGGTTATCACTGTGATTCCTGCCTTCTTGGAAACCACTTGTATTGGGCTGACCCACTCACTCTAAGCTATGGTATATATGATACCAGCTTTTAACAATTTCATAAGTTCCTTCCTTACAACCTCCATGAGATTAGGATTGAGTCGTCGTTGAGGTTGATGACATGGCTTTGAATCAGATTCCAGAACAATCCTATGAGTCCCACTAAGTGGGCTAATCCCAGTAATATCAGACAGGGTCCAACCAATAGATTTATTATGTTTCCTAAGGACATCTAGAAGCATCCTCTCATTATTGGCTTCAAGATAAGAATAAATGTCAATAGGATGTGTTTGATTTTCCCCTAGGAAGGCATACTTGAGTGCAACGGGAAGTTCCTTTAATTCAAGATCAAGTTGGTTCAGAATTTCAGCAAAATATTGGGACATTAGATCAATATAAATTTATTTTTTTAGAGTTTCAGATAGGATTGATTCCCCACATATAGAAGTTTCAGCTACTAGATTGGTTTGATTATATTTAGGTAAGGAAGTTTGATTGGTCTCCTTGAATGTGGTTTGTTGAAATGTTTCACTGATTGTTGGACCTAAGACTTCATCATAAGTGCAATTTGAAAATGATTCAAGTCAAGGAGATAAACTTCCTTCATGTAAACAAATGAAATCAATCTCATCCTGACTTAAACATCTATCAAATATTCCTTGATGTTTTATGGATTCATTATCAATGATTCCTATCATGTTTACTTCATGAATGTCCTCATCATCCCCTATTTGTTAGATTTCATTATAGATGTTCAAGTCTAGACTCATGTTTCCAAATATGATGGTCACGTTACCATTTCAGACTCGAATAACAGAGTTGATTGTTGCAAGGAAAGGATGACCAAGGATGATTGGGGTTTTTTCCTTATTTCCTAAGTTTGGATGGTTGTCAAGGACAATGAAGTCATAAGGGTAGATAAAGTTTTTGACCTTTACCAGAACGTCCTTTAAAATCCCCTTCGGAACCCTAATGCTATGATCATAAATTTGAAGTGTAACTGATGTGGGTTGGAGCTCTTCTAGGCCTAACTGGCAGTACACAGCATAGGGAATGAGATTGAAACTAGCACCTAGTTCACACAATTCCTTGACAACTTTGCTCTCTCCTAGTTCAACATTGATGTAAGGGAAACCCGGGTCTTTCAACTTTGGAGGAATGGTCCCTTAAATGGTGGTACTCACATTAGCAGCCAAAAGGACTTGGTTTTTATGTGAAAAATTTCTTTTAAAAGTGCACAAATCCTTAAGGTACTTTGAGTAGGAAGGTATGGTTTGGATGGAATCGATAAGGGGAATGTTCAACTTGACTTGGGATAATATTTCTCTTAATGTTTCACTTAATTTAGGCTTGGTTTTTCCCCTCATGCATTGAGGAAATGGTGGAGGTTGTGGGGTTTTTTTTTAAGAGTTGTTTCTTTGACAATGTTATCATGTTTTTTAGTTTGATCATTTGGTTCATTTGAATTTTCATCTAAGTTTGAATCTTCAGATTGGTTCTGAATTGGTTTTTCAGGTTTCTCAATTGATTTCCCACTTCTTAAAATAGTGACAGCCTTTAGTTGTTCATGAGTTCTTTGAGTGTAAATTGACTCTCCCCTTGAAGTTGAGGATGGTACCGCCTGAGTAGAAATGGGTGCCTTTCCAGTTTTGATGGTTTGAAGTTCTTGTTTAAGGTAAGAGACTTCTGAGTTCATCCTTTCCATTTTTTTGCACAGTTGTTCTAGTAGGCTTTGTGGAATAGTTTGGGTTGGTGCATGGGAAGATTGGTTTATCCCAGGGGGATATTTTGGAGGTGGGATGGTTTGTTGAAAATGGACTTGTGGCTATTAGTATTGGATATGTTGGGTTTGGAACTAGTTATGGGTTTGGTAATTCTGATGGGGGTAAGGATTTTGTCCCTGTGGTTGGTTAGGCTGTTGGTTATCTTTCCAGCGGAAGCCTGGGTGGTCATTATACCTTGGGTTGAAGTTGTTTTGGTATTGAGGATTTTTAAAGTTCAAACCATTTACTTCCATTGGGGGTCCTCCTAAAATAACATCCTTGATGGATGGAATGGTTGGGAAGTTGTCTGTCTTATGATCATGTTTGTCACAAATTTTGCAAACAGGGTCTACAGTTTGGATTTTAGGGACTTTTCTAAGGTCTATATCTTCAACCTTCCTAGAGAGTGTTGTGAGTTTAGCCCTAAGGCTTTCCTCTTCTCTAAGTGTATGAATTATAGTAGTTATTTGTGGATTTTCAGAATAAGGTGAAGTTCCCCATGTTTTGTTTTTTTTCAGAAAGGCTTTCTAGATACTCGTAGGCATCATTTGGGGCTTTGTTTTTAAAGGTTCCATTACACATCATGTCAATGAATAGTTTGTTCCCAAGACCCAACCCTTCATAGAAAATTCTCACTTATTCTGGAATAGAAAAACCATGGTGTGGAACCATGTTTAGAGTGTCCTTGAACCTCTCCCATCTTTCATAGAATGACTCTCCCTCTTTTTCAAAAAAGTTTTGGATACTCTTTTTAAGTGCAATTGTTTTGTGGTGGGGAAAGTATTTTTTGTAGAATTCTATTTGTAGTTGGTCCCAAGAGTTGATGGATGATGGTCTCAATTTTTTAGCCAATTTTTAGATCGATCCTTAAAATAAAAAAGGAAATAGCCTCATATTAGGTGATTCTAGTTGATTTGGGGGACACATGGTTTCTACAATGTCATTGAATTCCTTAACGTGAAGGTTGGGAATCTCGGACTCCATTCCATGGAGAGTGGGAAGGTGATTTAGGACATGGGGTTTAAATATGTAGTTTTCATCTCCTAGGGAATTATGTCTAATTCATGAGCGGACATTGGTCCAGGTAGGTGTCAGGTAGTCATTCATGGTTTGATCAACTGCATTCCCCAAGTTTGGGGCTGTCACATTTGGGTTTCCATTTTGGTTCTCACTCGGGTTTATGAGTTGGTTTCTTTGAAGACCTTTCATTGAAATAGGCTCAATTTTTGACTTTGGAGTATTAGGAAGATTAGGATCTAATGGAAAGATTTCCCTTGGTGTACTTGACTACCCAACCCTATGACTTTTCACCCTAACTAGACGGTTTGATTGATCACGGGTGTAGGCTGACATGCGCCAAAAGAAAAAAAAAACAAGAAAGAGAAAAGATAAGAGATCTTGGGAGAGAATAGAAGAAATGGGGGAGAATATAATGGGTGTTGAGATGACTTACTTGGGTCCCCGTCAACGATGAAAAAATTTGATTCATGCTCAAATTTACCCAAGAGATGAAGGTAGAACGGTCCTTGTAGTTTAGCTTGGGTTGTCGAATCCTCAGAGACCTAAGAAGAAACCTATAGACACGTACATTATATGGATGGTTTTTGGCTATGAAGTGTCCAACATGGGTTGATTTTATATGGGTTTAATTGAACTCTAATACACTTAAGTTAATTCAATTTTAAAGTATGAGTTGATCCTAGGTTATCACTTGGGGTGGATTGGATGCATTCCCTTTTCAACTATTTCAATTTCTTATATTTGAGATAAGTTCATTTAAAAAGATCAAACAAAATCATCACTCACTAGTTTAATTACTAAACACCCTAATACTAATCACCTATACACTTTAAGGATCAAAGATTTGAGCACTCCAAGGTAAAGTTTAATATTAGCACTTGAAGTGTGTGGCCTTAAAATTCAATAAGGGTGAAGAAGTTTTAAAATCATCAAATAAAAATCTCATTTTAAAGAAGTGATTAGAGATTAAGGCAGTGAAAAATAACATCCAATCCATCCCCTTGATACTCACTTGTATCAACCCATAAGTGGGTTATCCCTCCATTGATACTATGGTTTCAATGGAAGTGGAAATTAGACTCATGAGGGAGGAATTGGAGAAGTAAAAAAATAATGAAATAACAATCACTCCACCCTTGTGTGATAATCTCACAAGGTTTGGTATGAACAAGTTCACACCTTTTGGCAATTGTATCAAAGTGATAATAAAAATAATAGAAAAAAAGAAGATGACGAACTTTTATAAAGAATCTAAGATAATTCAAGGAACTTACAATTGAGAGAATGAGATTACAACATCAAATAGCCAGCATAACATTAAGATGAAAACAAAGATCAAAGATGAAAAACTCCTCCATCGCCACTACCTTAAATAGGAATTTTGGGAGACTTGGTTCGAGCCTCCAACAGTACAAAGCATCCCACTTGATTATGGTAGGCTTAGGGTGGTGGAAAGCTTGTGGAACTTAGACTTTTCCACTATTGACCCAAGGTGGAAGCCAGCTTGCAACCACCGAACAGACGTGCTTGTAAGACCTTCTAGATGGCCGACATAGAGTGGGCCATAAAGGAAGAAAATGGATATCCAGATGTCTCCTAACCGACTGTAAAATTTGGTCTTATTTGGAGTTGTGGATTACGTGATATGATTAGATTGGTAGGATATTTTATGTGCCGCAGAATCTGGCCCATAATTTTATCTTCAACTTGGGCCTCCTGAATAACCACAATGGAGGCCGAATTAGCATAGGATCTTGAATAATTATTTTTTCCTCTATATTTCTTCTATAATCCCACGAAATCTGGGCTTCATTGGGCCTGTATGTTGGGCCCCACATTCTCATAAATGGGATGGTGTCCAATCTGCCTTTTCCAGAATTGTTTGCATGAAATCCCATTTTGGTGGACTTCCAATGTGAATCTTCCAACACTCCACAAGTATGAATTGTTCACAATATAATTATAAACCTGAAAATTAAATATGAAAATAAAATCAAGATCATTGGGTACTTTAAATGATGTTAAAAAATGTACCACATGATAGTGCATTTTAAGAAGGAATTACAATCATAATGTGAAATGATGTTCAAAATGTAAAATGCACTAAAAATGGTTTCTATGAATAATAAATCATATGAATATTATATATATTAACAATGAATGTTATCCTCGTTTATTGGATAATCAATGGGTTTCCAATCCCACGGTCATTCCAGTACAAGGTTTTCTTTGCGAAAGACGGGGCTGGTTCATACCAGCCTCTACCTCCAAGAATTCAAGACAAGAACCATCCTCTGATGCTTCCCATATTTTGGAATATCTCTCGTTCACTAGTAAATACTCCATGAATATTTTGGAACTGTAGGTGTCCACTAAACTTTGATCAAAATTGTTATCCCCTCTCACTTTCCATCTTTTGGTCTTGTAATTGGTTGGATGTGTCTTTGGTTTACGCATACCCTTTAAAATCATTAGAATATAAAAAATATGGATTGTAGTCTAGAGCCATAAAAAGAGGGTTCTACAGGCTCTTTACCCTACATGGAGGTTTTCAAGGGAATGATAAATATTTGAGGAATAACCTGGTCTATTGGATCTGAGCAGATTCTCTTAGTACTCAAGGATTTTTTATCTTTGTCTTTAAAGGTTTTTTGTTCTCCTCTAGAGGGACACCTCTTGCCAAATGGATCTCAATAGAAGTTTCTAGAGGATTTCTCATCTCATGCTCGACAGCTCCGATGTCATACTCCTCTATGTCTTCTGATCGGACCGAAACATGCAGGTCTGTATGAAAGACCGGTGTCCCCATTTTGACGATTTTACCTAGGTCTAGATCTGCATGCGTATTTAAGGCATTCAAAATTCTATCCCTGTCTTTTTGTTTTTATGCTTTCAGAGTGACAACCGATATAGTATTTTTTTGCATCAAACTAGGTGTCATACTGAAATACAGCATTCCCTTCTCCATCCGACGACTTGGATGCACAATCTTTATCTATATGCCCAATTCACCCACTAAAGAAGAAAACGATGGATAATTTTCATATTTGAATGAAATTCATGCATTCGATTCCACCATGGAAAGGAAAACCCCTCTCATAAGTGGTTGTGTCATAGGCAATTTTTTTAAATGGGTTTTTTATTATTAATTTTTTTACAAAAGGGTTAGGGTTTGCAGTTTTTTTAAAAATGGGTCTGAAGATGCGTCAACCTCGTTGACTCATCTGCGCTCGGCAAGATGAGTGAACGGGGTTGATGCATCTTGTGTAAAGTTTCTAAAGGATAAGTGAACCTCGTTCACTCTTCCTACAAATTTTTTTTTAATTAATAAATATTACTATATATGTATACATAATTAAATATTAAAATAAATATTAATAAAAGAAATTCAATATTAATATTAATAAAATAAAAATAAAATCTGAATTAAATATTTATTAATATTAAAAAATATTAAAAAATATTAAAAAACATTTAAAAATAATAATATACATTTAATAAATATTCCTAAATATTCATAATACAAAGAAATATTAATAAATATATATTAAATATCAAATAAATATTAATAAATACAAATGTATATAAAAAATGTAAATAAATATTAATAAGTAATAATAAAATACTAATAAATATTAATTAAATACCCACAAATATTTATAATTATTGATAATTATTAATAATTAATAATAAACACTAATTAAAATTTTTAGTATTTATGAATAATTATTATTAATTGTCAATATTTATAAATATTTGTGAATATTTAATTAAAATTTATTATAGTTTGTTAATATTTATGAATATTATTAATATTTATAAAAAATTAATTAATAATTATGAATATTTATTGAATATTTATTAATATTTTTTAATAAATACTAATATTTATTAAAGTTTTAGTATTTATGAATATTTATGAATAATTTTCAATATTTATAAATATTTGTGAATATTTAATTAATATTTAATAATGTTTTATTATTACATTTTTATATTTATTAATACTTATTTACATTTTTTTATATCCATTAGTATTTGTTAATAATTATTTAATATTTAATATATATTAATTAATATTTATTTGTGTACTGAAAATTTATGAATATTTATTAAATGTTTATTAATATTTTCTAATATTTTTTTAATATTTTTCAATATTAATAAATATTTTATTAATATTTTATTGATATTTTATTAATATTGTTGAATTTTTAATTATTGCCAATTTATATTTAATTAGTATTTATTAAAAAAAATTAATATTTATTTACATTTATTAAATTTTAATTAATATTCATAATATTTGTAAATATTAAAAATTATTTCAATACTATTTATTAATATTTGTTAGTATTTTATTTATATATAATAATATTTAATTAATATTTATTTATATTTATTGATTTTTATTGGAATTTATTGATATTTAATTAATATTTATTAGTATTTATGAATATTTAATTATTTTTTATTTTTTTTGTGAATATTTGATAAATATTTATTAATATTAATAATATTTATAAAAAATTAGTTAATATTTATAAATATTTATTGAATATTTATTAAGATTTTATAATAAATACCAATATTTTTTAATTTCATTAGTGTTTATTATTAATTATTAATAATTGTCAATAATTATAAATATTTGTGGATATTCAATTAATATTTATTAACATTTTATTATTACTTATTATTATTTATTAATATTTATTTACATTTTTTATATACATTAGTATTTATTAATATTTATTTAATATTTAATCTATATTTATTAATATTTATTTGTATTATGAATATTTAGGAATATTTATTAAATGTCTATTATTATTTTTTAATGTTTTTTTTATTTTTTTAATACTATTAAATATTTAATTAAGATTTTATTGTTATTTTATTAATATTGATGAATTTTTAATTAATATTTATTTATATTTAATTAGTATTTATTAATATTGAATTTTTTTATTAATATTCATTTTAATATTTAATTATGTATACATATATAGTAATATTTATTAATTAAAAAAATTTGTAGGATGAGTGAACGGGGTTCACTCATCCTTTAGAAACATTACACAAGATGCGTCAACCCTGTTCACTCATATTGTCGAGCGCAGATGAGTCAACGGGGTTGACGCATCTCCAGAACCATTTTTAAAAAAAATGCAAACCCTAACCCTTTTGTAAAATAATTTAAAAACAAAAACCCATTTAAAAAAATTATGTGTCATATCAATTAAGACCCTAATCCTAACTGCTGGTTCCCGGTGAATAGGATATGATCAATCTCATTCACTAAAATCACCTATTTTTCCAACAATTTTACTTATAATACATTCCAATCTACCACCAAATGGGATTCCTTTTAGATGAATCTAGAAGGGAGTTTCAGTGAATGAGTTTTTATGGACATCCCCTCCATCTTGCAACTCCTCCATTAAAATAATATGATTAACGAAGGACAACATCCTTCCATTGAGGACCATATGCTTTTCTTTTGCATTAAAGAATTCGAAAATTAGTAGTCCCGGCTCAATTTCCCTAATGGAAATTCCATCCTCCATGCGCCAGATATTATGCAACGTATTTATCAGGGCGTTCGGATTGAAGATTCATTTGATTAAGAATTTACCTACGATAAGGAGTGTCATTCTCTGCTTTAAGAATGCATCCTCATCCATTTTGGCCACAATAGAAGATTTTTCCTTGTCTTTCAGTGCTATGTTCTACCAATGGGTTAATATATTAGAATCCATTCTCCCAGAAACCATGCCTAAGTAGAAGATGTCGTTGCAAAAAAACCAGCTATGACTGAAGATATCACAGAAACAAGACCGTCTAGCCAACGATCCAAAAAATCAAATGAAACCAAATGCATGAAAGAATCTAGTGAAGAGGAAGCAGATGATCTGGTGATATGAGAAACCAAAGCCAAAGTCATTCGACGGTCCATAACCCGACCAACGTAGAAATACCCAATGAATCACCAATCCTTAGGAAAACCTAGGGTTTCACTCTCAGATGCGGAGAGACGAGTTTCATGTTTACCATTTAGATTCATTCATAAGGAATATCTATTCTCATTCATATCATGACAACATATTTAATATTTTGTTTTGACCTTTTGCACCTTGTATAAGCATTACACAAGCATTTGGATAGGATTCTTGTTATATAACTTCAAATTTCTAAACTATCAATCAAAATCATCATTTATACATTATATTGACTAACCAAGCCATGTAAATACTTTTTTCTTCTCAATTGTTTTCATTAGGACACCAAATTTGACTTTTCCAATGTTGTGCAAGCATTGCATCGACACTAAAAATGATTTTCATATTTATCATGAAAAATATTCTATTTTATATGTTTTGAATTATTTTTGTTTGATATTTTTAGTATATTATCATACACGGGTATTTCCACAAGTTTCATAAATTTTAATATCATATTTATGTCTTGGCGATATCATAAAGATATCGTATTTTATAAAAACTATATTTTTTACTATTTACCAAAAATTTAGTTTCAAAAAATCCCATAAATCCATACATGGATAAATTTGACTTGCTGAATCCAAAAATAAAGTCAAATTCATCAAATTCAAATCCTATAAGTGTTAAAAATTACTTTTAATACAAATGCGTAAAATACAATTAAAAACAGTTTTTAGAAAAATGCTTTTTTAGGCATGAAAATTAACTTATAACAAAATCATGAATATTGCTAATTCAAAAAATAATAATTAGATTATTTTAAATAAAATGGATCATGAACCAAATACAAAATAGAATAGGACTTTTAAAATACTTGATTTAATGAAAATAAATGAGAGTATTTGAAAATTCTTTATTTTCCACTATTCATTGAAAATCAATTATTTTAGAAAAATCTCAAAATTTCACCCTATGCTAATTATGATATGATGATTTCAAAATTGATATTCTTATAATCAAGTAAATTTTATAAATGTTCCAGAAATTAATTATAATATTGAATCACAACAAGCAATAAAAGTCAATTTTGAAGAAAATGTATTTTTTTGAATAATAAATATACTTTACTAAAAATTGTGTGCTTATTTCCTAAGCAAGAATCAATACATTTGTATCGAGTATGAAATTTAAATATATTTCATAATTCGGTTAATACAATTCATACCTACCAATTTAATAAGTAGGTTAAAAAAGTAACATTTAAATAATAATATTTTAATAGTATATCACGGGTTGTTTAAACTCAGTGTTGCGTGTATTGCAAGCAATCAAAAAAAAAATATTTAAAGAGAACTATATTCTAAAATCTTAGGGTGTTACATATATATTTCAATATTAAATATGATTTTTCAAACATATAATTTTTTCTTTGAAGATCGTCTTTTATTACTACTAAAACACACACTGATAAAGGTCACTATTATCAGTGCTAGATAAAAGTGCTAATAAATATAATCTTTATCATTACTAAAAAAAGTGGTGATAAAGGTTATACTTTTGTTAGCGTTTTTAGCACTGATAAAGATACCTTTTATGAGTAAATTTTTCTAGCATCGATAAAACCACCCCTTTACCATCATTTTTTTTAACATTGATAAAGGGAAACACTCAATATTCAAGATTTTGGTGTAGTGAACAACTATAACTTTTAATCCGGATATCCGTTTGGGGACTAGTACATATAAAATTGAAACTTACAAAAAGATTTAAAGACATTGTGACTTAGGGGATACCAGGATAGCTTTTTTGAGGTCAAAAAAGGTATGAAAGGCCTCAAAAACTAAGTTTTTTTTATTGAGGTGCCTGTTTTTTTTGAACATTTGATGGAATTTAAGCCATGATTTGTGGGGTATTTTTGTCTTTTTCATATGGATATTAGTGTTTAAATGTTATTGTTTTTCATATTGTAGTGTTGTTTATAATTATATATATTTATATATGCATATATTTACATATACTAAACCAATTGTATGAATAATTATTTGAACATATTTACATAAAAATGTATTTATATATATATATAAATCATATGGATATAAATTTTTTATTATTCATTTGATTTAAAATAAAAGATTATTCATTAGACAATGTTTATATATAAATATGTGTTTCAATAAACAAACATATGTTTATATGTATATTCTAATATTTGTAAATAAATTCATATATGTAAATATTTGTGTGTGTGTGCGCCAATTATAAATATGCATGTGTGTGTAAATATGTATTTGTATGTGCCTGTCAACATTGTGTAAGTACACCATATAAAAAAGGATTTTTATAAATATATCATTATCATTAAATAAAGTGTATTTTTTTTAATGATCATTAAATATAGAAACAGTGTTTTTACTGTTCACGATGGTTTCTGAAATATGCCCACCACTGTCACCTCCACCTCTATCTCACAGGAGTCATCAACCAGGAAACCGCTTTGGGGGTTATTGAACACAGCATGCGATATGAACTGACGGATGCCCCAACGCGACGACTGCCGAGTAAACAAACTGTTCTCTGAGCGTTGTCGATGTTCGCCGCAACTCGTTTGGTTCAATATCCGAAAAACATATTTCACGAGGAGCCTACTGTGCAGCGCCAGGGTCGACTCCTGAAGGCAGCAGAACAGAGAGAGGCTGTTCCCCGTGCCTTCACCACACCCAGTAGGGTACCACTTGATCCTCCAACTGTAGCCTCCGCCGAAGAAGGTGTCCGATTCATAGAACTCATTCGCCATGGTAGAGTAGTTCTTGATCGTCCATTTATAGTGGGCTGAGACAGGCTCCCTGACCATCGACAGGGACTCCGTAGGACGGCGCGGTTGGTCGAGCATGAATACCTCCACCCCGAAGACGCACGTATCATCGATGAGGAAACCGTGATCAGGGTTGGAAAAATTGTGGGATGACATGAATCTCGGGTACCCACGCATCGTTTTCATAGGGTGGAAACGTCTCACGCTTCCGTCATTCAAATGCCAATACTCATCGGAAAGCTGGTTATACACAAATAAATTGAAGATTACATGAACCTCGGCGGCAGCTGCGCTTCTATCTGCGTCTGCTAGTTTCAAGTACAGGGAGATGACGTTTTCCACTCCTCGGCTGCCGTCCCCGTTGGGATACACAACCAGTTTCCATTTGTATTTACCGGATTCAAACTTAGCAGAGGACACGCAGTTTATGGAGGATCGGTCCAACCAAGAGAACTGTTTGATTTTAAAGGTGTGATGAGGAGTGAGAATTCTTCTTGAAAAACCTAGTCTTTGTGCCAAGTCTTCTTCCATGGATGACCGGACTGATGATCTTTCTGTGCACAATGTATGCCTTGTTTTCCAAAACTACAGAACAATATGTTCAATACAAAACCAGTACGACGTAAATTAATAATACATGTTCACCAAACAAAATAGAGCAATTAGAAATAAATATGAAACGCTAAAACAAAAAAGCACAAACACATACATTTTGGTTCTGATATGAAGGGCGTTTCAAAAATACGTTTCGTTTCTGCCTTTAAAAAATGTAAAGCATTTTATCATACCCTGCGGCTCCATATGGGTGCGGGTTTATCCATAAATGTAAGAGCCGGATCATTATTTAAATAATTTTTTTACCTGTTTCCCAATTTAAAGGACGGTGACCGATGGAGTCCAACCGACGGTTCGTTGGGCGGGCAGCAAACATATTTTTTTGGTGTTGTCGGTGTCGTTCAGCGTGCGGGTGAAGGGGGTGGGAGCCTGCGCGCATTATTCGTGGATGCGTCATGGTGCAAGTTACAAAGTGAAATTATAAATAAAATAACATAAAATATGATTTCGAGAATACCGAGAGTCGCGTGTGGGGATCACCTTGATCCGGGTCATATTGCATCTCCGGTGATATACTGAGAGATGATTAAATCCACTGTATATACTAAAGCTGGGTGTTTCCCAGCTGATGTGTCGCCTCCACAAATAACCACGTCACCCAAATGACTCTCTCATTCCCAATTATACCCCCCGGTCATCGCACCCCAACTCCACCATTTTTTCGAATCACCTTCCCTTCTAACCCTTCGGCTCCAGCCGCGATTAGGGTTTCAGCAGTCCTCGAATCCCTCAATCTCCTCCCGTATTCTGTCCCCGACCTCGATAGCCTCATCGCGCTTACCATCCTCGGCCTGGAAAACCTCCTCGCGGGTCGCGGTCTGCATCTCCCTCGACCAGAGGCTCCTTCGATCTACTCCTACCGTTAAACCCGCCTTCTGTATCCCTCCTTCGTCGACGTTCGGCTTCTCCGTGGCTGAAGTACAGTCTTAGGGTTTGTCATTCTTCCGTTACAAGTCCGCAAGAACCTATTTCGAAGATAGGGTTCCCGCAAAATCCCGACGCCGTCGATCTCCACCTCCCGGTATCTATCTATTCAAACATGCTGGTGATCCATCTTCCTCCTTATCTCGCTTTTAGCATAAGTCTACATCGTTTTTCCTATCTTCCTCGCATTACCTCTATCGGTTTTTGCAGCTCGCAAATCCATCTTCAGTCAACCCCGCTACCTACGGTTCTTCCTCCAGAAGCATCCTTCCCTGACGTCCGATCAGTTTATGCAGACCGTAGGTATAGCTTCATACATCTCGATATGGAGTTATCATACCCTGCGGCTCCATATGGGTGCGGGTTTATCCATAAATGTAAGAGCCTGATCATTATTTAAATAATTTTCTTATATGTTTCCCAATTTAAAGGACGGGTGACCGATGGAGTACAACATTAACGATGCCCCTTAGGGTTTGATTGAAAGTTATTTCAGTACCATATATTCATGGTTATTCATAGTAGGTTAACTCTTTGATGAGTACATGGAGTTATGTTCTTGAATTTCACCTTTTCCTGGATTTGGACTCAATCAATGTTTTATTCTTCACTTCTGTCATTTTAGGCATCAGGTTCGTGATTCAGAGATGCTGATTTCATTATGGTATATTATCCTCATTTCATTTCAGCGGTGTTTAATCTATCTAATTGTGCATTGCTCAAATTTTTTTTTGTTACGTCATTAAGAAATTTTATTAAAGTTGTTTCAGGGATCTATTTGTTCATCAATGTTTTATCTATGCATTCAGATTATACTTCTTTGATCATCACTAATTCGATGACAATACCCCGTGCGATTGGATGTGGTATACAATAACTCAATTTTACTGTGAGGTTTTTGTTTTTATCATTCTAAAAAATTATTGATGTGTCTCCTCAGTGTTTTTTGTGCTAGGCAAGGAAAATAGTTCATAATATTCATAAATAGTCTCCTCAACAATAAATCCCTGCATCAGATGTCTCAATAATGAAAATACTAGAACATCATATGCTTGCATTAAACGGATGGTCGATGATATTGGTATGCCATTAAATTCGTAGTTGGACTGTTTTATTATACTAATGTTATTATGTATGCTATTCAACTATTCATCTCATCTCATTGTGTTTCATTTTGTTGATATTCCATGCATTCCGTGTACTGAAATACATTTTTGGATTTTAACTGCATTCTTATTCCTTGAAAAATCTATAATTCAAACTTCTTAGAGCACCTCCACATGCCATGACATCCCACTTTAGCATCCAATGGAACTTCTCCAGAATATAGGCAGATTTACCAAGGATAATTTAGTTAAAACTAATTGAAGCCTATACAATTAATAATTTCTGAACACATGGTGCATAAAAAACAAACACCACCTTATTTTGGCATATGTAATATGTCTCCACTGCTCACATTACAATTTAACTATTTATTTTCATTTTTATGTACATTAAACATAGAAGTCTCCCGGTCTTTCTAATTTCTTAAAGATGTTTCACATTTTTTAACATCTATATATCTATTCACTGCTTGCAAACTAACCACCCATATTAATTAGATTTACAGATTACTGAAAAAATACTCATAATGTTGTATCCTATATCACTGTTTAGCACTTGAACGTGAATAAGTTGATTCTTATGATGTCATTTTGAATCAACCTATTTCCCGGTGATCATCCGTTTGTGTGTACATGAAGTCAACCCTTCAAAAAAAAATCACTATTGATTTAAATACAAGCCCATTAAGATCAAATTACGAGTGGTAGATATAACTATCATTGTGCTTCATTTTGTAGTTGTTCCATGATTTCCATGTACTAGAATACATTTTTTTAACTACATTCTTTTCCTTGAACAATCTACAATTCAAACTTCTTAGAGCATCTCTACATGCCATGACATCAAACTTTAGCATCCACCGGACATTTTCCAGCATATAGACAGATTTACCAATGCTATTTTAGTTTGCCTGTAGGTTTGTTCTAGAATGTTATTTTAGTACCATGTATTGAACTTCATGGTTATTCAGACTAGGATAATTGGTGGATGAGGTCTTGCATGCATGGATCCAACATTTCTGTATCAAATTGATCTAGCCATGAAAGACTTGGACAAGGCAGAAAATAGGTTATTTTTCTCCTTTTTTCTTCAAAATATTTTGTTGCAATCTTGTGCTCCTATACACTTGACTATGTTATTACTTCTAGAATTCAAGACAATCTGAAAGTGTATAAATCTCAATGAAATTCATAGGTTATGTTTTTCACCTTTTCAAATGCATTCTGGTTAGAATACATGCATGATTATCTCAAAGCCTTTCTGGTCATATTATGGCCCATGGCAGCAATACCTACGTTACGTAAGAACATAGTTGTTCTTGAATACGATAACTTTAATAATTTTTTTTGAATTCTAACTTAAACTAGAACTACATTCTATATTACATTATACTTCCATTTATATTGGATTTTATATTTCACTTTATATTAGTTCATGATGTACTGAAATTACACTTTACATTTCTGTTTTTATAGCTGTTTCAATATAACTTCATATTTTAGTTTATGTTAAAGTTTATATTGAATTGTCATGTACAAAGATTGAATTTACCTTTTATATTATATTATAATGCATACAGAATAATGTTTCCTTATGAAAGCTTGCATTATCATGCATGATCATATGTGAGTTTGCTGGTAGGTCTTCACCATTAAGTTCAAACATTTCCACAGGATTTGCTACTTCTACCTAAGATATGTCATCTACTCAGGTATGTACAGTTCTTCAAATCTATAACATTATACTGTTAACAGTTTTCTTATTCATATTTATGGATTTCTTATTAAAGTGTTTCCTTATTAGTCATACACAATATGTATTCTTATTTTTAAATATTAATGTATCTGCAGGTAAACATATCCACTATATATACTTAACTTGGGTGTATCCAAGCTTATGTGTCACCACCACATCAACCCACGCCACCAAAATCTAGGACTCAATTACCAAAAACCCCTCCACTATCCGCTCGCAGCCCGACATTACCCCTCGATTTTTGACTCCGACAACTGCATAACTGCGATCCAACTACGCACTTAGGGTTACCTTCTTCCTTCTTCTTCCTCCCGTGATGATCACAATCTACAACCATTTCATCACACAGTTTTCTTGAAAATCCACTTAATCTGTCCCCCGAACAGTCTTCGACAGAAGGTATTCTCAATTATTCTACATTCATTGCTTCTGTTCGGTCATCTTCTACCCGCTTCGACCACTAACTTCTTCCCTACCAATCTCTGATCAGCTCGCATCATCCACCAAAAATAGAAAGCGTTTACTGAAAATCTGCAACTGTCTCTGGTTCATGGATGTCGATGATCGGAATCGCCTCCAGGAAACCCTAACTACAATAGCACCTTCGTCTGAAGCGAGAACCGAGCTAAATCCAAATATGGATCTTCTTCGAAGATTGGAACCGACTCAACTTGAAAAGTGAGAAAGTCGTGTTATCATTGTCATCAATTATTTATAAGCATGCACCATGAACTAAATTTTTTCTTGCAGCATTTATTTCCCTATGTTTATTCATTTATGCGAATATAGATTAACAACTATAATGGTTTCTACTATGATAACTTTTCCAAAATCAATACATACAACTGTAATCTATGGATTGAAGGATTGAGTTGTAGGTATGTTGATATTCTTGCAAGTTATCGAGTAGAGGAAATATTAGTATACATTGAGTTCTTTAGTTTTTTCCATTAGTAGCTCTGTTCGTCCCCATTGAAAATTTTGAGTGCTCTGTTCTCAACACCAAACTCCACTGTGCGTTCAAATTTATTGACACCAGTATGTCTTCTTAGTTTACTGTATTTTACATTTACATCTAATTTTATTGAATTATTTCCAAACTAATCATATATTTAACACTCACTGTCTCATATTAATTCTGGGAAATATGCTACTATATTTCCACATCTCTTACTCAACCAACAACAATGAACAACTGTCAGATAGCTTATACATCTGCTTTGAATACTAGGATTAACAGCTTTACACCGCATCATATGGTGTAATACTGATAACCTGACATTATTTTATTCCTTTCATATATTTCAGTAAGCTTTATCAGCATTTCCGTTTTTTTGATGTAATGTTCACAATGATTGTTTCATACAACGTTGATTTCCCTATGTTTATTCATTTATGTGAATGTATATTAACAACTATAATGTTTTGTACTATGACAACTTTTCCTAATACAATGCATACAGCCGTAATCTATGGATTGAAGGATTGAGTTGCAGGTATGTTAATAATCTTGCAAGTTACCGAGCAGAGGAAATATTAGTATAAACTGTTTTCTTTAGTTTTTCCTTTAGTAGCCCTGTTCATCCCCACTGAAAATTTTGGGTGCTCCGATCTCTACACCGAGCCCCACTGTAGTTCAAATTTATTGACACCAGTATGTCTTCTTAGTTTATTGTATTTTACATTTACATACACTTTCCTTGAATTATTTCCAAATTAATCATATATTTAACACTCACTGTCTCATATGAATTCTGGGAAAGCTGCTACTATATTTTCACTACTCCTACTCAACCAAAAACAGTAAAATATTGTCAGATAGCTTATACATCTGCTTTGAATACCAGGATTAACAACTTTACACAGCATCATATGGTGTAACACTGGTAACCTAACCTTATTTTATTCCATAAATATATTTCATTGTTTAAATGTTCATGATTACATTCACTTTACATTCCACTGTGCATAATTACATTTCATTGCACACCTTGACAATTAAAAATAATGTAAGAAGATACAAACATGTCTTTGCCGTCAAACTCTATAAATGAAAGGTTACGGCGGAGGAAAGTTATCAAGGAACAATATAAAAAGTAAAAAATTTCTTTTGCTTACTATTTATTTTATATTGCAGAAAAAATTTATATATTTGAGAATCCTTTAATGTTTACATATATTTGAAACCTACTACCTTTGAAGGAAACATTTGTATGCTATTGATTTTCTTTCAACTGAAATCATCATTGTGATAATGTTTTTGTTTTAGTTCTGAACTGATGTCCATGTTTTTTTCTGCGAATTTGGTCTGTCATTTCAATTGCTTAGATTTATTTTAAAAATTATCATTTTTAGTTTCTGTATTACAGTTCTTAATTTTAGGAATCTATTTAATATTTTATGAATTTTTTTTGAATATGGCATTGGAAGTGGTTCTGCTGTCTTTGGATTAAGCTGTAATACTGACTCTTTCTCTAGAAAGCATAAGGGCCACCCATCTGTATCTACCGCTGCTCCTCTAAAATGGCATGGGATGAAAATCATGAAATCCGAGAAGACCAGTCAGTTTCTGGACTCTCTTAAAGCAGAGGGAGATGTCATCATTGAGGATGTGTGGGCAACTTCCAGCCTAACTAGGCTGGTTGTTGTTCCACCACCAACAGATAATGTCACATTTACTGTTGATGAGAAGCTTAATCTTAAATTAACGTGTGTTGGTGGAGTGAGTGTTTTTTATGTTCATGGAAACATTTTTTTCCAGATCCTTAATGAGGAGGATGCACATATCCATGTTCAGGTGAATCTGGAAATTTTCAACGTTCCAATTTAAGGAACACCCAAAATTCAACAAGAAATTTTATACCAATGAATATATTCTATACCTGAATGATCTTAACAGGCTGTTTCATGTTGGGCATGTCAGAAATGGTGTCGACCTTCTAAACTGGAGAATGCATACTGCGAAATAGACGATTTTACCTCTTATAATCAATTGTTGGACCTTGATGTTTGGGAATGAAACATATCTGAGCATCGAGTATGACGAATCATCAACTTTTGAATGCATAATGTGGTGGTTTCTGTACCACTAACAGCTCTTCATGAGGCCCCATCCCGAATGATGTTAGTTATTGCTGGGTTTTAGGTAACATATTAAATGGATCTTAATAACCCATCCTACCTTTTACATAAGATGAACATGGACTTATACAACATTGATTTTATTTTCCTTCTGGTATTTTTTGGCCGTGTAACTTTGTGTTCATTTAAATGTTTTAGGATCATGTGTGAATGGAGCTTTCAATGTGTTTAGTGTCATTACTGAATGACGCTATTTGCTGCTGGGTTTCAGGTATTGGCTTCAAGAGATCTTTGACTTCCAGAAAGTATGCTTCACCAACTCTATAGTTGTTTTCCCACATTCACATACATGTTTTGTAGGGTGTTCTAGGGAATTTCTTAGGTGGATGTAGACTACATCTTATTTTCAAGATTGTGTTAGAAAATGAAATAATACAATCATTTTTTATCATTTTTTCTATTTTTTAGTGACTTGAATTGTACATTGCTCGTTCGCTGGATAAATGAAATTTGATGGTTTTGTTCCATTTGAGGCCTAAAAGGTGAATGTATAACTAAAATCTTAATCTATATATTAAAATATTCAATGTGGAACTTGAGGTTATTTCTTTCATTATTTGTTTCTTGATTCATATTAAATTATTTTCATATGGATTCAAAACATTTTATTTAATATATCTTTTGTGTATGTACAGGGATGAGTTAGTGTTGCTGATATTATAGGATTCACTATTTTCTAAATGACATCGACAAAACCATATGGCAATCAATGCTTTCTCTCCACTACTCACATATTAGTTTAACCAGTTATTTCCAACAATTTTTTGTACATTAAACAAAAAAATCATCAGGCCTTTCTAAGCTCATAGATTAATCACTTTTTAGATGATTGATCTAGTTATTCACTCCTTTCAAACTACCCATCCATATGACCTCTTCCAATGTCTATCTATTATATATTGATGAAGGATCGATATATTTTTCCTGTTTTAGCTCATTCTTATTCATTCTATATACCCACATGTGTTTTTTTAGATTTTATCTTGCATTGTGCCCCTCCATTATATACTCTATGGGACTTTAGGTAATGTGTTATGAGCGCACAGGTCCTCTTTGATTTTACTCATATATTTTGTTTTTTCTCTCAGACCTGTGCGCTCATAAATACGTGTTCTCTATATATGTGTTCTCTATATATGAGTTCTGTATATATATGCATATATTATAGCAATATATAATTATAGGCCAACTGTTGGATAAATTGTATAAATATAAACTTCTATTTTTTGGATAAATTAATTATATTTTACTTTCTAGATGTAGATGGTAGATTGAGAGATGGTGGATTCCCCATTAAAGCAGGTGGAAAATTTGAAGGTCTCCAAGGGAAATGAAGACAAATGTTGAAGTATATTTGATTATGGTGTATATACCCTTACAGGTAGAAGGAAAATAGGAAAAACAATTAAACGGAGAAAACATGTTGAACCTTGGGAGAAGCCAAGTGCTTCTGCTCGAGCCAAAAAGGGCGTTACTAACAGAAAAATATTCACACCCCTTCTCTTTTCCCCGGACCAAACTTATACCATCTTATCGAACAACCTTATGTTAAGAAACCCCATGTTATCTTATCTTTATTTTGGTTACTAATTATTTTATATTGACATTCATATTTTGGATTCTCCAATTTTAGTATGCATTGATAAGTATTCTTATTTTTAAATAAATGTTTCCTATGTATGAAAGTCTATTCGATGCTTTTGAAGATGAATATTGTGACATGATTATTGGGTGGCATTTTAAAAATTCAATTCACATTCAATGATAGATAATGTTTTAAAAATACAAACATGAATATTTATGCTATATAAGTTGATAGAATTTTTATCAATAGGTTTTCCATTTTCTCATTGAATATATTACCATAATAAACAGGTAGAAGGAAAATCGGAAAAACAATTAAACGGAGAAAACATTTGAACCTTGGGAGAAGCCAAGTGCTTCTGCTCGAGCCAAAAAGGGCGTTACTAACAGAAAAATATTCACACCCCTTCTCTTTTCCCCGGACCAAACTTATAGTCGGACCATCTTATCGAACAACCTTATGTTAAGAAACCCCATGTTATCTTATCTTTATTTTGGTTACTAATTATTTTATATTGACATTCATATTTTGGATTCTCCAATTTTAGTATGCATTGATAAGTATTCTTATTTTTAAATAAATGTTTCCTATGTATGAAAGTCTATTCGATGCTTTTGAAGATGAATATTGTGACATGATTATTGGGTGGCATTTTAAAAATTCAATTCACATTCAATGATAGATAATGTTTTAAAAATACAAACATGAATATTTATGCTATATAAGTTGATAGAATTTTTATCAATAGGTTTTCCATTTTCTCATTGAATATATTACCATAATTATTATTAAAAGAATTGTCATCTATTATTGTTATCATCATTTATACCCTTACAGGTAGAAGGAAAATAGGAAAAACAATTAAACGGAGAAAACATGTTGAACCTTGGGAGAAGCCAAGTGCTTCTGCTCGAGCCAAAAAGGGCGTTACTAACAGAAAAATATTCACACCCCTTCTCTTTTCCCCGGACCAAACTTATAGTCGGACCATCTTATCGAACAACTTTATGTTAAGAAACCCCATGTTATCTTATCTTTATTTTGGTTACTAATTATTTTATATTGACATTCATATTTTGGATTCTCCAATTTTAGTATGCATTGATAAGTATTCTTATTTTTAAATAAATGTTTCCTATGTATGAAAGTCTATTCGATGCTTTTGAAGATGAATATTGTGACATGATTATTGGGTGGCATTTTAAAAATTCAATTCACATTCAATGATAGATAATGTTTTAAAAATACAAACATGAATATTTATGCTATATAAGTTGATAGAATTTTTAGCAATAGGTTTTCCATTTTCTCATTGAATATATTACCATAATTATTATTAAAAGAATTGTCATTTATTATTGTTATCATCATTTATAATTCATTGTAAAAAACTGTTATTTCAAAAATGATACTTGAAATAAAGGTTTAGTTGTGGTTTTTATTTTAAATAAATTTTTTGAATGTTAATTTTCTTTTAGTTATTTGTTTCTTTTGCATCTATTTAAGATTACTTTCCTTGTATTAAATCTTATTTTGTCATTATATCAATTATTTTCTATTCTTAATATTTTGTGTCACTTATATGCATTATATTATTGCTATAAGATATTATGTTTTGCAATGTAATCATTTATTCTAAAGGTTTGTTTTTTACATTTGAATGGCCTCGACTACAACCTTATTTATCATAATTAACATAATTTCAAATTTCCATTAGAATGTTATTTTCATTCATGTAACACTAGATTTTTGAGAAATAAAAAATCGTTGAAGAGTGGAGAAAATGAATATTTTGGAACAAGCAGTCATTTTATTTTGTTTTATTTAATAGTTTATTTTACATGTACTAAAAATGACTTGTGATTCACTTTTTAGAGCACTGGATCATATACTCGCTTTAATCATTGGATCATGTACTTAATTTGAGAATTGGATATTTTTTAGTTAGTTGGATCATTTATTTTTTATCTATTCATTTATTCCAAGGTTTTTTACATTTTCATGGCCTTTATTACAACATTATTTATCATAACTATCATAATTTTTAATGTCAATTTCAATTTTCTTTTCATTCATGTATTTCATATTTCCATGCGGAAAATAATTTTCCATTTCTAATAGATTCACCTATATCTTTTCAAATTTATTTATCCGAAATGTTGTTTACTATCATAATGATGTCTATATTTTCTCTTATAGTATTCCAATAATAAGTATCACTATTTTGTGAATTTAATATATTGAATATTCATGTTTATTATTAACGTTCAAATATTGTATTGTATTCTTAAAAATAATCATTGAACTATATCCCAGTGTGAACACATAAACTAATAATTGTTTTATATCACCGTGCAAATTCACGGGCGAGTACTAGTTTTTATTGAAATAAGGAACGAAAAAAAGTCATCGAGGACGAAAATGATGGACTAATACAGAAGATTGTCGTTCAGACTTCTTGGAACCGGTCAAAAAGTAAAATTTAATAATATATATAAATATTTATGAACCTTTTTTATAAAATTATTAACAATTTATTAATAATTAATACATTCAGTATTTATAAATTTCATTATTTATTAGCAAATAACAATATATTATTCTATTTATAATTAATTAATATTATTATATCTATTATTCCTAGTTTAATAATATAAATAAAATAATTTATATTGAGAAATATATTTACTAGTTAATAATTAGATTATTTTTAAAATATTATGACCCATTATTTATTATTTGTTTATATAATTAATAATATAATATTTATTATCAATAGTAATAGTATTTATAGAATTATTATTTAGATGTATTTTTGAATTTTTTGCTGATATAAAATTTTAGTAATTTATTAATAATCAATTGTATTGTTTATTATTAATTAATATTATATTTATATTATATTATATTAATTAGTAGTATAACAACCAATATATATAAACGTTTAATTACAATTCATTGTTATTTTTTGGTTGATATAATAATTATTAATTTATTAATAGGAAAAACATTTATTTATTATGAATTTTATTATTTATTATTAATTAATAATATATTATAATGTTATTAATATAATTAATAGTATTATATCTAATATTTATTATATACTAATATAAATAAAAAATATTGTGTTAAGAAAAATATTTTCTAGTTAATAATTGTATTTTTCTTAATATATTGTGTGGTATTATTAATTAATTACTTATATAATAAATAAAATAATATTTATTATAATATTAATAAGATTTATAGAACTCAAAATAATAATATTAATAATATTTAATAATAAATGTAAGTTGATTATTTATTATACATAATATGGATAATAATACTAAGAAGTATTCATGTAAACAACAAATAGTCATTATTATTATTACCAGTGTCGTTATTAATATTAATCATTCTTAATCATTCAAAAATATTTGTATGATTTTCCAATTATATCAAATTGTTTTATTACACAACAAAATATAATATATTAGTATGTTTTTAAACAATGTACAAGTAATGATTTAAAAAACATATAACATGTATCAATCTAATATACGTCAATGTCCTGGATGCTCTTTCATGCCACAACCAGATGTATATATAATGTGTTCACGTCATGTCTTTCAACGTCTTATGTCGTATGCACCTCCTATGCATCATTCCTGAAACCTACCTCCACATCATCCTATGTGACAGGTGGTGGATCTACAGTCTTTCCATCTATACCATGTCCTAGCTCCATGGATAGTGGATGCTGACTAGAACTTTCCCCAACATGTGAAGAAGATGACATCTATGCAGTGGATATATGCGGATTAGAGGCAAATAAAGTCTGTAATGCAAGCCAGCCCACATCTAGCTCTGCAACAAAATCTATCACGCTAACAAATTGTGCATGTGCATGTGCCTCTGGTTATGGATGTGACTCGTATGCAAATGGAACTACCATGAGTAGAAAATTGGGCTATTACCACGAACCTATAACCACGGTTTTCAAAACCAAGGCTATAGACCATTTTTCCAAGGGCTATAACCACAGTTTTAGTAAAATTGTGCCCATAGCCTACACTTACAGCCCCGGTTTTAAAAAACGTGGCTATAGGTCTCCCACCCTTATGCAGGAGAAAAAAATTTTCTACAGAAAATAGAGCGAAAAGCTCTATTGCCATGGTTTTTAGGCTACTGGCACGATTTTTAATAATATATATAACATAATATATATTTATATACCGGAAGATCGGTGCGGTGTAGTGGTTAGGTGGGTGAATTCTATAGGGGGTATAGAGATCAAATCCGGGTTGAGACATATTATTTTTGGGCTATAGCCACGGTTTTCAACCGTGGCAATAGCACCTATGACCACGATTTAAATTGTGGCCCTAGATCAACTGCTATGGTTAAACATGATGAAACCTATTGTCACGGTTTAAACCGTGATGATAGCAACCACAATTTTGGGCCATATTGCCACGGTTTTCAACCACGGGAATATGCCAATTTTCTAGTTGTGGGAGGAACATTTGGCTGATCATGATGAACACCCTCCTCCTGTGCCACATTTGAATCCATAATAGGGCCATCACCCCCTGGAACATCTATATCAGGAACCATACCCTTGGCATCTCATGACACATCAAATAAAATCTCATGATAAATCTCATCCATTAGAAGAAGCAACTTTGTTAGTACTCTATGAAAGTTGGTCTAGTCAAAGATGTCTCCCTCTGCAATATAAGAGATGTGAATGAGATGAGTGATACAAACATCCTATGAAAACAAATTATAC
The DNA here is from genome assembly GCA_963277665.1 of Viscum album. Classification (NCBI taxonomy): domain Eukaryota; kingdom Viridiplantae; phylum Streptophyta; class Magnoliopsida; order Santalales; family Viscaceae; genus Viscum; species Viscum album. The sequence continues at coordinate 702,871,434 of OY728139.1, forward strand.
AGTTGACTAATGTTAATAATAAAATGGTTCAACGGTGGAAAAAAGAATTATTACCAAGTCATGATAGCCCCGTCTGTGTCGCGTCTGATATCTCACTAGGGACATGCGGTACCAAGGCCCATAATCCACTTGTGATAAATGCATATATACTATGTCGACCCCTCATAATCGGGACTCATATCATCTATTACACATCTCAAAATATTTTTGCACAATATCACCTCTAGTCAAAGTCTCGCTTCCCTGACATCTTTAGGGAATGAAGTGAAGTTAATTGACTGTGCAATGCAAGAATGAGTTGATAGAAGCTGAACTGCCTCATAACTCTATTAGTATGATGCCTCTCAACAAAATGAAAGTGAATCATAGGTACGACGTATGAGTTGATAGCAAGCAACACCATACAGTAAGGTTGGAGGCTCTGGATGATGGCCTCAAAATATGCCATCCATGATGTTAGTTCTGGGAGTAGTGGAAGTGTGATGCGGTGTGAAATATATTAAAATTTCATTTAATATTGAGTTGTGTGAAACCCCAATAGAGGATCTTGAACATTAAATTTATATTTAATTTATTTAATATCGAAAAAATGAATACTTGATCTGAGGATTCTTTCTTCAATGTAGACGTCGATCATCTAAAAATATTATTTCAATTTTCCTTCGCTGCACTTTGGGGATCCAACTATAGGATCCTTCTAGCGGTGATCAATACATGCTCATTTAATCTTCGCGTAACATCAACCGATCTCCAGGTGCTAGCGCGGCGAGTTGATTGCCTTGCGTTATTCGTATTGATCTCACATCCTTCAGTCTTGAAAAAATATTTCCTACATTTCTCATTCTTGAGAGGGGGAGAGTGGGGGGAGTTGAGAGAGAATTTGTTGTGCACAACAATTCTATATTTTCGATTACACACCCTATATAATAGTCATAACTGTCTATTTATGGAGATAGGGTTTAGGTTAAAATAATTATTTAATTCCATGTCGGCCCTTAAATAATATTATACCTTTAATAAACCCAATTCTATATAATAATAATAATAATATTATTTTGTAGCGCATGACAAATTTTACAATAAATAATATTATTTAAACAGACTGTTAATTAATATTTGTCACTGAACTCAGTCGTGGTCCGTTCGAACTCATCTAACACGTATTGAACTCCTAAAAAAATATTTAATTTAAATATTCCGTCCATCAATAAAATTTTTTTATTGATAAAACATAAATAAAATTATCTATCAGTCATGAGAATAATATTTATTCAATTAATTAAATTCAAACATAATTTAATCGAGATCATCCGAAATACTTAGTGTGTGACCCTCTGAGATTCTTTATCATTGGAATTAAGCGGACTTGCCTAAAATCCAACATTACTGTCTAACAACATGTCAAGGTACTCAATAGAAATAACTTAATATCACAATAATGACAACCACATATGAATTCTCACTGTGTAATATAATCCCATTATCACAATATCTCATCAAGCATGCTGCATATCTGTGTCACCAACCTATATGCTTGATACATCTTTTTTTGGCTATCTGAAATAAACAAGCAATTTCACCATGGACATGGAATTTAATGCGAGAGTTCTATTTCAATAAAAGGGTCGAGATATTTACATTCATAAAGATAGAAGTTATAAATCATTCCTCGACTAATCCATTAATGACATGTCAATTGTGACGCACCCAACGTACCCTACCTCACTGCGAACATATGTCGTCACGATTTTCATCACCAAATCTAAGTGTGTGAGTCATGACAAGAATTAATGATAACATTAAAGTCTATGGATGATTACATAGCTCACATATAGGAATATTTGATGGCACCAAAACATGTAGAATTCTTACCAGCGAGTTTGTTCACATAATCTCCTGTCTTGGTGATTAACAAGTGCGAACTTCATGAGAAGAAGTCTCATTTTCTTACGAGTACTCGTGCATTATAGTCTATGTACCATGTCTCCCAATATAGTATGTTATCTAACAACATAACAATATTTAAGAATATCATCATAGCACTTCAAGATTCTCATCATAGTGGGGAACTGCTATGACCTTATCAATGCAACGTATACTCCAGGTGATTATTATATTAGATCCGTGAAGACTAATGAACCATATGTAATAAAAATATTTATTAATATTAAATACATCAAATATACGTGAAATCAAAGTACAAATAGTTAGTCCTATGACACAAACTCCAACAAAGTTCCACTTGGACTAGAGCCAAGTGCCTACGACTTTCAGTCCGCTAGACCTCACATGATAATCATGTTTTTGCTGAGCTGAGGCTTTAGTCAAGGGGTCCACTGTGTTATATTTCGTGGAAATACTTCTCACTACAACTTCACATCTCTGAGAAAAATCCCTCAAGAGATGATACTTCTGAAGTATGTTCTTAACTTGCTGATGTGTCCTTTGCTCTTTTATGAGAGCCACCGTTGCAGTATTATCACAGTAGAGTGTGGTGAGATCTGTACTGCCAAGTACCATGTCATGATCTTGGATGAAGTTGCGTATCTATACTACTTCTTTAGTTGCCTCATAAGCTGCAATATACTCGAATTCTAGTATAGAATATGAGACCATAGACTTCTTTGAGCTCTTCTAGTACACGACACTTCCATTCAAAGGGAAGATGTATCTTGTTTGTGACATCATGTTATCTTGATAAGTTTAGAAACTAGAATCTTCATATTCTCTAATGACTAGTTCTTCATCTCCCTTATAAACCCAAAATATATCCTTAGTGCATTTCATATACTCTAGGATAGTCTTGACAGCCATCCAATGGTGGGGACCTGGATCAGCTTGATATCTTCTTACCGCACTTAATGCGTATGCGACATCAAGCCTAATACATAGAATAACATACATGAATGACCCAATCACTGATTCATATGGAATCATTTCCATTAAATTTCTTTACTCATGTGTATGAGGACACATTTTTTTGGAAAGATGACAATACAAAAAAAGAGGGCATTAACGACGATTTTTTCTTGAACTGATGGTGGTATAAACCACCGCCTAATAGTATAGCGGTGGTTTTGAAAACCACTATGTATTGCACGATCGCTAGCCATTTAGTAGTGTATCATGTAATTTCATGGTGGTTTTGGTATATATTGTTTTTGGAGTATTTAGCAGCGATTTCAGTTTCATTTAGGTGTAGTTATTTTAAAAAAAGTTCATAAAAAAATAGATTACATGAAATTGAATGATGATAATATATTTAGCACCAATTATGTTTAACGGCGGTTAATGGTAACCACCTCTAAAAATAATTTTAATTATTTTACTTAGAAGCAGTTATTAAAAACCACCGCTAAATATCACAATTAATTTTTTTTTGTAAAATATTTAATAAAAAACTATAAATAAAAAAAAACTAATAGGCAATAAACTAACACATAAATTTGTTATAAACTCATCATACATACATCATACATCCACAATCATATATACAAACATCCACAGTTAGCATAACCTTAGTCAAGATATACCTTAATCAAATCATACCCTAGTCAACCCATACCTCAGTCATCAATATATACATATAAAATATGTCCAACAACAACCCATGCCCAATATAATTCCATGCCACAACCTCCACCGCATCCGTCTGACTCCACATCATCTCATCAATTTAAACTAACCACATCATCTCATCAACTATAACAGAAAAGAAAACATAAATTAAAACTAAACATAATAAGTCAAAATTACAATAGAATCATTGATAAAATTTAAACATACCATGGAAACTAGGAACCATCATGATTAGTTTATGAATAATATCATGGATCAGAATAGTCAACCTCCTACTTACTGCCACCATCTGTCACCTACAATAAAAACCAAAACATTTAATAAAAGAAATACATAAGTGAAAAGACACATAATATATTCAGAATATTGCACGTAAAATTTGTTATTATGTTAATCAAATAGAATAAATTTTAACATTAAAAAATAATATATCATGCAAAACACTTTGAAAATATAAACTTACCTATTTAAGATATGATTCAACACTTGAAACTGAAAAGGGATAGGTAAATATTATAATTAATTTTTAAATCGATGTGTGGTGTGGTTGAAATTTACTTAATAAACAAATTTTAAATACTTTGATATCACAACATGTCTTATATTTCAAAAATATCCCAATAGTGGTTGTAACATGATTTCACATCAATTTGAGGTTTTTTTCTATGGGTTTTACTGTTACACAAACATTTTAGTGTTATAAAACACTAGAAATGATTTTATATCCATCACGAGAAAACTGTAACTCAGAATGATGTGTCATCAATTATAACATTTCAAAAATCAATCTACAGTCATTGTCCCATGATTTCAGGGCAATTAGACATCATTTTCCTGGTTTTAACCCCCCAATACACATTTTAAAGGATTTGGTACCTTTAAAAAGTATTTACTGATTCATTCTGACCATATCACACTTTGGATTGGTGTGTAGTCTACGTGTACATGGAAAAAATAACTCAAAAGTGGTTTTCCCATGATTTCACATCAATCCGAGGTCATTGTCTATGGTTTTTACCATTCCATGCATGTTTTGGTGTTTTAAAACACCAAGAACATGTCTACGGACATCCTTGGTAAATCATAACTCGGAATGATGTTTTTTTAGTTCCTACATTTCAAAAATCAAACTATTATCATTGTTATCTAATTTTAGGGTAATCTGATGTCATTTTCCTAGTTTTGAACCCCGTGACACATGTTTTTAAAGGTTTTGGTATATTTAAAAAGTGTTTATTGAGTCATTTTGACCACACCACATGTCAGTTTGATGTGTAGTCTATGAGTACACATAAAAAATAATCCAAAGGTGGTTTTCCATGATTTCACATCAATCAGAGTTTGTTTTCTGTGGTTTTGACAGTTCCATGCACGTTTTAGTGTTTTAAAACACTAAAAATGCATTTATGACCATATCAGGAAAACCGTAACTTGGAATGACATGACGTCAGTTCCAAAAATTTCAAAAATAAATCTATAGTAATTGTGCTCTTATTTCAAGTAAATCCAATGTCCTTTTCCTGGTTTTGACCCCTCCAATCACGTTTTAAAGGCTTTGGTACCTTTAAAATGTGTTTACTAAGTCATTCTAACCATACTGCACATCAAATTGATGTGTAATCTCGGCATACACATTAAAAATAATTCAATGACATTTCCCCCATGATTTCATGTCAATATAAGGTTTTTTATATTGTTTTGACTGTTAGATGCACATTTTAGTGTTTTAAAACACTAAAAACGTGTTTATGACAATATCAGGAAAACCGTAACTCAGAATGATGTGTCATCAATTACTACATTTCAAAAATCAATATACAGATATTTTATCAAATTTTGGGATAGTTCAACATCTTTTTCCTAGTTTTGACCCACTAAAACTTGTTTTAAAGGCTTTGGTACCTTTAAAAATTGTCTACCGAGTCATTTCGACCACACTGCACATCATATTGACGTGTTTTCTACACATACATGTAAAAAATAACTCAAAGGTGGGTTTACCATGATTTCATGCCAATATGAGGTCGTTTTCTATATTTTTGACCATTACACGCATGTTTTAGTGTCTTAAAACACTAAAAACACGTTTACAACCATCCTAGTAAAACCATAACGCAGATTGATGTGTCATTGGTTCATATATTTCACAAATCAATTTATGATCATTTTATTCTAATTTCAGAGAAATATGACACAATTTTCCTAGTTATGACCCCCAACACATCTTTTAAAAGGCTTTTGTACCTTTAAAAAGTGTTTACCGAGTAATTTCGACCACATCGCATGCCGGATTGATGTGTTGTCTATGCGCACACATCAAAAATAACTCAATAATGTTTTTTTCATGGATTTCGCATCAATATGTGGCCATTTTCTATGGTTTTAACCATTCCATGCACTTTTCAGTGTTTTAAAACACTAAAAACACATTTACAGCCATCCCTAGAAAACCATAAGTCAAAATGAATTTCCTTAAGTTTCTACATTTCAAAAATCAATCTACGGTCATTTCCAAATGATTTTAGGGAAATATATTGTTGTTTTTCTAGTTTTGACCCTCTGATACATGTTTTTAAAGGATTTTCTACTTTTAAAAATTGTTTACAGATTCATTCCGACCACACCACACATCAAATTGATGTATAGTCTACATTTACACATAAAAAATAACTCAATGGTGGTTGTAACATGATTTCACATCAATATGAGGTTTTTATAGGGTTTTGACCATTCCATACACGTTTTAGAGTTTTAAAACACAAAAAATGTATTTACAACCATATTGGGAAAACTATAACTCGGAATTATGTGTCATCAGTTCCTATATTTCAAATATTAATGGAAAATCTTTTTTCTCTGATTTCAGGACAAGACAACATTGTTTTCCTAGTTTTACCCCCTGACACATATTTTTAAAGGTTTTGGTACTTTTAAAAAGTGTTTACCCAATCATTCTAACCACACCGCACATAAGATTAACATTTTTTCTATGCATAAACATAAAAAATAACTCAATAGTGGTTTCCCCATGATTTTAAATCAATTTGAGGTCATTTTATTTGGTTTTGACTGTTAGAAACATGTTTTACTACTTTAAAACACTAAAAATGCATTTACGGTCATCCTAGGAAAACTGTAACCTAGAATGATATGTTGTCAGTTCTTAAATTTCCAAAATCAATCTACAATTGTTGTAATCCAATTTAGGTCAATAAAAAGTTTTTTTTCCTGGTTATAAACACACCGACAAAGGTTTTTAGAAGCTTTGGTACCTTTAAAAAGTGTTTGCATAGTCATTCTGACAGCAATGCGTGTCATATTGACATGTAATATATTATTACACATCAAAAGTAACTCAATGGAAGTTTTACTATGATTTCATGTCAATATGAGGTTGTATATATGGGTCTGACCATTCCACACATGTTTTAGTGTTTTAAAACACTAAAACCGTGTTTATGGCCATCTTAGGAAAATCTTAACTTGTAATGATGATTCATCAGTTCCTATATTTAAAAAATAAATCTATGACTGTTTTTATCTGATTTTAGGGCAATTCAAAAAAAAATTCTTGGTTTTTATCCCCCGATACATGTTTTTAAAGGCTTTGGTACCTTTAAAAAGTGTTTATTGAGTCATTCTGACCACACCATACATCTGATTAATATGTAGTCTATGTGTACACATATAAAACAACTCAACGATGGTTATAACATGATTTCAAATCAATATGATGTCTTTTTCTAGGTTTTTGATTGTTCCATGCACGTTTTAGTGTTTAAAAACACTAAAAATGCATTTACGACAATTCTGGGGAAACCATAACTCAAAATGACATTATGTCGGTCCCTTAACTTCAAAAATAAATATATGGTTGTTTTACTCATGATTTTAGGGAAACCTGACATCTTTGTTCTGGTTTTGACCCCCAAAACATGTTTTTAGAGGCTTTGGTACCTTTAACAATTGTTTACCAAGTCATTCTGACCATACTACATGTCAGATTGATGTTTTTTTGTGTAAACATATCCAAAATAACTCAATGTTGGTTTTATAATGATTTCACATCAATTTTAGGTCTCTTTATATTGTTTTTACTATTACACACACATTTTAGTGTTTTAAAACACTAAAAATATGTTAACGACCATACTGAAAAAACCTTAACTTGGAATAACATGTCGTTAGTTCCTATAATCCAAAAATCAATCTATGGTCCTTGTCCTCCGATTTCATGGTAATTAGACATCTTTTTTTTTGGGTTTTGACCCCCTGACACATGTTTTTAAAATATTTGGTACCTTTAAAAAGTGTTTACCAAGTCATTGTGACCACACCACAAGTAGGATTGATGTGAAGTCTATGTGTACACTTCAAAAATAACTCAAATGGGGTTTTCATAGGATTTCATGTCAATATGAGGTCATTTTCTAGGGTTTTGAAAGTTCCACGCACGTTTTAGTGTTTTAAAACACTAAAAACACGTTTACGGCCATCTCGGGAAAATCATAACTCGAAATGATGTTTTATATATTTCTACATTTCAAAAATCAGTCTACGGTCATTTTTTTCAGATTTCAAGGTAATATGACATCTATTTTCTATTTTTGACCCCCTGATACATGTTTGTAAAGGCTTTAGTACCTTTAAAAAGTGTTATCGAGTTATTTCAACCACACTGCAAATTAGATTTATGTGTTGTCTACATATATAAATCAAAAATAACTCAATGGCTGTTAGCCCATGATTTCACATCAATATGAGTTTTTTCTATGGTTTTGACTATTACATGCACATTTTAGTATTTTAAAACACTAAAAACATGTTTACGACCATCCTTAGAAAATCGTTACTCATAATGATGTGATGTCAGTTCCTACATTTTAAAAATCAATCTATAGTCATTGTCCTTTTATTTCAAGGAAATTCAATGTTGTTTTCCTAGTTTTAACCCCCAACACACATTTTTAAAGGCTTTAATAACTTTACAAACTATTTAGTGAGTCAAAACTAAGAAAATGAGATTAGATTGTTTTAAAACTTAAGGATAATGATCTATAATTAATTTTTTTCTTGTAGGAATCAACAACACATCAATATAGCACAATATGCGGTCAGTATGACTCGAAGTGTGTGCTTTCTATATAAAATTAACATTTTAGTTTTATTTATGGAAGTGGTATGTGTTCTTTGAAAATGTGTGCATGATCTATGGAATTTAGAATTTAACTCATCAGGATGAGTTATAAGGATGGAAATTTACTTGGGTCTCATTTATATTATCCATTGAAATACAAAAACTAAATCATTTTTCAATGTGGACCACCACTAATCCCATGTTTTCCTATAAGAGTCTTGTTCTTTCACTTTTTACTTCAATCTTACAATTTCTATTGTGATTCTCGATCAATGACACTACTCGAACCCCCATCGGTTGTAGCTATAATAGATAACGATGCCCTACCAAAGACAGTTGATGGAGTATGCCCAAAACTCATCCCCCATACACATCTGGGAAATTCCTTCCCTAAAACGGTTACAACTACATTGTTCAGGGAAACTGATGATGATTGGGAATGGTTCACATCTCAAACTTCTTGAATTTCAGCATGTTAATACAAAAAATATCAACAATGTATTTTTTAAAATTATATGAACTTCATAATATTATCTAATTAATAAATTTTTCATTATTATTTACTGTTATTTCATTACTATAAAAACATAATAATGAAAAATAAATTATAACAACAAAAAAGTATTAAACCCAATTATATTGGGCCAACTAGATGCATCAAACAATGCCAAATTGGAAATGTTTGATTCATGTAGCCAACCCCATTTAATTGGGTTTAAGGCCTGTTTGTTTTTATAAAATATTTTTCATTATTATGTTTTTATAGCAATGAAATAACATGAAATGGTAATGAAAATTACTTACTCCAACGTCTTTGGTAGGGTCATTTACAAAATTTTCATCAGGTTTCCTATGAACTTTAAACCACATCTCTATTCAACCATCAGAGTGATTTGATTCATTAGATTTTATAAAAATATGATCAAGTTAGAAAAAAACAATGATTTAAAATAAAATGATTCAAATAATAATGAATAAAATAAAAACCAAAATTGTTCTTTTTCTTGAAAAACTATGAGACCTAGCGATGTGAGGAATGACTTTTTTTTCATGATTCACAATATTTTTTTTAAATAATTCCTACAAAAAATAAAAATATTAATAAAAATTATAATTTTATTGTGTTTATGTTATTAAAATAATTTTAAATATCAAATTACCTCATGAGATGCATCTCTGTTAATATCGACGAACAACTTCCATTGCTCATGAGAAATGACTTCAGAAACTTTCTTATACATTTGTCGTGAGCTCAAAGATGTTTCATTAAACTCATGCCATAATCACCATTTAAAAAATCACCATTTATTGACCAAATGTTTCAAAGTCCATGGGCGTGAAATAGAGTCTAGGATATCAAAATGAAAAAACATCTAAAAATAAAAAACATAACACTTTATATGTATATTACAAAATTTTACTCATGTATTTTAAATTAGTTATCAAGTAATTTTAAATTAATATTAACTTTACTTGAGTACAAATGCCTCATTTTTCCAAGCTGTATAAATATGCTTCCAATCCTTATTATTAATGGGAAAGCTCACCATCTCGCAAGAAATCTGCCCATAGATTCCGGCAGTGTGACCAACTGGCACCCCGATCTCATCAAATGGAACAATAATCTTGAAGTCATTCAGGCCCCTGACATCTGACGTGTTCATATTTGTATCCCTTCATTGGTTGTCATTATCTATTTGAGAAATGAATTAAACAATTAATAAAATATATAATTTTTCTTATACAATGAAATACATACCAGTAATGGTAACTCACCAATATCCCCTAGATGGAGGGGTGACCAACTGCTCCATCACTGAAGGTGAATCAAATGGTAGGATACCAACATCATCTAGGGAAATGGATGGCTCGCTATTAGTCTCTGGTATAATAGAATCACTTGGATCCACTAAAGTTGACGGTGGTGGTGGAATGCTACAATAGGTTGATTGACTAGGATCTTGATTTTTTTAATCTAAACATTCTTGCAATTCAAATGGTTCGAATATATTAAATGTATAAAAAATGAAAAACTAGAAAAAATTTACAAAAAAAACTAGAACAACGTATATATGTATGAAACACTTATCAAATATAAATCGCAATATATTTTCATTACCAATTTATACATTCAATTATCTTCATCTTCATTGTCTTCATTGTTATTGACCTCTATTTACATGAGTGCTTCATTTTCACCCTCTCTTTCAAGTTTTATTTTTTGGATATTGTCAGGAAAAAACTGTTCAATATTTTGTGGTTGATGATGTTCAATGTCACAAAGTACCAATTCATCTTTATCACCCATATCATATAAGTCTCTCCGCTTTAAATGTACAACAAAAATCCAACATTTATGTATTTAATAGTCACATAATAAACCATATTCACTTATGAAACCCAGATAAATGGATCATGCTATGCATGCTCACTAGTATGGATCAAGTGAGAGAAGTTGGCATAAGTAAAAAAGTAAAGAATATTTCATTATACCCTTCTCAATTTGAACACACTTTTATTTGAATAAGATAACTAAAAATCGGACATGATAGTTTAATTGAATTATATCATTCATATTTTCAATGTATCCCTCCTTTTCAAGTGTAAATACACCATTATTTTGAGTTTTCAAGTCTTCTTCAGGATAAATTGTATGAAACTGGAAGCCATGAATATTGTATGCATCGAATCTCTTAGAATTCCTTAAAGGACCTTGGTCCAAAAAATTCAGATCATTTTATATTTCAGATCGATTTTCAACATTCATTATCTAAAAAAAAGATATAATATTTTCTTTTAATATAGAAAAAATAACAATACATCAATAATATGAACATGGGTATATACATACACCTTGGGATAACCATTTGACAATCTCTTTATTAACAGTTTTTGTTAATTATAGCTCATTTTGAGCTCGATCCCTTAGCCACCGATTTGTATGAAATTGTAATTATTCAATAAATGGATCTTTAATAAGACTATTGAGTAGCACATATCTTGTTCTTGTAGAAAATCCAATTTAGTCAGTTTAAAATTTGACCCCTTTCCAATTGGTTGTCCAATAGTTGGAAATACCGATGATTGTTTTTAGAATGAGAATTAGTAGAGATGTTGTCATCATGTCCAACATAATTGAATATAGTCTCAATCCCATCCAAATAACTCGAATAAAAGGTCAAATACTCTTCATAAATGTAACCTTCAACAATAGATCCTTCTCGTTGATCATTATTCCTCACATATGATTTCAAATGACCTAATTACCTGATTATCCACTAAATGAGGCTAATATTCATTGTTAATATATATAATATTAATGTTATTTATTATTCATAAACACCATTTTAGTGCATTTTACACTTTTAACATCATTTCACATTATGATTATAATTCCTTCTTAAAATGCACTATTATGTGGTACATTTTTGAACATCATTTAAAGTACCCAATGATTCATCTAATTTTAAGGAATGAAATTATCAATATTTTAATTTGATACTTTTTTACATTTATCTAAACTTCATTATGAACATGTTTTATTCAGGGATTAATGGATAAATCATGGAAGAAGTTGGTGATATTTTGTGATGAAAGGAAACAATTCTGGAGAAGTCAGATTGGACACTAGCCCACTAATTAGAATGTGGGGCCCAAAATAAAGGCCCAATGAAGCCAAAATTTCTTGGGATTCTATAATACATGTAGAGGAAAAAATAATTCTTCAGGAGATAGTGCTAATTTGTCCTCTATGATGGTCATTAAGGCAGCTCAATTTGGAGATAAAATTCTGGTCCAGATTCTGAGGCCCAGAAAAAAAATCCTACCGATATAATCATATCTCGGAATCCACAATTCCAAATAGGCCCAAAGTTTACCTAATATTAGGAGACATACGGGGATTCATTTTCTTTTTCTATGGCCCACTCTAATTCATCCATCTATAAGGCCATTCAGACGCGTCTGTTTGGTGGATGAAAGATGGATTCCACCTCAGGTCAAGGGTGGAAAAATCAACTCTTACTCAACTTTCCACCCACCTATGGCCTATCATAATTAATTGAGTAGACTTGGAATATTGGAGTCTAAAACCAAGGCTTAAAAAATTCATATTTAAGTCAATGGTTTTGGAGGATTTTATAATCTTTGATCTTTGTTTTCATCTTAATGTTATGCTGCCAATTTAATGTTGTAATCACATTCCATCAATTGTAAGTTCCTTGATTCACCTTAGTTTCTTAATAAAAGTTCTTCCTTTACTCTTATTATGTTCTTCTATATATCACATTGATACCATTGGTTTAAGGTTTGAATTTATTCACACCATAATTTTTGATATTTATCACACAATGGTGGAGTGATCGATTTTTGTTGTTGTTTTTACTTCTTCAATTCCACCCTCATAAGTCTACTTCCTACTTACGTTGAAGACATGTCATCAATGGAGGGATAAATCTTTTATGGGTTGATCCAAGAGAGTAGCAAGGGTATGGATTGGGTGTTATTTCTCACTCCATTAATGGCTAATCACTTCTTTTAAATGATATTTTTATTTGATGATTTTAAAACCTCTTCATCCATATTGAATTTAAGGTCACACATTTCAAGTGCTAATATGAACCTTTACCTTGGAGTGCTCAAAACATTGATCCTTAAAGTGTATAGGTTATTTTTATTAGGGTTTGTAGGCATTAAACTAGTAAGTGATAATTTTGTTTGATCTTCTTAAATGAACCCATCTAAAATATAAGAAATTGAAATCATTAAAAAAGGAATTCATCCAATCCACCCTGAGCGATAACCTAGGATCAAATCATTACCTTAATTTGAATTAACTTAAATCTGTTAGTGATCCTTTTAACCCATATAAAATCAACCCAAGTTTTCCACTTCATATCCAAAAATAGTTCTTATAATGTGTGTGTCTATAGGTTACTTCTTAGGTCTCTGAGGATTCGATAACCCAAGCTAGACTACAAGGACCGTTATACCTTATTATCTTGGGTAAATTTGAGCGTGAATCAAATTTTGGTGCCGTTTCTGGGGACCCAAGTAAGTAATCTAAACACCCATTCTATTTTCCATAATTTCTTCTTTTCTCATCAAAATTCTCTTATATTTCCCCTTTCTCATTTTTTTTCTTTTGGCGCATGTCCGCCTACACCCGCGATCAATCAAACCGTATAGTTTGGGTGGCCAGTCTTGGGGTTGGGGAGTCAAGTATACCAAGGTAACTCTTTAAATTAGATACTAATCTTCATAATACTCCAGTTTCAAAAATTGAGCCTATTTTAATGGAAGGTCTTCAAAGAAACCAACTCATAAACCCGGGTGGGAACCAAAATGGAAACCCAAATGAGGCAGCCCCAAACTTGGGGAATACGGTCAATCAAACCATGAATGACTACCTCACCCCTAACTGGACCAATGCCCCTCATGCATTAGACACAACTCCCTAGGAGATTCCAACTACATCTTTAAACCCCATGTCCTAAACCGGCTTCCCACATTCCATGGAATGGAGTCTTAGATGCCTTACCTTCACATTAAGAAGTTCAATGACATTGTGGAAGCCATGTTTCCCCCACATCAACTAGAATCAGCTAAGATGAGCTTATTTCCTTTTTCTTTAAAGGATCGAGCTAAAAATTGGCTAAAAAATTTTATACCATCATCTATAAACTCTTGGGACTAATTAAAAAGAGAATTCTACAAAAAATACTTTCCCCACCACAAAACAATTGCACTTAAAAAGATCATCCATTTTTTTTGAAAAAGAGGGAGAGTCATTCTATGAAACATGAGAGAGGTTCAAGGACACTCTAAACATGGTTCCACACCATGGTTTTTCTATTCCTAAATAAGTAAGAATTTTCTTTGAAGGGTTGGGTCTGGGGAACAAACAATTCATTGACATGATGTGTAATGGAACTTTAAAAAACAAAGCCCCAAATGATGCTTACGAGTATCTAGAAATCCTTTCTGAACAAAACCAAAAATGTGGAACTTCACTTTATTCTAAAAAGAGACAATGAACTACTGGAATTAATACACTTAGAGAAGAGGAAAACCGTAGGGCTAAACTCGCAGCACTCTATAGGAAGGTAGAAGAGATAGACCTTAGGAAAGTCCATGAAATCCAAACTGTAGACCCTGTTTGCACAATTTGTGACAAACATGACCATAAGATCGAAAACTACCCAACCATTCCATCCATCAAGGATGTTCTTTTAGGAGGACCCCCAACGGAAGTAAATTATTTGAACTTTCAAAATCTTCAATACCAAAAAAACTTCAATCCTAGGTATAATGACCACCCATGCTTCTGCTGGAAAGATAACCAACAACCTAGCCAACCATAGGGACAAAATCCTTACCCCCATCAGAACTACCAAACCCATAACCAGTTACAAACTCAACCTATCCAATACCAACAACCACTGGTCCATTTTCAACAAACCATCCCTCCTCCAAAATATCCCCCTGGGATAAACCAATCTTCTCAAGCACCAACCCAAAATGTTCCACAAAGCCTACTAGAACAACTGTGCAAACAAATGGAAAGAATGAACTTAGAAGTATCTTCCCTAAAACAAGAACTTCAAACCATCAAAACTGGAAAGGCACCCATGCCTACTCAGGCGGTACCATCCTCAACTTCAAGGGGAGAGTTAATTTACACTCAAAGAACTCATGAAAAACTAAAGGCTGTGACTATTTTAAGAAGTGGGAAATCAATTGAGAAACCTGAACAACTAATTCAGAACCCATATGAAGATTCAAACTTGGATGAAAATTCAAATGAACCAAATGATCAAACTGAAAAACACGATAACATTGTCAAAGAAACAAATCTTCAAAAAACCCCCCCACAAAATGCACCATTTCCTCAATGCATGAGGGGGAAAACCAAGCCTGAATTGAGTGAAACATTGAGGAAATATTCTCACAAGTCAAGTCGAACATTCCCCTTCTCGATGCAATCCAAAACATACCTGCCTACTCAAAGTACCTTAAGGACTTGTGCACTTTTAAAAGAAACTTTTCACATAAAAACCAAATCCTTTTGGATGATAATGTGAGTACCACCATTCATGTAACGCCCCGACCCTAGTTATCTAGAGTCGGTTCATTATTACATAACATTGGCATGATCACAAGAAAGATCAAATCTCAAAATACCGATTGGTTTAGTAGCCTTGGAAGCACTAGATATATTCATAAAGTTTTACATTACATCATAATGTAGAAAACTACTACAACAACATATTTTCTCCATATTCCACACTCATATCCCCACATAATATCCATGCAGGTATGATGTTATTAATATTTTCATGACTTATTATATTCCCCCTTTACTTATTTTAAATGAAATGTGCATAATTTGTGTGAAATATTAATGTTTTAATATTAAGTATAATATTTGAGCATTTTTAGAAGTAGTCCAATTGAGTCAGTTTAATGTTTTAATTATAACTGTCACTATACTGATCCAAATTGTGTGGTTCTTATTTTGTAGGATTCTCCTTTCAATATAAAACATTTCATTAGAAGGAACCATGATCCAATTCTTCCATTTGAAGGGTCATATGGTCCTCACAAACAAGACCAAAGAATCTGTGAACAAACTGGACCAGCCTTGAAGATTGATTTACTGGGCTCAATACAGAAGTCCAAAAACATTAAATCTCTACCATAATTCGGGGTACACTACATGTCATCTTGGATAAAAATTTCATGGCCCAAATCCAAGTACAAGGGGCCCAAATGAATCTTTGAAGTCCAGCCCACCATTCTGTCCGAGAATTAAAATCAGTATACTATTCATGACATATCTCATTATGTAAGCATAAAATAGAGCTGAGATTTTGCAGTGGGAAAGAGGAGATATAGGCGGCCGACTTTGTTGAATAAGTCATTCGGATTTGAAGGCATCTTCCTGTTCAAAAATCCATTCACATTTTGGCCATCGAAAAAGCATGGATAGAAATGGACAGTTTACCTTTGTTTAATAAAACCACCATAACTTTGGATCCACTTGTCCAAATGACTCCATATTTTTACAGTAGTCGGATAACTTTATTATATACAACGTTGAAGAAGGAGATATTTGGAGATTCGGCTGTCGGAATAGCCAAATTGGAGATGCAAGTGGAGGGACATATTAGGAATGCAAACAGTCCACTCCTTGGGCTATAAATACTCTCCCCTTCTCTCCTTGAGAGGGGTTGGCATTTCAGAAGAGAGGATATAATATTGGCACGACCAAAGCCTTGAAAAAGGCTTGGGAGGACCTTCCATACTCAAGTTTTCACTTGAGAGACCTTTCGTTCTCTCTTTGTTTTCACTTACTTTTGTGTTCTTCATTTTTGTAATCTTATAATTCTCTTTCTTTGTAATTCTGTTTTAATGCAAGTTACTTCATCAATATCTCTTATTATCATCCACCTTATGTAGTTTAATATTTATGTTCGTAAAATAGTTTAAATTCAGTTGAATCCCCTTCCCTTATTTTGCTTCCTCATTCAATCGAAAATCCGTTTTTAATTATCATCATCGTTCGTGTGTGTGTGTCAACGTACCACTCTTTTCTAATCCCTTTATTTTTCTTCTATTCTTAATTTATCATCATAATTATTTTAACCAGAATATTAAACATCCAAATGGATGAGTAAATCTCTCATTGGTGTGAGTTATAATTCGGGGATGTTAAGTGATTGAGAGTTTTGCTCGATGAGTATTCTTTAAATTAATATTGTGTATGTTAAACTTAATATGTCATGGATTAATGATATGTTTTGTTTAACGAGTGGTTTCCATGGATTATTGGAACCATAAATACACTACTATAAATAAGTTTTTATTGATATTAGAACCCTAAGTTAAGTTAAGGCTTGGATTAAAGCCTTCACACTTAGGAATTCCAATCAACGTCAACTTATAACATGGGTGTTAATTTAATGCAATACAAAGTAAGGCTCAAGGATATCACATGCTTAACTCCCCAATGATGAAATCACCCCAATCTTTATCAATTTGGTAAATCAAACATCATCCATAAATCATTTCAATTAATCTCTGCAAACAAACCCCCCTAATCACAATACAATCAACTAAAAACAAACGACTATTACAAAGTATCATCGCTGAGGATTCGACCCGAGTGCTGCTATACACATTAGCAGAGCACCGGAATTTTGACTGGTCGATAGGCGACAATCGGCCGTGCATTTAAAATGGCACCGTTGCCGGGGATGGTGCTTTAATTAGTCATTAGTTTCTGGTTATTGTCAAAAAAACCAAAAAAAAAACAAAATTTTAAAAAAAATTGAAAAAAAATCACAAAGAAAAACCTGTCTTCTCATAAAAATCATAAACTGAAAAAATAAAAAGGAAAACCCGTCTTCCTCATCCTTTCTAAATCTATCTGAATTCCCCGCAACCTCCCAAACAATCCCTCGGATTTTTTTGACCCTGAAATTGATAGAACTCTTCGTCAACTTAGGAGGACCATTAGGGATAACCAAATCACCCAAGAACCAATCATTGCCCTACCAATTGAATTAGATATGGCCAATCCTAGGGAACAAACATTGAAAGAACTTGCTGCCCATGATATGAATTACCAACCTCTTGGTATTCAATATCCAAACATTGAAGCTGACTTCGAACTCAAATCGGGTTTGATTCATCTTCTCCCTCATTTTCACGGGCTATCCGGTGAGGATCCACATCTTCACCTTAAAGAGTTCCAAGTAGTATGCTCTACCATGAAGCCTCAAGGGGTTTCTGAAGAACAAATCAAGCTTAGAGCTTTCCCCTTTTCCCTAGAGGATTCTGCCAAGTCTTGGCTCTACTACCTCCCACCTGGTTCCATAAACTCATGGGTTGACATGAAGAGACTTTTCCTTGAGAAGTTCTTTCCCGCTTCCCGAACAGCTTCTATCCGAAAGGAAATAAGCGGCATCCGTCAATTCCCTAATGAATCACTCCATGAGTATTGGGAGAGGTTCAAAAAGCTTGTGGCAACTTGTCCACACCATCAAATCCCTGAACAACTCCTGATCCAATACTTCTATGAGGGGTTATTGGCTATGGAGCGAACTCTCATTGATGCCGCAAGTGGCGGTGCTCTTGTTGACAAAACTCCTGCAGCTGCACGAGAACTCATAAGCAACATGGCTGCAAACACGCAGAAATTCCATACTCGAGCACATGCTCAAGTGAAACAAGCCCAAGAGAATCAATCCATAGAGCCCAACAAGATGACTGAGTGGATGAGTGAACTTACAGGTCTTGTGTGTCAACTAGTGGTGGCTACCAAAGCCCCAACCTCATCTTCTCCACAGTCACTATTCCCTGGACCTATCAAGAATTGTGGAATCTGCAACTCTCCATCTCATCCGACTGACACATGTCCACAACTTCAAGATGATCCATCTGATTCATCTAGTCCAATGGATCTCAATATGGCATATGCTCAGCGAAACTTCAACCCTCAACAATCAGGTCAGTTTGTTAGAAACTTCAACCAACCCCACTATGAGCCCTTCTCTTCTACCTTTAACCCACCTCTGAGGTATGGTAATCCCATTTCTCATCCTCCTCAGTTCCCTCATCAAAATCCAAACCAGTTCCAATATGGTCAAAGTGGTGGTAACATCCATCAACCTTATCCTTTTGTTCCTCAACCCCAAAGGAACAATCCTCCTCCTGGATTCCACTATCCTAACGAGCCTTCCCAATTCCCCACCCAATAAAATCGCTTTCCCAAGAACCAAAATCAAGGCCAACCCAATTTGGGACAAGCCTCTTCTTCTAAACAACCATGGGAAAGTGCTGTAGAGGATCTTGCTTCCTTCACCCGTTCTAGCCTCAAGAACATTGAAACCCAAATAGGTCAACTTGCATCCCACCTTAGCCAGCAACAACCATCCAATTCATCCCAAATCCCAGCTCAACCATTACCCAAACCTAAGGGTAATGTAAGTGCAATTGCACTTAGATCGGGAAAGAAAATTGCTATGCCCCATGCTGATTGCTCTACCTCCCCTTTCGATGTTGATCTAGAAAATGAAAAGAACAAAAAGCTAGAAAAGGAACTTGAATCCACTCCTTCACCTCCTTCCATTCCTTTAAGGAACCCAATTCCTTTTCCTCAAGCCATCTCCAAGCCTAATAAGTCCTTTGAACCTGATCCTGAAATGCTTGACATGTTTAGACGTGTTGAAGTGAACATCCCCCTCTTAGATGCCATCAAACAAATCCCTAAGTATGCCAAGTTTCTTAAGTAATTGTGCACCCATAAGAGGCAACTTAGGAACATTGAAAATATTTCAACCCAACATTCCATTCCCATGAAGTGCAAAGATCCAGGGACCTTCACGGTTCCATGTCAAATAGGGAGTTCTAACTTTGATGATGCACTCATAGACCTTGGAGCCTCAATAAATGTCATGACCAAATCCATTTTCTCCCACCTTGGTCTAGGTCCCTTGCACCCAACGGGTGTTGTCATTCAATTAGCCAATCGAAGCACTGCCAGTCCTGAGGGGATAATTGAGGATGTTCTTGTTTGGGTCAATGATCTTATCTTCCCAGCTGATTTCTATGTCCTTGACATGGAAGGTGAGACGACCTCTTCTCGATCTCCCCTAATTCTAGGAAGACCATTCCTCATGACTGCGAGAACCAAGATTGATGTCCATTCAGGCATCTTATCCATGGAATTCGGTGACCAACTGGTCAAGTTCAACATTTTCCAAGCCATGCGATACCCATTTGAGGATCACTCTACATTCTCAATCCATGCTTTTGAGGACACTTCTAAGATTCAATCGAACCCCAATCCACCATGTTATTCATGTTCTAATGATAAAGGATCTTGTGAAATATGCACCATGATTAATAAATTCATAAATGGTGAAGTTGATGTGGACCTCTCATTCATAGACTCCATCAATCTAGAGGAACTTGAAAACTCTCTTGAATCCCACATCAACTCTGATCTCTACTGTTCCACCTTGGATAGTGTTGAGGAAAATGATCCAAACCCATCTGGAATCCCTTCTCCTGCTCCTAACTTGTCTATCTATCAAATCAAGGCTGAAACTGATCTAAAACCACTTCCTTCACACCTCAAGTATTCATTCCTTTTCCATGATCCCTCCTACCCTGTCATTATCTCTGCTTCACTTTCTGAAACTGAGGAGTCCCAACTTGTTCAAGTGTTAGAGGAAAACAAAAATGACTTAGGTTGGACCCTAGAGGATATTCCAGGAATCAACCCTTCCCTTTGCATGCATCACATCCATCTAGAGGAATCATCCAAACCAATTAGGAAACCTCAAAGAAGACTCAATCCACTCATACTTGAGGTAGTTAAGGAAGAGATTACCAAACTTCTTCAAGCTGGTATTATCTACCCAATTTCTGATAGTGAATGGGTTAGTCCAATTCAAGTCGTTCCTAAGAAGGGCGGGATAACAGTTGTCACAAATGAACATGGAGAAGTGGTCACAACTCGAGTGAAAAACAAATGGCGTGTGTGCATCGATTATCGCAAATTGAATGCTGAAACACGAAAAGATCACTACCCACTTCCTTTCCTTGACCAAATGCTTGAGAGATTGTCCAGAAATTCACATTATTTCTTTCTTGATGGTTAAACCGGCTACTTCCAAATTCCAATCGCACCTCAAGACCAAGAAAAGACCACATTCACTTGCCCCTTTGGAACCTATTCCTATAGGCGAATGCCTTTTGGCCTTTGTAATGATCCTGCAACATTCCAGCGGTGTATGATGAGTATCTTTTCTGAATTCATTGAGAATTGCATGGAGGTCTTCATGGATGACTTTACCATTTATGGCGATTCATTTGAATCTTTCTTACATTCACTCTCTTTGGTCCTTCAAAAGTGTGTCAAGTGCAACCTTGTGCTGAATTTTGAAAAATGTCACTTCATGGTTTCAAATGGGATTGTTCTAGGGCACATAATTTCTCAAGAGGGTATCCAAGTTGATCCATCCAAAATTGAGGTGATCCAATCACTTCCTGAACCCAAATCAGTTCGAGACATTCGGTCCTTCCTTGGTCATGCCGGTTTCTATCGGCGATTCATTCATAACTTCAGCAAGATTTCCCTCCCACTCACTCGTTTACTTCAAAATGATGTCACATTCAATTTTGATGAGGCTTGCAAGAGAGACTTCATTGAACTCAAATCTGCTCTCACATCTGCTCCAATAATCCAACCCCCATATTGGTCCTTACCATTTGAATTGATGTGTGATGCTTCTAATAGGGCCATTGGGGCTGTTCTTGGTCAAAGAAGAGAAAACATTCCTCATGTCATCTTTTATGCCTAAAAAACATTAGATGAAACTCAATCACACTACACTATGACTGAAAAAGAACTTTTAGCTGTGGTTTTTGCCTTGGATAAATTCCGGCCCTATCTCTTAGGTTCCAAAATCATCATCTTCACGGACCACTCAGCATTAAAGTTCTTACTTAAGAAAAGTGATTCCAAACCAAGGCTAATAAGATGGATTTTAATGCTCCAAGAGTTTTACCTTGTGATAAAAGATAAACCTGTAAAAGAAAACCCTGTGGCTGACCACCTGAGTAGAATTTTTAATTCTTCTCATTCTAAAATAATTGATCCTGAATTTCCAACTGAACACCTCTCATCTCTCACTCCAAAGTTACCATGGTATGCCCCAATTTTCAATTACTTGGTTTCTGGTGTTTTCCCTGAATATTTTTCAAAAGAACAAAAAGAAAAGATGAAAAGTGATTCAAAGCATTATTTTTGGGAAGATAATAAACTTTAGAAAACTGGGGCTGACATGGTAATTAGGAGATGTGTTGATGAAACTGAACAATCCTCCATCTTGGAATTCTGCCACTCAATGCCTGGAGGTGGCCACTTTGGACCACAAAGGACTTCTCGAAAGGTCCTAGATTCTGGATTCTTTTGGCATTCACTCTTCAAGGACTCACACGAGTTCTGTCAATCATGTCCCACTTTCCAAAAGTTTGGCACAATTTCCAAAAGAAACGAAATGCCTCAAAAGCCATTAATCTTATGTGAGCTTTTTGATGTTTGGGGCATCTATTTCATGGGACCTTTTCCCCCTTCCAATGGATTATCCTACATTCTCCTTGCTGTTGACTATGTTTCTAGGTGGGTCGAGGCCAAACCCACTAGGAAAGGTGATGCTCAAACTGTGAGTGATTTCCTCAAAACCCATATCTTCCATCGATTCGGAACACCACGTGCTTTGATAAGTGACTTAGGAACTC
This sequence comes from Viscum album, assembly GCA_963277665.1. Classification (NCBI taxonomy): domain Eukaryota; kingdom Viridiplantae; phylum Streptophyta; class Magnoliopsida; order Santalales; family Viscaceae; genus Viscum; species Viscum album. Next base: position 702,894,463 of record OY728139.1, read on the forward strand.
ATTTCTGTAATAGAACCATGGATTCACTTTTGAAAAAGAATGGGGTTGTACATAAAACATCCACTGCATATCACCCTCAAACAAATGGAATGGATGAACTTTCTAACAGAGAAGTGAAAAGAGTGCTTGAAAGAATTGTTAATCCCACAAGAAAAGACTGGCCCGATAGACTTGGTGAAGCACTTTGGGCCTATCGAACAGCCTATAAGACACCCATTGGGATGTCTCCATTTAGGCTAGTTTTTGGTAAATCCTGTCATTTACCAGTTGAAATCCAACATAAGTCATTTTGGGCTGTCAAAACTTGTAATTTTGATTGTGAAAAATCTGGTGAAGAAAGATTGTTGCTGTTGACTGAATTGGAGGAGCTTTGACTCGATTCGTATGAGAACTCCATTCTCTACAAAGAAAAGGCAAAGTCACTCCATGACAAGCACATTCTTCGAAAGGTATTTCATGAAGGTGAAAAGGTAATGCTCTTCAATTCTCGATTTCGACTTCACCCAGGTAAGCTTAATTCTCGTTGGGAAGGTCCTTTTGTTATTACTAACGTTTACCCATTTGGTGCAGTGCAAGTCCAAGACCCCTCTTCCAAAAGGTCATTCACGGTTAACGGACATCGGTTAAATCATCACCATGAGAGGTCTCACAATCCAGGAACCACTTAGACTTCCATCGAAACCCCATCAACTTCAATAGAACCACCACTGGATGGAGACCCGCCAAATCCAAACCAGGGGGCACCTCTTTCCCTTTAACTCTCTCTCTATCTCTTCCTCTCTCTACCTCTTTCTTCTTCTTCCCCTCTCTTTAATTTTTTTACCACTTTATTCATCAAACCCTCTATTTTTATCTTTCTTGTATGGGTGTGTATTTAAAAAAAACCCTTAAAAACTAAAAAAAAACCAAAAAAACACAATTACTTAAACAATTACAAAAAAAGAGTCATGCTTACTCACCATCGAGTTTTGAAATTTTGTCCAACCATTTTGGGGAGTTAACAGACATATTTTCATCTCAAAAATTTTGTATTTTCATCATGACTTTGGATAAAGAATTTTGTGTCAAAACCAACACATTTTGAATGCTCAATTTTTGATTTGGAAAATGCTTTTCCCCTACCGTGAGGAATAACATTAGCCTTCATGCAAATGTCATCTATGACCATATTTTTCATTGTGTGTCTTCACCACTGATTGTGAGTCTTGAGTTTGTGGACCTTCGAGCTGAATTTCCATCTTTTGTGCGCATTAATATGATAGAGGCATTTTCTAAGCCACATGAGAATCAGAATAGCCAAATAGCCTCCCGTTACCCTTACATTGATCCTACTTTTGAAAGCCCCTTTGAGCCTATGAAAACCTTTCTTTTGATATCCACATTACAATCCTAATACCTTTTCCCACCCAACATCTTCATGGATTTTCATTGTACAATTTATTGAAATTTAAGTGTGGGGGGAATGGAATTCATTTTTGGGTGTACTTTCATTGATTTCAAATGTTTCATCATATGATTGAGGGAAATAATCTATTCAAGTGTGGGGGAGAGGTTGTAATTCTGTGATATTTGGAGTGTATATGTGTAATTTTCATTTGTACAAAAGTCATTGAAAAGTGTTCAAAAAAATGAAAAAAAAATTATATTAAAAAAAAATGAAAAAAAGGAATGGGTTGTGTCTTGGGTGGGTCAAAAATCATTCATCATCAACCTTTGATCGTGTTATAACTACTAAAATTAGTTCTATGAGAAGATCAAACATGGGTTGGGAGATGACTGTGAGACTTGTTTCAAGCACAACTTTCGAAAAAAAAGAGCAAAAAGAGAAAAAAAAGAACACTTGAATCATCTTGTATTGTGTCATTATTGGAAGTCTTCCATGTTGTACATATTACATCATCTCACCCTATTCCATTTTCTATCTCCCTCACTTTTCATTCATCACACATTCATTCCCTTGTAAATATGTGTTTCTATTTCCTTTCAAATCAAATTTCAAAAAAAATGTGCATTGATTTTTCCATGTTGGTGTTTTTAACCCCTCTTTTCCTTTGGACATTATATACCTACCATCCCATAGCCACTGAAAAATCCCTTAAAAGACCTCTTGATTCTTGTACACATTAGATTTGGGAATGGAAGCTGAGAGCTCTTACAAACTCTTGATTTTCACTTTTTGTTGGTGAATGAGTGAACCTCCTAAAATACATTTTTATCATCTTGAGAGGAGTAAGTTTTGAGTACCTACATTTTCTAATTCAAACCTTGAACATGAAAAAATGAATTGTTTCTGATGCATTATTGTGAACCAAATTTGTGATGGAATTCAATATGGATGAGTGAAATAGTATAAACCTCCCCTGATTGGAGAAAACAAAATTTTAATATTTGTTGGTGAGTGAAAATGATTTTGTCATGTTTTTATATTTGTTGCACATGAGGACACGCGCAAATATAAGTGTGGGGGAGTTGATGTTATTAATATTTTCATGACTTATTATATTCCCCCTTTACTTATTTTATATTAAATGTACATAATTTGTGTGAAATATTAATGTTTTAATATTAAGTATAATATTTGAGCATTTTTAGAAGTAGTCCAATTGAGTCAGTTTAATGTTTAAATTATAACTATCACTATACTAATCCAAATTGTGTGGTTCTTGTTTTGTAGGATTTTCCTTTCAATATAAAACATTTCATTAGAAGGCACCATGATCCAATTCTTCCATTTGAAGGGTCATATGGTCCTCACAAACAAGACCAAAGAATCTGTGAACAAACTGGACCAGCCTTGAAGATTGATTTATTGGGCTCAATACAGAAGTCAAAAAACATTAACTCTCCACCATAATTTGTGGGAAACTACATGTCATCTTGGATAAAAATTTCATGGCCCAAATCCAAGTACAAGGGGCCCAAATGAAGCTTTGAAGTCCAGCCCACCATTCTGTCCGAGAATTAATATCAGTATACTATTCATGACATATCTCATGATGTAAGAATCAAATAGAGCTGAGATTTTGCCGTGGGAAAGAGGAGATATAGGTGGCCGACTTTGTTGAAGAAGTCATTCTGATTTTAAGGCATCGTCCTGTTCAAAAATCCATTCACATTTTGGCCATCGAAAAAGTATGGATAGAAATGGACAGTTTACCTTTGTTTAATAAAACCGCCATAACTTTGGATACACTTGTCCAAATGCCTCCATATTTTTACAGTAGTCGGATAACTTTATTATATAAAACTTTGAATAAGGAGATATTTGGATATTCGGCTGTCTGAATAGCCAAATTGGCGATGCAAGTGGAGGGACAGATTAGGAATGCAAACAGTCCACTCCTTGGGCTATAAATACTCTCCCCTTCTCTCCTTGAGAGGGGTTGGCATTTAAGAAGAGAGGATATCATATTGGCACGGCCAAAGCCTTTCCAAAGGCTTGGGAGGACCTGCCATACTCAAGTTTTCTCTTGAGAGACCTTTCCTTCTCTCTTTGTTTTCACTTACTTTTGTGTTCTTCATTTTTGTAATCTTGTAATTCTCTTTCTTTGTAATTCTGTTTTAATGCAAGTTACTTCATCAATATCTCTTATTCTCATCCACCTTATGTAGTTTAATATTTATGTTCGTAAAATAGTTTAAATTCAGTTGAATCCCCTTCCCTTATTTTTCTTCCTCATTCAATCAAAAATCCGTTTTTAATTATCATCATCGTTCGTGTGTGTGTGTCAACGTATCACTCTTTTCTAATCCCTTTCTTTTTCTTCTATTCTTAATTTATCATCATAATTATTTTAACCAGAATATTAAACATCCAAATGGCTGAGTAAATCTCTCATTGGGGTGAGTTATAATTCCGGGATGTTAAGTGATTGAGAGTTTTGCTCGATGAGTATTCTTTAAATTAATATTGTGTATGTTAAACTTAATATGTCATGGATTAATGATGTGTTTTGTTTAACAAGTGGTTTCCACGGATTATTGGAACCATAAATACACTACCATAAATAAGTTTTGATTGAGATTAGAACCCTAAGTTAAGTTAAGGCTTGGATTAAAGCCTTCACACTTAGGAATTCCAATCAACGTCAACTTATAACATGGGTGTTAATTTAATGCAATACAAAGTAAGGCTCAAGGATATCACATGCTTAACTCCCCAATGATGAACTCACCACAATATTTATCAATTTGGTAAATCAAACATCATCCATAAATCATTTCAATTAAGCTCTTCAAACAAACCCCCCTAATCACAATACAATCAACTAAAAACAAACGACTATTACAAAGTATCATCGCCGGGGATTCGACCCGAGTGCTGCTATACACATTAGCAGAGCACCGGAATTTTGACCGGTCGATAGGCGACAATCGGCCGTGCGTTTCAAGGTCATTCATAATTTACATCTTTACTTCCTGGGAAAAATAAAACATAGAAAAAGGGTGAGCTAAAATGCCCAGTAAGGATAACAATATAGCGGAAACTTTCAAAAATAAGCATAAACATTTAAGGCAATGTATAACTAAAACAAAAGCCTTTTAAACTTGAACTTCAACATAGTATGAAAAAAGTAAAATGAAATAATGCCATTTACTAATTCACATGGATATTCTACTAATCGAATAATCACATGAAATATCAATAACCACTTTCATAATGATGGAATGCATAATGCCAGACTATCATAACCACATAGCAAAGGCCTCGTGCCAAGACTGCAAATAAGATTTTTCCAAGGCCTTGTGCCAAGACACTAGTTTGTCTCATGAGACCTACCGATGCATCGAGGAGCTATAGTGGGCTCCACTCATCACTTATTAAGTCCAATGCATTCCTCATATGAACAGGTTTAAACATAACATAAACATTCATATTAAAACTGGCATAAGAAATGTCAATACTTCAACCACAAACCATGAATGGTATAAAAATAGCACATCCACAGTCAAACATAACTCATTCGATACAATATGGAAGATTGTATTGTATCACATTAACCTCAATCAAGAATAATGAAGGATGTTGACATAGATGAAAATAATCATCAAAACTTTTTGAGAGAAATATCCCCCTTTTTCTTGAAATCATTTAAAAGTCACACTATTTGTCAAGAAGCCATTTAAAAATATATTTTTGAATCAAAGTGTCCCATACCACTTTGAAACTTTTTTAAAAGGAGTTTTAATTTTAAAACTTTAATGTCCATATAAATAAATCCTTAAAACCATTTTTAAAACATGGACATTAATGAGCAATATTTAGATGAATAAGTCTTTAAAACATTTAAAAATGGTATTTTAGTTAGAGATTATAACCAAAATAGAGACACTTGAATACAAATAATTGAGGTAATCAAAACTTTGTAATATCATGAGAATAAAGGGATTCATGATATACTATGTCAAAGTACATTATATACACCACGTAAAAGTGATTTGGTTTATATCAACAAAGAAGTCTCAATGGAATGTAAATTGAGATGAAATCTCTCATAAAGGCCGTATCCTTAGGTTAAGGATAAATCAACGACATAATTATGTGTGACAAATATAAATACACTAAATATGATTGGATATTCAGTGTAAAATAATCAAAGTATATTCACACATATTCTTGTAAAAACAACACCAACGAATTGGATGTTTAACTCAACAAATGGTGAATGAGTTAAAATTACTCTTATCAAATTCATATCAATGACTTGAGAATTATCAATGGAGTGATTATGTGTATCAAAAGTATATCCATAGGAAGGGGAGTGGAAATTATGACATAATCAAATTAATAGTGATTCCACACATAATCTTGGGGTAATAGAATTAATGAAATATGCGTAAAGCCAAATGAGTGGAAATTTAAATCTCAAATTCCCTTATCGATTAGTTAACTTACGAAACATACACCCATGAAAGAAGTATCATAACATGATGATGTAAATACCCATAAATTAAAGTATATTAAAAAATGAATACAATCATGGGAAGTACACATACACCACATGCAATAATTAAGTGGTGAACAATGGAATTATCAAAAAATTAAGAGTGAGTTAAGAAACCCCTCAATTTGTACTTTTTCCTTGGTCGACGGTAGGTTAACCTCCTGTATAATGGTGAAATAATTTTTATTTAATTATAAAAGAATCATATGCATTAATATGATATCATATATGATCTTTTAACATTGATTTGTTAATAATATCTTAGAATTATCGTCGTTTCGGGTGTTAACTTACTCGTTTTCTTTTATATATCTTGTTACATAAGTTGTGTTTGTTATGGATAAGTTGTATCTTATTCATATACAGAATTATATCAAGTCCTTGAACATTATTTTTAAATCATCAAATGATAATTATACTTGAATGGATACGATGGAGAATGAATCTCATCGCGTTCGTGGAGACGGTAGTCCGTACGTACGCACGAGCGACAATATCATTCTTTTGATATTAAAATAATATATAATTGGATGTTATATAATATATACAGAATCATTATCATGTTATATTTATTATTTACATGAATTACACATCATTATTATACCCATCCAAATAATAATTTATTGAATAACAATTACACCACGGCGTGGAGACGGTAACCCGTACGTACGCACGTATGGTGACATGTTATTCAAAGGATGGATAGAATACTAAATATGGTTGTACCATATTTATAATAAAATCACAGTATATATATGATACTGGAGTTATTATTTTATAATGGTAATAACAAAGGAAGAAGAAGTGGAAGAAGAAAGGAACTTGGAAAAGGGTGGTGAAATCATTACCTCTTCTTTAGGTTTTTCCTTTTGATTTGATCAAAAGGGCTCCTTAGGTTGGCTTTCTGATCAAACTAACGCCACTAGGTTGTAGTGAGGGAAGTTGGGAGAATATTTGGGCAGAGTTTGGCCGAACCAAAAGGATTTTAAGGTGTGAAGAAATGAGAAGGAGGAGTTCCCTTTTATAAGAGGTGTGAGGGGCACCTTTGGAAAAGCTAGAAATATTAATTTATAATAAATTCATATTCGGTTTATAATAGCTAAAAAGTTGATTATTTAAAGTTTAATGTGGGGATGGGTCGAAAACCACTCAACCAATAGAATTTAGTTAGGTTTGGGTCATTATATTAACCTTATCTTTAAGTATTAACTCTTGGTTAATTAGTTTCACTTTTACAATGTCTCTTTGTATTTTTATATTATATGGTTAATAAACTTACCATATACATCCAAGAGACCCCCAAGTGGTCCATTAATGATACACCTATCATGATATAAGTATTTTGGCCGAACCTTAGATTTTTAGGAATTTAATATCAATTAATAATATAATATTTGTTTTAAAAACTCTTTTATGTCAATTTTGAAACTATTCAATAGTTTATTTTTGTGAAACTCATAACAGAATTATTACTTCAAAAAAAGTTAATTAAATAAATCCTAATATGTCATATTAACCTATAAAATTATTTTAATTCAATAAAAGTCTCAAATTATATTTATTTGGGTATTTATAATATCAATTATTCTAATTTTTCACTATTATGGTAATTACTGCATCACCATTGTGTCATAAATAAATTAAATTATTTAATGTCTAAAAATTATAAATAAAATATAATTATGTAGGAAATCATTTTATCTTTATAATGAATATTTATAGTCTAAAATCCAACATATATAACCCTATGTAACAATTGTTTTTCTAAAAGATATATGCTTGTGTCATTTTTGTATTTATTTTAACTTAATTAAAATAAAGTGTCCCTATCACTTACAAGTGGATCCATGGGGTCCCAAAATCGACCCAAAGATGACCATGGTCGACCATGTATCAAACAATAGGGTTAAGACACGTTTTAGGGTAATTTAGTATTATTATAATATTATTTTTTAACCCTTGTTTACTGGATTTTCCCTTTAACCATGGTAAATAAAATATTTACCGAAGTAATTATCCAAAATGTCTAAAAATAAATGTTACCTATTTACACAATTTGAACATCCTGATTCCAAATATGGAATCCATTTTTCCAAATTCAAAACACAGAAGTGGCAAAAATTAATTTAAAATTAATTCCCGTTGTTAAAACAAAAAACGTGTTCTTAAGAGATAATAACTATCAAAAGATTGACACTTGTTTATCTCTGGTTTAATTGTGAAATTATGTACAATGAAAAAAATTTAATTAAATGGTAAAAATATATTCTAAATATACTTTAAAACTACTCAAATTCATAATTTATCAATATTAATTATTTTGATTAAAAAAGTTGTTTTTAATTAAAATTTAGTAATTTTCACTATTCATCAAAATATGAAAGTTATCCGAAAAGTACAAAAATTTCACCCTAGGCTAATTTCGATATTCTGAATCCAAAAATGAAGTCCATTTTGAGAGATAGAATTTATAAAATTTCAAAAAGTAGGTATTACTATTCATAACGGCTAGTTTGATTGGTTGTGGTGTGTTAAAATCTCGAAGTTGCGTACAATGCACGCCATTACATTATTCAAAGGGAAACGTACTATGGAAGCTTGGGGTGTTACATTCTCCCCTCCTTCAATAAATTTCTTCCTCGCAATTTTTTTAAAATTGGGCTTGAGAATATAATGGAAAGTCCCACATCAGAAAGAGAGTCAATAAAACTATCACTTGAAAAGAAAGGAAGAGAGGTATAAAGGTCACCCAAGATAACCCATACTAGGATTCCATGTAGGAAAACATGGATATGGACGATAAACTAAGTGTTCAGTTCTGATGAAGAGGGATAGAAAACATGATCAGGAGAAAGTTAACAATAAGAAAATCACAAACTTGTGTTGGGAAAAACGGTCCTTAGTCTCCCAGTAGGAAAAGTAAACGGACAACATTTTTTTTTGTATTAAGTTAAATTACATAAGGATGAGGAATTGATTTATGATATTGACTAAGAATATAAAGATATATACTTACTTTTAAGTAGAGTTTCATTCTTTAATAAATTTACACCACTAACTCATTTTTTTTAAACGGTGAGTATTCAAGAAGACTTGGTCACACTGGAAGAGCTAGAATAAAATTCTATAGAATCACATGATCCATGTAGGATGAACTATATATTTACATTGTCTTTAGAGATTAATCAAAACCAAAATGGTTAGTACAAGATCTAATGATCCCCCAAAAGGATATTCCTTGACAGAAATAAACACTAATCTTAATTTCCAAAATTAAACCAGCAATACACCAAAGTTAAATAAATACCATTAAATAATCAATTGTCCTTAGAATAATTTAATATAATCAAAACTAATATTGAAAACCATAACTTATTAAGAATGCAGTCTTCAACATTAAATTGTATCTCCAAATGACATTAATTACTCTTAAAGTCACATACTTAAAAGTAATTAACCTAATCATTTCCATAAATAACCCAAATCATTATAAATACGCAATAAAAACATAGATAAAAATCCACCATTACTCCTCAAATGAAATCCCATACTACTCTATTTTCCTTTGGCATATAGTGTTCTCAAAAAAGCGAACAACTTCCAAAATAACATTTATCACTTAATAACCAAATCATTTTCCTATACTAAGGGTATTCATTTGATAAGACATAAGATCCCAAATCAAATTATTATTGATCAATAAAATCATTTAACTAAAAATAATACTCACACTAACCAGGGACTTCACGTAGTCCAGTGGTAGGCGATAAATCCCAATCGCACTTTGGTTGTGGGTTCGATTCCCATAGGTTTGTCTGACGCGACGGGTTGTCACGCGGTCTGCATGTTTTTCTTTTCAAAAACTATATTTTATAATATTACCAAAATGAGATAAATTCCTCAAAATACCATAACATAATTTAACCACAAATGTTATATCATACCTTTCATTTTCATCCCAAATTATAATAACTTATAATTCTCTCAAACCCCAATGATCATATAAAACCAAATGGCTATTTATTCCTATATCCACAAGAGAAGAGATAATTCTTCCTCAAATATCATTCTCACATGGCAAACTGCGGGGTTACAAACACAAGAGAAAATTATTCCAAAGTAAACCCATCAACAAGGAGCACTAATAATTTTTAAACATTTCTCAAACCATTTATTTCCACATAGCTTCTTCTTTGACCAAGAAAATATCCTATAGAATAGGGAATTCACTCGGGTAATGGCCAGGTCCCCTACATTTACGACAAATGACTGTAAATTGACTCTTGGGACCATTTTTATCTTCTTCCATAGTACTCTTCATTTTTCTTCGGCAATTCTTCACTTTATGGCCTTCCTTTCCGCACGTAAATCATTTCTTTGTCCCATTGAGACACTTTCCTGGGTGTCTCCTTCCACATTTCCTGCATGATGGAAATTGAGGATTCCTTTCTCCATGGTCTCCACTCCTGGAGCTCTTATCATTCATCACCTTTCGCTTTTTTTGAGTCCAGGAATTGGTTAATATATATATTGTTGATCATATTTTTGGAAAATTGATTTGGCATAAAGATGATATCTTTTACGCCTATCAACATTCCATTTTGTTGCTCATTTCCACCACCGTTCCCACCTTGTACATCATTCTTAAAGTCACTATGACTTCCTTGGAATCCAGCCGTTGACTAAAACCAGAAAGTATTGTGTGAGTAACAGTAGTCATAAAATCACTTAGAGATTAACATGTCACCATATTCTCAATTTGAAACACATTAGGATTAACCATGGACATTTACTCTCATCTTATATATATATTACTTTAAATCGGTTTGTAAAGAAAATGTAAATTATCCTAAGCATATCCCCCATGAGTGTCGTAACCAAGAGTGCAGCAAGGCCCATTGTCGTGCACCAGTTCCCGTTCGAGTCTAGCTCAAAGCGGTGTTTTTGGGTTTTACCCCTAGGTACATCTGTTCCAGAACCGCCTCTACCTGCTCGTACCCAGACAGAGATGTATTTCTCGGAAAACTCACAAAATCTCTACAATACCAAAATTCTAGTAAGTTATTCTATACTAATCCTTAAAGTTCATCTTAGGTCTACGTGCTCTAATCAGAGTTTATCTAAATCTAGCTTCCAAGGTTTGTATTAAACTTCCTATGATACCAACTGTAAGGCCCCGACCCTAGTTACCTAGAGTCGGTGCATTATTACATAACATTGGCATGATCACAAGAAAGATCAAATCTCGAAAGACCGATTGGTTTAGTAGCCTTGTAAGCACTAGATATATTCATAAGGTTTTGCATTACATCATAATGTGTAAAACTACTACAACAACATATTTTCTCCATATTCCACACTCATATCCCCACATAATATCCCTAAAGGTCATTCATAATTTACTTCTTCACTTTCTGGGAAAAATAAAACATATAAAAGGGGTGATCTCAAATTCCCAGTAAGGATAACAATATAGCGGAAACTTTCAAAAATAAGCATAAACATTTAAGGCAATGTATAACTAAAACAAAATCCTTTTAAACTTGAACTTCAACATAGTATGACAAAAGTAAAATGAAATAATTCCATTTACTTATTCACATGGATATTCTACTAATCGAATAATCACATGCAATATCAATAACCAATTTCATAATGATGGAATGCATAATGCCAGACTATCATAACCACATAGCCAAGGCCTCGTGCCAAGACTACAAATAATATTTTGCCATGGACTTGTGCAAAGACACTAGTTTGTCTCATGAGACCTACCGATGCATCGAGGAGCTATAACAGGCTCCACCCGTCACTTATTAAGTCCAATGCATTCCTCATATGAACAAGTTTAAACATAACATAAACATTCGTATTAAAACTAGCATACGAAATGTCAATACTTCAACCACAAACCATGAATGGTATAAAAATAGCACATCCACAGTCAAACATAACTCATTCGATACAATATGGAAGTTTGTATTGTATCAGATTAACCTCAATCAAGAATAATGAAGGATGTTGACATAGATTAAAATAATCATCAAAAATTTTTGAGAGAAATATCCCCCTTTTTCTTGAAATCATTTAAAAGTCACACTATTTGTCAAGAAGCCATTTAAAAATAGATTTTTGAATCAAAGTGTCCCATACCACTTTGAAACTTTTTTAAAAGGAGTTTTAATTTTAAAACTTTAATGTCCATATAAATAAATCCTTAAAACCATTTTTAAAACATGGACATTAATGAGCAAGATTTAGATGAATAAGTCTTTAAAACATTTAAAAATGGTATTTTAGTTAGAGATTATAACCAAAATAGAGACACTTGAATACAAATAATTGAGGTAATCAAAACTTTGCAATATAATGAGAATAAAGGGATTCATGATATACTATGTCAAAGTACATTATATACACCACATAAAAGTGATTTGGTGTATATCAACAAAGAAGTCTCAATGGAATGTAAATTGAGATGAAATCTCTCATAAAAGCCGTACCCTTAGGTTAAGGATAAATCAACGACATAATTATGTGTGAAAAATATAAATACACTAAATATGATTGGATATTCAGTGTAAAACAATCAAAGGATATTCACACATATTCTTGCAAAAACAACACCAATGAATTGGATGTTTAACTCAACAAATGGTGAATGAGTTAAAATTAATCTTATCAAATTCATATAAATGACTTGAGAATTATCAATGGAGTGATTATGTGTATCAAAAGTATATCCATAGGAAGAGGAGTGGAAATTATGACATAATGAAATGAATAGTGATTCCACACATAATCTTGGGGTAATAGAATCAATAAAATATACGTAAAGCCAAATGAGTGGAAATTGAAATCTCAAATTCCTTTATCGATTAGGTAACTTACGAAACATACACCCATGAAATAAGTATCATACCATGATGATGTAAATACCCATAAATTAAAGTATATTACACAATGAATACAATCATGGGAAGTACACATACACCACATGCAATAATTAAGTGGTGAACAATGGAATTCTCACGAAATTAAGAGTGAGTTAAGAAACCCCTTACTTTGTAATTTTTCCTTGGTCGACGGTAGGTTAACCTCCTGTATAATGGTGAAATAATTTTTATTTAATTATACAAGAATCATATGCATTAATATGATATCATATATGATCTTTTAACATTGATTTGTTAATAATATCTTAGAATTATCGTCGTTTCGGGTGTTAACTTACTTGTTTTCTTTTATATGTTTTGTTACATAAGTCGTGTTTGTTATGGATAGGTTGTATATTATTAATATAAATAATGATATAAAGTCCTTAAACATTATTTTTAAATAATCAAATTATAATTATACTTGAATGGATACGATGGAGAATGAATCTCATCGCGTTCGTGGAGACGGCAGTCCGTACGTACGCACGAGCGACAATATCATTCTTTTGATTTTAAAATAATATATAATTGGATGCTATATCATATATACAGAATCATTATCATGTTATATTTATTATTTACATGAATTACACATCATTATTATACCCATCCAAATAATAATTTATTGAATAACAATTACACCACGGCGTGGAGACGGTAAGCCGTACGTACGCACGTATGGTGACATGTTATTCAAAGGATGGATAGAATAATGAATATGGTTGTACCATATTTATAATAACATCACAGTATATATATGATACTGGAGTTATTATTTTAGAATGGTAATAACAAAGGAATAAGAAGTGGAAGAAGAAATGAACTTGGAAAAGGGTGGTGAAATCATTACCTCTTCTTCGGGTTCTTACTTTTGATTTGATCAAAAGGGCTACTTAGGTTGGCTTTATGATCAAACTAATGCCACTAGGTTGTAGTGAGGGAAGTTTGGAGAATATTTGGGCAGAGTTTGGATGAACAAAAATGCTTTTAAGGTGTGAAGAAATGAGAAGGAGGAGTGCCCTTTTATAAGAGGGGTGAGGGGCACCTTTGGAAAAGCTAGAAATATTAATTTATAATAAATTCATATTCGGTTTCTAATAGCTAAAAAGTTTATTATTTAAAGTTTAAGGTGGGTATGGGTCTAAAACCACTCAACCAATAGAATTTAGACAGGTTTGGGTCATTATATTAACCTTATCTTTAAGTATTAACTCTCGGTTAATTAGTTTCACTTTTACAATGTCTCTTTGTATTTTTATATTATATGGTTAATAAACTTACCATATACATACAAGAGACCCCCAAGTGGTCCATTAATGATACAAATATAATGATATAAGTCTTTTGGCCGAACCTTAGATTTTTAGGAATTTAATATAAATTAATAATATAATATTTGTTTTAAAAACTCTTTTATGTCAATTTTGACACTATTCAATAGTTGATTTTTGTGAAACTCATAACAGAATGATTACTTCGAAAAAAGTTAATTAAATCAATCCTAATATGTCATATTAACCTAGAAAATTAGTTTAATTCAATAAAAGTCTAAAATTATATTTATTTGGGTATTTATAATATCAATTATTCTAATTTTTCACTATTATCTTAATTATTGCATCACCATTGTGTCATAAATAAATTAAATTATTTAATGTATAAAAATTATAAATAAACTATAATTATGTAGTAAATCGTTTTATCTTTATAATTAATATTTATAGTCTAAAAGACAACATATATAACCGTATGTAACAATTGTTTTTCTAAAAGATATATGCTTGTGTCATTTTTGTATTCATTTTAACTTAATTAAAATAAAGTGTCCATATCACTTACAAGTGGATCCATGGGGTCCCAAAATCGACCCAAAGATGCCCATGGTCGACCATGTATCAACCAATAGGGTTAAGACATGTTTTAGGGTAATTTAGTATTATTATAATATTATTTTTTAACCCTTGTTTACCGGATTTTCCTTTTAACCATGGTAAATAAAATATTTACCGAAGTAATTATCCAAAATGTCTAAAAATAAAAGTTACCTATTTACACAATTTGAAAATCATGATTCCAAATATGGAATCCATTTTTCCAAATCCAAAACACATAAGTGGCAGAAATTAATTTAAAATTAATTCCCGTTGTTAAAACAAAAAGCGTGTTTTTAAGAGATAATAACTATCAAAAGATTGACACTTGTTTATGTATGGTTTAATTGTGAAATTATGTCCAATGACAAACATTGAATTAAATGGTAAAAATATATTCTAAATATACTTTAAAACTACTCAAATTCATAATTTATCAATATTAATTATTTTGATTAAAAAAGTTGTTTTTAATTAAAATTTAGTAATTTTCACTATTCATCAAAATATGAAAGTTATCCGAAAAGTACAAAAATTTCACCCTAGGATAATTTCGATATTACGAATCAAAAAATGAAGTCCATTTTGAGAGATAGAATTTATATAATTTCGAAAAGTAGGTATTACTATTCATAACGGCTAGTTTGATTGGTTGTGGTGTGTTAAAATCTCGAAGTTGCGTACAATTCACGCCATTACATTATTCAAAGGGAAACGTACTATAGAAGATTGGGGTGTTACATTCTCCCCTCATTCAATAAATTGCGTCCTTGAATTTTTTTTAAAATTGGGCTTGAGAATATAATGGAAAGTCCCACATCAGAAAGAGAGTCAATAAAACTATCACTTTAAAAGAAAGGAAGAGAGGTATAAAGGTCACCCAAGATAATCCATACTAGGATTCCATGTAAAAAAATATGGATATGGACGATAAACTAAGTGTTCAGTTCTGATGAAGAGGGATAGAAAACATGATCAGGAGAAAGTTAACAATAAGAAAATCACAAACTTGTGTTGGGACAAACGGTCCTTAGTCTCCCAGTAGGAAAAGTAAACGGACAACATTTTTTTTTGTTTTAAGTTACATTACATAAGGATGAGGAACTAATTTATGATATTGACTAAGAATATAAAGATATATACTTAATTTTAAGTAGAGTTTCATTCTTTAATAAATTTCCACCACCAACTCATTTTTTTTAAACGGTGAGTATTCAAGAAGACTTGGTCACACTGGAAGAGCTAGAATAAACTTCTATAGAATCACATGATCCATGCAGGATGAACTATATATTTACATTGTCTTTAGAGATTAATCAAAACCAAAATGGTTAGTACAAGATCTAATGATCCCCCAAAAGGATATTCCTTGAGTGAAATAAACACTAATCTTAATTTCCAAAATTAAACCAACAATACCCCAAAGTGAAATAAATACCATTCAATAATCAATTGTCCTTAGAATCCTTTAATATAATCAAAACTAATATTGAAAACCATAACTTATTAAGAATGCAGTCTTCCAAATTAAATTGTATCTCCAAATGACATTAATTACTCTTAAAGTCACATACTTAAAAGTAATTAACCTAATCATTTCCATAAATAACCCAAATCATTATAAATCCACAATAAAAACATAGATAAAAATCCACCATTACTCCTCAAATGAAATCCCATACTACTCTATTTTCCTTTGGCATATAGTGTTCTCAACAAAGCGAACAACTTCCAAAATAACATTTATCACTTAATCACCAAATCATTTTCCTATACTAAGGGTATTCATTTGATAAGACATAAGATCTCAAATCAAATTATTATTGATCAATAAAATCATTTAACTAAAAATAATACTCACACTAACCAGGGACTTCACGTAGTCCAGTGGTGGGCGATAAATCCCAATCGCACTTTGGTTGTGGGTTCAATTCCCACATCTTTGTCCGACGCGACGGGTTGTCACGCGGTCTACGTGTTGTCCTTTTCAAAAACTATATTTTATAATATTACCAAAATGAGATAAATTCCTCAAAATACCATAACATAATTTAACCACAAATGTTATATCATACCTTTCATTTTCATCCCAAATTATAATAACTTATAATTCTCTCAAACCCCAATGATCATATAAAACCAAATGGCTATTTATTCCTATATCCACAAGAGAAGAGATAATTATTCCTCAAACATCATTCTCACATGGAAAACTGCGGGGTTACAAACATAAGAGAAAATTATTCCAAAGTAAACCCATCAACAAGGAGCACTAATAATTTTTAAACATTTCTCAAACCATTTATTTCCACATAGCTTCTTCTTTGACCAAGAAAATATCCTATAGAATAGTGCATTCACTCGGGTAATGGCCAGGTCCCCTACATTTATGGAAAATGACTGTAAATTGACTCTTGGGACCATTTTATCTTCTTCCATAGTACTCTTCATTTTTCTTCGGCAATTATTCACTTTATATCCTTCCTTTCCGCACGTAAATCATTTCTTTGTCCCATTGAGACACTTTCCTGGGTGTCTCCTTCCACATTTCCTGCATGATGGAAATTGAGGATTCCTTTCTCCATGGTCTCCACTGCTGGAGCTCTTATCATTCATTACCTTTCTCTTTTTTTTGAGTCCGAGAATTGGTTAATATATATATTGTTGATCATATTTTTGGAAAATTGATTTGGCATAAAGACGATATCTTTTACGCCTATCAACATTCCATTTTGTTGCTCATTTCCACCATCATTCCCACCTTGTACATCATTCTTAAAGTCACTATGAATTCCTTGGAATCCATCCATTGACTAAAACCAGAAAGTATTGTGTGAGTAACAGTAGTCATAAAATCACTTAGAGATTAACATGTCACCATATTCTTAATTTGAAACACATTAGGATTAACCAAGGTCATTTACTCTCATCTTATATATATTTTACTTTAAATCGATTTGTAAAGAAAATGTAAATTATCCTAAGCATATCCCCCGGGAGTGTCGTAACCAAGAGTGCAGCAAGGCCCGTTGTCGTGCACCAGTTCCCGTTCGAGTCTAGATCAAAGCGGTGTTTTCGGGTTTTACCCCTAGATACTTCTGTTCCAAAGCCGCCTCTACCTGCTCGTATCCAGACAGGGATGTACTGCTCGGAAAACTCACAAAATCTCTACAATACCAAAATTCTAGTAAGTTATTCTATACTAATCCTTAAAGTTCATCTTAGGTCTACGTGCTCTAATAAGAGTTTATCTAAATCTAGCTTCCAAGGTTTGTACTAAACTTCCTATGATACCAACTGTAACGCCCCGACCCTAGTTACCTAGAGTCGGTGCATTATTACATAACATTGGCATGATCACAACAAAGATCAAATATCGAAAGACCTATTGGTTTAGTAGCCTTGGAAGCACTAGATATATTCATAAAGTTTTACATTACATAATAATGTGGAAAACTACTACAACAACATATTTTCTCCATATTCTACACTCATATCCGCACATAATATCCCTACAGGTCATTCATAATTTACTTCTTCACTTCCTGGAAAAAATAAAACATATAAAATGGGTGAGCTCAAATGCCTAGTAAGTATAACAATATAGCGAAAACTTTCAAAAATAAGCATAAACATTTAAGGCAATGTATAACTAAAACAAAAGCCTTTTAAACTTGAACTTCAACATAGTATGACAAAAGTAAAATGAAATAATGCCATTTACTGATTCACATGGATATTCTACTAATCAAATAATCACATGCAATATCAATAACCAATTTCACAATGATGGAATGCATAATGCCAGACTATCATAACCACATAGCCAAGGCCTCGTGCCAAGACTACAAATAAGATTTTTCCATGGACTTGTGCCAAGATACTAGTTTGTCTCATGAGACCTACCGATGCATCGAGGAGCTATAGCGGGCTCCACCCATCACTTATTAAGTCCAATGCATTCCTCATATGAACAGGTTTAAACATAACATAAACATTCGTATTAAAACTAGCATACGAAATGTCAATACTTCAACCACAAACCATGAATGGTATAAAAATAGCACATCCACAATCAAACATAACTCATTCGATACAATATGGAAGATTTTATTGTATCACATTAACCTCAATCAAGAATAATGAAGGATGTTGACATAGATGAAAATAATCATCAAAACTTTTTGAGAGAAATATCCCCCTTTTTCTTGAAATCATTTAAAAGTCACACTATTTTTCAAGATTCCATTTAAAAATAGATTTTTGAATCAAAGTGTCCCATACCACTTTGAAACTTTTTTAAAAGGAGTTTTAATTTTAAAACTTTAATTTCCATATAAATAAATCCTTAAAACCATTTTTAAAACATGGACATTAATGAGAAAGATTTAGATGAATAAGTCTTTAAAACATTTAAAAATGGTATTTTAGTTAGAGATTCTAACAAAAATAGAGACACTTGAATACAAATAATTGAGGTAATAAAAACTTTGTAATATCATGAGAATAAAAAGATTCATGATATACTATGTCAAAGTACATTATATACACCACATAAAAGTGATTTGGTGTATATCAACAAAGAAGTCTCAATGGAATGTAAATTGAGATGAAATCTATCATAAAGGCCGTATCCTTAGGTTAAGGATAAATCAACGACATAATTATGTATGAAAAATATAAATACACTAAATATGATTGGATATTCAGTGTAAAACAATCAAAGGATATTCACACATATTCTTGTAAAAACAACACCAACGAATTGGATGTTTAACTCAACAAATGGTGAATGAGTTAAAATTACTCTTATCAAATTCATATCAATGACTTGAGAATTATCAATGGAGTGATTATGTGTATAAAAAGTATATCCACAGGAAGGGGAGTGGAAATTATGACATAATCAAATGAATAGTGATTCCACACATAATCTTGGGGTAATAGAATCAATGAAATATGCGTAAAGCCAAATGAGTGGAAATTGAAATCTCAAATTCCCTTATCGATTAGGTAACTTACGAAACATACACCCATGAAAGAAGTATCATACCATGATGATGTAAATACCCATAAATTAAAGTATATTACACAATGAATACAATCATGGGAAGTACACATACACCACATGCAATAATTAAGTGGTGAACAATGGAATTCTCACGAAATTAAGAGTGAGTTAAGAAACCCATTACTTTGTAATTTTTCCTTGGTCGAAGGTAGGTTAACCTCATGTATAATGGTGAAATAATTTTTATTTAATTATAAAATAATCATATGCATTAATATGATATCATATATGATCTTTTAACATTGATTTGTTAATAATATCTTAGAATTATCGTCGTTTCGGGTGTTAACTTACTTGTTTTCTTTTATATGTTTTGTTACATAAGTCGTGTTTGTTATGGATAGGTTGTATCTTATTCATATACATAATGATATCAAGTCCTTAAACATTATTTTTAAATCATCAAATTATAATTATACTTGAATGTATACGATGGAGAATGAATCTCATCGCGTTCGTGGAGACGGTAGTCCGTACGTACGCACGAGCGACAATATCATTCTTTTGATATTAAAATAATATATAATTGGATGCTATATCATATATACAGAATCATTATCATGTTATATTTATTATTTACATGAATTAAACATCATTATTATACCCATCCAAATAATAATTTATTGAATAACAATTACACCACGGCGTGGAGATGGTAAGCCGTACGTACGCACGTATGGTGACATGTTATTCAAAGGATGGATAGAATACTGAATATGGTTGTTCCATATTTATAATAACATCACAGTATATATATGATACTGTGGTTATTATTTTAGAATGGTAATAACAAAGGAAGAAGAAGTGGAAGAAGAAAGGAACTTGGAAAAGGGTGGTGAAATCATTACCTCTTCTTTGGGTTCTTACTTTTGATTTGATCAAAAGGGCTCCTTAGGTTGGCTTTCTGATAAAACTAAGGCCACTAGGTTGTAGTGAGGGAAGTTGGGTGAATATTTGGGCAGATTTTGTCTGAACAAAAAGGCTTTGAAGGTGTAAAGAAATGAGAAGGAGGAGTGCCCTTTTATAAGAGGGGTGAGGGGCACCTTTGGAAAAGCTAGAAATATTAATTTATAATAAATTCATATTCGGTTTATAACAGCTATAAAGTTGATTATTTAAAGTTTAAGGTATGGATGGGTCAAAAACCACTCAACCAATAGAATTTAGACAGGTTTGGGTTATTATATTAACCTTATCTTTAAGTATTAACTCTTGGTTAATTAGTTTCACTTTTACAATGTCTCTTTGTATTTTTATATTATATGGTTAATAAACTTACCATATACATCCAAGAGACCCCCAATTGGTCCATTAATGATACACCTATCATTATATAAATCTTTTGGATGAACCGTATATTTTTAGGAATTTAATATCAATTAATAATATAATATTTGTTTTAAAAACTCTTTTATGTCAATTTTGACACTATTCAATAGTTGATTTTTGTGAAACTCATTACAGAATTATTACTTCGAAAAAAGTTAATTAAATCAATCCTAATATGTCATATTAACCTAGAAAATTATTGTAATTCAATAAAAGTCTCAAATTATATTTATTTGGGTATTTATAATATCAATTATTCTAATTTTTCACTATTATGGTAATTACTGCATCACCATTGTGTCATAAATAAATTAAATTATTTAATGTCTAAAAATTATAAATAAAATATAATTATGCAGGAAATTGTTTTATCTTTTTAATTAAAATTTATAGTCTAAAATAAAACATATATAAACCTATGTAACAATTGTTTTTCTAAAAGATATATTCTTGTGTCATTTTTGTATTCATTTTAACTTAATTAAAATAAAGTGTCCCTATCACTTACAAGTGGATCCATGGGGTCCCAAAATCGACCTAAAGATGCCCATGGTCGACCATGTATCATCCAATAGGGTTAAGACACGTTTTAGGGTAATTTATTATTATTATAATATTATTTTTTAAACCTTATTTACCGGATTTTCCCTTTAACCATGGTAAATAAAATATTTACCGAATTAATTATCCAAAATGTCTAAAAATAAAAGTTACCTATTTACACAATTTGAACATCCTGATTCCAAATATGGAATCCATTTTTCCAAATTCAAAACACAGAAGTGGTAGAAATTAATTTAAAATTAATTCCCGTTGTTAAAACAAAAAGCGTGTTTTTAATAGATAATAACTATCAAAAGATTGACACTTGTTTATGTCTGGTTTAATTGTGAAATTATGTCCAATGACAAACATTAAATTAAATGGTAAAAATATATTCTAAATATACTTTAAAACTACTCAAATTCATAATTTATCAATATTAATTATTTTGATTAAAAAAGTTGTTTTTAATTAAAATTTAGTAATTTTCACTATTCATCAAAATATGAAAGTTATCCGAAAAGTACAAAAATTTCACCCTAGGCTAATTTCGATATTCCGAATCCAAAAATGAAGTCCATTTTGAGAGATAGAATTTATAAAATTTCAAAAAGTTGGTATTACTATTCATAACGGCTAGTTTGATTGGTTGTGGTGTGTTAAAATCTCGAAGTTGCGTACAATGCACGCTGTTACATTATTCAAAGGGAAATGTACTATGGAAGCTTGAGGTGTTACAATTCAAGGGACCATTCCTCCTAAATTTAAAGGCCTAGGTTTCCCTTACATCAATTTTTAACTTGGAGAGAGAAAAGTTGTCAAGGCCTTGTGTGACCTAGGTGCTAGTGTCAATCTCATTCCCTATGCTGTGTACTGCCAGTTAGGCCTAGAAGAGCTCCAAACCACATCTGTCACACTTCCACTTGCTGATCATGGCATTAGGATTCCAAAGTGAATTTTAAAGGATGTTTTGGTAAAGGTTGAAAACTTCATCTACCCTATTGACTTCATTGTCCTTGACAACTATCCAAACTTAAGAAATAAGGAACATAACCCAATCATCCTTGGTCATCCTTTCTTTGCAAAAATCAACTTTGTTATCCGAGTTCGAAACAGGAACATGACCTTCACCTTTGGAAAAATGAGTCTAGACTTGAACATCTACAATGAAATCTCACAAATAGGGGATGGGGAGGAAATTCATGAAGTAAACATGATAGGAAGAATTGATAATGAATCCATAGAACATCAAAGAATATTTTATGGATGTTTAAGTTAGGATGAGATTGATTTCCTTTGTTCACATGAAGGAAGTTTATCTCCTTGGCTTGAATAATTTTCAAATTGCTCTTATGATGAAGTCTTAGGTCCAACAATCAATGAAACCTTTCAAGAAACCACTTTCATGGAGACCACTCCAACTTCCTTACCTAAATCTGATCAAGCCAATCTAGTAGCTGAAACTTCTACATGCGGGGAATCAATTCTATCTAAAACTCTAGGAAATAAAATTGATCTTGATCCAATGTCCCAATATTCTGTTGAAATTTTGAACCAACTTGATATTGAATTGAAGGAACTTCCTACTATACTCAAGTATGCCTTCCTAGGGGAAAATCAAACACATACTATTGTAATTTCTTCTTCTCTTGAATCCAATAATGAGAGAATGCTTCTAGATGTCCTTAGGAAACATAAGAAAGCCATTGGTTAGACCCTGTCTGATATTCCTGGGATTAGACCACTTATCAGGACTCATATGATTGTTCTGGAATCTGATTCAAATCCATTTCATCAACCTCAATGATGACTTAATCCTAATCTCATAGAGGTAGTAAGAAAGGAACTTCTGAAATTGCTAAAAGCTGGTATCATATATCCCATAGCTGAGAGTGAGTGGGTCATCCCAATCCAAGTGGTTCCCAAGAAGGCTAGAATCACAGTGATAACCAATGAGGATGGAGAGATTCTTGCAACTAGGGTGAGCAGTGGATAGAGGGTCTACATTGACTATAGGAATCTAAACTCATTCACCAAGAATGACCATTTCCCATTACCATTCATTGACCACTTCCTTGAGAGAGTGGAAGGTCATGCCTTCTACTGTTTCTTAAATGGGTACTCAGGGTACAATCAGATTGAGGTCTCCCTATAGGATCAAGGGAAGACTATATTCACATGTCTATTTGGAACCTTTTCTTTTAAACGCATGCCCTTCAGGTTATGCAATGCCCCTGGAACCTTCCAGCGGTGCATGATGGGAATATTCCCACACATGGTAGGGGATTTTCTTGAGGTCTTCATGGATGACTTCTCTATGTTTGGGGATACATTTGAGGGATGTATAAGAAATGTGGAGAGAGTTTTGTCAATATGTGAAGAAACGAATCTGGTCCTAAACTGGGAAAAATGCCATTTCATGGTTAAATAGGGACTAGTTCTAAGCCATCTGGTCTCAGGTAGGGGGATTGAAGTTGATAAATCCAATATTGACATCATTAGTCACCTTACATCACCCAAAACTGTTCAGGAAGTGAGGTCTTTCTTAGGATATACTGGTTTCTATAGAAGATTCATCAAGGACTTTAGTTCAATCTCCCGTCCCCTTTGTGATCTCCTAGTAAAGGATGCTCGATTTGTTTGGACAAAAATCTACGAGGGTTCATTCTAAACCCTCAAATACTCTCTCACCTCTCCTCCCATTATGAAATCTCCAAAGTGTAACCTTCCTTTTGAACTTATGTGTGATTCCAGTGACTTTTCTATAGGATCTGTGTCAGGACAACGTTGTGATAAAACTCCTTATGTAATTGATTATGCAAGAAAATCCTTAAATGATTCCCAAATAAACTACACCACTACTGAAAAGGAGTTACTTGATATTGTGTTTTTCTTAGAGAAGTTTAGGTCCTACCTCTTAGGATTACCCATCACTGTGTTCACTCACCATTATGCACTAAAATACCTCTTCCAAAAACAAGATGCCAAGTCTAGACTGATTAGGTGGGTCCTTCTCTTACAAGAATTTTACCTTACAATCATGGATAAAAAAGGTGTTTAAAATGTTGTAGCTGATTACCTCTCTAGGATGGAATTAAAAGACAACTCAAATCACATTTCTGTGTCTGATTAATTCCCTGATGAACACCTATACTCTTTGAGTGACTGCCCTTGGTATGCAGACATAGCCAACTTCTTAGTTATAGGAGTCATCCCAAAATTTTTAGGGACTTAAGCTTGAAGGAAATTCCTTTCTGATGCTAGACGCTATGTGTTTGATGATCCATACCTCTATAAGTTCTGCCCTGACCAAGTCATTAGGAGGTGTGTCCCATAATCTGAACAAGAGTCCATCCTTAAATTCTGTCATAGTGAGGCATGTGGAGGTCACTTTTCCTCTAAGAAAACTTATGCTAAGGTTCTTTAGTGTGGTCTCTTTTGACCCACCCTCTCAAGGGACTCCTACACATTTTGTGAAATTTGTCCCAAGTGTTAACATGTAGGGTCAATCACAAAAAAAATCAAATTCCACTCACTCCCATCTTAGTGGTTGAAATCTTTGACTACCGGGGAATCGATTTCATGGGTCCTTTCCAAAACTCTAGGGGATACCTCTAAATCCTCTTACCTGTTGATTATGTATCAAAATGGGTTGAATCCATTCCCACCAAGTCTAATGACCATCATGTTGTGATCCTATTTCTAAAATAGCACATATTTTCTAGATTTGGAATTCCTAGGGCTATAATCAGTGATCGAGGAACCCATTTTTGCAACCGTCCATTCTCTTCACTCATGTCTAAGTATGAGATTTATCATAAAGTGTCCACTACGTACCAACCTCAAACCAGTGGTCAAGATGAGTTAGCAAATAGAGAGATTAAGAATATTCTTGAAAAAACCGTCAATCCTTCTAGGAAATATTGGTCCGAGAAACTCTTGGATGCTCTTTGGGCATATCGTACAGTATATAAAACCATCCTAGGAATGTCACCATATAGGCTGGTTTCTGGAAAATCATTCCATTTACCTGTTGAAATTGAGAATAATAACTTTTGGGAAATTAAGAAAATGGATTATGACCTCTCATTGGCTGAAAAAAAAAGGAAATTAGATCTCAATGAACTTGAGGAACTTAGGATGGAGGCTTACGAAAATTCAAGGATCAATAAAGCTAGAGTTCAAGCCTACCAATATAAGAATATCAAAGTCAAACATTTTGAACCAGGAAAATTTGTTCTCTTGTATAGTTAAAAACTTCATTTACACTCGGAAAAGTTAAGGTCTAGATGGTCAGGTCCTTTTATAGTGCATCATGTGTACCCCCATGGGGTAGTAGAGATTCAAGATCCCACAAGTGGTTACATTTTCAAGGTCAATGGTCAAAGGTTAAAACCATTCATTGAATCATTCAATAAAAAGGAAATAGAGGTTGAGTTAACTAAGACAACCTATAAAACAAGAAAAAACTGATAGATTTAGGATCTATGTCAGGCTAACAATGTTAAACAAAGCGCTGCATGGGAGGCAACCTATGGTTTTCATGTTTTCAATCTTTTTGGAATCATTTTTTATTAATCATTTTGATATTTAAAAAAATAGACTGTTGATATGTTATTCTATTATGAGTATGGATGGGTACTAAAGGGGAGCACCATATTCATCCGTGTCACGTGGTGTGATCCTTGAGTAATACCTTACCCAGAAATGTAAAAAGAAGACAATGTATCATCTGTTTATTTTATTTTATTTTTTATGTGTTTGTAGGTTAAAATAAAAATACAAAAATAAAATAAAATAAAATAAAAATATAATAATAATAAAAAAAGGCCATGTCGTAGATCATAGGTAAAACACCGTCACAACTAGCGAAGCCGCGGGGATTCGAACCCAGGACCGAAGGGAGACAGGGGCGCACGCTTACCACTGACCTACAACTTTTTGTGCTTCCTTATTCTATAATTTATATATATATATACCTATATTTTACTTTCTTTATTATATAAATAAATAAATAAATAAATATATATATTGTTTTGTTTTGTTTTGTTTGTTTTGTTTTCCTTTTTCTACTAGGGAACTCTTCAAGTGACATGGATATCAAATGACTAAATTGGAGAAGCAAGAACTTCAACTTCAACCACCAGGTGAATTCATTCCATGATCCTCATATTTTAATTTCCTTTTTTAAATTCCCTTATCTGCCTCTACTCCTTCTAAATTTTCATTTCTTCAAACACTGGGGATAGTGTTATTTTAAGTTGGGGGGGAGATGAAATAAATTTTTTTCCTTTTGTGTAAAAAAAATGAATGATTTGAAAAAAATGTGTGTAAATGGAAGGAAAAATTCTTTTAACTTTGAACATGGTAATACACATTGCACACTTTGAAACTGAATATCAAATAATTTAGCATGCCCTGATTCTGATTTTAATCCTTGTATAATTTCATGAGCATAGATTTTGGAAAGTGTGGCTATCCAATGTGATATTTCATTGTTTATATTTTCATCCAAATAAAAAAAGAATCACAATGCACTTCCTTTGGACAGTAGGGTATTAGTTTGAGTTCATGGGGTCCCCCAAATAAATAGAATAGGTTTGGTGATCATTTTAGTTTTAATATGATTATTCAAAAAAATAAAAAAAAACAATAAATTTGCACGTAGAGCAATGAAATGACCTAATGCGTGGCTTTCAGAACTTGGGGATCGTGACTCCATAGTTGTCTGGCCCAGAGTTAGTAATTTTATCTCTATTTTGGGTAATTTGAATTTGTTTTTGACTGAGTTAACTCTAGATGATGCCTGAGTATATGGGCTTTACTTGGTTCCCTAAGGTCTTTGATCCTGGGAGTCATCGACAAAGTCTCGCTACAGGGGTTGACTCTTTTGAGTGCAACTTTAATTAACATGGAAAATTGAAAAAACAAAAAAAAAACAAAAAAAATAATGATTTTTTTGAATATTCATCTTAATATTGAAATGTGATTCCACCTAGTTCTTCCATCATTTCCCCCTTGAATAAATATGAACCCCCATGTCTAATGCGATGCACAACACATCATAACTCTTAATTGATATTGGATGAAATATGGCGATGAATTTGAACAAAGGAATGAGTTTGGAATTGGGATATACTTATGAAACTATCATGTATTAAAATATTTTGATTGGTTTCATGATTGTTTGGTATAAGGGTTTTTGGTGATCATTGTGTATTAAATTTTTTTTGAAAAAGGGAATTTGAATTTCATATTGTTGAGATATATTTTGCTTGGGACTAGAAAAACTCAAGTTGGGGGGTGTGATTAGCCACTAAATGAGGCTAATATTCATTGTTAATATATATAATATTAATGTGATTTATTATTAATAAATACTATTTTAGTGCATTTTATACTTTGAAAATCATTTCACATTATGATTGTAATTGCTTATTAAAATGCACTATTTTGTGGTACATTTTTGAACATCATTTAAAGTACCCAATGATTCATCTGATTTTAAGGAATGTAATTTTCCATATTTTAATTTGATACTTTGGAAAATTTCTCTACACTTCATTATGAACATTTTTAATTAAGGGATCAATGGAGAAATCATGGAAGAAGATGGGGATATTTTGTGATGAAAGGAAACAATTCTGGAGAAGTCATATTGGACACCAGCCCATTGATTAGAATGTAGGGCCCAAAATACAGGCCCAATGAAGCCTAAATTTCGTGGATTTCTATAATAAATATATAGGAACAAATCAATGCTTAGTAGAAAGTGCTAATTCAGCCTCCATGGTGCTAATTAAGGTGGCCCAATTTGGAGATAAAATTCTAGGCCATATTCTGCGGCCTAGAAACAAATCCTACCAATATAATCATATCTCGGTATCCACAACTCCAAATGGGCCCATATTTTACATGAGTTTAGGAGACATATGTGAATCCATTTTCTTCTTATATGAACCACTCTAATACGGCCATCTAGAAGTCGATTCAGACACGTCTGTTCGTTGGATGAAAGCTGGATGCCACCTCGGGTCAAGGGTGGAAAAATCAACTCTCCCTCAACTTTCCACCTACCTGTGGCCTACCAAAATTAATTTATAAGACTTTGAATATTAGAGTCTCGACCCAAGGCTTCAAAAATTCCTATTTAAATCAGTGGTGGTGGAGGATTTGATAATCTTTGAGCTTTGTTTTCATCTTAATGTTATGCTGCCAATTTAATATTGTAATCACATTACCTCAATAGTAAGTTACTTGATTCACCTTAGTTTCTTAATAAAAGTTCTTAATTTACTCTTATTATGTTATTCTACATATCACGTTGATACCGTTGGTTAAAGGTGTGAATTTATTCACACCATACTTTGTGATATTTATCACACAATGGTGGAGTGATCGATTTTTGTTGTTGTTTTTACTTCTTTAATTCCACCCTCATAAGTCTACTTCCTGCTTCTGTTGAAGACATGTCATCAATGGAGGGATAACTATTTTATGGGTTGATACAAGGGAGTATCAAGGGTCTGGATTGGATGTTATTTCTCACTCCATTAATGGATAATCACTTCTTTTAAATGATATTTTTATTTGATGATTTTAGAACCTCTTCATCCTTATTGAATTTAAGGTCACACATTTCAAGTGCTAATACGAAACTTTACCTTGGAGTGCTCAAAACTTTGATCCTTCAAGTGTATAGGTGATTAGTATTAGGGTGTGTAGGCATTAAACCAGTAAGTGATTATTTTGTTTGATCTTCTTAAATGAACCCTTCTCAAATATAAGAAACTGAAATCATTAAAAAAGGAATTCATCCAATCCACCCTGAGCGATAACCTTGGATCAACTCATTACCTTAATTTGAATTAAATTAAATCTGTTAGTGATCCTTTTAACCCATCTAAAATCAAACCAAGTTGGCCAGTTCATATCTAAAAATAGTCCTTATAAAGTGCGTTTCTATAGGTTACTTCTTAGGTCTCTGAGGATTCGACAACCCAAGCTAGACTACAAGGGCTGTTCTACCTTCTTCTCTTGGGTAAATTTGAGCGTGAATCAGTACCCGATGAAAAAAATGAAATATATTAAAAAAAATTAAGCAATGATTTGATAATATTGAATTTACCAATGAAAATGAAAATAATATAAATGTATCTCTTAATTGGATATATCCATCGATAGTGTACATGTCCACCAATTTTAGATTCTTTAACCAAATGAACAATCACATGAATCACGACTATGAAGAATGATAGGGGAAATAACATCTCCAAATGAAAAATTGTCAAAACAATTCTTTGTTAAAGTTTTCAAGCTCATTTGTATTTAGATTTTTTTCGCCAAGATCTATGAAAAAGGTATAAAACTCAACTAGAATCACAATTACTTTTTTAGGTAATGTATTACACAATGCAAACAACAACAATTTCTCCACTAGAATATGTGATTCATAAATTTTCAATCCATGCAACTTTCGATGTTTTAAGTCAACACACCTTGATATATTACTTGAATATCCATCTAACACTTTTACATTTTTCAAAGTTCAAAGGAATACATTTTTCTCATGATTTTACATTGTAAAAATAGACAAAGGATACTTTCCATTCTCATTTTCCCAAAAACCATGCTTTATATTCATTGACTCCAAAACCTTACTAGAATTAAGGGGATCCTTTGATTTACCTTGCTCATATATAATGTGAAAATTAAATTTTCACCGACGTTCTTCTCAATATGAATTATGTCAATATTATGATGTATCAAATTAAACTCCCAATAATGAAGTTTGAAAAATATAATATTTTTCTTCCATTGCCGTGTTTCAGCTGCTTCAGATACTGTACCTCGTACCCTCTTCTCCCTTCTTTAAATTGATTACATTTTCCAAATTCTTCACTGACATTCATTAATTGTCCCATGATT
Source organism: Viscum album (assembly GCA_963277665.1). Classification (NCBI taxonomy): domain Eukaryota; kingdom Viridiplantae; phylum Streptophyta; class Magnoliopsida; order Santalales; family Viscaceae; genus Viscum; species Viscum album. Next base: position 702,925,088 of record OY728139.1, read on the forward strand.
TCTAAACTTGATAGCGCCTTCAGTGGTTTTCTCAATTCAATATATCCATTGAATCATGTCATGTTAAATATGAATTTATGAGAAGCGTTAAGAAATCAATAATGACACAAAAACATCATTTTCTACTATGAGGTAATATTTGAGGTTCAAAATCAAAATTACAAACTAGACAAGACAAACCAGTATGAGTGTTCCAACCAGATAAATTTCCTTGTCCAAGAAAGTCACTAATTTTATATATTAAAACAAAATGGATTTTGAATAGTTTTCTCATTGAAGCATCATATGTTTCCACACCAACATCCCATAATTCTTAACATTATTTGATTAAAGGTTGAAGGTATACATCAATGTCATTTACACACATTTACTTTATAGGAACAATCATCGTAATAATGAACCAAGTATTCTTCATACACTTCCATGGTGGTAGATTTTATGGGATCAAAACAACTATCCAAATTCTATAATTAGTACTTAAAGTACCAAAAGGGTTAAAACCATCAGAAGATGATCCCAAAAATATATTCCTTGGATCCAAATAAAAATCTAGATATAATGAATCAAACAACATCCATGATTTTGAATCTTTTGGATGTCTCATCAAGCCATCGTTACCATTATGAGAATGCCACTTCATGTCATATGTAGTCTTAGATTACATGAATAATCTTTGCAAGTGTGGCTTCATATGAATTAACAAAATACATTTACAAGAGTTTTCTTCTTTCGTTTCTTCCTGGGGTTGCATTGATTTATACTCTTTTTATTGTTCATTGAATTCCATCTTCTTGTATGAAATATTATGAATTCTTCTTTATCGGACTCTTATCCCCAATAAATCATGCAATCATTTGGGAAATCATGTACCTTTTTATAATCAAGTCCAAGTTTGTTAATGACTTTATTCATCTTATATAATGATGAAGGGATCTTAGCATCACTAAATGTATCATGAATAAACTATAAAAACATGAAAATATCTTTGTAATTAATTCCAAAAGACACTTGATATAATATAACTTAATCAGAAAATTCAACTTCGAATACTTGGCATACCCTTCATACAATTCTTGTTTCCAGTGGTCAACTAATTCACAAAAATTGTTTTTTATCACTAAAGTTCTGAGAAATATTAACCTGTTCAGGATCAACTGAAGGTTCTGTTGATCTATTAAAATCTTGGATATTGTATCCTGCAAATCCAAATGCTTCATTTATCAAATTTCAAACTAAATTATCCTCTTATAGGTCACTTTGTATATATTTGACCGAATTTTAATTGTTTTTACTTTCCATAACATTCGACTCACCATGACAAATCCAACATACATATAGAGAAGAAAACTGTTTCAATATCAAATGCTCATATACTTCATTTCTATTCGACCATCACATGAATTTGCAATTAGGAAATAGAAATTTTATTCTAGCATCCATTGATTAGTTTTCAACTGCATAATCTAAAGTGTTTTCCAAACCCTTGGTATAACATGGTGTGTTTTAAGGTAAATTAATCCAACTTTTATCCATAGGTATTGGATTTTCACTTTTCTCCCTGTACATTTAGATATAAAGACATAAATGGTTAATCAAACAAGTACAATAAAAATTAAACATCATTGAAATTCATCTAGATTGATCACCAACTCTGTCCAACAATTCTATAAATATAGTATATAAAATCATGGTGAACATACAAGTATACAATATTCAGATCACGCATAACATATCTTTCATCATCCTATTATTATTGAATATTTTAAAAATATATCATTTAAAAATACAAAAAATAAATAATAATACATCACTTCAAATGCATATTTTATAATTTTAAGTGAAAAAACAAACCAAAATTATAAATACAAATAATCATTATAAATTAGATATAGAAGATAATCAAAAATATAATATTAAAAAAAGAAAAAATAAATTAAAATAAATTGAATAATCAAGATACAAAAAATATCAGATCATATGAAACATATGTTTAATGTTAAATCAACACGAAATATGCCTTAAATTTTGATGTCATGAAAACAAAAATTATAATCCATAATCATAATTATAAATTAGATACAAAAAATTGAAAATTGTACCTCACAATTGGGGATCACACTCACTGGGAATACTACTAAAAAAATAGGATTAACCAGTGCTAGGGCTTTAATAGTGTTACCTAAACATGCTATTTAAAACCCCCTTTGTCAGTGCTAAAAAAAGCGTTGTAAAAGGGGGTCTTTAACAACTCTTTTTTAGCACTGTTAAAGGGGGTCTTTAACAGTGCTAAAAAAAGATATGATAACCACCCCTTTATCAGCACTTTTTTACAAGTGCTGATAAATGGGGTCTTTTATCAGTGCTTGTAAAAAAGCACTGATAAGGGGGGGGGGGGTTATCTGTGCTTTTTTAGAAGCACTGACAAAGACGCCCTTTATCAGCGCATTTTTAGAAGAGCTGACAAAAGTATACTTAAAAAAAATTATATTTCATTAAAAATAATATATTAATATATTATTATTTACATTGATATAAAGATAATATAATTTTTTTAGAATATGTTTTAGATAAGGTAAATAGGAATTTACACTTAATATATAAGATATTTAGTAAAAATGAATTATAAAATAATTTTAAAAAATAGTTAATATTTTTCTTATCATTACCGAGTAATAGTCAATTAATATCAATTTTAAGATGACAAAAATCAAAAAATTAATAAAATATCTAAAATAAGTTGAAAACATAACTCGAACTTCAAACGACTATAACTTTTGTTTTGGGTATCTGTTTGGGCTCTAACACATATCAAATTGAAGCCTGTGACGAGATATCTGCCCTTATTTACATAGGTAAACCACTAGAACATTTTTTGAGGCAAAAAAGGAACATAAGGCTTTAAAATTGAGTTTTTAGTTTGGGTACCCAAATTTTTTAACGTTCGATGGATTTTCATCCTCTTTTAAGTGGGTCTTATTGCATTTTTTTAGTGGTGACTAAATTTATTCTTAGGGATTACATTCATATTGGTATTTTGGTTTTGAAATTTTATTGTTTTTCACAATGTGATTTTAATTATAATTAAATATATGCATGTTTTCTTATATTTAATTATAATAAATCACTCATATAAATACATATATCAACATATTTATATAAAAATGTATATTATAATATATGTAAATTGATATATATTCTAAAAATGTATTTTAAAAAATATCTAACCATTTTTTACATTATAAAAATATATTTATAATGTTTATATATACATATATGTGTATATTAATAAATAGATATGTATTTATATTATATTCTAGTATATGAAAATGAATATAATATATAATATATTTAAATAAATACAAGTATATATATATATATATCACACAAACACATATATTGTATAAATGTATTTAAAAATAATTATATAAATATATGTATATATATATATAAATAAATAGAAATATCATTAACCAGACAGAAAAACAACATGGTGTAGAGGTAAAGGAGTTCCATCTTTGAAGGAGTGGTGCAAGGTTCAAATCCAGGCGGGCACGCTTGAGGTTGGGAAATCAAAAAGCGCTGATAAATGGGGTGGTGGGGTGAAAAGTGCTAATAGGGGGTGGAGCATTGTTAAAGGGGTCGTGGAAGAACTGATAAATGGGTCAGGCTCATAGGTGTCTGAAAAAAATAAAATTTTACCCCCTTTAATAGTGCTAAAAAAGTCACTAGTAGAGGAACCCTTTAATAGCACTGATAAAAGTTTCGAGCTTTTAGCCGTGCTCTAATTATCAGTGATTTTTTTAGCACTGATAAAGGGCTATTCTAGCGCTGTTAAAGGCCTTTTTTTAGTAGTGGAAAAAGTGAAAAGGGGTCGTTGTTGGGTATAGTTATAAAGGGTCATGAGTTTGGGGTCATGATAATAGACATTAGGGGGGTTGAAGTCACATTATGAGATGGAAGGGGGGTCAGGGTCATGACGATCATCAATAGGGGGGTTGGGAACACAATGGTAGCTGGTATGGGGGTCGGGCTCACGATCGTCCCCCACAAGGGGGTCTGGATCATGACAATAGTCGGCTGAATGGTTGGGGTCACAAAGAACATTGAAAGGGGGTCAGGGGTCACCTATGGGGGTGGGGGTCAAGGTCATGGGTCTTCTAGGGGAGTGGTAGGGGTCGGGGGTCACCGGCAGGGGGTCAGGGGTCACCGATAAGGGGTTCGGGGTCGGGGTCACCAATAGGGGTTCGGGGTCGGGGGTTTCCGGTTGGCGGTTTGGGGTTGGGGGTCGCAGAGGGGAGCAGGAGTGGTTAGGGGTCATCGATAGGGGGGGTCAGGGTCGACGGTCGCTGGTAGGGGGGTCATGGTTGGGGGTCACCGAGGGGAACAAGATGGGTCAAGGGTTGGGGTCAGGGGTCACTGAGGGGAGCGAGAGGTGTCGGGGGTCATCGACAGGGTGGGGGGGGGTCGAGGTTAGGGTAGGGTCAGTGGTAGGGGAGGGGAAGGGGGTCTCTGATGGGAGCGAGATGGTGGGGGAGGTTCAGTCAAGGAGAAAGGGGGAGGAGGAGGAGGAGAAAGGGGGAGGGGGTTGAAATTTGGGTATTTTTAAAACAATTAGCGGTAGTTTAAATAATAACACTACTAAATAATAAAATAAAAAATATAGCAATGGGTTCTTGAAATCTCCCCTATATTATAATTTTATTTTTAATATGATTAATTTAGTGGAGGTTATTAGAATATCCACTAATAAATTACCAATAAACCCTATTTTTTTATAGTGTGAATGCCATGCGATGCTGAAAATAATCCCCTCTTGGATTTCTCTAGAATGGATCTCTTTAGTATCTTGTTAATGTATGTACATTGACTTAGGCGAAAAAAATCTTGGATCTATCACGATGGATCTTGATTCTAGGAATATATTCTACCTCACCCAAGCCCTTAGTAGAGAATCATTTATTCAACCACTCCTTTAGAGAATGCAAGACTAGTATTTTTTTTCAAAGAGTAATATCTCATCAACATACACTATTAAGAAAATGAATGCACTCCCACTAAACCATTTGTAGACATAAGTATCACACTCATTCTTTATGAAACTATTTTTTTGTGGCTTAATCAAAATGAATGTTCCAATACCTAGATGCTTTCTTTAATCCAAAAATGGGTTTTTTTCAATTTTCATATATTGTTGGCATCCTTTGGAGTCACAAAACCTTCGGGTTGTGTCATATAGACGTATTATTGAAGGTCCCCATTAAGGAAGGATGTTTTGACATCCATTTTCTAAATCTCATAGTCATTTTAAGATGCAATGACAAGTAGACTTATGATGGATTTCATCATTTTAACTAGTGAAATAGTTTTTTCATAGTTTATGAATTGATGTTGTTTAAACTATTTTGTAACCAATCGTTCCTTATAGGTACTGACTTGGACTTCCAAGACCAGTTGCTTATTGAATACCAATTTTCATCCAACAAGATTTATATCCATGGGAGGATCTACCAATATCCAGACTTGGTTTTGATACATGGAATAAATTTCAAAATTCATGGCTTCTTGCCACTTGGAAACATCTATGCCACTTAATGCTTCCCTGTAGGTTAGAGGATCATTATTATCAACTAATAATGAGTCACCATCCTTAGTGACCAGAAAACCACACATTTATGGTTCTCTAAACTCTCTTATACTCATACGCAATACTTGTGTCTCTAGAACAATTTATTATTCCATGGGGCTTTGTGGAATCATTTCTTTTGACAACTCTTGTATACATTGAGCCTCAACTTCATCATAATATACTATTGTACACATTTCACCTCATCTTCATCAGAATATATCTCACTCCCACAATAAATTTTATATATGTCCTTGTTCTCAAGGAATATGACATGTCTTTCCAATATTACCATTTTTTTCTGATGGTCCATATATGTAATATCCCCTTGTTTATTTGGGGTATCATATAAAGGTACACTTTGTTCCTCGAGGTGAAAGTTTGTTACCTAAAGAGGCCTTAACAAATACTTCAAAACCCTATGCATGTAAGTATGACAACACAAGTTTCTTTCCATTACATAAATGGTATGGTAAACTGTTTGTCACTTTTGTTGTCACTTGGTTTAGTATTTGAGCTTCTGTTTGTAACACATATCCCCAAAAAGACAACGGAAGACCCACATGACTCATCATTGATCTCACCATGTACAACATGATGTGGTTCCTCCTTTCACATACACCGTTCCATTGAGGTGTATAAGGATGATTGAGTTGAGATATGATTCCAAACTCCCATAAGTAATCAATGACGTCTTGATTAAGATATTCTCCACCACAGTCTGAGCATAGTTTCTTAATCTTCTTACCAAGTTGGGTTTCAACTTCATTTTTGTATTCCTTAAATTTATCAAAAGAATCTAACTTATACCTCATTAAGAAAACATACCCGTATATAAAAAAATCATTAGTAAAAGTTATGATGTATGAGTACCCACCCCTTACCTCAAAAAGAAATGGTCCACAAACATTTTTATGAAATAATTCAAGAATCTCTTTGGACTTTTCACCTTTTCCACTAAACGGGGATTTAGTTATTTTATCTTGTAAACATACATGACATATATCAAGTGGTTTTTGTCTAAAAGAATCAAAATATCCATCTTGATATAATTTAGTCAAGTAATTTTTGTTTACATGACCTAGACGGTGTATTTATGTCATCTTGATCAGTTTGAAAAGGCAGATTCAAATCTACAGTTTCAGAGAACAATTACAGGTGAAGAAAAACTAAGAATCATGAAACAATGTAGGACCGATTAAAAAGGAGTACACAAAATCATATTCCTACAGTTTTGGGAGGGTTGATTCATATGAGAAATTTGATGGGGAACAGTGACAGAGGTCAAGTCCTACAAGAGTTTGAATGATGTGAGTGAGTGGGGTTCAGTTAGGGTTGATTTTAAAAAACCGTTAAGGGTTTCATTAGTGCCTTTTAAGAGTCGATAAAAGTTATTTAAAAAAATTAAAAAAATATTAAAATAAAATATATATAAAAAATGAATAAATTAAAAAAAATTAAAAAAAAATAACTTTATTAAGAAATAAATAATCTTAAATTCGAGAATGTTAAACAAGAGTGAAATTTAATAATTAAAAATGAATAGACTTTAAAAATATTAAAAAATGAATAAGTTTTATTAATTATATATAAATATAAATATATATATATATAAGGTGATTGGGGGTATAATTATATTCAAACACACACACACCGAACACACATGCAGGAGTGGCAGACCATATCCCCCCATGGGGATAACCCACCCATCAAGACATATTTATTTTTTACATGACCCGTAGGCCCAGTGGGCATGAAGCCCATAACATAGCCCGAAAGCCCAATGCATCATCATACCACCATCATACATATAGATTATTAAAAAATAAAATTTGAACATATGTTAAAATGAAAATGAATACATATTAAAAATATAAATTAGAATCATATTAAAAACATTAAATGGTAATGAATAAATATATATAAATAAATATTAAAGATAGATAAAATTGAAAAAAATTAAAAAAATAAAGATGATTAAATTAAAAAATATTAAAAATAATTAATATTAAATAATGAATAAATTGACATTAAAAAGTAATAAATAGTATATGGTAAATAAAAAATATAAAAAAGTAATAAAATTTACCGATTCAAATATAATATATTAAATATTTTATTTTTATAATTAAAATTATACAATTAATATTAAAAATTGAGTAAATTATGTAAATATTATGTATGTGTGTGTGTTTATATATAAAATTACATTAACTGCATATATGTGTGAATGAAATTAATTTAAATATATATAACGCAAGTTTGATATATGTCAACTTGAAAAAAGAAATGAAATTTACATAATTTTTTATTAAATGCCCATTACTGAATATCAATTAGTAAATATTTTTAATTAATATTGGTTTTTTATTAGAAACCATTTTTCACTAAATATATGACTTATTAAATGTAAATATAAATTTTGGATTATAAAAATCATATTTAAGAAAATATTATATATTAATATATATATATATATATATATATATATATATATGAATATGAACATATTTCTATATTAAAAATATTAAATATATTAATGAATATATATGTATAAAAATATTAAAAATGAATAAATTTAAAAAACATTAAATGAATAAATATTTCAAATGAATAAATTAAAAAAATGTAAAAAAACTTAATATTATTAATGAGTAAATAATATTAAATGAATGAATGTTAAAAATGAGTGAAATTTAATTAAAAAGGAAATTATTAAAATAGTATTAAAAAATAAATATGAGTTATTAATTATATTAATTTACAAAAAAATAAAAATAAAAATATATTAAAATGAAAATGAATAAATATATTAATTATGTAAATTACATATGTATTAAAAAAATTAAAAATTAAATAATAAATATGTATAAATAGATATTAAAAAGAATAAAATTACAAAATTATTAAACAAATAAAAATTAATAAATTAATAAATGAAAAAAATATTAAAAAAATTATTAATGAAATAAATAATAATATTAATAATGAATAAATTAAAAAAATATGCATATTAGAAATTAATAAATAGTATATATTAAATAAAAATATAAAAAATAAATATAATTTAGTAATTAGATGCATAATATATTAAATATTAAATACTAATAAATAAAAATCTAAAATGATTATATTTTTCATTTTATTATTTGTGTATGTGTGTTTCTATAAAATTGAATTAATTTTTTATATGTACGCGTGAAATTAATGTATGACATATTAAATTTTAAAAAATATTTAGTCAATATTTTTAATTAATAATTAAATATTTATTATTTGATATATATGTCAAATTGAAAAAACAAAAGGCATTAATTTAGTAAAATTCTATGAAATATCTAATAATATTAATTAGTTAATATTTCTAATTAATATTAAATTTTAATTAACTTATAAACCATTCCCCCTAAATATATGGCATATTAAGTGTAAATATATATTTAGTATTATATAAATCATATTTAAGAAATATATATATAGACACACACACACACACACTTATTTTTATATTAAATCTGTTTTTTAATTATTCATAACTTTTTTTAAGAAGATCACCTTTTATTAGTGCTAAAACATGTGTCGATAAAGGTTACTATTATCAGTGCAAGATAAAAATGCTAATAAATATTACCCTTATTAGCACAAAAAATTAGCGATAAATGTGGTAAATTTGTAAGCGCTTTCTTTTAGTGCCAATAAAGATACAATTTATCAGTGTTTTTATCTAATGCTGATAAACCACCTTTTTATTAGCACTTTTTTTAGTGTTTATAAAGGGTACCACTCAATATTCATGATTCTGTAGTACTGAATGACCATAACTTTTGATTCTGGCATCTGTTTGAGCTCTACCACATATAAAATTGAATCTTTTGAAAAGATATCAGAAATTACAACTTGTGGGATACATGGTCAGTGTTTTTTCATGTACAAAAAAGGTCAAGAATTCATAAACAACTTTATTTTTTTATTAGGGTACCTTAATTTTTTAACATTTGATGGAATTTTAGCCTCGTTTAATTAGGGTATTATTTTCTTCCAGGTTTTACATTCATATAGATATAGTATTATTTAAATTTTATCATTTTACATATTCTAATGTTATTTGTGATTATATATACATATTTTCATATATTTACATATAATAAATATATTATGAATGGGTTGTAAGTTGTTATAAAACGATTATACAAGGTATTATAATTATGAATGTAGTTTTGGAACGAGTTAATAACATTCTTTAAACCATTATACAGGAAGATAAAGTATGAAAAACTAAAGGAAAGAATGAGGTAAGGATTTATCATCTCACTAATTTAATTTTATAATATAAATTCATTATTCACTGATTATTCCTTATGTGTGGTGTATGTGTTGGTTTTGGGCATAGTGGAAGAGTGCAGAGATGGGAGATATATTAAAATTTATTTTAATAATCATTTCCTGAAACCAAGAGTGAGGATCTTTCACGTCAAATTTATAATTAATTTATTTAATATTTAAAGAAATAAATACTTGGTCTTAGGAACTTTCTTCGTGGGTGAATGATGATCATCTTAAAAGACCCTTTTGTATTACCTTCATTGTGCTGTAATGAACCAAGGATAGAATTCCCCTAGAGGTGATCCACACATTCTCCTATGATATTTGAGTAACACCATTGGATCTTCGGATGCTAGAACATTGAGTCGAATGTCTTGTTTTGTTCATTATTGATCACTCATTCTTTGGCCTTGAAGAAATATCTCTTACACTTCTCATTCTTTAGAGGGAGAGAGATAGAGGATTTGAGAGAGAATTCATTGTGCGCAACAATTCTCAATTCTCAATTTTGGATTCTCTACACAATAGACATATCTGCCTATTTATAGAGTTGGGATTTAAGTTAAAATATTATTTAATTTCATACCAAAAAACAGAACATTTATTACCTTAAATAAATCACATGCTGCATAATAATAATTATATAATCATTATTTTATGGCGCACGCCAACTTGCATAATAAAAAATACTATATAACGGTCTTGTTAATTGATATTTGTCACCGGACTCTGTCTTGGTTAATTCAAACTCATCTATCATTTATTGAACAATAGAATAAATATTTTATTCATAAATAAATATTTTATTCACAAAATAGAGAATAAATATTTATTAAAATAGTCAATAAATAAAATAAATATTTTATTCACAAGCTGGATAATTAATATTTATTTAATTTATGTGATCAATATAACATGAATAAAATTATTCATCGAACTTGAGAATAATATTTATTCTATTAATTAAACTAAAATAGAATTTCATTGAGATCAATAGAAACACTTAATGTGTGGCCTTCTAGGATTATTTCTCATTGGCATTATGCAATCTTACCTAAAGTCCAAGATTACTATCTAGTATTGTGTCAAGGCACCCAAGAGAAAGAACTTAATGTCGCAACATTGACAATCACATACAAACACTCACTATTTAATATAATCCCTTTGTCATAATATCTCATCAAGAAAGTTGTACATCTGTGTCACCAACCTATATGATCTATATGTCTTTCTTTGACTATCTGAAATAAACACGTCGTTACACCATGGACATGTAATTTAATGTGATAGTTCTTTTCCAATCAATGGTTTGAGATATCATATTCCATAAAGATGGAAGGGAAAATCCTTCCTTGACTTATTCAATAATGACATGTCACTCATGACACACCCAATATATCCAACTTCTCCATGAACTGTTATTGTCATGGTTTACAAAATATAACTAAGCACACAAGTTGTAACATGCATTAATAATAATCTTAACATATATGGACCATCATAAATGCTCGTAGATAGGAATATCCGATGACACAAAAACATATGGAATTTCTCATGGTGGGTCTGTTCTCACAATCTCCCATCATGGAGATTACCAAGTGTGAACTTAATGATAATAAGCCTCAAATACTTACAAGTACTCACACCTGATAGTATATGAACAATGTGTCCCATCATAGTATGTTATCCAACAACAGAACATTATTTGAGAATATCATCATAGAACATCATGGTTCTTATCATAGTGGGGAACTTATATAACCTTATCAATGTGACATATACTCTAGGAAATTATTACATTATATTCATATATAAAAACAAATAATATGTAATAATAAGTTTTATTAATATTCAAAACATAAAATATATATGTAATCAAAGTACAAATAGTTGGTCTTAGGACACCAACTACAACAAATGCCCACTTAGACTAGAACCAACTGCCTACAACCTTTAGTCTTCTAGGATACACATGATAGTCATGTTTCTTATGAGTCAAGACTTTATTCAAGGGGTCTTCCTTCTTCTGTGGAAATACTGCTCACTGCAACTTCACATCTCTAAGAAAAATACCTCAAGAGACGATACTTTCAAAGTATGTGCTTCATCCGTTTTTGTGACCTTGACTCTTTTTCAAGATCCACTACTACAGTACTATCACAATAGATTATGATATGATATTTACTGCTAGGTACCACATCAAGCTCTTGGTTGAAGTTGCGCATCCATACTACTTCTTTAGCTACCTCAGAAGCTGCAATATACTCAAACTCTACTGTAGCATCTGCAACCACATCATTCTTTGAGATCTTCCAGCTCACAATACCTCCATTAAAAATGAAGATGTATCCTGTTTGTGACTTCATGTCATATTGATCATTTTGTAAAATAGCATCTGCATATCCTCTGATGACTAGTTCCTCATATCCTATATAAACTAGGAATATATCCTTAGTACGTCTCAAATACATAAGGATAGTATTGAATACCATCCAATGGAGGACACCTAAATCATTTTGATATCTTCCTACCACATTTAATGCATAGGAATGATCTTTCCTAGTACATATAATAACATACATGACTAACCCAATCACTAATGTGTATGTAATCCTCATCATTATTTTTCTTTCCTCATGTGTCTGAGGATACATTTTCCTAGAAATATGGATGCCAAGTGACACTAGAAACATTCCCATATTAGAATTTTCCATACTGAATCTATCCAGTATCTTATCAATGTATATACATTAAATTAGGCTGAGAAAACTCTTGGATCTATCACGATGGATCTTGATCCCAAGAATATATGCTACCTCTCCCAAGTCCTTCATAGGGAATCATTTATTCAACCATTCCTTAATAGAATGTATGACTGATATTTTGTTCCCAATGAGTAACATGTCATCAAAATATAATATTATGAAAAAAACCGCACTCCCACTAAACATTTTATAGACACATGACTCACATTCTTTATTTATAAAACCAAATTCCATTATGTCATCATCAAAATCAAAGTTCCATGACCTGAATGTTTTCATTAATCCATAAATGGATCTTTTCAACTTGCATACATTTTTGGCATCCTTTAGAGTCACAAACCCTTAAGGTTTTTACATATAAACATCTTCTTTAAGGTTCCCATTGAGGAAGGTTGTTTTGAAATCCATTTTCCAATTCTCATAGTCATGGAAAGACATAATGGCAAGTAGAATTCTCATGGATTTCTGCATTGCAACTAGTGAAAAGGATTCGTCATAGTTAATGACTTGACGTTGTTTAAACCCTTTTGAAACCAGTCACACATTATTGGTACTGAGTTGTCCTTCCATGTCCAATTTCTTCTTGAATACCCATTTGATACTTATAGGATTTACATATACTAGAGGGTCTACCAAAATCCAGACTTGGTTTTGGTACATGGAATCCATTTATGAATTCTTGGATTCTTTACACTTGGTAATATCTGTGCCACTTACTACTTCCTTGTAGGTTAGAGGATCATTATTATCCAATAATAACCAGTCACCATGCTCAGTGACTAGAAAACCATTCCATTATGGTTCTATAACATCTCTAGTTCTTCTAAACAGTAATTGTGTCTCTAGAATAATTTATTCTTCCACAGGGATTTGTGGGATTTGTACCTACGCAAACTTTAGTGTATCTTAAGCTTGGACTTCATCAATGTCTATCCCACTCCTAATATCTATTTTAGAGATAAGATCCTCCTTAAGAAATGAAGGATGTCTGTGAACCACAACATTTTTTTTCTAAAGGATAGTATAGGCATTATCCCTTTGTTTCTTTGGGATATCCTATAAAGATACACTTTTTTACTTGAGGAGAAAACTTATTACTTGAATAGGCCTTAAAAAATTATTCACAACCCCACACATGTAGTTAACACAACACTGGTTTATTTCTATTCCATAATTGGTACGGTATACCATCTTTTTCTTTATTCAATACTTGTTTTAGTATGCATGATTTTTTTTGTAATGCATATCCACAAAAGGATAATAGAAGACTCGTATGAATCATATTTAATCTCAACTTAAACAAACAAGGTGTGGTTCCTCATTTCACTTACACCATTCCACTGAGGCATATTAGGATGAGTGAGTTGAGATAAAATCCTAAACTCCTGAAAATAATCAATGAAGTCTTGATTAAGATATTCTACACCATGGTCTGAGTGAAGTTTCTTAATTTTCTTACCAAGTTATTTCTCAACTTAATTATTGTATTCTTTGAATTTATCAAAAGAATCTGACTTATACCTCATTAATTAGACATATCTATATCTATGAAAATAATCAGTAATAGTTTTGAAGTATGAGTACCCTCTCATTTCTTTAATAGGAAATAGTCCACACACATCGGTATGAACTAATTAAAGAATATCTATATCCCATTAACCATTTCCCACTAAATGGGGATTTGGTATTTTTTTCTGTGTAAACATGCATGACATACACTAAGTGGGTTTAGTTCAAAAGAATCTAAATATCCATATTGATTTAATTTAGTTAAGTGATTTTTATTTACATCACCTAGCTGATAATTCCAAAGTTAGGTGTGGTATGATTCATGTGAAGTTACATTTTTATCGATTTATATTATTTGATTTCTGTAATCCAACACATAAAGACCATTATTTAAATGCGCCTTACAATAAAAAATGATATCTTTATAAAAGAAGCTACATTTATTCCCAAATTTGGATATAAATCCATTCTTATCAAGTCTGGATACTAGAAATAATGTTTTTGGTAATTTAAGGCACATAATAATAACTCTTTAAAACCAAGATCATTCCGGTTGGCAATGTGAGGTGGTAGTCCCTAATAGCTACAACAGTAAGTTTAGCTCCATTGGATTCTCAAAGATCCACCTCTCCTCAATCAATATTTCTGAATCTAGTTGGTTCCTATATTTAAATACATAAGAGAACATCAAAATCTTTATCTAATACTCAATTTTTAGAAATAGATAAATTTAAATTAATAATAAAAGTACTTGAATCTTCCCCTTAATACTTTGGTTGGATGCATTATTTCTTCCAAAGACCCTTCTTTCCACATACGAAATAGATAACATCATGTTCCCTTGATTTTATCTTGATCTTCCTCTTATTGGAAGGGAATAAAGAAGATTTGGGCTTAAATGTATTCACTTTACCTTTCCATTTATTCACCCTAAGGATGGATTCTTTTTTACGGTTCATATCCTTATCTACTTGGTGAAGAAGAGTAAGAAGATCTAGAAAAGACTTCTCAATGTTGTTCATATTAAAATTCACAAAAAATATGGAGAATATCTAAGGAAGTGATGCCAAAATGAGTTCGATGCCCAGGTATTTAGGGAGTTTGAACCCTAGAACCTCTAAATGCTAAATGTAGAAAATGATCTTGACTACACGAGTCCTATCAGGGGAACCCTCTCTATGATTTCTCTAAAATAATGACTTGGAAATCTCAACCCATTCCTGTCTAGCTCTCTCCTGGTAAAGACCACAGAGGTGCTCAAGTATCCTATATGCATCCAAGTTTTTGTGAGACTTCATTAGTTCACTGGATATCATTGAAAGAATCAAACATTGAATTTCAACCACATAGATCAAATATTTTTCATAGATAAGGAACTCCTCATCACTATTTATTAGGAGGACCAGACATTGAGGATTCTCTCATGTAATATTTCCAATCATGGTGTAGCATAATCCGAAGGTTTATAAACAACTCTTAGAAGTTACTACCAGTTAAGAGGTTGTCTTTCTCCAATATTGATTATAGGGATAGTGGGGATGATGAACTTGTCATTTTATTCTATAATTAAAAATAGTAGATTATTAGTAATTTTCTTGATTAAAAAATAAGTGATATATAATAAATTAAATGTTTTATTTATTTATTTATTAAATATCCCACTATTTTATCATGTCTCAATAGCCATCACCATTGAACTCAAAATGTCTCTTTTCATTAACATTCTAGTGGGAAGGATCCCCATTACTTTTATTAATGATCTAGACTTTATCCATGAAAATGATAATAAAGTAATTAGTTAGGTTAAATTTCCAACTACAGACTTGCATTTCACTGATCCATTAAGTGGATTCCCCTATCCTGAAATCATGAATTGGATTTCCTCATCACTTTCCTCTAAATTTGTATTTAAAAAACTTTGACTGTTAAACTCAATACAATTTCGAATAATTTAACCCAAAACTCTCATGGGAACTCCCTGATAAAAGTAAGTGTCCTAGATGTGGTTATGTACTACACTTAGTCCTATGGTTTCATTCTCAATCAAGTAATGGAAGTCTTAGCCTGACATAATATTTAATTGAGGAATTTTAATTTATTATGTATAAATTTTATCTTATTTTATCCTTTACATGTCTTTTTAATATTAAGTGGATGTTAATTAATTAATTAACCATGTTGGATAAAACATTTATGCATAATTAATTTATTTAATTTCCATTTTTCACATTAATTCATTTATTTATGTGTTCGTGAACTTGCATCCATAAAATAAATAATTGAATAGATAAAAGTAAATAATTAATTAAATGAATTGTTCATGATATTTATCTAACAGTTGATTTAATGTGCGGACATTAAATCAACCTTTGACCTAGGAAAAATAACTCTTATTGCAGGTCTTGGAATGAGGTACAACATTCCTCCTATCCACCAGTGTATCACCTTGGTTGGAATCATTATGCTTCTATCTTGAACTACCTCCACATGCCTTGGGATGCTCAATTAATTACAAATATTTATTACTCACATGCAGATGAGGGGAACCAAAGGATTAGTTAAATGGTATTACATAAATATCTTTGGACATGTAGTTCCTATATAATAATGGAGTGAGGGATGAATCACATTCCATCATTTAATTTAATATTAAATAATTTAAAACTCATGAAATATTTTAAATTAAAACATCCAACACATACATAGGTCTTGTTCAAGCTCATGAACCATCACACATGCAATGAATATGAAAAGTAAATGGCTAGCATTCATTTATTTATTCGTTATTTTATTATTTAAGATAAAAATTATTACATTAATTAATTAATAAATTAATTAATTCCCTTTCATCTTAATGATGATAAGATATTATTTGGAGATACACATCATTAATGGCATTCAATTCAAATAAAGGGTAGAACCAATATTGGCATATTAATGACAATAAATTAATTGAGAATTTAAAATCTTTAAAACCATTATCAAATTGTCAAACACACAATGGTGTTGAAATTAATAAAATAAGGATTTAATGCTGCAATTTTAAATTTAATATAATTTTAATTTTTCCATTAATGGGAGACTTCATGGTGTATACATGCAGCTACACACCATGTACCTCAGTTGCTGTATATCCAAGTCACACACTTGGGGATTTGGGGAGTTAACTTGGCTAGACTACACGGTGTGTACAGGCTAGCTACACACCTTGTATCTACTTTACTTATGCCATGGTTGTCCTGGTTAACTTATGGTGTGTAATAAAATCACAACATGTAATTAATTTCTCATGAATCTAGATACAATGCACATGGGTATATGGCATGTGCTCCAGCCACACGCCGTGTAACCCAGTTTTACTGGCCAATGATTTGACACTTCTCGATGGCATCTCCATTCATTATTCTTTTATTCTTAAACCTTTAAGAAAATTAACCACTAAACGAACATGATAATTCAAATCGAATTAAGTAATGAAAAACTTGAAATGAAAATCTAACCATAATTATGCACAGATAAATAATCAAATAAATAATTATAAATTAAAATGTGACCACTCTGATGCCACTTTTTGGTTCTAAGAACAAAAAAATCATGTGAAGGTGGGAGATATATTAAAATTTATTTTAATAATTATATCTCAAAAACCAAGAGATATGATATTTCACATCAAATTTATAATTAATTTATTTAATATTTGAATAAATAAATACCTAGGCTCATGAAATTTCTTCATTGGTGAATATTGATCATCTAAAAAGAACCTTTCAAACTACCTTCATTGCACTGTGAGGATCTAAGGATATAATCCCTCTAGTAGTGATCCCGACATGCTCCTATGATCTCTGAGCAACACCACTCGATCTTCAGGTGCTAGCACGATGATTCAAATGTCTTGAGTTGTTCGTTCTTGATCGCTTGTTCTTCAGTCTTGAAGAAATATCTCTTTCACTTATTATTATTAAGAGGGAGAGAGATAAAGGAGTTGAGGGAGAATTTACTATGCGCAAAAATTATCTATTCTCAATTTAGGATAATCTACACAATAGACATAGCTGAATATTTATAGAGTTGTGATTTAAGTTAAAATATTTTTTAATTGCATAAAATACATTAAATAAAATTTATTACCTTAAATAAATTTCATTTTATATAATAATAATTATATAATTATTATTTTGTGGCATGCACCAACTTGTGGAATAATAAATATTATATAATGGTCTTGTAAATTAATATTTGTCATCAGACTCGATTTTGGACCGTTCAAACTCCTCTATCATTTATTGAACAACTGAATAATTATTTTATTCATAAATAAATATTTTCTTCACAATCCAGTGAATAAATATTTATTTAAATATTCAATAAATAAAATAAATATTTTATTCATAAGATGGTGAATAAATATTTATTTAATTTATGCGATCAATATAACTTGAATACAATTATTCCTCGGACTTGAGAATAATATTTATTCCATTAATTAAACTAAAATATAATTTCATTGAGATCAATGGAAACACATTGTGTGTGACCCTCTATGATTCCTTCTCATTGGTATTATGCGGACCTGTCTAAAGTTCAAGATTACTGTCTAACAATGGGTCAAGGCACCCAAGAGAAATAACTTAATGTCGCAACATTGACAGCCACATAAAAATACTCACTGTGTAATATAATCCCTTTGTCACAATATCTCATCAAGTAGGTTTCACATCCATCTCACCAACCAATATACTCGATATGTGTTTCTTCTACTATCGGAAATTAACACATTGTTACACCATGGCCATGTAATTTAATGTGATGGTTCTATTCCAATCAAAAAGAGGATATATCAGATTCTATAAATATGGAAGAGATAAATACTTACTCAACTTATACATTAATGACATGTCACTCATGATGCAACCAATATATCCAACTTCTCCATTAACTATTGTCGTCATGGTTTATGAAATACATCTAAGTACGTGAGTTGTAACATGGATTAATAATAATCTTAAATTCTAAGGACCATCACACATGCTTTTAGATTGGAATATCTAAAGACACAAAGACATATAGAATTCCTACTAGCAGGTCTGTTCTCATAATCTCCCGTCCTGGATATTTTTGAGTGAGAACTTCATGAGAAGAATCCTTATCTTCTTACAAGTACTCGCACCTGACAACATATGAACTACGTATCCCATCATAGTACATTATCCAAACACATAATTTTTTTATAATATCATCACAACACATCAAGGTTCTCATCATAGTGGGAAACTTTTATAACCTTATCAATGCGACATATATTCTAGGACATTATTAAATTAGATTCATGCAGAACAAAAAAAAATATTATAAGAAGTTTTATTAATATTCAATGCATTAGATATACATGTATTAAAAGTACAAATAGTTGGTCCTGGGAATAAAAATTCCAACAATATGTAATTCCATTTTATATTTCATTTCATAAATATCATTATCTTAATGTTATTCTATGTTTCATTTGATAATTATTATGGGGCATACGATTTGGCTGATTACAAGTGGTAAGGGATTTCTTAATTGAATTTTCATTCATCGGTTAAAATTCTATATCAATGATTATGTCCAAATAAGGTTTTGTGTGAAATGAATTTTTATTATCTAATATCTTATTTCCAATTGTTTATGCAGATTTACAGTGAATACACATAATTGATTCATTTGATTAATGATATGATCATTGTAAGAGAATTTGTCTCAATCTCCTTTCATTGAGGCATATTTTGATATTATACACCCACCTTCTTTTATAAGGTGTATACATCCCCTTTGACATATCCTATCATGAATTTATTTATTCTCAGGTTTTTTAATGTTTTTAAATGATATTCCTTCATGAGGTTTATGATTACAAATTTTCAAAGTGGTATGGGGTACTTTGATTTAAAAATATCTGTTTAAACCGATTATTTGATATATAATGAATTATTTGGATATGAAATAATAGGTGGAGAACATATATATAAAACCCCCTTGATGCATCAGTAGTCTCATGAGATGAATAATGTGGCCAAATTAAATGGGTTTTTACCCAAAAGATTAAACTATATTGTAAAAGGTCTTGAAGGTAGTGGTTCCTGTTCCAGATACATGATGTCCAATAATTAATCATTTCATTAAGAGTTTATTTATCATTATCCATAGAAACTTCACTATAAAAAAAATATGGATTCATTTCATTCTCAGTTTGTTGATTAAATGGAATGCATGCTTGTTTATTAACCTTACCATGTTAACTATGATCATTGATTCATTACTCCTTCCATTATACATAACCTTTACTGATCATTTGAGATCACCCATTTCTTATGTTTTATTTTCCCCAGGTTTCCAATAAGTTTATTATGATTGATATGTAGGGTTATGGTAAGGGAAATAATTGTGTTATCAAAGAAAATATTTTTTGTATTTTATGTTCTAAATGTAATTTGAATTTCAAATATGTATCAAGTTTACATAGAATACTAAACTATTTGGTCCTTTGGGATGCAATTTAATGTATCTTATTTAAATGTAATAAAGAAATTCACCAGCTCTAGTCTACAGAAGTCTGGGTTATTGAAAATCGAGATCGTCAAAAATACTTAGTGCATGACCCTCTAGGATTATTCCTCATTGTCCTTAGGCGGTCTTGCCAAAAATCCAACATTAATGTCTAGAAATGGTTCAAGGCACCCAAGTTAAATAACTTAATTTCACAAAAATGAACCCTATATATGAATAATCACTATGTAATATAATCCCTTTTTCATAATATATCATCAATCAGATTGTACATCTATATCGCTAACCTATATGTTCAATACGGCTTTCTTTAACTATCTGAAATAAACACGTCATTTCACCATGGACATGAAATTTAATGCTATGAATCAATTTCAATCAAAGGGATGAGATATCAACTTTCATAAAGATGGATGAGACAAATCCTTCCTCAACTTATCTATTAATGATAAGTCAATTGTGATGCACCCAACATACCATACCTCGCTGTGAACATATGTCATCAAGGTTTTCATCAGGAAATCTAATTGCACGAGTCATGAAAAACATTAATGATAATATTAAAGTATAAAGACCATTACACATTCTCATAGATAAGATTATTTGATGACAGCAAAACATGAAAAATTCCAAATCGTGGGTTTTTTTCTAATAATCTATCATCTTAGAGATTACCAAGTCCGAACGAGAAGAAGAATCATCTACTTGTGAGTACTTTCATGTGACAGTCTATGTACTATGTATCCCATCATAGTAAATTATCCAAGAACATAAATATATTTAATAATATCATCATAGAACTTCAAGGTTCTCATCATAGTGGGGAACTACTACGACCTTATCAATGGGACGTATACTCTATAGGATTATTATATTAGAGTTATGTATAATAATGAACAATATGTAATAAGAAGTTTTATTAATATTCAATACATAGAATATACATGTAATAAAAATATACATATTTGGTCCTAAGATACCAACTCTAATAAAATCCAACTTGTACTAGATCCAAGTACCTACAATATTCAGTCCGTTGGACCTCACATGATAGTCATGTTTCTACCGAGCCAAGGATTTAGTCAAGGGTTATGCCCTGTTTTCTTTCATGGAAATACTGCTCACTATAATTTCACCTCTCTGATAAAACTCCCTCAAGAGATGAAACTTATTAAGTATGTGTTTCACCCACTGATGTGACCTTGTCTATTTTGAGAGATCCACCACTGCATTATTATTATAATAGAGTGTGATAGGATCTTTAGTGATTGGTACCATGTCATACTCTTAGAAGAAGTTTCACATCCATACTATTTCTTTATCCTCCCCAGAAGTCATAATATACTCGGATTCTGTTGTACAATCTATGACCATATCATTCTTTGAGCTCTTCTAGCTCACAACTCCCCCATTCAAAGTGAAGACGTATCTCATTTATGACTTCATACCATCTTCATCAGTTTGAAAACTAGAATTTGTATATCCTATGATAACTAGTTCTTCATATCCTCTATAAACCAAAAATATATCCTTAGTACACCTAAAATACTTAAGGATATCCTTGAATTCCATACAATGGTGGTGACCTAGGTTAACTCGGTATCTTCCTACCCCACTTAACGCATAGGCAACATCTAGCCGAGTATATATCATAGAATATATGACTAACCTAATCGCTAATGCATATAAAATCCGTGCCTTTCTATTTCTTTCCTCAGGTGTATAAGGAAACATTTTTTTTGGAAAGATGAATGTCACTTTTCATTGGAAATAATCTCATCTTCGATTTTTCTAGACTGGATCACTTTAGTATTTTTTCAATGTATGTACTTTGACTTAGGTCAAGAAACCTTTTGGATCTATCATGATGGATCTTGATTCCAAGAATATATATTGCCTTTCCTAAGACCTTCAAAGAGAATCATTTATTCATCCATCCTTAATAGACTTTCAAATTCTTATTTCATTTCTAAATAGTAATATTTCAACAACATATACTAAGAAAATGACTGCACTCCCACTAAACCATTTGTGGACAAAAGGCTCACACTCATTATTTATGAAAACAATTTTTTTTGTGGCTTCATAAAAATGAATTCTCCATGATCTAGATGCTTGATTTAATCTATAAATGGATTTTTGAAATTTTCATATCATGTTTGCATCTTTTAGAGTCACAAACCATTCAGGTTGTGTCATATAAAAATCTTCTTAAAGTTTCCCATTAAGGAAGGCTGTTTTGAAATCTATTTCCCAAATCTCATAGTCATGGTAATATGTAATGGAAAGTAGAATTATGATAGATTTTAGTATTGTAACTGGTGAAAAGGTTTCATCATAGTCAATGTCTTGACATTGTTTAAACCCTTTTGCAACCAGTCATGCCTTATAGGTACTTACTTATCATTTCACATCCAATTTATTTTTGAATACCCATTTTTAACCAATGGGCTTTACATCAACTGGATGATCTACCAAAATCCAAACTTGGTTTTGATATATGGAATCCATTTTAGAATTCATGATTTTTTTCCACTTGGAAACATATGTTTCACTTAATGCTTCCTTGTAGGTTAGAGGATAATTATTACCAACTAATAATGATTCAACATCCTCAGTAACTAGAAAACTATACCGTTTTGGTTCTCCAACCTCTCTTGTACTCCTATGCAATACTTGTGTCTTTGGAAAAGTTTTTTCTTCCATGGGGATTTATAAAATATGTTCCTATATAAATTTCTTTCTACCTTGAGCCTCAACTTCAACAATGTCTATCTCGCTCCCATTATTTATTTTAGAGATGTGCACCCTCTCAAGAAATATGACATGTCTTGACACTATTACATTTTTTTCCTGATTGGTCATATAGGTAATATCCGCTTGTTTCTTTGGGGTATCCTATAAAGGTACAATTTGTGCCTTGGGGTGAATGTTTGTTACCTAAAGAGGCCTTAAAAAATGTTTCACAACCACACACATGTAAGTATGATAACACGAGTTTCTTTCCATTCTATAAATGGTATGATATATTGTTTTTCGCTTTAGTTGTCACTTGGTTTAGTATTTGTGTCGTTGTTTGTAACACTTATCTACAAAATGATAATGGAAGACTCGCATGACTCATTATTGATCTGACCATGTCCAACAAGGTATGATTACTCCTTTCACTTACACCATTTCACTGAGGTGTATAAGGATGAGTGAGTTGAGATATGATCCCAAACTCCTATAAGTAATCAATGAAGTCTTGATTAAAATATTCTACACCATGGTCCAAGTGAAGTTTCATAATCTTCTCACCAAGCTAGTCATCAATTACATTATTTTATTCCTTGAATTTATCAAAAGAATCTTACTTATACCTCATTAAGTAGACATATCCATATCTACTAAAATCATTAGTAAAAGTTATGATGGATGAGTACCCACCCCTACCAAAATAGGAAATGGTCCACACACATCTGTATGAACTAATTCAAGAAGATATTTGGAATTTTAACTTTTTTCACTAAATGGGGATTTGGTTATTTGACCTTGTAAACATGCGTGACATATAACAAGTTGTTTTTATTTAAAAGGATATAAATATCCATCGCGGTATAATGTAGTCAAGTGATTTTCGTTTACATGATCCAACTGGTGACTTTATGTTATCTTGATCAGTTTGAAATGGAGGATTCAAATCTAGGCTTTCAGAGATCAATTATTGGGGGAAGAAGAACTAAGAATTGTGAAACAATATTGGATCAATTAAAATGGAGTACAAAGAATCATATACCTTCAGTTTTGGGAGGTTTGATTTGTCTGAGAAGTTTTATGGTGAGAAACAGTAGAGGTCGAGTCCCACGAGGCCTTGAATGATGCAGGTGAGTGGGGTTTTGTTAGGGTTGATTTTAAAAGATCGAAAATAGTTTTATCAATGCTTTTAAGTGTCGAAAAAAAATGTTTAAAATAAATTACAAAAATATTAAACGAAAATATAAATTAAAAATGAATAAATTAAATTTTTTTACATTATTAATGAATAAATAATCTTAAATGCGATATTGTTAAAAATGAGTGAAATTTAATAACTAAAAAATGAATAGAATTCAAAAATATTAAAAAATGAATAAATTTTATTAATTATATAAATTATTTTTTTAAAAATAATTTATATTAAAATGAAAATGAACACATATTAATTATATACATTACAAACATATTAAAAAAATTAAATTTTATTGAATAAATGTGCATAATAAATAATAAAAACGAGTAGATTAAAAAATATTAAATGAATAAATATTCAAAATGAACAAATTATAAAAAAATCATTATTTTTTTAACATTATTAGTGAATAAACAATATTTAATAATATTAAATGAATGAATGTTAAAAAAGAGTGAAATTTAATAATTAAAAAAATTGATAAATTTCAAAAATATCAAAAAAAAAAAGAATAAGTTAGATAATTAAAAAAATTAAAAATGAATATATGTTAAAATGAAAATGAATAGATATTAAATATATAAATTACAATCATATTAAAAACATTACATCTTAAAAAATAGACATGTATAAATAAATATTAAAAATAGATAAAATTGTAAAATAATTAAATAGAAAAAACTAAAATTAAATAAATTAAAAAAATATTTAAAAATATTAATATTATTAATGAATAAATAATATTGAAAATGAATAAATTAGAAAAAATATTAAAAAATAGTAAATAATATATTCTAAATAAAAATATAAAAAATAAATAAAATTTAATAATTTAACCATAATTTAATAAATATATTATGTTAATAAATAAAATTATAAAATGAATATTAAAAATTGAGTAAATTACAGAAATATTATATGTGTGTGTGTTTCTATAGAAAATTACATTAACTGCATATACGTGTGTATAAAATTAATGTAAATATATATAACACATATTTGATATATGTCAAATTGAAAAAACAAATTACATTTATATAATTTGTTATTAAACGTCCATTACTTGATATCAATTAGTCAATATTTTTAATTATAAACCATTTTTCACTAAATATTCGACTTATTAAATGTAAATAAAATTTTTGTATTATATAAATCATATTTGAAGATATATTATATATTGATATATATATATATATACATATATATACATATATATATATATCAATATGAATATATTTCTATATTAAATATATTAAATATATTATTGAATAATTATATATAAAAAATATTAAAAATGAATAAATTATAAAAAATATTAAACGAATAAATATTCAAAATGAATAGATTTTAAAAAGTAAAAAAATACTTAAAATTATTAATTAATAAAAAATTATTAAATGAATAAATGTTAAAAATGGGTAATATTTAATTAAAAAATGAATTTATTGAAATAATATTAAAAGAGGAATAAGAGTTACTAATTATATTAATTTACAAAAATTAAAAATGATTATATATTAAAATGAAAATGAATACATATATTAATTATGTAAATTAAAATTGTATTAAAAAAATATAAATGTTAAATAATATATCTGTGAAAATAGATATTAAAAATGAATAAAATTACAAAAAATATTAAACAAATAAAAATAAAAATTAAAAAATTAAATAAATATTTAAAAAAAATTATTAATGAAATAAATAATAATAATAACAAATAATTTTATGACCCCTCCCCACAAAGTATACCCCTCCTAGGCTAAAAATGGGAGAAGAGAGATAATGACACCCAAGTCCCACCTCTAGTAGGCCCTGGGTTGGCGACTGACATTGATGGTATAGTAAACACACAGATGAGAGACATTACTCTCTAAGAGAACACATGTGAAAGAGAGATATAAGACAGATACCAACCAAATCCTGCTCAGACTACAATATAAAAGAAAAAAAAAGTGTATTTTTGTAATGACAGACAAAAACTACTACAACTAAAAGGAAAACTGCAAGTACCAAAAGAAAAGTATGGACGACAGTGACCACGAAGCCCAATTAGATTCTACTAAACCCCAACCTAGTTGTAACCAACTTTATATCCAACTTGCTCCAAGTGACCTAAAAAATAGTTTATATATACGTAGGGTGAGTATAATAGTATACTTAGTAGGATCCTCCCTAGAGCCTCTTGTGAAAAAGATAAAGAAAGCATACTAAAGCACAATGAACAACAAGTGAAACTAACTCATCACCTAAATAGGTATACTAAGTTCCCAACCTCACCATGTCTACTCTAACCAAGTATCTCATACAAGAGCATATAATATAATAATGAATATCAATGGTATCCCACTATTGCTTCCCAACTAGTTTGACACTTTTCCCTAACATCGCACGTCTTAAGCATCTCTCTCCAAAAAGGCCAGCTCACAGACACTAGGGAGAAGCACCACAACATGCACCTCGTGCATCACACCACCACGTCCATGTAAAAATAAGTAACCAGGTAGTTTTTAGAATCCACCACAACCCTTATAATGTGTATCAAACATCAGTTATTATACCTCAATCCATCACAACCCATACACTAATCAAGGAACCTCAATCCATCATAGCCCACACACGCTATACCTATAGTAGTCCTTAGGAAAATATATCCAGAATACATGCTTGTAAAATAACCACAAGCCATTAAAACACTCTATAAACATATATGGGGAAAACTAGCCGTCGTTCATACTATAACAAGTAACTATCAGGAGAAGAGAGCAGGGTCAAAGGGAGTAGTCAGCCATCCATCCTCCCATAGAGATATTGAGGAAAACACCCCAAGGATCAAAATCCTCAGGGTGTCAGTTTCCCTAACTAAAAGGGTGGAGTATCATATAAAAAAATTTACATGATATAATATAGCTCACAACCACACTATAGGCATAACCTTGTCTCAAAATCAACTGCAGTTAACATCTCTCAGACTACCAACTGCAATTTCTAAGACCAAATATCCTATAAGCACACTAATATTTTAAAGTGCTACATTAAATTATTTTATTCCTTTTTCATCACTTTCATTTTATGTTAATTAATTCATTTACATTAATTAATAATTAACATTTTTCACATTACATTACATTAGCATTACAAAAAAGTCCCATGACCTATGGTAATAAGAAACCAAGCCCATGAATTCTTAGAATTATAACCTCAACATTGCATCCTAGAAAGATCCAACCTCATGGGTTAAACATTTATTCATTTATTAAAATTATCACTTTACACATTACCAGGTACTCTAGGAAAACTTCCTAAGCTACCAAACAAAGTAAACAACCAAGCACATACATCTTCCTTGAGAAGTGGGGAAAGGAAAAAAAATAAACAAACTTGGTTGTCAGCCAATCAACAAATTCAAACAAACATCCATCTTTCATGTCAACAGTAAGCCCGACTTCAACTTGTTCTGTCATCCTCAATGTCCCCCCCCGACACCCACATGCATATCTTGATGCATCCTGTCATCACAAGCATCAACTACTACCACAAAAATAGGGCCTACCTGCCCCACATACCACAACATCACTCTATGATCTTCCATCCTAGGATCAACCATCCTAGGCTCACATCACATTCGTGACCCCATTTTTATGACCCCCTCCCTCCAAGGATAGCCCTCATGGTTTGAAAATTAAAAAAGGGAGATAATGACCCCTGAGTCCCACCTCTGGTAGGTCCTGGGTTGGCGACTAGCACCAAGGGTGCATAAATCTCACAATATGGGAGGCATTTCCCTTTTTAGAAAAAAGACTGGGAGATAAGATGAACATACCCAATGAAACTACAAGATACAATATAAAAAGATAGCCAAAACCATCCCACATTCATGTGTAAAATAGAACCGTTACAAGACAAATGTCTCCAAAGTAAATACCAAAAGTAAATCTATGCAGCGACACGACAACTATTAAGATCCAAGCTAGTAAGGTCCAACACGGCATGTGAAATCCTACTAGAAACCTAAAAACATTTTAAATACGTAGGGTGAGAATACAAGTATACTTAATAGGGAAACCCAAGTCTCTCATGTACATGTGAAAGAGGCATACTAATGCACCTGTGAGAAAAAAACAGAACAAAACAGAACCTAAGTAGGTATACTAACCACCCAACCTCACAAAGAAACACTCATCCAAATAACACATGTCGAGTAATATAATATAAATCACGTCGATGATATGGTACCCCATACCACTTTCCCACTGGTATGATGCTCTCACCCAATGTAAAATCTCCTGGCACTCCCATACCTTCTATATACCACATCAAACCCCACCCGCACAAACCTAGGCCTCATAACACATCACTCCCGCACAAACCTGGTCCTCACAACACATCACATCACATCCCGAAGACACCTATGAAAGCACAAACTGACTCACCCACAAACACCTGGTCCATCACATCCTACCCAAAGACACCTGGGTCATCATAATCACCATTGAAGACACTAACAGACCTCTATTCATCACAGCCAGTGCCATACCTACCTCACCTAGAAGAGATAGAAAAAAAGAGTGGCTACCTAGCCATCCGTACCCCTCAACAGATGTTGGGAAAGACACCTTCCCCCATGATGATGGGGGTGTTTGAAACATAGTGCTCAACTAGGATGGGGGTGTTTATAGAAATAAATGTTAAAATACAATTATATATACATATATGATACCAAACACTGAAGCACAACCTAAGGTTTCTCATAAAAACCACCACATCACAACAAAACCACCCTTGTTGCTACCTCTAAATGCATAACACCACAAAACAAGCCAGAAAACCCAACTTTAATTCCCAACCAATTTATTTAACCATTTCCATTTTTGTTATCCAAACCAACCCAATCCATTCAGAACTATATTAATAAATCATTTAATTATTCACTCACTAACTGGAAAACTACTAAGAACAACACACAACAAGAAACCCAGTCACAAAAATTCACATTCATCTAAGGGATGAAAAATCTTTAGTAAATTAACACACTTCACATTAAAGACACATCATTCCACGACCTCTTGTTATGGGGGATGCTTTCTACATGTTACTCAGGGAGGAAACCCAACTGAAATACTCATACCAATCACTATTTTACTTCTTCAAATTCATTGAAACCAAACCACTATATTAACCAAAACAACCCCCAAATCACAACCCCAACCAACAACATATTACAACACAACAAATTTCGTATCCCTGCCGCACAACCATACCAAACCCATATTACCATATCTACAGAACCAACCCCCTATGCACAACCGTTCCCACAACCACATCACCCCATGAACCAAATAAAAAAAAATTCATATTTAATAAGGAATCCATTATTTAATTCCACATGTTAATTCGGGGGTTATCAAAGAAATTGGAAGATCTTGGGGCATCCATTCATTAGCCTAATATACATGTTTAAACAATTTTCATATATAAGAGTTCAAAAAAACCAAACAATATGAATTCCATAAACCATCCCATACAAAAACAAGTAACCCCAAAGATAGTGATTTTCAGTGGGTAGTTAGCCAATATAAATCATAATATCAATAAAAACAACAACACAACAATAACATGTGTCACTTTCACCATCGCCCTATATATTAATCCTAAACTGGTTCAATTATCTTTATTAATCCGTATTCAACTATCTTCAAGAAGGAAAACATCCGTATACCCACCTCACATGATGAAAAATTAAAAAAGATGAAGGAAAACCTACTTGGAAGAAAAGGCGATTGACACTTCCTGGTTGCACCAAAATAGGGGCGCACATGAAGCATTAAAAAATACAGGGAAACATGAACCAAAAGTTGCAAACCAACTGCACTACTCCTATGTGAAGAAGGGTTTGGGGCATCCCATACCAAGAGAAATAAAGAATGAAGACTAATGGGGAAGGGTATCTCGACTTTGGGAATATTTAAACAAAGTCACGAGTTTAGATATGTTTTTGATTTTCCATTAAAGGTGGATCTGGTCAAGACCACACATTTTGACCAATTAAAAGCCCTATAACTATTAGTAATTTAAAGATACGGTTTAAGGAATTTGAATCAATATCAAATCCTTTAAAATAAGGCATTAAAAGAGTTTTACATCAATGAAAGACATCATAAGGGAAAAACTGGAAGAACTGGAAACACTATACATGAGGCACCGTTAGATGAGGCACTACTCGACGACGCACCACTCGTGATCCACCATTAAGCAAGGCACTGTTGGATGAGGCACTGCTCGCGGGCCACCATTAGGTGAGGCACCATTTGATGAAGCACCACTCGTGAGGCACCGTTCGAAGAGGCACCAATCAATGATCCACCATTTGGATTAACCGCCTGCCACCATTAGTGAGTCACTGCCAGGTGAGGCACCGCTGGGTGAGGCACTTCTAGAAGAGCAACTGCCAGCAAGACACCACTAGAGAGAATCCTCCAACAAGCCACCACCAGTGAAAAACCGCTAGCGATCCACTGCCATCGAGGCACCACCAGTGAGAGACCACCTGGGCAAGACACCGTTGGAAAACTTGGAAAACTAGGAAATTTTGAAAAGTGTTGAAATGAGTCACCTTGACCTCCCAGAACACCTCAAACACTAGATTCCCACAAAATAATAGACCAGAGTGGTCCAGGCCATTACATCAGATACCTCTCAAACTATTCTCTCCCTCGAGAATTCAAAACCAATTTTGAAGGAAAGAGAGGAAGGTTCCGAACAACCATCCCTCAAGATACCTCTCAAGGATACCGATACAATTGAAACAATACTAAAAACACCAATGTTCAATGATAATCCACCCTATGTTGTTCAAAATCTGGAGTGGAAACCTCACATCCAAGAACACCTCCTATGACATCTACAAACCAAGACTTTTTCAACACAGGTGTTGACATTACGACCTAAACGACCAAAAAACACACTACAAAAGCACAACCATACCATCACGAACACAAAAAATAGGGAATCCCATTCTCAATGTCAAGATAATATCCTCTCTAGGTGGAATTTAAATGCCCACACAGGTTTAATCACATCATAATTAATGCATCTTGATTAGGACTTATACCGGTCCTGTTATGCTTTCATCCTCTCCTGAACAAGGTGAAATTTCTCAGTCATTCTCCACACCACATCAGGACTAAGAAAAATAGTCTCCCTAACCTTTATCTAGCACAATAGATAACAAAACAGTATTCCATAAAAATACTCAAATGGAGACATGCCAATGGAAGAGTGATAGATATTTTTACAAGAGAACTCTACCAAGTAAAGGTGCCATACCCAAGATCCACCAAATCCCAGGATGTAAACCCAAAACATATCCTCTAATGTCTAGATAGTTAGTTCTATATTCCCATATGTCTGAGGGTGGAAAGTAGTGATGAGGCGTAACTGGGTTCCAAAAGAATGTTGGAATCCCCTCCATACTCATGAGGAAAACTGTGCATCTCAGTTCGATAAAATGGACGTCAAAACTCCATGAAACTGCACCATTTCATCTAAGTACCTCATTTCCAAGGCATACACTGCACCTAAATCCTTAATCGCTAAGAACTGGACCAATTTTGTTAACTGATCCACATCACCCAGATAACATCACAACCTCCCTAAGTTCTAGGTAACCCTATGATGAAATCCATTGATATGCCATCCCATTTCCACTTAGGAACATCCAAAGGCTACACCAAACCATCAGGAAAATGGTTCTTGACCTTTACCTACTGGAAAACTAAGTACATTTCCACAAACTCCACCACTATCCAATTCTCATCCCAGGCCACCAAAACTACTTCCTTAGGACACAATACATCTTGGAAACTCCTGGGTGTACCACTAAAGGTGAGTTATGAAACTCACAAAGAACTACCTTTCACATCTCCATTGGAATAAATAACCTTCAATGAAAAAACATATGGTTCTGACCATCCTCCGCCCATCCCTCTCGAGTAACACCATGGACAACAAGACTGTGAATCACCTCCACCTACTAAATTAGAGAAGAATACACCGTCATCTGAAACAAACATCCTCTACCTCCATCCACCCTTGCATCAAAGTGTAAGGTTTCTAACTCCACCATCGCTCTTTAAGAATCCACATATCCCCGAACAACCTCATTCTGTGATTTCCTGCTCAAATCATTAGCCATGGCATATCAATTTTCTGATGTGTAAGAGATCTCAAAATCATATTCTTAAAGGAAATCCATCCAAATATACTATCATAGATTTATATCACACTGGGAAAAGATATACCTCAAGCTCTTGTGATCTTTGAAGAACACAAAGCACTCCCCAATGAGGCAATGCTGCCACAACTTCAACGCGAACACAACTATCGCTAACTACAATTCATGGGTGGAATAGTTATGCACATGAGGATGTAACTTCTTAGACCCATAAGAGATCATTTATCACTACTGAATTAGTAAAAATCCCAAAAATAGATGGGAAGCATCATGAAACACTTCAAACATCACCCCTTCCTCTAGAAACTGAAGCACATGAGCACTAACCAACTTCCCTTTATAGTAACTGAATGCTTCCTAACACTACTCAATCCACAAAAAATCTTGGTCCTTCCTATTCAAGGACATAAACGGGGTTGAAACTCGAGAGAAATTGGGCACAAACCTCTTATAATATCCCATGAGACCAAGGAAATTGTGAACTTCTGCCATGTTTTTGGGTATTGCCCAAGAAAGAACTGCTTCAACCTTCAACAGGTCTACAACCACACCCTTCTAGGACACCACATGACTGAGGAAATGCACCCATTGTGTATAGAACTTACACTTTGACAAATTTCCATAGATATGGTGGTGTCAAAGAACCTGAAAGATGGTTATGAGATGTTCAACATACTCCTCCTCTAACTTCAAGTAGACTAAGATACCATCGATGAGTAAGATGACGAACTGATCCAAGAACTCACGGAACACAGAGTTAATAAGAACCATGAACAAGGATGGTGCATTCATAGCACCGAATGGAGTGACTATAAAATCAATGTCCCCATACCTGTATATGAAGGAAGTCTTTAAGATATCACCCTCCTCCACCCTTAATTGGTGATATACAGACCAAAAATAGATCTTAGAAAACCAGATCACCCCTCTCAAATGGTAAAAAATATCATTTATCCTCATAATAGGGTGAAAATTATTGACTATCACCCAATTCAACCTCTTTTAGTCTATACAGAACCTCAAACCACCATCTTCCTTCTCTGAGAACAACACTGGAGAACCCCACGATGACACACTATGATGGATAAAACCATTTTTTATTAGATCACCAATATGAATCCTCAACTCCCACAACCCATAAGGTTCCATCCAATAAGGATCCATTGAAATCATAGAAGAACCATGCCATGACCCGCCTTCTCCAAGATGAGGGAAGGGACAGAAAAGTGCCCCGACCTTCCTTCTTTAAGTTGAAGGAGAGATAATGACCCTTGAGTCCTGCCTTCAGTATGCCCCAGAGTGGTGACTATAACCAAGGGTAAAGAATCACACATAAATGGAAGGCATTATTGTTGGATCGATTGTAAGATAGATATGATACTGATTCAAACTATGGTGTAGATACTCAATATATAAGAAGGAGGGGGGGGGGGTGGGTGGGTGGGTGAATTGTATATTTTAAAAATTCCTTAAGGAAAATTTGTATAAACAAAATTCACAACACCTCTAAGTTATAATAATTTTCTTGATTCCAGAAAATTGATTCTGGAAATGAAACTTAATAAAAGTTTACAACAACTAAGATTCTATCTTAAAGCCTACAGAATCCTATTTAGCCAGAGTACAAGTATAAGGAAGTATAAGATTTTTATACTTTCTTCAACAACCAAAATTACAATTGAAAACACAATTGAAACACTATAAGTCACAAGTAGTAAATATTTTAACCCAAAGAGAAGGGTATCCAACAACCTTGGATAATGGTCCCTTGATTTATACTTTCAAAAAGTCTATCTTACCCAAACCCAGGTAAGCTCTCAATACTAAGATCGGTATCAATCTTTCAATCCTCACAAGACCTTAATTTGTAAAAAAATCAACACCTATGAATTCACAACCCGAAGTCTCTGATTTTAAGGAAATCGCACCTCTGCACAAAGCAATTCTGCACGAAGAAAAGTTTGAACAAGCCGTTCAAACTTTCTACATGAATCTTGAGAGTTTATAAGAGACTCTCTCTCTAGAAATCACTTCAACATCATGTAATCTCTAGATTGGTCAACTTTATTGTAGTTCTTATGAGATATTTAAAATGAGCTCCTATTTATAGGCATGACATCAACGGTCGACTCCATCCTCCAATAGTCATATTATTCATTGAATTTTGGAGGGACCTGTACACGTGTCACTAAAATAGTGGTTAGTTAGTAACTGAATGCATGGCATCGTTTTATAACCAAAACATGGGTAAAAAAAATATGGTTACTTAAGAAAATTAATTTTTCAGAGTGTAAGAAAAAAATGAATGTTCATAGTCTAATAAAAAACTATTCGGAGTCTATAATACATGAATATTCAGACTCTATTTATCATAATAATTCAGAGTTAGAATTCTAAAGAATTTGGAGTCTGAATTTCAAGGAAATTCAGAGTTTGAATTTAGTAGAATTCAGAGTTTGAATTCATAAGAGTTCAGAGTCTGAAATTAAAAAGTTCAGAGTCTGAATTCAGAGAACTCGGAGTCAGAACTTAGAAGATTTCGGAGTCTGAATTCAGAGAACTCAGAGTTAGAACTCAAAAAGTTCAGAACCTGAATTCATAGAACTCAGAGTCACAACTCAGAAAGTTCGGAACCTAAATTTGGAGAACTCGGAGTCAGAACTCAGAAATCTCAGAACCTGAATTCAGATCTTGAAAACATAATGCTTTATATCTAAGTATATATATGATTCCAAGGTTTTGGATATGAAACTGAATTTTATACTTAGAGACAAAATGATCAACGAAAATCATGGTAAGGATAAATTTCCTTGGGGAAGGAAAATTTCCTTAAGAAAGAAAAGCATAGGGTAAAATGAAATTTTCCTTAAGACAAGGTGTTTGTGATTTTCAAAACATTAAGAAATGGTAAAGTCATAAGGAAACCTTATTGACTCAAAAATATCCCCAACCATGAAGGAATAGAAAATTATAAGGAATACTTATTGACTCAACAATATCCCCCTTTTTGGAAAGCACAAACATCCTTACGAAAAAGAATATAAGGACTTTGAAAATATTTTTCTATACTTTGAAAATAAAACTTACCTCCCTTATCACATGGGAATTAATGAATATGACTAAATCCCCCTTAGGATTTTGAACACTAAGGATTGTATTATAGATTTACGGAATGAGATTTTTCATTATCTTTAATACGGATTTTTTTTAATGAAAACCCCCCCTTAGATAAACACCCCCCTTACTTAGGGAAAAATATTATTTACTTAGAATTATTTTTTCCTTTCTCCCCCTTTGTGATTTTCAAAAAAAGAAATTTGACGGAATGTAAAAGAAATTATAGTACCTGAAATACTAGTACAAAACAACCAAACAAAATCGAGCAACCAAAATTTCATTAATATTAGAAAAATTTATACAATAATGAAAATACAACAAAAGATAGGATTTAAGCAAGATCATCCTTCCTTTTCCTTGGGCATAAAATTCTTGAATATTGTTTTGAGCTTCTTAAGATCCTTGTGATCTTCCTATGCTCTCTTAAGAATCTATTCATGATCCTCATCTTTCTTCTCTAAAGCATTGATTCTATAATCCTAAGCCTTAAGAGCCTCTGCCTAAGCCTTCAAGACTTCTTCCTCCTTAAAAAGATTTTCTTCAATCTCAATCTGAAGATCCCTTTCTCTCTTCCAAATTTGAGCAACTGAATATAGTTTACCATTCAAATACTTTACCTCTTGAATCCGAGAATTCTGTTTTAGAGTCATCTTTTCTTCAAAACTAGTTGTGAAATCCTTGATCTTACCATCTTTGATGTCAAAAGCCTCCTTGACACAATCTTGGAACTCATCAAGTTCTCTTATTTCTTCAACTGTATTCTTTGAAAAACTAACCATTTTATTACAAGATCTTTTATGGGCATCGTTTTTAATGAAGAAATTATTGAAATCATCCTCAAGCTTTACACACCTATCCATCACCATGGATACTGAATCCGATTTATGATTTAGTGTGTGTTGAAGCATCTGGTATCTGGAGTCTATGCTTGAAAGGATCATAATGTTCCCAACAAGCTTCTTCAATGATTGAACAATGAAATCATGTCCAAGGGATGATGATTCCAAATCTAAAACTTTTCTTGGTGAGAGATATTTCTATAGATCAGAAAGTTTCTTTTTTGAAGATCCACCAGCTTCCTTCTTCTTCACAAGAGCTTTACCAGGTGTATCAACAACCACATATTTCCCCTTATCTGTTCTCAAAATGGCTTCCTCATCCAGAGATTCATGTTCACTTTCAGAAATATGAACAAATATATCTTCATATATCTTTTCCTTCTCAGCTCCTGCCTCAACATCTTCAGGATGAATAAAATGATGATTAAAACCTTATTCCTCAGACAGATTGTTAACTTCTTCATCAAAATTGTCTTCTTCTCCTTTCTCATCTTTCGTAGGTGTAGCAATATTTGAAGATTCAACTTTAGAAGTTCAGATTGACAATTTCTCGGATGAACTTTCCTTTTCATGGAAATCTTCAACTTGCTTAATCAAATCTGCGGTGTCACCACTACTCTCTTCTTCTTCAACTCATTTCACTTATTTTACTTATTTTAATTTTTCCAGAGTGACAAACTTCTTCCCTGGAGTTTCAGGAAAAGATTCTACCAGGAAGTATTCTGGTACCAGAATTTGTTCGGAAGCTTTTTCAGTTTCCCTTAGAAGGGATTTCACTATCTCAGCTTTAGTCATCTTCTTCTTTAACTTATTTTCTTTAGCTTTATTTTCAAGCTCATCAGCTATCTTCTCTTTTAAGGCTTTTGCTTCAGTAGGATCCAAAGAAAAACTTGGCTCCCCTACTTTCTTGTTTTGTTTTTCTTCTCTCCACTTAGAAATTACCTCATCCGAATATGATTTTTTCTTCTTAGGTTTTGGAGGTGCGGATTGAGCTTCCATATCTTTTGGGGGTTTTCTTCCTCTTCTACTTCCTTCAACTTCCTATTCTTTCAAACCATTTTTGATGGTTCAACCACTTCTTGTTTTTTCGGAATTGCCTCAACTTCTTCCTCTAGTAAGTCATAAAATTCTCTGGAGTCTTTAGAAAAACCAATATTCATTCTCTTCAAAGTATCATCACTGACAAGCATGACCTTGAAATTCCTTGGCTTAGAGATGCAAGGTATCTTAAAAGATTGTAAGAACCGAACAATTAACTTAGAAAAAATGGTTGGATACATAATTATCTAAGCCTTCAAGTTTCCATTCTTAATATTCTCAATCATAATGAGAATATGCTTAACCAAATTGATCTCCCTTAGATTTACCAAGAAATCTAAGATATACATGTCACTATTCTTTAAAGTGTCCTTGTCACCTTTTCTCAGAATTATAAATCCCTGAACCCATAATTCGAGAATCTGAAAATTTGTAGTGAGATGAGAAATCTTCCGAGTCTTGAAATCTGTAAGACCAAGGCACTCCATAGCTTTCACCTTAACAAAGATTCCTTTGACATCTGGAAAATTATGAGAATAGAACTCAGCATCCCCTTCATATGGAATACCAAACAAATTAGCTACCTTAGTATATGAAAGAGCATAAGTCCTTCCATAGATCTTAAACGAAAACTTCACTCTGCCTTATTCCTTAAAGAAACTGACTGATTCAAAAAACTCAATTAGCAGATCTAGATACGTGAAATCTTGAGCACATGGCTTCGATACGGAAATGATCTCCCATCTATTCAGCTTAATGTTCTTTGAGATTATAGAATCATACTTGTTGAAGAAGTTCGGATGCACCAACCTTTCTCTATAAACCTTCCACTCCGAGATTGGCTTGACAATAGACATATCTTTCTGAGAAGATTCTTCTATAGACATTCATAATTGAGAAACCTGTGAAAATCTAGAATGAGCCTATGTAGAAGGGAAAAATTACAACACGTGAGAGCTTGAGAGTCGATGTGGGACAAACATCGGGGGTCCTTTATATAGGCGTTTGATTTGATGGTTCATTGTCCAAACTCAATCCAAAGGCTGAGAATCCTTCTGATTAGATCTAACGGTTGATATGATAGCCATAAGGAAAACTTGGTAGAATCTGATCTTTTGAGGTTTTTAAGAAAAACTTTCGGATTTGAGGAAAAGAGAATCCAAAAAATTTAAAAACAAAAGAAACTACCAGCAAGTAAAGGATGATTATGAAAACTTAGGAAAGGAAACATACCTTTTGGATTGCTAGGAAGATTATTCATATTAAGGAAAATTTTTCTTGAATAACTTTATATTATGAAACATTTTGATTACGAAAAAAAATTTGAGTATGAAAATCTTCATTACGAAAATTTTGACTGAAAATTTTCATTACGAAAATTTTGAGTACGAAAATCTTCATTACGAAAATTTTGAGTACGAAAATCTTCATTATGAAAATTTTGAGTACGAAAATATTTATTATGAAAATGTTTAGAAAAAACTGACAATAAAATGTACCCTCCTATGAAAAGGAGTTTATTACTGTAAGGATATTGGTTTCAATAGAAAGTTAACAAGGAGGATTACCTTATAGTTATCATTCCTAACTTCTATTTAATGTATTCAAATCTATCAGAGGGTAAATATTTTGTGAAAATATCAACAAGTTGATCTTGTGTTTCGATAAATTGAAGAATGATATCCCCTTTTTGTGTGTGATCCCTAAGAAAGTGATGCCTAATATCTATATTTTTTGCATGAGAGTGATGTGCAAGGTTTTTACTTAAGGAAATGGCACTAGTATTATCACATAAAATCTGTGTTTTGGTAAAACTCATACCATAGTCTGTGAGTGTGTGTTGAATCCACAACACTTGAGCACGACAACTTCTAGCTGCTACATATTTAATTTCAGTAGTGGAAAGTGATAATGAGTGTTTCTTTTTGCATGACCAGGAAACTAATGAATCTCCTAAGAAATGACATGTTCTGGATTTACTCTTTTTATCCATTCTACATCCACCAAAGTTAGCATCCGAAAAACTTTTTAGAATAAAATCATCTCCATAAGTATAAAAGATTCCTAAATCCATGGTTCCCTTTAAGTAGAGAAAAATTATTTTCACTGCCTTTAGATGAGATTACTTAGGATTGGATTGATATCTTGCACATAAGCATATTGAAAACATTATGTTTGGATGACTAACTGTCAAGTAAAGTAAAATTCCTATCATACCTCTAAAAGATGTTTGATCTACTAGTTTCCTAGATTCATCAAGATCAAGTGTGTTTGAGGTACTAATGGGAGTACTAATACTCTTAGTGTTGTCATATTTATACTTTTTAAGAATATCTTTAATATACTTATGTTGGGATATATAGATTCATTCTAGTTTTTGAGAAATTTGAAAACCAAGGAAAAATGTTAACTCATCCATCATACTCATTTTAAACTTATATTTCATTAGATTCATAAAGGAATCAGTTGAAGATTGCTGAGTTGAACCAAATATAATGTCATCAACATAAATTTGAACAATCAAAACATTTTTCTTATCTTTATTTATAAAAAGGGTTGGATCTGCATTTCCCTTAACATAATTATTTTGAATAAAAAAAATCCTGTAAGTCTATCATACCAATATCGAGGGGCTTACTTAAGTCTATACAAAGATTTAGTAAGTTTATAAACATGTTCAGGATGTTTTGTATCTTCAAAAACAGGAGGTTTTTCAACAAAAACTTCCTCTTTAACAAAACCATTAAGGAAAGCACATTTCACATCCATTTTAAAAAGTTTGAAGTTGAAGAATGCTACAAAGGCAAGTAGAATATGAATAGATTAAAGTCTAGATACTGGATCATAGGTTTCTTCATAGTCTATTCCTTCTTGTTGATTATAGCCTTTAGCAAACAATCTAGCGTTATTTCTTACTTTGATTCCATTTTCTTCACACTTATTTCTGAAGACCTATTTTACTCTAATAACAAAAGTTTCCTTAGGTATTTCAACCAAGGTCTAGACTTTATTCCTTTCAAATTCATTTAGCTAATCTTGCATAGATTTTATCCAATCATCATCACCTAAATCTTCATCGTTACTTTTTGGTTCTAATTGGGTAAGGAATTCTATATGTTCTACTTCATTCCTTAAGGAACTTCTAGTCCTTATGGGTTGATTTACATCACCAATGATACTATTACTGGGATGATTCTTTAGAAACAACTGATTTGGGTTTTGTAAAACCTATTCATCAACATAGGATAGGAAATATTCTGGGGTAAATGTTTCAGAATTATCTTCTTGGACATTTTCCTTATCAGAAGGACCTTCTAACAAAGGTTGATAATCAGTTTTTGAAAACACATTCGAGGATATAGGTTGGGGTTGTTTAAAAACAAAGGGATCAATTTCATCAAATTTAACATGTATTGTTTCTTCAACAACACAAGTGTTTTTATTGAAAAATCTATAAGCCTTAGAATTTGTGGAGTAGCCTAATAAAATTTCTTCACTCGATTTTGGTGCGAATTTTTGAAAATTATATTTAGTGTTCAAAATGAATACCTTTCAACCAAAAACCTTGAAGTAGGAAAGTCTAGGTTTTCTACCATTCCATAACTCATAAGGATTTTTATTAAGAAAAGGTCTAATCAAAACATGATTTATAGTATAACAATAAGTACTTACAACTTTAGCCCAAAAATGTTTGGATATAGAATATTCAATCAACATGGTTCTTGTTATCTCTTTAATAATTATATTTCTTCTTTCAACAACACCATTTTGTTGAGGTGTTCTATTTGCTGAGAAGTTATGAGTAATGCCTTTTCTGCAACAAAAAGTTTCAAAATCAGAATTTTAAAATTCTCCTCCATGATCACTATGAATAGTTATCAAAGGAAGGGTTTTCTCATTTTTAACTTGCGCTATAAAAGTTTTGAAATAAGAAAAAGTTTCATATTAAATTTCTAGAAAATAGACCTACATAAATCTTGTGTATTCATTAACTAAGACAAATACATAATATTTTCCTCCAATGCTTCCAGTTTATGTTGGACCAAAAAGATCCATATGCACCAACTGTAATGCATCAGTGGTTGAGACTTCACCAACTGATTTAAAACTTGATTTATGTTGCTTGCCATATTGACAAGGATCACAATTTTTTGAAGAATCAAATCTAAGATCCTGTAGATCCTTAAATAGTATTTTCTTATAGAGTTTTCATAGGTTTCTAAGGTTATAGTGTCCTAAACTTCTATTCCATAACCAAGAATGATCTTCCATTTCACTAAGGAAAGGTAGATCTTGGCTCTTAAGGTCTTCTAAGTCTAGTGTGTAAACATTCTCTTACCTATTAGTAGAAAGAATAAACTCTTCCTTGGAATTGTGTAATAAGCATTTATCATTCCTAAAATTCACAAGGTAACCTTCATCACATAATTGACTTATGCTAATGAGGTTGTGCTTAAGCCCCTTAACAAATAGAACATTTGAAATTAAAGTTTTTTGAATAAGAACGATGTTAACTATACTAATAAATTATCCCTTAGCATTATCTTCGAAAGTTACTTTTCCTCCTTTCGTCTTGATAATATTTTCAAAGAAGCTTTTGTTACCAGACATATGATGGGAACATCCACTATCCATGTACCAAGTATTGTTGTTTGTACTTTATTTATTCTCTTGAAAATAAGAATGTTAGACTTTCAAAATCCAAACTTTATTGGATCCGGAATTGTTAGACAATAAAATTTTGGGTATCCACATTTTTTTAGAAAAATAAGCTCTATAAAACCCAAGATATTGAACTTTATTCAAAGAACAAATTTTATTCCAATTCCCACCACTTTGACATTTCGTACAAAAAGGGGCTCTGGATGGAATAAAATAGTTGGTTTTGAAAACAGTTTTTCTGTGAGTATAACCTACTCTAGTAGTATTTCCTTGAGGTTTGATTTGAGAATACATCCTGTCAAAATTTTCATTACTAAAAGTAAAATTTTCAAGAAGTTTCTTAAGAGAATATATTTCAAATTTTAGTCTTATGACTAAATTCATATCCTCAGCAATTATTTCCTTAGAGTTAGATTTTTCCTCAAAAACATTTACTTTTAAAATAGCATTCTTAAGAACATTAGAAAGTTTTTCCTTTTCCAAATATACTTCCTTATGGTCTTTAGAAATTTTTTCTAGAAGCTCATC
Source organism: Viscum album (assembly GCA_963277665.1). Taxonomy (NCBI): domain Eukaryota; kingdom Viridiplantae; phylum Streptophyta; class Magnoliopsida; order Santalales; family Viscaceae; genus Viscum; species Viscum album. Next base: position 702,968,205 of record OY728139.1, read on the forward strand.
CTTATCTTTATGATCTCTAGAGAGTTATGAAATCTCTTTTGTAAGAACTTCTTCTCTAGTATTTTCTTTGTCTAGTTTCTTAGAAATTTTACTATTTCTTACTTCTAACAACTTGGAAAATCTAGATACTTATTCATATGAAGGTATTTATTCATTATATGTAGATGAAGTATCTTCATTAGAAGTAATATCTTCATAATAGTAATTCTTATCAAGAGATAAATTTGTTAAAGACTTGGCAGAGCGTACCATGGCCATAGGACATGTATTTGGGAAAGAAGTAGTAGCAATGCATCCAATATTTTTCTGTGCTAATGATTCATATTTAGAAGATTCAATTCCCAAAGAGTCTCCATAGATAGCACTCCAAGTGTCATTTTCTTTAAGACTTTTCTTGTGCTTCGAATGATAGAACTTCTTCTTCTTTCTATCTGAATTTCTTTCATTCTTTTCCTTCTTTTTCAATAGAGGGAATTCAGGTCTGATATGACCTGTTCTTCTACATTCATAACAAGTAACTTCCCCATATTTATTATCTTTGTAGTCTCTCTTATTTAACTTATTTTGATAGTTTTTCTGAGCTACTATCTTGTTTATTCTCTGAGTAAGATTAGCTAATTCATTCTCAGACTTTTCTGTATTACTAGATTCTGACTGAATAATGACTTTCTTTGACTTTGATCTAGTTACTCTTTCTGGAGTCTTGGATTTCATATGTTTTGAAGTAGTTGTAAAAGCAACTCCTCCATTCCTATTATTCCTTTTAACATTATAAGCATCTCTCTTTATTCTAGTCTCATGCTGAAGAAGAGTTCCAAACAACCCATCTAAGGAAATCTGGGTGACTTTCCTATTCTCATCAATTGCTGTCCTCTTGGACTCCCACTCATTTGACATGATGTTTATGATCTTATCTATAAGGGCCTCATCATCCAAAAACTTTTCTCCCATATACTGAAATCTATTTATAATAGTCATGAACCTTTGCTGAACTTTGCTTATAGGTTCTCCATAAGGAAAGTTAAAGCGAATGTATTCAGCGCTCAACATAGCTCTTCTTATCTCTATAAATTTAGAAGTACAAAAATGTGTTACTTCAAGTTTCTTCTAGATACTGTTTGCAGATTCACATGAGTATATTTGACTATAGAGGTTTCTAGTCATAAAACATAGCAATGTATTTCTGAATCTGAAATTTTCTTGATATTCTGATTTCTCCTGATTAGTAAAAGTTCTTAATTCCTCATCAGGAATCTTAGAGTCTCCTGTCAGCATCAGGTAGTTATCAACTCCAGTGTTAATAACTAAAGTCTTCGTCCTATCTCTCTAGTACTCATAATCATTTCCATCAAAAATAGGAGGTCTGGTAGGATTTAGGTTGTCGATAGAACCAACATTTAAACCTTCCATCTTAAGGAAAATATTTCCACACAAACATGTTAGTAATAAAAGTTTGTAAACAAGAAAAAAATATTCTAAGAAATGAAAATATAAATATAGTATCTCTAAGAAAAATATAAATCCGAATTTTATGAGTCCGAAAATATGATTACGAAAAAGTGAAGAAGAAGATTTCTCTTCTGAATCTAATCGTGAGATTAATTCAAATTTAACCAACCTTTGATACTAATTGTTGGATTGATTGTAAGATAGATATGATGCTGTTTCAAACTATGGTGTAGATACTCAATATACAAGAGGGGGGGGGGGGGTGAATTGTATATTTTAAAAATTCCTTAAGGAAATTTTGTATAAACAAAAATCACAACACCTATAAGTTCTACTAATTTTCATGATTCTGAAAAAGTGATTCCGGAAATCAAACTTAATAAAAGTTTACAACAACTAAAATTCTATCTTAAAGTGTATAGAATCCTATTTAGTCAGATTACGAGTCTAAGGAAGTATAAGATAGTTATACTTTCCTCAACTACCAAAATTACAGCGGAAAAAACAATTGAAAGACTATAAGTAACAAGTAGTAAATCTTTTAACCAAAAGAGAAGGGTATCCAACAACCTTGGATAAAGTTCCCTTGATTTATACTTTCAAGAAAGTCCATCTTACCCAAACCCAGGTAAGCCATCAATCTAAAGATCGGTATCTGTCTTGCTATCCTCGCAAGACCTCGATTTGTAAGTAAATTAGCACCTCTGACTTCATAAACCAAAGTCTCTGATTTTAAGGAAATCACACCTCTACACAAAGAAATTCTACACGAAGAAAATTTTGAACAAGCTGTTCAAACTTTTTTCTCAAATCCTGAGAGTTTATAAGATCCTCTCTCTCTAGAAATCAGTTTAACAACATGTAATCTCTAGATTGATCAACTTTTTTTGTTGTGGTTCTTATGAGCTCTTTCAAATTAGCTCCTATTTATAGGCACAACTTCAACAGTCGGCTCCCTCCTCCAACGGTCATATTTTTCCTTGAATTTCGGAGGGACCTATACACGTGTCACTCAAACAACGGTTAGTTAGTAACTAAATGAAAGACATCATTTTATAACCAAAACATGGGTAAACAAAAATATGGTTACTTAAGAAAATTCATTTTTTGGAGTGTAAGAAAAAAATGAAAGTTAAGAGTCTAATAAAAAACTATTAGGAATCTATAATACATGAATTTTCAGATTATTTTTATAAGAAGAATTTGGAGTTAGAATTCTATAGAATTCGGATTCTGAATTTCAAGGAAATTCAGAGTTTGAATTTAGTAGAATTTGGAGTCTGAATTCATAAGAGTTCGGAGTCTGAACTTACAAAGTTTAGAGTATGAATTCATAGAAATCAGAGTCAAAAATCAGAAGAGTTCAGAGTCTAAATTTAGAGAACTCGGAGTCATAACTCAGAAAGTTTGGAACCTAAATTCAGAGAACTCAGAGTCATAACTCAGAAAGTTCCGGACCTGAATTCAGAGAACTCGGAGTCAGAACTCAGAATGTTCGGAACCTGAATTCAGATCCTGAAAACAGAATGCTTTATATCTAAGTATATATATGATTCCAAGGTTTTGGATATGAAACCAAATTTTATACTTAGAGACAAAATGATCAATGAAAAAAATTGTATGGATAAATTTCCTTGGGGAAGGAAAATTTCCTTATGAAATAAAAGCATAGGGTAAAATGAAATTTTCCTTAAGACAAGGTGTTTGAGATTTTCAAAACATGAAGAAATCGTAAAGTCATAAGGAAACCTTATTGACTCAACAATCTCCCCAACCATGAAGGAATGAAAAAGTCATAAGGAAACCTTATTAACTCAACAATTACCATTTTTATAGAATAAGATCAGGAGATAAGATAGAAAATCCTAGCAACACCAAAGAGTAAATATAAAATTAAAGCCAATAATCCATTCCCACATGCATGATCAAAATTAAAACTGATACAAGGAATGATAAAACTCCCAAATAAAGTACTAGAAAGGAAGGAAACTACGCAGTAATAACAACTATCTCGAATCCCAAGCTAGTAAGGTCTAGTACGGTCCTCTAATTCCTCTTGAAAACCTGAAAATAGTTTTACATATGTAGGGTGAGAATACAAGTATACTCAGTAGGGAAAACTAAAGCTAATCATGCACAAGTAAGGAAAGATACTAATTCCCCTATAATAAAACAATTGAACCGCAAGCACCTACTAGGTAATACTAACTATCCCATCCTTAACATGGCACACTCACCCAAGTAATGCAAAAAAAGTAATGTAATAGTATAATCACATCAATATTTGGGTACGCCGCACATTGCTTTCCCGCTGGTTAACTTCTCATTCCTAACGATCTGACGTCTTGAAGCTGCCAATCTTTCCACAAATAGTCCCACTGCCATAACTTGACCACACACACCTGAGCCTCAACCCGCACACAACCATGACCATAGACACCTGGGTCACAAAAACCACCACTATTCTTGAAGACATTTGGGTCTCAACAACCACACACCATGCCGGAAGACACCTGGGCCTAAACAACCACACACCATGCCTAAAGACACATGGGACTCATCCCGAAGATAATTGGGAAGAAAAAACCAGCCAAAAAACATATTGGCCCCTCATCCAAAACAAACCCATTCCCAAAGAATCTTGGACTATGTTAAGGGTCAAGACATTACAGCCTTCCCAGATACGCCCGAGCAGCAAGATCTGAAAGAGGGTGCGAGAAAGAAAATCAGTAACCATCCATCCATTCTCCCACCATGATATTGGGAAAGACACCATCCCCATTTAAATGGAGGTTTCAGAACTTAGTTCTCAACAAGGGTGGGGTGAGTATAAAAAAACAAGGAACTATAATATATATATATATATACACATATATATAGGTAAAAAAACACTCATCCCCAACCTATAGCTTTCACACCACATACAACAAACCAAAACCAGCACTATTTTTGCTGCTACCCCTACGTGCACAACCACACAAAAAACACTGCAAAATCATAACCCATCCCACTTCTTTTTCAATTTCCATTTATTTATTTAAGGGGGTTTAGTTAATTTATCCCAACACTATCAGGAAACTAACAACTGTAACCACACCAAGAAACTAGAAAAACCAAACTGCAGTCCCACTACACAATAGCACCAAACTAGACTTGCAGTCCCACTTCACATCCCCATTCAACTACTCTTAACTATCATTATTCAAAGTAAAACCGCCCTTTCCTCCTCACACAACCCAACCCTGAAACCCCACTACCCAAATAATCCCCAGATGTAGTCCCACTACTCGACGTCTCTTTATGACCACATCACAACAGAAAGGCAGTTTGACTACCTACATGGTTATCCATTCCACAATAAATAAATCTATCAGACTGAGACACCAACACCAAGGATAGTCCCACTTCCTACAAGTTTATCCATTCCATGATAAATCAATCTCTCAGACTGAGACACCAACACCCCCCTGTACCACCCCACATACCAAACCCATATAACCCATACTAGAACACACAACACATAACCACAACCATAAAACCAAACATATTCAAATTTAACTGACAAGGGTTCTTTAATTTCAAATTTAATATGATAGGGGTGATCATAGAATGGGTTTAATCATGGGAATCCCTTTATTTAACCGAGTGTACATGATTAATTAGATTCCATGTTACTGCATTTTTTCAAATTACTACAAGAAAGATAGAGTACCACCGGTGCATAAGCAAAGAGCACCAACATTTGTGATTTTTAGAATGCATACAACCACAAAAATTCCTAAAAATAATCAAAGATAACAAATAAAATAGGAAATCAAACATCAAACTATACCCTGTACATTATTTTACATATTAGGGTTATATTTTGATCATACTAAATTCTTTATTAATTATCGTTTCAAGAAGAGTACCCAACCATTACTTACAATGAACCATTAATATACCCACCCCGCATGATGCACAAGTAAAGAGAAAAATAAAATAAAATCCCTACCTGTATGATCAACAATCGAAGTTCCTTCTTATGTCAAGAATAGGGGATGGCATGATTTGTAGGAAAAACTCCAAGGTTGAGTGGGAAGGGCTCCAACATGGGAGCATAACTCATATTGGGAGGAAGTCTCTAGGCGCACCAAGAGAAACGAAAAGGAAGAAGGAAGAGATAATCTTTTCTTAAGAAGAGGCTAGATCCAAAAATCATGGAGACCATTTTGAAGTACTTAAAAGTCAGATCATGGCTCGACCACACAGGTTGAAAGTTTCACATGTCAGAATTAATTGAGATTTAATCATTACCATTAGAAATTCTAGAGATAGACCAATGGACAAATATGAGTTGATATATTAACTTTAAACAAAGAAAAAATGTAACAAGGGCAAAACTGGGAAAACTCAGAAAACGGGGCTAGGGGGTGTGACACCATTTGGTGAGACAAACATTGACAACATAAATAGTGTGACCATAAATGTGTGACCCAGACAGTGCCACCGTTTTAGTGGAACCGTTTGGTGGAACCAAGTTTTTGGAGAACTCCTTGAGCAAGCTAATTTGACCCCTACAAACACTATGACCACTAAATTTTCACAAAGGAAAGGCTGGGGAAAACTGGGTTATTACATCAGATACCTATAAAAACATTATCATTCTCAAGAATTTAAAACTAAACCAGAATAAAAGAGGTCTGAACAACCATCCCTTAGTATACATCTCAAGAGTAAACCACCATTTATTGAAAATTGAAGGGGAAACCTCAACATCTAGGAACACATCTATCACATCTATCTCCTGAATAACCAGGGAGACACTAAGGCTCCACTATCCTAAGAAAACATACAAACATCAAGGGTCACTCTCTAGATACATGGATTAGGGAGCTCCTTCCCCTCATCAAGATACTCTCCGCTTTGCGTGGAACTAACTCCCCCACATGGGTTTAATCACATCCACATTAATGCCTCTCGATTAGGGATTAGGTCCTCCCCTCCCTATAGTCAGGAGTTTTACAACAAAATAGTGAATATGAAAACAAATTATCATACAACAAGTGAGGTCAAACATTACATCATAAGAAAGGAAAAAATAAAACACAAGAAAAAAACATAGAATAACTATGGGTACTGGGCACGCATATGTGCCTCCCATTCCCAGGTACTCTCCTCAAGGACACCATGCCTCCATAGGAAATGAACCAATGGAATGGTCCATCCATGAAGCACCTTCTCCTTACGATATTTGATTTTCACCAGTCACTCGATGAACCTCGCATCATCCTCGATATCCAACTCCCCCCAGTCGAGGACATGGGAGTTATCATGTAGATACTAACGGAGCTGAGAGACATGAAATACATTATGGATCCTCTCCAACTATAGTGGAAACACCAGCTGATACTCCACCTCACTAACTTGTCCCAACACCTTGAAAGGTCCGATGAACCTTGGATAAATCTTACTCCCCCGGCCAAACTTCCGCTCTCCACGCCAAGGGTGTACCTTTAAGAACATGTGGTCCCCTACCTAGAACTCCATGGGTATCATCCTATGATCAAAATATGGCTTATGCCGGTCCGGAGCTACCTTTATCCTTTCATGAACAAGCCAAACCTTCTCCTTCATTCTCTGCACCACTTATGGGCCAAGACCACCTGCCTCCCCAACTTCCATCCATCACATGGGCGAACGACACAGTCTTCCATACAAGGCTTTGAATGGTTCCATGGAAATGGTAGAGTGATAGATATTATTGTAGGAAAACTCTACTAGAGGAAAGTGTTATACCCACGATCCTCCGAAGTCCAAAACACATGCTCGAAGCATATCCTCGAACTTATGGATGGTCCTCTCTGTCTTCCCATCCGTTTGAGGGTGGAAAGTGACATTAAGGCATAACCGGGTGCCAAAAGAATGTTGTAATCCATTCAAAACTCATAAAGTAAAGCATGTATCCCAATCTGAAATGATGGATCTTGGAAATCCATGCGGCCATACCATTTCACCCATATACCTCTGTGCTAAGGCATCCACTGTGCTAGAATCCTTAACCGCTAAGAAGTGAGACAATTTCATCAACCAGTCCACCACTACCCAAATGGAATCACAACCTCCCTTATCCCTGGGTATTCCTGTGACAAAATCCATCAAGACATCATCCCACTTCCACTCGGGAATGTCTAAGGGCTGCAACGAACTTTCAGGGACACAATGTTCATACTTCACCAGTTGACACATGAGGCACCATACCAAAAACTCCTCCACTACCTGATTCACTCAGGGCCACCAAAACTGACCCCTCAAGCCCTTGTACATCTTGGAGACTTCTGGATATACTACTGGAGGTGAGTTATGGAACTCACCGAGAACTCCCTCATGCATCGCCACCGGGAAAAACAGCTTCACACAAAACAATACCCAATTCTGACTATCCTCAGACCATAACTACGGTGCATCACCCTGGACAACATGATCATAAATCACTTTAGATTCTGAGTCCACCCACTGAGACTCCTCCACCTTCTATACCAAGGAAGACTTCACTGTCATCTGAAACAGACACCTACCATCATCCTCCACTCTCAATCCCAAATGCAAAGAAACCAACTCCTCCATTGCCTCCCAAGCATCTATGGAATCCCAAACTACATCCTTCTATGAATTTCTCCTCAAGTAATCATCCACTATGTTCCCATTTCCCTATGTGTAGGAGATCTCGAAGTTGTAGTATTTTAGAAACTACATCCACCTCCACTGCCGCAAGTTCAAGTGTTGTTGGGAGAAGACATAGCTCAAGTTATTATGATCCGTGAAGACAAAAAAGCATTACCTGATGAGGTAATTCCGCCACAACTTCAGTGAGAGGACAAACGCTGAAAGTTCCAAGAATATGTGTGGCATAATCAATTTCATGAGTACATAACTTCCTAGACCCATAAGAGATCACCCCTCACTGCTGCATGAGCACACATCCTAAGCCTTTCCCAAAGGCATCACAAAACATCTCCAACATTAGCCCTTCCTATGGAAACCTCAAAACTGGGGAACTGACCAGCTTCTCTTCTAGATAAGTGAAAACTGCATGGCACTGCTCACTATATACGAATGTGTGGTCCTTTATGGTTAAAGCCATTAATGGAGCTGCAACTCGAGATAAGTTGGGTAAAAACCTTCGGTAGTAACCTACTAGACCCAGGAAACTATGACCCTATTCCACGTTCTAGGGTGATTACCAAGAAGCAACCACTTTGAACTTTGATGAGTCCACTTCTATTCCCTTCTAGGACACAACGTGTTCAAGGAAGTGCACCTATCATGTCCAGAACTTTCACTTGTATAACTTCCCATAGAGATGGTGGTATCAGAGGACCTCTAAAACTGTCCTTAGATTATTGGTATGATTCTCCTATAATCTTGAGTAGATCAGGATGTATTCAATGAACATGACCACAAAATGGTCTAGAAACTTGAGGAAATAAGAGTTCATGAGTCCCATGAACACAGTCGGTGCGTTCGTAATGCCAAACGACATGACCACAAACTCAAAGTGCCCTTACCTGCACTTGAAAGCGGTCTTCGGAATGTCAATTTCCTTCAACCTCAACTGGTGATATCCAGACCATAGGCCAACCTTAGATAACAAACCTACTCCCTTTAATAGGTCAAAAAGGCCATCGATCCTCGGGAGGGGGTAGCAGTTCTTGACCGTCACCTGATTCAGTCTTCGGTAGTATATGCACAGTCTGAGACTACCATATGCCTTATTTGGGAACAAGACCGGAGCACCCCATGGTGACACACTTGTTTAGATAAAAACCTTTTTTATCAGTTCATCAACATGAATTTGCAAATCCCACAATTCAGAAGGTGCTATCCAATAGGGAGCCATCGAAATCAGATGGGCACCGGGTTGTAAGTCTATACCGAACATGAAATCACGTCGAGGGGGTAGAGTCACCCCCTATTTGGGGAAGATGTCGAGGAACTCACTAACAATCCCAAGAACTTACACCATCCCTGAGTCTACTGATTCCACTGAAATCTCATCTAAAAAATAAATAAGGGGCTCCACACACCGACTGCCCTCCCGAAAATTCTGCTCGCCAACAAAAGCTACACTTTGGCTGCCCATATCTGAGAACACAAACCTTCTCTGGAAGCAATCAATAATATCATGCACAGAAAATAGCCATTCGACACCTAGTATGACATCGTATGGCTACATTTGTAGTAGAATAAGATCCCCACCAAAATGATGCGGTCCCAACATTAGTCTACATCCTCGACAAATATCAAACAGGCTGGTATGAACTCCAACTGGCGTACTCAACACTAGGGGAATTGAGAGTATATCTAAATTTAGACCCATAACATGGTCTAGACTGGGTGCAACAAAGGAGTGTGAATCACCTAAATCAAACAAAGAACATGCAAGAGTACTAAATATGCTGATCATACCTTAACCAACTTTTGGCCTTTCTAGAACGGCTAACTCTGTGGTGTGAAACTACCCATGCCCAAATCCTCTTCCCATAGTCTATCGAATTCCTCCCCAACCACACCCTATTAAAGGTCCCTAAGGAGTGCCTTGAGGTAGGCCTCCTTCGGTACCATCTTTCCTTGGTGGAGTGGGAGTTTGTTGCCCCTGATTCTGGAAGGGCCTGGCTGGAAACTATTGGAGTTGGTGGCCTAGAACCAACTACTTTGTACTTTAATAATTAATAAAACCCTTATCACATCTTGATTGTTCTTCTACGTGAAAATTCATGTGATAATGTCCTAAGTATAGCTATTACATTAAAGGGTCATAGCAGATACCTGATATGATGAGAACCTGGAAGTGCTATAACCATGTTCTTGAATGTATGTTCTATAGCCAGATGATGTTATTGAAGGGACACAAATAATACATGCCATTAGGGGTGGGGACTCATAAAACTTTGAGGCACCTTCTCATGGTGTGAACCCTTGGTAATATCTAGGAGGATATTATGAGAATGAGACCCACCAGTAGGAAATCCACATTTCATAGTGTCATTGGATGTTCCTATCTATGGATGTGTGTATTGGTCCTTAGACTTTAAGATTATTATTAGAAACGATGTACCAGACATACAGTCAGTTAGGTACTGGTTGAACAAGTGTTTCTCCATGAAGGACTTGGGTGAAGCAGCCTACATTCTAGGGATCAAGACCATTCATGATAGATCTAAGAGGCTGCTTGGACTAAGTCAGGGTACATACATTAACTAGATACTAAAGAGATTTAGTATGGAACAATCCAAGAGGGGATTGGTTCTAGTGTCACATGGCCTACATCATTCTAAGAAAATGTGTCCTCAGACACAACAAGATAAAGATAGAATGAGTAAGATCCTATACGCATCGACTTTAGGATCCATTATGTATGCCATGTTATGTACCAGGCTTGATGTTTCCTATGCACTGAGTATGGTAGGTAGATATTAAGAAGATCTAGGAGAACAACATTGGACTGCTGTTAAGACTATCCTTAAGTATATGAGAAGAACTAAGGATATGTTCCTGGTGTATGGAGGAGATGAGGAGCTTGTCATTAGAGTGTATGCTGATGCTGGTTTTCAGGAAGATCATAACGATCTGAAGTCGCAATCTGGATATGTTTTCTATCTCAATGGAGGAGCTGTGAGCTGGAAGAGTTCAAAGCAGCCAGTTGTCGCTGATTCTACTATGGAGTCCAAATATATAGAGTCTTCTGATGCAGTCAAGGAATCCATATGGATTTAGAAAATTTTCCAGGATCTTGATGTGGTGCCTAGAAGTAAATATCCTATCACGTTGTATTTTGATAATACTACAGTGGTGGCTCTTGAAAAAGAACCAAGGTCACATCAATGGTCAAAGCACATACTCCTAAAGTATCACCTCTTGAGGGATTTCTATCAAAGGGGTGAAGTTTTAGTGTGTAGAGTGTCCATGGAAGAGAATGTAGTGGACCCCACGACTAAAGGTCCATCCCAGCAGAAGCATGAATATCATGTGAGAGCTAGCGGGTTAAAGGTTGTTAGCAGTTGGATCTAGTCCAAGTGGGAGTCTGTTGGAGTTGGTGGCCTGTAACCAACTACTTTGTACTTTATTCATTAATAAATTCCTTATCACATATTTATTGTTATTCTGTGTGAAAATTCATGTGATAATTTCCTAAGGATATCTATTGCATTAAAGGGTCATAACAGATCCCTGCTATGATGAGAACCCAGAAGTGCCATAACACTGTTCTTGAATGTACGTTCTATGGACGGATGATGTTATTTGAGGGACACAAATAAAATAGGCCATTAGGGGTAAGGACTCATAAAACTTTGAGGCACCTTCTCATGGTGTGCACCCTTGGTAATATCCAGGAGGATATTATGAGAACGAGACTCGCCAGTAGGAAATCCACATTTCATAGTGTCATTGGATGTTCCTATCTACGGACGTGTGTATTGGTCCTTAGACTTTAAGATTATCATTAATTTGTATTACAACTCGTGCACTTAGATGTTTTGACAAAAACTATGACGACACACAATTTGCAGCGAGGTAGGATACGCAGAGTGCGTCACGAGTAATACTACATTAATAGATAATGTGAGAAAGGATTTTACCCTTATGTTCCATAATAGAAGAAGATATCTCAGGCCCTTTTATGGAATTGATATAGCCTAAATAAATCCCTGGCCATGGTAAGTTATGGGTGAGTTCAATTCTGGGAAGTCAAAGAAAGAATAATCAAGCACATGGGTTGATGGCACGTGCATGCAACCCACTTGATTAGAGATATCGAGACAAAGGGATTACATTACACGGTAAGCGTTCGTAGGAGGTGAAAAGTCATTGCGGTGTTAATTTTTTTCTCTATGGGTGCCTTGGCATGTTTCTAGATGATATCCTTGGACTTTAGGTAGGCTCCGCCTAATGCCACTAAGAAAGATTCCTAGAGGGTCAGACACTAAGTGTTTCCATGTATCTTAGTTAAATATTAATTTAGCAAGTTGAATAAATATTATTCCCAATTGTGGTTTAATAATTATTCAAGGATGCCTGATCACATTTATTTTGACACTAGTTTTTTGAGAGAATATATTGTGGGTGAAATAATATATTTATTAGCAAGTAATGCAGTTACATTTATTTCAGAAATAAATAGCCATTATTCAATGTCTAATAAATGTGGTGGAGGAAATATAGGAAATAAAAACAAGTACACGCTATGTATTAATGATTACATGCCATGTAGTTTTTTAGTCAGGATTTTTAGAAAATAATATTGTTTTATTAAATGATATTTATTATAATCAGCGTGGGCGCATGTCAAGGAATTAATGATTCAACATGGGGATTTTCAATAAGAGTTAATGAAATAAATAAAACGCGTAACACGTTTATTTACTGTCATAACTCTATAACCTCAAACCCGATTATAAATATCCTCACAACCCAAAAAATTTTCCCCAATCATTGTGAACAAAAATTATGGAGAGTTCTCTCAAGGGTGAAATAACTCCTTCCTCCAAGAACACTCTCAAGACCGAGAGAGATCCACCACCACTGGATCAAGGCGGTCTAAGGTGGACATCGCAAGGAAGGTTATTCCGTGCTAGCACCCAGAGATCACTCAGCGACATCTAGAGATATGTGGAGCATGTGTGGATCACCTCTAGAGGAATCATACACTTGGATTCTACAACACAATGACGAATCACATCAGATCGTGACCGGAGACATCAACGAAGAAAGAATCCATCAAGGTAATTCTTGTCAATTAATTAAATTAATTATAACCAATATATGATGATCCTATATCTATGGTTCTGGGACTCCCTCTTTTGTTTTTAGTTCTTCATTCTATTCTGAAGATATGGTGTTTTACATCGTGACAGATCTCGGATTGATCATTGTTAACTCCTAAATTAAAGTTGGGCACTCCCACCAATGCGCTTCCATTGCACCCGGAACCTACAAAAATTGCTGCTGCTGAGGTGGGTGTTGAACCTTCCCAACCCCACTATACTATACTCAAACAGATCATGGATTCTGAATATTCCCATGGATTACAAAGATAAACCCTAGGCCCATGGAGAAAGGGCAAGGGTCGGGAGGTCGAAACTGGAACTGCTGAGGCCTTCTCCCCACTGGTCGAAACCTGGAAGGTCCTAACGCTGGAGGCTTACTACTAACCGTCTTTCCCTTTAACGAACTTGGCTGGCTCCCTTCTCACGACAGACCTCCAAGTGTGCGAATATTCTTCACTATTTCAGCCTTATTCTATACCTCCAAGTACATTGGAAGAGTAAAGGGAGTAACAATATACTGAAGTTAGGGTTAGAGTGACTCCTCTAAGAATCTTTCTAGGGAATACTCATTCGAGAAGAGGTATGAAGAAAAACTAAGGAGATCCTTGAACTTAATCCCTAACTCCCTTATCGACATACTTACTTGCTGAAGAGAGAGAATCTACTACCTCTTCTCAGCCTTCATCATGGAATAAAGGAATTCCGCCTGGAAATACTTCTCAAAGTCAGTCCACAAAACCTCAGTTTCCTTCTTCTAACCGAGGTAAAGCATCCACCGCTAGCGCACCACTCCTCGCATCTAGATCACTAGTAGAGGAAACCGGTACTTTGTTGGAGGTCGGACCAAGATGAATGAAATCACCAGATCCTTGAGCCAGCTCTCTGTCTCCATGTCCAAGACACTACCCTCGTACTTTCCCAGGGTCTACCACTGGAAGGAACGAAGCTTATTCTTCCACTAGTCGTCATCCTCCTCTCGATCGGACCTCCGTTGATCAACCAGATCAACCTATTGGGCCTCGACTGCCTGTACTACTCCTGAACGGCATCCGAGTGCCATAGCTGAAAAAATAAAACAACAAAACTCCTAAGCCTGAGTAGTATGAAAAATCCCTTTTCAAATTTTGTTTAAAATTTTTATTTTAATTTCCCAAAACACCCAAGACACACAATAAAACTAGTCATTATGATGCATGTACCTTTCCTAGGGTCTCTACCCTGCAATCAGTATAGCCTCACCTGGTCATTCTATAGGTCCAGAGTCCTTACATCGGATCACCAGGGTCCCTAAAATCCTGTGTCCTAGCTGGTCTTCCCTAGTCTATTATATGCACAAAGATTTCATAATACTGTTTCCCTACCATACCATGAAATCCTCACTATGCCTTACACCGAACTCCATCCTATCCATCAACCACCAGCCTTTGATACCATTCTATCATGACCCTCCTTCTCCAAGATGAGGGAAGGGATGAAAAAGTGTCCTGATCTTCCTTTTTCAAGGTGATGGGGATATAATGACCCCCCAAGTCCCACCTTCAGTAGAGCCCAGAGTGGTGACTAGCACCAAGGGTATAGAATATCACATAAATGGAAGGAATTACCCTTTTTATAGAATAAGATCAGGAGATAAGATATTAAATCCTAACAACACCAAATACTAAATATAAAAGTAAAGCCAAGAATACATTCCCACAAGCATGATCAAAAGTAAAACTGGTACAAGGCAATATAAATCTCCGAAATAAAGTACTAGAAAGGAAGGAAACTAAGCAGAAACATCAACTATCCCAACACTCGAGCTAGTAAGGTCTAGTATAGTCCTCGAAGTCCTCCCAAAAACCTAAAAACCATTTTAGATACGTAGGGTGATCATACAAGTATACTCAGTAGGGAAAACTAAAGCTACTCGTGCACATGTGAGGGAACATACTAATTCCCCTGTGCAAAAATAGTAGAACCTCAAGCACCTACCATGGAATATTAACCCGCCCATCCTTACTATATCACACTCACCCAAGTAGCGCAAAACAAGAAAAGTAATAGTATAAGAACATCAATATTTGGGTACCCAACACACCACTTTACCACTGGTTAACTTATCATTACTAACAATCTGACATCTTGACACTACCACTCTTCCCACAGGCAGTCCCACTGCCACAACCTACCTGCACACAACTGGGAGTCAACCTTCACACAACCATAACCGCAGATACCAGGGCCACAACAACCACCGCCATGCCCAAAGACGCCTGTGCCACAAAAACCACACACCATGCCCAAAGACACCTGGGCCTCAACAACCACACACCATGACCAAAGACACATGGGCCTCGTCCAAAAAATACTTGGGAAAACAAACCCGGCCTGCAAAAACCTAGGCCCCTCATAAAAAACAAACCCTTTCTTGAAGAATCTTGGACTATGGTAAGCCTCAAGCCATTACAACCTTCCCGGATATGCCCGATTAGAAAAATATAGAAGAGGGTGCGATGAAGAAAATATGTAACCAACCATCCCTCCTCCCACTGGGATGTTGGGAAAGACACCATCCCCCATGAAATGGAGGTGTCAGTACATAGTGCTCAATAAGGGTGGGGTGCATATAAAAAACACAAGGAACTAATATATATATATATATATATATATATATATATATATATAGGTAAACAAACACTTATATCCAACCTACAAGTTTCAAACAACATACAACATGCCCAAACCAACACCGCTTTTGCAGCTACACCTACACGTACAACCACACAACAGCCACTGCTAAGGCATAACCCATCCCCCTTATTGTTAAATTTACATTTATTTATTTAAGGGGATTCACTTAATTTATCCCAACACTATCGAGAAAATAACAACCATAACCACACCAACCAACCATCAAAACCAAACTAGAGTCCCACTACCCAACATCACAAAAATAGACTTGCAGTCCCACTATACATCCCCATTAAACTACTATCAAATATTATTCTTCAAAGTAAAACTGCCCATTCCTCCTCACACAACCCAGCCCTGTAGTCCCGCTACCCAAACAATCCCCAGATGCAGTCCCACTGCTCGACGTCACTTCGTGACCACAATATAAAAGAATGGCAGTTCGGCTGCCTACAAGTTCACCCATTCCATAGTCAATAAATCTCTCAGACTAAGACACCAACACTAAGGACAGTCCCACTTCCTACAATTTTATCCATTCCGTGATAAATATATCTCTCAGACTGAGACACCAACACACACCTGTACCACCCCATATACCAAACCCACATAACCCAGACCAGAACACACAACACATAACCACAAACATCTAACAAAACGTATTCAAATTTAACTGAAAATGGTTCTTTAATTTCCATTTTAATATAACCAGGGTGATCACAGAATAGATTTAATCTTGGTGTATCCATTTATTTATCCGAGTGTATGTGATTAATCAGATTCCATGTTGTTTTCGTTTTTCAAATCACCACAAACAATATAGAGTATCACTAATGCGTAAGAAAAGACCACCAGAGATCTTGATTTTCCTAATCCATACAGCCATAACAATTCATAAAAATAATCAAATATAAAAAATAAAAAAGGTGATCAAACATCAAGCCACACCCTGACCATTATTTTACTTATGCGAGTTATCTTTTGGTCATACTAAGTTCTTGCTTAATTATTATTTCAAGAAGAGTACACATCCATTACTTACAAGGAACCATTAATATAACCACCACGCATGATGCACAACTGAAGAGAAGAAAAAGAAAATCCCTATCTGGATGATCAACAATTGAAGTTCCTTCTTGTACCAAGAACAGGGGATGAAATGATTTGTAGTAAAAAATACATGGTTGAGCGGGAAGGGATCCAACATTGGGGCACAAATAATCTCGGGAGGATGTCTCTAGGTGCCCCAAGAGAAACGAAAAAGAAGAAGGAAGAGAGGATCTCAACTTAAGAAGAGGCAAGATCCTAAAATCAGGGAGACCATTTCGAAGTACATAAATGTATAATTGTGGATCGACCACACTACTTAGAGGTTTCACATGTTGTAATTAATTTATATTTAATAATTCCCCTCTGAAATAGTGGAGATAGACCAGCGGATGACTGTGAGTTGATAGATTAACTTTAAATGGACAAAACACGTAATAGGGGCGAAATTAGGAAAACTTGGAAAATTGAGCAAGGGGGTGTGACATTATTTGGTGAGACAAATGGTTCCACCGTAAATGGTGTGAATGTAATGGTGCCACTGTAGTGGTTCTGCAATAACAGTGACACAATAAATGGTACGATAGTGATGGTGCCACCATAACTGGTGCCACCATTTCGGTGGAACTATTTGGTGGAGCCGAGTTTTTGAAAAATCCCTCAACAAACCATTTTGAACCCTAAAAACACTAAAACCATTAGATTTTCACAAAGGAAATGCTGGGGAAAAATTAGGTTATTACACACCAGGCTGCAGGTATATCATGAACTCAACATCACATCGAGGGGGTAGCTTCACAAAATCCTCAAGGAAAATGTATAGGAACTCCCCAATGACCCTAGGAACCACTACTATCTCAACGTCCACTAGTTCCATTGACAACTCACCCAACAAGGAAAGAAGAGGCTTCAAACACCGATTTCCCACCTGACAACCCTTCTTGCCAATGAAAGCCACACACTGACTATCTTTATCAGAAAACATGACTCTCCTCCATAAACATCTAATAAAATCATATAAGGAATACAACCAATCGATGATGAGGATGGCATCATATGGATTCATCTATAGGAAGAAGAGATCCACACAAGACTTATGTGGTCCCATCATCAGTCTACACCCCAACACACATCAAACAAGATGGTCTAGCCTATGAATGGCATACTCAACACCAGGGGAACAAGAAGCCTCGCTATGTCTTGTCCTAGAGAATGTTATAGAGAGGGTGCAACAAAGGAGTGAAAATATCTCAAATCAAACAAGGTATGAGTAAGGGTACTAAACAAGCTGATCATACCTCTACCAATCTCTGACCTCGTTGGAATTTCCGCCTCTACTGCATGTAAATGACCACGCCCATATCCTCTACCTCTCTACTGATTACCACCTCCATGACCATGCTCGGATCGCAATCCCTAAACATGAGGAATATTCTAAGGTCAGCCTCAACCTGATCCATCTCCCCTCGGTGGAGAAAATTCCTGCTGCCCTTGCAGTTGAAATGGTCTCACCAGAAACTTTTATTGTGACTAACACTGAACCGATCCACCTATTCCAAACTGAGCTCAGGGAACCAATGGGCATTGCCTCTAGTGAGGACCAAGAATCTCATAAACGAAACACACTAGAATGAAGCTCCTAAGAAATGAATGGAAACCATTGACACCTGAAGGAAAAAAGGAAACTACTGAAGTTGAATCCCTACTGGTTGAAACCTCGAAGGTCCTGGTGCCTATGACCTTCCACAAACAAGTATACCTCTCAAAGAACTCTGCTATCTCCCCTATCACAGTAGACCTCCTTGTGAGTGTGTCTTATCGATTACCTCTTCCTTTATATGAACCTCTAGATATGTCAGAAATTTAAAAGAAGAAACAACATACTGGATAGAAGGAAAAAGTGCCTCCTCCATATGTCTCACATGAGACTCCTCATCTGGAAAGAGATCTGGGAAAAAATGAAGAAGATCCTTGAACTTGATCCCAAGCTCCCACACTGACATACTCCCCTACTGAAGGGAGATTATCTCCTGCCTCTTCCTTGCCTTCATGTTTGATGAAAAGAAATCTGCCTAGAACTACTTATAGAAGTTGACTGAAAAACCTCTGCCTCCTTCCACTCCCCTAGGTATAATGTCCACAACTAACATGTAACTCCACGCATATAAATGACCACCAAAGGGACCCAGTACCCTTTTGGGTCCCAGATCAAACTGAAGGTAGTATAAATCTCCTCTAACTAGCTCGTTGTCTCCACATATGAAAAAATACCCTTATACTTTCCCAAAGCCTACTTCTGGAAAGCAGGAAACATCCTCTTCCACTGATCATACTCCTTAACCAGATCAACCCTATGACAATCAACCATATTTTCCTGCTAAACCTCAAACGCCTGACCCACACATGGATGACGACCAGGAGTCAAAGCTTAAAGGAAAATAAGGATTTTACTAAGCCCAAGTAGTATGGAATTTTACTATGGTTTATTTTAATTCATCTCATTTTATTTATTCATTTTAACCTTACCAAGAAAAACCAATTCAAAGAAGAACACAATTCATTATGATGCATGTACCTTTCCTAGGTCTATACCCTACGAGCAGGTTCATCTCACTTGGTCACTCAATAAGATCAGAGTTCGTGTACTGGATCACAGGGGGCCCTAATATCCCATGTCCTAGATGGTCTCCCTATCCTATGTCATGTTCCAAGGTCAACTGAGACTGTTTCCATACCACCCCATGAAATCCTCACTATGCATAACTTCAAACTCCATCTTATCTCTCAACCATCACCTCTGGTTCCACTATATCACAACCTCTCCCTCCAAGGATAACCCTCCTGTGATGGAAAAGAAGAAAGGGAGATAATGAGCCCCCGAGTCCTACCTCTAGTAGGACCTGGGTTGGCAACTAGCACTAAGCGTGTACAGATCTCACAATACAGAAGGCATTACCTTTGTTCGAAAAACAAAATTAGGAGATAAGATTAATCATACACAATGCAACTCCAAGACACAATATAAAAAGATAGACAAAACCATCCTACATGAATGTGTAAAATAGAACCATTTCAATAAAAAAGTCTCTAAAGTAAATACCAAAAGTAATGCTAAGGAGCGACATGATAACTGTCAATATCCAAGATAGTAAGGTACAACATGGTCCATTAAATCTGCCTGGAAACCTGAAAAAATTTATATACATAGGGTTATCATACAAGTATACTTAGTAGGAAAACCAAATTCACTTGTGCACATGTGAAAGAGGCATACTAAATCACCCATGAGAAAACTACAGAACCAAACAATTCCTAAGCAGGTATACGAACCACCCCAACCTCACCAAGGCACACTCACACAAATAATGCAAGTCAAGTAATATAATATAAAGCACAATGATGATAGGGTACCCCACTCCAACTCCCCACTAGTATGATTCTCTCTCCCAACGTCGAACGTCCTAGTGCTCCCATCCATTTCATACACGACATCTCATCTCGACCGCACACACTTGGCCCACAAACCACATCACAACCTGCCCGCACACACCTAGGCCTCACAACACATCCTACCGGAACACACCTAGGATTCACAACACATCCCACACACACACTCCTGGTCCTCACAACACATCACATCTCATCCCGAAGACACATGGGAAAGCACAAATTTCCTTTCCTGCAAACACCTGGGCCATCACATCCCGCCCGAAGACACCTGGGCCATCACAACCACCATCTAAGACACTAACAGACTTCTTTCCATCATAGCATGTTCCATAACTACCTCACTTGGAAGAGAGAGTGGAAAATATCGGGTACCTAGACACCCATACTCCTCACCAGATGTTGGGAAAGACACCCTCCCCTGAGAAGATAGGGGTGTTCGACATAAATTAATCAACTAGGGTGGGGTTCATATATAAATCACAAGGAAAATACAAGTATATATATATATATATATGATACCAAATATTCAATCCAACCTAAGGGTTCTCAGACAAACCACTAAATCACTACCACCTTTGCTGCTACCTCTAAATGCATAACACCACATAACAAGCCACAAAACCCCACTCACATTCCCAAACAATTTATTTAACCATTTTTATTTTTATTAGGAAAAATAACCCAAACCATTCCAAACTTTTTTAATAAATCATTTATTTATTCCCTCACTACTCGGGCAACTACTAAGAACAACACACAACAAGAAACAAAGACAAAAACATTCATAATCATCCAAGGGATGAAAAATCTTTGGTAAATTAACACACTTCACATTAAAGACACGTCGTTCCATGACCTCTGGTTATGGGGAAGGATTCTATATTTTACACATATAGAAACTCCAAGAGAAATACCCATACCAATCAATATTTTCCTTCTTCAAAGTCATCCTCCCAAAACCACTATACCAAAAAAAACCCAACTCACGACCCCAACAAGTAGCATATTACAACACAATAAGTTTTTTAGACCTACTTCTAGGGGTTTCCAAACCCGACCCAACCCGTCCAAACCGACCGAACCTAACCGGGTTGGGTTAGGCTCAAAATTGAAAATGCCTGGGTCAGATTGCATTGGTTCGACCCGTGGTTAGGTTGGTTTGGGTCACGAGTTGGGAAAACATCAATCCAACCTGACCCAACCAACCCGGTATCCTAATCCTTCTCCTCATGTGTGTGCTGCCTCAGCCCTTGCTTCCCTTGGTGGCAACCTGTCATCGCCAAAATGTCACCCACCTTGATCAACCCGAACCCAAACTCCAGTTCCTTCACTACCACACATCGTCTTACCCTCTCCACCATCTTCTTCCTCCTCTACCTACACTGCATAGTGTGCAACTGCTACGACTTACAAGAGAGACTACTCCCTTAGAAAATTACTTTTCCTCCGTATCCATCCACCATGACCCCATATCTACTAGAGAATTCCCCCTCCGCCTTCATTCGCTTCAGCCTCCATCTGCATCAGGAATCAGGACTATCACGATTTTACCACTGAATCCATTCTCCTCCTCTACCAGATTGCAAGCAATCGTTATGAACACTCTATATTCATGGTTATTCCTTTAATCTATCCCATACTCCCATTATCCACAATATCCCAGTAAGCTCCCCTGCCATTTCAACAGAGTGACTGAAGGAACTTTTTGAAATTTCATACATGATGCAATTAAGTTGAAAATTTCGATCTAATTTGCACTTAGTCTGCATACTACTTCTTTGTCTCAACACTCATTTATGTTTTGTGAGTTTGATTTTGTTTGAAAATTGTACAGTGTATCATTCCAATGAAATTCATGGATTGAGATCTTACAGGACACTTCGAAAGATGGGATTATCGAGACAATTGTTAAAGATAAGGAAGAATTACCTGTAGCTGATCGCGACACTAGATCTAGATCTACTAGAGATGAGGGTTTCTATGGACATGGTGAGGAAGATGAAGCACCGAAGAGGGAGAAGGAGATGCGGCCCTGTAGTTCACGGGTTATGAATCTGGGATTGGAGTGGAGCGACTATTTTTTTCAATAACCCATCGACCCGACGCAACCCGACCCGATCTGAGACAGGTTGGGTTGGGTTGGATCCAAATTTAAAAACCTCACTGATGCAACCTGACCCGACCTAAGATTTTTTGGTTGGGTCTGGTCCAAAATATCCCCAAATCCGACCAAACAGACCCATGGACACCCCTACCAGCTACACAACCATACCACACCCATATTAACATACCAACATAACCAACCTTCTATGCACAACTGTCCCCACAACCACATAACCCCACGAACCAAATAAAAACATATTCATATTTAACAAGGCATTAATTTTTTATTTCCACTTGTTAATTCAGGGGTTATCACAAAAACCGGAAGATCCTAGGACATCCATTCATCAGTCAAATATACATGGTTAACCAATTTTCATATATAACCGTTCAAAAAAAACCAAACAACATGAATTCCATAAAATATCCAGTACACAAATAATGACCCCAACGTCCATGATTTTTAGTGTTTAGTTATCCCATACAAATCATAATATCAACAAAAACAACAATACAACAATAACAAGCGTCACTTTCCCCAGCCCCTTGTATGTTGATCTTAAACTAGTTAAATTATATTTATTAATCTATATTATGATATCTTCACAAAGGAAAATATCCGTATACCCAACCCACATGATGAACAATTAATAAAGATAATGGAAAACCTACTGGTAAGAAAAGGCGATTGACACTTCCTAGTTGCACCAAAATAGGGACGCACATGCAACAGGAAAAACTCCAGGGAAACACGAACCAAAAGCTGCAGCTCAACCACACGACTCCTATGGGATGAAGGGTTCAGGGTGTCCCATACCAAGAGATAACAAGAAGGAAGAGAATAGGGGAAGGTTATCTTGAATTTGGGAAGATGGAAATAGAGTCACGGGTTTATATATGTTTTTGATTTTCCATTAAAGGAGAATCTGGTTACGACCGGTCATTTCAACCAATTAAAAGCCCCTGAACTCTTAGGAATTTAAAGATATGATTTAAGGCTTCTAAATTGGTCTCAAATACTTTCAAATAAGGCATTTAAAGAATTTCACATCAAAGAAATATGTCAAAAGGTAAAAACTGGAAGAATTGGAAACACTATACACGAGGCACCGTTAGATGAGGCACCGCTCGATGAGGCACCACTCATGAGCCACCGTTAGGCAAGGCACCAATGGACGAGCCACCACTCGTGATCCATCATTATGAGAGACACCTCTCAATGAGGCACCACCTGATGAGCCACCATTAGGATGAACCACCAACCACCGTCAGTGAGTCACCTCTAGGCGAGGCACCGTTGGGTGAGGCGCCACTAGATGAGCGACTAACAACGAGTGACCGCCAGTGAGCCACTATGAGGGAGAGAATGCCAGCGAGTGACCACCAGTGATCCACTTCCAGTGAGAGACACTGTTGGCATGAGACACCATTGAAAAACTTGGAAAACTATGAAATTTTTAAAAGTTTTGAAATGAGTCACCATAACCTCCTAGAATATCTCAAACACCAGATTCCCAAAAAGTAATAGACCGGAGAGGTCTGGGCCATTACACACCTACCCCACATTCCACAACAGCCGTCCAGGTTCATCCATCTCTGACTCACATCACATCACATCACAATAGTAGGAAACAAACATAGAAACCGAGCTCTTGACCCTAAAACAAGGCATTCATCCTTCACACACAACGAGATCTGATGACTCCAAATCACAAGGCACTCGACCATTACAAGAAAACAAGCAACCCAAGTCCTTTAAAGGCATTATCTTTTATCACACAAATAATTCTTATTCCATATTGAATTAAAGATTCATTATTCATAGGTTCCTACTATGGGAAACCTAAGTAGCAAGCTATCACAAGTTTTCACAATTTAATTAAAAAATTAATTTTACATGACTTTAATTCTTTTATAAAAAAGAATCATCATGATTGAAGTTCATTAACCTATTCAATTAAACAAGAATACTTGCGTCAATTGATTATCATCAAATTAAAACGACAATAAAATTCATTAAACATGACTCTTTAATCATTTAGCCAATTAATTATCAATTAATTATAGCTTTACCTTCTTTACCAATTTCACATGCCCATCCAAGCATAACAAGAACAACATAGATATCACACTATCTATCAAAAAAAGAGGTAAACCAGTATCAAGGTACAAAACAACAACATCACCATGTGAACTATACCAATTCTTTAATCTAGTTTAATTAATTTTTAGGATCATTTCATTGAGATTGAAGGGGATAAATCATGATAGCTCCACAATTACATGTAAATAAATAGAGAATCAAAAAATCCCTACCTCAAAAGGGTGTCAATGTTCTTTGCACAAGAATGGACCAACACTGAGGATCTAGATCACCTCTCCTGCAAGAACTGCATCTACCCAAGGATGTCGCGCCATAACTATGCTAAAAAACCACCCAAAAAACTCCTTTAAAAACATGGAGATCAAGCTCCATCGCATGTCAAAGAGGAACGAGAGGAACCAGATAGAAGAATATGTAAGAATAGAGGCATAACAAACCTTGTATTGAAGATAGATCGCTACTGATCAAAGGAGAGACACTAGAGATCAATCCCTGACAAAGGAATCCCCAAAACGTTGAAGAGGGGGTTTCCAGGTCACCTGGAATAAGAGGGAGAGCCGCTACAACCGTAGGATTATGAATAACCTGAGCGGATAAAAACGCTTAAAACAACACTATAATGGGGTATTAAATGATGCACAATCCCCTTTCACATCGTGTATTCCTCATGGTTAGGTTTCCACTGAAAAACACATCGCCTTGATTTTATTATTTTCTTAACCCCAATTCATTACCCATCATGAAGACTATATTCACATCATGTAAAAATTATTATACATCGTGAAACCTCCCAACTTCCAGCTTCTTGAAACTGAACTCCTTCAGACTTGTGAGATACCAAGTTAGTGTATTTTCAGGGAAACACATTTTCAGAAGGCCTTAAAAACATAGTTTTTTTATCAGGGTACCTTAATTTGTTAACATTTGATGGAATTTTAGCCTCATTTAAGGGGGAATTATTATCTTTTTTTTAGTGGGGGTTAATTTTATTCTCAGGTTTTACACTCATATGAATATAATATTATTTAAATTTTATTGTTTTTCATATTCTGGTGTTATTTATGATTATATATATACATATTTTCATATATTTACATATAATAAATCTATTGTACAAATAAATATTTAAACATATTTACATAAAAATATATTTTAAAATATATAAACCAAATGGAAATAAATGTTTTGATATTCATTTTATTTAAAATAAAAAAATATATATTTTATGTATCTTATAAAAATGCATTAGTACACAAACACACACACACACACCAATACAAGTAATATTTATGTGTGTATGTGAGAAATATGAATGTGTGTGTCAATATTATGTAAATACATCATATATAAATGTATAAATACATTATAAACATTTTTTATAATGTATTAAAAAATAATCATATAAATCATATATAGATAATTATTATCCTCTACCACACCAAAGGAATGGAAAACTACATAACCTCCAACAACAAGCAGCACTACCCAAACAACACCAAAAACCAAAAGGCATAGATGTCATACACGCAGAAAAAGAACCCAAAAAACCACAAGACCCAACTCTTAAAAAAGTTCCGATTTAATAAATATAACTTTTTTGGACATTTCCTTGGTCAACTGATTATCAACAAGTTTTTTTGAATACATTTTAAAAAAATATGTTTTTAAAAACGCCTTTGTTTAAAATATTTTTAAAACTACGCCTCAAAGGAGCCATCACAGATTCTACCTTTGGCGTTGGGTGAAAGGCAAAATCCACGATGCCGCTTTTCCACTAAAACAAAATAAAAATAAAAATAAAATTTTCAGTATAATTTATCCTCTATTTAAAATCCAGCAGTAATGTAATTACAATAGTCTAGATTATGACATAATCTCTCACCCAGGGCTCTCTTTTATAAGAGATCTTACCCTGGAAATCATTTTTCATTTCGGATGTGGGATTCTGGTTCTCCCTTTCCTGCGCAAAACATTCTGCATTTCCGATGTGGGATTCTATTTAAAGTACGTGACTTTGAAAGACTATAAACTATAAACTATATGACCAATATAAATTAAATTTAAAAAATGTATCAAACATATAAAAAATATTTGAAAACAAAAACAATTTCATAAAAAATGATGATAAAAAATAATTTATAAGCTTTCAAAACCACCTACTTGAAACTTAAAAAGTTTCAAGTATGTGGATTTAAAAGCATGTAAAATATAAACTAAAAGACCAATATAAATGAAACTTAATACATGGATTAAAAATATAACAAATAGTTTGAAATAAAAATAATTTCATAAAAAATATGGATGTAAAATAATTTATAAGTTTTCAAAGACACCCACATAAAACTTAAAAATGTTTCAAGCATGTGACTTTGAAAGCCTATAAAATATAAACTATTAGACCGATATAAATGAAACTTAAAACATGGATTAAAAATATAATGAATAGTTGAAAATAAAAATAATTTTGTAAATAATGTTCATGAAAAATAATTTATAAGCTTTCAAAACCACCTACTTGAAACTAAAAAACGATTCAAGTACGTGACTTTGAAAGACTATAAAATATAAACTATAAGACTGATATAATTTAAAGTTAAAACATGGATTAAACATATAATAAATTATTAAAATATAATACCCATATAATAAATTCTGTTAATTTTTTTTATTTTTTTATTTATATATATATATATATATAAAACAAAACAAAAAATTAAAATTAAAAATTTTAAAACAAAAAATAAGTGTTTTTTTGTGTTTTAGTAGAAAGGTGGTAACAAGGTTTCCTCCTTTCACCTGAAGCCTAAACCCAGAAACTTCCCTACATCATTTAGAGCTTATTTTTAATTTTTTTTAACCTAACTATTTTTTATAAATTATTAAAAAAATGTATTTTAATATCAACCCATTATCGTGAAAAAAACACAAAGTTCACGATGGTTTCTCAAATATGCCCACCACCCTCACCTCCGCCTCTATCTCACAGGAGTCGTTCACCAGGAACCTACTTTTGGGGTTAGTGAACATGGCCAGGGAGATGAACTGATGACATCCCAAGACCAGCGACTCCTGAGAAAACACAATGTTACCTACTGAGTGTTGTAGATGTTTGCCGCAACTCTTCTGGTTCAATATGAGATTAACATATTTCACAAGGAGACTCGTGTGTAGAATCAGGTTAGACTCATGAAGGAAGCAGAAGAGAGAGAATATTTTCCCCTTACCTTCACTACACCCATTAGGGCGGCACCAGATCCTCCAACTGTAGTCTCTGTAGAAAAAGGTGTCCGATTGATAGAGCTCATTCGCCATAGTAGAGTAGTTCTTGATCCCCTATTTATAATGGGCAGAGAGAGGCTCCCTGACCATAGATAGGGACTCCTTAAGAGGGTGTGTATGGTCTAGCTTTAATAACTCCACCCCAAAGATGCACGTATCATCGATGAGGAAACCGTGATCTGGGTTGGATAAATTGTGGGATGCCATGAATCTGGGCTACCCAAGAATCATTATCATTGAGTGGAAACATGTCACGCTTCCATATTTCCAATGCTAATACTCATCGTAAAGTTGGTTATAGAAAAATAGATTGAAGATAATGTGAACTTCAGAGGCACCTGCAGCTGTATCTATGTCTGCTAGTTTCAAGTACAGAGAGATGGCGTTTTCCATTGAAATGGAGGTGTCAGAACATAGTGCTCAACAAGGGTAGGGTAAGTATCAAAAACACAAAGAACTACAATATATATATAGGTTAACAAGAACTCATTCCCAACCTACGGGTTTCACACAACATACAACAAGCCAAAACCAGCACTGTTTTTGTTCCTACCCCTACGTGCAAAACAACACAACAACCACTGCCAAAGCATAACCTATACCCCTTCTTTTTCAATTTACATTTATTTATTTAAGGGGGTTAACTTAATTTATCCCAACACTATCAGGAAAATAACAACTGTAACCACAACAAGCAACTAGCAAATCCAAACTGCAGTCCCACTGCACAATAGCACAAAACTAGACTTGCAGTACCACTTCACATCCCCATTCAACTACTATTAACTATCATTATTCAAAGTAAAACCACCCTTTCCTCCTCATAAAACCTAGCCCTGCAGACCCACCTTGCAAATAATCCCTAGATGTAGTCCCACTACTCGACGTCGCTTTATGACCACAACAAAACCGAAAGGTAGTTTGACTACCTACAAGGTCATCCATTCCAAAATCAATAAATCTCTCAGACTGAGACATCAACACCAAGGATAGTCTCACTTCCAAAAAGTTTATCCATTCCATGATAAATCAATCTCTCAGACTGAGTCACCATCACCCCCCTGTACCACCCCACATACCAAACCCATAGAACCCAGACTAGAACACACAATACATAAACACAACCATAAAACCAAACATATTCAAATTTAACTGACAAGGGTTCTTTAATTTCAACTTTAATATAACAGGGGTGATCATAGAATGGGTTTAATCCTGAGGAATCCCTTTATTTAACTGGGTGTACATGATTAATTAGATTCCATGTTACTGCATTTTTTCAAATCACTTTAAGAAAGATATAGTATCACTGGTGCATAAGCAAAGAGCACCAAAGTTTGTGATTTTTAGAAGGCATACAACAACAAAAATTCCTAAAAATAATCAAAGATAACAAATAAAATGGGCGATAAAACATAAATATATACCCTTCCCATTATTTTAGTTATGAGAGTTATCATTTAATCATACTAAATTCTTTCTTAATTATAGTTTCAAGAAGAGTACCCAACCGTTACTTATAAGGAACCATTAATATACCCACCCCACATGATGCACAATTAAATAGAAACAAAATAAAATCCCTACCTGGATGATCAATGATCGAAGTTCCTTCTTATGCCAAGAATATGGGATGACGTGATTTGTAGGAAAAACTCCAAGGTTGAGTGGATAGGGCTCCAACATGGGTTCAAAAATCATCTCAGGAGGAAGTCTCTAGGTGCACTAAGAGAAACGAAAAGGAAGAAGAAAGAGAGGATCTTGGATTAAGAAGAGGCCGGATCCTATAATCAAGGAGACCATTTTGATGTACTTAAAAGTCGGATCATGGCTCGACCACACAGTTTGACAGTTTCATATGTTGGAATTAATTGATATTTAATAATTCCCCTCAGAAACAGTGGAGATAGACCAGTGGACAACTATGAGTAGATAGATTAACTTTAAACGAAGAAAACACGTAACAGGGGCGAAACTAGGAAAACTTGGAAAACAGGGCAAGGGGGTGTGACATCGTTTGGTGAGAAAAACGGTGCCACTGTAAATGGTGAGACCATAAATGTGCGACCCTAATAGTGCCCCCATAACTGGTGCCACCATTTCAGTGGAATTGTTTGCTGGAACTAAGTTTTTGGAGAACTCCGAGAGCAAGCCACTTTGACCCCTAAAAACACCATGACCACTGAATTTTCACAAAGGAAAGGCTGGGGAAAAACCAGGTTATTACATCAGATACCTCTCAAACCATTCTCGGTCTCAAGAATTTAAAACTAACCCAGAAGAAAAGAGGTCTGAACAATTATCCCTTAGTATACATCTCAGGCGTAAACCACCCTTTATTAAAAACTGGAGGGGAAACCTCAACATCTAGGAACACATATCTCACATCTATCTCTTGAATAACTAGGGAGACACTAAGGCTCCACTATCCCAAGCTAACATACAAGCACCAATGGTCACTGTCCAGATGCATGGATTATGGAGCTCCTTCCCCTCGTCAAGAGACTCTCCGCTTTGGGTGGAACTGACTCCCCCACACGGGTTTAATCACATCCACTTTAATGACTCTCAATTAGGGATCAGGTCCTCCCCTCCCTATAGTCAAGAGTTTTACAAAATAATAGATAATATGAAAACAACTTATCATACAACAAGCAAGGTAAAACATTACATCATAAGAAAGGCACAAAGAAAACACAAGAGAAAAACTTAGAATAACTATGGGTTATGGGCATGCATATGTGCCTCCCATTCCCAGGTACTCTTCTCAATGCCACCATGCCTCCATAGGACACGAACCAAGGGAATGGTCCATCCATGAAGCACCTTCTCCTTATGATCTTCGATTTTCACCAGTCACTCGACGAACGCCGCATCGTCCTCGATATACAACTCCCCCCATTCAAGGACATGGGAGTTATCGTTTAGATATTAACGGAGTTGATAGACATGAAATATATTGAGGATCCTCTCCAACTATAGTGGAAACAACAGCTAATACTCCACCTCTCTAACTCGTCCCAACACCTTGAAAGGTCCGATGAACCATGGATAAATCTTACTCCCCCTTCCAAACCTCCGCTATCCACTCCAAGGGTATACCTTTAAGAACATGTGGTCCCCTACCTAGAACTACATGGGTATCCTCCTATGATCAGCATATGACTTATGCCAGTCCTAAGATGCCTTTATCCTTTCACGCACAAAATGAACCTTCTCCATCATGCTCTGCACCAATTCTGGGCGAAGAACACCTGCCTCCCCAACTTCCATGCATCACACGGGAGAACGACATAGTCTTCCATACAAGGCTTTGAATGGTTCCATGGCAATGGTAGAGTGATAGCTATTATTGTAAGAAAACTCCACTAGAGGATAGTGTCATACCCACAATCCTACGAAGTCCAAAACACATGCTCGAAGCATATCCTCCAATGCCTGGATGGTCCTCTCTATGTTCCCATCCATTTGAGGGTGGAAAGTGACATTAAGGAATAACCGGGTTCCCAAATAATGTTGTAATCCCTTCCAAACTCATAAAGTAAAGCATGTATCCCGATCTGAAATTATGGATCTGGAACTCCATGCAGCCATACCATTTCACCCACGTACCTCTATGTTAAGGCATCCACTATGTATGACTCCTTAACCACTAAGAAGTGAGATGATTTCATCAATCTGTCCCCCACTACCCAAATGGAATCACAAACTCCCTCATCCCTCGATAGTCCTGTTATGAAATCCATCGAGACGTCATACCACTTATACTCAAAAATGTCTAAGGGCTGCAACAGACTTCCTGGGACACAACGTTCAGCCTTCACCTGCTGACACATGAGGAACATTACCACAAAATCCTCCACTACTTGATTCACTCAGGGCCACCAAAACTGATATATCAGGCCCTAGTACATCTTGGAGACTCCTGGATGTACCACCAGTGGTGAGTTATGGAACTCACTGAGAACTCCCTCGTGCATCGCCCCTGGGAAAACCAGCTTCCCACAAAACAATACCCAATTCTGACTATCCTCAGACCATCCATACAGTGCATCACCTTGACTAACATGATCACAAATCACTTCAGATTCTGAGTCTCCCCATTGAGACTCCTCCACCTTCTG
Source organism: Viscum album (assembly GCA_963277665.1). NCBI lineage: Eukaryota > Viridiplantae > Streptophyta > Magnoliopsida > Santalales > Viscaceae > Viscum > Viscum album. Next base: position 703,000,241 of record OY728139.1, read on the forward strand.
TACCAAGGAAGACTGCACTGTCATCTAAAACAAACAGCCACTACTGTCCTCCACTCTCAATCCCAGATGCAAAGAAGAAAACTCCTCCATTGCCTCCCAAGTATCTATGGAATCCCGAACTACATCCTTCTATGAATTCCTGCTCAAGGAATCAGCCACCATGTTCCTATTTCCCTAGGTGTATGAGATATAGAAGTTGTAGTGTTGAAGAAACTCCATCCACCTCTACTACCGCAAGTTCAAGTATTGTTTGGAGAAGACATACATTAAGTTCTTATGATCCATGAAGACCAAAAATCATTACCTGATGAGGTAATGCCACCAAAACTTCTGTGCAAACACAACCACTAAAAGTTCCAAGTTGTGGGTGGCATAATTACATTCATGAGGACATAACTGCCTAGACCCATAAGAGATCACTCCTCGCTGCTGCATCAACACACATCCTAAGACTTCCCCAGAAGCATCACAGAATACCTCCAATATTACCCCTTCCTATGGAATCCTAAACACTGGGGCACTAAAAAAATTCTCTTTTAGATAAGTGAAAGCTGCATGGCACTGCTCACTCTATACAAATGTGTGTTCCTTTCTGGTTAAAGTCATTAATAGAGTTGCAACTCGAGAGAAGTTGGGTACAAACCTTCGATAGTAACCTACCAGACCCAGGAAATTATGAACCTATGCCATGTTCTAGGGTGATTCCCAAGAAAAAACCACTTATACCTTTGATGAGTCCACTAATACTCCCTTATAGGACACAAAATGTCCAAGTAAGTGCACATATCATGTCCATAACTTTCACTTGTACAACTTCCCATAGAGATTTTGGTGTCAGAGGACCTCTAAAAATGTCCTTAGATTCTTGGTATGATTCTCCTATAATCATGAGTAATTCAGGATGTATTTAATGAACATGATAAAAAACGGGTCTAGATACTTGAGAAAAACAGAGTTCATGAGTCCCATGAACACAGTCGGTGCGTTCGTAATGCCAAATGACATGACCACGAACTCAAAGTGCCCATACCTGCACTTGAAAGCGGTCTTCAGAATGTCAACTTCCTTCACCATAAACTGGTGATACCTAGACCATAGGTCAATCTTAGAGAACAAAACTACTCCCTTTAACTGGTCAAAAAGGTCATTGATCCTCGGGAGGGGGTAACAGTTCTTGACCGTCACCTGATTCAGTCTCCAGTAGTCTATGCACAGTCTGAGACCACCATCTGCCTTCTTTGGGAACAAGACCGAAGAACCCCATGGTGACACACTTGGTCAAATAAAACCCTTTTTTATCAGGTCATCAACATGAATATGCAAATACCGCAACTCATAAGGTTCTATTCAATAGGGATCCATCAAAATCAGACAGGCATCAGGTTGTAAGTCTATCCCGAACATGACATCACGTCGAGGGGGTAGAGTCACCACCTCTTTGGGGAAGATGTAGAGGAACTCACTGACAATCCCGGGAACTTCCACCATCTCAGAGTCTACTGATTCCATATACATCTTGGCTAACTAATAAAGAATGGGCTCCACACACCGACTGCCCTCCCAAAAACTCTGCTCGCTAACAAAAGCTACACGTTGGTTGCCCATATATGAGAACACGAACCTTCTCTGGAAGTAGTCGATAACCGCATGCATGTAAAATATCCATTAGACACATAGGATGCCATCGTATGTCTTAATTTGTAGTAGAAGAAGATCCCCAATGGACTGATGCTTCCCCAACATCAGTCTACATCCCCGACAAACATCAAACAGGTTTTTCTGAAATCCAACTCGCATACTCAACACCAGGGGAATTGAGGGTATCTCTAAATTTAGACACAGGACATGGTCTAGACTGGGTGAAACAAAGGAGTGTGAAGCACCTGAATCAAAAAAATCACATGCAAGAGTAATAAAATTGCTGATCATACCTTGACCAACTTATGGCCTTTCTGGAACTGCTACCTATGTGGCGTGAAACTGCCCATGCCCAACTCCTCTACCCCTAATCTATCAGATACCTCCCCAAACACACCCTGGTTGAGTTCCCCGAGTAGTTCCCTGAGGTTGGCCTCCTTCGGTACCGTCTACCCATAGTGGAGTGGGAGCTCGTTGCCCCTGCTTCTGGAAAGGCCTGGCTGGCAACTGCTACTATTGAGGTGGGTGTTGAACCTTCCCACCCCCACCATACTATAATTGAACAAGGCACTGATTCTGAATATTCCCATGGATTCAAAATACAAATAATCTCTTCCCTAGGCCCATGGAGAAAGAGTGAGGACCGAGAGGTCTAAACTGTAACTGCTGAGGCCTACTCCCCACTGGCCGAAACTTGGAAGGTTCTGACGTTGGAGGCCTACTGCTGATGGTCTTTCCCTTTGACGATCTTGGCTGGATCCCTTCTCATGGAATACCTCCAAGTGTGTGTATCCTATTCAATAATTTATCATTCTTCTGAACCTCCAAGTACATTGGAAGAGTAAAGGGAGTAAAAATATACTAAAGGTAGGGTTAGAGTGCATCCTCTAAGCGTCTTTCTAGGGACTCCTCACTCGGGAAGAGATATGAAGAAAAACTAAGGAGATCCTTGAAATTGATCCCTAAATCCCATATTGACATACTTCCTTGCTGAAGGGAGAGAATCTCCTGCCTCTTCTTAGCCTTCATCATGGAAGAAAGGAATTACGCTTGTAAATCCTTCTCAAAGTCAGTCCACGAAACCTCAATTTCTTTCTTCTCCCCATGGTAAAGCATCCACCCCTGGTGCACCACTCCTCTCATCTAGATCACTACCATAAGAACCCAGTACTCTGTCGGAGCTCAGATCAAGATGAAATCGATCACCAGATCCATGACCCATCTCTTTGTCTCCATGTCCAAGATGCTACCCTCGTACTTTCCCAGGGTCTTCCACTGGAAAGGAATGAAGCTTCTTCTGCCAATGGTCGTCGTCCTCCTCTCGATCGGACCTATGCTGATCAACTAGATCAACCTATTGGGCCTCAAATTCCTATACAACTCATGAATGACATCTAGGTTCCATAGATGAGAAAATAAAACAAGAAACTCCTAAGCCTGAGTAGTGTGAAAAATTCCTTTTCAAATTTTGTCTAAAATATTTATTTTAAATTCCCAAAACACCCAAGACACACAATAAAAAACATCATTATGATGCATGTACCTTTCATAGGGTATCTACCCTAAAATCAGTGTAGCCTCATCTAGTCATTCAGCAGGTCCAGAGTCCTTACATCGGATCTTAGGGGGCCCTAAAATCATGTGTCCTAGCTGGTCTTGCCTAGCCTATTCCATGCACAAAGATTTCCTAACATTGTTTCCCTACCATCCCATGAAATAATCACTATGCCTATCCCCGAACTCCATCCTATCTCTCAACCACCAGACTTTGATACCATTCTATCATGACCCTCCTTATCCAAGATGAGGGAAGGTATGAAAAAGTGCCCCACTCTTTCATCTTCAAGGTGATGGAGATATAATGACCCCCCTGAGTCCCACCTTCAGTAGGCCCCAGAGTGGTGACTAGCACCAAGGGTATAGAATATCACATAAATGGAAGCCATTACCATTTTTATAGAATAAGATCAAGAGATAAGATAGTAAATCCTAGCAACACCAAATACTAAAGATAAAAGTAAATCCAAGAATACATTTTAAAATGCATGATAAAAAGTAAAAACTGGTACAGGGCAAGACAAAGCTTCCGAATAAAGTACTAGAAAGGAAGAAAATTAAGAAGAAACATCAAATATCCTGACACTCAAGCTAGTAAGGTCCAGTACAGTCCTCGAAGTCCTACTAAAAGCCTAATTTTTTTTACATACGTAGGGTAAGCATACAAGAATACTCAGTAGGGAAAACTAAAGCTCCTCGTGCACAAGTGAGGGAACATACTAATGCCCCTATGTGAAAATAGTAGAACCTCAAGCACCTACCATGGAATATTTACTCTCCCATCCTTACCATAGCACACTCACCTAAGTAGCGCAAAACAAGTAAAGTAATAGTATACGCACATCAATATTTGGGTACCCCATACACCGCTTTCCCACTGGTTAACTTATCATTCCTAATGATCTAACATCCTGACACTGACACTCTTCCCACAGTAATTCCCAATGCCATAACCTACCTATACACATCTGAGACTCAAACCACACACAACCATAACCGCAAACACCTGGGCCACAAAAAACACCGCCATACCCAAAGACACCTAGGCCACAACAACCACACACCATCCCCAAAGACACCTCAGCCTCAACAACCAGATACCATGCCCAAAGACACATGGGACGTATCCCAAATATACTTGGGAAAACAAACCCGACTTGAAAACACCTAGGCCCCTCATCCAAAACAAACCCTTTCCTGAAGAATCTTGGACTATGGTAAGCCTCAAGACATTACAGACTGCCCGAATATGCCTGACCGAAAATATCTAGAAGAGGGTGCGATGAAGAAAATATCTAACCAACCATCCATCCTCCCACTAGGATGTTGGTAAAGACACCATCCCCCGTGAAATGGATGTGTCAATACATAGTGCTCAACAAGGGTTGGGTGAGTATCGAAAACACAAGGAACTAATATATATATATATATATATATATATATATAGATAAAAAACACTTATCCCCAACCTACAAGTTTCACACAACATACAACAAGACCAAACCAGCACTGATTTTGTTGCTACACCTACATGTACAACCACACAACAGCCACTGCTAAGGCATAACCCATCCCCCTTATTGTTCAATTTCCATTTATTTATTTAAGGGGATTCACTTAATTTATCCCAACACTATCGATAAACTAACAACCATAACCACACTAACCAACCATCAAAACCAAACTAGAGTCCCACTGCACAACATCATAAAAATAGACTTGCAGTCCCACTGCACATCCCCATTAAACTACTATAAAATATCATTATTCCAAGTAAAACTGCCCATTCCTCCTCACACAACCCAGACCTATAGATCCACTGCCCAAACAATCCCTAGATGCAGTCCCACTGCTCGACGTCACTTTGCGACCACAATACAACAGAATGGCAGTTCGACTACCTACAAGTTCACCCATTCCATAGTCAATAAATCTCTCATACTGAGACACCAAAACCAAGGGCAGTACCACTACCTACAATTTTATCCATTCCATGATAAATATATCTCTCAGACTCAGACACCAACACCCCCTGTACCACCCCACATACTAAACCCACAGAACCCAGACCAGAACACACAACACATAACCAAAAAAATCAAACCAAATGTACTAAAATTTAACTGACAAGGGTTATTTAATTTCCATTTGAATATAACCATGGTGATCACAGAATAGATTTAATCCCAGTGCATCCATTTATTTATCCGAGTGTATGTGATTAATCAGATTCTATGTTGTTGTCGTTTTTCAAATCACCAAAAACAATATAGAGTATCACTAATGCATAAGAAAAGACCACCATCGGTCGCTATTTTCCTAATCCATACAGCCACAAAAATTCATAAAAACAATCAAATATAACAAATAAAACAGGTGATCAAACATCAAGCCACACCATGCCCATTATTTTACTTATGAGAGTTATCTTTTGTTCATACTAAATTATTGCTTAATTATTTTTTCAAGAAGAGTAACCAACCGTTACTTACAAGGAAACATTAATATACCCACCCCACATGATGCAAAACTAAATAGAAGAAAAAGAAAATCCCTATCTGGATGATCAACGATCGAATTTACTCATTACACCAAGAACAAGGGATGGTGCGATTTGTAGTAAAAAATCCATGGTTGAGAGGGAAGGGATCCAACATGGGTTCACAACTCGTCTTAGGAGGAAGTCTCTAGGTGCACCAAGAGAAATAAAAAGGAAGAAGGAAGAGAGGATCTTGACTTAAGAAGAGGCAAGATCCTAAAATCAGGGAGACCATTTCGAAGTACATAAAAGTAGAATCGTGGCTCGACCACACAATTTGGAGGTTTCACATGTTGGAATTAATTTACATTTAATAATTCCCCTCTAAAATGGTGGAGATATACCATTGGATGACTTTGAGTTGATAGATTAACTTTAAATGGAGAAAACATGTAATAGGGGTGAAACTAGGAAAACTCCGAAAATCGGTCAAGGGGGTGTGACATTGTTTGGTGAGACAAATGGTGCCACCATAAATGGTGCGAATGTAATGGTTCCACCATAGTGGTTCCACCATAAAAGTGACACTGTAAAAAATGCGACAGTGATGGTGTCATTGTAACTGGTGCCACCATTTTGGTGGAACTATTTGGTGGAGCCTAGTTTTTTGGAAAAATCCCTCAAAAATCCACTTTGACCCCTACAAACACTACAACCATTGGATTTTCACAAAGGAAAGGCTGGGGAAAAATTAGGTTATTACACACCAGGCTGTAGGTCTATCATGAACTCAATATAAATTCAAGGGGGTAGCTTCACAAACTCCTAGAGGAAAATGTAAAGGAACTCCCCAATGATTGTGGAACCACTACTATCTCAATGTCCACTAGTTCCATTGACAACTCAACTAACAAAAAAAGAAGAGGATTCACACATTGATTTTTGACCTGACAACCCTTCTCGCCATTGAAAGCCACAAAATCACCATATATATCTGAAAACTTGACTCTCCTCTATAAGAAGATGATAACGACATGTAAGGAATATAACCAGTCGATGATGAGGATGACATCATATGGATTCATCTATAGAAAGAAGAGATCCCCATGAAACTTATGTGGTCCCATCATCAGTCTACACCCCTGCACACAATAAATAAGATGGTCTAGCCTCCGACTGGCATACTCAACACCAGGGGAACAAGAAGCCTCTCTATGTCTTTTCCTAGAGAACGGGCTAGAGCGGGTGCAACAAAGGAGTGAAAATATATCAAATGAAATAAGGTATGAGTAAGGGTACTAAACAAGATGATCATACCTATACCAATCTCTAACCTCGTTGGAATTTCCACCTTTGCTGCATGAAACTGACCATGCCTATCTCCTCCACCTCTCTGCTGATGACCACCTATATGACCACACTCATATCATAATCCCTAAACATGAGGAATATTCTAAGGTTAGCCTCAACCTTCTCCATCTGCCCTTGATGGAGAAAATTCATGATTCCCTTGCTGTTAAAATGGTCTCACCAGAAACTATTGTTGCGACTAATAGTGAACCTATCCACCTATGCCGAACTATGCTCAGAGAACCAATGGGCATTGGCTCTAGCGAGGACCACAAACCTCATAACCAAAACACATTGGCATGAAGCTCCTAAGAAATGAATGGAGTCCATTTATACCTGAAGGACAGAAAGGAAACTGCTAAGGTCGACTCCCTACTGGTTGAAACCTCGAAGGCCCTAGTGCCTATGACCTTCCACGAAAAAGTCTCACCCTCGAAGAACTCTATTATCTCCCCTCTTAGACCTCCTTGTGAATCTTCTCGATCACCGCTTCCTTCTTCTGAACCTCTAGATATGTCGGAAATGTAAAAGGAGAAACAACATATTGGATAGAAGGAAAAAGTGACTCCTCCAGATATCTCACATGGGACTCCTCATCTGAAAAGAGATCTATGAAAAAATGAAGAAGATCCTTGAACTTGATCCCAAGATCCCACACTGACATACTCCCCTGCAGAAGGGAGAGTATCTCCTGCCTCTTCCCTAACTTCATGGTTTATGAAAAGAACTCTACCCAGAACTACTTCTATAAGTCAACCCACAAAATCTCTGCCTCCTTTCACTCCCCTAGGTACAATGTCTACAACTAACACACAACTCCTCGCATCTGAATGACCACCAAAGGGACCCAGTACCCTATTGGGTCCCTGATCAAACTGAAGGTAATCTCAATCTCCTCCAACTAGATCACTATCTCCACATATGAAAAAATACCCTTATACTTTTCTAAAGCGTACTACTAGAAATGACATAACCTCCTCTACCACTGATCATCCTCCTTAACCAGATCAACCCTATGACGATCAAGCAGATTATCCTGCTTAACCTCAACCACCAGACCCACACGTGGACGACAACTAGGAGTTATATCTTAAAGGAAAATAAGGATTTTCCTAATCCTGAGTAGTATGGAATTTTACTATGGTTTATTTTAATTCATCTCATTTGATTTATTCATTTTAACCTTCCCAAGAAAACCCAATTCAAATAAGAACACAATTCATTATGATGAATTACCTTGCCTAGGTCTATACCCTACGAGAAGTTCCATCTCACTTTGTCACTCAATAAGCTCAGAGTTCATGCACTGGATCATAGGGGCCCCTAAAATTCCATTTCTTAGCCAGTCTCCTTGGCCTATGTCATGTTCTAAGGTCAACTGAGACTATTTCCATACCGCCTCTTGAAATACTCACTATGCCTAACTTCAAACTCTATCTTATCTCTCAACCATCACCTCTGATGCCACTATATCACAACCCCTCCCTCCAAGGATACCCCTCATGGGATGGAAATGAAGAAAGGGAGATAATACCCCCCGAGTCCTACCTTCAGTAGGACCCGGGTTGGCGGGTAGCACTATGTGTGTATAGATCTCACAATACAGGAGGCATTACCTTTCTTAGAAAAACAAAATTAGGAGATAAGATGAATCATCCACAATGAAACTCCAAGACACAATGTACAAAGATATCTAAAACCATCCTACATGCATGTGTGAAATAGAAATGTTGCAATATGAAAGTCTCTAAAGTAAATACCAAAAGTAATGCTAATGAGCGACATGATAACTATAAAGATCCGAGCCAGTATGGTAAAACATGGTCCATTAAATCCACCTGGAAACCTGAAAAAAGTTATATACATAGGGTTAGCATACAAGTATACTTAATAGGAAAACCAAAGTCACTTGTGCACATGTGAAAGAGGCATACTAAATCACCCATGAGAAAAATGCATAACCAAACAGCTCCTAAGAAGGTATATGAACCAACCCAACCTCACCAAGGCATACTCACCCAAATAATGCAAGTCAAGTAATATAATATAAAGCACAATTATGATAGGGTACCCCACACCAAGTCCCCACTAGTATGATGCTCTCTCCCAACGTCGAACGCCCTATATCTCCCATCCTTTCCGTATACCACAACACATCCCGCCCGCACACACCTGGGCCACAAACCACATCACAATCTGCCTGCACACACCTGGGCCTCACAACACATCCCATCGGCATACACCTGGGCCTCACAAAGCATCCCACCCACCCACTCCTGGGCCTCAAAACACATCACATCTCATCTCGAAGACACCTGGGAAAGCACAAATTGCCTTTCCTACAAACACATGGGCCATCACATCCCGCCCAAAGACACCTGGGCCATCACATCCACCATCTAAGACACTAACAAACCTCTTTCCATCATAGCGTGTTCTATACCTACCTCACTTGGAAGAGAGAGTGGAAAAGATCGGGTACCTATCCACCCGTACTCCTCACCGGATGCTGGGAAAGACACCCTCCCCTGACAAGATGGGGGTGTTCGACATATAGTAATCAACTTAGGTGGGGTTCATATATAAATCACAAGGAAAATAAAAGTATATATATATATATATATGATACCAAACAGTCAATCAAACCTAAGGATTCTCAGACAAACCACCAAATCACAACACTACCACCTTTTCTGCTACCTCTTAATTCATAACACCACATAACAAGCCACAAAACCAAACTCACATTCCCAACCAATTTATTTAACCATTTTTATTTATATTAGGAAAACCAACCCAAGAAATTCCAAACTTTGTTAATAAATCATTTATTTATTCCCTTACTACTCGGGAAACTACTAAAAACAACACACAACAAGCAGCACAGACACAAACATTCACAATCATCCAAGGGATGAGAAATCTTTGGTAAATTAACACACTACATATTAAAGACACGCCGTTTCATGACCTCTAGTTATGGGGAAGGTTTATACATTTTAATCATAGAGAAACTCCATGAAAAATACCCATACCAATAAATATTTTCCTGCTTCAAAGTCATCCTCCCCAAACCACTATACCAACAAAAACCCCAACTCACGACCCCAGCCAGCAACATATTACAACACAACAAGTTTTGCAGCCCTACTGCTAGGGGTGTCCAAAACCGACCCAACCCGTCTAACCCAACCGTACCTGAACTAGTTGGGTCAGGTTCAAAATTGAAAATTCCTGGGTCGGGTTGCATCGGGCTGACCTGTGGTCGGGTTAGTTTAGGTCACATGTTGGAAAAAAATCGACCCAACCTGACTCAACCAACCCGACAGCCTACCCCTTCCCCTCATGTGCATGCTGCCTCAACCCTCACTTCCCTTGGTGGTAACCCATCATCACCAAAATATCACCCCCTGGATCAACCAGAACCCAAACTCATGTTCCTTCACTACCACACATCATCTTACCCTCATCGTCATCTTCTTCCTCCACTACCTACACTGCATAGTGTACAACTACTACGACTTCCAAGAGAGACTACTCCCTCAGTCATTTCCTTTGTCTCCATCTCTATCCACCACGAACCCATATCTACTAGAGAATTCCCCCTCCAACTTCATTCACCTTAGCCTCCCTCTCCTTCAGGAATCAGAACTATCGCGATTTTACCTTTGAATCCATTCTCCTCCTCTACCAGCTTGCAAGCACTCATTATCAACACTCTATCTTTATGGGTTTTCCTTCAACCTCTCCCCTACTCTCATTGTCTACAATATCCTAGTAATCTCCCCTTCCCTTTCAACAGAGTGGCTGAAGGAACTTTTTGAAATTTTAGACATGAGGCAATTAAGATGAAAAATTAGATCTAATTTGAACTAGTTTGCATACTACTTATTTGTCTCAACGTTCATTTTCGTTTTGTGAGTTTGATTTTTTTTGAAAATTGTACAGTGTATCATGTCGATGAAATTCATGGATTGAGATCTTACAGGACACTTCAAAATATGGGATTATTGAGACAATTGTTAAAGATGAGGAAGCATTACCTGCAGCTGATCGCGACACTAGATCCAGATCTACCGGAGATGAGGGTTCCTCTGGGCTTGGTGAGGAAGATGAAGCACCGAAGAGGGAGAAGGAGATGCTGCCTTGCAGTGCACGCGTTATGAATCTGGGAGTAGAGCAGAGCAACTATTGTTTTTCAATAACCCATCGAACCGACCCAACCTAACCTGATCTGAGATGGGTTGGGTTTGGTTGGTTCCAAATTTAAAAACCTCACTGACCCAACCCGACCCGACCCAAGATTTTTCTGTTGGGTTGGGTCCAAAAAATCCCCAAACCCGACCGAATCGACCCATGGACACCCCTACCTGCTGCACAACCATACCACACCCAGATTAACATACCAACATAACCAACCCCTATGAACAACCGTTCCCACAACCACATAACCCCACGAACCAAAGCAGAACATATTCATATTTGACAAGGCATTACTTATTTAATTCCACTTGTTAATTTGGGGGTTATCATAGAAATCGGAAGATCCTAGGGAATCCATTCATTAGTCGAATATACATGGTTAACTAATTTTCATATATAAGCATTCAACAAAAACCAAACAACATGTATTCCATAAACCATCTAGTGCAAAAATAATGACCCCAATGTCCACGATTTTTAGTGGGTAGTTATCCCATAAAAATCATAATATCAACAAAAACAAAAACACAACAAAAACACACTTCATGTAACGCCCCGACCCCAGTTACCCAGAGTCGGTGCATTATTACATAACATTGTCATGATCACAAGAAAGATCAAATCTCGAAAGACCGATTGGTTTAGTAGCCTTGGAAACACTAGATATATTCATAAGTTTTACATTACATCATAAAATGAAAAACTACTACAACAACATAATGTTTCCACAATCCACACTATTAACCCCTCATAAAATCCCTGCAGGTCATTCATAACTTACTTCTTCACATCCTGGGAAAAAAATAAAACATAGAAAAGGGGTGAGCTCAAATGCCCAGTAAGGATAACAATATAGCGGATACTTTTATAAATAAGAATAAACATTTAAGGCAATGTATAACTAAAACAAAAGCCTTTTAAATATTAACTTTCAACATGGTATGAAATAATGCCATTTACTTATTCACATGGATATTCTACTAATCGAATAATCACATGCAAAAATCAATAACCACTTTCATAATGTTGGAATGCATAATGCCAGACTATCATAACCACATAGCCAAGGCCTCGTGCCAAGACTACAAATAAGATTTTGTCAAGGCCTTGTGCCAAGACACTAGTTTGTCTCATGAGACCTACCGATGCATCGAGGAGCTATAGCGGGCTCCACCCGTCACATATTAAGTCCAATGCATTCCCATATGAAAAGGTTTAAACATAACATAAACATTCATATTAAAACTAGCATATGAAATGTCAATACTTTCACCATAAACTATGAATGGTATAAAAATAGCACATCCACAGTCAAACATATCACAAAACCTTCAATACAATATAGAAGTTTTGTATCATAATAAATCAACTTCAAATAATCTTAAAATCCATCAAATGATGTTGACATAGATGAAATCAAAATTCTTTTTAAAGAAATATCTCCTTTTATTTTGAAATAATTTAAGATCCATATAAAATAAAAAATTTTCTTTGAAAATATTCTTATAAGCTTGTAAGGGAAGCTTTGAAGATTTTATAACGACGGAAAATAGCCGCACCCGCCGTATAAGTTAAAAAAACATTCTTACCTTAATTCTGTCAAAAAGGTTAAAAAGGACCTTGTTTTGAAAACGACCGAAAGATTCTTTTATAAACCACTTATAAAAGTCAAAAAGGGTATAAATGAATTTAACTCATATTCTAGTAAATAGTAAAAATGTTTTGAAATGCATTTTTAAGAAACATGGATGTGGATGATAAAGAGATCCCAGTAGATTATTACGTATAAACAACCTTGGATAATGAAGAGGTTGTAAAGTAAACCCTTACCTTGTACTTTTCCTTGGTTGGGGTAGGTTAACCTCCTGTATAATGGTGAAATAATTGTTATTAAATTATACAAGAATCATATACATTAATATGATATCATATATGATCTTTTAATATTGATTTGATAATAATATCTTAGTATTATCATTATATCGGGTGTTAACTTACTTGTTTTCTTTTATATGTTTTGTTACGTAAGACATGTTTGTAAAGGATAGGTTGTATATTATTCATATCCAGAATGATATCAAGTCCTTAAACATCATTTTTAAATCATAAAATGATAATTATACTTGAATGGATACGATGGAGAATGAATCTCATCGCGTTCGTGGAGACGGTAGTCCGTACGTACGCACGAGCGACAATATCATTCTTTTGATATTAAAATAATATATAAATGGATGGTATATCATATATATAGAATCATTAACATGTTATATTTATTATTTACATGAGTTACACATCATTATTATACCCATCCAAATAATAATATATTGAATAACAATTACACCACGACGTGGAGACGGTAAGCCGTACGTACGCACGTATGGTAACATGTTATTCAAAGGGTGGATAGAATACTGAATATGGTTGTACCATATTTATAATAACATCACAGTATATGTAAGATACTGGAGTTATTATTTTAGAATGGTAAGAACAATGAAAGAGGAAGTGGAAGAAGAAAGGAACTTAGAAAAGGGTGGTGAAATCATTACCTCTTCTTCGGGTTCTTCCTTTTGATTTGATCAAAAGGGCTCCTTAGGTTGGCTTTATGATCAAACTAAGGCCTCTAGGTTGTAGTGAGGGATGTTGGGAGAGTATTTGGGCAGAGTTTGGCCGAACCAAAAGGCTTTAGAGGTGTGAAGAAATGGGAAGGAGGAGTGCCCTTTTATAAGAGGGGTGAGGGGCACCTTTGGAAAAGCTAGAAATATTAATTTATAATAAATTCATATTCGGTTTCTAATGGCTCAAAAGTTGATTATTTAAATGTTAAGGTGGGGATAGGTCGAAAACAACTCAACCAATAGAAGTTAGACAGGTTTGGGTACTTATATTAACCTTATCTTTAAGTATTAACTCTAAGTTAATTAGTTTCACTTTTACAATGTCTCTTTGTAGTTTTATATAATATGGTTAATAAACTTACTATATACATCCAAGAGACCCCCAAGTGGTCCATTAATGATTAAAATATCATGATATAAGTCTCTTGGCAGAACCTTATATTTTTAGGAATTTAATATCAATTAATAATATAATATTTGTTTTAAGAACTCTTTTATGTCAATTTTGACACTATTCAATAGTTGATTTTTGTGAAACTCATAACAGATTGATTACTTCGAAAAAAGTCAATTAAATCAATCCTAATATATCATATTATCCTAGAAAATTAGTTTAATTCATTAAAAGTTTCATATTATATTTTTTTGGGTATTTATAATATCAATTATTTTAATTTTTTACTATTATAGTAATTACTGCATCATCATTGTGTCATAAATAAAATAAATTATTTAATGTCTAAAAATTATAAATAAAATATCATTATGTAGGAAATATTTTTAGATTTCTAATGAATTTTTATAATCCAAAATCCAACTTATATAACCCTATGTAACAATTGTTTTGCTAAAAGATATATGCTTGTGTCATTTTTGTATTCATTTTGACTTAATTAAAATAAAGTATCATTATCACTTACAAGTGGATCCATGGGGTCCCAAAATCGACCCAAAGATGCCCATGGTCGACCATGTATCAACCAATAGGGTTAAGACACGTTTTAGGGTAATTTAGTATTATTATAATATTATTTTTTAACCCTTATTTACCGGATTTACCCTTAACCATGGTAAATAAAATATTTACCGTAGTAATTATTCAAAATGTCTAAAAATAAAAGTTAACTATTTACACAATTTGAACATCCTGATTCCAAATATGGAATCCATTTTCCTAAATTCAAAACACAGAAGTGGCAGAAATTAATTTAAAATTAATTCCCGCTGTCAAAACAAAAAGCGTGTTTTAAAGAGATAATAACTATCAAAAGATTGACACTTGTTTATGTTCGGTTTAATTGTAAAATTATGTCCAATGACCAAAATTATATTAAATAGTAAAAATATATTCTAAATATACTTTAAAACCACTCAAATTCATAATTTATCACTATTAATTATTTTGATTAAAAAAGTTGTTTTTAATTAAAATTTAGTAATTTTCACTATTCATCAAAATATGAAAGTTATCCGAAAAGTACCAAAATTTCACCTTAGGATAAATTTGATATTCTGAATCCAAAAATGAAGTCCATTTTAAAATATAAAATATATATAACTTCAAAAAGTAGGTATTACTATTCATAACAGCTAGTTTGATTGGTTACGGTATGTTAGAACTCGATGTTGCGTACAACACACGCTAGCGTAACGTGGAAGCTTGGGATGTTTCATTTTAAATTTTTGATGTCCCCATTTAGTCAACAAGTTTAAAATATAGTATCTAAAAAGGTTTTACTATCAAAATTTGATAAAAGTGCAATACTGAAAATGAATCTGTTCTTGCATTATGACTAAGAAACTCATAATATGGATTCTAAAATTATAAGGATTATATAAAGTTAAAAATGTAGTTAATGCTATTCATGACCTCTTTTAATGGCTCTTTTTTTTTGGTAAGTCATGGTGCAATTGAACTTGGTGTTGCGTGTAGTGAAAGTTATTGAATTATTTTGAAGAAATAACACACTATAAAATCTTGGGGTGTTACATTCTCCCCTCCTTCAATAAATTGCGTCCTCGTAATTTGAAATTGTTCTTCGAAAATAAAAGGTTGAAAATAGAAAATATATTTGTGGGAAAACCCACATCGGAAATTGGGTTACTAAAATTTAGTCTTAATATGAGGAAAAGAGAAATGAAAGGGTCACCACCAAATTATGATCTTGATTAGGAGAACATTGGTGGCAATTAGAGACATATAATTGGAGGAAAAACGTAAATATTTATAGGTAGTGATTGAGGTCATCAATCATAAAAAAGTGTATAATTGAGGTCCTTAAATTCATCAATCTATGATGATTTGAAATACCATCGGTTCAACAAAACATAGGGTATTAGGATAACACATTTTTGACGTTTCAAAATATCTTAGTTGAAATCCCACATTGAAAAATGAATTAATGAGGCCTCTATTTAAAATAAAGAGTGGAAATTATGAAGATTACCGAAAATAACACATACTAGGGTTCCATGTAGGAAAATATGGATATGGAAGAAAAATATAACCATCAATTATCTGATGGAGAGTGGTAGAGAACATGGCTATGAAAAGGCCAACAATCCCAAAGCCATAAATTAGTGATGATTTAAGGTACCATCTAGGACAACATTTTTGTTCTAAGTTCCTTTTATTAATGTTGAGAAATTTATTTATGAGATTGGATAAGATCATAAGGAGATATACTTACTTTATAATTAGAGTTTTATCCACTAATAAATTTCTACCACAAACTCATATTTCACTCTAAAAGATAATAGAATGTAATTTTTTTTTTCTATTTATACTATTTGTACAGGGTTCCAAAATAAATGAATTTATAATTCACCTACCAGATCTTTTAAAAAAACTATATTCTTTAATCCAGGACATCTCGTGGGCCAGTGGTAGGTGATACACCCTTGTCGCCCTTCGGTTGCGGGTTCAAGTCTCGCAGCCTTGCCGGACGCGACGGGTTGCCGCCCGACCTCCGGGTTGTCCTTTTATGGCAATCCAAAATAATCCAAACTAGAACTATCAAAAATACTTCTATCCAAACTCACAGTCCAACATTTATAAGGAAGGTAAACATAATGCAGATCCTTTTTACCCCGTAATAGCATATGAATACCTTCATCATGTATTCTTTTAATACAATGAAACATCCTGAATTACCATATTCCTTATTGATTACATTCATTCTCCCTTATTCCATATAGAATGCTGGATATACTTCATCAATCCAAAAATGTTTTAAAACCCAACAATGATGGAATATACAAATCATTAATCAGTTCCAAGGTAGTCAAGAATATCCAATATAATTTTTCCAAAATAATCATGTATTATTCGAAAATCACTACCTCGGTATCAGAACTATATTATGGTTTATCATTCTCTCAACCATATATTTTCCAAAAATTTATCCTGCTATTGAGTCACTTTTCTTTGTTCCACACCATCTCAAATCCTTAATGAAATAGTACTGCAGTACAATCCTTATATACTCCATAATTATTATAACAAGTACATTGTTGATACAACACTCAATTGACATAATCAACATAAGAACTATAATCATTCCTCTTCATCTGTGGTAGTATCATAACTTGATTATTATCCAATAGCATCATTTGCGTCATAGTCTGATGACTGGGACATAGGTTCGCGTAGTGTCCAAACTCCTTGCAAATGAAGCATTGTACATTTGAAACCATTTTCTTACCCTTGCAGTCACGTACTTTGTGCCCTTTTCCTCCACACTTATAACAAACTCCCATTCCTTTCAGGCAATTTCCAGGGTGTTTCTTTCCACAGTTACCACATATGGGAAAATTCTTCTTTTCCCTCTTCCCTTTATCCATATTTCTCTCTTCCATCCTTTTCTTCTCTTGCTTCCCTTCAAAGCCATAGGACTCAGTAAACTCTTTACTTATCTTATCAACACATGATATTATTTCTTCATATGATGATAATACATGGGAGACTATTTCTCTTATAAATTATAGCTTAAGACCATGAAAGATATGATCCTTCCTTCTCTTTGGATCATGTGCATTTCTGGAGTTCTCATTCCTTCTACTAGGAGCCATTTCTATACCATGGCATAAACTAGATCAGTTTATGAATCAAAACACATAATCCCATACTTATAAAACACTTAACATAAATTGAACTATTTATGGATATAATCCATAATCATAAAAATGTTTTCTTTGAGGAAGTATATACTCATAAACCCTTCATAATGATTTGTAAAGAAAATGAGAGTTATCCTAAGCATATCCCCCGGGAGTGTCGTAACCAAGAGTGCAGCAAGGCCCATTGTCGTGCACCAGTTCCCGTTCGAGTCTAGCTCAAAGCGGTGTTTTCGGGTTTTACCCCTAGGTACATCTGTGCCAGAGCCGCCTCTACCTGCTCGTATCCAGACAGGGATGTATTGCTCGGAAAACTCACAAAATCTCTACAATACCAAAATTCTAGGAAGTTCTTCTATACTAATCCTCAAAGTTCATCTTAGGTCTACGTGCTCTAATCAGAGTTTATCTAAATCTAGCTTCCAAGGTTTGTACTAAACTTCCTCTGATACCAACTGTAACGCCCCGACCCCAGTTACCCAGAGTCGGTGCATTATTACATAACATTGGCATGATCACAAGAAAGATCAAATCTCGAAAGACCGATTGGTTTAGTAGCCTTGGAAAAACTAGATATATTCATAAGTTTTACATTACATCATAAAATGAAAAACTACTACAACAACATAATGTTTCCACAATCCACACTATTAACCCCTCATAAAATCCCTGCAGGTCATTCATAACTTACTTCTTCACATCCTGGGAAAAAAATAAAACATAGAAAAGGGGTGAGCTCAAATGCCCAGTAAGGATAACAATATAGCGGATACTTTTATAAATAAGAATAAACATTTAAGGCAATGTATAACTAAAACAAAAGCCTTTTAAATATTAACTTTCAACATGGTATGAAATAATGCCATTTACTTATTCACATGGATATTCTACTAATCGAATAATCACATGCAAAAATCAATAACCACTTTCATAATGTTGGAATGCATAATGCCAGACTATCATAACCACATAGCCAAGGCCTCGTGCCAAGACTACAAATAAGATTTTGTCAAGGCCTTGTGCCAAGACACTAGTTTGTCTCATGAGACCTACCGATGCATCGAGGAGCTATAGCGGGCTCCACCCGTCACATATTAAGTCCAATTCATTCCCATATGAAAAGGTTTAAACATAACATAAACATTCATATTAAAACTAGCATATGAAATGTCAATACTTTCACCATAAACTATGAATGGTATAAAAATAGCACATCCACAGTCAAACATATCACAAAACCTTCAATACAATATAGAAGTTTTGTATCATAATAAATCAACTTCAAATAATCTTAAAATCCATCAAAGGATGTTGACATAGATGAAATCAAAATTCTTTTTAAAGAAATATCTCCTTTTATTTTGAAATAATTTAAGATCCATATAAAATAAAACATTTTCTTTGAAAATATTCTTATAAGCTTGTAAGGGAAGCTTTGAAGATTTTATAACGGCGGAAAATAGCCGCACCCGCCGTATAAGTTAAAAAAACATTCTTACCTTAATTCTGTCGAAAAGGTTAAAAAGGACCTTGTTTTGAAAACGACCGAAAGATTCTTTTATAAACCACTTATAAAAGTAAAAAAGGGTATAAATGACTTTAACTCATATTCTAGTAAATAGTAAAAATGTTTTGAAATGCATTTTTAAGAAACATGGATGTGGATGATAAAGTGATCCCAGTAGATTATTACGTATAAACAACCTTGGATAATGAAGAGGTTGTAAAGTAAACCCTTACCTTGTACTTTTCCTTGGTTGGGGTAGGTTAACCTCCTGTATAATGGTGAAATAATTGTTATTAAATTATACAAGAATCATATACATTAATATGATATCATATATGATCTTTTAATATTGATTTGATAATAATATCTTAGTATTATCATTATATCGGGTGTTAACTTACTTGTTTTCTTTTATATGTTTTGTTACGTAAGACATGTTTGTAAAGGATAGGTTGTATATTATTCATATCCAGAATGATATCAAGTCCTTAAACATCATTTTTAAATCATAAAATGATAATTATACTTGAATGGATACGATGGAGAATGAATCTCATCGCGTTCGTGGAGACGGTAGTCCGTACGTACGCACGAGCGACAATATCATTCTTTTGATATTAAAATAATATATAAATGGATGGTATATCATATATACAGAATCATTAACATGTTATATTTATTATTTACATGAGTTACACATCATTATTATACCCATCCAAATAATAATATATTGAATAACAATTACACCATGACGTGGAGACGGTAAGCCGTACGTACGCACGTATGGTGACATGTTATTCAAAGGGTGGATAGAATACTGAATATGGTTGTACCATATTTATAATAACATCACAGTATATGTAATATACTGGATTTATTATTTTAGAATGGTAATAACAATGAAAGAGGAAGTGGAAGAAGAAAGGAACTTAGAAAAGGGTGGTGAAATCATTACCTCTTCTTCGGGTTCTTCCTTTTTATTTGATCAAAAGGGCTCCTTAGGTTGGCTTCCTGATCAAACTAAGGCCTCTAGGTTGTAGTGAGGGATGTTGGGAGAGTATTTGGGCAGAGTTTGGCCGAACCAAAAGGCTTTAGAGGTGTGAAGAAATGGGAAGGAGGAGTGCCCTTTTATAAGAGGGGTGAGGGGCACCTTTGGAAAAGCTAGAAATATTAATTTATAATAAATTCATATTCGGTTTCTAATGGCTCCAAAGTTGATTATTTAAATGTTAAGGTGGGGATAGGTCGAAAACAACTCAACCAATAGAAGTTAGATAGGTTTGGGTACTTATATTAACCTTATCTTTAAGTATTAACTCTAAGTTAATTAGTTTCACTTTTACAATGTCTCTTTGTAGTTTTATATAATATGGTTAATAAACTTACTATATACATCCAAGCGACCCCCAAGTGGTCCATTAATGATTAACCTATCATGATATAAGTCTCTTGGCCGAACCTTTGATTTTTAGGAATTTAATATCAATTAATAATATAATATTTGTTTTAAGAACTCTTTTATGTCAATTTTGACACTATTCAATAGTTGATTTTTGTGAAACTCATAACAGATTGATTACTTCGAAAAAAGTCAATTAAATAAATCCTAATATATCATATTATCCTATAAAATTAGTTTAATTCATTAAAAGTTTCATATTATATTTTTTTGGGTATTTATAATATCAATTATTTTAATTTTTCACTATTATAGTAATTACTGCATCATCATTGTGTCATAAATAAAATAAATTATTTAATGTCTAAAAATTATAAATAAAATATCATTATGTAGGAAATCTTTTTAGCTTTCTAATGAATATTTATAATCTAAAATACAACTTATATAACCCTATGTAACAATTGTTTTGCTAAAAGATATATGCTTGTGTCATTTTTGTATTCATTTTGACTTAATTAAAATAAAGTGTCATTATCACTTACAAGTGGATCCATGGGGTCCCAAAATAGACCCAAAGATGCCCATGGTCGACCATGTATCAACCAATAGGGTTAAGACACGTTTTAGGGTAATTTAGTATTATTATAATATTATTTTTTAACCCTTATTTACCGGATTTACCCTTAACCATGGTAAATAAAATATTTACCGCAGTAATTATTCAAAATGTCTAAAAATAAAAGTTACCTATTTACACAATTTGAACATCCTGATTCCAAATATGGAATCCATTTTCCTAAATTTAAAACACAGAAGTGGCAGAAATTAATTTAAAATTAATTCCCGCTGTTAAAACAAAAAGCGTGTTTTAAAGAGATAATAACTATCAAAAGATTGACACTTGTTTATGTTCGGTTTAATTGTAAAATTATGTCCAATGACCAACATTATATTAAATAGTAAAAATATATTCTAAATATACTTTAAAACCACTCAAATTCATAATTTATCACTATTAATTATTTTGATTAAAAAAGTTGTTTTTAATTAAAATTTAGTAATTTTCACTATTCATCAAAATATGAAAGTTATCCGAAAAGTACCAAAATTTCACCTTAGGCTAAATTTGATATTCTGAATCCAAAAATGAAGTCCATTTTAAAATATAAAATATATATAACTTCAAAAAGTAGGTATTACTATTCATAACAGCTAGTTTGATTGGTTACGGTATGTTAGAACTCGGTGTTGCGTACAACACACGCTAGCGTACCGTGGAAGCTTGGGATGTTTCATTTTAAATTTTTGATGTCCCCATTTAGTCAACAAGTTTAAAATATAGTATCTAAAAAGGTTTCAGTATCAAAATTTGATAAAAGTGCAATACTGAAAATGAATCTGTTCTTGCATTATGACTAAGAAACTCATAATATGGATTCTAAAATTATAAGGATTATATAAAGTTAAAAATGTAGTTAATGATATTCATGAACTCTTTTAATGGCTCTTTTTTTTTGGTAAGTCATGGTGCAATTGAACTTGGTGTTGCGTGTAGTGAAAGTTATTGAATTATTTTGAAGAAATAACACACTATAAAATCTTGGGGTGTTACACTTCACTTTCCCCAACCCCTTTTATATTGATCTTAAACTAGTTCAATTATCTTTATTAATCTATATTCAACTACCTTCACAAAGGAAAATATCCATATACCCACCCCACATGATGAAAAATTATTAAAGATAAAGGAAAACCTACTGGGAAGAAAAGGCGATCGACACTTCCTAGTTTCACCAAAATAGGGGTGCACATGCAGCAGGAAAAACTTCAGGGAAACACGAACCAGAAGCTGCAGCTCAACCGCACGACTCCTATGGGAAGAAGGGTTCGAGGCGTTCAGTACCAAGAGAAAAAATAAGGAAGAGAAAAGGGGAAGGGTATCTTGAATTTGGGATGATGGAAACATAGTCACAGGTTTAGATATGTTTTTGATTTTCCATTAAAGGCGAATCTGGTTAAGACCGGTCGTTTTGACCAATTAAAAGACCCTGGACTCTTAGGAATTTAAAGATATGATTTAAGGCTTCTAAATTGGTCTCAAATCCTATAAAATAAGGCATTTAAAGAATTTCAAATCAAATAAATATTTCAAAAGGGAAAAAGTAGATGAATTGGAAACACTATACATGAGGCACCGTTAGACGAGGCACCGATTGATGAGGTACTGCTCGTGAGCCACCGTTAGGAGAGGCACCGCTGGACGAGGCACCACTCACGAACCATCATTAGGTGAGACACCGCTCAATGAGGTACCACCTGATGATCCACCATTAGGATGAACTACCAACCACCGTCAGTGAGTCACTCCTAGGCGAGGAAACGTTGGGTGAGGCACCACTGGACGAGCGACTAAAAACGAGCGACCGCCAGCGAGCTAATGTGATGGAGAGACCACCAGCGAGTGACCACCAGTGAGCCACCACCAGGGCGAGACACCGTTGGCATGTGACATCGTTGAAAAACTTGGAAAACTATGAAATTTTTCAAAGTGTTGAAATGAGTCACCATGATCTCCTAGAATACCTCAAACACCATATTCCCACAAATTAATGGATCAGAGAGGTCTGGGACATTACATAACTTCCCCACATACCACAACAGACCTCCAGGTTCATCCATCCCCGACTCACATCACATCATAGAAGTATAAAACAAACATAGAAACTGGGATCTTGACCCTAAAACAAGGCATTCAACCTTCACAAACAACGAGATACAATGACTCCAAATCACAAGGCACTCGACCATTATAAGCAAACAGGAAAGTCAAGTACTTCAAAGGCATTATCTTTTATCACACAAATTATTCTTATTCCATCTTGAATTAATCGATTCATTATTCATAGGTTCCTACTACAGGAAACCTAAGTAGAAATCTATCACAAGATTTCACAAATTAATTAAACAATTAATTTTACATGACTTTAATTATTTTATCAAAAAGAATCATCATGATTGAAGTTCATTAACCAATTCAATTAAACATGCATACTTTCATTAATTTATTATCATCAAATTACAATGACAACCAAATTCATTAAACATGCCTCTTTAATCATTTAACCAATTAATTATCAAATAATTATAGCTTTATGTTATTTACCAGTTTCACATCCCATCCAAGCATAATAAGAACAACACAGATATCACACTATTTATCAAAAAAAGAGGGAAACCGGTATCAAGGTACAAAACGACAACATCACCATGTGAACGATACAAATTCTTTATTCCGGTTCAAGTAATTTTTAGGATCATTTCATTGAGATTCAAGGGGATAAATCATGCTCGCTCCACAATTAAATGTAAATAAATTGAGAAGCAACAAATCCCCTACCTCAAAAGGGTGTCAATATTCTTCACACAAGAACAGACCAACATTAGGGATCTCGATAACCTCTCCTGCAGGAACTGCATCTACCCAAGGATGTTGCGCTAAAACTATGCTAACAAACAATCCAAAAAACTCCTTTAAAAACATGGAGATCAAGCTTCATTGCATGGAAAAGAGGAATGGGAGGAACCAGATCGAAGAAACAGTAAAAATAGAGGTATGACATACCTTGGATTGAAGAAGGATCGCTACAGATCAAAGGAGAGACGCTAGAGAGAAATCCCCGACAAAGGAATACCCAAAATGTCGAAGAGGGGGTTACCAGGTTTCCTGGAATGAGAGGGAGAGCCGCTGCAACCATAGGCTTATGAATAACTGCAGCGGATAAAAACACTTAAAACAGCACTGCAACAGGGTGTTACACGATGCATAATCCCCTTTCACATCGTGTATTCCTCGGGGTTCGGTTTCCACTAAAAATACGTCTCCTTGATTTTATTATTTTCTTAACCCCAATTCATTACCTGTCGGGAAGCTTGTATTCACATCATGTGAAAATTATTACACGTCATTAAACCTCCCAACTTCCAGCTTCTTGCAACCGAACTCCTTCAGACTTGTGAGATACCAAGTTAGTGTATTTTCAGGGAAAATGTTTTTTATAAGGCCTAAAAAACTTAGATTTTTTATCAGGGTACCTTAATTTGTTAACATCTGATGGAATTTTAGCCTCATTTAAGGGGGAATTCTTATATTTTTTTTTAGTGGGGGTTAAATTTATTCTCAATTTTACACTCATATGGATATAATATTATTTAAATTTTATTGTTTTTCATATTGTGGTGTTATTTATGATTATATATATACATATTTGCATATATTTACATTTAATAAATCTAATGTACAAATAAATATTTAAACATATTTATATAAAAATGTATTTTAAAATACATAAACCATATGAAAATAAATGTTTTATTATTCATTTTATTTAAAATAAAAAAATATACATTTTATGTATCTTATAAAAATGAATTAATATATATATACACACACACACACACACCAATACAAGTAATATTTATGTGTGTATGTGTGAAATATGAATGTGTGCATCAATATTATGTAAATACATCGTATATAAATTTATAAATACATTATAGACATTTTTTATAATGTATTTAAAAATAATCATATAAATCATATATAAATAATTATTATCCTCTGCCACACCAAAGGAATTGACAACTACATAACCTCCAACAACAAGTACCACTACACAAACAACACCAAAAACCAGAAGATAGAGATGGCATACACACAGAACACAAAACCCAAAAAAACCCAAGAACCAACTCTTCAAAAAAGTTCCGATTTGATAAATATAACTTTTTTCAGACATTGCCTTGGTTAGCTGATTATCAACGAGTTTTTTTAATACGTTTTTTTTAAAAAAATATGTGTTTAAAAATTCCTGGGTTTAAAATATTTTTAAAACTGCACCTCAAAGGTGGAATTTCAGATTCCACCTTTGGTGTCGGGTGAAAGGCGACATCCACGATTCCACTTTTCCACTAAAACCCAAAAAAAATAAAAATAAAATTTTCAGTAGAATTTATCCGCTATTTAAAATCCACCAGTAATGCCATTACAACAGTCTGGATTCTGACATAAGCTCTCACCCATGGCTCTCTTTTATAAGAGAGCTTACCCTGGAAATCATTATTCATTTCCGATGTGTGATTCTGATTCTCCCTTTCCCGTGTAGAGAATTCTGCATTTCCGATGTGGGATTCTATTTCAAGTATGTAACTTTGAAAGACTATAAAATATAAAATATATGACCAATATAAATTAAACTTAAAAAATGGATCAAACATATAAAAAATAGTTTAAAACAAAAATAATTTCATAAAAAATGATGATAAAAAATAATTTTTAAGATTTCAAAACCAGCTACTTGAAATTTAAAAAGTTTCAAGTATGTGAAATTAAAAGCATGTAAAATATAAACTATAAGACCAGTATAAATGAAACATAATACATGGATTAAACATATAACACATAGTTTAAAATAAAAATAATTTTATAAAAAATATGGATGAAAAATAATTTATAATTTTCAAAGACACCTACATGCAACTTGAAAATGTTTCAAGAACATGACTTTGAAAGCTTATAAAATATAAATTATTAGACCAATATAAATGAAACTTAAAGAAAGGATTAAACATATAATTAATAGTTTAAAATAAAAATAATTTTGTAAAAATTGTTCATGAAAAATAATTTATAAGCTTTCAAAACCACCTACTTGAAACTTAAAAATGATTCGAGTACGTGACTTTGAAAGACTAGAAAATATAAACTATAAGACTGATATAATTTAAAGTTAAAACATGAATTAAATATATAATAAATTATTAAACTATAAGACCGATATAATAAATTCAGTTGAATTTTTTTTATTTTTGTTTTGTTTTGTTTATATATATATAAACAAAACAAAACCAAAAATTAAAATTAAAAATTTTAAAACAAAAAAATGAGTATTTTTTTGTGTTTTAGTAGAAAGGCGGTAACAGGGTTGCTTCCTTTCACTCGAAGTCTAATCCTGGCAACTGCACTATCACATTTAGAGCTAATTTTTAATATTTTTAACCTAACAATTTTTTATAAATTATTTTTTAAAAAAAGTAATTTAAAATCAACCGATTATCATGAAAAAAACACCAATTTCATGATGTTTTATAAAATATGCTCACCAACCTCACCTCTGCCTCTATCACATAGGATTCGTTCACTAGGAACCCGCTTATGGGGTCAGTGAACATGGCCACCGAGATGAACTGACGATATCCCAAGACCAGTGACTCCCGAGAAAACACACTGTTACCTGCTAAGTGTTGTAGATGTTGGCCGAAACTCCTATGGTTCAATATAAGAATAATATATTTCACCAGGAGAATCGTGTGTAGCGTCAGGGTAGACTTCTGAAGGCAGCAGAAGAGGGAGAGAGGATTTTCCCCTTACCTTCACCACACCCATTAGGGCGGCACCGGATCCTCCAACTGTAGTCTTTGCAGAAGAAGGTGTCAGATTGACAGAGATCATTTGCCATAGTAGATAATATCTTGACCCCCCATTTATAGTGGGCAGATATAGGCTCCCTGACCATATATAGGGACTCCGTAGGAGGGTGTGTATGGTCGAGCATAAATACCTCCACCCTGAAGACGCACGTATCATCGATGAGGAAACTATGATCTGGGTTGGATAAATTGTGGGATTCCATGAATCTGGGCTACCCAAGCATCGTTATCATCGAGTGGAAATGTCTCACACTACCGTCTTTCAAATGCGAATACTCATCGTAAAGATGGTTATACACAAACAGATTGAAGATAACGTGAACTATTTGTTAATGAATCTGGGATACCCAAGCATCATTTTCATGAACATTTTTTATGAAATTATTTTTATTTTAAACTATTTGTTATATGTTTAATCCATGTTTTAAGTTTCATTTATATCGGTCTAATAGTTTATATTTTATTGGATTTCAAAGTCACATGCTTGAAACATTTTTATGTTTCATGTAGGTGTCTTTGAAAACTTATAAATTATTTTCCATCAACATTTTTTATGATTTTTTTTTATTTTGAACTATTTGTTATATGTTTAATCCATGTATTAAGTTTCATTTATATTGGTCTTGTAGTTTATATTTTATAGGCTTTCAAAGTCAGGTACTTTAAACATTTTTAAGTTTCAAGTAGGTGGTTTTGAAAGCTTATAAATCATTTTTATCATCATTTTTTACGAAATTATTTTTATTTTAAAATATTTTTTATATGTTTAATCCATGTTTTAAGTTTCATTTATATTGGTCTTATAGTTTATATTTTATAGTCTTTCGAAGTCACGTACTTGAAATAGAATCCCAAATCAGAAATGCAGAATGTTCTACGTAGGAAAGGGAGAAACAAAATCTCACATCGGAAATGAAGAATGATTTCCAGGGTAAGATATCTTATAAATGGGATCCCTGGGTTAGAGCTTCTGTCAGAATCCTGACTGCTGGAATGGAAGTTCTGTTGGATTTTAAATAGAAGATAAATTCTGTTGAAAATTTTATTTTTATTTTTTGTTTTGTTTTGTTTTTATATATATATATAAACAAAACAAAAAACAAAAAATAAAAAAATATATATTTTAAAAATTATATATTTTTTTATTTTAGGGGAAAGGCGTCATCTGTGATGCCTCATTTCACCCAAGCCCAAAGGCGGCATCAATGATGCCGCCTTTATGGCATATTTTAAAAAAAGTTTAACCTTGTCTGTTTTTTAAAAAAATTTAAAAAAAAAATTATTTGAAAAAAACTCGTAAATAGGTTTCAGGGATACTCACAGACAATTAAATTTTTATTCAAACAAGTAAAGGAATGAGGAAAAATTCATGGATGACACAAATGATGAAGAGTGAAGGCATCCCTTCTATGAATTATGGCATTCATTTTTTATGTTTTCATATTGAAATATGTCATGTTTTAATTCTGTCATTTTATATTTCTTTATTATCATGCCTGAAATATTATTATATATGTTTTATTTTACTCAATTTAATCTTTCTTGGCTCCTTTATGTGTGATGGACCTCTTACATACCATGTGAACCTTTGTTGTTTGACCCCCGGCTTTCGGCCGACCTTGCTACCCACGCTCCCCTATGACACCCTGGTGATCCGTGTGGCTTTGTTTGTTAGTCATGGATTAATCTTTCCACCCCTTTCATTCTAACCTTCCACATGTTCTGGATTAATAAATACGCCACTGACATTCTTTTCAGATGTTCTTCGTGGCATTCTTTGATTGGATGTGC
Source organism: Viscum album (assembly GCA_963277665.1). Lineage (NCBI taxonomy): Eukaryota > Viridiplantae > Streptophyta > Magnoliopsida > Santalales > Viscaceae > Viscum > Viscum album. The sequence continues at coordinate 703,029,391 of OY728139.1, forward strand.
AGTTACAACTTGCAAGCATTGTCAGGGGGAATTGATCACCCCTACATCCATGAGATTCAGTATGATTCACCACCGGTTCTCTTTCGCGATGCTGGTTCTTAAACCCTAACATGGTGATTACCAATGGTAAGACTTTGTGCCTACCATTCCCCGTGGTACACTACTGGTGGAGTTTCGACGACAACGTTCATACACCAGGCCTAGTACCTAAATGAAGACAATCCAGTCTAAGGAGGTCCCCTTGTGAGCACTTTGATCTTCAGTGAGTTCAATGTCCCAAAACAGTTCTCAAGCGATGTTAGGAAGTGATCAAGACAGCTAAACCTTCATGTGTCCGACGTTGGAAGTATCTCACATTTTTTTTCCAGGTTTCCCATTTCTAGTAGCTCTTTTATGCTTCTGTTTGTGTTTTATTCACTCTTGTATTTTGTAAATCTTCTTCTTATTTCAACATAATAAAACATGTGAGTCGGGTGGTGTTCTTGTTGTGCACGTTGGTCTCCAAGGGGCCCAAACACGTAAATAATTGTGTTCTTTATCTTACTTTTACTTTCTTGCATCTTGTTATTCTAGTTCTATAACTTTTGACTTCCACTTGAAAAAAACAATTTGGTCTTGTTGGGGTTCGGTGTTCTATTTGTATTCGGTTCACCCTTTAGCCCCCACAAAGTGCTATCAGAGACTCATTCTCTTTTGTTGCCGAACTAGTTTCTTTCTTGCAATTTTAGTTTATGTGTTTTGATTTCCTCATAGCGATCTATTCATAAATTTACGCTAATTTTATATTACGATTGTTTAAATCCACCATCCCATCTATAATCTCTCTGTATTTCGAATCCCTTTTCATAAACATTGTTTAACCAAGAAATTGGTTGATTGTTGGGGGCGTACACTTAATGTTGTCCTCAAGAACTAAACAATAACTCTTTAGGTAAAAATGTTAACAACTGGATTCGAAATGCATAAATTTGATGGAAATGATGACTTTAACCACTGGAAAATTAAGATGAGAGTCCTGTTGGTTCAGAAGGGCTTCATTGATTCCATATGTGGGCCTAAGAAGCCTATTGTCACTGTAAATAAAACTAGTCAGACCACCACTGAATACTAAGTTGTAGCCCTGATGTGTTAGTTAAACCACATAGCTCCTTATTTCTTTCTTTAGGTGATAAATTTCTTAGGGAGGTTGCTTATGAGTCTACTACTGCGGGTATTTGGCTTAAACTAGAAAAATTATATATGACATCTTCTTTAGTTGGCAGTCTTTATAAAAGACAGCGAATGATCATCTTTAAGATGAAACCATGTAGTACTATTAAAGCCCATTTAGATGAATTTAAAATAGTAATGTTAAATTTAGCCGAAATTAAAGTAACTATTGATGATGAAGATCATGCAATGATCCTTTTAATTTTTCTAGATAATACTTACAGCACTTTAGTAGAGACCATGATGTGTGGTCGTGATTTTTTAACTATTGAAGAAGTTAAATCCCCATTCTATATAAGCCCAAATGGTTTGAAGGCCTTTTTTTTTATTATGGATAATCCCCATTTTTAATGGTTTAAGGGGAACCCTTACATGATGCATAAAACCAAGGCAGAAGTCCCTACACAACCCGAATACATGAACCTAAGGCTTAGAGACATACAACGCCCATTACATGACTCGTAGAACCAATACACTAGAACTACCCCTACCCAGCTTCTACATCATTGATCACCTAGCTACCCACATTTCATTACTGATTGGGTAGAATTTCCTTGTACAAGTTGCATGGTGCTTGGTCCCGATGATGATTTCTATACCCTCTCATTATTCCAATTCGGTTAGCTCTGATACCGGTGACTGCTACTCTTTGCTCTGATCTTCTTCTGGGGCCTGCTCTGTGTGAACTGGGCTACTCCATGGTCTTTATGGCCTGAAGTCCCTGAGGCTCAAAAGCCTTTGACGACTTGAAGGCCCTGAGACTCATATTCCCAAACCGGTGGCCCGAATGCCCAAATCGGGTTAATAGTTCCGGCTACTATAGTACTGAATAATGCATGCTATAGTGCCTGCTACAGTGCCTGCTACAGTGATGCTGTAGTCTCTAAATAATTGAATTCCCAACCAAGAAATAAAGGTGAGTTTGAGAACTTGTTCAATATGGGTTGACCTCAATCAAAATGTAAAAATAAACAATTTAGTAAAGATAAAAGAAACAAAAGTAAAGAAACCAAACCTGGGTCTAATATTAGGGATAGAAAAATTGTTTTTTTATTGTGGAAAACCTAGGCATACTAATCCCGAATGTAGGAAACTCAAACAAGAGTTAGAATCCAAACAAACCAATGGACAGTCCCTTCTAGTTGACTCTAATTATGATAGAACTATAGTTTTAAATGTGGCCAGTCGTGCACTCAATCAAGAGTGGGTCCTTGACTTTGGTTTTTCCTTTAAAATTTTTCCCTTTAGAGATTCATTCCAATAATTGGTTGAAAGAGTAGAAGGGGATTTTCTCTTAGGAAATAATATGTTGTGTAAGGTAGAGGGATGATGTTTTGTTTTACTAGTACTATATGACCATTCCTTTATCATTTTTCTTGATGTTAGGTGGGTTCCCAACCTTTATAGTAACCTGATTTCAATAGGGATCGTAGACCAAAATAGTGTTACTCTTATGTTAGAAATAGGATGCCTAAAAATCTATAGACTCCAAAACCATAATAAAGGGGTCTCTCATCAATGAGCTGTATGTCATGAATAGAAAGACCCATTAAAGGAAACATGGTAGTGTCTATGCCACCAACACTGATAATACTATACTTTGGAATAGAAGATTGGGGCATATAATCTCGAAGGGCCTATATGAAGTAAACAAACAAGGGATATTGAGTGACATCACACCAACTAATCTTTCATTTTGTATAGATTTTATGATGGGAAAATCAAAGAGAGTTACCTTTAATAGGTTCTCCATATTAATGCTTCTAACCCCATAGAATATATCCATTCTGACCTATGGGGGCCAACAAGGACTACCTCCCATGGTTTTGGTTCCTATTTTGTCACTATTATAGATGAAGTTTCTTGAAATGTTTGTATTTGCATTCTGAAAAATAAATATATTATTTTCTAAACTTATAAAACCTATAAAACTTTGGTTGAAAACCAAATTGGGAAGAAAATTAAAACCATGAGAATTGATAATGATATAGAATAACTATCCAATGAATTCATTCAATATTTTGAATATAAAGATATTAAAATTCATAGATTGTTTAGGGAAACTCTTCAAAAAATGGCCTAGAATAAAGAGTGAATAGGACTATTTTACAAATATTCTGAAGCATGCTTTCATTCTCAGGTCTCCCTAAATCTTTCTGGGTAGAGGCTTCCAGAATTGTTGTCTACATCATCAATAGGTGTCCTTCCTATGTTAACCATTTTAAAATATCTGAATAATTGTGGAATATTAAGACCCCCTGTTATAGCTACTTAAGGGTCTTTTGTTGCACAACTCATGCACACATTAAAGCTGATAAACTGGAACCAAGAGCTATTAAATGCATATTTGTGGGCTATACAGGAGGTGTTAAGGGACACAACATTTGGGTAGACAAACCCGATAACCAAAAATGAATTGTGAGTAGGGGTGTAGTGTTCCATGAGTCCTCTTCAACCAAAACCAAGGATGCCACATCTAGAAGTAGTGATCTTTTCCTTGAGAAGGCTGATGAAATTAAGCCTCCAGCCCAGTTTGAGGCTGTTGTACTTCCCACTCAATCAGATGAACAACCCACTATAAAAGCTGATTCCACCTCCATTTCAAGTTCTTATTCTGAATATGAACATCCTAACACCAATAGGGATTACCAGTTATCCTGAGATAGGGAAAGAAGAGTCCCTAGACCTCCATCTTTGTTCATCAAGTATGACATGGATTCCTATACATTTCATGCGGCCCAGGATCTAATAGATGTTGATCCTCAAACCTATAGGCAATCCCTAAATGAAAAAGATCAATGAAGTGGGTCTTTTCCATAAACAAAGAAATGCACTCTTTAAGAAAAAACCATACTTGGACTATTTTGAATAAGGCTCATAATACTAAAATAATTGGTTTCAAGTGGATTTATAAAAGAAAATAAGACAACACCCTGGGAAATAAGATTAAGTATAAAGAAATGTTAGTTGCTAAGGGTTTCCTTCAAAGAGAAGGTATTGATTATTCTGAAAAATTTTCCCCTATTTTTAAACATTATTCTATAAGGATTAATTGATTTTTCTGCCTATAGTGACCTACACATTCAACAACTTGATGTTAAAAAACTTTCTTGCATGGATATGTAAATGAAAAACTCTATATGAAACCTCCTGATGTTTACTCTAAATAATTCAATTTAAATCAATTATACCTCTTGAATAAATCATTGTATGGTTTAAAACAAGCTTTTAGGAAATTTTAAATGAAATTTGATTCCTTTATGTCAGACAACCAATTTACAAGGATTCAATCTGATGCATGTGTTTATTTTAAATCAACTAAAAATTGTATGTTATATCTTCTGATTTATGTTGATGACATTATTATCATTTTTTAAAATACGAGTCTTATCATTGTTATAAAATATCAATTAAAAGAAAATTTTGAAATGAAATACATAGGTGTAGTTAAGAAAACCATAGCTGTTGAAATAATTTGAGATAGACCGAACAAACTTCTTTTCTTGTCTCAACATGCTTATGTTTTAAAGATTCTCAAGATATCTATGTTTGAATCTCTCAAACTAGTTAATATACCTCTTGTATGAAACATTAAACTATATTTAACACAATCACCTACAATAACTAGAGATATATAGTTTATTTGTGAAATAACCTATGCTAATATAGTGGGAAGTATCATGTATAGTATGACATGCATAAGGCCTCACATACACTATGAAATATGCACCCTTAGAATATTTATATCCACACCTAGGAATCCACATTGGCATGTCCTTAAGTGGCTTCTTAGATACATGTCATGTATCTGTAATCTGTCTTTTTGTTATGGTAAAGATATTGACACTTCTGAAATTTTGGTTGGATATGTAGATGCTGACTATGTAGGTAATATTGAAACCTGATAAACCTTGACTCGTTACACGTTCATTGCATATGGTGGCCCTATTTCTCGGAAATTCAACATGTAGTCCGTGGTTTCTCTTTCAACCATAGAATCTGAGTATATTACCTTGATCAAGGTAGTGAAAAAAGCCTTATGGAATAAAGGCATGTCTTCTAAACTTAACCTATTCAATTCTGATATAAATGTATATTCCAATAGTCAATAATCCCTTTATTTGTCCCGAAAGTTAGTATGTCAAAGTAAATCAAAGCACATAGATAATAGGCTACACTATTAGAGATGTTGTCAAATCTGGAACCATGTGTGTCAACAAGATACACACTGATGATAACCCGACTGATAGTTTGAATAAAGTCGTGGTATTATCTAAATTCAAATTCTGTTTAGATAGGTTGAATTTGGTTCTAATTCTATAACCATATGTGCAATAACATCACCAATTTCAATTGAAAATGGTGTAGATTTGTAAATTTTTGCTTTCAATTTTATGTTTTCATATTGAAATATGTCATGTATTGATTCGACCATTTTATAACTACTTATTCTCATGCATTCAATATTAGTATATGTTTTATTTTTCTCAATTTAATCTTATTGGGATCCTTTATATGTGTTTGAACTCTTTTATACCGTGTGGGCCTCTATTTTTTGGGCCCTGGAATTCGGCTGGACCTGCTGCCCATACTCCCCCGTGACACCCTTGTGATCCATGCAATTTTGTTTGTTAGATACTAATTAATCTCACCACCCCTTTCATCTTAACCATCCATCTATTTTTAAATAATCAATATTCCAGTTCAGTTGTTCTTTATGGCATTCTCCATTTGGATGTGCAGTTACGACTTGAGGCATTGTCATGGGGAATTGGCCACCCCCTATGCTCGTGGAATTCAATGTGATTCACCTCTGGATATCTCTCATGATGATGGTGATCACCTTCCCCAAACTGCAGTTCTCAAACCCTAACATGGTGATTCTTGGTGGTAAGACATCGTACCTAATGATCTCCACGGTACACTACTGGCGTATTGCTCCCGGTGAAGATTTAGAGAAAGCGTTCATACACCAGGAAGAGTACTCGAGTGAAGACAATCTAGTTTGATGAGGTTCCTTTGTGAGCACCTGGATCTTCAGTGAGCTCGACATCCTCTAACAGTTCTCTAGAAAAGTCGAGAAGTGATATGGACATTCATACCTTCATGTGATCGACATTGTAAGTGTCTTTCATTTTTTTATGGTTTCCCATTTTTATTTGTTCTTTCATGCTTATGTTAGTGTTTTCTTTACTCTTGTATATTGTTAATATTCTTCTTATTTGGGTATAATAAAATTCATGATTCAGGTGGTGTTCTTTCCATGTACATAGGTCCTCAAGGGAAAAAAATCATGTAAATAACCATGTTATTTCTCTTACTTTTACTTTCCTACATCATGTTGTTTTGGTTATGTAACTTTAGAATTCAAATTTCAAAAACCTAGTTTGGTCTTGTTGGGGTTCTGTTTTCTACTTGTATTAGGTTCTCCATTTAGCCCTCACACATTAAAAAAAGGTTAATACATATGATAGGGAGGGATCCAAAATTATAATAAACCTTCGGCCCCACTGCTTGATCCCTCGTGGAAGCAAACAAATCAGCTTTGGTATTTCCCTTTGGTCAATAATGAGTAATCTCCACCTCCATAGAAAGTAAGAGATTGGAGGCTATGATCAAATAAGTGATGCTGTAGGGGAAAAGGGACCGGCCCAATAAAACATTGATCACCATGCTAGAATCAGATTCAACCACTAAAATATGAATATTGTTTGTCATGTATAGAGAAATACCCATGAGCCTGACATGAGTTTCACCTTGTTAAGATATTCCCTCTTAGAAGATAGTATAAAAAGAAAAAACTGTTGAATCTAGCATGCTAGACTTCCAAATGAAACTATTTTGTTCATCAGTTTATTGTTTAAGTTTTAGCATGTTTAATATTCATTGCAATTCTTTACTGTTTTATCTCCTGCGTTTTTATTTCATTATACTCTTATTTTACTACCCTGATGTGAGACTTTTGAATTTATTTTTACCATTATGTGAGGTATTGGATAACCTTATGCACGCTATGTATTAAACTTACCTTTACGTGAGGTGATTTTTACCCTTACTTGTAGCAAGTTTACCCTTATGTAAGTGGAATGATACCCTTACATGAGATTGGGTCTCCCCTTATGTGACATGTGTATTGGGTTTGTTACCCTTAAGTAATCCAGATTTAACCCTTATGTGATAAGAGCATTGGAGGTTTACCTTTACAAGAGGTTCAATTTACCTTTATGTGTTGGGGCGTGGAGCCTGGCGCCGCAGCGGAAGTAGTTATTGCAGAAAACACACAAGAGGAGAGAATATTTCACCTGAAGGCCTTTTATCACCCGAAGGCATTTTACAAATCACACTCGAAAGAATTTTACATCACTCGAAGGCCTTTTTAACAACACACCCAAAGGATTTTTCACTGAACACACCGACACCGATGAATGTACCATTCTTTTTCATACCACCGATCATCACAACCAGGACACGCCGCTTGATCTCTGCCACCAAGAGGACTTTCGATACATGGCACCATCATCATCTTCATCTTCAATAATCACCACTTTTGACATGACATCATTGTCGGCGTCATCACCTCTACTTCATTCATCTTCATCATCTTCGCTTCACACCGGTTACTGCAAATGTGGAAACCCCTTCCTCATTTCTCTCTTCACGACTACATCTTTGCCAGCCCACATTCCAAAACATTCTACTGTATCCTCTTATATAGACACGCAGCCCATATCTCTAATTAATGTTGTCAACATTCATAATTCCATCATTATTCCATCAATTAATATTGGGAATAAATCTTCATTAATGTTGGGAGAAAATCATCCATTAATGTTGAGAAAATCCCTCCATTAATAATTTTCTCTCTCCCAATTATTTAAATTTTAAATCAAAATATCCCAACAATATCCAACATGATTAAAATCCAAATAATCCACATTCATCTCCACCATCTGGGTCAATTTGATTGCTGAATCCACCAATATTTGAATGTCACCTAATTAAAGGAACACGCAGCAAGACACCTATGGCCATGAAGACTTTTGATATTCCATCAATACCACTGATACTGCCGTCATTTCTGATGACATCTGAGTCTTGAGTCCTTGATAAGCTGCTCCACCAGATGCTTACCACCATGTTCTTCTACCGATCACTTCAACCAATCCCTCTGATACCACTGTTGGGGAGCGGAGCCAAGCGCCGCAGCAGAAGTAGTCATTTAAGAAAACACACAAGAGGAGAGAAGATTTCACCCTAAGGCCTTTTATCACCCGAAGGTATTTTACACATCACACCTGAAGGAATTTTACATCACCCGAAGGCCTTTTTAACAACACACCCAAAGGATTTTTCACTCAACACACTGACACCCATGAACGTACCATTTTTGTTTGTACCACCGATCATCACAATCGAGACATGCCGCTTGATCTCCGCAACCAAAAGGACTTTTGATACATGGCACCATCATCATCGTCATCTTCAATCATCACAGCTGTTGACACGCCATCATCATCGACTTCATCACCTATGCTTCATTCATCTTCATCATCTTCGCTTCACACTGATTACCAAAAACGTGACAACCCCTTCCTCATTTCTCTCTTCGTGGATACATATTTGCCAACCCACATTCCAAAACATGCTACCACATCTTCTTATATAGACATGTAGCCCATATCTCTAATTAATGCAGTCAACATTCATAATTCCATCAATTAATATTGGGAATAACTCTTCATTAAGGTTGGGAGAAAATCCCCTATTAATGTTGAGAAAATACCTCCATTAATAATTTTATCTCTCCCCATTATTTATATTTTAAATCAAAATATCCCAAAATTTTTCACAGGGGGCTCAGACTGTGTACCTTTACATAGTGGGTGTTCCCCCATATATAACAGGTGATAACCCTTATGCATCGGGTGATCTACCCTTACATAGTTGGTCTTCTAACCTTACAAGGGCATTGTAATGACCTTAAAGCAGCATTTTTATTAACCCTTAAATGATTTTGTTTTGTTATTGGAATGTTAGGGATTAATTCATTCCCAACCCTCTTTTTCTTGGGTGATGTTCATGAATTGAAACCACCATGATCTATTGAGTGTATTTCAGCTCATCTTCTCCAGATTGTGATGGATATAATTTTTCAGTTGATTCAATGTTTTCCAGAGAGCCGTCTACAACTTTTGAGAGAAAAAAGAGTTTAATCTTGAGGGAGAATACAACTAAAGTCAGAGGTGTTGTTCCCCGCCAAGCGTGACATTATGCTCGCTGTTTAATATCAAAGTTTCCTCAATGTTGGATTATGATGGAGACCCTTTCTGACTGAGAGGTTCCTATTTCTCATCCATTTTCATTCCTGTCGTGGATTACCAAGAACCATTTTTCACCTATTGGTTGGTAAATCTGGTCGTGGTTAAGATCACTTTAGTTCTTACTCTTCCCAGGGTTTTGCATTGATGTGGACTTTTTCTTACTTGTTCCCACTGTATTTTCTCATAATAGCTGTAATTTGTGTTTAACAATTAATAAATATAGGTAGTAAAGTGGTATATTTTTGTGGAGTATGACAAACTAGTACCAAACCATGTTAAATATCATATATTCTCTATTGGTTTCCTTATTTATTTTTTATTATTTGTTTCCTACTATTATTGTTTGCTTGTTTATCTGTTGATTATTGTATCATTACTGGTTGGGAGTCTCCATTATATACACGATCCTTGGTTTATTGGGTTATAACAGTGTTGGTTTTCCTTATCATTTGGTATTAGAGGTATGTTCATACACATATGATTATGGATTCTAGAAAAAAAATGAAATTGACAAATTCGATGATAGTAACAATTTTAATTTGTGGTGATTAAATATGTGAGCCCTTTTAGTCCAAAAAGGTATGCAAGATTCCCTTTGATGACCTATGAAACCACACTTAAGTTAGTCCATTGAATAAAAGATAGTGATGAACTATTTAGATGTCCCTCCTGATGTTTTAATGAAAGTGAGTAGCTCTTTAAATGTAACATCATGTTACCCATTTTCAGTTATCTCTTAACCCTTGTTTTGATCATTCTTTGGTTGGGTATTGCTTTGGAGTCATTTCAGGAGATTTTAGAAAATTTTTTAATCCTATGGGGTTGTGCACAGTTGGAGTACATTTATAGAAAACTATGTGGTTTGGCCCAACAAACTACATGCCCTATGCTGAGCCACTGGAAGTGGGCACATAATTTTTTTAAACAGTGTCACCAGCCCTACAAACTGTGCACTCATAGATAGTGAGGATTTCATGATTAGTTGAACCCTGTGGCCAAACCATAAAACCCATCTAGAATTTTAGTAGGGTCACATGGTTAGGGTGTACAATTAATACTAATCACACACATGTTTTTTAATTCACCAGAAAATTTAATTAAAAATATCAAGAATCACATTTAAAATGATAAACTCTACCAATAAACTCTAATATGTTTCATTGGTCCTAAGGGAATCTCAAGAGGTGATTCTGACTCCTTCAACTCCATATATAGGAGGATCGAAGCAATGGTGATTGCATTCAATGTCCTTCCGATAAGTGAATCTCATCCTGTGTAGTTTCTACTGATCTCTCCTTCTCTCCTTAGAGAGTGATACATCATCATGTTGTTGATGGATCTAATCTCCATTTTGGTGGATCTTGATTCAAGGTTTGATTTCTTGATATCCATCACCTCTATTCTCTTTGGCATTCTTGTTGTGGGTGTTGATTTTATTACATGATTAAAGGTAGGTGGCACCATAAGGCTTTACCCAAAAATTGAAATCCTGATTCACTTGATTGATTTGAAATGAGTTTTTAATTATTTTTAAAACCAATATTTGAGTTGAATTGATGTTTGATTTAAAAAGGGCATGAAAATTACGAACCCACTAATTTGAATGGAATTAAAATTGTGCGGTATATTTTGAGAAAAAATATGTCTTTATTTAAAACCACATTTGATGGAATGATTGAATGTTGATTCTTGAGAAAACTGTATTAAAATGAAAGATGATTTGAAAATGCATGAATTTGACGAAAACCTATGATTTGGTTTTGAAATGAAAAGGCACGTTGAAACTGAAATTGGAAAATTGAACTATGAATGAAGAAATGATTTGAAATGATTAATTAATTGTTTGAAGCACATGTGAGACAAGCTAGTTAGTGGTTATTAGGTTTAACATGCTAGGAATCTAACTCCATAGAAATGGATTGAAAAAGACAACACTAACTAAACCAATTTTGACATGATTTCTCATAATTGGCCCCCTAATGGGGTATTGATAGATTTACCATAATGGGTCCCCTATTAGGGTGTTTATTTGACAATGTACACCTATCTTCATACGTGATGGTAATTGAGGAGTGTGGGGATCCTATTTTTAGAAATTAATGTTACTCACTACTAACGAGCATGGTGATTTGTTTTGTTTGACTTGATTATACATGTCACTATTTATTGACAAATTTTATTCATGCCAATAATTTTATATAATTTTTTTATATAAAATGATTATTTAAGCATGTTTTAATATATCTACCATGTTTTTATTTGAAATCGTGTTTTGTTGAAAATATTTAAATGAATTTTCATGACCTATTTTATTTAAATTGAATGCATTAATGGGTTATTATTAAGGTATTTTTTTTGTGGAACAATTGGAAAGATCCTACTGGGGTGTTTATCTCACACCCTACCTTTTCCTTTGGGAATTTGTATATATTTTATGCCAGATCATGGGAAAGGGAAAGCACCACTTAGAGGGGGTGGATGTGTTTGATCCGTTCGACTCTAGAGCGATTATGGTGACCAGTTGAGTTATTTTCCAATTATTTCATAGGGTTTGTGAGAATTTTTCTTGATAGTTTTTGTGTCTTTGATGATGTACTATTTGGGTACTATTTTACCTATTTGGTCCTAAAACTTTCTCCTTGTGGAGTGATGAGAATGTAGACTATTTAATGTTCATTCCGTTGTTTTTTATTATTGTAGAAAAAATGTTTCCACTTGATTATGATAAGATTACATGCACCAATCAACAACTCATAGGGATCTGGAATTACCTTCGGGCTATGTCAGAGGCGAAATGTGTATTAATGTACCAGGGTATCTAGGATTCTTCATGATAAAATGGTATCAAAATTGAGTGGTTAACCTTCTTTTCATGATTTAGGTATAGAGTCTGCGATGTATTGGTAGATAAAAGGTAGGTTTTTTAAAACTTAGGAGGAATTTATAAGTAAGTGTCTCACTATCTCTCATCGTAGTGATCTTTAGGTTACCATGGGATTTTGGGAAAAGTGTATTTGAGGAATAATTTGATCTGATTCTTTTATTTTCCTAATTTTATAAAAGTGTTTTGAAGTTCCAGAATTTTCGATTCTATTTGATGTAATTGATATTCCAATATATCTTATTTGATTTGTTGATTTGTGTATCCTTAATGATGTCTCAGTGTTGTTTGTTGATGTTGTGTATCATCATAAATTTGATAAAAATTTTTAATAGGCCACAAGAGGAAGTTTATGGTGAACCATAATGAGTGAATCCTCCAATGGACCAAAATCTTGTTGATATCATGGTGTGTGCAGTCCAAGCCCTGGGACAAGTTCCCACACCAATTCTCATTTAGGCTCTCATAGTGGAACCTTACAGGGATGAATTAAGAGATCATACTCAAGAGTTTGTTCTTCATAAACCACCCACTCTCCAAGGCTATAATGATCCTCAAGAGGTATAAGATTGGTTAAAAAATATTGAACTATGTTTTGGAGTTCATAGAAATGTTAGAAGCTATAAAGGTGAAGTGTGATACCTTTAAGCTTGAAGGACCTAGAGGGACATGGTGGGATTCAATGGTAATGATTAATAAGCGCGATGTAATAGAGTATAAATACTTCATCATTATTTTCACTAATTAGTTTTATCCAGAATCTATGGTATTGGAAAATTCCATGGAGTTTCCCAGCCTCCAACAGGGTGACAAAACCGTGACACCGTATGTGAACCATTTTGCTGAGCGTATTTAGTTTTCTCCTAAATTGGTGATGAATCTGAAACTAAAGGCTATAATATTTTATATGGATATTAATTATAACATTATATCTTAGTTTATCATGTTGGAGCTAGCTTGTTATGCAGACGTACTAGATAGAGCGTTGATGGCTAAGCTTGACCTGGCTGGTAAGTCAGGGTTAATGGGAGTTATTTTTTCTCCTTGTAGAAGTTCTGTTAGTTTCTTTAAAGAAAATATAAAGCATGATGAGTATCATGGTGGAAATAGAAAACATACATCATTCATACCTCATGTAGTGCTGGATAGAGAGCCTATGAATTGATTTCAATGTGGCATGATTAGGCATTTAAAATGAGTTTTTATAGAGGAACCCAATATCTATGGTTCATATAGATGCTCAAGTCACCTGTAGAAGTTTTATCATGCCTTTTATTCTCCACACAATAGAATAGGCTCATCTTCTCTAAAAAGTGATGCAGTGCAATCAAATTCTTTAAGAACTAAGGGGTTCTAGCGACAAGCATAAGAAAAGAGGCTTCTTCACATGGTAAAGGAGTCTTCGGATGAAGATGATGCAATTACAATGACTATGAGAGGTACCATCACTATAGATTTATCTTTATTATCTAATTTATTTGATAACGGTGCATCTGAATTTTTCATATCAACTTGTATTGTGAATTTTCTAAACTATACTATAGATCTTTTATCATAAGTGATGGATATTATTATTCCCTTCGAAATAAAGAGAGAGAAATGTCTCTGATTCCCCTATTGTGTTTTATCTCTATTTGAGATTTATATCACTTAGAGTTTTCTGGTTCTCGACATGAAACATCTTGATGTCATTTTCCAGATGGATTGGATGATTTACTTTAATGTAAAAATTGACTGTTATATTTGTTAGGTCTCCTTTAACACACTTGATGGGGGTGTGGCATATTTTCCAAGGAGAATGAGACCTGAGGTTGAGTAGATATGAAACTCCTTTTCTAGAGTTGGGAAGAGTAATATTGGTGTTTTATTTTGACCTAGAGAATGGATATTTGAGCGGTGATCTTTCTCCAATGGTCATTAAGTTTCTTGATGTGTTTTAATCTAATTTCTATTGATTTCCACCAGTAAGAGCGGTGGAGTTCTCCATTGATTTAGTACCTGGTAGTTGATCAGTGTCTATTCCTTATTACCATATGGAACCAGATAAATTAAATGAGTTAAATACTCAATTGTTTGCTCTACTAGAGAAATGATTTATTCTATCGAGTGGGTCACCTTGATTAGAACCTGTTCTATTTGAAAATAAAGATGATGGAACATTTCACCTTTATGTTGATTTTTGAAAACTCAATTGAGTTAAAGTAAAGAAAAAATATCTATTTCCACAAATTAATGATTTATTTGATCAGTTGGAGGGGGTGAAGTGGTTATCAAAACTAATAAATGTTTTCAATATTCATATATTATTGGTCTAGGAAGGGTATTACCATTGGTTGATTAAATATTTCTCAAATATGGCTTCTCTAATAATTGATCTCACTCGGAAGGGTGTGAAGTTCTTATGGGATGTAAAATTTAAGAGTTATTTCAATGTGTTTAAATTCATTTTTACTTCTATAATATTGTTTAACCTTATAGATAATGGTAAGGGATACATGGTCTTTTTTGATGCATTAGTATTGTGTTTGGGCTGTATCATTGTGGTGGGTGATCACGTGGTAGCCTATAGTTCTAGATAGTTCATGTTTGAAAAGAAGAATTATCTAAACCATGATATCAAACTCATAGTTATGATGCATTCTCTTAAGAGTTATAAATATTTCCTTTTCAAATAAAGGTTTACTATTTATTATTAAAACAAAATATTGAGTTATATCTTCTATTAAAAAGATATGAATCTACAACAAAGGCATTGGGAGGAGTACCTGTAGTCTTTTGATTTCTACATTATCAACACCCCTAGTAAGAGGAATGTCATTGATGATGCATTAAGTAGGAAAATTATGACCTAATCCATGAAATAATCATTATAATAGTGGAATATATTGGATCTATTTTCTCACTAGAATTTGGGATTCCAAGAGAACGAGATTGAGGTTTTTTTGGAAAGCGAGTAGTTGACCTCCTCAATTATCGAGATGATTATTCTAGAGCAGAAAGTTGATGATGAATTCCATGTAACTATAGACTCTCTTTATGGCGGGGGATACCATTGGTAAGTTTTTATTATCTTCAGATGGTATCCTATGTTTTTAGAACTGGTATGCTGTACCTTTTCCCACGAGAAAGTCTTTGATGAGAGAATTCAATAGTTCCCAGTGGGAGGTGCACCCAGGTACCACAAAGATGTTATATAATATGTGGTAGTGGTTTTAATGGATACATATCATATGAAATATTTCTGATTTTTTATCTCATTGTTCGCTACTGGGAATCTTGTTTTTCCCAACAGTATTATACCAACGATTCTAATGAACCGTTGGTATAGGAGAGTTTCAGAAAAATTTCCCAACAGTTTAATAAAACCGTTGGGAAATCTGCCACTTATGATCCTTTTCCTAACGGTTTCATCAAACCGTTGATAAAGGTTGATGATTTCCCAATGGTTTAATAAAACTGTTGGGAAATCTTCACTTTCCCAATTCTTTCCCAATGGTTTGGTTCAAACCATTGGGAAAAGATGTCCATAAATACAATCAGGCAAACCTCCTATAGTCGCTCCTCCAGTCGTGTTTCTCCCCCAATTTCCAGAACCCCTATCCCCCAACTCGCAGAACCCTCATGCGCCCCCTAGGTGAACTCCATCAAATCTGGCGAGACTCCCCCATGAGGTTAGATGTGATAATTCAAAATCATCATGTCTTATTGATCATTTTACACTTATCTTACATATTTATCCATTTTTATTGAAGTTGGAAACCCTAAATTCAATGTTTTAATTGGATATTTGGTTTGTTTTATTAGGGATTAGGTGTATGAGGCATTACCATTCATATTATGGGTGGTTTTAATCAAAAGTTATGATGTTGGAACAATTTATTATGTTTTTGTCTCTATTTAATCTCATTTACCCTAACTTAACATTAAATTCTATATCATATTTGGTTTCTGTCTTTTTAATTTCCATTTAAGTTATTTGTGGTCGATGATTGTCCCATGTTAATTGTTTTCAATGGTTTGGTGTGGAAATTGGGCATTTAAAGTGACTTTTCCAAATGGGGGTGCCTTGAGAATACTCCAAATATTTTTTAAAAATGATCAAAGGTATTTTATTATTTAAAATGGATTTTGAAAGATATTTCAGAAATGATTTAATCTTAAAAAAAGTGTTTTATTAAAATGGGATTTTTTTAATAAGTCTTGTGTAATTTATTTTGTTATAGTACACTTGTTATGTGACTATGTTTGGTATTTAGTAACACATGAGATAACAAGTGTGTGAGAATGTTTTGTGAAAGAGATTCCATGGTTGGTTTTCAAGATTATATTTACGTTTTGAGCCTATTAATGAGTTGTTTTAAATATATTTTGAGATATTTACCTATTGGTGTTAAGTCATACAGTGATCATGGGGGATATTATAAGTTTATTGGTGAAAACTAGGAGCTGTAGAGGTGGTTCATGATAAAGGCTTATAATTAGTGCTAAACATGTGGATAAACCATGCATAGTAGTAAATTCTTGAAGTGTTTGATGTTTGTAGTCCTTTTTTATTTGGATTTTCTTTTGATGCTGATGTTTCTTATTGATACCTATGATGGGAATTTATTTTATTTTCTAAATTGGCTGAGACTCCCCCACCATGCACTGTGTATGCAACCTCTACCCTTATTTAATCATTCTGTTTACACAGCCTATGCAACCTCTACCCTCATTTAATCAGTGAACTCAAGTCATTAATTCATGCCTTAATTATCACTAGCATGTAAGAAATTGAATGATGTAAACCCATCCTCACATGATTTCTTACCTTAGATATTGTCCAACATATAGAATATGAGCTTTTGAATTCATTAGTTAACCAGGATCATATATTCCATTTTCCCCAAGATGACTGCACTAATATAACTTTAGGGTCAATTAAATATGGTTCTCATTGTAAGTTGTATATTATGTGTCCTTATTAGACAATACTAACTTTTATGAGGGTGTGGTGCTTTTCACAAGCCATACTGGCATGTGTAGACATCCATAAAAAGGTTAGATAAGTCACAAGTTTAATTCCGTAATGTTTTTATCATTGAAATACTTTATTATTAATCCCAAATTTAAAAATAAATGTTTTTGTCTATACTTAATGAAATGAAATCTTTTTACAAGCCATGAACAACCTATTAGTGTAGAAGACTAAAATTTATTCACCCATGGGGTGTTCTTGACTTGGGGACGTAATTGGGTAATGAAAGGTATGGCCATAGAGGTGCCAATAATGAGTTATTGAACATGATTGAATGATTTGGGATGCCTATAACACATAATAGGACCTGAGTCATGTGCCTCTTATAGACCTAATGAAAATGAATATAAATAAATTTTAATTTAATTTATGAGTACTTGTTCTTTACATTATTTTAATAGTTTACTACATCGACTGGAAACTTCTTCCTTTATCATTTACTTAAATGTATTTTATATTAAAGTTCAATACTATTGAATTGTTTATGACAAAATGACTTATATAAATTCTTTTTATATAATGTACAAAAGTTGGATGTATGGAACTGATCGGATCTCAAGCGATTTTCAAAACAATTTGGAGAGATTTATAGATTTTGCATTTCACAATGCTTTAGATAGTGGTCGCATACGCTACCCATGTTCCAATTGTGTTGGTAGACCTTGGTTGATCCATAAAGAAGTCAGCTACCACATAACCAAAAATGGTTTTCAAGCAAACTACTTTGTGTGGTATCACAATGGGGAGAAAATGAAATCTCAAATTGTTTATGATCGAAATTAAAGGACTATAATGGATAATTTGTTAGATGACCGATTTACATTTATTCGTCATCATAAAAAAGAAAGGATTTAGACTCAAGAATACTTCGATATGAGGACAGCTGATGCATCTAGTGAAAATGATGATATTGATAGGGTGAAAAAATTGAATGATGCTGCCATGACTCCAGTATATCAAAAATGTGATACAATGAAAAAGCTGAAATTTTTAATCCGATTGTTTCATGGGAAAACTATGTATGGAATTTCTAATATAGCAATCGATTACATTCTTACCCTCTTGAAGGATTTACTTCCAGATGATGCAGATATTCCCTCAAACCACTATATGGCGTGGAAGTTTGTTGAGGAACTTGGATTTTCAAGAAGCACAATTCATGCTTTCCCAAAAGATTGTAATTTATTCTGGGAGGAAACCACTGAACGATATGATTGTATAAAACATGGCACATCCCACTGGAAGTCAAAATCTGATGGAACACCATCTCGCATTCCACAGAAAGTAATGTGGCACTTTCTATTGATCCCCAAATTCCATAATCTTTTTATGTTTTATGACATATCAATAAAAATGAGATGGCATGATACCGAGAGAAAGAAGACTAATGATGAGTTGGTTCATCCTGCAAATGGATTTTCATGGCAGAGATTTGATGCTCGACATCCTCATTTTGCAGCTGACATGTGTAATGTGAGGTCGGGTCTTTCATGCGACAGTTTTAATCCGTTTGGGCAGATGCTTACTTCGCACAACACATGGACAATTTTTATACACATTTATAATCTTCCCCCATGGTTGTGTATGAAAAAACTTTTCACTTTCATGAGTATACTCATATCTGGTCCTTCTGATCCCGAAATTGATATTGATGTATACATGAAACCTTTAATAAAAGAGTTGAAACTTCTTTGGGATGTGGGTGTGCGCACATAAGATGCATGTTCGAAAGACATATTTCAGATGCGTGCTTTACTTATGTGGACGATCAATGATTTTCTGGCCTATGCAATGATGTCTGGATGGAGCACGAAGGGGAAACTATCATGTCTAGTTTTTATGAAGAATACATGATCCAGAAGACTGTAACATCACTATCATTTCAGTTTTATGGGACATCAATGATTCTTTCCAAATGATCATCCATATAGAATGAATCATCGAAGACTTGATAATACCATAGAGACCGATGAACCACCTCAGTGTATGTCTGGAACTGATGTAATTAATGAATTTAAAGATTTCAGTTTTTCATTCAGGAAGGGTCAAATGAAATCTGGAAAGAGAAAGAATGTTTCCACTGAAACCTGTTACAATTGGAGGAAGAGGAGTATCTTTTTTGATTTTCCTTATTGGTCAACCAATTCTTACGTCATTGCTTATACGTAATGCATATTGAAAAGAATATATGCGAAATGTTTCTTTCGGTTCTTCTAAATGTCATAGGGAAGACAAAAGATGATTTACGATCTCGGTGTGACTTGGTGGATTGGGGAATCAGACCAGAATTACATCCTGTGCATATCAGTGAAAATAAATGGAAACTTCCATGTGCTTATTATATGAAAACACCTACTAAAAAAACAATTTCTGGAAGTATTAGAGACTATTAGATTTTCTGATGTCTATTCAAGCAACATATCTAAACGGGTCAAGAGAAGAGAGTTAAAGATAAAATATTTGAAGAATCACGATTATCATGTTCTTCTGCATGAGTTGCTTCCAATAGCAGTCCATCATATTTTGTCCAATAATTTAAGGGTGACTATTATTCGATTGTTCCATTTGTTTATAGATATTTGTTCTAATAAGTTGTCCAAGTCTTTCTTGCAAAAAATGTTGACAGATGCCCCATTAATTTTGTGTGAGTTGGAGAAAATATTTCCTCCATCAATTTTCAGATGCATGTTGCATCTGACTATCCATATTCCCACTGAAATACTTCTTGAAGGACCTGTTTCTTTTCATTGGATGTATCCAATTGAATGAAATATGTACAAATTAAAGAATTATATCCGAAATAGGAATCATCCCGAAGTTTCTATTGTGATCGGTTACTTGGCTCAAGAATGTATGGATTTCTGCTCAATGTATTTGTCTGATCTTACTACAAGAATGAATAGACCAATGAGAAATGAAGAAGAATAGTATGAGAAAATTGAACCCAGTTTTCCATCACTTCCTAAAACAGGATGAAACCCTGGATCATATACATTGAAGACATTAAGCCATGAAGAGCGGGAGATGGCACATCTCACAGTTTTGTTCAACTGTGATTTTTTCGATGACTATATCAAGTAACTAAATTGAATATGTATATCTTACATATATATATATATATATATATTAAAATATTCATATTTTTTATCTATAGGGAACATAAAACAATGACAAATAGGATGCATTGTTCTTTATCTTTGAGAAGGAGAGAGACTTTGCATAGAAAAGATTTTTCTGCTTGGTTAAAATTAAAGGTAAAAATATTACTATTTAATATAATAATATCAATATTTAATTAATTTTAATAGTCATTTATATTGTAGGTATTAATTTTGTCTAATGACTCTATCTCTGAGGAAATAAGATCTTTGGCTTTTGGTCCTAATACCGTGGTTTGTTACTATAAATCAATTGTTATCAATGGGTACAAATTTATTGTCACTGAACGAGAAAAGAACATGAGAACACAACATCATGGTGTTATGGTTACTATGACAACAGATTTTTATGCTAGTGCATTAGATTGTAGACCACGATTTGAAAATGTGGGTTATTATGGAGTCGTTGAGAAAATAAAAATATTAGATTATTACTCTCATGGACGAGTCACAATGATGAAATGACATTGGGTTGATTCGATGATGAGACATGTCACATTTATTGATGATTGTCGATTTTGAGTAAATAATATGACTCAGACTCTTTCTACTGAAGAACCATATGTGTTGACATCAATGAATAAATAATTTTCTTATGTCAAATACCAACTTCGACCTGAATTTGGTGTCATAGTTGAAGTAATTCCAAGACATATTTTTGACGATGGTAATGATGGAATTGACACTGTTCCTAGTGACATTGGAACCAATCCATTTATTTATTTTGATGACTCCAATAGCTCAATTTTCAGAGTTGATTGTGAACCTGAAGTTGTGGTTGAAAATATATAGAATTATTCATCCATGTTCTCAATTATTTTAGTTTACCTCGAGTTGGGTTTTTAAGGTTGGTAATATTCAAATAGATTTAGTATTGATCAAAAATATGTTTTAGCTGACTTGAACGTTATGTGAATTTTCAATGTTTATTGGTTGCAGTTTTATTTGAATTGCTTTTTCTAATTTGGAATTGAACTGTATTCAAACCTAGTCAAAAAATATTTCTAACTTGGTGAACACTACAACTTGTATGATTTATTAAATCCATCCAATCTCTTCTAAACCAATTGATATCCAAATTACCAATGAATCCCCATATTCCCTCATATATTTAGTTTTTTGGGTTACACATTAGTTTCCTTTTTCTAATTAATTACATATTTGTTTTCAAAAGCAGTAAATGCTGCCAATTGAAGAGAGACGAAGGAAAAAAATGATGGAGAACAATCGTCGAATGGTGGAGATGGGAATTCCACCATTAGTTCCTACAATGAGTAATTTATTTCAAATATATATATTTAAAGAATATATAATGTCATGTGATTAATTTTTTTGTAAACATTTTTGTAGGATCCACCTATACGTCGACAGTTATTTGACGAGGAGCCTAGTACTGGTCCTAGTACTCAGGCCGGTGGTACGAGGAGGGTTCGTACCAGAGGTGGACGAGCAGCTTCACGTACCCGACTAGACCCTTCCCCTCCCACTAACATGTCATCCTTCCCAAATTCTGATCCCAGTGTGTTATTAGGGACACACGGGATATTTGGGCCTCCCATGTTTTCACTACCTTTTGCATCTTCTGGCCCATCATTTTCATATCCCATGATGATTCCCACTATCCAGTCAGAATCCGGTCATACAGCTGTGCCATCTTCTTTTCCTTCTACTTTTGTATTTATGAGCTTCTATATTCCATCGTCTTCGACTCTTGTTCCACCACTGGGTGTTCCATCAGTTTCTATGGATCCAGCGGCGCTCAACAATCAGACTGGCATAGGTATATTTATAGAAACCTAACAAATTTTTATAGCATTATTTATTTTCATTATAACATGTTTTGATAAAATATTTATTTTTATTTCATGACAGATACATCTACTGACAGGAGGCGGGGGCAGGGGCATACATGCATGCATTCTATGTGGAACCACCGCACACAGGTTATGGTGGATTACAATGAAGACAACCAAATGGTTGAGAAAACAGGGCAACAATGTCGGAGTTTTTTGGTGACGCTTGCCAAATACTCCGACATCATTCCCGTTAGCCCACTATGATGGAGAAATTTTCCACATGAGGTCAAGGATAGAGCTTGGGAAGAGATATGGGTAAAAAAATATGTTTTATTTAATGCCATGAATTATTTTTGTATTTAAATGAATTAATAGTTTGATGTCAGCTTCGATTTAATTTTCCCGATGGTGAGGGTGAACAACCAGAACGTCTAAAGGATTTAGGCGAGCTTTGGAGAGACTGAAAGAATGAGTTGTATATTGGCTGGCGTTCTAGAGTTGGAACTGAGTTAGAGGCGGTACCAGTCTCGGATAATTGTCCTATAGAGCAGTATCGTCAGATGATTAGTCATTGGACGACTACCTAGTTTAAGGTATTAATTACATTTGAGGTATTTAAATAATAAATTTCATGTTTTTCATTAATACTATCTTTTTCATTATCTAATTTTATTTAGGAATCATTTTGAAAAAATAAAAAAAACATTGATGCAAAAAATACCTCCACACACTAGGACGTACTATGATGCTAGATCATGAGAGGAAGCAGGTATGAAAATTGTTTATAAGTTTTCTTTACGCATACACTTTATTTTGTTTCCTCAAATATATAATCATTTTCTAAAGTTTTTATATAAATTTAGTTTTCAATGTCATTTTAAAGGCAAATACAGAATATTGAAGGATGTTTGCCTCGAGCAAAACTGTTTTTCTTGAGTAGATGAAAAAAGGATGGAAGTGCAGTCAATGAAGTGACTCAGCAGCAGATTGTAAGTTTTAATCTGTTGATTTTACATTTTAATATATATTTTTAACTTAATAATATATTTATATTTGTAACAGACTGCTTTAGGGGCCCTCAATGCCCAAGAACCAGACAATTTTAGGCCAACTGATCACTTACATCAGGTGTTGGGAGAGGATCATCCTGGAAGAGTATGCTGCCGACCTAGGATAGCCCCAACGAGGTATTGGACCTCCTTATGTATGATTTTTAGTGCTACTGAGCTGAAAAAAGTAAGGGCACAGGCAGAAAATGCTGAGAAAAGGGCCATAGAGACGGCAGAACAGTCTGCTAGGGAAAACAGTGCATTTATGAAATTTATTGATGTTCTATGTCCAACACTTCCACCAGAGGCCAGCGCAGCTTTTGATGAATATATGTCATTGATACGTTCTTTATATGGTGCACCAGGTGGAAGTTCTAGTGGTGGTCAAGAAGATGTCCAACCTGACGATGATGATGGAGAGGATTCTGATGCGGAAGAGGAGGGAGAGGAGGAGGGCGATGCAGATGGCAAGGGTGAGGAGGAGGGTGAGGCGGATGGAAAGGGCAAGGAGGAGGGCGATGAGGAGGGGTTTGAGGAGGGAGAGGATGAGGACGAGGGTGATGGTGATGGTGATGATGGTGATGGTGATGTGGGACAAGTTTATCCGTTATATTTTTGACTAATATTACTGAGATTTTATGTTTAATCTATTCTAGTTGTTGGTTTTATCTAGATCTGTAGTATAGTATTGAAGTTGAGTTATTTTTATATATATATTTTTTCATGTATGTTGATGTATTTTAGTGTTTTAAGTGTATCTTGAGCATGTTTATAGAGTTTTGTGTGTTTGGGAACTACCTGGACAACCCCCTCCATCCTGGACCCTGGAAAACCTCCCACCATCCTCCTTGGACCCCGGACAGCCCCCCCCCCCTGACAGCCCCCCGGACAGCCCCCCCACCCTCCTCCCTAGACCCCCAGATAGCCCCCCACCCTCCTCCTTGATTTCACATGATTTTTTTTTATTTCACAGATCATGCAATGTTATTTAGGATTATTCCATTTTTATATGTCTTGAATTATATAAATGTCTTGGTAAGCTTATTAGCTCAGTCTCGTCAAATGCATGTGATGATATTATTTAATTTGAATACAAATACTTGTTGTAAATTACCTATGTTATGTTAATTATTCCTTGTTTGATTTGGTTTACTTGTCAATTTTTAGGATAAGACATGGGTTACATGTTAAGGACTCATGGACGGACTCATCATGCTCAGGGAATTTAGACTTGAAATTCCAGGATGTATGATTTGGTTTCTAGGTGAGGGCTACCATGATTGTTTTGATACTTTAGGAAAATTATCCATGGGTAATTTGTGACGTGTATGAGTCAAACCCATCTAAATAAGAGGCGCGGTGTGGCCGATAACACTCTAACTATGTCTCTTTTGTTTAAAATGGATGAGATTTTAAGTGAAAAGAACAACTGACATACAGAAAACCGACCAAACACATTCGTATTATGTTGATACTTTATCACAATGATACATGGGTCATATGTGACGTGTACAAGTCAACCCTGGATCAATCCGAGTCCCAGTGTGGTCGGGATCACTCTAAGTGTCTCTCTTATGTTTAAAATGGACAACATTTTAAGTACATACGGAAAACCAACCAAACGGATTCTGCTTGTGTTGATAATTTAGAACTACGATCCATGGGTCATATGTGACGTGTACGAGTCAACCCCTCCTCAATCCGAGGTGTGGTGTGGCTGGCACCATTCGAAGTTTCTCACTTTTGTTTGAAATGGATAACATTTTAAGTGATAAGTACAACTGACATATAGAAAACTGACCAAATGCATTCGGATTGTGTTGATAATTTAGGAAAATGATCCTTGGGTCATTTGTGACATTTATGAATCAACCTATCTTCAATCTGAGGCGCGGAGTGGCCGTCAGCACTCGAAGTGGCTCTCTATAGTTTAAAATGGACTTCATTTTAATTGAAAACAACAACTGACCTACAGAAAACCGACCAAATTCATTCATATTGTGTTGATACTTTAGGAAAATTATCCTTGGGTCATTTGTGATGTGTAAGAGTCAACCCATCCTCAATCCGAGGCACGGAGTTGCCGGCACCACTCGAAGTGTCTCTCTATAGTTTAAA
This sequence comes from Viscum album, assembly GCA_963277665.1. Lineage (NCBI taxonomy): Eukaryota > Viridiplantae > Streptophyta > Magnoliopsida > Santalales > Viscaceae > Viscum > Viscum album. Next base: position 703,054,940 of record OY728139.1, read on the forward strand.
ATGGACTTCATTTTAATTGAAAACAACAACTGACATACAGAAAACTGACAAAAAACATTCATATTCTATTGAAACTTTAGGAAAATGTTCCATGAGTCATTTGTGACATGTAAAAGTCAATCTCGCCTCAATATGAGGCCAGGTGTGGCTGGAACCACTCCAAGTGTCTCAGGTTTATTTGAAATAGACAACATTTTAAATGAAAACAACAATTGACATACGAAAAACTGAGTAAATGCATTCAGATTTAGTTGAAACTTTAGGAAAAAGATCCATGGGTCATATGTGACATTTACGTGTCAACCCAGACTCAATAAGAGGTGCAGAGTGGCCGATACCACTCGAAGTGTCTCTCTATAGTTTAAAATGGACTTCATTTTAATTGAAAACCACAACAGACATACGGTAAACTGACCAAACACATTCGGATTCTATTGAAAATTTAGGAAAATGATACATGGGTCATATATGACGTGTACGAGTGAACTGAGCCTCAGTCAAAGTCACATTGTGGTCAGGATCACTCTAAGTGTCTCTCTTTTGTTTAAAATGGACAACATTTTAGGTACATACGTAAAACCAACCAAATGGATTATGATTGTGTTGATACTTTAGAACAACTATCCATGGGTCATATGTGACATGTACGAGTCAACCCCAACTCAATATGATTTCTGGTGTGGCCGACACCACTCCAAGTGACTCACATTTATTTGAAATTGGCAACATTTTAATTGAAAACAACTATTGGCATATAGAAAACCAACCAAATGCATTTGGAATGTGTTAAAAGTTTAGAACAACGATAAATGGGTCACATGTAACGTGTAAAAGTCAACCCTTCCTTAATCCGAGACATGGTGTGATCGAAACCATTCAAAGTGTCTCATTTTTTTGAAATGAACAACATTTTATGTGAAAACAACAACTGACATACGGAAAACCGACCAAACACATTCTGAATGTGTTTATGGTTTAGGAAAATGATACTTGGGTCATATGTGACATGTAAAAGTCAACCCCACCTCAATAATAGGTGCGGTGTGGCCAGCACCACTCAACGTGTCTCTCTTTTGTTTAAAATGGACATCATTTTAAGTGAAAACAACAACTGAAATACGGAAAACTGACCAAACACATTCATATTCCATTTAAAATTTAGGAAACCAATACATGGGTCATATGTGATGTTTACGAGTCAACCCCACCTAAATCCGAGGCACAATGTGGCCATCACAACTCGAAGTGTCTCAGTTTTATTTGAAATGGACAACATTTTACGTGAAAAGTACAACTGGCATACAGAAAACCGACCAAACACATTCTTATTCTATTTAAAGTTTAGATAAATGATCCATGGGTCATATGTGATGTATAAGAGTCAACCTCGCCTCAATCCGAGGTGCAGTGTGGCCAGAACCACTTAAAATGTCTCTCTTTTGTTTCAAAAGGACATCATTTTAAGTGAAAACAACAACTGACATACGGAAAACCGACGAAACGCATTCCGATTCCATTTTAACTTTAGGAAAACGATCAATGAGTCATATGTGACATGTAAAAGTAAACCTCTTCTCAATTCGAGGCCCGGTGTGGCCGGCACCACTCAAAGTGACTCATGTTTACTTGAAATGGAAAACATTTTAATTGAAAACAACTACTGGCATACGGAAAACTGACCAAACGCATTCTGAATTTGTTGAAACTTTAGAAAAATGATCCATGAGACATATGTGATGTGTACGAGTCAACCCTGCCTTAATCCAAGGCATGGTGTGACCGGAACCACTCAAAGTCTCTCATTTTGTTTGAAATGAACAAGATTTTATTAAGTGAAAACAACAACTGACATACGGAAAACTGACCAACCGCATTTTGAATGTGTTTATGCTTTAGGGAAGTGATAAATGGGTCATATGTGAAGTTTTAAAGTCAAACCACTTCAATCTGAGGTGTGGTGTGGCCGGTACCACTCAAAGTGTCTCTCTTTTGTTTAAAATGGACATCATTTTGAGTGAAAACAACAACTGATATACGAAAAACTGACCAAAAACATTCAGATTATATTGAAACTTTAGGAAAACGATCCATGGGTCATATTTGATGCTTAAGAGTCAACCCTGCCTAAATCTGAGGCATAGTGTGTCTATCATAACTTGAAGTGTCTCAGTTTTATTTGAAATTGACAACATTTTAAGTGAAAATAACAACTGGTATACGGAAAACTGACCAAACACATTCTTATTCTAATAAAACTTTTGGAAAACTATGCATGAGTTATATGTGATTTGTACGAGTCAACATTGCCTCAATCCAAAGCATGGTGTGGCTGAAACCACTCAAAGTGTCTCTCTTTTGTTTCAAAATGACATCATTTTAAGTGAAAACAACAACTGACATACAGAAAACTGATGAAACACATTTATATTACATTGAAACTTTAGGAAAACGATCCATGAGTCATATGTGATGTTTAAGAGTCAATCTCGCCTCAATCCGAGGCCTGTTGTGGCCGAAACCACTCAAAGTGTCTCACGTTTATATGAAATGGACATCATTTTAATTGAAAACAACTACTGGCATAGGGAAAACTGACCAAAATCATTCTGAATTTGTTGAAACTTTATAAAAACGATCAATTAGTCATATGTGATGTGTATGAGTTAACCTCGCCCGAATCGGAGGCATGTTGTATCCAGAACCACTCAAAGTGTCTCATTTTTTTTGAAATGAACAACATTTTAAGTGAAAATAATAACTGGCATACAAAAAACTGACCAAACGCATTCAGAATATGTTGATACTTTAGGAAAACAATACATGGGTCATATGTAACGTGTAGGAGTCAACCCTGCCTCAATTTGAGTCACGGTGTGGCCGGTATCACTCCAAGTGTATGTATTTTGTATAAAATGGACATTATTTTTAGTAAAAACAACTGGTATCCAAAAAACCGAACAAACATATTCGTATTCTATTAAAACTTTAGGACAATGATACATGGGACATTTGTGACATGTAAAATTAAACCCCTCATCAATCCGAGTCACGGTGTGGCTGGTAACACCCTAACTGTGTCTCTTTTGTTTAAAGTGGACGAGATTTTAAGTGAAAAGAACAAATGACATACGGAAAACCGACCAAATGCCTTCGGAATGTGTTGATGCTGTAGAAAAATGATCCATGGGTTATATGTGACGTGTACGAGTCAACCCCTCCTCAATACGAGGCCCGGTGTGGCCGCCACCACTCAAAGTGTCTCTCTTTTGTTTCAAAAGGACATCATTTTAAGTGAAAACAAATGACATACGGAAAACCAACCAAAAACATTAATATTCCATTGAAACTTTAGTAAAAACATCCATGGGACATTTGTGACATGTAAGAGTCAACCCTGCATCAATATGAGGCACGGTGTGTCCGGTAGCACCCTAATTGTGTCTCTTTTGTTTAAAATGGACAGGATTTTAAGTGAAAAGAACAGCTGACATACGGAAAACTGACCAAAAGCATTTGGAATGTGTTGATGCTATAATAAAACGATACATGGGTCATATTTGATGTGTAATATTAAACCCCAAATCAATAAGAGGCCTGATGTGGCTGACACCTCAAAGTGTCTCTCTTTTGTTTCAAAAGGACATCATTTTAAGTGAAAACAATAGCTGACATACGGAAAACTGACCAAACGCATTCGTATTCCATTGAATCTTTAGGAAAATGATCCATGGGTCATATGTGACGTGTATGAGTCAACCTCACTTCAATCTGAGGCACGGTGTGGCCGACACCACTCAAAGTGTCTCTCTTTTGTTTAAAATGGACATCATTTTAAGTGAAAACAACAACTGACATACGGAAAACCGACCAAACACATTTGGATTCTGTTGAAAATTTAGGAAAACGATTCATGGCTCATTTGTAACGTGTTCGAATCAACCCCACCTCAATTAGAGGGGCGGTGTTTCCAGAACCACTCAAAGTGTCTCTCTTTTGTTTAAAATGGACATCATATTAAGTGAAACCAACAACTGACATACGAAAAACCAACCAAACGAATTCAGATTCTGTTGAAACTTTAGTACAAAGATACACAAGTCATATGTGATGTGTAAGAGTAATCCTTAACTATATCTGAGGCGTAGTGTGGCTGGTAAAACTCGATGTGTCTCAGTTTTATTTGAAATGAACAACATTTTAAGTGAAAAGTACAGCTGGCATATGGAAAACTGACCAAACACATTCAGATTCTGTTGAAACTTTATGAAAACAATCCGTGGGTCATGTGTGACATGTAAGAGTCAACCCCACCTCAATCCGAGGTGTGGTGTGGCCGACACCACTCAATGTGTCTCTCTTTTGTGACCGACCAAACGCTTTTGGAATATGTTGATACTTTAGGACAATGATCCATGGGTCATATGTGATGTGTAAGAGTCAAACCCACCTCAATCCGAGACACGTTGTGGTCGGTATCACTCCAAGTGTCTATACAATGTTAAAAATGGACATCATTTTTAGTAAAAACCACTTGTATGTATTCTTAATTGTGTATAAAACATATAATTACTTACTCAATTTTTATGTATTTTATTGAAAATTGATAATTAAATTATGTATGTATTCAATTATGAATTGAATTCCGGATTCAACATATAATTTTCATCTAAGTTTTAAATTGAATTCTAAATCAATTATGTATGTTTATAATTACATTATGAATTATGATTTAATTCTGGATGTCTATAGTTCCAGGGTGCAATGTTAAATGTGACTGAATTATATGTTAAATAATTGGAAAGGAGAGGTAATGGAGAATTATAGCATAATGGACAGAATTACAGCATGCAGGAATGGGATTGCAGACCCTACTATGCAAATTGCAGGCTGCTGTGCAATTTGCACAGCATAGCCTATGCCAACGGTTTCAAACCATTGGCATAAATTTTGTAGGATTTTTTTACCAACGGTTCTATGAGAACCATTGGTAAAAACCCTTTCCCAACGGTTTACAAACCATTGGAAAAGGGTTCCTAGAATAGGTTTTACCAACGGTTTGGTTGAACCGTTGGAAAAACTTATACCAACAGTTCATCCAAACCGTTGGGATAGGTTACTATAACTAACCTATCCCAACGGTTCTACATAAACTGTTGGGAAAACTTTTTCCCAATGGCTTACTTCCCTATGGTTGGTATGACCATTGGTATAAGATATACCAACGATTCTGCATCCTATCCCAACGGTTCTGAACAGTTGGGAAATATACTATTTCCAGTAGTGGTTAGACTTTCCAATAGGTTAATCCTAAGCATTAGAAACCTACAAGTTTTCTTCAGCCCCTTCCTATGATAAAATAGATGTGGGATAAAATATCTATGGACTTTGTGGTTGGGTTTCCACATACCCCTAAAGGGAAGAATGTGATATGTTTATTGATCGATCAACTAACCAAATTATCTCACTTTATACCCATTCGAGATACAACCAAAGTTGTGGATTTATAAATTATCATTGTGAAATATATTTTCAAATTGGTTGGATTTCCATTAGATATAGTTTTTGATAGGGATCCTATGTTAACTTATTACTTTTTTAGAGGCCTCAAGGAGTCACTAGAATATCAAGTACATTAGAGAGTTTCATTTCATCCATATATGGATGGATATACAAAATGGGCAATATAGATTCTTGAAGACATACTATGTGATTTCATTCTTGATTTTAGAGGAGCTTGAGATGAACATTTGGGACTGGTTGAGTTCATATATAATATTAGTTATCATTATATGATTAGAGTGGAAAATTTTTAGGCCTTGTATGTTAGGCCTTACAGATCTCCTCTTTATTGGTCAGAGATTAGTGAAGCTTCCTTGGTTGGGCTGAGTTTAATCCAAGAGATTATGAAAAAGTTTCAGTTGATTTGACAGGGAATGGGGATAGAAAAAAGATCGTATAAATACTATTATAATAATAATCAATGATACTTGAGTTTTTAATTGGTTTGTAGGTGTTTTTTAGTGTTTCACATCAACTAGATCACTAACATCTTGGGAAATAGGGGAAGCTTGCACCAAATTTTATATTTCATTTTGAGATTGTTGAGTAGGTGGGAAACATAGATTACTTTTTATCCTTTCTACCAAAGTATACTTCAATCCACAATATGATTCGTGTATTTCATCTCATGAAGTATCTTTATGAACATTCTCATGTTTTGAGCTGGGAAGATCTTGATATTGAACTCGATTTATCCATGACTGAGAACCCAATTAGAATTTTTGATTATGACATAGTGGTTCTTCATGGAAATATGAAAATATAAGTCTATGTTCTATGACAACATGGTATTTATTTTCATGATATTTTATAATGTTAGAAACTGATGAGTGAGAAGTGGCCACATCTATTTGATATGGAATCTTCTTGGTAGGATTTCTGGGGACATAATGTTTTTATGGTGGGGAGGTTGTAACCATTAACTATTCTTAGGTATTTCATAAACATTTTTTATAATTCATTGGTTGGATATTTCTTTAGAATAATTTAAATAGATTTTGGGAAATTTTGGAAGCCCATGGGGCTATTCATAGTTGGCGCATGGTTAGGGAAAAATATGAGGTTCGACCCAGCAAACCATGCACCCTATATTGAGCCACTGAAAAGGGGAAAATTATATTTCCAAAACCATTAATCCAACCTAAAAACCATTCAACATTGGATAGTTAAGGTTTAATAGTTGGAACAAGGTTAGTTTAACCATTCGGTCCATCTAGGAAACAATGTGTGTGGTTTTTAATTCCATTGAGAATTTAATTAAAATTCTAGGGACACCCGTTTATGATTCTAAACACCCCCATTAGACCCTAATACACTTCCATGATACTTATATGCTCTAAAGTGGTGATTTTGACACCTCCAACTCCTTATCTTAGTGGATCGAATCACCAGTTATTGTGTTCATTCTCCCTTTGATAAGTGAAACTCCTCCCATGTAGTTTCTCCCGATCCCCCTTATCTCCTTCTTATAGAGTCATAGATCATCATGTTGTTGATGAATCTAATCTCCATTTTTATGGATCTTTATTCTAGGTTTGTTTTCTTGATCTCCTTCACATTTGTTTTTATTCGAATTCCAATTATGGGTGTTGATTTGATTATGTGATTAAAGGTAGGTGGTTCCACAAGGCATTACCCTATAATTGAAACCCAGATTTTATTGATTGATTTTAAATGAGTTTTTAATTTATTTAGAAACCAAAATTTTAGATGAATTTATCTTTGATATAAAAAGGTCATGTAAATTGTGAAAACATCCCAATTTCAATGAAATTGAAATTATGGGGAATATTTTGAGAAAAATGATGGCTTGATTTGAAACCTAATTTTATATATTTATTGAATGTAGAATCTTGAAAAAATTGGCTTAAAATGAAATATGATTTGAAAAGGAATAAATTTTATGAAAACCTATGATTTGGTTTTGAAATGAATGGTCATGTTGAAAATGAAATTGGGAAATTGAAATGTGTATAATGAAATGATTTCTTTCCCCATGATTGATTGATTGATTGTTTGAGGAACATGTAAGACTGGGTTGTTATTGTTGATGAGGACAAGAATGGTAGGACTTAAAATCTTTAGAAATGTATTTACGATTACAATACTAAATAGACCATGTTCAACATTATTTCCTATAATGGGCCCCCAATGGGGTGTTTATATATTTCCCATAACGGGTATCCTATTTTTGTGTTTATTTGAGTGTGCACACCTATCTTGATTCTTGATTATGATTGAGAATCATGTGCATCTTATTTCCAAAAAACTGATTTAACTCATGGATTATGGCCCTGATGCTTTGTTTTGTTTGACTTGATTATACATGCCGTTATATATAAAACTATTTTATTCATGACAACTATTTTATATAAATGTTTTATGTAAAATGTTTATTTCAGTATGCTTTAATATATTTTCTATATTTTGATTTGAAATCATGTTTTATTGAAAATATGTAAATGAATTTTCCATGCATTGTTATATTTAAATTAAAATAATTAATGGTTTATTTTTAATGAATTTATTATGAAATAATTGGTGATACCCTAATGGGATGTTTATTTCTTAGGGTTTGTGAGAATTTTCCTTGATGATTTTTTTTATTTGATGATGTATTTTTTGGGTATTACTTTACATGATTGATTCTGTAACTTTCTCCTTGAGGAGTGTTGAGCATGCTGACCATATAATGTTTATCTTATGTTGTTTTGTATTCTTGTTGAAAAACTATTCCCACTTGATAGTGATATGATTTCATGTTCTAGTCTCCAACCCATGGGTATCAGGAATTCTATTCAGGCTATGTTAGAGCCATATTGAGTATTAGTGTAATAGGGTATCTGGACTAGTTCATGACATTAACATGGTATTTAACTGATAATGTCTTATGGGATGTTTCATACAATAATTTCACAGTTGGTTTTTGGTCTAAGAATGAAAAACTTTATATAATAACATATTTAGTTGGGAATATACATTATAATCAAAAATTATATACCTTAAATATGCATACTGGAACTAACTTTATAGAATACCTTAATGAGATTAATAAAATCTTATTAAATTTATCAAATATAAATGTCTGGGTTGAACATGAGAATCAAGACATTATACTTTTAATTTTTTTATACAACTAATACTAACATTTTATTGATGCTATGATGTATGGTATATATTCATTAACCTTAGAGAAATTAAATTATACTTTGATTTCTTGTGTGTTGTGTGGGAAGGATAAGGTAAAACATGAATCCTTGTGTCTGAATATGAGGGGTGATTAAGAGTTTTTAGGGATTGAGAAGGGTAAATGCAAGAAGGGTGACGAGAACCATAGCCAATATAGGGAGTCCTAGTATAAATAAAATACTAAATATTTTACCTACTATTATTGTTGGAAACTTGGGAATGTTGGAACCAAATTCCCCAATTTGAAATTTGGTAAACCATCTAAATAGATTAGTGATCATTGGAACTTTTCAGAACAAGGAAATGAAAGTATTGAGGTGTCGTGTGTGTCCTGAGAAAATTTTCATGCCAAATGGGTTGTATACTCAAGATGTTCCTTCCATATGTGCCTAGGTAGGAGTTCCTTTTCTAGATTTAATGTGGAAGATAAAGGAGAGGTGGGTTTAGGAAACTATAAGAGAAGTCATGTCAAGGGTAGATTTTCTTTTATTATACAGATCTTATACCATTCTCTAGTCACCTTTTTGGATGTAAAATGAGTTCCATATTTATAAAGTACTTCAATCTCATTAGGTTTCATGTATCAAAGAGTTTAGACCCTTAAATTTGATTATGGTTGTCTAAGAATATCTGATGGTTCTCACATAGTTTTGAAATACTCCTTGATGAATGTGTTATATGTTCTAGATAGAAGAACACATGTAAAATAATTGAAAAAAAACTATGCCACTAATAGTGATAGAATAATGATTTGGAATAGGTGTTTGTGATATGTTAATGTTAACGAGATAGAGAAATCGAGCAAGTAAGGATTTATTACTCAAGTTACATAGAGTAACTCTACCTTTTGTGAGGAATGCATCCTGAGTAATTCCAAAAGAGTCAGTTTTCATCATTCTATATTTAAAGATGGTCACCCTCTTGAGTCCGTTCACTCTAATTTTTGGAGACCTGATAGGAATACCTCCCATGGGGGAGGATCATAAATTTATATATGTTTTTTCAAGGAATTTTTGGGTTTATATTTTGAGAAATAAATATAGTTCCTTTGATGTTTTAAAACTTGGAAATAATCTATATAAAATCAATCTAAGATGAAATTAAAGTCTTTAAGGACTCATAATGGCATTGAATACTTATATACTTAATTCAATAAGTTTTGTAAAGTAGAGGGAATTTTGGGGAACAAAACTATGAGTTATACTACTTTGTATAATGGTCTATTTGAGAATATGAATTGTACCATTCATGAGCATGTCCATAGCATGATTGCATGCTTAGGCTTGACCAAGCCATTTTTGGAAGAGGTTTTCACCATGGAATTATACCTAATTAATAGGTGCCCCTCATATGTCAATGGATTTAAGACTCCTATAGAATTATGGATCAACCAGTCCCCATTCTATGGATATCTTAGGGTGTTTGGATGCACTTCCTATGATCATGTCAAAAATAATAATCTTGACCCTAGAACGCTCAAATACATTTTCATTGGGTATCCTGAGGCAATGATGGGATATAATATTTAGATATATAAACCTATATTTTGGAAGTGTATTCATATCCAGTATGTGGTTTTTCAAGAGTCTTTTTCTCCTAGAGTCCAACCTCCGACTGAGGTCAGTGATGATCCTTCTTAGAAGAGGGATCTTGTGGCTGATCCTCCCAGTGTTAGCAAGTCTTCTGTTGAGACTCATTTTCCTACCTCTTAGGTTCCTCTTTCTCATCTTCAGCCAGAATCTAGGTCTTATTCTAATAATAATCCTCATGATGTAGCTCTTAGTGACCTTAGAGGTTATTATCTCACTAGGTATAGGAAGAGGAGAGTCATTAGGCTTACTTATAGGTACAACCATACTGATATGGTTGCTTTTTTTCTTTCATGTGGCACAAGATCTCAATGAAGAGGATCCCAAAAGATACAATCAATCTATCAATGAAAACAACTCGAACCATTGTATTTTTTGCGTATAATATGATATGTAATACCTAAGAAAGAACTGTACATACTCCAGAGTATATTAAACACCTAATTCCAAGGTGATTGGATGTAAAATGATCTATAAAAATAATAATACAACATTATAGGGAATAAAGTGAAGTTTAAAGCTAAATTTGTAGCCAAAAGCTTCGTTTAAAGAGAGGGAATCAATTACTATGAAATATTTACTCTTCTAGTTAAGTATTATTTAGTAATAATTTTTATTTATTTTACTTCCCATTTATACTTTCATATAGAACTTCTAGATGTTAAAACATCTTTATTAAATGGTGATTTAGAAGAGAAATTATACAAGAAGCATCCTTATTTTTTTGATCATGAATTCAAAGATCACCAAGTCAGTTTTCTTAATAAATCATTATATGGATTAAAAAAATATTCAAGATAATGATAAAAGAAGTTTGAATCATTTATATTGAAAAATGGTTCCAACATGAGTCAGTTTGATTCATGTTTATATTTTAAATCTGTTAAAAAATTTCATGATTTCTTTAATAATTTCTATTGATGACATGTTACTCATGTGTAGTAATTTAAAATTAACCGAACATATTAAAATGAAATTTATTTTTGTTTTTGAAATGAAAGATCTAGGTTGTGGCAACAAAATTTTGGGCATGGAAATTATTAGGCATAGAAAACATTAAATTCTTTTTCTATATCGAAATTCTTATATCCTAAAAGTTCTTAAGAGATATTTTTTTCTTCTTTAAAACCTGTAAGTATTACATTTTATCAATATTGTAAATTTTCATTATCTTAGTCACCCAACAGAACTTCTCATATTGGATATATGAGAATAATACCTTATGCTAATATAGTAGGATGAATTATGCATGGTATTATTTATACCAGGTCATAGGTTTCCTTTTCTATCTGTACTCTTAGTATAATTATGAAAAATATAGTCAAGAAACATTGGAATTATCTTAAATGGTAATTAAGGTACATTTCATCTACTTCATATCTTTCAATTTTCTTTGGTATGAATGTTAATTCTTTTGAATTAGAAACTGGTTATATAGATTCTGACTATTCTAGAAATGTTGATTCCAGGAAATCACTAACTAGATGTGTCTTCACTATATATGGATAACCCATTTAATAGAAGTTCAATATAAAATTAGTGGTGTCCCTCTCAACCACCGATACCAAGTATATAGAAATCATAAAAGATATCAAAGAAGCCATATGGATCTAGGGTTTGATTTCTGAGATCGATATAAGTAATTCTATTATTACTATAAATTTTGATTCTAAATATACCCTTTATTTTTCTACAAATTTAGTATTCCTTGATAGTTCTATGCAAATAGATATTAAGTTTCACTTTATTAGAGAATTTATAGAAAGTGGAATAGTGTGTGTCATTAAGACACACACAGATGAAAATCAAGTTGATTGATCGAATAAGGCTGTATAATTTTCCAAGTTCAATAATTGTTTTGGTATATTGAACTTGGTTCCACATAAATAACACTTAGGTTCAAGAAAATTATCCTTTTGTTTTAGTTTCTTTTTAAAATGGTGCAGATTTTTTGAATTTAACATGCTATATGTAACATACCTATTTTTCTATGAGGTACGAAACCTTTTAATTTTAGTTTAAATATTTAGTCTTATGAAAATGAAAATTCATAATGGGGTTATTGTGGTTTCCTGAGTAAATTTTTAGAGACCATAGACCTTATTTTTTGGAAAAAACAACCAAGGAACACAGTTAGTGCACGGTTACTGCTAACCGTGAACCTAAAATTGTGCAGCTATAGAGGGTGTTGTACAGTTTTTCAAACCGTGCACCATGGAATGAACAGTTTTGAAAAATTATATAGGAATGTTTGAAAAGGTTTTTTTCATGGATTGTGCATAGTTAGTCTAACTATTCACATAGCCCATATGAGGGTGCATCCCTTGATAGCAAGTGTGCACGGTTGACACATGGTTTGGCCAACCGTGCAACCAAATTGTGCGCCTCTTTAATGGTTGGTGAAATTAAATTTTTTCCCTCCTTTATTATTAAGTATCACCCTATTTTTCCTAATTATTTACATAAAAACAAGTCCACTATGAGTTCTCTCCTCCACAGAATCCACCAAGGACATGATCCCTCCCCTCTACCCGAACTCCAATCGGACCACCGTCTATCATGTTGGAAGAATATTGGTAAGAACTTTTAATCCACTAATATACTTTATCAATTTATCTCTCCATCAGTTATGTGCTCTTCATGTAGGATATTTTTCCCTATTTTCAAGGCATTTTCCTAGTTTACCTATTTCTTCCATTCTAGTCCAAATCAGAATCTAATACAGGATGAGGTCTTATTTAAAACCATATGATAGGTGGTCCATACCTTTTCCATAAAGTCTTTTCATTTAATAAATTTTCACAATTTTTCAACATGACAGACCTTCTAGATTTCACCACTAAATCTATTTATGTCTTAAATTTATTACTGAATGTGAATTTGAAGCCCTTGTTGAACCTTTCCTTGGATGGATGTTGTCATCCTCAACCCGAACCACCTCTAGGGTGGGTTCATTCATATAAACTTAAACTAAAACTACCCCTAGGTGTGTGTGATCATTACAACAGTTAGTAGAATCCATTTGAAAATTAAAAGGGATATTAAAGGGTTAATTAACTCTTGAGCATAACATCACTTGTGAAAAATTTGTTAAATTAATGGTGTAAATGAAAATATTCTAAAGATATGGACGATCTCTAGGATTGTACCTATTTATATGGATAGTTGGATTTGGGAATGGACACTGACATTTCCTTGTGACCATATATATTACTTATTTTCATTGGAAATCATATTATGGCACCAAAAATGGGTAATTTGGTATGGAACCAACAATATTATTAGTATGGAACTGACCATGAATATTAGTATGGCACCAACTTGAATATTGGTATGGAACTGACCTTGATTATTGGTATGAAACTAGCTTGATTACCGATATAGAAATGAGAAGGGGAGTCAAGGTATGGAACCTACAACCCTTATATTTATATATTCTATATTAGGAAACCTCATCCATGGGACTTGGGTTACTAGCCCATATAGGTCTACACTACTTCAATCTCATATTGGAATAGTTTATTGGCCTCAAGGAGGATTCCTTGGTCTCCCTCCTCAGGTCCTAAACCATGTAGGTCTGACACTTTATATGTTTTCATCAAATTCCTAAGATTGTGGACACCTAGATATTTCATTATTATTTTATAATACTCACTTTTTCATAGATTATATTATTCAAAACCTTACATGTTATAAATACATATGATTATAGTTTTTATATACAAGATGGATTCCTTATAGACACCGTTGGTGGTGGCCTACTAAGTATACATTACACTATGTTTTGGCCATTGTTTGGTACTTTAAAAGACTTCATGGATGAAGGTAGGGACAAGGGAAGGCACCCAGTCAGGGATTCTTGACTCATACATAACATGGGAGCTTAGGAGCATAGGACATAGACTTTGCTCATGATGCTTGGAGATATATTTTTGTATTTTGATCTTTTTTGTACATGTAATATATTTTATGAATTTTTCCATGTATGCTTGTCCCTTTTTATATAGCTTATGTACATTATCATCATTTTATTTAAGATTCTGACTATTTTTTCTGTGTGATTATTATATTTGGATGTTTCCATTCTATTTTTGTTTATTTATTATGTTTCCAATGTTATTTTTAATTATAAAACTATGATAGAATCTGATCATGAGGTTATATTATCTCTACCTTACCATCATTGACCCTCGCTTCTAGTTAGTAGCCTCATGTGCATGGGTAGGTATTCTGGAGGGTGTTTCGCTAACTAGGTTTGGTTACTTATAATTGAATTGAGGATAATATATTATAAATTGGTATCAATAATTCTTTTCCCTTTGTCGTACTATTTCAGTTATTATATATGAGACTAAGAATGTATTTAAATTTGGTAATGAGTCTGTGCCTGGGAGTAGCTAACCCAGATACATGGGAAAAATAAAATTACATGGGATGAGAGTTGTTGATCTAAATTATTCCTATTACAGTTGTATTGATTTAACTTTTTGGGTGACACACATGATATGTGGTTTTTATTATTATTTATACAGATTTTATCTTTACCCTTGGCCTGGTATATCAAGGATGTAGTGTCTCATGCATCATTATAGGCACTTGAGGATTGATATTTCATGCATTATTCAATTCCATGTTTACCTACTATGTGCATTGTCCGTTGCATATTATTAGTGCCGTAATAGTTATATATATCGACATTGTGCTAACATTTCATGCAAGGATAAACCAATTATATTAATTAAAGTGTCTACATAAACCTAAATGGTGTTTCCCCATATATCTTGATGATGGTACCTTAATTATACAATTATATTCTATTTGATCCATGAACCATTGCTATAAAAAGATGAAACATTAGTTGGTTTCAATTTTATCCATGCTAATTTAAATGTAAAGAGAGTATGTGACTCTTTAAATTGTGAATGGTGATAAATTTAATTGAACCATCATAAAATAATGGTTGTAGTTACATGAAGTACCATTTTAAACATATAAAGAGTAGTATTTTGTAATTTGGGAATGATAGATGTATCTAACTGAACCTTGATATATATATATATATATGTGTGTGTGTGTGTGTGTTTATAAATATAAACATGGATGTACTTATGAATAGTTTATTTATAAAAATTTAAATGGAAATGGTTGCCGTTAAATAGTGATTCCAATTGTAACTTAAAGGGTGTTTTCCTCTATAACATAAAATTGACACACTTCATACAAAAAAAAACTAATTTGAAAATAAGAACTTGTCCCATACCCAACCTTAGTAATAAGATGTAGGTAGTCTCTCTTATGATTACTTATGGTCTTGTGCATCGCCCATACCTAGCTTTAGGAGCAGGCAGAGGGTTGGATTCTTTTATAAGAAGGATTGTACCACTTATATTCCTATTTAGTGTTTTGTTTATAATTATCAAATATATTATGAGATGTGTTATTTTAATTTTTTGATCCATGCCACCATGACATCCTTGAGTCGTGCGCTAGGATGGCAGTGACAATCATGCTCTGGAGTTGGTGGGCCTTGATCTATCATAAATACCTCTTGTAGTTCCACCTATGAAACCTCCATCCAACCCCGATATGGGAGATAATGGTCATCTTTGAGAGGGATTCCTACAACTTTTTTGGTCGATATAGGAAGATCTATGACCTGAACCTTCTATGGTAGAGTTCACATAGGAGTTTTAGCAGCAACTTCCACCTACTTTATCAGGGGATGGTGGCCCCCAGGTATTTGAGGTATGGGTTGAGGCTGTTTTATCTATTTTAGAGAATTTAGAGATTCCTTATAAATTATGGTCATGCTTGTGACATATATTCTTTGTGGATACACTAAGAATTTCTAGGATGTCCTGAAATAATAAGATCAACACTGGGAAATGATTTTAAGGGATTTATAATATAGATTCTATGAATAATTTTTCTCTAAGACTTTGAAGGTTGATCGAGCCAGGGAGTTTATGTACTTGGAGAATGGATCTATGTCTATGATTGATTATTCATATCACTTAATATATCTTCATCACTTTTCACATATCTATACTACTGATGATCTATCTAGGGAGAGATGTTTTGAGTATGGTAACATTCATACTATTCAATCTCATGTGAATGTATTTTAGTTGACTACCATGTTTGGGATAATAATACTTACACTTATTATTGAATGTAACCTGAGGGAAGTTGGAGATAAAAATTAGGGTGGTCCAACTTGGTTACAGGAAACATCACTTTGAGATCTATCTTAAGGGAAGTACCAAATAGATTATATGTACTATAAGTTATATAGTCTATCACTAGTGTGGGAAGTAGGGGAACATGAATACCCTGTGTGAGAGAGCCCCGATTGTCTACTGAACCTATCGTAGAATGTGTATTCTACATCAGTTTTGTATAAAATTCCCTTCAACGATTAGTGATAGGGGATGTACACCAAGTTTGAGTCCTGAAGTTGGATCAATAGATCCTCATCATATAGTAAGCTATATCACTAAAATATAATCAGTCCATGAGGGTATACATGGTTGAGGGAGCCAAACAACAATTAAACAACACCAGTAGAGCGGGTGTTCCCACTTGGGGAAGTCAGGTGGTATCTCAGGGCTGTGGATTAGTCCAGATATACACTATGTAGCTGATACCTAAGGATCAAAGTGTAGGAAGATATATGGTTCGAGGTATTATTTTAGTATCACCTACAATAGTATTTGATTTATTTCATATAGGTGATTCCCACTATTTTATTTCCAGGCCTATAATGGAAATTCTTGGCCTCAAAATTTAGTATTTTTGTGGAGTGATAAATCTCGATACTCCATTGGTAGTATGGTAAAATAATGAATTCTAGTTCAAGGAATTAACCTTTGATGTAGGAAGATATAATTTCTTATGGGACCTATTCGTCCTCGAGATGATGGTATTTGATGTTATCCCTGAGAATGACTGGTTAGTTCCCTTTCACGGTCGTATGAACTATTATCAACATAGGGTATCGTTTACATCACCATATAGTGGTTGGTATATTCATAAGGGTGAATGAGATGTCCAAAAATGTATAGTTGGACTATATAATTTTGGGATGGGAAGAGTGAAATCCAAAATCGCTAGTCTTTATAAGGATGATCAGGGAACATGTCATACTGGTTTCCCTTTTGTAGTAGATCATTTCAGGGATGTCTTCCCTGATGATTTTTCAGGAATAACTCCTGAGAGACAGGTAGATTTTACTATATAGATAGTGTCAGGAGAAACATTGATATCCATTAATTCTTACAATACAGCTACTACTTATTTTTAGGAGCTCAAAAGTAAACTATAGGAATTGGAAGCTAAGGGTTTTATCTAGCCCAATACCCCCCCTAGTGTTCATCAATCAATTTAAAAAATAAGGAATATGATACCCTCATTCTTTTATTTGATTAAAAAAAACTAAATCATCATATGATGAAGAAAAAATTTCCATTTACATGTATAAATGACTTCTTAGATCATATATGAGGATCTTGAGTTTTCTCTAAGATTGATTTGAGGTCAGGCTACCATCAGGCATGTGTTAGACCTTCATAAAAAACTTTTACATTGTTTCATAATAAGTACAGTCTTTATGAGTATATAGTTATTCCATTCAGTCTCATGAATGAAACAAAAATATTTATGGCTATGATGAATCAAGTTTCCACGAGCATCTGTATTTATTTTTGGTAGTATTTGTGGAAAACATATTGGTGTTTTATTTTACTCGAAGATATTGTTTCTAACATCTTGATATTATTTTGAAAATACTAATATGGAACCATATATATGAAAATCTCACAAAATGAAACTTTTAGATCAATAGGGTTCACTTCAAGGGTCACATAATCTCAATGAAAAATGTATTAGTTGACCCAAAGAATGTTAGAGCTGTAGTTGTCTAGGAGATTACCAATAAAGATTTTTACAAAAAGTGTTTCTTGGGGATGGATGGATATTATAGGTTCTTAATTTTTATAATCACCCCTTATGGGTTTTAAAAATAAGTGTATGAGATTCATATGGTCTATATAATTTTAGATAACATTTTAGGAGTTGAAAGGGAGACTGATTTCAACATCGATCCTAATTCTTACAGAGATAAGAAAAATATATACCATCTATTGTGATTAATCAGGAATTGGGATGGATGAATTTTTGATGTAGGAAGATAAATTCGTGGTGTATGGGTATCATCAGTTGAGGCTACATGAGAGAAACTACCCGATGCATGATCTTTAGTTGGAAGCTGTAGTTCATGACTTGAGTTATCAGAGGCACTACTTATTAGGAGAGTGTTTTTTGGTGTATAAAAACCAAAAAATACTCAAATAATTCTCTACATCTCATGATATAAACTAATATAGAGAATATTGGTTGAATACCAGTAGTCGTTTGACTTTGATATTTCCTATATGTTGGGGAAGGGAAATGCTGCAGCTGATGATCTAAGATGGAGGACTTAGACACATGTTGTTTTGGAGGCCAATGGTGAGTGTTAGTTGATTTAAATATTTTATGATATGTACTTATAGGTATAATAGAATCACATAAATCATTTTACTATATATTTTGTAGTGACCTATTCACTTCTGGAGAGAGTTAAGATGAGACAACGCTTAGAACTCGAGGGCTTAGTCCAATGGGAGAGTGTTTCAAGAGAGGACCCCCCTCTAGGCTCTATCATTGATGGTGATGATATATTTCATATTAATGGAAATATACGGGTTTTTAGAGATTCATATAATAAATTTATATGGGAAAATAATTATTATCGTATGGCTCTACACCCTAGGTTTATCAATATGTATCGTTATTTATGCCTCTAGTATTGGTGGTTAGGGATGAAAAGATAGATAACTGGTTTTGTTACACAATGTTCTGCCTGTTAGTAGGTGAAAGAGAAACACCAACGAACAGTAGGGATTTTATAGTCATTTCCCATTATGGAGTGGAAATGGGATGGTGCAACCATGAATCTTGTGACTGACTTACCAAGATCCCCTCAAGATAATGATCCAGTATGAGTGACCTTCGACAGGTTAACAAAGGACACTCACTTTTTATCTATCAAGGATACCTTTTTTATAGATAATCTTGGAAGGATATATGTTTGATAGATTATATGACTTCATGGAGTTACACATATGATATTATTAGATAGAGATTACTAGTTCAGATCATCATTTTGGTAGGGTTTTCCAAAGGCACTGGGATCATAGGTGATTTTGAGTACAACCTATCACCCACAGTTCGATGGGCAGTCTGAGTATTATATTCAGGTGGTGGAGGACATTATGAGGTAATTAATCCTTAATTTTAGAGGTTCCTAGGAGAGACATCTTCCTTTAACAAAGTTTTCTTAAAATAACATCTTTATGGAGACAATATATATGGATCCTTATGAGTCCTTATATGATATTTTGTGTCGATCACCTCTATGCTAGTTAGTGCCAGGGGAGGAAATGCTACTTGAACCTCATCTCATTTAGGAGACTTCAGTATAGTTTCAACTGATTAGAAAGCGTATGGCTATAGATCTTTCTAGATATAAATTGTATGTTTACCGCCACCGATGACCCCTAGAGTTTGAGGTTGGGGATAAAGTGTTCTTGATTTTTTCTAATAGACTGGGGAAACAATGGTTTGAGAGGAAAGGTAAGATGTAACCTCATTTTGTGAGAAATTTTGATGTTTTGGAGAGGGAATGATCAGTGGATTATCATATATAACTTCCTCAGAGATACAAATCCACGCATGATAACTTTCACATTTCATTGTTATATTTTTATCATTCTGACCTATATCAAAACTTTTAGTCTGATGAGGTTGAGATAGTGGTAGATCAATCCTTTGAGGATAATATTATATGTATCATTGATCAAATCATGGATAATCTATGATTAAGGCTAGTTCCTTTAGTTTAGGTGATATGGAAGAATGACCATGTATATTGTGAGACTTGGGAGATATAGTCTGAGCTTAGTGGATGGAGTTATTATCAATTAATTCTTTACCACCCTAAGAAAGTAAACTTGGGGATGGGTTGTCTTAATTGGGGAGGCTGTAATATCCAAATTTTTCTATGAGTTATGAAACCATTTAATTTTAGTTTTAATATTTATTATTATCCAAATTAAAATTCATAATGGTTCTATGGTGGTTTTAGGAGAATATATGGATCGTTTAGAGCCCAAAACCCGAGTTTTTGGGAAAAAAATTTGAAGCACACAGTTAGCGCATGATTAGTGATAATCGTGAACCTCAAATTATATGTCCCTAAAGGTTTAAAATGATTTTCAAAACCATTCAACATGGAATACACAACCATGAAAAATTATAGGAATGCTTCAAAGAGGATTTTCATAGGCTTCACAATAATAGTCTAACTAAGTGATGATCCTGTGCGAGGGTTCCACCCTTGTAGTGGGTGTGCATAGTTGGCGCACTATTTGGCTAACCATGCACCCAAACCATATGAGTTATTAAATTTGGATAAAATTCCTTTTTTCCATCCTTTATTATCAAAACTTTATCTATTTTCCTCCTTATTTCCACACATGAAAAGTCTACCATGAGAGATCTCCTCCAAGGCATCCACCTATGACTTGATCCCTCTCCTCCATCCAGACTCCGATGAGACTGCAGTCTGTCATGTTGGAAGTGTTCCAATAATAGATTCAATTTTCTACCTTCCTTCCAAAATTTATCTTTCTATATATTATGTGATATTCATGTATGCTATTTCCCCTATTTTTATGGAATTTTTCATGTTTTCTGATTTCTTATGTTCTAGTCCAAACCAGAATTTGATACTAGATGAGGGTTCATCGAACACCATATGGTAGGTGGTCTATACATTTTCCCTAAAGGAGTTTTGTTTAATATTTTTTGTTATTTTGTCATATTATAGACCTTATGAATGTTTCCAATAAATCGAGTAATGTCTTAAATTTATTATTGAATGTGAATTTGAGGCCCTTGTAGAACCTTTCCTTGGTTGGAGGTTGTCAACCTCAACCTAAACTACCTATGGGGTGGGTTCATTCCTATACCTCTAAACTAAAACTAACCATTGGGAGTGCATGAGATTTCCATCAGTTAGTGGAATCCCTTTGTAAATTAAACAAGTTATTATATGGTTGATTAACTCTTGAGAATAACATCAATTGTGAACAAAGTGGTTAAATGAATGGTTTAAAGGATGATATTTTAAAGAGATGGATGATCTCTTGGATTGTTCCTTTTTATATGGATAGTTGGATTTGGGCATGGATACTAAAATTTCTTCACGACCTTAAACATTACTTATTTATAATTAGGCATCACCGTATGGAACCATTGAAGGGTAATTCAGTATGGAACCGATTTGATTATCAGTATGGGATTGATATTGACTATTATTATAACAATAACATTGATTATTAGTATGGAATGAACCATGATTATTGGTATGGGACTGACCCTGATTATCAGTATGGAACCAACCTTGATAATCAATATAACACTGGATTGATTACTAGTATGGTGTTGAGAAGGGGGATTGAGGTATGGAACCGAAAAAACTTATATTTATATCTTCAGATATTAATATGACTTAGTCACAATCCTTGGATTCCAAGATCATGTAGGTCTCCATTATTATGAGATCACCTTGTATGAGTTTCTTGGTCTCAAGGAGGATTCCTTGGTGTCTTAAATTTGGTCCTGACCCTCATAGGCCAGACACATTATATGTATGCAGTGTATGTATAATCTTACCTAGAAATATATTTTTCATTGTTATGTAATGGAACTCACCTTTTCATGGAAAATCCTACTCACAATCTTACATATTATACCTACACATGATTATAGTTTTTATTCCCAGGTATGATTTGTTATAGACTCCATTGGTTATGGCCTATTGATCATATCTCACACCCTATTTGGGATTCTATTTGGTACCCAGAAAAACTTCAAGGATGTATGTAGGGACAAGGGAAAATTCCTGGTCATGGATGCTTGATTCATACATAGAATGAGAGATTAGTTTCATAGGACCGAGCCTTATATCCTGATGATTGGAGATATATTTTGGTCTTTTGATCTTTTATTGTACATGTACTATATTGTTTTCCAGTTACCATGTATTCCTGTTCATTTTTTATAACATCATGACATTATCATCATTGTATATATGATTCAGACTATTTTTTTCTCTTTGTTTATTATATCTATATGTTGAACATATACCATTGGAAATTTATTATGTTCCCACTATTATTATTCATTATACCAATATTATACACTCTTATCAAAAGGGTATAGTCTCCCCACCATACCTTATAGACCCTTACTGCTAGTCGGTAGCCACTAGTGTACAGATAGGCATGATTGAGGTCATGTGGCTAACTGGGTTCAGTTATATATGAGTGAACTTGGGTTGGGATGTTACACTAGATTTCTAAATGAAACTGATATGATAATTATTTTATTATTTAAGTTTTAGCATGTATAATATTTATTGAAATTCTATATCATTTTATCTTTTGATTTTTGATTTTATTCTGATCATGTTTTTACCCTTACATGAGCCTTTTGAAGTTTCTTTTACCCTTACGTGAGGTATTGGATACCCTTACAAAGGATCTATATTAAGTAGATTACCTTTATGTGAGGTTCTATTTACCCTTACATGTATTGAGTTTACCCTTACATAAGTGAAATTATACACTTATGTGAGATTAGGTTAACCCTTATGTGGCATGTGTATTGGGTGTTTTTCACTTACATGAGCTAGGTTTACCCTTACACAGTGGGTGATGACCCACATATATTAGGTGATCTACCCTTATATAGCGGGTGATATACCCTTACACGAGCACTGGACAGAACTTAATACAGCTGTTTTTGTTGAGCATTACATGGTTTTGTTTTACTATTTGTTTTTTATCAGGATAATAGGGATTAATTCATTCCCAACTTTCCATTTATTGTGTTCTTTCATCCCTTGAAACCACCTAAAAATCTCAGGGGTATTTCAACTTGTACTCTAATAATTATAACATAGATAAGTTTTTTATTGATTCAAATATTTCTAGAGATATATATACTAATTTTGAGAGTGAAAAAAAAGTTAATTCATGAGGAAGACAACAACCATAGCTGAAGGTGTCATTCACTGCTAGGCACACAATTTCCCTCATTGTTAAAGATTATCATTTCCCCGATGTTGTCTTCCAATGGTGATTGTTTCTGATCGAGAGGTGATTATTACTTAGATATTTCCCTTACCATTGTGGATTTACAAGAAACATTGTGAATTGATCGGTTGGTACATCTAGTCATGGGGAATATCACTATAGTTTTTATTATTCACAAGATTTTTCATTGATGTGGTGTTATTTCTTCCTTACTTCCTATGTATTTTCACATGATTTCTGTAAGTTGTGTTTTAAAATTAATGAATTTGGATAATATGGTGGTGTTCTTTCCATGAAGTAGAACCAAATATTACTAAACCACATTAAATATCATTTTTTCTTTATTCATTTTCTCATTTCTTTATTAATTATTTGTTTCCTACAGTCATTGTTTGTTTATTTGTTGATTCTAATTTTATTACTAGTTGTAATCCTCTATTCCATGTGTGATCCTTGATTTATTGTGTATATCAATGTTGGTTCCAATTATTATTTGGTATCAAAGGGATGTTCATCCACACAGGTTTAAGGTTTCTTGTAAATATGAAATTCATAAATTCAATGGTAGAAATTATTTTAATTTGTGTTCATTAACTTTGTGATCCCTATTAGTATAGAAAGGGTATAAATATTACCTTTACAAACCTAGGAAACCACACATAATCCAGTCTATTTATAGAAAGGTAGTGATGACCTATTTAGATATTATATGATCATATGCTTTTCTAAGATGTAAATTTTATAAGGATTTTACATATTCAATTAATGGATGGGTCAAATATTGATCGAATATTAGGAATAGGAATTAAAAGGTTAGAATGCCTCTAAATAATTTTTTTATATTTGAAATAAATATTTTTTGTATCTTAGAGGTTTCAGGAGTGTCTTGGTGGTTTATCATTTGAAAATGAGTTTTTGGAAAGGTACAACTCATGGCTCACGGTTGTCGCACAATTAGTTCTAATCATGCGACTTAACTATGTGGGCCATTTTTATAGGATCAAGGTTTGGTAAACCATGTAGTAGACTAAAGAATACCTTTTAGGGGGTTTAATTTTTTTTAGATATTATGAAAAGTTGGTGCATAGTCTAACTAACCATGCATTGTAATCATGCGAGGTGGGGTGTGCCTCAGATAGTAGAGGCACATGATTGGTGCAAAATTTGGTAAACATTGCACTACAACCATATGAGATGAGAGGAAAAGATAGTTCCAACCACATGGTTTCTGAATATTTTGGAAAACTGTGTATCCAAACTATGAAGCTCATTAAAGAGGGGGAAATTACCATTTCCACCTCTAATCCATAAAGGGGTTTATCCCTTTCCAGCCTTATTCTTAAGTGTGTATCCCTCTTTTTCCCTTCCTCTATGAGATATTTCCATTATTATTGGATGGAATTAGACACCACTAGGTGAATTGAATCCCATGAGGTAAACCTTCAATCCAATTAGTCTCTATTGAGTTCTTTTTCATCTTACTAGAAGTGCCCATATTAGTGTGAAACACTGAGAGGGGGGGGGGGGGGTGAATCAGTGATCCATTTAAATCTTTTTTACTTATTGATTATTTTCAATTAAACCTTTATGGATAGTTAAATCCTCGATCCACTCTTGTTGTGACTCTCAGCCTTACCTCGAATGATGCTATAAATGTAAAGGCACTGAACATAAGGAGTTACAAGGTTCGGTTCAAAGACCTACTCCTTGATGTGTTGGTTATTCTCCCCAACACAGATTCTCCACTATAATTGGGTTAGTAATTACAATGGTTGATATAGAGTCACACTGTATCTCTCCTGATTCACACAAGATGTTATTTATACTGCTTCACATAGTGTTACCAGAGTCCAAATGGCCTACTTTAGAGTCCCACTGAAGACTTCTTCTCCTCCCTGAATCTCACAGGGTTATTCTAGCTCTTGATTCACAAGAGCATCTTCATTCTTTAAGTTATTCTTCGATTCACAGTAGATGATCTTATGATCTTCCCACACAGGCTTACTGAATCACAATTTCCTGTGAATCTCTTAAAGGATCTTCAACAGCCTTTGGTAAGGTCTATCATCCTTGCACAATATTTTTGATCACTTGAGTTGATCAGTTCTCATTATCAACAATACTTAAGCATATTCCTTATTCTTCTGATGAAGACCTGGCCTCACTAATATGTGTGCTAATGGGCGCACAAAACTTCTTCAAAAAAAATAATATGAAAGAATGATCTTTCTCAATATCAGCACTTTCTTTCTTCTTAGATTCACAGTTACTGAAAACTCAGATAGAAGAGCTTCATTAATTCAATCTAGCTTCAATCTCAGTTCTCATTCAATTCATGCATGGATTTCATGGGATCCAATACCTATTGTATTTGGATATCTCACTTTCTTATTCTAACGACCTGAAATTTTGAATAAATATTGTTTCCTAATTTTGTGTGTTATTTTATTTTTCATACTCAACAAAACTGTTTCATTTGATAACATGAGTATAATAAAAATGAGACTGTTGGGTTTTGACTATTATATGACCGTTAGTCAGTATGACCGTTGAAAATTGAATGTTGCGAATTTTGTCTCTAAATACAAGTGACCTTGGTTAATTAATATAGAAAGAAGATTTGATGGCCTCATCTAGTAGTCTCAGGCCAATCGAATCCCATCTAACGAAACTTGGGAAGGAGGTAGCACCACTGGTCTTTGCTCTGGACCAAACCCAAGACGAACTTCATCGTGTGAAGCTAGAACAGAATCTCCTTCGTGAGAAGTTCAAACTGATAGAAATTACTACTTGTGCAATGTTATCTGAGCCTCCCTTGTATTTTCTCACCTTAGAACACCTTACACATAGGTCCTATGCTGGTGTGATAAGGGGCTATGTAAGGAGACCGTAACTGCCTTGTGTAATCCTTTGTTTTAAATAAAAAATTTGATTTCTTCTTATGATGAATTTTATGAATTTTCAAATATCCGGATAAACATAGTATGCATATTTTTGGTGAATTTTAGAGAAAGGATATTTTAAAAAAAATGTTTATGTAAACCTTAAATAATTAAAAATGTGTAATGATTTTCAAAAAAATGGTATTCTATAATTATGTTTAGTACAGAATTTAGAGTCTAATAAGATCAACTTAATTTTTTGATGAATAGTAAATTATGAATAGTGATTTTATGCTTAGGATTAGTAATGTAACCAAATGGATTAGTAATCTCACTTAAATAAAGCATTAATATAATCTAGGCACCTTGATTAAGTAATGTGATTCAATAAAATAGTTAAATAACGGTTTCATAAATTATTAGTCAAGTATTAGTTTTTTCTGGTGAATAGTGTTTTTTAATTAAAAATTTATTTAAAAATATTTAGAAAATTATTTTTATAAAATGGATTTCATTTTTGAACTCAGAGCATCGATATTATGTTAAGGTAATTTTTGGGGATTTTTCTGAAAAAATGAATTTTCCGTGAATAGTGTATTTATTAAATTAAAAATATTTAGAAAATTATTTTTATAAAATGGAGTTCATTTTTGAAATCGTAGAATCAATATTTGGTTAAGGTGAAATTTTGGGATTTTTCTGAGAAAGTTGAATTTTCGATGAATAGTGAAAATACAGTTTTTAAGTTACAGGTGTTTAATGACATCATTAAATGATGTATTAAGTATGTAATCATCATGGTCGACTTATGAATAGTAAGATAAGGTATGAGGTGTCCCAAGTGTCCAATACCATGGGAAAATACCATGGTCAAGCCCATGGTTTTGCCAAAACCACTAATGAGGTGTCCCTTGGCCATTAATGGCTTGTCCCTTCACTTTCCCTATAAATACCAATCCATCCTCTCATCCATTCGACTCCAACCTCTCCCCCAACGAAGCTATGGTCTCCTTACCTCCCAAGGAGTCCTCCCAAGGTGCCCCAAGCCCTCAAGGTCCCAACCTTTTAGTTTTAAGAGTTACGTTTTAATGTAAGGGATCCTACCTCTCTCTTTCTTTTCAAGTAATCTCTTTTATGTCATTTCTTTTATGCTTCATGCTCTTATGTTGGAGGATGTTATTTTATATTCCTCTTAATACCATTTTCATGTTCATATGATGAGAGACCCCCTATTTCTCTCATCATTTCATTTTAATAATGTTAAAGTGGCGCCGTTAGGCTGCCAAATTTTTAAGGGATTCTTTCACCCTTCTCATTTTCAAGTTCTATTTTCAAGTCAAGTATTTCAAGTTCCTTTTTATTATTATGGGGTATGATCTCTAAATATATCATAATGATCGTTTATGTTCATATGATGAGAGACCCTATTTTATCTCTTCAATTCAGTATTTTGAAGTTTTAAGTGGCGCCGTTAGGCTGCCGAATTTTTAAGGGATTCGTTCACCTTTCTCATTTTTTTAAAAGTTCTACTTTCATGTCAAGTATTTCAAGTTCCTTTTTATTATGTTGGGTTATGATCTCTATATCTATCATACTGAAATTTTATTTTCATATGATGAGAGACCCTATTTGATCTCTTCAATTCATTTTTGTTGAAGTTTACGTGACGCTGTTAGGCTGCAGAATTTTCATAAGAGAAATCTTATTTTGTCTTCCTTTCATGTTCTTCATTTCATATGGAATGTCTTTAAAATTTCATTACCATGTTCTTAAATCCTTTATATTCTATTCCCCTACTGTTTTATGGATCATTTATGAGTGGGTGACCTATTTCCCCTCTCTTTTCAATGTTTTCTAAAACCTCGTAACATAGCCGTTATGCTACATAATTTCCATCTCAAAATGTCTCTCTCTTATTATCAAATTCATTTATTTTATTAAGTGAATACTCAAAGATCTTTATTCTAAAGGGGTATTCACATATATACCCAAATTTTATATTTTAAATTCTGGTATTTACATACATGAGACCCGCTTTCCCTTTATATGGGTTTAAAGTGACATAATGATCAGGTCTTTAAAGCAGTTTTTAAAATGTTATGATTATGAAATGAAACCCATTTATTTTTTTCTATATGGGTTGTTTATGAAATTATTGATGATGACATATGTGGCTCACATGATAATAAAGTAAAATTTAAGGGTGCGCCCTGATAGTGCTCCAATGCATTAGGTTAAGACTTAATCTCTAGAGATGACCATTTAGACTGATACCTTGGTGAATAACCTTGATAATTTTTATTGACACCTTGGGGATGGACCTTGGTGAAACAAAAATGATTGTCTTTTTTAAATGTTGTAGCCACATCTTCATGGTATGAAAAACATTATTTTTATTATGATATGCCTCATGATTTCTTTCTCATACCTTAAAGTTCTTTTTCATGACATTGTTGATGTATCTCAAGTTCGCATGTTAAATGTTTCCCCTTGTTTCCCTTACTGGGCCTTCTGCTCGCCCTTTCTTTTGATGTATGTCCCCAGGTTATGAGATGCAGTAATGAACCTAGGATGAACATAAGGATAATCCTTTCAAGTGTTTAAGAAGAATGTTTTTTTTGTTTCATGTATTAAGTTCCTGGTTTCCAAGACACTAAACCTTAAAGATCCTCGGTTTTGTAAAATGTAATGAAAAGTTATGTTATAAAAAGGCGGGATGCTATAGTTGGTATCAAAGGATGGTTTAGTTATTTATGGAAATTAGGATATGAAAACTTTAGGAGGAACCCTATAGAAAAGTTTAAATATAGGAAATATTCCTGGTATTTTGGTGAGTATTGAGTAAGGGGTTGCCAAGAAAATACATCCTTGTCTGGATACGAGTAGGTAGAGGTCGCTCTGGCACTGATGTACATAGGGGTAAAACCCAGAAACACCAATTTGAGCTAACTCGAATGGGAACTGGTACACGACAACGGGCCTTGCTGCACTCTTGGTTACGACACTCCCAGGGGATATGTTTTGGTAAATTCATAAGCTTAGTATGAACCATTATTAAAGGAACAAAGATAAAATAAAATAAAGATTCACATAATAATATATTATCATGGATAACCTAGATCAGGATCTAGGGGATCACAAGTTAGGGTATACTTTTCTTTTACAAGTTTATCCTTCTATGCTTTAAGTTTTATTTTAATGATTATTGGCTAAGTATTTAAGCCCCTAATTATACTTTCTTTTCTTAGTTAATGGCAGGAAATGTAAGAACATGTACCAACAACCAATGTGATAGGAAATGTGATGATTTCCGTATTAAAATGACAGAGATGATTAGGAGATTAAAAGATGATTATTATTTTGGAAGACGTTCACTATTTTGGGAACCCTATTTGATCGAGGTAAATATATTTCTACAGTATTTTCTTTGAGGAGTAAAGGTTGACTTATATTTTTAAGAATCGATGAATTTAAGGTGGACTTATAGTAATTTAGGTTACTTATTGAAATGATTAACCTATCTTGGGGTAAATATGTTTAGGTTAGTTACTTTTTTCATAAGATGTTAGGAGTGGTTTATGTTGTTTGGAGATGAATGATAAAGTTTACCTTGGAAGACTATGTTATCAAATCCTTCTTGTATTTGGGTTTCAATCTTAGTTTGGTTTATTTCAAAGATTTTTAAGGACAATTATTTATGGAATGTTCTATGATGAACTTTGGGTAGTACCGTGGAGCTTTGAAGATTTAAAGTAGTTTCCCTTCCTCTGGGTTTCTTTATTTTGGAAGAGTTATTTTATCTTACCCTTTTTGTTTTTGGGATAATGTTTAATGATAGAAGAAATAGATAGTTAATCTTTGGTGGATTATGTGATTATCTATAAGATGATTCTTGTGCTTTGATGAGACCAAGTAGTTTTGAATGCTCATAGTTTGGAGAAAAGATTAGTTTTGGTAAAAACTTATTAAAGGATGAAACTCTACTTGAAGGTAGGTATATTTCCTTATGTTTTTATTCTATGTAGTAAATGAATTCCTCAAAACTATGAAAAGGAACGTAAAACAAAAATGTTGTCTATTAAAGTTTCCTACTGGGTAATCAAAGACCATTTATACACATCATAAGTTTGTGATTTTCATTTTGTTAACTTTCTCCTAATCATGTTTTCTATCACTCTCCCTCAGAACTTGACCCTTTGTTTTTTCTTCCATATCCATGTTTTCCTACATGGAATCCTAGTATGGGTTAACTCGGGTGGTCTTTGTACATCCTTTTCTTTCTTTTAAAGTAATAGTGTTACTGACTCTTTTTTCGATGTGGGACTTTCAATGAAATTTCAGAACCCAATTTTAAAAATTGCGAGGACACAATTTCTTAAGGGGGAAGATTGTAACGAACCAAAATTTTGAATAAATCTTGTTTCCTAATTTTTTGTGTTATTTAATTTTTCATACTCAAAAAAATTGTTTCGTTTGATAACATGAGTATAATAAAAATGAGACTGTTGGGTTTTGACTATTATATGACCGTTAGTCAGTATGACCATTGAAAACTGAATATTGCGACTTTTATCTCTAAATACAAGTGACCTTGGTTAATTAATATAGAAAGGAGATTCGATGGCCTCATCTAGTTGTCTCGGGAAAATCGAAGCCCATCTAATGGAACTTGGGAAGAAGGTAGCACCACTGGTCTTTGCTCTGGACCAAACCCAAGATGAACTTCATCGTGTGAAGCTAGAACAGAATCGCCTTCGTGAGAAGTTCAAACTAATAGAAATTACTACTCGTGCAATGTTATCTGAGCCTCCCTCATATTCTCTCACCTTAGCACACCTTACACTTAGGTCCTATGCTGGTGTGATAAGGGGCTATGTAAGGAGACCGTAACTGCCTTGTGTAATCCTTTGTTTTAAATAAATTTTTTTATTTCTTCTTATAATGAAGTTTATGAATTTTCAAATGTCCGTATAAATATAGTATTCATATTTTTGGTGAATTTTAGAGAAAAGATATTTTAAAAAAAATGTTTATATAAACCTTAAATAATTAAAAATGTGTAATGATTTTAAAAAAAATGGTCTTCTACAATTATGTTCAGTACAAAATTCAGAGTCTAATAAGATCAACTTAATTTTTAATGAATAGTAAATTATGAATAGTGATTTTATGCTTAGGATTAGTAATGTAACCAAATGGATTAGTAATCTCACTTAAATAAAGCATTAATATAATCTAGGCACATTGATTAAGTAATGTGATTCAATAAAATGGTTAAATAACGGTTTAATAAATTATTATCCAAGTATTAGTTTTTTTTTCAGGTGAATAGTGTTTTTTAATTAAAAATATAATTAAAAATATTTAGAAAATTATTTTTATAAAATAGATTTCATTTTTGAACTCAGAGCATCGATATTATGTTAAGGTAATTTTTGGGGATTTTTCTGAAAAAAATGAATTTTCCGTGAATAGTGTATTTATTAAATTAAAAATATTTAGAAAATTATTTTTATAAAATGGAGTTCATTTTTGAAATCATAGCATCGATATTTTGTTAAGGTGAAATTTTGGGATTTTTCTGAGAAAGTTGAATTTTCGATGAATAGTGAAAATACAGTTTTTAAGTTACGAGTGTTTAATGACATCATTAAATGATGTATTAAGTATGTAATCAATATGGTCGAATTATGAATAGTAATATAAGGTATGAGGTGTCCCAAGTGGCCAATACCATGGGCAAGCCCATGGTTTTGCCAAAACCACTAATGAGGTGTCCCTTGGCCATTAATGGCTTGTCCCTTCACTTTCCCTATAAATACCAAGCCATCCTCTCATCCATTCGACTCCAAACTATCCCCCAACGAAGGTCTGGTCTCCTTACCTCCTGAGGAGTCCTCCCAAGGTGCCCCCAAGCCCTAAAGGTCCTAACCTGTGAGTTTTAAGAGTTACATTTTAATGTAAGGGATCCTACCTCTCTCTTTCTTTTCAAGTAATATCTTTTATGTCATTTATTTTATGCTTCATGATCTTACGTTGGAGGATGTTATTTTATATTCCTCTTACTTCCATTTTATTGTTCATATTATGAGAGACCCCCTATTTCTCTCATCATTTCATTCTAATAATGTTAAAGTGGCGCCGTTAGGCTGCCAAATTTTTAAGGGATTCTTTCACCCTTCTCGTTTTCAAGTTCTATTTTCATGTCAAGTATTTCAAGTTCCTTTTTATTATGTTGGGGTATGATATCTCAATATATCATACTGAAATTTTATGTTCATATGATGAGAGACCCTATTTTATCTCTTCAATTCAGTATTTTGAAGTAATAAGTGGCGCCATTAGGCTGCCGAATTTTTAAGGGATTCGTTCACCTTTCTCATTTTTTTAAAAGTTCTACTTTCATGTCAAGTCTTTCATGTTATTTTTTATTATGTTGGGTTATGATCTATATATCTATCATACTGAAATTTTATGTTCATATGATGAGAGACCCTATTTGATCTCGTCAATTCATTTTTGTTGAAGTTTACGTGACGCCGTTAGGCTGCCGAATTTTCATAAGAGAAATCTTATTTTTGTCTTCCTTTCATGTTCTTCATTTCATATGGAATGTCTTTAAAATTTCATTACCATGTTCTTAAATCCTTTATATTATGTTCCCCTAATATTTTATGTATCATTTATGAGTGGGCGACCTATGTCCCCTCTCTTTTCAATGTTTTCTAAAACCTCGTAACATAGCCGTTATGCTGCAGAATTTCCATCTCAAAATGTCTCTCTCTTATTCTCAAATTAATTTATTTTATTAAGTGAATACTCAAAGAAATTTCTTCTAAAGGGTTATTCACATATATACCCAAATGTTCTATTTTAAATTCTGGGGTTTACATACATAAGACTTGCATTCCCTTTCTGTGGGTTGAAAGTGACATAAAGATCATGTCTTTAAAGCAGTTTTTAAAACGTTATGATTATGAAATGAAACCCATTTATTTTCTACTATATGGGTTGTTTATGAAATTATTGATGATGATATATGTGTCTAAAATGATAATAAATTCAAATTTAAGGGTGTGCCCTGATAGCTCTCCAATGCATTGGGTAAAGACTTAATCTCTAGAGATGACCATTTAGACTGATACCTTGGTGAATAACCTTGGTAATTTTTATTGACACCTTGGGGATGGACCTTGGTGAAATGGAAATGATTGCCTTTGTTAAATATTGTAGCCAAATATTCATGTTATGAAAAATGTTATTTTTATTATGATATGCCTCATTATTTCTTTCTCATACCTTAAAGTTCTTTTTCATGACATTGTTGATGTATCTCAAGTTCGCATGTTAAATGTTTCCCCTTGTTTCCCTTACTGGGCCTTCTGCTCACCCCTTCTTTTGATGTATTTCCCCAGGTTATGAGATGCAGTAATGAACCTAGGATGAACATAAGGAGAAGCCTTTCAAGTGTTTAAGAAGAATGTTTTTTTTGTTTCATGTATTAATTTCCTCGTTTCCAAGACACTAAACCTTAAAGATCCTTGGTTTTGTAAAATGCAATGAAAAGTTATGTTATAAAAAGGCAGGATGCTATACTTATTCCTTAGTGAAATATCTGAATGAACTAAAACTTCTCCATGTTTTCTTGGAAAAAATCACATACACTAATGTGATTATTCAAACACTGAAGATAAGCTCACTTGGCATCATCTGAATTGATTATGCTTCATGCATGAGTTGCATGACATTGCTTCTTCTTTTTTAAACACGTGTACTAACAATCATAAATCTTATTTTAAGTGTATTCACCTGTGCGTTTTCATGAATGCATTCATGCACAATCCTTTTCTTCTTTCACTTCTTTTTGGTCTTAGAACACACACACATTTGTTATTTTTAATTAGGGTTCAAC
Organism: Viscum album; assembly: GCA_963277665.1. NCBI lineage: Eukaryota > Viridiplantae > Streptophyta > Magnoliopsida > Santalales > Viscaceae > Viscum > Viscum album. Next base: position 703,089,273 of record OY728139.1, read on the forward strand.
GAGTGTGTTTTATTTTTATTCCTTCCTCATTCTACACATGTTTACACACACTTTGTTCTTATGTTTGCATGCATATAAACTCCACCATGCATGAACCCTAATTCTTCTTTAAGTAAAGCACACACACAACTCGAATGGGTGTGACCCAACCATGGTTTTTTCGGGTATCTCAATTCATGCATATGCATGCATGAGAATCATGCATGCATTAGACTTCGTCTCTTTTTGAGAAAACCCGAATAAATGCATGTGGGTTATTCTTCCTCTTCATGGGCCATGTATGTATACACTTTCCTTTTCTTGTTCTCACGCAAAGGGTGTGCGTGGGTTCCCTTCGTGAACTAGGATGGTTCATGGTCCTTCTCTTCACAAACCACAAATGGTGCATGGATTCTTTTGAAAACCAATGGGTTCTCTCTTCTACTCCGCACAAGGGATGCACGACAATCCTTCACTCAATAGATGCACGGAAACCTCTTCTTTGCGTATCAAGGATGCACTGAAACCTTCTTCCTTTCAGGAACCAGAGGGGTTCGTGGTTGCTCTATTTCTTGGAGAAACAGGATCAACTTTATTAGAGAATGGAAGTAACCTCTTCACAACTTGGGCTTCTCCTTTTATAGGTGAGAAGTGTATTCAAAACTACGGGGTTCAAATATTTGAATGCCCAAGATATACAGAGTTTTTAAATCTTAAAATGTGGATCATGATATGGCTATAAGTCTTGGTTTCATTATGTTAAACATAAACTTCTTATTTCTTGGTGCAATCTTCACGTGCATGTATTTTTGAATGTATGAAAATATTCTATTTGTACATCGAACGACCAGTGAACCCTAGGGAACTTAGTTTTGATTAGGCTCCTTTGAATTTCATTATTTCGATGCATGAATTCAACTTTTAATGCATGCATGTGTTCAGTTTGTCCAGAAGATCCAGAAGAGCTTGGAACGAGCTCAAACAGTGGTCAGAGTGATGTGATCGGTGTTCTGGATCATCACTAGTTCGCAGAAGAAGCTCAAGTATCTGGAGGTTGAAGATAACCTTGGGGTCTCTCCTCATCTATTGTATCAATCACAAACATCAGAGATTATAATGCAGGACGTGGGATGGATCGTGCGGCTAAGATCAGGTGCAAGATTAGATGAGCAGCCAAGATTGTTTCTGGGTGTTTAAAAATTCGTCCCACATCGAAATGGAGACGCGGATGCAGCTTCTTTAAATAATAATCCACGACAACCTATCTCTATAATTCTCCCCTCTCCGTCCATGGTACTGCCCCATACCGTCTTCTCCGTGTGCGCTCTTAGCACCCACTATTCTTCCTCTGGGCGTGCTCCTAGATCCCAAACTGCACAGGTTCACCACCGTGTGGTACGTTCGAGCTTATACACGGCCCGCTTGTGCCTCTTTCGGGATGGCTTTGGGGCCTTCCCCTTGGGCATGGTAGACCCTCGGGTCCTGCATATGCCTTGGGTGAGGACTTTGGTTGGCCTTCAAGATTGGGACTAATTTTTTGATAAAGTCATATTATACTAAGTTTTGGCATAAAAACCAAGGATTAATTCCTCCTTAAAATTCCAACCCATCCTTCCTCATTCAAATCCCAAGCAAGCCTCCTTTCTTCTTCTTCAACTTCATGCATCATCCATTACTTTTTTTAGATCATAACTTCCAAATGATATTCAATATGTTGTTTTGATCCAATCATGGATGATGCATGTATCTTTTATTAATTTCTAATTTAATATGGCATAATGCATGGCCTTCATTGTTGAAATGAGTGATGTGTTATCTTTAATACACATGTCTTCTTCTTTGATGATCAACACAAACAATCATCTGATTTTATTCACAACCTTCATCCAATTAGTAGTCATCAGATGGATCTTCATTTTCCTTATGCAATTGAGTATTGCATGGTCTTCTTCAAGTGTTTTAACAATGTATCACCTTGATACAAGTCTTGGAACTTAAGACCAGTTATACAATCGTCAGAGTTGTATCCTCTTGAAGAATTGATCAAGTGTAGTATTCAATGCTTTAAATCAACAAAAATTATCCAAGGATTCACTAACTTATTAATAAATACCTTTCATTCACATATTTACTTATCATTGAAGAAAATGTAACTCTTATGCACTTTAATCCATATTGAAAAAAAATGCAACTCTTATTCACTTCAATCTCCCCCTTTGTATTTTTTTGTCAATATCACTTAAGCACACTTTGAATGGGTCAATATGTGTGCCAAACTTTTCATCCCCCTTATTGGCAACCAAATGCAATGGTGTTAGTGGTGTCTCTTCAAAAACAAGTCCCCCTACCTTTGCATAATATCTTTTTTAATGTCTCTGAGATATGGATGATGTCACATGGTTCACTTAGAAAAGAGCCTTTAGTTAATCAAATCTAAGTCTACTTGTACTAACCCATTGTAGAAAACAAGAGAGATATGAGAAATGCTTTCAGTGATATCCATAAACAACCACACATGTGATATCATTCTTAGAATGGTTTAATTCTTAACCAAGGGATTTGATATAATCTGATTTATCAACGAAATGCTAAATCCTACTCATACTTCACCAAACATATTGAAATATTCAAGTGAAAGATAAAGATCCCCCTTTAATCCCATATTGTAATCAATCAAGCACTCCCCCTTAATTGACATGATAAATACAATTAAGAACCAGATATGAAAGTGTGATTGGAATACCCCAGTTTCAGATCATGAGATGATATGAATTTCATTGGTTTGTATTGACACAATCCTTGATATCATCTCCTTCATTTTTTCTCCACCTAAAGGGGTTCACTCCCTTTGATTTTCCTTGGTGGAAAATAATCATCAGATGATCTTGATAATCTTCCACTGTGGAACACTTCAAGTATTTATCAAATCATGAATAATGAGTCCAACTTGTAGTTCTCCACTTTGTTCATTAAATTATCATTTTTATAATTAACTTCATCTTCAATTACCTGAAATGTAAGCACACATATACAAAAAAAATATAAGGGAATAATATGGAACACTTGTGAGATTCTTAATAGAAGCACTGGGGCTAAGAGTTTTCTCTCAACCAAATAACTCATTTCCTTGCAGCTCTAAAGTGTATGGTACTCTTCATTATGATGTATCCTCTCCATTTGGAATTTTTATTTTGCCTTATTAGCATGGATTATTTACTTCCATTCACCTTCAACTTGTGTGGATTTTTTTTCTTCACTTCTATCAGTGGTGAAGTAGCTTCCACTGGTGAATGTTCTTCAATTTTCAGAATCTCTATTTATCTTGGTAAAATAGTTATACGTTTTTTTGCATGATGTCCAACATTTTTGCACCATCCACACAGTAGTTGTGAGACACTTGTGTTATCATGTGTTGAAAACCTCTCATGAAATTTGAATTTTCTTTCATGTGGAATGAGCTGTTTCCCTTGTGCCTTTGCTTTAGCTAGTACTTCATCTTCTGCACTTTGTAGTTCTCTAGAAAGTTTCAATTAATTAGGCCAGATAACTAAACAATCCTTCTTAACATTTTCTTAATTGGATATTCTACATGGATTCTGCATTGTCTTCAAGTTACCTATATTAGGAAACTTATTATTTTCAGGAATATCTTCAATAAAACCCATCTTATTCTGGATTGATTCTACTTTTAGTTTCATCTTGCTTCTATTCATTTCCATGGCTTGTTTGCAGTGATCCATGGTATGGACTTTCTTTCCACAGTAGAAGCATATTTTCTTGATTGAGATGAAATTCTTGGAATACGACTTAAACTTCTTCATGGGAATAATTTCTTTCACTGTATCTTTGACTTCATTGTTTTTTATATTCCCAATGAAAGAATTTTCAGCTCGTTTTCCTTTCTCCTAACTTTTTTGTGGTCTATGCTTCTTATCAACATATGCCTGAGGCATGGTAGGACTAAACCAGCACTCATCACAACTGTGACCACTTCTGTTTCAATTATCATAGAAGCCTTAAAGATTTTTAAATCTTGTTTTGATAGATAGATTCATCTTTATATGTGTTTTCTTCCTTTTATTTATAGGATGCTTCATTTCTTCACATCTACTTTCCCTGAATGTAGGCCTTCTATAATTTTCATATGCTGAAATATTATTCCAGCAATCATTGGTCGGATTCCCAAAATTCTAAAAGCACTAACAGTATCCAATAAATCTCCTTCTTTTTATTGTAGTATCAATCTGTCTAGATTTAGTGCATTTTTCATTTTAGAATTGTCTTTCTTTATTTAGAGAATCCTTTTGGGAGTTTCTATTCTTAATCCTTCCAATATCCACCTTTTAAGTTTTTATGGATGTATCATCATTTTTATCAATCCACATATTCCCAGCATTTGGTTTTGAACATGTACTTATATATGAAACTGCATTAGTAGAAACAAAAATAACTGGGTTATGGTATACCTTATTCTTGGAGGATGTTGACATTGTATTAGAGGATGATTTGATATTCCTATTAGAATCATATTACTCAATGAAAACTTAAGTGGAATCATCTCTTCTTTGATCTGTTTGAGAAGTTCCACCTTGGGGTGATTTCTGATTTTTCAATTTCACCTCCATATCTAAAAACTTCATGTTGAGAGAGTTCTTCTCATCCTCAACTGATCTCAGTGTACTTTCCCAATTCTCCTCAGCATTTTTATTTGTTATTCATTCACATTTCTTAATTTTTGCAAAGATATGTCAATATCCTTTATCTTGTTGGATTTGTCTTCTTTTTGTGTGGATTTGACAACCATATAAACTTTATGCAAAATTTCAAATGTATGGAAAGCTTCAACAAACACAATCTCAAATAATTCCATCTCACAAATACTTCCTCGTTATTATTCAGAAACTTGAGAATTTATTTCAATGAAAAGAGAAATTGTTTCTTCCTTTGCCTTTACAAGTTTTGTGAAAGTGTTGGATATGCCAACCCTTTTAGATAATGCTTCTTCCATGTCATTAGTTTCTTCTTCCAGTTGTAATTTTTCAACTCGAAGAGTAATAATTCTCGTAACAATGTATCTTTATACTTCTATAGGGACTTTATTCAGATGATCTTTAAGTGAAGTCTGAAGATTACTAATTGATCTATTATCATCACAGCTTGAACATACTTCATCAGAAGAATAATAAGTATTATCATGCGTTTTACCTTTCATATTACCTTCAGTTGAAGGTGTATCCCCAATAGGAGTAATATTACTCTTAATATTTCTTACCTATTTCTTCTTTATATTTTTCTGAATCTTGGTAGATATCTCCATTTGAGGTTTCTCACTCATTTCCTAAAATCTACAATTCATAAAGACTCCCTTGGATCATTTTGAGGGAACCTACCTCTGATACCAATTGAAGTGCCCAAATCAGTGTGAATCACTGAAAGGGGTAGGGGTTGAATCCGTGATACCTTTTAATCTTTTACTAATTGATTCTTTTAAATTAAACCTATATGGCTGGTTAAAGCCACTATACACTCTTCTTATGTCTCTCATCCTTACCTGAAATGATGTTGTAAATGTAAAGGCACTGAACACAAGTATTTACATAGTTCGATTCAAAGACCTACTCCTTACTGTGTTGGTTATTCTCCCAAACATAGATTCTCCACTATAATTTGGTTAGTAATTACAATGTTAAATATATATTCACACTGTATCTCTCCTGAGTCCCACTAGAGGTTATTTATACTACTTCACACAGTGTTTCTAGAGTCCCACTGGCCTACTTCGGAGTCCCACTGAAGTCTTTTTCTCCTCATTGAATCTCACAGGGTTCTTCTAGCTCTCCTGTCACATGAGCAATTTTCTTCATTAAGTTATTCTTTGATTAACTATAGATGATTGATAGAGTTAATATTTTCATTATTATTTATATGTTTTTCAATGATTTAATCCCTTCTAATTATTCAATGTGAGTGTATTTGCATCATTTATGTGTTTTTGGTGTATTTTGGGCTTAAATGTGAAAATGGGGTAATTCTGTAAAAATGTCAGTTTTATATAGCTTCTGTTTTTCGGGAATAACTTTTATAATATGGGTATAATTGAAGTGATTATTTTTTTATGATTCCTATACTTGTGGGCTTAAAATGTTCCTTCTGGACCAAGACCCAATTCGAAACCCAATGGTACAGAAAATTCAATCAAGTGGAGAAATCAGTTTGGAAGGCAGAATGGACCCACTTAATTAAATATGGAATATCTCCTTAATCAGACCTTAGAATGAGGTTATTCCTACTAGTGTAGACAGAGGACTTTCAAGGTAAGTTTCATATTAAATTTCATAAAATATGAATCTCATTAAGGAATCTTTTGGGCGCGTCCAAGTGGAGTGGGTGAAATAGTGTTTGGAGGCCAGAAAAGTAATGGTCATTGATTTGGACATATCTTTCTTTAAACGTGTCCAATGACTCTAAAATTTGAGGGCCGATAGAAAAATTCATTCCCAACATTATTTAATAAGGGACCTCAGTGAGTTTAGGCCGGATGGTGGGAAGAACAGAGGAAAACATCTGGAGAACAGAATCTGGAGCATCAAATTTTCTGTTCTTTGTTTTCTCTCTTTTGTTCTTCTTAGTTTTTTAATGAATTATTCTTTCCCCTTAGTCAAAATTAACCTTACAATGGTGGGGTAAAATTATGTGTGATTGGGGAAGGGGAGGTTTTCCATGTTGTATTTCATGAGTTCCTTCTCTTAATGTTTTAAAATCCTCTTCTCTTCTGTGAATCAGTTTCAATTTCCTATAACAGTTTTTATTATCATGTACGATTGTATCTGATTTTAGATTCTGTTGTTCATTTATATTTGGTCAATGATAAATATCTCCCTCCACTAGTTTCTGGTTTATAAACTATGTAATAGACCAGGAATTAGTGGTGAAGTACTTGGTGATCACCGGTACGTGTGTGAGGAGTAGTGAATGTTCTTGATTACTTGGGATAAACAAGACCCGATTGGGAATTGCCTAAGATAATTGGGAGTATTTTCTACAACTATATTACACATTGGAAGGAGAGTAGACCATCCTAAGATTTTAGTAAGGTTTATTCTCACATTTTTAATTGACCAAGGGAGTGAGAATAAATGATTGTTGATTCTCACTCTTAACGGTTTAACAGAAGAGAATTGGATAAATTGAAACTATGATAGAATTACAAATAGAGAACCAACTCTAACCTAATAAACCTTCTTATATAATAGTTTCAATCACTTGATTTGTTAATTTGTTCTCAATATTTGTCTTAAATTTCCTTCCTTTGTTTATTTTCTTTCTTTCCTTTTCAAAAATCAATAAAATTCAGAAAAACAACCACACTTTTTGATCTTATTTTAAGGTGACAGCTTAATTGTTGTGCACTCTTCTCTGGAGACAACCTAGGATAACCACTTTACTACATTTTACCTTAGGTTACATTTGTTTTTGTCACACCTCACGATAGGCACGTGTCAATGATCTTATAATCTTCCCACACAGAATTTCTGAATCACACTTGCCTATGAATCTCTTCAAGGATCTTCAACAACCATTGGTATGGTCTATTGGCCTTGCACAATATTTCTGATCACTTGAGTTGATCAGTTCTCAGTATCAACATTGCTCAGGCATATTACTTCTTCTTCTAATGAATACCTATCTGTACAAATATGTGTGCCAATGGGAAAACACAACTTCTTCAAGAACATTAATATGCAATAATGATCTTGATCAATATTAGAACTGTATTTATTCTTGGATTCTCAATTATTGAAAACTCATATAAAAGAGCTTATTTAATTCAGTATGGCTTTAGTCTCTGTTCTCATTCACTTCATGCATGGATTTCATGGGATCTAATACCTCTTGTATTTGGATATCTCACTTTATTCTTCCTTAGTGAAATAGATGAATGCACTAGAACTTCTCCTTGTTTTCTTGGAAAGAATCACATAAACTTATGTGATTATTGAAACAATAAAGATCAGCTCACTTGACATCATCTGAATTGATTATGCTTCACACATGAGTTTCACGACATTGATTCTTCTTGTTTACACACGCGCACTAACAATCATGATTCTTCTTTTAAGTGTCTTCACATGTGCATGTGCATGCATGCATGCACAATCCTTTTCTTCTTTGTGTGAAAACATCTAAGGATAGAACACTTTGATCACACACACACAATCTCTTTTCTTTATCCTGTTCTCTTTCTATTCTTTTGGGTCTTAGCACACACACACTTGTTCTTTTTTAATTAGGGTTCAAAGGGTGTGTTTGAATTTTAGTCCTTCCTCCTTCTTCACATGTGCACACACACTTTTTTCTTATGTTTTCATGCACATGAAATCCACCATGCATGCCCCATATTTCTTCTTTAAGTAAAGCACACTACAACCCGAATGGGTGTGACCCACCATTTGGCTTGTTCGGGTATCTCAAATCATGAATTTTAATGCATGATTATAATTCATACATTATCCTTCTTCTCTTTGTGAACAAACCCGATTGGATGTGTTTGGGTTATTCTTTCTATCCAAGGGAAATGCATGTATACAATGTCCTTTTCTTGTTCTCACGCAAAGGGTGTCTATGGGTTTCCTTCACAAACCAGAATGGTTCACAGTCCTTCTCTTTGCGAACCGCAAATGGTGCGTGACTTCATTTGAGAACCAAGGGGTTCTCTCTTATACTCTGCACAAGGGATGCGTGGCACTACTTTGTGCAAGAGATGGGAAAAAACTTCTTCTTCGTGTAGTAAGGCTGCGTGGAAACCTTATGCCTTTCGCAAACTAGAGGGGTTCACAGTTGCTCTATTTCTTTGGGGAAACAAGATCACCTTTCTTTTAGAATGGTAGAAACCTCTTCAAGGCTTGGGCTCCTCCTTTTATAGGTGATTATCCCATTCAAAACTGTGGGGTTTAAATATTTGAATGCCCGAGATATAAATCATTTTTAAATCTTCAAACGCGGATCAAGATATGGATGTAAGTCTAGGTTTCTTTCTGTTCAACATAAAATTATTATTTTTTGGTGTAATCCTCACGTTCATTTATTTTATAATGTATGAAAATATTCTCTTTATACATCGAACAACCAGTTCACCCTTGGAAACTTTTTTTTCCTTGGGATTCTTTAAATTTATTTATTTCGATGCATGTATGCATATTTTAATGCATGCATGTGTTCGGTTTTTCCAGAAGATCCAGATGAGCTTGAAATGAGATCAAATGGTGTCCAAAGAGTTGTGATCTATGTTCTAGATCATCACTGGTTCACAGGAGAAGCTCAGTTGTCTAGAGGTTGAAGATAACCTCAGGGTCTCTCCTCGACCGTTGGATCAATCAAGGATGGTGGAGATTATAACGCAGGATGCTGGATAGATCGTGCGACTGAGATCCGGCACGAGATTAGATGAGCATCCAAGATTGCATTCGTGTTTTTAAAAATACATCCCACATTGAAATGGAGACTCGAATACGACTTCTTTAAATAACAATCCATAGAATTCTATCACCAGAACTCTCCCCTCTACCTCTATGGTACTGCCCCGTACCATATTCTGCGGGCGCGCTCTTAGCACCCACTATGCTTCCTCTGGGCACACTCCTAACGCCCACACTACACAGGTTCACCACCGTGTGGCACCTACAGGCTTATACACAGAACGCATGCACCGCTTGTGGGCTGTCTTTAAGGACTTTCCCTTGGGTGCAGTAAACCATTGGGTCCCGCATATGCCTTGGGTGAGGACTTCAGCTGGCCTCCAAGATTGGGCCTAATTTTTTTATAAATTCATATTATACAAAGTAGTTTGTATAAAAACCAAGGATGAATTCCTCCTTAAAATTCCAGTCCATCCTTCCTCATTCAAAGCCCAAGCATGCCTCCTTTCTTATTATTAAACTTCAAGCATCATCCATTCCTTTATTTTAAGATCATAGCTTCCAAATGATCTTCAATATGTAGTTTTTATCCAATCATGGATGATTCATGGATCATTTGTCAATTCCTCATTCATTAAGGCATAATTCATGGACTTCATTTTTGTAATGAGTGATGTGTTTGTTTCGGTGCGGATGTGCGTTGGGTTACGCTGTTCCGCCAGGACGCGTTCGCGCGTGCACCCGTCAACCCGAGGGGATGGGCGCGCGGCTTGTGGTCCCGCAGTCCCGCTTTCCAAGGGCGGGCGGCATTCGTCCCTTATTCAGGGGCGTCTGCTCCTTGATCGAAACCGGGATGATGGGATGTCGGCTCCTCCTTCCGTGGATGTCTCCTCGGAACTCGTCGCCTAATCCGGGTCTCCCTCATAGATTTAAGAATGTTCGTGAATCTCGTTCCCGGCGCCATGTCTCCATGGACACCGGTTAATTACGCTGCTTCCGCCCGGATGCTCCAAGGAGTCTGGTCGGGGCAGCAACCTGCGGTGAGGAGACCTGGTGGCTCTGGATGTCGGGGGCGTGCCTTAACACGGCGACTCTGCATGTCTGCCTTCCGTCCCTAATAGGGCTTCTCGAAGGCGTGATGGCCGGAGGCATCCCGCGCTGGGTACGGGGAACTGCGTTGCCTGAGGTTTTCCTCAGCTTCCCATGTTTAACACGGGGTATGCCGCGAGTTTAACGTCCAGCGGGGACGGCATCGGACTGATCAACACGAGGAGTGGATCAGATGTCAGAACCCCTTGCGGGTAACCTCCGACGCTGGGGCCAGCACATGGGCGGCTTCCCGAGTGAAGTGGAGTGGGATGAAATGGCATGACCCCACCGGGATGTGGCGGCCCGGGTAAGGATCAGGATGGATGATGGAGTGAAGAGCTTGGACCCCGTAGGGGATTCCTACGTACCGCGCGTTGGCGCGGATCAAAGTCAGCGTAGTTCGGATATACAGTTTAACGTCATGTTGGACGTCGGCAAGCCGACTCACAAAGAGATTGAGGCCGCCGAGCGGAGGATTGAACCGAACCACCTCGCACAGAGGGGGATGGAACGGCCGGGTGGATCACAGTTTTACGTCATGCTAGACGTTGGCATGCTGACTCACAAGGAGATCGAGGCGGTGTGGAAGCACAATGGAGATACACACGTGCAGTCCCCCACAGAGGCGGATTCATAGGTGAATCAACGCAAGTGTGAACCCGGGAGGGGTCCACTGATGGACGAACCGACGTAAATACGACCGGGACGACCAGGTGGCGGGCTTGAACCTCGGAGAGGCTTCCTACGTACCCTGTTTAGAAGACAGGGATCAAAGTCCACGTAGTTCATTCTGTTTGCAACAATCTACCCCCGTGGGCGAAGGCCACTCCAATCCCGACATCCCTGCAGAAACGAGCGGGTGGGGGCCACATCCAAACCGGGGGGACCCTGCGTGCGAGACACGGGATCAGGTGATGCGGACGGTTTAACATCTTGCCGGACGAAGTACAGTTTAACGTCGTGTGTTGAGGACGAAGCGGACGGTTTAGCGTCTTGCCGGACGAAGTACATTTTAACGTCGTGTGTTGAGGACGAAGATGCTTGGCAGTTTAACGTCTTGCAGCGCGGACGATGGTGCAGTTTAACATCGTGCGGGACGTAAACGCCTGGCAGTTTAACGTCTTGCAGCGCGGACGTGGCACAGTTTAACGTCATGTTGGACGTATGCAGTTTAACGTCGTGCAGGACGTTGAAGCCGCCGATAGGTCCGTGTCACTTCGCGCAAGCCTGGAGGGCCGCACAGAAAGACAACGCACAGTGCGGGCACCCGGGATGAGGATCATCGGGCGCCACGCAGGCGGGTACCCAAAGGGGGTCAAAGGGGGCGACCCTGGCGGCTTGCGCGCAAAAGAGGAGCTTTGCGCGCAATACCGCGGGTCGGCGCGCAAAAGAGGAGCTTGGGCCAGAACTTTGCGCGCGGATGATAGATATTGCGCGCACCGGGCTTCGGATAGCGCGTGGGGGCAACGACTCATTCTTTAATCGAATGGCCACTTTGAAAATGGGGGGTGCGCGCAATCGGGTTGGATTGCGCGCACCCAGGGGAAATTGCGCGCAAGAGGCTTCTTTTGCGCGCGAAGGCCTTAGGGTGAAGAATTATTCAAAGGAAAGGAGCCAAAGGGATTGCGCGCGAAGGCGAACCCCAAGGCTTTCTTGCGCGAAAGAAAAGAGGTTACCTGAAGATCGGCATTGCGCGCGGAAGGGGTTGGATTGCGCGCACGAGAGACCTTTCGAATTCTTGCAACCTTCAAAACGTCGGGGGTCGCCTTATATTTATAGGCAACCCTGGGCGCGGAATCCAGTTCGCCGGCGCGAAATTCTCTTCGCGGGCGCGGAATCGGGCCCGGCGCGCAAGGGAGTCGCGCGGGCCACGGGCGCGCAAAATTGCGCGCCGGCCCAGCGCATTGCGCGCATCCCGGGAGGTTTGCGCGCGGCTCATCAACTTTGCGCGCAAGTCTCCAAAATTCCGCGCAAGACCTCCGGGCCCTCCGAAACATGCTTCCGACTCCAAATATGACCTCGCTTTCCGCATCCGGAGCTTTGTTTGGGAACAACGGACTTTTCCGGCGTCTACAAAAGCCCCCCCCTCGGAATCTGATCGGTGAGAGGTCGCAACGATCGGGTTTCGAGGGAGACGCCGGAATGCCGAAGTCCTGGGTGGCACGGGACTGTGGCGCGCAAAAAGGGGCGTCGGGCGCGAAATTCTCCGGTGCGGTCGTGCAAAGCGCTTTCCGCGCGGCGCGGACTCCCGGCCTTGCCTATAAATAGGGGCCCTGGGTCCCCCGCACCGTACACTGGCCTTCCGCGCGATAAACATTCGAGCTCTCGTGCGCGAAATTGCCTTTTCCGGCGCGGAATTCGCCCGCTCGTCGCGCAAACCTGTCCGGAATTCTGCCTGCTTTTACGCGAACACCCGGGGTTTTACGCGACGGACTTCCCGATTGCGCGCCGTCCACTAGGATTGCGCGCCAACTCTCAAACTTCTCTACCAGCCTCGTCCGCTCCCGCACGCTTCATCCCTTTACCCGCACGACTCCCGAAGCTTCTGAGATGGCCGCGAATCAAGGAAATGAGGGGGATGCCGCCACTCGCAGAGCCGAGATGGCGACGAACGAGGAGGTCTACGGAGACAAGGAGATTGTTTCGAACAATCAATCCTTGTTCGACTTGCTGACGCCGGCCCAGAAGACATATCCACTGTCGGACAACCTGCCACTCTGGAACTTCGGCATCCTAGATGAGGTTCCGGTGCCAGGGTTCGAGGTTGATGCGCCACGGACCTGGGTGACTCGGGAGGACGAGCTTCCCCGCTATAACATCACCAACAATGGGCATCCTGCCAGGGAGACCAGAAACTTGGATGTCTATGTCCTGAACCCGAGGACGCGAACCATCGTCGGAAGTGAGCCTACTGCGGAGAACTCTCCAGCCCTCTACTCGAGCATATATCGCCAGAGTGTCACCGACGACACCAAGGGCTGGCTGAAGGACTGGGACTTGCGATCTGGGGGCAATTTCACCAGTGAGTGGGCCTGGGCGTTCTGGGTACGCCACACTTGCGATCACTTCGCAGAGGAGCTGCGGTACATCGGCCTGTTTGAGGCGGTGTGGACGTCGCAGTTCCACTTCTACCAGCAGTCCGAGCTCGGGCCGGAGCTGTTCACCCGCTGGTCCCCGGATACCAACACCTTCCATCTTCACCATGGGGAGGTCGGCATTGGTCTCTGGGACATCCACTGCATCGGAGGTATCCCGCTGGAGGGTTACCAGTACGATGAGTTCCTGCCTCCGAAGAACACCTGGGAAGACAGGTCACAGACTCCCATTCTGACCTGGCATCTGCTTGACCTGGCTATGCAGCGGCTCGGGATCAAGGACTTCCAGAAGGACATAGCCTACAAGGAGTGGTTCGGCCAGTTCTTGGAGCATGACCCGGCGGTCAAGATGCCAGGCAGGGGGAAGCGGTGCCCGACCGCGGCTCAGAGGAGCCGGAACGGGTCGTACTGGCGGGTCCTGGAGACGGGCGACTACCGCTCATGGGGGTACCGTGTCATCGAGCCCCGGGACCCAAATGTCCGGTACGCGGCGTTCCTGGCCGCCTTTCTGAGTGGGTGGCTCCTGCCAGTGCGGGATGCGAGAATGGGCGTCCGCCCGGCGACACTGGTGATGGCGGGCGCTATGGCCGCCAACAAAAGATACAACCTCGGTGTCCTAGTACTGGCGAAGCTGTATTCCATCCTGGGACGCATCTCACGAGGGGGGTCGCCACGAAGGATCTGTGGGCCCTTCCAATTCTTCCACGGCTGGGTGGCTGCTCACCTTGGTGGGTACACGTTTCCGAACGCCATCATTCCTCCGGGCAACGGCCTGCGACCCTCCCTGCTGAACATTGCGGGGGTCGCTCCGATGACCCTAAGTGAGGAGGGCGTGAGGATTCGGATTGGAAATCACGCCAATTTCAAATTCAGCCCGTTCCCCACTCCCGTCGGTCAGATGATCGACAATGGGCAGGGTCCGCTGGAGCAGCATGAATACTTCCTGAACATGCGGGGCGGGGTGCTCGTGGATCGGATCGACGGGAAGGTGATCTGCGAGCCTTACGTGCCAACCCGGTTCGCCAGGCAGTTCGGGTGCCTTCAACGGATGCCGAAGAGGGTATTCACTGCTGTTCGGGAGGAGACGAACCCCGGCGTCCTTCGCCAGATGTGGCTGATGTTCGTCGCCTTTGGCTCTGGCGACGTCATCACTCTCCCTCCTACCGGGGTCGACGCAGGCTTGGAAACCGAGTACGCCGAACACTGGGCCATTGCGTACCCCGAGGGGCTCTTACGGAAGACAGTTCGGCGGCTCGAAGTCACCCGTGCGGAGACCGGGCGTCAAGGAAGGAGGCGAGGCGCCGTTACACGGGGGAGAACGGAGGCGCGCCAAGCAGCGGAGCCGGCGCGAGCAGGGACTTCGGCGGCGGGCACATCGCAGGCTGCCGCTACGACCTCGGCGCCCAGAGAGGGGGCACGTGCGGTGGTCGAAGAGCGGCCCGGGAAGCAGGTAAGGCGTCTGCTCGAACCCTCCCATGATGCAGTCTTCCCGGCGCTGTGGTCGGCCTGGATGACCCTGCGGCAGTCACTGGGGACTGACGCCATCTGGCGAAAGATACTCAGAGAAGGAATCCATCTGCCAGAGGTCGGGCACCTCCATATCGCCGACAGGGTGGACTTCAACCGGCAGTATGCGTATCTGACGGCCATGGATGAGTACGCGCGCCAACGTGGTCAGCGTGCGGAGCCATCCCTTCTGGTGAAGGTGATGCTCGGTCTAGAACCCGCTCCAGAACAGATGCCGCCGGCGGAAGATAACAGTAGCAACGACTCCGAGGAAGAGGAGGAGATGGGGGAGGATGAAGGCTCCGAGGGAAGATCCCATCAGGGGAGCCCGCGGGAGAGCGGCGAGGTGGCCGGCTCTGACAATGTTGATGTCACTGAGCTCCTCGAGGTCCGCTTCTATCCCTACTCAACCTGCTTCATCCATTCTCTTATGCAGCTTCTAACCCATTTCTCCACCTTTCTCAGGAGCGCACGGATGTTGGTCAGGCGTCCTCAGCGGGAGTAGGAGAGGCGCCAGCAGGACAAGGCGGGGGCCAGGCACCCATTATTGAACTGACAAGCGCTGAAGGGTCCCCTGATGCAACTGTTCCTGCGGCGGCCGGGGCAGCAGAAGATGATGCTCTGAACTCCCGTAAGTCTCCTTACTTTACTGCTGGTGCTTGCCATTGACGATCCGTGACTAACCATGGCATGCCCCGCGCAGTGATCTCAACACTGGAGGCTCGTCGGGTTGCCGAACCCGGGCCATCCACGAGTGGACCGGCGGCAGACATGCCGCCTGCTCCGGAACAGACTTCCCGCACCGAGCCGGCCCCACCAACTACTGATCAAGGGGCTACGGACGTCGGCGGCGCTGACATCGGAGAGAGGTCGGGGGCTGACGAGGGTGTCAACGCCACTGGGGAGAGAGAAGAAGGTCGCCCAGATGTTGGGGAACCTATCCCCCATGAGGACATCCCAGGGGCGGACCCTGCATCAGACCTGCTGGCTGCCTTCCCTGCCCACCGGCCTGCCGACCCCGAGGAGATGGACGACTCAGACGCGGAGGCGGTCGAGGAGAGAAGGATAACGCGCCGCAGGCGGTGGAAGTGCATCCAGCTCTTCCTCAAGAGAGACCCATCGGAGTGGCTGGGGTGCATGGGATCACTTCAAACCTGGCTGCGCTTCCTGTGTGCCGGGGGAGCTGATGCTCAACGCCTTCATCTGACGGTCCGTGATTTCATGGCCGAAAAGATGCGCGAGAGCTGCCGGCGTGCCGACGTCGCATAGAGTCGGGACATGTCGGAGAGCACGCGGGCGCTCCTCGCGGCGGAGCAGGAAGACCGGCGTCTCGAAGGGCAGGCGGAAGAGAAGGAGGCCTTCGTCGCAGCGTGTACTGAGCTTGTGGAGCAACTATCGGCCCAACTGATCGACGCCCAGGTACAGCTGACGGAGGCGGGCCAACAGATGGTCACAATTCAAGTCGAGCGGGAGCGTGCACAGGCCAGAATCGACGAACTGCGTGCTGTGACAGCCGACGAGGAGAGGGCACGCAGAGAGCGAGAAGCAGCTCTGGAGGCCGCCAGCCAAAGGGTAGCGGCGTTAGAAAGACTTATCCAGCACGCTAATCCCTAAGGGCTTTGTTTTTGCCATTCCCAAAACATTTGCTTCCGCTACTCAATATTTTGATCCATTTGTATGAATCACCATATTTATCTGCATCTTTTGGTTTAACATGCTCGACCACAATTCATTGTCTTGTGGGAGCGTTAACCAAGCTTCAGGCATCCGCAATTGGGCCTGGATTTCTAGAGAAAAGAGGGAGATCATTCCTAGGAAAGGAGACCTCAGACCTAATCAATGTATCATCCCCCCAACTTGTTCCAACACACGAGCGGGACAACGCTAGGGGCGTTGAGATTTTATCCGAACATAGGGAAATGAGAAAGGGTGAATCGCGCGTCCCGAATTCAGAAATACACAACGGTTGGCCTTCCAGGAAATGCCCAAGACGGCAAGCGGACAATGGATCAATCGACCATACTACTGCGATAGACGGACCGAAGGTCATCATCCATATTGCAGGAGGCGGATCACATGTCACCATCAATGCCGCTTTGGGGGTTCCTTCAGGCACAAGGGTGGAAATCCAGATCAACAGGGCATGCGAAGCGTGGGGCGAAGTGACGATTTGTTCGGATAGAATCCAACGCTCTCAAAATTGCGCCACCGTGGGGAAAGCGTATTAGGCGGATGCACTAATCTGGCCGTGAATCACCCCAATTCTCAGACAGAACCTTTTTAACGAGGAAACTGTCGCTTCCCATCATTGCAATGGGGCATCCCGAGCTGGATCAGGGAGAATATCACAACTGCACCACTCTACCCGAAGTCAGGCCAGACGGACGACGATGAGGAGGGGCGGGACATAGCGATCCCTGAGGCTGGACCCGAGTCAGAATGCCCGGGCGTTCCTACGTACTCCATCAGGCTGGAGATCAAGCCACACGTAGTTCTGCGAGTGCAGTTTAACGTCATGCAGGACGCAGAACCCCGTTTGGGGAGATCTTAGTTTAGGGTCGTAGAGCTCGGACCATAAGGGGAGATCTTAGTTTAAGGTCTTAGAGCTCGGACCATAAGGGGAGATCTTAGTTTAAGGTCTTAGAGCTCGGACCATAAGGGGAGATCTTAGTTTAAGGTCTTAGAGCTCGGACCATATGGGGAGATCTTAGTTTAAGGTCTTAGAGCTCGGACCATAGGGGTAGATCTTAGTTTAAGGTCTTAGAGCTCGGACCATAAGGGGAGATCTTAGTTTAAGGTCTTAGAGCTCGGACCATAAGGGGAGATCTTAGTTTAAGGTCTTAGAGCTCGGACCATAAGAACCTCAAAGTACGCCGCATCGTGGTCCTATCCCCTGGATATGCGAAGATGCACTGAGGGATAGTGTCAAGAGTGTCGAGATTTTGCCTGGTCAGAATGGGGGGTGGAAAAAGTGATGTGAATCATGCGGCCATTCACTCAAGGACTGGGGGCACCGGCGTAACGATATGGGAGTACTGCCGACCGTGGCGGAAAAGCAGCATCAATATCGCACTAACCGTTGATGGAATGAGGCAGCAAACGAGCATCGACCGCTCAATCGCAGGATTCATATCGATTTGCTGCCCGAGGCCATTGGGGGCACCAGCCCGAGTCGGTGGGAGAGCACTGAGGCATTGTGTCCAAACCGTTCACGGGGGCTCCACCCAGGGCGTAGGCGATGGGTCCGAATGAAAGGGAGCACGAAGCCTGAAAATGGAAGGAACCTGACCAAGCTAAACCTGACCCTCCTGGAAATAAACCAGAGTACTCTTGACACCAGTGGACCACTGCAAGGGGTCGAGGGACACGCCTTGAGGGTGTCCTGAAGGCGGCAGACTCCCCAGAGAAGGGGGGAATCTTTAAGAGGTGGGGGATGGACCCGAAGTTTCAAACATCCGGGCGTTCCTACGTATCCCATGAGGATGGGAATCAAGCCACACGTAGTTCTTGAAGCGCGGCGCAACACAATCGGGCACCAGCGCGGGGAAGGGTGCGGGTCTGACCCTCGCACACAGAAGAAGCGGTATTTGATATTTCTTGTTTGTCCTTAAAGATGGATGGTTTTTCTTTGTGCAGCGACATGCCTGTGATTAAGGAATCCCTGGCATCGCCACAATAATCAAGCCATGAAAGGCATTGATGAATGGCGTGGTTATTAACCAGCGCCCAACGTGAGTGTCCCCTGAGGAGAACATCACGATGCAGTGCCATTTCTCGTCGGGCGGCCAAGACGATCACAGTTTATGGTCGTGTGGTAGGACCAGACAACACAGTTTAAGGTCGTGTGGTTCGGACCATGGAGGAATCCACGTATTGCGATATGGCGGACTCGGCGGAGGTGGGAACATACCCAGCCCTGCGGTCACGCACGATTCCAGGAGAAGAATCCTGGGATAGGGGCCTGCGTATGCCCATCACCCAAGGGGCAGAGATGCTAGCCTCCAGATATACTGGGCCCAAAACGCGATCGTTCGGGCGACTCCTTCCTCCTTATGGGGACGAGGGTCCAGCTACACATGGCCCTTAGGGAGGACATCAACATATATCCTTAGTGCTCAGATCGTGGGAGCCTCGACAGACACCATTACCCTGGTTGGCCTGCCTAACGTGTTAGGGTGTACTGAAGGTCAGTATGAAGAGAGTGTCGAGATTCCACTACAACGCACAAAGGTGGAGTGTGATGAGGACCGCGCAACCAATATTCAGAGCCTAAAAGAGCCGACATGGCGATCAAGGACGTCGCTGACCATATTCGCAACACAACATCCGATCGCGTCAGCCTAGAACGTGGCGAGAAAACGAGCATCAACCGCTCAATCGCAGGATTCATATCGATTTGCGGCCCAGGACCCGCCGGTAAATCGACCCGGAGCGGTAGGAGAGCACTGAGGCATCGTACCCAAACCGCTAACGAGGATCCCTTTGAGTGAAGGCTCGAACAAGAGGAAGCGCGCGGCCCGACAAGCAACACAGGACTTGTTGGGGTTGAATCCGACACCACTGGTCATAGACCGAAGTACCCAAAACATGTTAACAGATCACCGGGAAGGGTCGGAGGACTCACCCTGAGAGCAACCAAAAGACGGCAGATCCCTGTGATCAACCAAGAAACGGGGCTGGACCTGAAACACAAGCGTCCAGGCGGTCCTACGTATCCCATAAGGATGGGAATCAAGCCGTACGTAGTTCTTGAGAGGCAGTTTAACGCCGTGCAGGACGATGAGGGGTGTGAGGTAGTCCTACACACGGGGGGAGGCGTACGACGTGGCCAGTAGACCGACGTGAATGAGGACATAATCCCCCGCTCACGCCATACGCCTCGCACAAAAAGGAGGGGAACTTGGGCCAGAGACCCAACGCGGGATAGAGATTCCCGGGGAATGGGGCTGGGCCTGAAACATGAATGTTCAGGCGGTCCTACGTATCCCATAAGGATGGGAATCAAGCCGCACGTAGTTCTTGAAGTGCAGTTTAACGTCGTGCAGGACGAAAAGAGAGAAAAAAGAAAAAGGGGGAGCAGAAGGCATCCCCAAACGTGGGGGGGCGTACAGCGTGACGAGCAAACCGACGTGAATGAGGGCATAGCCCCGCGCTCACACCATACGCCGTACACCCGGGGGAAACTGGGCCAAGGGCCCGAGATGGGATGGAAATTCCCGAAGGATGGGGCTGGGCCTGAAACATGAAGGTTCAGGCGGTCCTACGTATCCCATAAGGATGGGAATCAAGCCGCACGTAGTTCTTAAGGGGCAGTTTAACGTCATGCGGGACGAATGCTGAACAGTTTAACGTCTTGTAGCTCGGACGTGGTACAGTTTAACGTCGTGTTGGACGAATGCTAAACAGTTTAACGTCTTGTAGCTTGGACGAGGTACAGTTTAACGTCATGTTGGACGAAACACTTGGCAGTTTAACGTCTTGCAGCGCGGACGATATGCTAGGCAGTTTAACGTCGTGCAGCTTGGACGTATGCAGTTTAACGTCGTGCAGGACGTAGTACACTCAGACGAAGTACTGCTTGAGGAACCTAGCGTTGGTGGGAGGAGTGACACGCTCACCATCCATAGTCGCTAGGGAGTACGCGCCATTGGGATAAACTTTGTGGACGACAAGAGGTCCCTCCCACTTGGGCTCCAACTTGGGTGGCTTCCTGCCGGGGATCATTGGCGCTCTTAGGGCTAGCACTAGGTCACCCTGCAGGAAGGAGCGGAGGCGAACCTTCTTATTGAAATCTCGAGCCATTCTGCTTTGATGCCTCTCCAAGTTGTGCAAGGCGCGAAGTCTATTCTCATCCAGTGCTTCCAACTCGACTAGGCGGGCTTCAGCAGCTCTGTCCGGCGCTTGCTGGTCGTAGACCGCAGTGCGCAAGGACGGTAACTGGACATCGATGGGCAGGACGGCCTCAGCTCCATACACCAGGGAATAAGGGGTCATCTGGGTGGAATTGCGAGTCGTCGTCCGATAAGCCCAGAGGGCGTTGGGGAGCTTGTCCGACCAACTCTTCTTGTTCTGACCAACCATTTTTTGCAGAATGTTAGAGAGGGTTTTGTTAAATGCCTCGATCTGTCCATTCGCCTGCGCATGATAGCGAGATGTATGGTTCGAGCGAATGTTGTACTTGGCGTACAACTTCTTCAACTCGGCTGCTCGGAAATTGGCTCCGTTATCCGTGAGGATAGCGTGAGGCACTCCAAATCGATGAATGATGTTGGAGGTCACGAAGTCAGCGATCGAACAGGATTTGACCTCTCTGAGCGGAATCGCCTCTGCCCATTTGGAGAAGAAGTCTGTGGCGGTCAGAATGAACCGTCACTGGCGAGCTGTCGCCGGCGGGTAGGGTCCCACAACGTCCATCCCCCAGACTGCAAAGGGCCAAGAATACGTGGTGGTATGGAGAGGCTCCGGCGGCCGATGCACAAAGTTCGCATGAACCTGGCACGCATGGCACCTCCTGGCATACTCGATGCAGTCATGGATCATGGAGGGCCAGAAGTATCCCAACCTCCGAATCTGGTGGGACAGCTTCGGCCCAGTCTGATGGGCGCCGCATGAACCAGCATGAACCTCTTGCATGACTCGTGGGATCTCAACTCCCTAAAGGCAACGGAGGAGAACACCATCAAATCCGCGTCTATAGAGGATCTGCTCCAGGCCGGGACTGCTCTGGAAGACAAACTGCGATGCGCGGCGTCGAACTCGCTCGCGCTCGGCCCGATCTGATGGGAGAATGCCATGTTGGAGGTACTCAACCAAGGGCGTCCTCCAATCAGGGACTAGTTCGACTACCATATCTGGGGTACTCGGGGCTCCGGGCGCAGGGGAAACCGCGGTGAGATTACTTACCGACGGGTCGCGATCTCCTTCCGGGATAACGGGAGCGATGAGCCTGTGGTGTGTCACGCGGACGGTCAGGTTATCCTGTTCAGGCTCTGCAAGTGACGCAGCAAGGCTGGCCAAGGCATCTGCTCGACCGTTCTGCGACCGGGGAATATGGACAATTTCTGGCTGAGAAGGGAACCGGGCCATCAGACGGAGGGTGCACTCCAGCAATGGCACAAGTTCCGGCTTCCTGACAACATAGTCGCCATTGATCTGCTTAACAACTAGCTCGGAGTCCCCTTTCACGCACAGATGGGGCACGTCGATCTCGAGAGCTAACTCGAGGCCGGTGATGAGGGCATGGTATTCCGCCTCATTGTTGGTACAGCCCTCTGACAACAGGAAAGAGTATGGCAGTACGGCTTGCTCCGGGGTAATGAAGACGATACCCAAACCCACTCTGTTGAGCTTAGGATTATCAAGTCTTCTACCGGTGGGGCTCCGGGAGGCACCGTCAAAGTGCATCTGCCAGCATGGACCGGCTCGATCGACCGAGAGGATGGCCTCATCAGGAAAGCCTAGATCCAGCGGCTGATCCGCGGAGGTTGGGTGAGCAGCCAGAAAGTCTGCCAATGCTTGCCCTTTGATGGCCTTCTGAGACACATACCTGATGTCGAACTACTGGAGAATCACAGACCACCGCGCTAGACGACCAGTCAACATAGGCCGGCTCAGGATATATTTCAACGGGTCTACCCGAGAAACCAACTGTACCTCATGGTGCTGCAAGTAGTGCCGTAATTTCTGTACGGCAAATACGAGCGCCAGACAGCTCTTCTCGATGGGGGAATACCTAACTTCCGCATCGAGGAGCATGCGACTGAGGTAATAGAGGCTATTCTCTGTTCCCTCGTTGTTCTTCTGGGCGAGAAGGGCGCCAAGGGACCGTTCCAGGGCGGTCACATAAAGGACCAGCGGCTTCCCGGATACAGGCGGCATCAGAACCAGAGGTTGAAGCAGGTACTTCTTGATTTCCTCGAAAGTGGTCTGACACTCTTTATCCCATACATAGGTGGCACCTTTCTTCATGAGCCGAGAAAAGGGCTTACACTTGCCGGCCAGATTCGCGATGAATCGGCGTATATAGGCTAAGTGGCCTTGGAACCCTTGCAGTTCCCGGATGTTACCTGGGGGAGGCATCTGGCTAATCGCCCTGATCTTCTCTGGGTCGATCTCAATACCCCGGTATCTTACCACAAATCCAAGGAACTTTCCGGAGGTGACCCCGAAGGCGCACTTCAACGGGTTCATCTTTAGGCAGCGAGACCGGAGGAAGATGAACACTTTCTCAAGATCTTTGAGATGGTCCTGACGCTGGCGCGATTTGACTACCAAGTCGTCGACGTAGCATTCCACCAGTGTGCCGAGGATTGGCTTGAATATGCGGTGCATCGCCCGTTGATAGGTGGCACCTGCATTCTTCAGGCCTAAAGGCATGACCCGGTAACAGAAGGTACCTTGGGGGGCCCTGAAGGCAGCGAACTCCTCATCCTTAGGGGCCATCCGAATTTGGTTGTATCCGGAGTATCCATCCATGAAGGAGAGGGCTTGGAACCCTGCCGTGGCGTCAATCAACAGCTCTGTCACTGGAAGGGGAAAATCATCCTTCGGACAGTGGCGGTTGAGATCGCGGAAGTCGATGCAGACTCTGATCTGCCCGTTCTTCTTCTGGACCGACACAATGTTGGTCAGCCATTTGGGGTACTGAACTTCCCTCACGAAGTTGGATTTGATAAGCTTGTCAACTTCGGCCTCAACCATGGCACCATGGAATGGGTGCATCTTCCTGGGAGGCTGCTTGAACCCGCGATGGTTCGTCGGGAGACCAAGGCGGTGGACGGCTGCCTGAGGATCTAGCCCCGGCATCTCGTCATAGCCCCAAGCGAACACATCACGGTGCTGCCTGAGAAAGTCCACGTACTGCTGCCGCTCCTCAGAGGGCATGGCGGCACTGACCAATGTGGGTCTCGGATCTGCTTTGGTTCCAAGGTTCACTTGTACTAACTCATCGACCGTGGCGGAGACGGCCTCCTCAAAGGTTGGGGGTGCATCTTCCACATCCTCTCCACTCGGGGAGGGATCGTCCACGGGAGAGGCTGCGTTGGCAACTGCATTGGGGCTACCAGATCCTGCTGGGCCGCTGGTGCTGGCATGGGCGGTCGCGGTCATCTCATCAGGAGACTCACAAGCCGTCGAGACCATGGCTACGTGCAACCGTTGAATCGGGAGGACATAAGCGTCATCCAAACTTGCCCAGGGATCACTTGCAACAGCGACAGGCTCGACCTCACCTGCCAGGATCTGCTTATCCTTGCTCTTGTAATAGTCAGCGTCCAGATAGCGGGCTTCACATGAGGCAAAAGGAGAGGCATCTCTCTGAAGCACGCCTACTCGACCATTAAGGGAGTATTTGAGGCATTGGTGGTATGACGAGGGAACCGCCGCATGAAGGTGGAGCCAGGGCCTTCCCATCAATGCGTTGTACGCAGTGTCTTGAGAGACTACCATGAATTCGGTGTTGGCAACCAAGTCACTGAACTGGGTCTTCAAACGTATCTTGCCGACTGGGGTTTGCTTGGTGCGGTCGTACCCCTGGATCCTGAGGTCGGAGGGGATCAAGTCATCCTCAGACAAACCCAATCTCCGGAGCGTCCGAGTGGGAATCAGGTTAATCCCGGACCCCGTGTCGACAAGACAGCGCCGGACTTCAAGGCCATTGAACTGTCCAGTAACATACAGCGGACGAATGTGCCCCTGTATAGGAGGGTCTTCATCCTTACCAGAGAACAAGATAACTGCCTGGCATTCGGCGTCCTCAATCGTTTCAGCGTGAAAGGCCTCTGCAGCTGCAACCTCTGTCTCAAACTGGAGGGGGCTCTTCAGGGCTTCAGCGAGTGCCTCGCGCATCTCAGATGACATGCGCAGAGCCTCAAGGATGGAGAGTCTCGCTGGGATGTCGGCCAAGTGCTTCAGGACATCATACTTTTTGGCCAAGCGCGAGCCCCTGGTTGCAGGGGGTTGCTCTGCGGTTGGAAGCATGACGGGCCTTGCCGGTTGGGCCGGCGGCCGACTGGTGCTTGGCGCATCTCGCTGTTCATTGGTTGAAGCCCGGGAAATGGTCACCGTACTGGGGTCAGGAGGCCGGGATGGACTCGTGGCAGGGCGAAGCTGATCGCGACGCGGCTGAGGCGGTTCTGCCTGATCCCATACCACAAACAGTGGCGGAGGCGAATCCGTCATCCCCGGATGGGGGGGCTGCGCACGCTGAGCTTGGTTTTGGGCCTGCTGCCTGGTCTCAGTGGCGTGCACGGCCTGGCTGGAGGTACCAACTGCTGTGCCCCGGCGACTCCTGTTGCTGCGGTTCTTCCGACGGTGGCGACGACCGGGGACACTAGGGAGGTCCACCTGGTGTTCTTCAACGTTGGGAACCGAAAAGGGATTTACCAGCTCGACGGTATTAACCGAAGCGTACCCCACACTTTCATCGGACGAATCATTCACCACTGGGCGGATCCGGGGAGGGATCCCCATCTCCGGGGGCATGAAATCGCCGAGAGTGCGGGATAGTGGCAGAACTGGCGGGGCGCGCTCTTCCTTCTTGCGCCGCTGCCGTTTGCTCTTCTCGGAAGAGGCAGGCTGGGACGACGATGCCGAAGCAGCACCCGCAGATTCTTGGGGCTCAGGCTGATTCAAGCACGCACGGATGATTCCATGGGGGGAACCCAGGCCATCGACGCCTTCTGTGGGGGGAACCCAGGACATCGACGTCGTGAGACGGAGTGCCCGATTTCCCTTCCCCAGCCCCTGGCGGGTTCCGTGCCCCGGTGCTGAATGCTCGGTCGAGCAGCATGCTGGTCTTCCAACACCTCTGAAAGCAATCGGTCTTCGTATTGAGGAGAAGAGATTCACGTCGGGTTCACCATTTTTCTGTTTCGGTGCGGATGTGCGTCGTGTTACGCTGTTCCGCCAGGACGCGTTCGCGCGTGCACCCGTCAACCCGAGGGGATGGGCGCGCGGCTTGTGGTCCCGCAGTCCCGCTTTCCAAGGGCGGGCGGAATTCGTCCCTTATTCAGGGGCGTCTGCTCCTTGATAGAAACCGGGATGATGGGATGTCGTCTCCTCCTTCCGTGGACGTCTCCTCGGAACTCGTCGCCTAATCCGGGTCTCCCTCATAGATTTAAGAATGTTCGTGAATCTCGTTCCCGGCGCCATGTCTCCATGGACACCGGTTAATTACGCTGCTTCCGCCCGGACGCTCCAAGGAGTCTGGTCGGGGCAGCAACCTGCGGTGAGGAGACTTGGTGGCTCTGGGTGTCGGGGGCGTGCCTTAACACGACGACTCTGCATGTCTGCCTTCCGTCCCTAATAGGGCTTCTCGAAGGCGTGATGGCCTGAGGCATCCCGCGCTGGGTACGGGGAACTGCGTTTCCTGAGGTTTTCCTCAGCTTCCCATGTTTAACACGGGGTATGCCGTGAGTTTAACGTCCAGCGGGGACGGCATCGGACTGATCAACACGAGGAGTGGATCAGATGTCAGAACCCCTTGCGGGGAACCTCCGACGCTGGGGCCAGCACATGGGCGGCTTCCCGAGTGAAGTGGAGTGGGATGAAATGGCATGACCCCACCGAGATGTGGCGGCCCGGGTAAGGATCAGGATGGATGATGGAGTGAAGAGCTTGGACCCCGTAGGGGCTTCCTACGTACCGCGCGTTGGCGCGGATCAAAGTCAGCGTAGTTCGGATATACAGTTTAACGTCATGTTGGACGTCGGCAAGCCGACTCACAAAGAGATCGAGGCCGCCGGGCGGAGGATTGAACCGAACCACCTCGCACAGAGGGGGATGGAACGGCCGGGTGGATCACAGTTTTACGTCATGCTGGACGTTGGCAAGCCGACTCACAAGGAGATCGAGGCGGTGGGGAAGCACAATGGAGATACACACGTGCAGTCCCCCACAGAGGCGGATTCATAGGTGAATCAACGCAAGTGTGAACCCGGGAGGGGTCCACTGATGGACGAACCAACGTAAATACGACCGGGACGACCAGGTGGCGGGCTTGAACCTCGGAGAGGCTTCCTACGTACCCTGTTTAGAAGACAGGGATCAAAGTCCACGTAGTTCATTCTGTTTGCAACACTCTACCTCCGTGGGCGAAGGCCACTCCAATCCCGACATCCCTGCAGAAACGAGCGGGTGGGGGCCACATCCAAACCGGGGGGACCCTGCGTGCGAGACACGGGATCAGGTGATGCGGACGGTTTAACGTCTTGCCGGACGAAGTACAGTTTAACGTCGTGTGTTGAGGACGAAGCGGACGGTTTAGCGTCTTGCCGGACGAAGTACAGTTTAACGTCGTGTGTTGAGGACGAAGATGCTTGGCAGTTTAACGTCTTGCAGCGCGGACGATGGTGCAGTTTAACATCGTGCGGGACGTAAACGCCTGACAGTTTAATGTCTTGCAGCACGGACATGGCACAGTTTAACGTCATGTTGGACGTATGCTGTTTAACGTCGTGCAGGACGTTGAAGCCGCCGATAGGTCCGTGTCACTTCGCGCAAGCCTGGAGGGCCGCACGGAAAGACAACGCACAGTGCGGGCACCCGGGATGAGGATCATCGGGCGCCACGCAGGCGGGTACCCAAAGGGGGTCAAAGGGGGCGACCCTGGCGGCTTGCGCGCAAAAGAGGAGCTTTGCGCGCAATACCGCGGGTCGGCGCGCAAAAGAGGAGCTTGGGCCAGAACTTTGCGCGCGGATGATAGAGATTGCGCGCACCGGGCTTCGGATAGCGCGCGGGGGCAATGGCTCATTCTTTAATCGAATGACCACTTTGAAAATGGGGGGTGCGCGCAATCGGGTTGGATTGCGCGCACCCGGGGGCAATTGCGCGCAAGAGGCTTCTTTTGCGCGCGAAGGCCTTAGGGTGAAGAATTATTCAAAGGAAAGGAGCCAAAGGGATTGCGCGCAAAGGCGAACCCCAAGGATTTCTTGCGCGAAAGAAAAGAGGTTACCTGAAGATCGGCATTGCGCGCGGAAGGGGTTGGATTGCGCGCACGAGAGACCTTTCGAATTCTGGCAACCTTCAAAACGTCGGGGGTCGCCTTATATTTATAGTCAACCCTGGGTGCGGAATCCAGTTCGCGGGCGCGAAATTCTCTTCGCGGGCGCGGAATCGGGCCCGACGCGCAAGGGAGTCGCGCGGGCCACGGGCGCGCAAAATTGCGCGCCGGCCCAGCGCATTGCGCGCATCCCGGGAGGTTTGCGCGCGGCTCATCAACTTTGCGCGCAGGTCTCCAAAATTCCGCGCAAGACCTCCGGGCCCTCCGAAACATGCTTCCGACTCCAAATATGACCTCGCTTTCCGCATCCGGAGCTTCGTTTGGGAACAACGGACTTTTCCGGCGTCTACAGTGTTCTCTTTAAAACACATGTCTTCTTCTTTGAGGATCGACACAAACTATCACCTGATTTTTTTCACAACCTTCATCCAATTAGGAGTCATTGGATGGATCTTCTTTCTCCAAATGTAATTGAGTATTGCATGGTCTTCTTCAAGTGTTGTAACAATGTATCACCTTGATACAATTCTTTGAGCCTAAGACCAATTCTATAAGCATCTGAGTTGTATCCTGTTAAAGAATTGATAAAGTGTAGTATTCAATGCTTTGAATCAACAACAATTCTACAAGGCATTAACAACTTCTTCATCAACAACTTTCATTAACATATTGACTTCTCATTGAAAACAAATGAAACTCTTATGAAATTCCATCCATATTAACAACAAATGAAACTCTTATGAAACCCATTACTCTAATATTGGATTCCATAGTTAGGGTTTTTAATTTATAATTCAACCATATCATGGGGAAATTAGATTCCGATGTTTGGGTTTTCATGCTATTTAGGAAGAAGATAACTCGAGATGTTTTATGCACTTCGACATATGTCACTTTACTAAGGTACATATCCAATGTTACTTTATAACGATGTTAAAATTAAATTAAAATTTATGAATGGGTTTTTTGACACTATTGATTAGGTATTGGGCTTTTCTAGAGGTTGGGCTTATGTTTTGGGATGTTAGTGAGTGCTAGGTTTCCATTGTGGTGTGACAGAATGTCTGGTAAGATTTTGGGGGTTATGTAAATTTTAAAAAAAGTTTTTATTTCAATTAAATTTGTTGGATTTTAATTAATTGATTATAATATTATTATAATTAATTTTTTATGCTTGTTTTATTTCAAAATAGGACCCAAAATGACTCGCTTAATCATGGATAGGCCTTGGAAGCTACTATCGGCCTTTGAAAATTAAATGGTTAGGATTTATAAATATAGGTGGCCCTTCATACATTTCTTAGAGTATTTGTACATGTTTATGTAGTTTATGTATTCTTGGTATTTCCCATAAGGGTGAAGCCTACGATTTAGATTTACCCAAATGTTTTGTTAAATTAAATTATTTAATTTGGTAATTAAATGGATAAACGCCAGGGTTCACTAACAACCCATGTGATTTAACTTCATGCTGTGACTTATCATTGAGGTCAAGGGTCCCCTGTGAGATGACTTACCATATGACATGACCTAGAGGATCCCATGTAGGTTTCCTCATTATCATTAATCCATTTGAGTACCCTAATAGGGATTTCCTAACTTATTTTTTAACTTAGAGGATCCCATGAAGGATGCCATCATTTACATGTGAACCCCAAGGATCAAGGGTAGGATACCTCTCTTAAACACTGGCCTAGGGGACCTAGTGGGTTCCCTAATGTTTGACCGACCCTATTCTTATTGGTCATGGTTTTGGGTAGAGTTGGTAACAGGTGTCTCATAGAACATATACTAAACTTGTAAGCCCGTGAGTATGTGGAAGCAGTGTTGGGTTAAGCATTTCACCACCCTCTATGACAACCCCTCTCTTTACTACACACTTAAACATGATTTATTACATAAAATTAACTTTATACAACATAGAAGATCAATAGGTATATTGTCTTTGGGGCTTAGGATCATTACATAACAACTTAAAACATGAAATACAACATCTTTATTGAAAACTTCCTTTACATAACCACTACATTCCCTCTTACTTAGCATTGCATGGGATAACTTGAGGACATGCATAAGAAATGAGTGAGCTATAAAGGCCGGTAAGGGAATAAAAATAGAATAACATGAGAAATAAAATACATGTTAGACAATAGGAATATTAATATATCATAAGAGAAGCATAAACAAAAATTCATGATAAATGATGATAATCATAACATGGAAATGTGGCAACAACACTTAACATGGAATTAGCATGAGCCAAGGCGCATTGCACATAGAGCATGAGTAAACCCTCATTGCACATGAAGCACGATAAAACCATAATTGAACTTGAATTATAATGATTAAACACCCATTTCACTTGACGTATAATGATACTATACTTTACCCAATGCATTGGAGCGCTATCAGGGCGCACCCTTTTTGAACATTTCATTTCATGCATAAGTGTGCCACATGGATTATAAAACATTGAATCATTCAACAAAATCATTTATTACACGATAAAATAATGTGGAATAAATACTTGAAACTCTTTAAATAATAAGTAAATGTTCATAAATGTGAATACCCTTGATAAAGAAATGGGCATGGTATTCACTACACAATGACTTTAGCTTGGAAAAACGCGGTGCAATTTCGGTAGCATAACGACATGACATAAGAACTCAAAAAAAAAAGGTTGATGAGAGAGAAAGGGGTGTCTCATCATATTATCATAAAATGGACAGTAAGGGGGTCATATAGATACATGTAACAACAAATATAATGGAATTTAGATTCATGATAGAAAATAATTGCTTGAATATAAATGAGGAGAGAGAAGTTCCTTTCAGAATTTCGGCATAGTAACAGGTGTACATGAGAGGAATTTAATGAGAGATAAAGGGGTCTAGAATAACTGAATAATAAAGAGGGAAGTATGAGGGAGGTGAAAAAACATACCCCAATATTTATAATTGAAATTAAAAGGGCATAACAACTTAAAGAATATTGGACAAAAATGTGAAAGGAGGAAAACCCTTACTTAGAAGTGTGCTTCCAAAGGCTTGGGAGAGGCTTGAGAGAGTCTTATTGGGATCTTGGGGTGCCTTGAGAGGATTATAGAGAGAGGAGGGGAGAGGTTGGATGAACTCCAAAGGCTTTGAGTGAGGAGGAAGTGGGAGCTTGGGTGGGTTTATATAGGAAGGGAGAGGGAATTGTTTATTATTTAGGTTTGGGACACATCACATTAAACTAATCAAAACCAAAAACCCGCCCATGGTTTTTGCCCATGGTTTTTTAAAAAGGGGAGTGGAAAAAAATATTTTATAAGGGAAAAGTCCAAACTTCTTAAAATAATGGGGTTTCTTATGTGGAGGTCAGTCACACCCCCAAGGAAAACAATTTAAAAAATCAATTTTTTTTAATAATTCTTGAAGGGTCCACTAATTCTTTGTAAAATAAATAAAAGAAAACCCAAAATCACATTATTTTAATGGTAAAACATATATTGGCCGAAAATAAAGTTTATATTATTTTATTACATCACTATTGGGTCATTATGATGTCATAAAACACATTATATATTTAAATGGTATTTAATTTTTACCCAAAAATTTGACTCTCAGAAAATTATGAAAAATTCACCATTGGATAACTTCTACGTCCTGATTCCAGAAATAATATTATTTTTATCTAAATAATTCTCTAAATATGTTAATTTTTTATTTTAAAATAAAAATTGACATTTATTGAAAATTCATGGGTTTTGACAAAAATGGCTTTCAAACCTTAATAAAAATTACAATTGCATTCATAAAATTATTCAATAATTTATATTTAATAAAAATTAATTAAATAATAATAATAATATTTTATTAAAATATTATTTAATTTCAAAATCCAATAATTCATCAAAATAGATTTCTTAGTTGAATATTAACAAAAAATACTATTTATGCTTTAAAAACTATTTACAAGGTAACAATAATAAAATGAAAGTATATTCATTATTATATACAAAAATAATATACATAACCATAGTACTAGTTTCTTGTTACATAACCCCTTAAAACACCCACATAAGACTGAAGGGTGAGGTGTGAGATGGTGATAGACTCTTGGGGTGGCTCAGATAACATCGCTCGGGTGGTAATCACTATCAAATTCTACTTTTCCTATAGGTGGTTCTGCTTAAGCTTAACGTGTTCAAGTTCAACTTGAGATTGGTCAAGAACAAATCCCAATGACACTACCTCCTTTCCATGCTCCTAAAAATGGGATTCATAAAGGGAAAGTCTACTGGATGAGGCCATCACTTCCTTTTTCGGAGTAAATTGGATTTTTTAAAGACCATATTTATACTAATCATGTGATCACTATTCAACAGTAACAAAAGAAACGATCACAATTATTAATGGTATTTTAAAATACAAAAACATAAAACAAAAGAAGTGCATATGTTGTATAACCATTTCACATATTAATACATTTAATTAGATCAAGAGGGATTTTCATTAACAAAAGTTTTCATCGTTACAATCTTCCCCCCCTTAAGAAATTTTTCCCTCGAAATTTCATTTTACATTCTAGGCCACAAACAGATGTGGGTACTTTTCCTTCATTGATTCCTCCAGTTCCCATGTTGCCTCTTCATACTAATGGTTTCTCCATAGTACCTTGACCAGATGAGTAGTCTTGTTGTGTAGAACTTTGTCTCTATGATCCAAGATCTTCACTGGCTGCTCCTCATAGGAAATATCATCCTCTAGATGTAGTATATCTAAAGAGAGTACATGTGAAGGGTTTGGTATGTACTTACTTAAGAGGGCTACATGAAATACATCATGTACTTTGGACATGGTAGGTGGAAGTGCTAGTCAATAGGCCACAGCCCCGACACGATCAAAAATCTTGAAGGGGCCGATGTACCTAGGACATAATTTCACTTTCTTTCCAAACCTCATGACCTTCTTCTACAAAGATATGCATAGAAATACCATGTCTCCAACTT
Organism: Viscum album; assembly: GCA_963277665.1. Taxonomy (NCBI): domain Eukaryota; kingdom Viridiplantae; phylum Streptophyta; class Magnoliopsida; order Santalales; family Viscaceae; genus Viscum; species Viscum album. Next base: position 703,122,354 of record OY728139.1, read on the forward strand.
TAAACTCAAGGTCTGACTGATAGTTATCTACATAACTCTTTTGTCGACTCTGGGCTACCTTGATATGCTGCTGAATGGTTTTCACCTTCTCCACCATTTCATCAACCATTTCTAGTCCTAGCAGCTTATGATCACTGACTTCATCCCAACATGCTGGTGTTCTTCACCTCTTCCCATACAGGGCTTCATATGGTGCCATTCGAATGCTCAAGTGGAAACTGTTGTTATATGAGAACTCAACCAGAGGAATATGTTGATCCCATCCTCCTTTGAAGTCCATTGATAATGATTCAACATGTCCTCAAGTGTTTGGATAGTCCGATTATATTGGACATCAGTTTGAGGATGATAAGCCATACTGAATTTCAGCTCAGTATCTAGAGTATGTTGAAGACTCTTCCAAAACATAGAGGTGAATCTTAGATCTTGATCAGACATAATAAATAGTGGTACTCCATGCAGCCTTACCACTTCTTTGATGTAAACCAACTTAAGTTGATCCAATTAGAAGTCCTCTCGAACTGCAATAATGTGAGATGTATTTGTAAGACGATCCACAACAACCCATATATCATTATTTCCTCTGGATGTCCTTGTAAGTCCAATGACAAAGTCCATGGTAATGTTCTCCCACTTCCATGATGTTATGGGTAGTGTTTGCATCACCCCCTTAGACTTTTGTCTCCCAGCCCTCACTTTCTGAAATACTAGACACTTTGATGTATACTCGGCAATCTCCCTTTTCATATTGTCACACCAAAAGTTTTCTCAGAGATCTCGATAAATCTTTGTGATCCCTGGGTGGATAGAGATGGTAGACCTATGTGCATCATCCAATATCTCCTTCTTTATCTCTGGATCATATGGTATACATAATCACATCCCAAATCTTATAACTCTTTCCTCATCAACTTTGAAATGAGAGGATTTTCCATTTCTAACAGCTTCCACCCTTTTCTGAATTTCTACATCCTTTATTTGAGCATCCTTTATTCTCTCCAAGATGGATGGTTGAGCAATCATTTGAGAAAGGATTGATTATATTCCTCCCTTAATTATTTCCATGTCCATACTTTTCAAATATAATAAGATCAGATCCTTTTCAATTCTCATCATTGATAAAGATACATGATCCTTTCTACTTAGAGCATCCCCCACCTTTTTTGCCTTACCAGGATAGTAGTGGATTGAACAATCATAATCATTGATGAGATTTATCCATCTTCGCTGGCTCATATCAAGATCTTTCTGTGTGAATATATATTTGAGACTCTTGTAGTCAGTATATATCTCACATTTCTCTCTATAGAGATAATTCCTCCATATTTTCAAGGCAAAGATCACAACCATCAACTACAGATCATATTTTGGATAGTTTTTCTCATGGATTCTTAAATTCATTGAGGCGTAGGCTATCACTTTATCATTTTTCATCAGCACACAACCAAATCCATTCTTAGAAGCATCACTATACACCAAAATGAGTTCTCCACTTGCAGGGAGTGTGAGTATTGGGATAGTGATAACCCTCTCTTTCAACTGCTTGAAAAAATCTTCACATTCTTGTGTCCAGACAAAATTTACTCCCTTTTTTGTCAGCATGGTCATTGGGTTGGACAATCATGAAATGTTCTTCACAAATCGTCTATAATACCCATCTAGACCCAAAAAGATGGGGATCTCCATTATAGAAGTTGGCCTAGGCCACTCTTCAATTGCCTTCGTCTTGGTAGGGTCCACAGATATCCCTTTGCTGGTGATAACATGCCCCAAGAATGATACTTCCTCCATCCATAACTCACATTTACTATACTTTTCATATAACTTCTCCCTTCACAAAGTATTTAACAAAGTTTTCAAATTCTCCCCATGTTCCTCCTTGCTCTTGGAATATATTAGAATATCATCAATAAAGACTACTAAAAATTTGTCGAGGTAATCTCTAAAGACTCTATTCATTAAATCCATGAAAATTTCTAGAGCATTAGTGAGTCTGAAGGGCATCACTATGAACTCATAGTGTCCATACCTCATTCGAAAGGCAATTTTGGGAATATCTTCCTTCCTCACCTGTAATTGGTGATATCTCGACTGAAGGTCTACTTTAGAGAAATAATTGGCCCCATGAAGTTGATCGAACAAGTCATCTATCAGTGGTAGGGTATACTTGTTCCTTATCATGATCTTATTGATCTCATTATAATCAATGTAGAGGCGCATTGATCCATCCTTCTTATTGATGAAGAGGACCGGCGCACCCCACGGTGAAGCACTCGGGCGTATAAAACCTTTATCCATATTCTCCTGTAACTTCTTCTTCAACTCTTCCTACTCTACGGTGGCCATTCTGTAAGGTGTCTTTGAGATTTGTAGATATCAAGGGATAAGTTCAATTGAGAACTCAACCTCTTGGTCCAGAGGAATACCAGGAAACTCTTCAGGGAATACATTAGTGTAATCCATCACAATGGGCATGTCTTCAAGCATGATTCTCTCCTTTGTATCAATCATTTGATATAGATATGATTGCTCATAAGGCATAAATATCCATACTTGGGATGATGATTTTAAAGGAGATTCATCTCCCTCCTTTCACTTGTAAAGAATTTGAGGATGCTTTAGGATGTGAAGATTGATCTCCCTTTCCCGGCAGTTGATAGTGGCTTTGTATAAAGATAGCCAATCCATGCCCAAGATAGCATCAAACTCCACTAAAGGAAGTATGATGAGATTTTCTGGGAGTTTCAGTCCACAAATGTTAACCGGGGAGGAGTTATAAACCATGTATGCAACGATTTCCCAATTCACTGTTCTCACAGATAAGTTTTCCTCCAAATTTTGAGGTGGTGTTTGGATTGTTCTACTAAACTTGCAAGATATGAAAGAATGCGTAGAACCAAAATCAAATAGTACTTTTGCTATTCTTGAATGAATAACTAGATTACCAATCACCACATCATTGTCCCGATCCACCTCAACGGTAGTGATAGCATAGGCCCTTCCTTGTTTCCTCGGAGGTTGTTGTTGATTGCCTCCAATAAGCCTTGGATTAGGGAAATTGTTTCCATAATCCCCAAGCTCATTGTAGTTGTAACACTACACTACTGTCTGAGTGTTGATATAAACCTTCCATTATTCTTCAAAATTAGTATGATTTTTCATATCCCTTTGGAATTTCTTGGACAGATGAACAAAATTTCCACATTTTAATCAATTCCTGGTTCCCTTGAGACAGTTACCGGGATTTTTCTTTCGACAATTTTTGCAAGGGGAAAAGTCAAGCTTCTTTCCATCATGGGATTTATTTGATGGACCACCCATGTTTTTCTCCATTTTTCACTTATTTTTACTAGGCCCAAGAGACCATTGAGAGTCTCCAATCTCCATTTCAACCTTGAGGGTACAATGGAAAATATCCTCATACGTGTCAATGTCCCGAATCACCAATGCTTTTCATAGACTCGACTTTAGTCTGCTAAAGAAGCGATCCACCTTTATTTCGGTATTCATGACAAAGACAGAGGCATACCTTGAATTAATTGTAAATTTTTCTTCATGCGCTCTGATGGAATCATCTTCCTTCTACTTGAGTATGAGGAACTCTCTTTCCATCTTGAGATGGAGGGTTCGAGGAAAATATTTGTTTAAAAACATCATCTTGAATTCCTCCCAATTCATGGAATCGATTTACTCTTGGTATTTTGTATTATTGATCATTGTAAACTACTAATAAGCTTCCCCATCAAAATTATATACCTCCAATACAACTTTTTCATCTTCTGAGCATTGGAGGACAAAGAATATCATTTCAATGGAGTTAACCCATTGTTCTGTGAGGAGGGGATCACAAGATTTGCTAAACATGGGAGGCCTTTTCCGCATAAAGGATTCTATGACAACTTGCTCTTTCCATGGAGTAGGAGAGAATTCCGCCTAATTAAAGTTATTATTCATAACTCGAGCCAGCTCAGCATGTACTGTCATGAAGTTTTTAGCACCTGCTCCCGTCATATCAGGCATATCATTAGGGCAATATTCACATTGCCTATCACATTGGTTGTTGGAACATGTTCTACTATTTCCCGCAATTAACTAAGAAAAAGAACGTATAATTAGAGGTCTTAAATACTTATCCATTGATCCTTAAAAGAAAAATTTGAACATAAAATTATAAACTTATAAAGAATAAGTATGTCCTAAATTGTGATTTCTTAGGTTTAAATCTTGGTTATCCTCAATCTATTTCTTAACTTATATTCTAATGGGATTTTTTTGTCCCTTAATAATGGTTTGTACTAAGATCATGAATCTACCAAATCATATCCCCAGGGAGTGTCGTAACCAAGAGTGAAACAAGGCCCATTTTCTTACACCAGTTCCCATTCGAGTCTAGCTCAAAGCGGTGTTTTTGGGTTTTACCCCTAGGATACATCTGTGCCAGAGCCGCCTCTACCTGATCGTATCTAGAAAGGGATGTATTTTTATTTATAAAAACTTACTCAATAATCACAAAAAAATAGGGATGTTTTTATTAGTATTTTCTCTAAGGCTTCCCTAGGGTTTTCTAATCCTAATCCCAAAAATAACTAAACCTCCCTTTGATACCAACTACGAAAACCCTACTGTTTATTACACACTTAAACATGATATATTACATAAAATTAACTTGATACAACGTAGAAGATAGAGGGGTATAGTGTCTTTGGGGATTATTATCATTACATAACAACTTAATACATGAAATACAACATTGAAAACTCCCTTTACATGACCACTACATTCCTTCATACTTAGCATTGCATGGGATAACCCGAGGACATGCATAAGAAAAGAGTGAGCTATAAATCCCAATAAGGGAATAAACATGTAATAACATGAGGAATACAATATTGTTAGAAAATAGACATATCAATAGAGAACAAGAGAAGTATAAACATAAAGTCACGATAAAGCATTATAATTATAACATGGAAATGTGGCAACAACATTTAACATGGAATTAGCATGAACCAAGGCTAATTGTACATAGAGCATGAGTAAACCCTCATTGAACATGAAGCAGGAGTAAAACCTCATTGAACTTGAATTATCATGAGTAAACCCCCATTCCACCTGACATATCATGATACTATACTTTACCCAATGCATTGGAGTGCTATCAGGGAGCACCCTACTTAAACATTTCGTTTCATACATAAGTGTGCCACGCAGATAAAAAAACATTGAATCATTCAACATGATCATTTATTACACGATAAAATAATGTGTAATACATACTTGAAAATATTTATATAATAAGTAAATGTGGATAAAGGTGAACACTCTTGATAAATAAATGGGCATGGTTTTCACTACACAATGACTTTGGCTTGGAAAAACGCAGTGCAATTTCGGCAGCATAACGACGTGACGTAAGAACTCATAAAAATGGTTTATGAGAGAGAAATGGGTGTCTCATCATATTTAAATGACATGGAATGTAATGGGGTCATATAGATACATGTCCCATCAAATTTAATGTAATTTATATTCAACATACAAAAGAATTTCTTGAATGTAATAAGGAGAGAGAAGTTCCTTTCAGAATTTCGGCATAGTAATAGGTATACATGGGAGACATTTAATGAGAGAGAAAGGGTTCTCACATAATTAAAAAATAAATAGGAAAGTATGGGGGAGGTGATAAACCATACCCCAACATTTATAATTGAAATTAAAAGGGAATAACAACTTAAAGAATATTAGAAAAAAATGAGAAAGGAGGAAAATCCTTACTTGGAAGTGTACTTCCAAAGGCTTGGGAGAGGCTTGAGAGAGGATTCTTGGGAGATTGGGGAACCTTGGGAGTATTATATAAAGAAGAGGGAAGAAGTTGGACGAACTTTAAAGTATTTGAGTGGGGAGGAAGTGGGATCTTGGGTGGGTTTATATAGGAAAGGAGAGAGAATTGTTTATTATTTAGGTTTGTGACACCTCACATTAAACTAATCAAAACCACAAACCAGACCATGGAGTTTGCCTATGGTTTTTGAAAAAGGGGAGTCAAAAAAAATATTTTATAAGGATCAAGTCCTAAATTCTTAAAATAATGGGGTTGATTATGTGGAGGTGAGTCACACACCAAAGGAAAACAATTTAAAAGGACAAAATGTTTAATAAGTTTTGAAGGGTCAACTAAAGCTTTGTAAAATAAACCAAACAAACCCAAAATCACAATATTTTAATGGTAAAACATATATTGGACGAACATAAAGTTTATAGTATTTTATTACCTCACTATTGGGTCATTATGATGTCATAAAACACATTATATATTTAAACTGTATCTAATTTTAACCCAAAAATTTAACTGTCTCAGAAAATTATGAAAAATTCACCATTGGATAATTTCGACATTCTGATTCCATAAATAATATTCATTTTATCTAAATAATTTTCTAAATATGTTAATTTTCACTTTTAAAATAAAAATCTACGTTTATTGAAAATTCATGGGTTTGACAAAAATAGCTTTCGAAACTTAATAAAAATTACAGTTGCATTCATAAAATTATATAATCATTTATATTTAATAAAAAATAATTTAATAATAATAATAATATTTTATTAAAAAATTATTTAATTTCAAAATCCATTAATTTATCAAAATAAATTTCTAAGTTGAATATTAACTAAAAAAACTATTTGTGCTTTAAAATATATTTACAAGGTAACAATAATAAAATGAAAGTATATTCATTATTATATACAAAAATAATGTAGATAACCATTGTAATAGGGTCTTGTTACATAACCCCTTAAAACACCCGCATAAGATGGAAGGGTGAGGTGTGCGATGGTGACAGACTCTTGGGGTGGCTCGGATAACATCGCTCGGGTGGTAATGTCTTCCAAAATTCAACTTTTCTCATAGGCAGTTCCGCTCAAGATTAACGTGTTCAAGCTCAGGTTGATCTTGGTCAAGATAAAAGCTCAAGGATGACACCTCCTTTCTAAGTTCTGACAAATGAGCTTTATATGGGGCAAGTCTACTAGATGAGGCCATCACTTCCTTTGTCTGAGTAAATTGGATTTGTTAAGGCCCATATTTATACTAATCATGTGATCACTGTTCAATGGTAACAAAAGAAACGGGCACAATTATTAATGGTATTTTAAAATCAAAAAACATAAAACAAAATAAGTGCATATATTGTATAACCATTTCACATATTAAGACATTTAATTAGATCCAGGGAGATTTTCATTAACAAAAGTTTGGGTCGTTACACCATCACTATTTTATTAATTCATCCACTCAGTTATTATTGATGAAACTATGATTATTATAGGTTCTTCCTAGATTTTGCCTGATGAGCCTTGTGTGATTTGGAACATTTTAGGGATTCCCAGAGGTACTTCCTGGGATATGACTTCTGAACCTTATTTATGTATATGGATATCACAGTATGACATCAATTAGGGGAATTGTGGTGTCACACCAATAATTAATAATTATATAGAACCATTTTCCAATTTTTATATGGAATAACTCTTTGTAATTGAGGATGAATCCTTAGTTAATGGACTTGGGTATAAGACAATATAGGTTTATATTATATTGAGTTTTCTATGGATGCAATTTGTGGACTCAAGTAGGATGCCTTGGTCAATGGACTTGGGTATTTTACCTAGTAGGTATATATTATACTAAGAATTACATGGATGATTTATATGGAATCAAGTAGGATGCCTTGTTCAATGGCCCAGGCCCTGGCCCTCATAGGTTCGATAATTGAAACATCTGACATAGGTCACAGTTGATGCAATGTAATATTTATTTTATTACCCATCAGTATATGAAATCATTAATTATATTGATTGGAGGTGAGTATGGGTGATCAATGGGTTAGAAAATGTAACCCCCTTGGTGATGTAGCTTGATCATATCCTTTTCTAGTGCAGTCTGATGTATGTATTCTTTGATTGGGATTACATACCCAAGGATATACTATGGGTTGTTTTTATATATGTTATTTTTTGTATCTCTCTCTCTCTCTCACACACACACATATATATATATGGGGGATATATATATAAATTCTCACACACACACACACACACATATATATATAATAACACATTGTTTAGAGACACTCTAGCTTATGTTGAAGCAGGTATGGTTGATCAGGATCATGGACCCAAGGATAAACTACTGTTTATTTTATTTATTCATTTTTTTGTATTTATTTTTCCATTTTATTAATTATTTATTTCCTGATCAGTTGATCACATTTATATAATGTTAATATTATTGGACTTGTATGAGAATGCTTTGGTGGTGCACTATTGAGTTTTTTCACACATCCTTCTTAGGATTCCATTGCACTGGGATACCCAAGCAGATGTTCACTTGGTTGCAAGCATAATATGGGATGAGGCCTAGGACTGATCAAGAGGGATGTATTAGAAATGTATGTGGATATTGGATATTTAGTATGGTTCAAATTATGTAGTGGAGAATTGTTCATTTATTTCAGATTCTTTTATTTACTAATGTATATGTATATTCGACCTAGTAGGTGATCAATGTTGTATGTATGACATGTTTGTTCGAGCCTTTACTACATTCCAATTATTATTCATCCTTGTTATATTTATTTAAATGGATTATATCTGGTTATTTCTAATATTTTCTTAATCTAATATGAGGGAATAATATCCCCACTATCACACCATAGGCCCTCACTGATAGTCGACATCCTATGACATACGAGGATGCATTCTTGGGGCATTGTGATAAACCATCTCGGAGAACTGAATTAGTGGAGTTCGGGTTGAGGCATAACTAATTGGTATAAAATGATTTATTTTCATGTTGTATTACTAGTTCATAGATGGTAGATAAGATTGTTAGGATTTTTTTTAGAACCTGTGACGGATATCATATTGGTGCATTAAAAACACTTGTTCTGGTAATAATTCTCAGTTTCTAGGGATATGGGATTGTCATTATAATATGTGATTTTACAATTTTATATGATTTTATCTTTGAGATACACACATGTTGTGTGAATTTTAAAATTTATTATATATCTCTAGATCCTGACCTATTTGAAAGAGTCCACTAACTAATTTTGACTCTTGACTGACAGAGGAAAGAGTCAACTTGAGAAACATATTTTTCATGTAGGTTCCACATGTTATAGGTATGATAGTGTGTGATTTTACTCATGGAAAAAGACAATTTTTTAAAGCTTTGGTGACATCCTAAGTAGTGTTTTTTCATATAGGCTTTTGGTGTAATTACACTCAATTTATTTGGCTCGTATATATTTCATTTTGATGGAAGGTTATGTGGATATATGATGATACATTATATGGTAGGTTTATAACTTATCCCCTATGAATAGGAGGCTCAGTGACCCTAGTAGGCTGATATGGAACATGATTTCCATGTAACAGACCCCTTATAGGGTGTTAATTCTTAGGTTCAGTTATTTAATGTCTTAGTAAAAACATATACAGTGTTTTCCTACATTTCTTGGAATGGAATTATATATAACCAAAATCTGATAGTGATCTAGAACATGGTTAGTTGAGATAATGTTGTGTGCACACTATTGGTCCTTGTAGGTCAAACTTGAAAGTTGGTACTTTTTTGTATTGTCATCTAGTAGGATCCTCTAGTGTGATGCCAATAGATATCAAAATTTTTATAGATAAATGAATCATCGAAGGGGTATTACCATATAAAAATGCCTGGCGATCATCGGTTCATCATTATTTTCAATGTTATATCATGATACTCTAGGGAAAGTCCCTTATGAGGATGCTTGGTGAGGATCAAGTCCCTAGTAGGCTGTTGATTGATAGTTTTTTACCCTTGTAGGTCGATGTTATCATTACCTCCCTTATAGAGGGTCGATAGAAATGTTAGATGCCTTGATTTGAGACTTGTGTATGGGTGATTCCCTATGAAACGTGACTTTGGAGAGGTTCAACCTTTTGGGCTAGATGGTTAGACCTAGTGACCCTCATGTGATACTTGATCAGTAGGTCTAGGTTGGAGACCTAGATACCCTTATTTATGGGTCAAAAAATTGTTGGTTGACATTTTTTTATAATCCAGGGAAACCTATGAGTGAGGTTGGAAAGGGTTTCTGGATTCCCTCTAGGAAATGAGCTTGGATGTAAGCTCTTATTGATACCAATTCATGGTAGGTGCTCGAATTCTGTGGTATATGCATCATGATGCCATCATTTTTTGATAAGGCACATAGTGTACTATAATTTTGAGACTGAGTTCAATGGGAGAGACTATTTGGGTTCCTGAACCAATTGAAAAATGGGTGATTTTTAGCATCTTGTTAGAGAATGGGTAGATGCTCCTGGTAAGAATGATGTAGTGTGATAGGCATTTATGAAATAAATCGTGGAACATGTGAGGTGACAATTTTAAAGAGGAGTTCCAAGGGAGCTTCAGTATTATGAGATTGATGTTCCATGTAGCATGATTAGCTTGGCCTTATAATGGATGAATTGCGGGAGCATGATTTAGGTGATAATGGTACACGTTAGTTACACATGGAACTATTTAAATCATAAAGTGGTGAGTATCCATGTGTGATCCAAAGAATGATGGTTTAAAATAAATGATACGAGACTAGTTTCCTAGAAGCTATGACTTAAACAGGGAATGTGTCTCCATGGTATAGGAGACATCAAGAGTAAATCTGGTGTTGGGAGGTAGTTGACCCATGGTTGGGCCTAGAAATACATGGTTGGGAGATGTGGTTTCAGGAGCTGGATAAGGAAAGTGTAGCCTATTTAGATAAGGGAATGGATCAGGGATAGAAATACACACCTACCGAAGTAATCTTAGTGCACTCCTAAATAGATACGATCATGCCCAATATATTGACATTGTCCTAAGTAAGATGAGAGAGTGTTAGCTAAATTTTGGTCTACCAATGTATCTTTTGTGGTTGGATGAAAGAATCCTTGGAAGTGTGCATGAGGAGTATTTTAAAAGTAAACCAGATAGTGTATAGTACACCATTGTCCATTTGAGGATGGTGACACTCATTTTGTCTTGAATTTTTAAAAGTTTTGTGACAACTATTCTCAGGAATCATGAATGATTCGGGGGTGATATTTACATTAAATCTAGTATGAGCATGTTTTAGGCCATTCTAGTTGTCATGTATGGGTAGGATAGGGAATAAGCAATGGTTATTAGGTTCTCTTTTCAATAGAGTAATGAAAAGGATGTTCCTAAAGTGCTGAGTGGGATATTAGCCACTATTGGGTAACCCTCAGGTGATAAGGGTAATGGGATCTTGAGACTAGTTTTTGGATAGTCATTTAGCTCTTGTATTACATAGAATAAATAAAACCATGCATTAATGGATTCCATAGTGAATGATATGTATATGTTCATTTCATGGAACAATAGCATAATGGAAAACATATCGGTTGTCTAGGAAATTTCACAGGGAGCCAGTTACAGACTCTAAAGATTGATATTAGTAATGATCTCAACGTGCCTTGGGAAAAAGGCATCGAATTAGTTTTTAGTGACACACTGGATGTGGAAGCTGAAAATTATTGAGAATATTCAGTCAAAGGTAGTTTGAATTGCATTCTTTCTTATAATTGAATGTGGTTAGTAGGAAAATATACCGATCATGTTGTTGGGATGAGACGAGTGAAGGCTGGAGGTAATTCAGGACTCTTAAAGGAAAATTCAGTGTGAATAGGTTGAGAATGGTTGGAGTTTGACCATTATATCAAATTGAGGATCAAGGGAAGTATCCTTGAGTGTGATTATATTCTTCATGTTGAGAAAAATTTTTAGATATTCATTTGGATGATAGGGATTTTTAGCTTTAGGCAATTTTGAAGGTGGTGAAACTGTGGCTCAGAATTGGTTTTTAAAAATTTAGAACCTATGGTTGGGAGTGACATAGATCATTTGATCAGTCAGGTGATAGCGTGATCATAGTTTGGGTTAGACGAGATTGGGTAAGCAATATCTTGATATTACAGTAATGTCTATGAGCATTGGTTCAGTTTTGGAGGTTAGGCACTATATGCTTAAATTTGTTCTTGGAGGAGAGTTGGGTGTTCAAAAATGAAATAAAAACTTTTGAACTTAATTCATGAATCAAGTAGGATATATTTTTCGTTTTGATTCCCACTAAGGATTCTTGTGGATGATAAGTTTTAATGTGGTGAGGATGTAATATCCTACATTTTTCTATGTTGGGAAATTGTAAATTATTTTTATTATTCAATTACTGGATGGGTCAAATCTTGATTGGAGATTCTAAATGTAAATTAAAATTTTGGAACACCTCTAAATAATGTTTTCAGACATGGAATGATTCTTGGTTTGTAGATCAGATATTTTAGGAGCATCCCATGTGTTTGTGGCTAGAAACCAAAGTTCTGGAAAGGTATATCCCATGACACACAGTTGGAGAATAATTAGTTTTAACCATATGGCCTAACCATGCATGCTATTTTTTATAGGATCAAGGTTTGGGAAATCATGTCGAATGCTAGAGGAAACTATATAGGGGATTTGAAATTTTATGCTAACATGATGCATGGTTGGAGCACAGTTTGAATAACCATGCATGAAAACCATGTAAGGTGGGGTTTTCCATAGAGATTAGAGGTGCACATTCTGTTAAACCATTCACTGCAATCGTGGGAGATGAGGGTACAAAACAGTACCAACCACACAATTGGTGTATAGTTTGGATGACTATTTATCCACACAATGGGTTTACCCCCTCTTCTTCTCATTCTCCCTTTCATGTGTATCCATCCTTCTCCCTTCCTCTATGGGAGTTCTCCCTTATTCGAGGACTGAATCAGACATCATCGGGTGCGTTGGAACCCTCAAGGCAAGCCTTCAACTCCATTAGTCTCCATTTAGTTCTTTTTATTATTATTTTAACTTTGGATTTCTTGGTTAGGTTTTCTATCCCTAATTCCACTGGTGCATGGTTGAATTTGATACCAAGGTTGGGGTTTTCACTTTGCATAGGAAGAGGATAAATCGAGATGCTATCCGCACTTCGTCACATGTCACATCACCAAGGGACACCACTGTGGGGAAGTTCTAATGATATTTAGATTAAATTAAATTTTTTGAATGGTTGTTTTAATGTCATTTATTAGGGATTAGGCCTAGGTTGAGGTTAGTCTTATATTGTAGGATGTTAGCGAGCGCTAGGTCGCTGTGCCAGTGCGATGAGATAAGTCGGTAAGATTTTAGGCACAATGTGTATTTTAAATAAATTGGTTATTTGAATTAATCCTTTTTGTGTTTTAATTAATTAATTATAGTGTTGTTATAATTAATTCGTTATGGTGGTTTTTTTGTGAAACAAGACCCAACATGACTTGGTTCAGCATGAACATGCCTTGGAAACTACTTACGGCCTTGGGAAATTAAAATTTTAAATATTCCTAAAAGTAGGTGGTCCACCATACCTTTCCTAGAGTACTTGTGAATGTTTATATAGTATGTTTATCCTTTTTCTTTCCCCTAAGGGATATTCCCTTATTTATATTTAGCCAAAGTAACTGTTAACTTAAATTATTTAATTTGGGAATTGAATGGATAAACACCGGGGGTCACTAACAATCCTATTGATTTAGCTTCATACTTTGGCATATCACTGAGGTAGAGGGTCTTTTTTGAGATGACTCCACATATGATATAACCTAGAGGATCCCATGTAGGATTCCTCTTTCTTATCACAACCTTTTATGACACCAAGAGGGATTCCCAAACTTATGTTTTGACTTAGATCATCCCAAGAGGATCACTCTGTTTACATGAGAACCCCGAGGATCCTTGGTTAGATGCCTCTCCCAATAACTAACCTTGGGGACATAGTGAGTGACCCAATGTTTGACCTAACTTGAGCATGCATGTCATGGGTTTGGGTATAGATGGTACCCGGTGTCACCTAGATCCTGTATTGAACTTGTAATCCTATGAGGCTATGGAAGTAGTGGTGGGTAAGTTGTTAGACCACCCTCACTCTTTTATTTATTCTTTCACTTAGTAATTATTGATACAAATATGATTTCTAGAGGTATATATGAGATTTTTACCAATGAGCCTAATGTGATCTAGTATATTTCAAGGATTCCCATAGGTACTTTCTAGGATTTGTCTTTGGAGACTTATTTATATTTATGAATATCATGGTATGGCCCTGATGAGGAGCACTGCGGCATGGAACTGAAAATTACTGAATGTGTGGAACCATTTAACGAGTTTTCTATGGATTTTATTTGGGAAATTGAGTTAGATACCTTGGTCAGCGGACTTGGGTACAATCCCATATTGGTCTATATTATACTGAGTTGGCTATGGATGTATTCTATAGACTCAAGGATGACACCTTGGTCATTGGACTTGGTTCATGGCCCCATTAGGTCTATATTATAATGTGTTTTCAATGGTTGATCTCCATGGACTCTAATAGGAATCCTTGGTCAATGGCCCTGTGTCCTTTCCCTTATAGGTCTGATACTTGATACATCCGGTATAAGCCACAATTGATGTAGTGTCATATTTAGAGGATTGTCCATAGATACATGAAAAACTTCATTATAGTTATTGGAAGAAAGGTTGGGTGATCCCTAGGTTAGGAAATTTATCCCCTTGTTGGCATATCTTGCTGAGAGACTTTTCTAGAACTGGTTGAAGTAGGTATTTTTTGATCAAGATTACAAACCTAAGGTTCAACTGTGGGTTGTTTTTATTTCTGTTATTTTTTATTTATCAAATATAAATAAATATATTAAATATATATTAATTTATATATACATACTCATATATATATAAATACAATGACACATTGTTTAGATACATTTTGTCTTAGGACAAAGCATGTATAGTCGATTGAGATCACAGACCTAAGGCTTAGCTGTGGTTTATTTTATTTATGTCTTTAATTGTATTTATTGTTTTCATTTTATTTACTATTGTTATCCTAATAAGTAAATCACATTTAAATACACTTAATATTAATTTTTTTGTACATGGGACCACATTGGTTTTTCCCTACTGAATTTTGTACTCACACCCTGCTTAGACCGCCACTGCACTGGGGTACCTGAGTGGACGTTCACTTGGTAGTAGGAACAGGATGGCCTGAGGACCAGGATTGATCTAGTGAGATGGATTATAATTTTTTTGGAGATTAGGTATGTGGTATGGATCAGTGTATGTTGTATATCCTTGTAATTTTTTTTCTATTTACTCCTGTATATATATGTCCGACCTAGTGGGAAATCAGTGGTGTATGTAGGACATTGTCATTCAAGACTTTACTGCATTACATTTATTATTTCAATATTATTATATTTATTTCTTACAAACTCGGTTTATTACCATTTTGATTATATCTAGTTATTCCAGCTATTTTCTTACTCTGATATGCCGGCATAGTCTCCCCACTATCACACCCTAAGCCCTCACTGCTAGCTGACAGCCATTGGCATATGGGGAGGCATGCTTAGGGCCTTGTGACGAACCAGATCAAGGCACTAGATTTGTATTATTCGATTTGGGATGTTATAGATGTCCCTCATGATGTTTTGATGAAATTACATTTCCCTTTAACCTTGTATTTAACTGATAAAGTCCCAAGGGAGGTTTCATTTGAAACTTTGAAAGCTGGTATTTGGTCTAAGCTTGAAAAAATTTACATGAAAACATATTTAATTGTTCATCTATATTAGAATAAAAAATTATATACCTTTAAGATGCATTCTTGAGATTCCATTCATGAACATAATGATGAGTTTAATAAAATTTTATTAGATTTATCCAAAATAAATTTTACGGTTTAAGATAAAGACCAAGCCATCTTACTTTTAATTTCTTTAGATAGTTCATATGAACATCTTATTGATGTTATGATGTTTGGTAGAGATTCCATGATCCTAGAGGAAGTCAAGTCTTATATTCTGTCTCACGAGTTTCATGCGAAGGATATGGTTAAACCTAAAACTACTAGTAAGAATGTGAGGGATCATTCATATTTTTGAGGGAATAAAAAATGTAAAAGGAATAAGTGTGAAAAGTACTGTAACCAATCTAGGGAGTCTTAGTCTAAATCCAAGATGAAATATGTTACTTACTTTCATTGTGGGAATGATAGGTATGGTAGACCCAAATTTACCAATTTGAAATCTAGTAATCCTTCTAAAGAGTCTAGTTACCATTCAATCATTACCAACCAAGGCTATAAAAGTGAGGAGGTGTTGTGTGTGTCCTGAGATAATTTTCATACCAAATGGGTTTTAGGAAACAACAAGATATGTATTATAATCAGTAGAGGTTCTTTTATGCTATATCTCTTAGAAAATTCTCTACTAACCTTATTGGACATAAGACGGGTTCAAGATTTACAAAGGAATATGATATCTTTAGGTTTCATGGATCATAGATGTTATACCATTAAATATTATTCTAGTTATATAAGAATCTTCGTGGGATATCACAAATTTATGAAAGTCTACTTGATGAATAGGTTATATGTTCTATATTGAACAACACATATAAAATAGTTGGGAATAAAAAATGTCACTAATAGTGAAAACACTATTCTTTAGCATATGTAGTTGTGAATTGTGAGTGCTAAAGTTCTAGATGAATTGAGAAAGAAAGGGCTTCTCACTCAAGTTACACTAAGTTACATACCCTATTGTGGGGATTGTGTCCCGGGTAAGTTCCAAAGAGTTAGTTTTCATTAATATAGATTTAAAGACGATCAACATCTTGATTATATTCACTTTGACTTGTGGGGATCGGCTAGGACTACCTCCCATAGTGGATAATCATACTTCCTCACCTTTATAAGTGATTTTAATGGATATTTTGGGTTTATATTTTTTGAAATAAAGATGATGAATTTGAGGAGTTTAAAATATGGAAAAAATTTGATGAAAATCAATATGGAAATAAATTAAAGGCTTTAAGGACTCATAGTGTCATTGAAAAACTATCTACTAAATTCACTATGTTTTGTGAAAATGAGGGAATTTTTATTCACTAAGCTTTTAGTTATAATCCTATGAAGAATGATCCATATGATCCTAGAAACTATAAAATTATTGAGTAGGTTCATAGAATTCTTTCATTCTCGGTATTTTCTTAGTTATTTTGGGTAGAGGATATCACCACAATAGTCTATATATCAATGTCTTTTAGGAATCCTATAAAATTATGGATCAACCAAACCCCATCCTATGGGCATGTTAGGGTGTTTGGATTAACTTCCTATGGCCATGTAAAAAATGATAAAATTGATCATATAGATTTCAAATGAATTTTAATCTAGTATCCTAGGGGAGTGAAGGGATATAATCTTTGGAAAGATAAACCTATATTTTAGATGTGTATTCTTGGGATGTGGTGTTTCAAGATTATTTTTCTTCTAGATTCCAACCTATCATTGATGTTAGTGATGAACCTACTCATAATAGGGGTTTTTAGGTTGATCGTCCCAATTTTGGCAAGTCTTCTATTGATACTCCTCGGACTAACTCTTATCCACCTCTTTCTCATCCTGACCCAGAATATGGTTCAAATTAAGATAATTCTCCTAATGATGGTGCTATAAGTGACCTTAAAGGTTATTATCTAACTAATTATAGGAATTTTAGATTCATTATACCTCATTATAGGTATCAAAATTCTTATATAGTTTCATTTTCCTTGCATATGGAACAAGATACCAGGGGAGAGGATCCCCAAAGCTACAATAAATCTGTCAATGTTGAAAACTATCAGCATTGGATTTTATCCATGTAATTTGAGATAAAATCTTGAAGAAACAAACATACCTAGTACATAGTCAATTAAACACCTCCTTACAAGGTTATTTTCTATAAGTGGATCCATAAGAAAAAAGAAGACAACACTTCAGGGAATAATGTGAAGTTTAAATCCATGCATATAACCAAAAGGCTTCCTTCAAAGAGAGAAAATAAATTAATCTAAAATTTTCATCCTGTTGTTAATTATTATTCAATAAGAATTATTCCTTATTTTTTCCCATTTAGAGCTTCATATAGAAAAGATAGATATTAAAACTTCTTTCTTACATTGTGATTGAAACAAAAAAATTATACATGACTGACCCTTATTTTTTTGAGCATGAATTAAAATATCACCAAATATATTATCTTAATAAATCTATATATGGATTAAAAAAAAGCTTCAAGATAATGGTACAAGAAGTTTTAATAAATTATTTTAAAAAAAGGTTTCAATAGGAGTCAGTTTGATGCATTTTTATATTTTAAATCTATTAAAAATCACATGCTTTATTTACTACTTTATGTTGATGACAAGTTACTCATGTGCAGTGATAATAAATTAATCCCACATATTAAAATGAAATTGAATCTAGTTTTTTAAATGAAATATCTAGGATACGTTAAGAAAATTTTGGGCATGGAAATTATTAGGGATATGAAGCATATGATTCTTTATCTATCTCAAAATTCTTATATCCTCAATGTTCTTAATAATTATATTTTTGATGCCTTAAAACCTGTTAGTGTTCCATTTTACCAACATTTTAAATTATCATTATCTCAGTCACCCACCACAACTTATGATATTGAATATATGTGTATAATTCCATATGATAATGTAGTGAGAACCATTATGTATGCTATTATTTACACTATGATGGATATTTCCTTTTCTATCTATACTTTGAGTTGATTTATGAAAAATATATGAAATCCATGTAACATCCTGTTACTTTTATATTAGTTATGTTTTGAGCCTTATATTGGTTTTACTTTTCCATTTTCTAGGTAGGGTTGAGGAGGTATTAGGAGGATACCTGTGATGGTGAAGTCAGAGATTTGTTGGACTCTCTGCATAAAAAATGGCTATTTCCGCTGTCTGGTGGGGATTTACACACCGTTTAATATGGTTACACAACACGTAATTTATAAAATAAAATTAAATATGATTTTATCAAAAGGCGATGAGATTTTTTTATTATTATCGGCATTGTAAATTACACGACATGTAATTGGGTTACACATCATGTAATGTCCTGATGGTTGTTTTTTAATAGGCAACCCAACAATTTTTTATTATCGCCCTATATTTTCTTCATTACTCTCATTACAAGATCCATTATTAGGCAATTTTAGATCCCTCTAGGCCTTCCAGGTTGTTTTGATTAGAGATTTATCATTGTTGTGGTTGCGGTGTGAATCAATGGGTAAGCATTCTCCATTTATCTATTCCACTTTCTCTTTTCTTCCTTGGAGTTTTGATAGATCATCTTGGGATTGATGGATCTAAACTTTGGGTTTTGAAATTTTATTTTTAATTTGAGTTCCTAGATCTTCTATGCCTTTGTTCTTGTTGGCAGGTACATCATGGGATTTATGTTTCCATGAGAAATGTAGGTGGTTACGCCATGATTCCCAATTTATGTTAACCCAAAATATCTTTGTTTAAATGAAATGTTTTTATTTTGATTAAATGTATTTCAATTGGCTTGTTGGAGAAAACCAATTCAATTAAATTTGGGTTTTAAAAATGGGTTTTTGCATGAGATTATAAAACTGCCAATTCCATTAAATTGGGGTGTGTTTATGGAAATTGGTAAAATTTAAATTGTTCAATTTAAATTGTTAAATGGATTAGATGTAAAAGTTTGTGAAAAACATGTTTTCCATTTAATAGGGGGTTTATTGTGAAATTTATGATTTTTTTTTGAAAATTAAATTCTAGAATTAAATTGTGAAATTGGATTGTGAGATAAAAGTGAATTTATTTCAAATACCTATTTGTGAAAATGGATTAAAATGTTTTTAATAGAAACCTTATGTTTTTATCTTGATGAAAAGAAATGTCTTTTTATTAAAAACTCGTTATGGTTTTTAAAAGGAAAACTGCAATATTTGAAATGTATAAGGGGATGGATTTTATTTTAAGTTTGATTGAAATAAATTACCCATCATTGTTTTTTACTAGAAAAAAATACAAGAATTAGTAGTCAGTGAGTTATCTAGATGAACCATTATGATTTACAATGTTATAAAAATAAATGAATCACATCACATCGCTTAGGAGATGGTGAGGATTCATCTTTTTCCCTAGTTCAAAGGGACTTAAGTACATAATGTTGTGTAACCTTGAGTGTGGAGTCCCTATAGCCTCGAACTATCATACCTTCTTGGGCATATGA
Organism: Viscum album; assembly: GCA_963277665.1. Classification (NCBI taxonomy): domain Eukaryota; kingdom Viridiplantae; phylum Streptophyta; class Magnoliopsida; order Santalales; family Viscaceae; genus Viscum; species Viscum album. The sequence continues at coordinate 703,142,597 of OY728139.1, forward strand.
GAAATTTTCTCGCTTATTTTTATTTCAAATGAATATATTCCATTGTTATAAACTGCTTTACAAGACTTCTAATTTATATAAAATGTATTATTTAAAAATATTTAATTAAGATATTTATGAAAAGTTCCATTTTTTTAAATCACCATTTTTGAAAAAATTTCCATCATTTAAAAAGTGAAGCATGAATTTCTAAACTATTTCCATAATTTTTAAATGTAAATCATGTTTTGTTTAAATAATATCTTGAAATGATAGAACTTTTCATCTGAAATATGAAATCACTTTGTTTGGTTAATTTGATATTGTAATCTTGTTATGGAATCCTTGGTGAGACCCTAATGGTATTTTAGTACACACCCCACCTGTGTATTTGGGTGTTTGTTGATTTTCTCCTTCAAGGTTTGAGATGGGGTAAAGCACCACTTAGAGGTGGTTCTGGATGTTGATCTGTGAAATTAGAAAGTTACATTATTTGGTACTTGGGATTTTTATCTATAATATTTTACTAGTACTTTTCTATAATAATTTGAGTTTTCATACCCCATTTAAATTTATTACTCATTTCCTAGTGAAGTTTCTTTTGTATGCATACCGATTTGTTATCTTTCTTCGACATTATTTGTGGAAAAACCATTCAAACTCTCATTTTGTATGATTCCAGATGCTAGTCACCATCTGATGGGGATTAGTAGCACCCTTCGATCCATGTCAGTACCAGATCTGTTATAGGATTACCTGGGTACCCAATATGGTTCATGAAAAAGTGGTATCATAGCTCTAGGTTTAGATTTTATCTTGAAATCAGTATGCATTTTGCAATCTTTTTAGGACATAGGAGGTAGTTACGATTGAGTACCTTGCCAGATCTCACTGTAACAAAAATTAATTCTATTTGGGTGGTTAGGTAAATACATCTTGAGGGTTAGTTATAGTATTTTCCCTTCATTTGATTTGGATATATTGAAATCCAAGTATTTTTGTATATCTGTTGGGATTAATTTTTTCTATTAATCAATTTTAGTGTTCTTATGATGTATTCTTTGTTTTCTAAAAATGTTTTGTAGCATAATTCATCGAAGAAGATGTGCGAATCAGATATAGGAGGAAGATAAAACTAAACATCAGTGAGAAATCCTCATATTGACCTGAATATGGTTGAGGTGATTGTGCGCACTATCCAATATCTGAGACAGGAACTACCCCCAGTTCCCATTTAGGCATCCAGTTATGGAACCATAGAGGGATGTTCTCAAGATTTTTTCTTATGAGTTCCTTCACGAGAAGAAAACATCTTTCAAAGGATAAAATAATCATCAAGAGGATGAGAAATGGTTGAGTATGATGGAGCTTTTTTTTGGTTCTTGGAAACACCTAATGAAATTAAGGTAAAGTGTTCCACCATTATATTAGAAGGATCGAGAAGGAGATGGTGGGACACTATAGTAATGATGAAGAAGCACAAGGGATTAGAGTGTAAACAATTAAAGTTTTTTTCACCGACCACTTCTATCCATAATCAATGTTGCTGGAAAAGGCTATAGAGTTTTTCAAAGTTGAGCAGGATGACAGGACCATGAAAGAGTACACAAACCTTTTTTTTAAGCTCGTACACTTCACATATGGGATTCTATCAAATGAGAATATGTTGGTTTTAAGGTTTGTGTTGGGACTAATTTATTATATTCATTACTAAGTTTTATTGTTGAAGATTCACTCTTATAATGATGTTCTATTTAGAGAAGTGATGGTCAAAATGGACCTGGATAGAAAGATATGGTTATAGGGAGTTTTTTTCTCTCCCATTGTAAGTGTGGGTTACTTCCAAGGAAATAAGAAGTATTATGATTCTCATGGGAGTTCTCAATAGCAGGTTAATTATAGACCTGCTGTAGTTCCTGGAAAAGGTCCTTTGGTTTGTTACCAGTGTGGAAATCTGAGACATTCAAAGTGGTTTTTCACTAAGGCACCCAAGCTATGTGGTTCTTGTAGATGTTCATGGAACTTAGATAAATTATTCTATGTTTATTCCACTCCACGTAGTGGGAAGGGATCACCAACACCTCCTAAAATTGAGGGGAAATCATATGCTTCATGTATCAAATGGTTTCATCCACAAGAATTTGGAATTAAGCTATTACATACAGTGGATGTGTTTCCAGAGGAAGAAGATTGGGGTCCAATAATTGTGAGAGGTACTATCACTATAGCTTTATCATTAGCGAATGATTTATTTAATACTAGTGTATCTCATTCATTTATTTAAACCCATGTTTTTAAAATTATAAATCTTCATACAAAGATTTTATCTTATGTTATGGATATCAATACACCTTGGAATAAAGAGAGAGAATGGGTTTTAAAAAAAAGAGCACTGAGGCACTTTTATTAAAAGAAAAGAATGTTTCAAAAGTCTAAAAAAGGAAATTTTACATTTACCATAGATTAAGAGAGGTAACAGATTATATGGAAGAGTGGTTGAGTAATTTCAACCATAAACATTGAACCCTTTGTTTTCAAGACCATATGTAATTCAATTAGCTTCCATATATGCATGAGTGATTAAGTAGTTCATGTGAGAATGTGTTTCCAAGAAATTGATCCAATTTTCTGTCATCTTTCAAGATAAACGAAATTGCCTACATCTTATCACTTGCACAAGAGTGGAGGAATCACATTCAAACCAAACAAATATCCATCATCTTTTGTTAGCAAGATCAACTGCCATGATAATTCCCATCATTTTTGCCTCCAGTGTAGTGGAGTAATCGCAAGAACCATATAGACATTCAAGTACATCACCATTGTAGTCTTTAAATACTGGACCATACCCCGATGGGCCTGGATTAACTCTAGAGGCTTTTTCTATGTTTCATTTAATACAAACAGCAAAGGGGGATGTCCACAGGGTATTGGAAAATTACCTGGGATTCGAATTCATCTTAGCACCTGAAGATCTACCACCGTGTTACTGCATTTTTCTTCATGTTGTGTGTTGGTAGTTTTCATAGTTGCACAAATGTTCTTCATGGATAAATCTGCACTGAAAATTTCCTTTTGGTGAATGATGTCATTCCAGCTCCTCCAAATGAAGTGCAGCGGTTCAGAACATGTTGTTCAAAGAAGAATCATGATCTTCTTTGAATGAGAAGCTTTATGTATGTCCACAAGTAAGGAGTAAATAGAATATTTTCATTGTAGATGAATGTTAAACATTTGGAGCACATTATTCCATAAAACTGAGGCCTTATTGTAGCTTAGGAATAGGTGGTTAACATTCTCTCTTTGCTTATTTCATATCATGCACTTGAAGCAGAGAGAGATTCCCAAATTTTGGAGATTAAGATCTATTGGATGTTTGTTTAATAGAAGTGTCCAGATTAGATTGTACCTAGATGGAGGCATCCATTTCTTATTCTAGCTACCTATCCACTTCATGTCCCCATAAATCAGGTGCATGAAGAAGATCTTCGATTCTAGATTACCATTCAAGGAGCCTTGAAATTTGAGAGTATCCTTTTGATTGATGAAGTCATAGTTTTCCATGAGTGATACTATGTCATCTAGAACTGCTTCAATATCTTCTAAATGGTCCATAATATTTATGTAGTGGTTGAAACCACTAACCTCACCATTAAACCTATAAGTAAGTTATTCACTTGTCTAGTTTTTATACCATAACCTTAGAGAATAATGATCACTTACAATCCATTGAGCAGGGTCTATGTATCCCCTCCTGTGTTTTCTCTCAACTAGATGTTGATTTTGCTTAGAGATTTATGGTTCTTGGAATAAAATCACTTGACTTCATATTTGAGATGTATTTTATCATTGAGAATAAATACAAGATTGACTTTTATATTCGATAGGTTTCCTTTACTACACCTAGTGGTGTGTTCCATGTCTTTCAAGGATAATGTGACTTAAGTTTGAGAACAGTTTGACCTTATTATTTGAAGTTGGGGAAAGTAATATTGGTGTTTTTCTTTGATCTAGAGTGGGAATATTTAAGTGGTTATATCCCTCTATTTTTCATCAATTTTCCAAATGTGTTTCCTTCAAGATTCTATAATTTTACACCAGTAATGTAGGTAGAGTTTTCTATTGACTTAGTTCCTGGTACTAAACCAGTTTCTATTCCCTATCATCACATGACACTGGTTAAACTAAAAGAGATGAAGATTCAGTCAGGTGATCTTCTAGAGAAGGGATTTATATGTCTGAGTTCATCACATTGGGTGGTACTTATTTCCTTTTATAAGAAAGATAATGATTCACCTTTCCTATGCGTTGATTACAAAAAGTTCAATAGAGTGATGATAAAGAAAAAGTATCTATTTCCTAAAATTAATGATCTGTTTGATCAATTAAAGGAGGAGAAGTGGTTCTTGAATATTGATATTCACTCTGGTTACCATCAATTGAGGATAAAATAATATGACATTCATAAAACTGCCTTTCAGAGCAGGTACGACCATTATGAGTACCTTGTTATGCCCTTGGTCAAACCTATTCTCCTATAGTTTTCATGGATTTAATGAATTTTTTTCCAAAAAGTATCTAGATACCTTTTTGGTAGTCTTCATGGATGAAATCCTCATTTACCCTAATTTTTATTAGGGTTATGTGTATCATTTGAGAGAAAATCTGAGTTTGCTGATAAATCACTGAATTTATTCCAAGCTATCCAAATGTGATTTCTAGATCTAGGATGTGAAATTCTTAGGAAATGTGATTTTGGAACATGGGATATCAATTTTCCCTGAGAAGATGAAGGATGTTATTATGTGGAAACAACCAAGAAATGTTTTCAATATTAAGAGATTCTTGGGTTTGGCTGGGTATTATCATCGGTTCTTCAAGGACTTCTCAATGTTGTCTTCTTTGATGACTGATCTAAGTCATAAGGGAGTACAATTTTTTTGGAATGAGAAATGTCAGAACTATTCATTTTAGATGAAATGTATTTTGACTAATATGCCGGTGTTGAATCTTATAGTGGCCAGGTAGGGCTATGTGTTCTTTTTTGATGCATCAATTTTAGGATTTGGTTTCATTTTTATGCAATACGATGATGCCATTTCTTATGGATCTCACTAGCTTAGGCCACATGAGAAAAAATATCCGACCCATGAACTAAAAATTAAAGCTATGGTTCATGAAATTAAGATTTTGGGGAATTAAATTTATGGAGAAATATTTACAATGTTTTCGGACCACAAGATCTTGAGTTATATCTTCTCTCAAAAATATTTGAATCTTCTCCAGAGGAGTTGGGTGGAATACCTACTATCTTTTGAATTTTACATCATCTATACCCTAGGGAAATGGAGTGTCATTGAAGATTCTTTAAGAATGAAAATTTTGTCCTAGTACATGAATGAATCTTAGGAAGTGTGTAACTTTATGTATATCTTTTCATAGTTACATATTGGAGTCCAAGAATCTGGGGTTGAGGTTTATTTGGCCACTACTTAGTTTATATCCACTCTTCTCAAGATGATTCTTCAGGAACAACATCTTGATGATGAGTTCCTTATAATTAGAGACCTTTTTTATGGTGGGGAGACTATAGCTGAGTGTTCTTTCACCAAATATGTCATTTTATTCAATTTTAAATGTTTTATTATGTCGTTAGCAGTAAGGAAATATGTGAAGTGTTATTTACTTAAATCCCAGTGGGATGTAAAACTAGGAACCATTAAGATGTTATATGATATGCTGTAGTAGTTCTGGAGGCCGGGTATGAGATGAGGCATTGCTGAGTTTGTATCTCATTTCTATTAAAGACATATGGTGAAGGCCAAGCATAGGAAAACTTCGAGTTTTCTTCAAACACTTCCTATACCAAATTAGAAGTGGGATGAGATCTCAATTGACTTTTTGGTTGGGATTCCCTGAACCCAGAGAAAAAAGAATATGATATGGGTTGTGTTCAACAGGATGACCATGTCGACTCACTTTATACCCATTCGAGATACAAAAAAAGGTGAGGAGTTGGGAAATCTCTATATAAAAGAGACTATCTGTTTTCACAGAGATCCAACTTTTATAGTCTTTGATATGGATCCTTGGTTCACTTATCATTTTTGGGGAGGCTTTAAAGAGGAACTAGGATCTCACATTAGTTTGAGTATTAAATAACATCTATAGTCGGATGGATATATAGAAATAACTATATAGATTCATGAGGATATTCTTTTCTCCTATGTTCTTGACTTTGGTGGGATTGGGATGATCACTTGGTGCTAGTTGAATTTTATTATAACAACAATTAGAAGTCGATGATTAGAATGGATCCTTTTGAGGCGTTTTATGTCCAACCTTTAAGATATTCGCTGTGTTGGTCAGGGGTTGGTGAAAGTTCCTTGGTTGGACTAATTTTGGGGCAAGATATAATGATAAAGATTCAATTGATTCGTCAAATAATGTTGATGACACATAGATGGTATAAAGATTTTGATGACCATCATCATAGACCGTTGGAATTCCTAGTTAGTGATCATGTGTTCTTGAATGTTTCACCTCATTTGGTTCATCAATGTCTTGGAAGGTAAGGAAAACTTTATCCTCATTTTGTGGGACCTTTTGCGGTCACTGAGAAGGTAGGTAAGTTTGTCTATCATATACCACATTCACTACATCTAAAGTTGATACATAACATTTTCCATGTATCTTATCCGTGAAAATATATATTTGATCTATCTCATGTTATGAGATAGAGTGATCTCAACATCAAGATTGATTTATCTATGACCGAATAACCAAGAATGATAGTTGATTCTAAAACCAAGGTACTTCATGGGAGGGTGATACCTTTGGTTAATGTACTATGGAAATATGGTTCATATTTTCATGATACATTAGAGCATGAGGCACTAAAGAAAGAGTAGAGACCTCATATTTTTTTAATGGAATCCTTTGAGTAAGATTTATGGGGATAGAAAGTGTCTATGGTGGGTAGGTTAGAATATCCCATTACTTTTATATCTATAATTTTTTTATCCTTATTTTGGTTTTCTTTTTTTGTTGTCCGGGTAGGGTCAAGAAGGTATTGGGAGGATGCCCGTGATGGTGAAGTTATAGATTTTTTTGGACTCTCATCATAAAAGAATAACTAGTTCTATAGTCTGCTTGGGATTTACATGCTGTGCAATATGGTTACACGATGTGTAAGTTCTAAAATAAAATTAAATCCAATTTTAGAAAAAAGATATGAGTTTTTTTATGATTATGGTGATATTCAATTACACAATGTGTAATTGGGTTACACGCCAGGTCATGTCCCGATAATTGTTTTTTAATCGGCACCCTGACAGTTTTTTCTTTTCAACCTCTCCAGTTTTCATTTCCCTTAGACCAAGATTCATTCCTCAATGATTTTGGATCCCTCAAATCCTTTCAGATCATTTTGATCAGCGATTGATCATTATTGTGGTTGAGGTGTGACTCACCGGGTAAGCATTATCCCTATCTCTCAATATCTTTCTCTTTTAATCGTTGGAGTTTTGATAGATAATATTGGGTTTTATGGATATAAACTCTGTATTGTCAAATATTCTTTCTAGGACGAGTTCTTATATATCATGAACCTTTGTTCTTGTTAGTGGGTACATCATGGGCTTCATGTTTCCGTGACAAAGGTAGGTGGTTCCGTCATGATGCCCAATTTTTTTAACCCTAAATTGATTTGTTTAAATGAAATTGTTTTTTTATTAAATGGATTTCAATTAGTTTTTTTGTAAAAACATAATTCCATTGAATTTGGTTTTTAAAAATGGGTTTTTGGTATGAGATTAGAAAACCCCAAATTCCATTGAATTGGGGCGTGTTTATGGAAATTAGTAAAATTTAAATTTTTAAATTTAAAATTTAAAACGTATTTGATGGAAAAGTTGGTGAAAACCCTTAATTCCATTTAATTGGGGGTTTATTTTAAAATTCATGTATTTTTTTGAAAATTAAATTGTGGAATTAAATTGTAAAATTTAATCGTGAGATTGATGTGAATTGATTTCAAATCCTTGTTTGTGAAAATAGATTAACATGGATTTGATAGAAACTATAGGGTTTTATCTTATTGAAAAGAATGTTTTTGATTAAAAACCCAATATGGTATTTAAATGGAAAATTACTATATTTGAAATGTATAATGGGATGAATTGTATTTTAAGGTTGCTTGATGTAAATTACGCATCATTTTTTTTACTAGAGTAAATGAAAGTATTACATATTTAGTGAGTTATTTGGATGAAAATTTATGATTTACAATGTTATAAAACATATATACAACACATCACATCCCATAGGTGATGGTGATGAGTCTTCTCTGTCCTGATTTCAAAGGGATGTATGAACACATTACCGTGTCACCTTGAGTGTGGATTACCTATAGTCTGGAACTATCATAACTTCTTTGGAATATGACCTTGTTGCAAGTTTTTTTTATTTAAAAAGAATATATTGTATCGTTGTAAAATGTTTTACATGCCTTCTGATTTAAATAAAATATTTTATATAAAGGTGTTTATTTAAGCCATTTTTGAAAAGTTCTATTTGTGTAAAAAACGTTTTTGAATGTATTTCCATCATTTGAAAAGTGAAGCATGAATTATTAAAGTATTTAAATCATTTTTAAATGCAAGTAATGTTTTGTTATATATTATCTTGAAATGTTAAATCTTTTTATTTGAAATTTGGAAGAACTTTGTTTGGTTAATTTGATATTGGAATCTTTTTATGTAATCCTTGGTGAGACCCTACTAGGATTTTAGCTCAAACACTTCCCATGCATTCGGGTGTTTGTAGATTTTATCCTTCTAGGTTAGATTAGGGGTAAAGCACCACTTGGAAGTGGTTCTAGCTGTGGATTTGTGGACTTGGAGAGTTGCGTCTGTTGGGACTTGAGAAATTTATCTATCCTGTTTTATTGGTACTTTTATATTGTACTTTGGGTTTTCATACCCATTTGAATTTATGTACTCTTCTACCAATGGAGTTTTTTGTATGAATATTGATTTTTTATCTTGATTAAGCATTATTTGTGGAAAAACCATTCACAGTATAATTTTGTATGATGTGAGGTGTTACTTTCCAACCTGCAGGGATTAGGAATTCCCTTAGAGCTATGTCTGGACCATCTTGGTTATCGAGTTACAATGGGACCCATGATAGTTCATGAATAGCCACATTTCCATTCTCTTAAATGGTTATTAATGTAAATTTATTTGATTTCATAACATTAAATTTTTAATGGTAAGAATGTTAACTCTTTTAAATTTGTGACTGGTTATGTAGATTCTGACTATATCGGGAATAAAGATACTAGGAAATCACTAACTGGTTATGTATTCACAACATTCAAAGGACCTATATCATAGAAGTGAAATATTTAATTGGTGGTGTCCCTCTAAACTACTAGGCCTTAGTTCAAATCACTATAAAAATATGTCTAAGAAGCTATATGGATCAAGGGTTTGATTTACAAGTTCAATATAAGTTATTCTATCATTACTATACATTTTGATTCTCAATATTCCCTTTATCTTTATAAATAAGTAGTATTCTATGATAGGCCTAAGCATATATATACCAGGATTCACTTTATTAGAGAATTTATAGAAAGTGGAATGTTGTGTGTCCCAAAGATACAAAGAAATGAAAATCCAACCAATAGATTGGCTAATGCTACACCTTTATCTAAATTCAAATTTTTTTTAGGTATATAGAAATTAGTTCCACTTAAATAATTCTTAGGTTAAAGAACATAATCATTTTTTTAGCTTCTTTTGAAAATGGTGGATATTTGTTAAATTTATTATGGTAGATTTATAAATGAAATTTATTCATTCATAAGTTTAATGTTTAAGTTTTAAAATATTTAATGTTCATTGTAATTCTCTACTATTTTATCATATGCCTTATGATTTTATTCTTCCCTAGTTTTTATACACTTATGTGAGCCTTTTGATGTTTTTTACTATTATATGAGGTATTGGATACCCTTACACAAGATATATATTAAGAATATTACATTTACATGAGGTTCTATTTACTCTTACATACTGTGAGTTTAACCTTACACAAGTATAACGACACCCATATGTGAGCTTAGGTTTACCCTTATATGAAATTTGTATTAGGATTGTTACCCTTACCCAAGCTTGGATTTAACATTACATGAGAATATCACTGATTTATTACCTTTACATGATACTATTTTACCTTTATGCACAGGGGGATTAGGTTGTGTACCTTCATACAGTGGGTGTTGAACCTTTTGAAGTTGTTGGTGACCCTTAGGCATTGAGTGATCTACCCTTATGCAATGTATGATCTACCCTTACATGAGCGATGGACTACCCTCTATACATTTTTGTTGTTGAAATTTACATGGGTTTGTTTTTCCATTTTCCTTTGTAATTGGGCTGTTAGGGATTGATTCATTCTCAACCCTATATTTTATGGGTGTTGTTGAGTCATTAAAAACACCTTGATATCTTGAGATAATTTTAGCTTGTATTCTCTAGATTGTAATAAAGTGAAGTTTTTAATTAATTCAATGTTTTCTAGAGGCTTATTCACTAATTTTGAGAGAGATAAAAAGAGTTGAATCTCGAGGAAGATGAAGACCATAGTTGGGGGTTTCTTTCCCTACTAGAAATTCCATTTTCTTTTATATTGATGATTGGAGTTTCCTCGATGTTGTGTTCAAGTGGATATTATTTCAGATTGATAGGTTCTTATTTCTCAGCTGTTTTCATTCCCACCATGGCTTCACAAGAAGAACTATGCATTGACTAGTTGGTAATTTCGGTCATGGGTAAGACCACTATAGTTCTTACTATTCCAAGGTTGTTTTATTGATTTAATGTTATTTCCTCCTTGATTCCTCTATATTTTTTCATAATTGATTTATGGTTGGTTTGATCATTAATAAATATTGGTAGTTAGGTGGTGTTCTTTTCATGGAGTAGGACCAGCTAGAACCAAACCATGTGAAATATAATATGTTCTTTATTTCTTTCCTTATTTCTTCATTCGTTGTTTATATCCCACTATCATTATTTTTTTTATCTATTGATTCTAATTTCACTAATGGTTGGAATTCACCATTAAATTTTGGATCCTTGGTTTAATGGGGGTATATCAATGTTGGTAACCCTAATTAGAAATAAAATATCCATAAGGGTCCTAAAATATCCCTCTGCCACACATAGTTCCCTAGATACATGATCCATCCATGTTGGGAATGATTCAGGTTTTACATCATCTACCAAATTATTAATCGATTAAGGTTTGTGTATTAGTGATAAGATACCCAAAATTATTTAATCTTAATTATATTTTTTTAATTATGTTTTGGAAAGTAAAGTGGTGTACATGGGAAGCAAGGATGTCAGACCAATAGTAGGCCACAATGGAGGGAAGTGACTGGGGGCAGAGGCATTCATATGGGTAAAAAACGTGAGGATTTATTAGTCTTAACATGTTGCTAACCATATGAATGGATCCTCCCCAAGCCTATTCACTCTATCATGACCTCCTACTTTTCTAGTCTCCCTTTATTTCACACACCACCATACCAATTGAAAAATAATTTTAAGAAATAAGGATTAAAATTAAATAGGTTTGAGTATTAAATAGATACTTATAATTTAATCAGGTTCAAGGTAGTGTAAAAATTCAACTAAATTAACTATAATTGGGTAGTATAAAATATAATTAGGTTCAAGGCTAGGTAGCCTAAAAGTAATGGTTGCTCGACTTGTTTTCATACTTATCCATGGAACAAACCATTATCTATAAATTTATTGCAACTCCATATAAAAAAATTGATTTCATATACTCTATGCTCAAAATTACATTTGGGATGTCATACTTCATCATATAGTTAGACATATCATTCATATATTTCCCATTTTATTATGATCTAATAAATTTTCATGCCCAAATTAAAATTTAAAATGACCTATCTCGACATTTTATCATGATATAATAATTTTATCCCTAACCATTTGTATTATTATTATTATTATTATTATTATTATGTTTCCTAAGATGTGGTTTAATGCTACTCATCCATGAACTCCATATAATGGTGACTCTAGTTCGAATATCAGTTGTCACGAATTTTCTGATTCACAATGCAAGTACTATAGCTGGGAGGACTATAGATGATCATTTTAATAGCACTATAGTAACATACTATAGTGAGTGAAATGTGGATTAAAATTCAGTAGGGTTCTATACAAATACTAAAGTGATTAACTATAGTAGAACTATGATGATGCACTTTAATAGGATAATTTTTATTACTATAGAATTATATTCAAGGATTTTTATTGGTTGGGGGTGAACTTGTGGGTCTATGTTAAAATCTAGTAAATCGATCTAGTTAGTCCTTGGGAGGGTGAATGTTCTGAACATAGCTGAAGCTAGTTGGGTCCATCACCAATAATATTTTTTATTGAATCCAACAAATAAATCATAAAAACATAATGAAGAACAACATTTCCCATGATAATATCTAAATAACTAGGCAAAAGATTCATAGAACCAAAGAGTGGATCTTTTAGGTTAAATTTATGATTAATTTAAAATTATTAATTATCTCATTCTTGAGTAAATTATTCAATGAAAATGTTGATCATCATCAAAATTTTTTTCAGGTCACACTGTCATTGTTCTATTAGGATATAAGGATTGAATGACTCTAATGGTAATCTATACATGCTCCTTGATCTTGGAACACCATCAATGGTACTGTAGGTTCTATCATGGTGGTAACAATCATCTTGCATCAATTTCATTTGATCACAACTAAATCCTTTATTTTGAAGGACTGATTATTTTTCTTGGTATTTCAAACATGAGAGGGAGGAGGAGGAATAAAATTTTAGAAACCCTAGAGTGTTACTTTTTTTGAGAGGGAGATTTAGGAAGAGAATTCATTGAGCATAATGATTGATTCTCAAAACTAGGGTTTCATAGAAATGATATAATCTGGTATATATAGATCTAAGTTAGAGAATTGGCAATTTCACATAATCCCTTATCAATTCTCATAATCTAAAATAAACCTCACATCTAAATAGTAATAATAATATCATTATTTATTTGAATTTTACATGTCTCATGGATAATATAAATAACAAAAAATTAATTAATATTTATTTATATGATATTTAGTATATCATGTCCATCATTGAGGGATGAAATCTATCCATCCACCTTCCTCAAAATTTACAAAATCTTAAATAATAAATATATTATTTAATAAATAAATAATCAATCTTATATTCATGGTGTAGCTAGGGTGTTAGTTGAGTGGTAAGGAAACCCCATCAAACTGAAATAGGTCATAGGTTCAACCCCTAGTGGCTCTCGATTGGGGTGGGGGGGGGGTCACAGGTGGGGATGTTGGTATGGGTGTAAGAAGGTGATGACATAAGCTATGACACAAGGCAGTGACTCAGGTGGGGGTGAAGAACCATGTAATAGCCATAAGACCACTGGGCCTTTAGACTAAATAATGTAATAGGATTTCTACAGAGTGTTTGAACACTTAGATGGTGGTGGGTGTGTGTGGCTAGTCCCTGCATCCCTAATGGTGTTTGTTTTGTTTCCTTTTCTTGTAACCTCTATGAACTTTGATAAATTATGTTAACAATATTATGTATAGATAATTATTTTAATATTCACGTATCTAAATAAATATTTATTTGAAATAAAATATTACTTATTACCGTTGGAATAAATGAAGAGATAAATAAATATATAATATTTTAATGTATTGGAAATAAATATTTATTTAATATTCAACTCACACATAAAGAGTGACTGAATAAACATGATCAATATTCAAAATATTATATACAAACAGTATTAAAATGATATTGAAGTATACAGTAAGCATGTGACACTTAAGGCCTCTTCCTCAGTGTCATAGAAAGGGATTTCTAGAAACTCAATATTAGTGTCTAACAAAACGTAAAGGCACCCATGAGGAAGAAATTGATGTCACAATTATTTTAATGACATATGAACACTCACTGTGTAATATAATCCATTTTTCTCGATATCTCATCAATCTTGTATACTTGTACCATCAACCTATATGCTTCGTATATCTTTCATTGACTATCTAAAATGAAACCATCAATACACCATGACCATGGATTTTAGTTTCATGATTTTATTTCAGTCAAAGGGATAAAATATCATCTTCCATAATTATGTAAGAGTTAAATCCTTTATATACATGTTCACTAAAAACATATCATTAGTGAAGCACCTAATGTGTCCTACTTGACCATGAACATACAACATCATGGTTTTAGGAAATAAATTAAAGTATTCAAGTCATGATATATATTAATAATAGTGTTAATGTATAAGGATCCTTATAAAAATTCAAGGATAAGAATATTTTATGAAACATAAATGAATACAATTACTACTAGTGGGTCTATCCTCATAATCTCTCATCTTAAATATTACCATGTATGAAGTTAACTTTATAAAGTATCATCTGCTTATGAGAATCCACCACCTAATATTATGCATCATTTGTGTCCCATTAGATTGTGTTATACAACCATTAGACTAATGTGTAAGAATATCAACATATCACTTCAAGGTTCTCAACATATCATACAATAGTTATGACTATTTAATGTGAAAAATACAATATAAAATTATCACATTAATTATATGCAAAAGAATAATCAATATGTGATAAAATATTTTATAATATTAAAAATCATGAATATAAAGGAAATCCGATTCACAAAGTAGTTGTATTTATTCACAAACTCCAATAGATTCCCACTTGGACTAGATCCAACTACTATATATTTTGAGTCTGCTAGTTCACAAATGATATTCATGATTCTTATGAGAATGGGATTTAGTAAATAGGTCTATGACGTTTTCTTCCATGGAAAACATACTTAGTATAACCAAAACACTCTTATAGAAATATATCATAATATGATACTTCCAACGTATGTGCTTCATTAGCAGATGTGACCTTAGCTCTTTAGAATGAGCCACTGCTGCAGTATTATCACATTACAACGTGATGAGATATTTGATGCTAGGTACCACACTAAACTCCTAGATGAAGTTGTTTATCTAGAACAATTCTTCAGCTCTATCATAATCCATAATATAGAACAATTCTTTAGCTGTATCATAATCCACAATCCACACTAAGATTCTAGATGAAGTTGTGTATCTAGAACACTTCTTTATCAGTAGAAACTACATAATTTGAGCTTTTCCATCTCACACAACCTCCATTAAAAGTGAAGATATATCCCTATTACAATTTTAGATAATATTAAATCTATTTGGAAACTAGTATATGTATATCCCCTGGTGACTATATCTTAATATAATTGACAAACCATGAAAAAATTCTTAGTACACCTCAAATAATTTAGGATGGTGTTGATTATCATCCAATGGATTTCACTTGGGTTAGTTTGATATCTGTCTACCATGATCAATGTGTAGGAAACATCTATCCTGGTACACAACATGGAATACCTACCTGAAACTATCATTGATTAATATGGGATCATTTTCATCCAATGAAACTCCTCTTATGTATTAGGAAACATTTTATTGGAGAAATTTATACTACGTGACATCGACAACAGTCCCCTCTTGGATTGTTCCAATCCAAATCTCTTCAGTATTTTTTCAATGTACATACTTTGAATGTCATGAACCCCTCCGTCCAGTGGAACACATCCTTTTCTATAATTGAAGGAAAGTAGATAATGACCCCTATTAATTACTTTAGTAAGTATCAGGTTAGAGACTAACAATCAGGGTTTAAAATCTCACATATTGAAGGCATTACTGTAAAGACCCAAACTGTTATAAACAAAATTCCCCTTATGTTTTAATTAAATGTATTATTATGTAATATGGGTTATATAAAACACATGTACTTATTTGTTTTTAGTATATAATATTCAATTCAATTTACCATTAAGAATCATTTACATTGATAATTTTCTCATTGAACGTTGATCACATGATTAGTATAAATATAGGATTTTAACAAATCCAATCAAAAAAGAAAAAGGAAGCGATGACCTGATATAGTAGTTTCATACCCAATAAATCCCATTTATAAAAGCTTATGAGGGAGATAAAATCCCTAGGATTTTCCCTTGACCAATCCCAAGATGAGATCCAATATCTTAAGCATGATAAAAAGCATTTATAGGAGAATTTCAAGATCATCGAGATCACATCACAAACTCTGCATGCTGAACCACCCCATGAAAGTCTCACCATAATGAACCATAATCTTAGGGAGTTTTCTAGTGTATTAAAGGAAAATGTATCAATAACGTATTGATATTATTATGTACATAATTTACAATATAATAATTGTTATATTTACCTATTATTATTATTATTACTTTTTAAATGATATTGATTTTGATTCCATAAAACACAATGTGTAATTTTGTGTAATATTCAAATTCAATTATGGAATTTATTTTAAATAATAAATGTATTTTCAAAATAAATAATATTATAATAAAATATTATTTTTAAATAATTTTTATTAAATATAAATGATCATATATTTTTTATAAAGTCAAATGTAATTTTTATAATGGTTCGAAAACTGTTATTGTCAAAAAACCCAACATTTCTCAATAAAAGTAGATTTTATTTTAAAAGTGAAAATTCAAATATGTATAAAATTATTTGGATAAAATAAATATTATTTTTTGAATAATACTTTTAAAATTATCCAATGGTGAATGTTTCATAATTTTCTGAGATAGTCAAATTTGTAGGTTAAAATTAAACACCGTATAAATATACAGTATGTATTATGAGATCATAATGAGCCAAAAGTGTTGTAATAAATACTATAAATGGTATAAAAGACAAAATATATTTTTAAATTTAAAATAATTTGATTTTATGTTTATTTCATTAATTATATAAATTCTTTATGAATCCTCCAAAACCATTAATATATTTTAAGGTTTTGAAATCATTTCTTTAAGGGTATGGATCAATTCCACATAAGAATGGGCATTATTTTTTTATTTTATTCCCTTTATATTATATAATAATTAAAACCACCCCTCTTTGCTAGAAACCATTGGAATGTTTGTGGTTTTTTTTATTATATAGAGTCTAAAACCTCAGTTTGAGAAATGATAAAGAATTCCCCAATTTTTCCCAATATAAACCACCCAAATCTCCTATTTCTCTTCACTAAAAATTCATGGAGCACATAATTACTATTCAATACCCTCTATGGATACCTCCATAGGTTCCCCAATTCTCTCAAGAATCCTCTATCTAATATTTGGAGTTACACTCTCAATGTAGGAGATCATCACCTTATCTTCTTTATTCAAGTTTCTTTACTGTCTTATGCCTTCTATTTCCAATTCCTAATGTTTGGATATGTATTTAAATATCCCTATTACTTAACTTTTTTTTTCAAAATATGATATTCCCCTTTATCTCAAATCAACCAATTTCATGAATTTTTATGTGACACTATTATGCTTCCGAAATTTCACTGTGATTTTCCATGCCAAAACAATTGTGTAGTGAATACCATTACCACTTCCTATCAAGGGTGTTAAATTTTATACACTAATACATATTTTATCTTGTAATGTAATTTATGTATTATAAAATCCTTTATCATGAAATAAAAGTTTATTATTATTGAATCCGTGTTGTATTATCTATGTGGCACACTTAAGCATGAAAATGGAATGAATGTGACAGGTGAGCCCAAAATTATTTTGTGCTCTAATGCATTGGGTAATGTTTAGTCTCATAAGACACAATTCTGGGACATGGAGTAAACCAGATTCTTTTATGGAACTTTTTCCATCATTATTTTAGGGAATTTATCCTTGAATTATTTTTATGATGTAGTGTTTTAAGTTGTTTTCACATTTCCCATGTTACCTTTATGACTCTCATGCTATATCTTGTCTCCTCATTTATATTTATGATTCATACTCCTTTTATTCCCCATCGACCTTCCTATTGTCTAACATGTATTATTCTCTTCATTTTATACCTTTTTTAATTTTTTACCAGGATTTATAGCTCACCCATTTCTTATATATGTCCCAATGTTATCCCATACTGTTTTAAGTGTGAGCATGTTAAGGAAGTTTTCAATGAAGATGATATTTATTCCTATTTTAAATTGTTATATAATGTACCTAATTCAAAAATACACTATACATATCAATATTTTGGGTATTATTAAGTGTAACATAATGTAATACATCATGTATTAATGTTAAATAAAGAGTATGGTTGTTATAGTTGGTATTAAAAGAAAAATATAGTTATTTTTGGGATTAGGATTAGAAATCTATAACAGAAGCCTCATGGATAAGACTAAGTATATAAAAACATCCATACATTTTGTAAGTATTGAGTAAGTGATTTATCAATAAAATGCATCCCTGTCTGGATACTACAATTTGACTTGGCTCTAACATAGATATACATATGGGTAAAACCTGAAAACACCATGTTGAGCTAGAACAACCGAGAATTGGTGTATGAAAACGGGACTTGTTTCACACCTAGTTTAAAACTCTAATGGAATATGATTTGTGAAATTAATAATCTAATTAAGAACCATTATTAATGGAAAAAATACCCATAATAATATATGTTTGGAAATAGTTCATGGATAAAATAGATTAGAGCCTAGAAATTAATAATTTTAGGAAATTTATGTAATTTTTAAGTTTCCTTTTTTAATGTCATTAGAATCCCTTATATGAATTTAATAGTTTAAAAATACTTATAACTAATTTTACTTTATTCTAGATAATGGAAAAAAGGAAGAATTGAGTAAAAAATCAATGCGACGGGAAATGTGAGGAATTCCCCAAAGAGATACCCAACCTGACGGGAGTGGGAATCATGAAATATGTGAATATACTCTCTCAGTTGAATCAAGTTCTGAATATAAACACCAATTACGAGGATCTCCAAAATCCCCTTGTGAAATAATAAGCTGCAATTGAGTCCTTTACGCTACAAAGGTCTCCAAACATTCAATGAATCAACTGATACCTTAATTGAAAAATAATGGATCAACTCTATTGAGAAGATCTCACCCACCCTACAATGTTCCAAGAAAGAGATGGTTCTACTGGATATTTATTGTATAGAGGGAGAACCTGATCAGTGGTGGACATTGATCAAGAATACAAATCTTGATTATGTGATGAAAGCGATGGGGTGGTAGGAAATTCAGACAATATTGTTTGATAAATATTTTCCTCACACTCCAAATTAAAATGGAAAGGGATTTTATTTCCCTTCAGAAAAAACATGATGAATCTATCAGATTGTATGAGGAAAAATTCACAATACATTCATGATATACCTATGGCTTTGTCATTACCCCTTATTTAGAGGCTGGTCACTTCTTTGATGGGATATAACCTAGTATAAAAAAATCTCTAGTGATATATGAAATTGATAGCTATGAGTAAATTGTCCGATGTTCTATAAAAGTTGAAATGATGATCATAGAATCTAAATGGTTTCATGGTGATAAGAAGTGGAAAGTCAATTTTAATTCTGGTGGTCTGATGGGAAAACATTATGGTTCCATGAAATTTCAACACCCCTCTTGTGAAAGGTGTGAAAAGAGGAACCATATAAATTGACTAAGGTGTACAAGGAATTTATTTAAGTATGGGAAGGATGGAAATCTATCAAGAGATTAAATATAGGAGAATCCCACTAATGAGTGGGAGGATAGGAATGCTCTGGTCAACCCTCATCACATGGTTCCTTGATTCAACTACAAGGGACCAGGGACATTTTCAAACTAATTCACTAAGATAGGGTTTTTAGAGACAACCAACAACCTCCAATGCAATAAGGGAGAGATTTTTCCATAACAACTCCTGAGGTGGATACTAATAATGAAGTGGTGATAGGTATACAAGTTATTCATTCAATAATATCGAACATACTTTTTGATTATGGTTCTACACATTCCATTATATCCTGAAAGTTTGGTATAACTACTCAAACAACACCACAAATCATGGAAGTAAAGATGCTAGTGAAAATGGAAAATAGGTGAATTACTACATCCCAACTATATAACTCCTCCCTTATCAAAATTTGTGGGATGAAGTTCCTAGAGATCCTTGTGGTACACCCTTTATTGGAATTTGATTCAATTATAGGTATGGATTGTCTTTCTCTGTATAGAGTGAACATAATTAACTTGAGAAGAAAAACAATCTCCAAATTATTAATTGACCCTCAATTATATGCAAGTTCATGGAGGAGGATGAATATTATTTAGAACCAACATCCCAATAATTTATATTAGTACCATATGATAAGTCATATCTAGCTCAAATAATTATGTCTAAGGAAAATATCATCCTTGAAGACATGTCCATTGTGAGGGTACACACTGATGTGTTTCCCAAGGAATTGCATAGTATTCTTCCTAGTTGAGAGATTGAATTTTAAATAGAGCTTATACCTAGAGAATTTATATTATCCAAGACTCCATATATAATTGTTGTTTTGGAAATTAAGGAGTTGAATAAAAATATACAAGAAAATCTAGATAAGGGAATCATACACCCTAGTGTTTCACCATGGAGTGCACTATTCTTCTAAGTCAAGAAGAAGGATGGGTAAATGCATATTTTCATTGATTATAATGAACTCAACAAAATCATGATAAAGAAAAAGTTTCCTCTACCCTGAATTGATGACTTGTTTGATCAACTAAGTAGACAACAATACTTCTCCAAGGAGGATCTACGGTGAGGATATTAACAAGTTAGGGTGAAGAAGGAGGATATACCCAAGACTACTTCTCGTACAAGGTAAAAGAAATATGATTTCATAGTAATTCCATTTGGACTCACCAATGCTCCATAAATATTCATAGACTTGATGAATAGAGTCTTTAGATATTACCTCAACAAATTTGTGGTAGACTTTATAGATGATATTATAATATACTTCAAAAGTAAGGAGGATATTTAAGAGAATCTAAACACTATTCTAATGACCATAAAAAATGAGAAGACTTATGAAAAGTATACAAAAATGTGAGTTTTGGTTAAATTAAGTCTAATTATTAGGAAATACCATCACGAGAAGTGGGATATCAGTGGAACATTCAAAAACAAAATCAATTAAAGGATGGATGAGGCTAGGAAAACTTAGAAGGGATACATTTCTTTGTATTATCTAGGTACCATCGTTAATTTTTGAGACATTTCACTTGATTTTAAAACCCTATAACCAAGAAAACTCAGAAGGTAGTCAAGTTTTAATGGAATGATGAATGTGAATAGAGATTCAAGGAGTTAAAAAAGGCTTATCACTGCACCTATGCTCACACTACCCACAAGTGGAGAACTATTCATGGTTTTCAGCATTTCTTTAAAGAAGGGATTGGGATATATGTTAATTTAGTTTGAAAAAGTGATAGACTACAATTCAAGGAAGTTTAAAGTTCATGAAAAGAACTACCCAACGCATGATATAGAGTTGGATTTAGTAATCTTCTCTTTTAGAATATGGAAGAATTATCTCTTTGGTGAGAAGTGTAAAATATATAGAGAACAAAAAATCCCCAATTATATATTCGCATAGAAAGAGATTAATATACTATAATAAATATGGTTAGAGGTGATCAATGACTATGAATACTCAATTCACTACCATATTTGGAAAGTGAATAAAGTGGAATATTCTCTCAGTAGAAAGGATCTAGCAATTTTATCATTAACGAGAATTAATAAGTACCCATTCTTATGATATTTAAAATGGATGGAAATGGGAATTATAAAGTAAGGAACATCATCAATCCTTTCACAAATTATTTCTCAACCATCCCTTATGAATAGGATAAAGGATTCTCAAAGAGATGATGTGAGAATTTTTAAGAAAGTGGAAACTAAAAGGGGAAATTGTTATGAACTAACCTAGGTTGACCCTAAACCAGTCACCTGAGTTGTTCCGTAGCATGTCCCAAAGAGCATTCTCAACACCCATAGGATGAAAACTGGTGTCAGGAATCAAAACAACCAGTTGGGAACGATTTATCCTAGAAAATAAAAGACAAATAAATAGAAATAATCCAAAAAAATAGGTAAACACTAACAGTAAAAAATAAATAAAGATAACTTGCTAGACATACCTCCAAGTGACCCCATGGGTCACCACTAAACATAGAACCATGCTCGATCAAAGAGATATCTAAGACTAAAACCTAAAACTGAAAATATAGTAGGAATGAGCACCAAGATACTCAGTAGAAAATCCAAGGAATAACAGCACCCTATGACTTTTCCTTTAAAAAGAAACCCAATCATGCTAGTTTGAAAATAATACACATTGAAATAAGGTTTTTTAGTATTTTTAAAACCATGTATCAAGTTCATTTTTTTATGGAAATCATTTCTCTTCCACTATATTTTCAATATATATTACAATCATGCATTAATATTTCAAAATGTAAGGAGATCAAGGAATATTAACATATAGTTTTTCACAACGGGGCATCAATAATGATCCACAAAAAAGAAAATAAAATCACAAGTATTATGAAAAAAAATGAGCAGAATGAGAAATACCTATAGGTAACTAGCACAAGTGGGACCCTAGAGACCTCATACATCTGTGAAAATGTGTCATAGGAGCCACAACAGTCTATGTTCTCATGTACAAGACACTAGTATGGAACACACCCATAACCTTGTGGTCTCAAATCACCACAAGTATATAGTTAGTGTTGTAACATCATTCCTGCTAAAAGAAATAAGGAGGAACCACTTACAGATCATCTTGCATACTAGTCCTAGTCCTCCCACCTAGGTACCCGGGGATTCCCTTCCGCTCAAGTTAAATTTCACATGCACACACACCACACCTCTACATTCAAACAAAGGACAAAATTTTTAATGAAAACAACCCTCTTTAAAAAACATCACCTTTTTCAATTTATGCACACCATAAAAAATAACTTTTTCAAATACCCTTTCCATCACTTACAACATTCCCAAATTCCTCTTTTTGTAACATAAGAAAGCACCCAATTGAGACAAACCAAAATAATAGACCAATCCCCCTCATAAAACCATTCATACTTTAAACATTTTTTTAAAATAATCTTTTCACCTTTTGAAACACTTCACAAATTAGGCACAAAATTCAAAATAATACAAACACACCCAAAGTGATTCATTTTCCATTGAAAATATCCAATAAAATATACAGACACCTCAAAGTCCTTGAAAACACATTTTTCACCATCTAAACAACCCCTAAAACCAACCTTTAAAACATTACAATAAAGAACACATAAAAATTCCCATTTTCATTATAAAAAAATTCATTTAAAACTTATTAACACTCCAACCATTCGAAAAATACCATTCTCACCACATAATCAAATCAAAGAATACATTTATAACCTCAAACAAGCATAATTAAATTCATCTATTGATGCTAGGGAATGAAACCACATTCCATTTATATATATAAATAGTTCTTATTCATTTGATATAAAAACAAAGGAAATAATTTTAAAGGAACATCAATAAATAATTGAAATTCTAATTAAAGATCAAGGCATAAGGAACCTACCTCAAACATTCTCTTATTTGTCGACGACCACTAGAATCGACCCTTGGCGCATACATGCACATGCATTTATACATATAGATATACACACCCTTAGCTGCATTGCACATATTCCCCACACCATGAGGGAATATATAAAAAGAGATAATATGTATATATATATATATATATATATTCCTTACCATATGCATGTACATGTAGGAATCATCGACACCCGCAGCCCAAAAGCATTGCAGCGTGGTCGAACACACACTATAATTTTTTCTGACAACTCAAACACAGTGACAAAGACCCACGTACCCAAAATAAATTTTCAACAACTCAAAAATCATAAAACCCATAAATTAAAAATAATTCACAATGAATAAATTGAATAATACTTACCCAAAAACCATGGCAAACCCACTACCCATGACGACAGTGGATAGAACAGGCATCGACAGAGCCCGACGAACCCTAACTAAAAAGAATAGATCAAAAGAAAAACCCCAAACACATATGGGTTCAAAAAAATACTACTAGGGTAGTGGGGAAGGTGAAAACACTTAATCAAGGGAGAGAGGGGATTACTTTGACAAGTCGACCAAGAATCCTTAATAAATCAGGAGGAAACACCGGCAGAGAGGGAGCTCATTGGAGGGGGTGGCATGTGACAAGGAGGAGCGGTAGAGGGAGATGGGTCACACAAGAAGGAATGGGAAGGGAAGGGGGAGGAGGCCGACCATGCAAGGAGCTACTAGTGGGGAGGAGGCTAGCCGTATGAGGAGCTATTGGAGGGGAGTCTGTGGGGGTCTCTAGGAGCAGGGAGGAAGGGTGCACAATGTAGGGAGAGGGAGTTGGGGTAGGGTTCCACAAGCTTAGGAGGGGGAGATGCAGCGCGCCACCACAAGAGGGGGGAGGAAGAGAGGAAAGGAAGAAAAAATAAAGAAAGATAGAAATGAGAAAAAATGGAAAAAAGAAAAGAAGAAAAAAATGAAAAATAAAACCTAGGGATAGAGACAAAAAAAGGAAAATAAATAAACGAATAAATAAACACAATCATTATAATTAATAATTAATGAAAATAATAAGAATGAGTTTAAGGATTTTATAATTTTAATAAAAATAACACCAATAATTAGTTAATAAAAAATTAACTAATAAAATAAAAATAATAATTTTAATAATAATAATAATAAACTTAATAATAATTATAATATTCATAATAATAATAATATCATTATAATTTTTATTAAATTGTTTTACATTTATTTTATTTTATTTAATTTTGAGTTTAATTTGATAATTTTTTAAATATTAAGAACCCAAAAGACTCAAATAAAAATAAAAATAACTAAAACTGAAAGTTGTCTAGTCGAGGCATGATAATTCCCTACAACAAAAAAACATTATTCCCCTATAAATTCACTCAACCAAATAAGGAATCAAACTCGAGTTCGAAACTAAATGAGCCCAATGAAGTCATGAACTTGGTGTGAATTTTCTCCCCACCAGTCACACCCAACAACTCTAAGGGAAACTGCACTGAGAAGTGCCATCAGGGAATGAGGAGGGTTATCCCCACAAGAAGAACTAGAGTAGCACAATAAACATTGAGAATATTAACACAAGATAACTATAAAAATGCTAACTTGAACCAAAGAGGAATTTGTGTACACAAAACAAAACTCCCACAAAATCAAATCTTGAAGAAGGAATGAAAAGATCCATGGTGGGTCTCCCCACCATTTAAGAATCTTCCTGCTTAGGAAAACTAGCACACACTGAAATGAGAGCTTCTAACCCATACCAGAAACCCCTAACACACAAGAAAACCCACAAAAATAGCTTAAACTAAACAAAAAACTGAACCATGATTCTTCATTTCTGCAAGACGTGATAATCTCAAGAACGAGAATGTCCTAAAACAAAAATTATTCACAAAAATAGATAACCATTCAAGATACACAAATATATTGAGTCTCACATCCATAAACAGACAACCTTCCAAGGGTTAGCTTCCATAAAGCACCACCACTATAATTATAAGAAAGAGAGACCACAAATATTTCTTGTAACCAAATTAGGATATTCAAAGAAAAAACACCACAATGATAAAATGAGACCTCTATGCCTCTTATAGAAAAAAAATCCTTCAAAGATGAGGGATCTACAACAGAGAAATTTAAACCACCCCTATTTTAGCATTGGAGATAAAAGCTATACCAAGGTACCCCACACCCAACGATTCTTGATTATATGAAAAGCATCACTTCGAGACCTATGGCTAAATCTATAATGTCTTGAAGCTTATACTACCCTGTAGCCAGGAGTTGACATCTTGTTGTAGAGAATCATTCTGATGATGCTTCTTGTGGAACCTCTCCAAGTTTCACAAATGGCCACATCGATGGAAATACTTCTGTGGATGACGATAAGGTTAAGTACCTAAAGAGACCACACTAGAAGAAAAAAAAGAGAGTGGACCGATGAATATAAGATATAATTGACAAGAAGACTTGTCCGAGATAGGTTCCTCCAATTGACTCTCATCATCGGATGGGGAACCATCTCAAACACCAAAAATAATTGGTCCTTGATCCCTAGACAAAGACCCCACACAAGAGAAACTTTAAATGATTCCACAACGCTACCTCTGTAGAAAAGGGAATCAACCCCTTGAAATTCCTAACATAATCCTTTATTATTTGTTAGCCTTTCTAGACACTCATGAGCTCTACCAATTTCCCCACCTTCACTTCCTTAGGTATAACCAATCAGATGAGAGTGGTCTTAAACACCTTCCAAGACATCCCATCATGAAATGATGCTGGGATTATCTCCTCCACCAATCCAAACCATCAAATGAACTCGAACCAGGACATGCTATCATATCTTTGGGAGTTCCCAATAACCTTAAAAAACCAAAAATTTCACCAAGATAGTATGCTACGTTCAATAGTTCATGATCACCACGGAAGACAGACAAAAACTGAAAAGAATTAAATTCCACCACTCCGCTAAGAGTCTAGAAAGAACCAACAACTAGAAGAGATATACTAGAACCCCATGGCACTTTTTTGGGTGTAATATTAAAAAAAAAGGCAAAAATCTGAATCAGAACTCATCATAAATAAAAATTAAACACTTTAATCACACACTTAAACTCAAACTCAAACCAGCATCCGACCACAATTCAGTTTTTTAAAAATATGATCCAACGAAAAAGGATACCAAACATGAAAGGAGATCACTAAAAAATTGTTTAGTCACTTTTTAAAACATTTAAATTACCCTTTTGAAAACAATTTTCAGAAAAAAAAACAAATTAAATATCCACCATTGGTATTCCATAAAGTTTCACATATACATATAACCTTGTTCTCTCTCATGCACCCATCTACACATACCACCAATTATCCGCGTTCCACATGCATACCTCTATGTATGTGATCCTTCATAAAAATATGAAGGGATAATTAAAAACAAATCTCATTTTCAAAATGGATCATTCAATATAAAGCAAATATTCTCAACCAATTTAAAATTTTCACTTATCATTAAAGCAGTATATTTTCAAATTCCCAAAAATTTTCCAATTCAAAATCTAAAAAGTTTTACCAAGATCACAAAACATCTTCCAAAACACCTTCCAATTTCCCCTTTTAGACCACACATTCCATTAAAAGAAAATAATTTCCATTTCAAAACCACTTTTCCCCTCCAAAACCACATTCCATATTGAAAAACCTCTTTCTATGAACCATTTTTATTTTTGAAATCCACTCAAGTCAGTGAAAACTAATCCCAAACACAACTCTCATAAAAACATTAAAAAATAAGGGACTATTGGATATGCCAACCCAGTAACATGGTTTAGAAAACCACGCTCCGAGCGAGCTTCCACCACATGATGTATCTTGAACCGTGTACTCGGGTTTTACATGGGTTGGTACTCTATTCAAGCTCATAACGTTACACTGGATCACATCTTTTTTTTCCATTATCCATATAGACCAAGAAAATGAAAATTCAAATCCCGGACTATCCTTAGAAACTTAAGGATTAGGACGTGCAAGGGTTCATGGAGTCCTTCCACCACCTACCTCTAGAGTCCCGACACACCTAATCACCAAGCTACCAAACACCGAAAATAACAAGGGCCTACTCTGATACCATTTTTTCATGAAACAACCCAGGTCAACCTTGAACCGATCACCCAAGTCGGTCTGTAGCATGAACTGAAGTGCGTTCCCAATCCCTACGGGCTGGCAACTAGTGTCAGGAATCAAAACAAGAAGTTGGGAATGATTTATCCCAAAACATTAAATACAGATAAATAGAAATAAACTAGAAAAAAATAGGTAAACACTAACAAGGAAAAATAAAATAAAGATAACCAGTTAGATATACCTTCAAGTTACCCCATGGGTCACCATCAAACATAGAACCATGCTCATTCCAAGGGAAATCAAAGACTATAAACTGAAACTGAAAATAAATTAGGTGTTAGAATCAAGATGCACATTACAAAAACCGAGGAATAACAACACCCTATGCCTTTTCCTTTAAAAATAAACCCAATCAGGATAGTTTAAAAATAATACATATTGAAATAATTTTTTGTAGTCTTTTCAAAACCATGTAAAAAATTTACTTTTTTAAGGAAATAATTTCTCTTACACTATATTTTAAAAATATATTACAAGCATGTGTTATCATTTCAAAATGAAGGGAGAGCAATGAAGATTAAAAATTGTTTTTTCACAATGGGGTATCAAGCATGAGCAATAGAAAATAAAATCACATCACAAGAATTATGCCACAATTGAGAACCATGGGAAATCCCTATAGGAAACAAGCACAAGTGGTACCCTATAGACCTCTTACCTCAGTGAAAAGGTGGAATATGAACCACAAAGTTATAAGTTATTGTGTCGGGACCACTATTAGTGAACACACCCATAACCTAGTGGTATCCAATCATCACAAGTATTTAGTTAGTGTTGTAACGTCAATCCTGCTAGACGAAACGAGGATGAAACACTTACATATCATTTGGAAAACTAGTCCTAGTCCACCCACCTAGGTACCCAAGGTTTACCTTGTGCTCAAGTTAAAGCTCACATGCACACACACCACACCTCTACATTTACACAGAGTCCAAAAATTTCAATGAAAACACCCCTATTTACAAAACATCATCTTTTTAATTCAATAAAACCATATAAAAGACCTTTTTCAAATACATTTTCAATCACATAAAAGATCCCAAATTACCGATTTTTTAACCCAAGAAAAAACCAAATTATGTCTAACCAAAATAACAGGCCAAGCCCTCTCATAACTCCATTCATACTTTAAACATTTTTTTTTAAAACCAGGGTTTCACATTTTCGAACACTTCACAAATTACACACAAAATTTTCAACAAGTAAAACACGCCCAAAGTGATTCATTTTCCTTTGAAAATCTCTGTTAAAATATACATACACCCCAAAGACCTTGAAAACACATTTCGTACAATCAGAATAACCCCTAAAACCCATATTAAAAACATTACATTAAATCACACACAAAACATTTCCATATCCTTTATAAAAAATTCATTTGTTACTTATCAACACACAAACCATTCCAAAAATACCATTCGTGCCACATAATCCAATCAAAGAATACATTTATAACCTCAAACAAGCATAATTAAATTCATTTAGTGATGCTAGGAAATGAAACCACCTACCATATATATATATATAGTGCTTATTAATTTCCTATAAAAACCAAGGAAATAATTTTTATAGGAACATCAAAAAATAATGTAAATTATAATTAATGATTAAGGAATAAGAAGCCTACCTCAAACATGCCTCTATTTGTTGACGACCACTCGAACTGACCCTGGGAACATAAACACACATGCATTTATACACACACACACACAGACCCCTAGCTTCATTACATATATTCCCGCTCTATGAGGGAATAGGTACAAAATGTCATATATATATATATATGCCTTTTCCTATGCATGTACATGTAAGAATCCTCGACACCCACAACCCAGAACCATCATAGTGAGGTCGAACACACACTGTAATTTTTTTACAACAACTCAAACAAATTGGTGAAGACCCACACACCCAAAACAAATTGTCGAAAACTCAAAAATCATAAAACATATAAATTAAAAATAAGCCACAATGAAGAAATTTAAGAATCTTCACCCAAAAACCATGGCAAACCCACTGCCCTTGATTGTAGTGGCTAGAACCAACCTCGAAAGAACTAGATAAACCCTAAATAAAAATAATTGATCAAAAGAAAAACCCCAAACACATTAGGGTTTGGAAAAATATCTGTAGGAAAATGGAGAAGGGGGAAAACACTAAATAAAGGGAGGGCGAGGATTATCTCGACAAGCCTACCAAGAATCCCGAAGAAATTGAAAGGAAACAATGGCGGATAAGGAGCTCATCAGAGAGGGTGGCCTGCGGAATAGATTAGTGGTGGAGGGAGATGGGTCGTGCGAGTAGTGAAGGATGGGGGAGAGGATGCCTACCGTGTGAGGAACTATCATAGGGGAGGAGGCTGGTTGCACGAGGAGCCACTAGAGGGGAGGCCAAGTGGGTCACTGCGAGCGAGGTAGGGGGTGTAATGCAGGGAAAGGGAGGCATGGTAGGGTTCGGCGGGCATAGGAGGGGGAGAAGTAGCACGACGCAATGAGAAGGTGGAGGAATAGAGGAAAGGAAGAAAAAAATAAAGGGATAAAAGAGAAAAAAAGGAAAAAAAGAAAAGAATAAAAAAAATTAAAAACCTAGGGATAGAGACAAAAAAAGTTAAATAAATAAATGAATAAATAAATACAATCATTATAATTAATAATTAATGACAATAATAATAATGAGTTTAATGAATTAATATAGATAATAATAATAACACCAATAATTACTTAATAAAACATTAACTATGATAATAATAATAATAACTTAATAAGAATAATAATAAACTTAATAATAATATTATTCATAATAATAATAATAGTAGTAATAATAATAATAATAATATTATTAAATAATTTTACATTTATTTTATTTTATTTCTTTTTTATTTTAATTTAATAATTTTTTAAACATTTATAACCCAATAGACTCAAATATAAATAAAAATAACCTCAACCTGAAGATGCAGGATTGGGGTGTGATAGAAACCTTATGAGTTAAATGTTAATGTGGAAGGAATTGTGATATTTGGGTCACTAATTTGTGTTCCATCAAATTCTGAGTTAAATAAGGAGCTATTGGATGATGCATATTGCTTAACCATATCTATCCATCTAGGAAGTACAAATATGTATTGAGATCTCTGAGAGGACTATTGGTGGGAAAATATGAAGAAGGACATCAAAAAATATTCATCAAGATGTATTTTTTTATAAAGTGAAGGTAGAAAGGAACAAATCCAAGGGGATGATGCAACCATTACCTATACCAATATAGAAATGGGAAACAATCACCACAAAATTTTTCACTCGTCTTATAAATACATCAAGAGGAAATAATTCTATATGGGTTGTGGTGGATAATCTTACAAAGAATGTTCAATTTATTACACTTAGAGAGTACTTCTCACATGATAAACTTGAAAGGTTATATATTAAAGAAGTGGTGAGGTTGTATGGAACACTATTATCGATTGTATTTAATTGAGATCCAAGTATTACCTCTATGTTCTGGAAAATTCTTTAACATGCATTAAATACAAGGTTTAACTTTAGCACAACTTATCACCCTCAAACTGATGGATAATCTTACTGGACAATCTAGACACTTTAGAAAATGTGGAGATCATTCTCAATTGACTTCAAAGGGGTATGAGATCAATATATCAATTGAGTTCTCATACAACAACAATTTACACTCAAGCATACAAATGGATCTCTATGAATCCATTTATGGGAAGAGGTATAGAAAACGTTAATTATGGGATGAAGTTAGGGAATGAAAACTACTAGGTCCTAAAATGTTCGAGGAAATAGTGGGAACCGTCAAGACCATTCACCAGAATGTCAAGTCTTACCAGATTTGATAAAATAGATTTTCTAACAATTTTCAATGAGACCTAGAGTTTGATGTTGGTGACACGACATTCCTTCATATATATCTATGGAAGAAATTCACGAGATTTGTAATGAAGTGAAATATTATTCCAAGATACATCTAAGTAGTGAGATATTGATTAGCACTTCCACCAAACCTATCTCAAGTACACTATATATTCCCTATACCCCTCTTGAAAAAGTATATACCAGACACCTCAGTTGTACTCTATCCAAAGGTGGTACCATTGAAGAATGATCTTTCCTATGAGGAGTAGCCGATGGTGATATTAGATCATAGAGACAAAGTTCTACAAAATAATACAGTGCACCTGGTCAAAGTGCTATAGAGAAACCATATGTTTGAAGAAGTGACATGGGAATTAGAGGAAGGGATGGAACATAGTTACCATAATCTATTTTAGTCTGGGAAATGAAAATTTAGAGGGAAAAATTTCTGAAGGGGGGATATTGTAACGACTCAAACTGTTATAAATAAAATACCACTTATGTTATAATTAAATATATTATTATGTAATATGGTTATTGAAAACACATGAATTTTTTTGATTTTATTATATTATATCAGATTTAATTGACAATTAAGCATCATTAACATTGATAATATAGTTTTTTAACAATGATCCCATGATTATTATAAATATAGGGTTTTAACAAATCCAATTAACATAGAAAAAGGAAGTGATGAACTCAACTAGTAGGTCCATACCATATGAAACCCATTTATTAGAGCTTACAAGGGAGATAACTTTGCTGGGATTTTCCCTTGAAAAATCCCAAGCTAATATCCAATAAATTTAGCATGAGTGAAACTATCTATAAGATAACATAAAGCTTATCCAGACACAACCCAAATCATGTAGGCTGAACCACCCCATGAAAGACTCACCATCGCGCATCTTACTCTTAGGGAGTTTTCTGGTGTATTAAAGGGATATTTATCAAAACCATAGAAATATAATTATGTACATTGTTTTCAAAAAAATAACAGTTATATTTACTTCTTATTATTTTTACTTTGTAAATTATTTTGATTTTGATTCAATTAAACACAAAGTGTAATTTTTTGTAATATTCAAATTCAATTAAGGCATTTTTTTTAATTAATTAACAGATTTTTGAAATAATTTTTTTAATAAAATATTATTTTTAAATGATGTTTATTAAATATAATTTATCATATATTTTTTATGAAGTCTAATGAAATTTTAGTTAGGGTTCAAAAAAGTGTTATTGTCAAAAAACACAACAATTATCAATAAAAGCCAATTTTATTTTAAAAGTAAAAATTCAAATATTTAGAAATTAAAATGACCCAGAAGTGATATAATAAATAATATAAAGGGTATAAAAGAATAAATATATTTTTTACCTTTAAAATAATGTGATTTATGTTTTTTATCAATTCTATAAATCCTTTATGAATCCTCCAAAAAGATTAATATATTTTAATGTTTTAAATCATTTCTTTAAGAGTATGACTCACTTACACATAAAAGGTTATTGTTTTGTTAATTTAATCCATTGGAATTAAAAAAATAATTTAAACCACCCCTATTTGGCAGTAACCGTGGGATAAAAACATGGGAAGTTTTTTAGTTTTGGTTATTTTATTATATAGAGTCCAAAACCTAAGTTTGAGAAATGATAAAGAATTCCCCACTATTTTCCTATATAAAATCACTCAAGATCCCATTTATCCTATCCCAAAATTCTACGAACACATCCTTAATCTACCCTAACCTATCTAGATCCTTTACAAGGGTCCCCAATCTCTCAACAAGTCACTATTAAGCATTTGGAGTCACACTCTCTAGGTAAGGGATCCTCAAATTCTCTTATATATTCAAGTTTCTTTACTATCTTATGCCTTCTATTTGAAAATCATAGTTTTGGGATATGTATTTCCATGTCCCTATTACTGTCTATTTTCATTCCAAATTATGATATACCCCTTTCAATCTCATCATCCCATTTCATGAATTTTTATGTGACACCGTTATGCTGTTGAAATTTCACCACGATTTTCCTTGCCAAAACAATTGTCTTGGGAATACCACACCCATTTAATATCAAGGGTTTTCACTTTTATACATTTATAATTATTTTAATTGGGACCTACATGTATTTATTACACACTCATTGATTTTGGAATAGAATATTATGATGATTTAATCCATGTTGTATGATATATGTGGCACACTTAAGCATGAGAATAAAATAAAAGTTACAGGTGCACCCAGAATTATATAGAGCTCCAATACATTGGGTAATGTTTTGTCTCATGAGACGTCATATTGGGACTTAGAGTAAACAAGATTCTTTTATGTGATGTTTTCCATCATTATGATTGGAATTTATCCTCAACCTATGTTTATGATGGAGTGTTTTGAGTGGTTGATACATTTCACGCGTTTCCTTGAGGATTATCATGTTATATCTGGTATCATTGTTCATGTTTATGATTAATACTCCTTCTCTTAACCATTTACATGCATAATGTATAACATGTGTTATTCTCTTCATGCTATTCCATATTTCTTTCCTTACTGGGCCTTATAGATCACCCCTTTCTTATGTATGTTCCCAGGTTATCCCATGTAGTTTTAAGTGTGAGTATGTTAAGGAAGTTTTCAATAAAGATAATATTTTTTCCTATTTTAAATTGTTATGTAATGTAACTAATTCCAAAATAAACTATACTTATGGATCTTATGGGTTTTATTAAGTGTAAAATTATTTAATAAATCACGTATTAAGGTGAAATAAAGAGAATGGCTACTATAATTACCCTCAATAGATATACTTAGATCAGCATATAGGATAATATCCCCCAATAATATCAATGAAAAAATATAAAATAAAAGAAACCAAAACCATCACACAATGCATATGTAAAGAAAAAAGAACAAATAGACTCTAAATAATTACCCAAAATAAATAACTATGGTAGGAAAACAACAACTCCATGGTCCGATCTACTAATTTATTTCTCAGTCTCTACAGTCTACCCAGAAACCTAAAAAAATAGTTTGTATATACCATGGGTGAGCATATTTTTTTAGACTCAATAGCATCATACCCAAACTCCCTTACGCACATGTGAAAAGAGCATACTAATTCACCTATGAAAAAATAACAGAACTAACCAAACCTATTTAGATCAAATAACCAATCCCATCCTCATAAAGGCACACTCCCCAAATAGAACATCAAAGTACAATACCAAAATAAAGAGCATGTCTATAAAAAGGGTACCCCACAATGCTTTACCACTGATTTTCTACTCTCAATCCCCCACATATCATGTATTGACCCTCCCATCCCTTCCATACAATCCTATCCAATGATACTTAGGAAAATGAATCATACCAATAACCCCACAAGAAACTAGACACCACATCCCACCTGAAGAGCCCTCAGAAACCACATCATACCAAGAAACCTGTGTGCAACGTTTCCTCACATACACAACCACTCATAACCACTTAAATACCATATTAGTAAGGTATCTAAAACATGAAGAACAACAACCTCATGTCCTCCTCATACCATGATTGACCTCCACCACGAACCACCTCATCAATCTCAACCACATATAGACTATATCTGTAATTCGTGATATCCTATTTGTATGTACCTTTCATGGAAGAGAGAGTAGGGAAGAGGGGGTGTCAATCCATACATCCTAACTAATTTGGATGCTGAAAAAACACACACCAGAACATTTGGGTGTCGGTACAAACTTCTCAAGGTGGGTCAGGAGCATATAGAAATCCAAATGAAAATAGAATATATAAATATATAAATAAATAAATAAATATATATAATGGTAAGACACACAATCCTAGACTATGCATTTATAACAATAGCACCGTCACAACTCACAACATCACTGTAAGGACTAACAAGATCCGCCACTTTCACTACCACCTATAAATGTATCACACACCAAAAGAAAGCCACAAACACAAGACACATTCCTTAATTCTTTCAAATTCAAAAAATTACCATATTTTCTAATTTCCAACAATCTTTATTTATCAATACCATTCATGTAATATTTATCAATTAAGTACTTTAACCATAATTTTCATTTTAACTCTAGAATTTATTAGCTATTATAACCCATACGATTTCAGTTTCATCATTAAATTTTTATTCCATCACTACTAGGAAACTTCCACAAAAAAAGTAAAATTTAAATATACTATCTTCCTCACATAAAAAATCCCCCCCCCACTTCAACCACTAAAAAATTTAAATCACATATCCTCTCCACTACATGTCATCATTATCATACATCACAACCACTTATAATCACAACAACCATGAATCACTACCACCGCACAACAAAAACACCACACAAAACATTTCCCACATCTTATTTTGGATGAATCAATGATATTTAATCATATTTAATTTAATACTCACAAGTGCATACACACACAAACAAAGAATCCATGTGCTGCCAATTTATTAGTCAGATATATTTTTTATCCACTTTCATGTGGGGTGAGTTAAAGAAACCCGCACAACATAGTATTAAAAAAAATACTAAAAAACATTGAAAACCACAACATAAGTGAAGAAAATAAAATAAATATCAAGCATTATCAATATATAGACAACACACAAGAATATGAAAACCTCATATAATTTCTCCCCATCCCATTAAATTTCAATTAAAGTATTTAATTATCTGTATTAATACAGTGTATACTATCTCCCCAAAGGAAAAAATAGAATTCCCCCTACAATTATAACTAAAAAAAATAAAGATGAAGGGTCACTAACATAGATTTAAGCTTCATAGTAAAACATTAAAAACCAAGGATCAAATTTTTTTGATCATAATGGAATCACCAATATATTCATATATAGAACCACAAAAAAACCACCCAAAATAGATGATAAAACCACTATAATGAACTCCAAAAGGGAAAGTAAGAATATCAAAGAAATAAATAGGAAATATATAGTGACCTCGATCCAAAAGAAATAGAGATGAAGAATATAGATGTACCATGGGGTTCAAAACAACAAGGGAGGTTACTTGAGAAGGGAAGGGAGATTAGGGATTATCCAAGAGTTGATTTATGTATTGAAACTTAAAACAATGTTGTAACTAAACTCCAATATATAAAAAAATCGAACTAGACTCCCCATGACATGATGAATATCCAAACGCCCATGGTGGGTTCTGTCCACGTGAGATACATTGACTTTTTGTGTGATTTTATTTTCATAATAATTTTAAAAATGATATTTGAATACCATTGAATCCTAGTACATGGAATGGTCTAAGAAATAGTGGTTCATCCTTATTCTTCCATGGCTAGACACCATGCCCGAACACCAAATAGTTGTCTATTTGACCATCACCATTCCCAATGCTATGATGTGGTGATCCTCTTCTACCCATTTTGGACAGGTGCTCTGTCAAAATTCCACACCCTCTACTATGAATTTTCTATCTACCCATGGTGCACATGCATATCACAAATCCAACATGACCACAAAACGGCCTACCAATCCATTTTACAAGCTGTGGCACCCCTTAAAAGTCCAAAACGCAACATCAATCCCCCAAATCATTATCAAACTCTTCCACATCACCTTTAAGACTTTAATAAAATCAAAATAAATGAAATAAATATCAAAAACATTACATTATATACCTATTAAATAATTATCACCCTCAATAATCAAAATGAACTTAGAGCACAAAATGGAAGGAATGGGTCTGAACTACCATGTGATGAGATACCCCTCAGTGATCTCATTACAACCAAAATACTACCCCCACTTCACACCATCCTCAACCCATCTCTAATCCACAGAACCATATATACCATTATCTTAAAATCCATATAGACCAAGATAATTACTAACACAAACATCAAATAATGTGACTCTAAATTACAATAATCAATGAAATCTTCCATCCATATCACAATATTATCCTCTTTGTGTGGAACTGACTCACCCAAACAGTTTTAAAATGTTTCATAATTTTACATGTCTTGATTTGGAATGGGTTTTCCCATATTCATATTCTTGAATCATTAACACACATCCTACTCAAGGGAAAAACGAACATTTCATAATCTAACCTGATTTAGTCAATTAATCAACAAGGTAAAAAAAGAAAGACAAAACTCAAAATATCTTAGTGTACTGATAACAAATTTGCATTTATGATATTATGTAATATTCTATAATCCATCATGAATCAATAAAACATGAACCAAAGGAAGGATTTGTCCAAAAAACAAATTCTCTCAATGATCCAATTTCTCTGTTGGAAACTCTACAAATGTTACATTTCCCATGATATCCAACTCTCCCCAGTTAGTGATATGGGAGTCATGATGAAGATAGTAACAGATATGAGACACATCAAAGACACTATAGATCCTATCTATATACAGTGAAAGTTCTAATGAATAGTAAAAAATTTATGCTTCAAAAACATTAAGGGACCCATGAAATTTTGATAAATATTACTACCCTTTCCTAACCTCCTTATTGTATTATTGAGCGCATCAAATTATAAATTGTTTTTACTATAATTTATACAGTATAATGGGAACCCTCAGTCATCAATTGATGAATAATTAGATCACAAATTTTAAAAGAGTGTTTTAATTATAGAAAATTATAGTTATTTTTCATTAAATATGGTGTTTGGGATTAATCATAAATCATGCATGAAAGAACACTAAATGGATATGAAAATTTAATGAGATGATTGATTAAAATTAACCTGGGAATATATCATGATTCTCATCATTCATCATTTCAGGAGATTGGGTTTAGTAAATTTAATTACTCTATTATAACATCTAGAACTATAATGTTACTAATTCTACTCTTGGATACCTACTAGGGTTTGGTTTGAAATAAAAAATGATTGACTAGTTACCACCTTTGACTAGGTGATTTTTTTTGAATTCATAATCGAATATCACCAAGGAAGCACAAGAAGAAATCGATATGATTTTTATGATTTTATATTATTTAAATATAATGCCATGAAAAAAATGTCAATATCAATGGAAGTGTTATTCTGGTTTTAATATACCAATATGAATCACACAAACACTACAATTGAGGGGGGGGGGGAGTGGTGAATGGTTTGTGAAACATCACATTAATGAGTACCCCCAAACACGTTCACATGAGTTTGAGTATTAAATAAATGTATATAACTAAATTAAATAAGAATATTTTATGAATAAAAACAATATAAAAACTTGGAATTTAAAATATCACTCAAATATCATGAACAAGAATCTTGGGATTTACATCACATTCCTCCCCAAGTGATCAAATTGAGTTTAGAAATACATGGTATGGAAGGAATCAATATATGTTGAATAATTATGTACCAAATACTCTAGTAATACCCTCTTGTTCAAAATAACATTATAATGAGGTATAGACGTGATTTTATTGAAACTTAAAACAAACTTTCCACAAAATAAGTCAATTTTTTAAGGAACTAGGTGAATATTCATGGAAGACTTTATCCCTATACATTTGCTAGATTGTTGACTGAATAAATCACTAATTCAAAACTTGAAATATAGTGGAGAGGTGGGAAGTCAAGTTATCTATTCAATAGAGGTGTAATTATCCCAATTTGATATCCAAATCCCATGTTTTGTCCCAATCACTATAGGCTGGACCAATCTATCTTGCCCATAATTTATTCACATTGTGGGACGCTTTTGGGCCTCTTGTACTTAGATCCATAATTTGGTGTAGTTCGATGAATTTTTCCCAATTGATCATATATTAATATTTTTTTTCATATTTTGATCTTTGTATATAATGTTTTGATAAAAACAGTGAATTTATATCAAATTGGTCCGTTGTGAATTTTAAACATTTTAAGAATGTTTCCAACACATGATTTGAAAATAAATATTGAGAGAGAATGGATAAAATAATGAGACACTAAAACCCATAAAAAATTTAATAAAAAAGTATAAGGGTGATATTATATTTTATATCACTATATGATCGCACCCCCACACCTAAACCTTTTTAATCTTGGTAAAATCCTTATATTCTAATCATGTAACATTCCTAAATCAAAGGTGAGAAAACATCCAAAATTATTTTGAAATGAAATAAATAATGTATCATTTATGAAATTAATTATTCTACAATTATTCTTCTTTCACATCCAAATCTGTTTAACTTATTTTGTTCACCCTTGCAACAAGTCACAACAATCCTCACCTAGAATTTTTTCCTCCTCTATCCAAGAACATATAAAAATGGAGTTATACTCATTTCCTAGAATTCATGTGATCATAAAATATTATTTATAAAATTATTATATCTATACTAATAAAAACTAGTGTGTTATTAAAGAGTACTTTTGATGGGTTGTTCTATGGTTTAAGGGATGGTAGGATTTGATGTTTAAAAATCTGAGGTATAAGAGTAGTGGTTAATGCCATAATTATAAAGAAATTAAAAACTCATCAAGTGTTAATAGTGAATTTACTCACTAAACCCCTAAAATTGAGTATAAATTCCAACTAACTCTCCCATTTGTTACTTTTTTTGTGGGTCATATCCATTTAGTGAAAAATAACAAGTAAAATTCCCCTTTTCTCCATATATTTTTTTTGTTCTATTTTTTTTTCTCAATGTATAGAACTGTGGTTTATATATATATTTATATATTAGAGATATAGAGGGAAACATGTGTAAAAAAAATATGAAATAATATGGATTGTACACCCACTGACCAAAAAAATTAGGCACCCTTTTACTCAACCTATTACAACGAATATTTCCCAAGAATTACCATGGGGACACCCTCACTCCATAATAAACGAAAATAGAACAATATTTTACACAAGATATGGGTAGGCATGGATAAATTATCCTATAATATGGATACCTAATAGTTATTTCATGGTCTTTAATTCTTAATAAGGGTCAAATGTAAAGCTAGAAAAAATAGGAGTTACTTGTATAAATGGATTTTTAATTGAACGATGGCCTCTATCAGGGGTGTAGAACACTAGAATCTTTTGGACTAAAATATAATCAAGTAAATTTATAGTTTCTCTTAATAACCCAAGACACTCAATAAGGTGATTAAAAGGAATAATATTCAATACATGGATTAGAATGCCTCTCAGTTAAAGGATTTAAATTATTGGTCAGTGCTAATAAGGCATGGATTTTAAAAATCCCTTAAACTCCCTTGAGTGATTTGAAAATAAAAATTATTGAAAAATATTATATCAAAATTTATTTGAAATATTTTTTCTATAAATAAATTAATTTTCCTAACAATTGACTCAATGATGAAAATTAATTTTGTATATTTTCTTTAAGATCATTATTTATCTAAAAATAAAAAATAAAGAAAAAGAAAGAAAAAATGAAAACATAATGATTTTTTTGTTTTTTAATTTAAATACCAACTATGATATGACACACTGATCACACCTAAATATTACATTCTAATCAATTCATGTAGTTTAAATAAATTAATAAGTAAATAAAGGTATGTATAAGGGACAACCTTCTAAGTGGTTTTGTATGTGGAATCCATTAGCTAGATTTCATCCACCAAACGATTTGAAAAATCCTCATATATGTTTTTTAAGTCACCATCCATTAAAGGAAAAACCATGTCCTCTCTTCTCATGAAAAACCAATATTTCACCAAATGGGTAAACATTAGTAATAGTATAATGACTGAGCCATCGGTAATGAAGCATTACTGGGTAGAGCTTTAGTATGGAATTGTATAGTATGGACTTCCCACCAATATGAACATTCCATTAATGAATCATATTTTCATGAATATCCTTTTTATTCTCTTTATATATCTAGTATTTATCATATAAATCATACTAGATTTATTCCATCTCCTAAATATAAAACATTATTTGCTCACCTGCATCTGAGAGATTTATATGACATTGTTTAATAGACCAATATGCATGGTGATGTAACTCTATAGGAGGGTGGAAATAATTTCCAAACACAGTACTTTATGATGAAATTCGAATTGCGTTTTCATAATCTATATGGTATTTCCAATGTGCACCACCCAAGAAAAAAATCCAATCATTCCTATTGGGTTGTACCATTTCCCCAAGATTCATGTAACTTCATGATTTGAAAATTCTATTTGGCCATTATTTTGGGATTGATATGCTGTGGAGACTTAATAAAAAAACGCATATATACAGAGTAAGTTTTCATGTTTTGATTACAAAAATTTGAACCTTTATCACTAATGATTAATATGGGAAAACAAAACCTCCTGAAAATATGAGATCACCCAAATCAACAATCAATGGAGAGTCATCAGTCATAGTAGAGTTTTCTTTAATCCATTTAGGGAAATATTCAATATATAATGAGGTTTATAAAATGAAAAATGAATTTATAATATTCCCCAGGAATTCAATGCCCCATGCATAAATGATCTCACAAAATAACATGGGTTGTTAGATAATTTCATTCCTCTTTGTGATATGACATATGAATTGAAATCATGTGTATGACTTACACAACAGAAGGGAATCTGTATAAAATTTTTTCTAATAAATTTTAGAGTCAAGGACCATCATGTCCATATATTGAGAGGAAATGTGGAACCCCAACCTAGAGTTTCGATGAAGAACAAAATAGAGGTGAACTCATGGTTGGAGACACAAAAAAAATGTGGTCTCTACAAATTATCCAAAAGAATGGGTTATCCCAAATATAAAATCTTGAATCATGCTTAAGTAATTGGGATTATGAAGTGATAAAATCTAAATGGTCCCTAGATGTTTCTAAAAATTTCATGATATCCACATACCTCGGGGTAAATTCCACCATATATCTAAGGTTCTCATCGGGGAAGAATTATCCAATGGGGACAGATGAGTCAACATGGTATTCTAATGGTGAAAAATACTACTAATGTGGTCATATAACACATTTTTTACTCATATATTATCTTGAATCTATAGTTAAAACTCCTATAAGAAGAGTATTCATCATATGAGATACGTCTTAGCTTTGGATTTCTTATAGAGAAACAAATGTGCAATGTGATAAAAAAACACAATGAATTTTTACCCAAGAAAATATGAAAATAATTTTACATGGAATTAATAATAGAAATAGTTTATTTTCTAGTGGTTCTGATGTATTATTGGTTAGGGTCAAGGGTACGTGAGTCATACACAATGACATGAGGATCCCACATAAA
Organism: Viscum album; assembly: GCA_963277665.1. NCBI lineage: Eukaryota > Viridiplantae > Streptophyta > Magnoliopsida > Santalales > Viscaceae > Viscum > Viscum album. The sequence continues at coordinate 703,185,613 of OY728139.1, forward strand.
CATTTGTGATAAAACCATCCCAATTGAAATCTTAAAGGCATGAAAAAAAAGTTCAATGGGGATATTCCAAATTGGTGGTTGGATGATGGGAGGTGATGTGAGGCTCCTTTTTAGTAAACTAAATGTATCCTTACAATTTTTATTGAAAACATACACATAATTGTTTTTTAACAATCGATACTCGGGATGTGAAATCTTACTAAAGTATTTCATGAATTGGTTGTAAAAACCAGAATGAACCCAGAAGTATCACACCTCACAAACTAATTTTGTAAATTGAAGGGATGAAATTATTTCAATTTTTTATTTATCACCTTTGGATTCCCTTACTCATAATTACATTCCCATGAACTATCCCCTTCTTTACCATGAAATGGAATTTCTCATAATCTAATATGAGATCTTTTTAAATGAAACAACGAAGGAAATAACCTAGGTATACAAAAGAATAATAAAATTAAGATCCATAAATTATGAAATTAGCCATAAAAACTTTCATAAAATTATCAAGGTACATATAAAATATTTTCAATATACAACGAAGAAAATTACCAGGAGAATTATAGAGAAAAAAATGGAATCCTCCTGTATGAAAATTTACCAAACAAATAGGTAAATGTTTTCCCTTTTTAATATTAAGGGGACATATGGATTTGAAAATAACCACAATTTACACCAGGGAAACAATAATGGTACTTACCATCCAATATTTCTAACATTTGGTCAGTGAAAGGTAGAGAAATTTAGCCCTTCTACATGGGTTGATTTTGTCGATGGTAGTTAATATTGGCTCACTGACTATTTTATAGATGTGTTGAGACCAATTCATTCCTTTCATTTGGAACTAGTAATATTATATTTCTTAGGAACAATTTGAACCAAGATAATCCGTTTACTATAATATATGGGATAGATAATCCCAATAGAAATAAATTTTATAACATCCAATTTGACCACTTCAAGGAGGGTGGGATTTAACTGGCATTGAGATTGACTTATAGGGTAGGAATAATCATATAAATTATTTTGTTTAGTGAAAATATATATTCCAATCAGAAGTATATTAGTCAATGTCCATCATATCACCTTTTTAAACTCTATAAAATAGTATAGTAGTTTTGATTTATGCTCAACAAGAAGTTGTTTTAGAAATAATGATGGGAAATTGGTCAATAAACTGAAGATAACCATATTTTAGATTATATGGAAGTTGGTTTAATTACAATAATGGTGGTTTTGGGATTTAGGAAAGGGATTTAGGGGGATTTAGGTCCATGTAATTATAAACATTCTCATGTTTATTCTCAAGGGAAATAAAATCAATGGAAATGAGATTAACTAAATCATCGATGATCATGGGTACCTCAGAATGAAAACAATCATCAATTAAAACATAAAAATAAAACTTTTAAAAATTCATACAACATTAAATTCATGAATTAAAACTCAAATCATCCAACAGTGATAAATTGGAAAATGAATTAGTATATGGTTTTAGGAGAGAATATTGTGTGCATGTGTGTCGTTGGTGATATCTTCCATTAAATAGACAAGAAAAGTGGAGTTCTCTTTAATGGGGTGTTTCATCAAGGATGAAAAAACTTATCTTTTCTCCTAACAAATAAATGGAAATTTTATAATTGTTATCATTAAAGATTTTCTTTTCCATTTTAAGGGAAGACCTTTAAAGTATGTTAGGAGTATGTACTTTGGTTCAAGTAACTTATATATCAAGAACATAGAAGTATACCAGGAAGATAATGTTATTTACTCTCATAAGTATGTGAACATGAGACTTAGCCCTATTGGTGAGGTATCCTTTAGTGCATCCATGAGACCCAGGTTCAAAACCAGTTAGAGGCATATTTATGGGTTACTAAAGTAGTACTATAGTAGGCACTGTAGAGGTACTATAGCCAAACTGTACACTGTGCGACACTAAAACAAAACTGTACACTGTGCAAGTACTGTAGTAGTACTGTACATAGTGCAATACTGCAGTAGGCACTATAGCAGTTACAGTAGCATGTACTATTTCATACTATAGCAGTTAAAACTATTCACCTTGGGCCACTTGTTTGGGCTTGGAGTCCATAGGGATTTTGGGCCACCTTTAAGGCCTTAGGAACACCTCAAGGCCTTCGGGCCACATTCAGTTGTCCCTGATAGACTCTATAAAAAAGGTGAAGCCCCAGAAGAGGATTCAGAGTAGGTGCACTCACGAGAGAAGAGCCAAATGGATTTTTCAGAATGGGAGGGTATGGCTATGCCATCGAGACCAGCCTGTGATTGCACGAGAAGCCTAGCCAGATGACCCTGTGAAGGTGGAGAGTTACTATCACGATGTAAATGCTGGGGATGGGTAATTCCTTGTAGACAATCTGGTTGAATTCCATAAGACCTTCGGGTCATGTAATCTCATTAGTATACAGGCCATGTAATCTCTGAGCCTACGGGCCTTATAAGGGTTACCCTTCATCCCTTTAAAGGGGGGTTATCAAAAAATCAATAAAAATGAAGGCATTCGGTCCATTCGGGCTCATAAGGACGTCCTCTCACTCTTGTTGGGTGTGTTGTTTTCTGGTTGGAAATATTTACACTGATTCACATTGTTTGAATCTCTCCAACCTGTAAAGAAGTATACATAGAGTGTGGAATCACGTTATTCAAAGAACCTAAATTAATAATTGAATCATAAAATAAATTCTCCCATATAGTTAAAGGTATCATAAATTTTTTTGGATCATTGAATTTTGTTGGAATCATTGGATGAATCAATTCCAAGAAATTCCTTCCAATGTTGAATCTCATTCCACTTCAGTATTAATCCGTAGGTGCAAATTTATTTAAAAAATTTGGCACAATAATTGATTTTTTTAACAATATCATAGTGTGGAATTCTAACTTGTACCTTTTAAATGTATCCATAATATCTTTATCAATTTCATTATAATTTTTTTCTATGATTGCGAGAGAATTTAGTGAAAGTGAAGAGGAATGGATTATTTAGTGGATTCCTTAATGATAATTTTTAATCTTTTCATTTTGTTTTGATATACAGAAATATTTTGAGTGTATGGAAAGAGAGTTATAGATAGGAGTACATAACTATTGTGTAGAATATTTGGAAGGATAAATTTATTTCCCACTTCAAAGTGTGATTTGAAAAAAATTACCTTTTTCCTTGGGATTTGAAATAGTTTGGGATGGTAATTATACAAAAACTTGCAACATTATTTCACCAATGGTGTTTTCCAATTGTCTTACTTGATTTCATATGTCTTGATTAACTGATTGTGTGGTTATTGGAACAAAAGATTCATGGTTTTAATTTTTTTAAGATTTCATTGAGTCTTGGTTCATATTTGGTAGTAGGTGGATTTTTTCGTGATTGTAAAGGATAATTAGGGTGAATACCTTGGCCTTGTTGATACAAATTCTATTTGGGTAGCTTGTGTTTCCTACTTATCTATAATATGGTTGTGATTTTCACATATGGTCTGGCTTTGGATGGAATGATTATTTCTTTTAGGGTGGTTCTTTTTGAAATTGATTCCCATGAAATACCACCGCACAATACTCAGATTAATCTTGATGTTAGGGAAACTGATTAGTGAAATGAGTGTTATCATAAAAAATACCACATTATAATTGAATATGATGAGAGTGTGAATTAACTTGAGCCTGATCTAATTGTATTATAATATCACATATTTCACCATGTTTATTATCTACCTTTTTTATAGGTATGAATGGATTACCTCACAAACTCCTTGGGTGGGTAAAATTTCTCATGTACCAAATTGTTGTGTATTTTTAGCCATGTTGGATATTAATCTTTGAGTGATGTCAGGGGATTAATAAACTAGGGAAACACTAGATATATGAACTATAATTCCATGATCCATGTAGAAAAGTCCCTTTATAAGTAATGAATTAGAAATTGTTCACTAATGTGGGGGTGGTGGAATCTGAAGAAAAACATTTTGAAACTCTCCTAATATTCATAAAGGGGCTCACCTTGTGATTTCCTAATTCAAAAAATTTATTTTCTAATGGATTTTGTTCAGTAGTTAGGGAAAAAATTCTCAAGAAATAGTTTTTAAGGTAATTATATCCCCTAATTGTTGTAGTCATACACAAGATAAATTATTTGGCTACACCATCAAGGGATAAAGAGTAGACCATAAAATTTATGAGGCCCTCTAGAACATTTTGGGGTTTACTGGGGTAGTAAAATTTGTGAAACTCCTTGATATATTTAGGATGGTCCTCATTATTAAGACACCATAATTTTGGAAGGATGTGGATGAGGCTTGATCATATCTCAAAGTTGGATAGTTCCTAAGGATATTGGATGTACGCAGGTAGGTACTCCATATCAATGGTGGCAGTATCTTCAAGTATTTATGTTTACAATAATGTTTTTAAGGATTTGATCTAGTTCAATTTTGAATTTGTTTAATACCACTTTAGTTTTAAAAATGGGATCCTCAATGTTACTTTATTTCCATACTCCAGAATACCTAATGTGTGAGTGAAGATTCTTCAATTTTAGGGTCTAGTTTAAATAGTATTTCTTTTCCTGACCGAGTCATGAAAATGAGTTGTGATGTTTTTTTTTCAGTTTTTATTATTTAAGTAGAGTGAATGGAATAAAAAAACACACACTTGAGAATGAATAGGAAAATAAATAAACTAAAATTAATACTATGATAAAAATATTTTACTAGGCATGTGAGAAGACAGAAGAAGTGAGGGAGAGAGAGAGTGAGAAAGAGAGAGAGAGAATGTAGAAATAAAAAAACAAAAAAATTTAAAGGGAAGGATTAGAGGATTTAAATAAGTAATAAAAAAAGGAAATAAAATGAAATCAAATGAAAAAATGATTTTATCTCCCTACTAATGTTTCCAAAAGTTTATTGCATTGTCGAGCACACCAAATTAGAAATTGTATTTATGATATTTTCTGTAGTATAAAAATAAACCTAATTCATCTCTCAATATATCCTTAGAGCAGTAATTTTAAAATATTGTTTTAATTATATAAAAGGATAGTTAGTTTTCATTAAATGGTTGTTTTGGGATCAATCATAAAGTATACATGAAAAACGTTGAATGAAAATGATATTTTAATGAGATGGTTTATTGCGATCAACCCGGGGAAATATCATGGTGCTAATATTTCATCACCTCAAGAGATTGGGTTTATATAATTTACTCCATAATTTTTAACACCTAGACACCTAGTTTTACTTATTCTACACTAGGATACCTCCTAGGGTTTGGTCAGAAACAAAAAATGATTCACTGATTACCACTGATGATTGGGTGATATGTGTTCGACTTCATAACTGAAACTCACCAAGGAAACACCTAAATAACTCGATGTGATATCTAGGTTTTTATATTATTTAATTTTTATACCATGAAATATATTTATATTTACATGTATTTGTTTATGTGGATTCAATCTACTAATATAAGTAACAAAAACATCACTGTTGAATGGGGGAGGAAAACATGTCAAATAGTGTGTGAAACATCACATCAATGGGTACCCCAAAACATGATCATGAGTTTTAGTTTGACATAAAAATACATAAATAAATTAAATTATAATATTGGATTAATAAAATCAACATAAAAAACTTTGATTTAAAATATTATTCAAATATTACAAAAAAGAAGCTCAGGATTTACATCACCTTCCTCATAGGGATATCACAAGGAGTTTCTGAACTCCATGGAAGGGGAGAAAACCATATATCTCTAATAATTGAATTACAAAGACTCCAATATTACCCGCTATGCCAATATCATTTGAGAATAAGGTAAAGGATTAATTTTATATACAATTACTTCAACATTTTTAAAAAATAAGTCATGTGTCATATAGACTAGGTTACTACTCATGGTAGACATTCTTCCTATACTTTTCATGGATAATTTAATGAGAAAATCATATAATATTAACTTGAAATTTATTGGAGAGGTTGAATCCATGTTATATATCTAATGGAGGAGTAATCATCTCAATTAATTGTATGAATCCAAAGTTATCCTCTAATAGTATTAGGTAGGTCCAATCTCTCTCACTCAGAATTTATTCACTTCATAGGCCTCTTATGCTTAGATCTAGTCTTTATTATAGTTTAATGAATTTAATCCCTATTATCTTATAATCCTAAAAAAGGAATTTTCACATTTTTATGAGTGTATGTGATGCTATGATAAAAATAATGAACTATTATCAAATTGGGCCATTGTACAATTTCAAAATTTTAAGCATTTGTTGAACACATTAATTAAAAATAAACATTGAGTGAAAAAGGAATTAATAATGGGACAATAAAACCCATAAAAAATTTCATACCAAATTATAAGGAAGATAATATATGTTATATCACTATGTGATCACCTCCTCTTCCAATGAAGAGAATAAACCTTTAAGAAAATATGTTCCTCAACCTCAAATGCCAAGAGTATCCTCTTATGTTATTTATAAGACTTCCATCAATCCTATGCCACCTTCAATCCCTCACAAACTACTTAAACCTTCTCTGTTCTGGTAGTCACCACATCAGGACTAAGAATTGATGACTCCCCAATCTCAAACTAGCACAACAGATAGTGAATTGGCCACTTATAAAAAGCCTAATATGAAACTATACTAATGGATGTGTGGTAGCTATTGTTATACGAGAACTTAACCAAATACCATTTATTTTCCCAAGATCCATCAAAGTACAATATATATGCTTGTAATATATCCTCTAGCATCTGGATAGTCCACTTTATCTATTTATCTAGTTAAGGGTCAAAAGTACTGCTAAGGTATAAATGATTTCCAAAATCATGTTTCAATCCTCTCAAGACTAAAAAACTAAAACGAGAATCTAGATATGATACAATGGACCTTAGAACTCCATATAGACACAAAACCTCTTCCCCATACCTCCATTACAAAATACATATGGTGCTTGAATCCTTTTTTATTAGTAAGTGATCCGACTTCATCATCTGAACCATGATTACCTATATATTATCACATCCAACCTAATTTGGGTGTAATCCCAGGGGAAAGTCCATAGATATTTAATCCCACTTCATCTTAGGAATGTCTAAGGTCTGTAACAAACATCCAAGAATATGATGGTCTACTTAACCTTGCAGAAGACCCAACGCCGATCCACACACTCTACCACAACCAATTTCATAATGGGCCAACAAAACTAAAACCTTAGACTACAATACATATTAAATATTCATTGGTATACCACCAAAGGCGAGATATGAAACTCATAATAGAATCCCCCAAGAATTGCCACTGTTATGATCAACCTCCCCTGAAATAACATCAAGTTTTGAACTTCCTCTGATAATACCTCAAGAGAATCACCATGGACAACATGGTCTGACAAAATCTCTACCTCCAAGTCTCCCCAATGAGACTCTTCTACCTAATTCAGAAAACAATATTTCACTTTTATTTGAAATAGAAAAAATCCATAATCTACCATACCAGTATCAAGGTATTGATATGCCAAATCTTCCATTAGCCTCCAACCATATCCAAACTCTTGAAAAACATCCTCCCATGAATTATTACTCAGTATGTCAGTGATAAAATATCACTTTCTTAAGGGGTAGGATATATCAATGTTGTATTCTTGGAGAAACTTCATCCACATATTCTTTCACAAATTTAGACCACACTGAGAAAATATACACCTCATGATATTTTACTATGTGATGACCAAAAATCATTCTATGATGAAGTAATGTCGCTGAATCTTTAATAAAAACACATCCATTTATTTATCTAGATCACGAGTTTCATTGATATGTTTATTGGTATGTAACTTCATAGAACCATAAGGGTTCATGGCCTTCCATTGTGTCAATACTCTTCCTAATCCCAGATGGGAAGCATCATAGAAAACCTCAAATATCACCCCTTATTTTATAAACTAAAGTATTAGAGAACTAATCAACCTCCCCCTTACGTATTATATTTCTCACTGAAACAATGAATACATGACAAAGGAATGGTCCTTCCTATCTAGAGCTATCAATAGAGCTACAATCCATGAAAAATCAGACATGAACATCTAAAAATAACCTATGAGATCATGGAAATTGAGAACCTTTGCTACATTCTTGGGTGATAACCAAGAAACAACTGCATTGATCTTTGAATTATCCAAGAAAACACATTACTGGGATACCATGTGACCATGAAAATGAACCTGTTGATTCTAAGACATACACTTGGACAAAATTTTATAGATATGGTGGAATTAAAGTACATACTTGATAACACTAAGATGACTGAAAATCTCCTCCTATGACTTCAATCAAATCAATATGTTATTTATTTACATGACTATAAACTAGTATAGAATCTTATTGACCATAGATTTTGTGAGACCCATGATCATAACTGGTGCATTAATGAAACCAAAAAACATGAACACAAACTCGATGTTCTCATACCTTCACTGAATGTCATTCTCCAGAATATATTCACCCTTAACACTAGTTAGATAATATCCAGACCACAAATAAATCTTATAGAACCAAATAGATCCTCTCAAATAGTCAAAAAGATCATAGATCCTCCAAATAGGGCAATTATTCTTGATATTTACATGATTAAACATTTGTTAGTCTACATATATCCACATACTTAGGTTCTTATTTGAGAACAACATTGGAGCACCCAAAAGTGACAAAATGGGATGTATGAAACACTTATACAATAGATAATCTATTTAAATACTAAACTCCCACATATCTTAGGGTTTAATCCAATAAGCTTTCATTTAAATCAGACAAGTTCCCAACTAAAAATCTATCCTAAAACCAATATCAAATTAAGGGGGAATCATGCCAACATCCTTTTGAAAAACATATAGAAATTCCTCAATGAATCTCAGAGTGTAAACCATCCCTACATCCACTGATTTCACTGAGAACTCTTCCATTATGTAAATAAAGGGATCCATATATCTACTTACCAACTGAAAACCTCGTTAAATGATGAAATTTTCCCACCGAACATCCACATATTAGAAGATGACCTTCCTATGGAAGAAGTCCATATTCACATGCATGGAGTATAACCAACTGATACTAAGGATTAAGTCATATGGATTTATCTATATCAAAAAATGTTCCCCACATGACTAATTCTACCCCATCATCATTACATAACCCCAAAACACAACATGAAATCTATTCTAGCCTCTAATAGATGTAGTCAATACCAATGTAATGAGAAGACTCTCTACATCATATCCCAAATCATGGACTATAGTGGGTGAAAAAAATGTGTGAGATGATCCTGAATTAAACAATGCTCAAACATGGGTATATGTAATTTTGATTGTATGTTAGAAGATATCTAGACCCTATGGTGATGGAACCATTGTAATATATAATTATCCATGCTTGGATCCCTTACCTCTCTATTGATGGACACCTCTATGTACATTCTCAGGTTGGGGTCCCTGAAGAAGAGGAACATCCTAAGTCTAGACCATGAATTCCCCATCTACTCTAGAATGAGCATAATCATATTTTCCATGTTGTTGAAATAGTATATTTGGTGGCATCTGATGAGGCTAAATATACACCTGACCAACCCTACTATGTTGAGTTTCGAGAACCAAAAATCACTAGTTTTGATGATGAACATTAACCCCACGTACATATCAGACTATCCCAATCCCCCAAATAAAAGTAAAGAAACCACTGTTTGTAGATAGATGAAAAGAATGATGATAGGGTTGGCTCCCCATTGGTCAAAACCTCAAATTCCATTGTTCCAGAGATCTTCTGCTCATAACTCTACTCTTCAAGGAACCCTACTGGTTTGCCTCTCCCAGTAACCCTACTTTGAAGTGAATAAGATAAATCACGTACACCTTTTTCTAAACCTCAAATTACTTATTCAATATAAAAGGAGTAATCACATAATGGATATAAGGGAGGAGTTCCTCATCAAGACTCCACAAACAAGAATCCTTTTTAAGGAAAATATTGGGGGTAAAATGTAAAATATCATCAAACTTTATCCCAATATCTCCCATATACACGCTCCATTTCTAATGAGAGAGAAGATCCCACCTATTCATTTACTTCATTGTTGATGATATGAGACCACTATGAACTCATTCTAGAATTATGCCTAAGAAATATCCAACTACTTCCACTCTTCAAGGTAAAACATCCACCACTGAAATGTTTCACCCCTAATCTAAAAAACTGGTAGTGGGACACAATACTGTTCCTGATCCCAAATACCACTAAATGTGATCTAGATCTCCTCTAACAAGTTCTTTGTATACATATCAGATACTCTTCCCTCGTACATTTCAAAACATTTATATTGGAAGGAATACAACATCTACTTCCAAGTATTATCATTTTGAATCGAATAAAACCTCCGATGGTCAACCAAGTCAGCTGAAAAATGTCACTAGGCTGAACTATACATGAAAAACATCAATGATACTTAATTAAAAGAGAAAAAAATAATCATTAATCTCGGTATTATGTTATTTTAATAATTTTTATTTAATTGTTTTTTATTTTCAAAGACCACCCCATTCAGATAAAAATAAGGCAATCATAAGGCATGTACCTCTCCTAAGTCTCTTTTCTAAAAGAGATACTACCTCACATGGTCATCTGATAGGCTTAGAGTCCTTGAATCAGATCATGGGGCCCCTAAAATGTCATTTTCTAGATGATCTTCCTTGTCCCATGTCATGCATGAAGATCAACTTACACCATATCCCTACCAACCCAGGAAACCCTAAAAGCTCCTAACTTAAAAATCCATCCCATCTTCAAACCAAAATCCTTTGATTCCATTATTTCATGAACTCCTCCCTCAAACTATACCTCTCTTGGGATAACAATAATGGAATGGAGACAATAATATCTAATTCATGACTTAAGTAGGCCTTGATTTTTCTACTAACATTGAGGTTATAAAATCTCACATATGGAAGTCATTACCCTCAAAAGAAAAAGTAAGATTTGGAGATTTGATAACATCCACCAAGAGACTCCATGCCATAATATAATTTAAATGAAATAAAAAAAACCATAATGAATGTATAAAAAAACAAAGAGTCATCAAATAAATACACATATGAAATCCCTAATGTACTGACTCAGAAACTACTAGGTCTGAGCTAGTAATGTCCAAATAGGTCCCCATTGTCCTCCTAGAAACCTAGAAAATAGTTTTTATATATGATGGGTGAGATTAACATATATAATTAGTATAATCATACCCAAAGTCTCTCACACACATGTGAAAAGGGAATACTAATGCACCCGTGTGAAAACATTAGAAACAAAAACACCTAAGTAGGATAATAAACCAATACCATCCTCACCCAAGAATGCTCACCAAATAATTAATCCAAGCATACTAACATACTAATAAGCATATCGGAAAAAATGGTACCTCACACTATTTTTCCATTTATTTAATGCACACAGACCCCAACATTGTACATCCAAAACTACCGCCTCTTCTATAGAACCATACATGAAGACACCTAGGAAACTGTATCATGACAGGCATCCCAAGTGTAATAGGTCATCACACCCCATTGTAAGACATAAGGGAAACCACACTGTATCCACATCCTATATGAAACTAGTCATGACATCCACAATGTTTCATATCCAATGTTATACCAAGTTAGTAGGGTATCATGAACATGAAGGACATCAACCTCATCCCCTCCTACTAGGTATGAACCCCACTAAGAACCACTTCATCAATATCATCAAACCCAAACATATGTTTATTATATCTACAAGACATAATATCCCATTAATAATATGCTATCTTATAAGAGAGAGCGGGAAGTGTGGTAAGGATATTGGAAAAAACAGAGCCAAAAAAAAAGATTTGAGTGTCAGCAAAAAATGCTTGATACAGGTGGTGTGTGTATAGAAATTATAATGAAAATTTGATATATATATATATATATATAATGTGCACACACACAATCCCAACCTATAGGTTTATAAAAAGAGAACCGCCACAACTCAAAAAATCACCACAAGGCCTCATTACATCTTCTACATTTAATGAAACCTTTAAATTCATCCCACAACATAATAAATACACTACCACATTCCAGTTTTTTTTTATAATCCATTTCAATATTTTCCAATTATTAACTATCTTTATTTATCAATCCTATTCATATCATGTTTGTAAATTAACCACTTTAACCACACTTACCAATTTAACTCAAGAATTTATTATCCATTTTAACCCATGTCATTTCAGTTTCTTCATTCCCTTTTAATTACATCAATATGAGGAAACTAAAACAACTCAACAAAATATAGAGTTCCCATCTTCCTTACATTAACAATCCTGATGCTTCATCCACAAAAAATTGAAACTACATCTTCTCCCCACTGTATTGAATCACAACCACAGATCACCACCACATCTCATCACAACTAATACACATCACTACCCTAAAAAAACACATTTTACATATCTTATTTTATATAATAAAAATGGATTTCATAATATTTAATTCAATATTATCACGAGAATTCTCACACAATACAAGATCCCATGTGCTACCAATTTATCAGGCCAATATACATTCTTATCCATTTTTATGTGTGGTGAGTTCAAGAAACAAGGACAACAATGTTTTAGAAAAAATAAACATTCAAAATAACATTGGAAACCACTACATAAGTGAAATCCAAGAAAAGAAATAGCAACCATGCACAATATATAGACTAAAAAAATCAGCAAACCTCATACAATTTCGTTACTTCTAATTCTATTTAAATTAAAACATTTAATTATATTATTTCATCTAGTTAATATTATGTACCCAAAGGAAAAAGAGAATAACCCCCCAACATGTACAACTAAAGGAATAAATACGATGTATCCCCTATGTCGATTGATGTTTCAATGAAAATTTCACAAAAAACAAAGATCAACCACTACCAATCTCGAAGGAATCACCACCATATTCATATTAATAGAAAAAATCCATAAAAAAATACCCAAAATAAATTACTAATCTAAAATAGGTAACTCCTGAAGAGAAAATAAGAATAGTAAATTAATAAACATGAATGATAGAGTTACCTCTACCTAAAGTAAACAAAGTCAAATGATCAAAATGAACCAAGGGCTCGAAATATCAAGGGAGAAAACTGGAGAAGGGAAGGGTAAGAAAGGGTTTCCCAAGTGTCAATTGAAGTATTGAAACTTGAAAAAAGCGGTATCCTATCACACCTAGACCTTTAGAATTATTTTATTTATTCTTTTATTGGATCCAGATCCCTTGGTTGTGGTTTGGGTTGAGCCCTGGTTTAAATTTTTAATTTTTTGTTGAGAAATGGAAGATTTGGGATTTGAAGCAAGGAGATCATGATTAGTACATGGTTAGGGGAAACCATATGGTTTCTCCCAAGTAACAGTTCAACTTGCGTCTAGTTCTTGGGGCTTGATGCACGACCTGCACATAGTTAGGGAAACTATGTGGAAAGTGTGTAGTTTGATTATGTAATCATTAGAGATGTTTAGTATGGTTGGAACATGGTTTGAGAATCCATGTGGGAAACACATGTAAGGTTCCCCTATTCTAGATAATAGGTCACATGGTTGGCACACAGTTTTTCAAACCGTGTGGCAAAACTACATGACTTACCAAGTTCATTAAAGGTGTGAAATTCTAATATTTTCCATCCACTATTTTAACACTATTTCAGGTTTTCCTCCCCTCCACCAACTTAGGTGAACCAAGGTGATCTCTAAGACCATACCCTCTTACTCCCCAACATCCTTAGATGCTTCTTGAAGTTTCCAAAGGTAAATTATTAAGATATTTGGATGATTTTTCCATATTACCTTCATCCTCTATTGGTTTCGTGGTGTTTCTTGGTGGGTTTTCTGTATTGGAAAAACCCTTATGTAGAGGGTTTATTTTTATATTGATTTCATTGATGTTAAGTTGTGTGGTTTATCTATAGAACTTGGATATTTATCCTCCTAAAGTTTGGCTTCTTTATCACATCTTTGAGGAAGGTGTTTCAATCCATTTTATTTGTGGAACATTCAATTTTATTCTTTATCTTTTCTAAATAGTTTATGAATGTGATTCACTTGCTTGTGATTTTTTTTAATGAATTTCTATGGTGTTTTCATTATGAAACAAGGGTGATGAATTTTTTTCCTTATATTTTATTTAATTATGATTATTTTAAGCACATGAATGGTGTTTGATAAAATTACAGTTGTTTTTTAAAGTGAAATTGGGTGTTTTTAGTGGTGTTTCACTTTTATCATGTTTTGATAATGTTTATGGATTATAAGTTGGGTGTTATATGTTGAAATTTGTGGATCTTATGGTATGATTTTTATGTGTGACTTATTGTTTTGATTTAAAAGAAAATGATGTTTCTTTAAAGGGGTATTTTAAAAAGTGGTTTGAAATGCGCTTGGGTTAGAAGATAGTTCTATAAAATATATTGATTGTATTTCTAGTGTGCCTCCTTGATGTGATTTATAAAATATTATTGAATTTTGAATGTGTTGTGAATCCAATTATACAGTGATTTTAATGTTAATATAAATTTGAAAGGTTCTATTCCCATGGAAACATTTGGTTTTTATAGGTATTCTTCTTAAAATTCATTTGAGTCCTGTTTGGTACTTGAGATATGTTTTGGTAAACAATTTACATAAAGACTTGATTGGAATTTCACGACGTGTTTTGGTTTATTAGAATATTTAAAGGCCCATTTGACATTTTGTGATGTGGTTTGGTTTCTTAGAAGATGTAAAGGCATGTTTGGCATTTATCTTATTATGATAAGTTTTTATTTGGGTTGGGTGAAGTTTTAGACTGCAAATGTCAGAGGACCGACTGGTTCATCATTTTTCCTTGAGAAGGATTTTTTAATGTGAAATGATGTGAAAACCCAGTTGGATTCTTAGTGTGTTTTGGAAAGTGGAATGAAATACTAGGTCACATGTGTCCTGGTTGGTATCTTATAATTTTTTTGAAAAATTGTTTGAAAACTGAAATGAAGTGAAGGCCCGATTGGAATTTTTATATGGATTGGTAAGTTTAATGGGAACCTCTTTGGAGGATCCTACATGCTAGAGAGGGGATCCCATAAGTGGTGTCATGTTTGGATTTAGAAATAACATTTGTATGGAACACACATGTTAGGACCTTCCCACTAACCCAGAATAGTTATTATTATCACTATAATGGGATTTCTAGGCATCATGTAGAGGTTCGAGTGATGGTTTATTTTCAACCCCAAATTAGACTAGTCGGTACCCCCTTGACTTGATGGGGCTAGGTGGGACGTGGAACTGATTTGGCTAGTTTAGAGTGTCCATTTGGTTATTGACTATAGAGCTACACCATATGCAAATAGGTGAGTCAGAATTGAGTACGTCCTGGGATTTACTCTGGAGATGTTCAGAAAATTCCCGTGATCTACTATCTATATGTCCTGTTTACTACTAATGCATGTTGTGTATTGGTTTTTCTAGTTGTTCCAACTTGTTTGGTTCTCTTTATTTTTCTACAAAACACTTTTTGGTTATTTTTCTTGAGTTTTCATTTGGTTTTTTGTTTTAAATTGGGTCGTGTAAGGTGAAACTATTTTTGAGAAGGAAATTTATGTGTATTGTTTTGAAAAGAGAATTTTTGGAAACTTGTGTTTGGTTGTTTGTTTGCTGAAAATGTTTTAAATTACTATTTTGAAAATTTATTTCAAACTGGTGTTTGTGGAATATTTTAGGAATGAAATGTGCGGATTCTATGGTGATTTCCTAATAAGTTAGTTAAGACAACACCACACTTTTACCATTCAGTTCCCGTAAACCGGAGTTATTTTATAAGTTCTAGTTTTGGGTTCCTGTTCCCACCTTTGAAGGAGGTTGTTCTTGTGGTTGGTGGTGACCAAGAGGTCAAATGGAGATTGGGTAGCGTGGTCTTGTCACTTTTTGTATTCAGTTTTGTTTTTTCCTCATTTATTTGATCTAGATTCATTTTTTATATTTATTGATATTTAGTTTTTGTTAGTTATTATACACATTTAGTTTATCTATTTGATTCTATTTTTTGGGAAAACCATTCCCATTGTCATTACTTTGATGCCCGACACTAGTTTCTAGATCGTGGGGACCAGTAAATCCATTCATGCCACATCCCAGATTTGGCCAGGTGTCGGGTTGAATGGAATCTTGGATTGGATCATGAAAAAATATTATCATAGAAGACCCTTGTTATTTGGGGTGCACTTTAGTTAGATATTATTAATATTGGGACTCGAGAGGTAGGTATGGTAAGGGAATCAAGAACCCTTTCTCATTCTAATCATTGAGTTGCTAGGGGAAGTCTGAGATTGGAGTATTTTCCCTTTATTTTGGATTGAGTTATGGGAATGTATGTGGGATGGTGTCATGTTGCGATATCACATAGATTAGTGACCCACATGGAATATTAATTTAGTGTTCAAGGTCCTCTTAGTTACTGATGCTTTCTTGAGGCATGGCCCATAAACCATGTCACTTTGTTATGTGTGGTCGCTAATTCCTCATTTTGGTAGTTTGATGTGAGTTGTGTTTTGCGTTTTTGGTGATGTGAGTTTCCATTAAAAATAAAGGTGGTTTTTGAAATGGAAATGAATTATTTCAAATGGTTTTGAGTTGGAAAGAGTGAGTTTTAAAATAAAAAGTGATTTTTATTGAGAATTTTGTTAATTCTCAATTTTGATAGTGGAGTGATAAGTGTGACCCTTGGCATTCCTTATGAATTCTCACATATGTGTGGGTAAGTATGGAATGTGAATATTGGCATGTGTACATGGATGAGATTAGTGGAAGTCATATGAATTCATATGCAATGGTTCATAGGATACTATGAGCGAGTGTTTGAAAGGGAAAAGTGTTTAAGGGTTGGTTTTATTTTAAAGGTGGGTCATTTTTTTTGAAAAATGGATTTTTTTGTTTGGATACTAGACATGGAAGAAGGTGAGTTTTTAATTAAAATGAAGAAGGATGGTTTTTGAAAAGAGGATTTTTGGTTATGATTATCTGTGATCGGTTTGTGAGCCTTTTGTTTCGGATCGAGATGTTCTTTTTGATTATGCTTTAGTTTGATGTTGATTCTGGTTTTGTGTTACTTATTTTGTTCAAAATATGTCCCCGAGAAAGGTAACCAAAATTTCTAGCGATTGTTGATCAGTTTCCAATTATTCTCAGTTGTTACCTATCTTTCACAGTGATTGAGGTACGTTAGAGGTAGTGGAATGGATTGAGGAAGTAAAGAGTGTATTCATATCATTGGGAACTCCTGAAGTTGTGAGAGTCCATGATGTTTTGTATTCATTTGAATGTCTAGCCTTGGACCAGTGGAAGGTGATTGACCTGTCATCAATTCAATTTGGGATAACTTGGGAAGTGTTTAATACCACCTTCTTTTGATAGTTTATACCAGAGGAGGTAGAGTGAAGGATGGTGGAAGAGTTCTTGAGTATTCAGTAAGGCTAGAGGTCGGTGAAGGCCTATGTTGAGAATTTCAAGGAGATGGTTTCTTTCTATACTTAGATAAAATTGTAGGATCTGTTGAAGGTTACCCATTTCTTTAGGGTCTTTATCTATAGATCAAGGAGTGATTTCTATCATCTGGTGAAGCTCAATTTGGGAAGTTGGTAGATGAAATGTTTTTAGTTGAGTTAATTCTTGGGGTGTTGTTAGTGGAAGTTGGTTAACTAGTTTTTCTTATCACTCGTGATGTTTCCCCATATAGAGAGTGGCATATTATGAAGGAACATATTAATTATAAATATTCTTATTTGGTTTCGGCTTCTCATTAATCATAATGTTCACTCATGTGATTCTAGTGTGGTTATTTCATGCATTTTAATCCATTTTGTCATGATCATATAAAGACTTGTCATTTTTGTGGCCATTTGGGTCACCTAGAGAGGTTTTGTTGGAATCATTTCCCAAAGAAGAAATCTTGATTGGAGGATGTCAGTGCCTGACTGTGAGGTAGTGGATGCTTCAATAAGCAAGGCTCTATCCCCAAGCCTCAGAGTGAAGCGTTCACAGAGTCAGGAACCATTGGGGGTGTGGGGAACCCTGAACTAGATTGTCTCCCATGTTGGGTGGAGAAATTTTATGTTTCCTTATTTAAGTTTTGCTGATGTTATTAGTTGATATTTCTATTGTATAAGTGTGATGGACTTTTCCATTCATAATCAGAGTGGATATGTCTATCTAATTTTGGATCTTAAATTGATTATTGTCTCTTGTATGTTCTTATCCCATGTGTGTGTTAGTTATGATTTTTAGTTATTCTCATTTGGATGATTCTTAAATATGGTGGAATTGATGGTTGTAGCCTATGTTTGGGTTTGTAATTTGGTTATTGTTCTTTTCATGGGTCTATACATTTCATTAGGGGTCTTGGATTATGTGGGAAGTTTTTAGTTCTGGTGGTGTTGTTGTTTAGCTCCTATGGGGAGTTGATCAATTGTGGGTTTTTTCACTGTTTGTATTTGATACTTTTTTTGTGTTTTCCATTATGATGGGGGGTTTTTGGCTTTGGTTGGGAGTTCCTAGTTTCCCTTGTGATGGGTTTTCCATGTCATTACTGCCATGTTTGGGTTTAATGTTTGTGTTTTTAGTTGAGTTCTTATTTTGTGGAGAACCCTCACGTGTTCTCCCATTATACCTCAGGCTGTGGTTTCCTCTAGAATTGGTTGGGTGGGACTTGTGAAGGGGAACACCACCCCTAGGTTCATGGTTTCTTTTTTATTTTAATTAGGCATAGAATCAAGTTTTTTATATATTTTAGCATGGCAACTTTATGGGGGAAGAAAGTGTTTGTCGTTGGTGAATTTTCACACCCTTACCCTTGGAATTATTTTATTTTATTCTTTTTTGGATCCGAATCCTTTGGTTAAGGTTCAGGTTAGCCACATTTTAAGCATTTTAGATTTTTTTAAGAAATGGATGTTTTAGGCTTGACAAGAAGAAGCACACGATTATCACATGGTGAGATGAAACTATAAGGATTCTCTTAGGTAACCGTACATCTTGAGTCTGGTGCTTGGGGATTGGCACACATTCTTCACACAGTTAGGTAAATCATGTGTCTAGAGTGTGGTTTGGTTCTAAAATCAGATAGATGAATATGGAATGGTTGGAACACAGTTTGGGAAATCGTGTTTCCAGCCTATGTCAGGTTCCCATCTTCTCCAGCAGAGGGAGAACGGTTGGCACACTGTCTATCCAACTATGTGACTTACCCAATTCATTAAAATTGTGATATTCCAATCCTTCCCCTCAACTATTTTAATCCTATTTAGGGTTTCCCTCCCCTCCTCCGATCAAGGAGCAACAAGGGGATCTCCAAGCCCCTCTACCCTTTTTCCCCAACCTCATTGGATGCTAATTAAAGGTTCTTAATTTGATTTATTTTTATTTTTGGTCAATTTTTCCCTCTTCCCTTTATCCTCCCTTGGTTTCTTGGTGGGATTTCTCTGTTTTCCAAACACTAAGGGTGAGGTTTGATTTATGGCTTAATTTCATTGATGTTAGTGTGTGAAAGTTTTCTTCCAGTCTTGGATCTTCCTCCTCCCAACGTTTGGTTGTGTTCACACATCATTAAAGTAGATTTTTCTATCTATTTCCTTTCCCGAACATTCCATTTGATTCTTGATATTTCCTAAATTGTTTATAAATATAATTCACTTGAATGTGATGAATTTTCATGAAATGTTTTGGTGTTTTCATAATGTAAGATAGGAAAGAAATGGTTTTCCAAATAGTTTCATTAATTATGATTATGTTAAGAGTGTGCAAGGTTTTTGATAAAATTACAATTTTGTTTTAAAGTGAAATTGTGTGTTTTTTGTGGTGTTTTCCCTTGATCATGTTTTGATAATGTTGCTGGATTATGAGTTGGGTGTTATATGTGGAAAGTGGTGGATCTTATGTTTTTTTGTTTATGTATGACTTATTGTGTTGATTTAAAATAAAATGATGTTTCATTAAAGAGGTGTTTTCAAAAGTGGTTTGAAATGTGCATGTGTTGGAGGATGATTATCAAAAAGAGATTGATTGTATTTCAAGTTTGCCTCCTTGATGTGCTTTATAAATGTTTCTATGAATTTTGAAAGTGTTTTGAAGCCTGTTATAAAGTGATTTTAATGTGAATATGAATTTTAAAGGTTCTATTCATATGGAAACATTTGGTTTTCTTACATGTTCTTCTTAGAAGTAATTTGATTCCTGTTTTCACTTGAGATATGTTTTGGTAAACAATTGGCATAATCGCCTGTTTGGAATTTTGTGATGTGGTTTGTTTTATTAGAATATGTAAAGGACTATTTGGAATTTCCCATGTTGTGATATGTTTCATTTGGTTTGGGAAATGTTTTGGATTAGTAATGTTAAAGGCTTGATTGGTACTTTGTGATTCCTAGAGAAGGATGGTTTTAATTTTTTGTGATGTGAAAATCTAGTTGGTATCTTAGTGTGTTTTGGAAGGTAGAAGAAAACCTGGGTATCATGTGGCCCGATTGGTATCTTATAATATTTTAGGAAAACAGTTTGAAAACTAAAATTAAGTGGTGGCCCGATTAGTATTTGTATATGGATTGGAATGTGTTATGGGAACCTCTATGGAGGATCCTCCATTCAAGAGAGGGGATCACATATGCAGTGTTTTGTTTGTATTTGTAAATAATGGTAGTATAGACAACATGTGGAGGACCTTACCACTCATAATGAATCATTATTATTATCACTATCATAAGATTCATGGTTGGAATTTAGAGGGCTGAGTGATAATTTCTTATCAAATCTGATTCATACGGGTTGGTACCCCCTTAACTTGATGGGGCTAGGTGGGATGTTCCACTAGTTTGGGCATTTTGGAGTAGCCTGCTGGTGATTGACTATAGATATGTACCATATTATAGAAGGTGATCCTAAATTGATTATGTCTATGGATTTCCTCTAAATTTATTTTATAAATTCTTATGATCTACTATCTTCATGTCATGTTTACTACTACTACATGTTGGGTATTAATTTTTCTAGTTTTGCCAACTTGTTTGGTTTCCTTTATTTTACTACAAAGTGGTTTTTGGTTATTTGGATTGATTTTTCATTTGGGGTTTGGTATTAAATTGGGTTGTGGAAGGTGAAACCATTTTTAGAAGAAAAGTAATGTGAAATATTTTGAATACATAATTTTCGGAAAGTTGTGTTTGGATTTTTATTTGATGAAAATGTTTTAAAATCCTATTTTATAAATGAATTTCATACTGATTTCCGTTCACTGTTTAAGGAAAGAAAATAGAAGGATTCTATAGTGATTTAATTTTAATCTATTTAAGCTCACACCCTAATTGTACCATTCAGTGTTGGTATGCCTGAGTTGTTTTTTAGGTTCTGGTTTCTAGTTCATGTTCTCGCCTTTGGAGCAGGTTAGTCTGGTGATTGGTGGTGACCAAGAGGTCACGTGGAGATCATGTAGCATGGTTCAGTCTCTTTTTTATTCACTTTTTTTCTTTTTCTTCAGTAGTTGTTGTTTCTGGATTCAGTTTTTATATTTATTGAGATTTAGTTTTTGTTAGTTCTTCTTCATGTTCATTTTATCTATTTAATGCTGGTTTGTTTGGAAAAAATCATTCCCATTGTGATTACAATGATTCCCGACACTAGTTTCCAGACCATGGGAATCAAGAGAGCCCATAATACCATGTATCATATCAGGTAAGGTGTTAGGTTGAATGGAATTCTATCTTGTTTCGTGACATATCCAAGCTTATATTTATAATAAAATCCCACTAGACACCACCATAGCATGGTGAATATCCAAAATGTCTTTGGTGATTTGGGTTAATGCAAGATCTGAAGCCTTCGTGGGAGATCCTATTTTATTAATCATTTTAAAAATAAAATTTCACCACCACCATATCATGGTACACAACTTGGTATAAGTTGTGGTGATTTTACCATATTCTTCTATGGCCAAACACTATTCCCTAGCACTAAAAAGTTTTCAATTTTACCCTTTCCATGCCCAAGGCTACATCGTGGTGATCCTCTTCTTCCCATTTCAAATAGGCACTCCTTCAAAATACTACAATCAATTATATACCATCCACTATGTGTTTTATAGCAATATGTGGAACATTGTTAGACTATCAAGCTGACATTCCCACTAAAACATGTTTCCAAGATTTTTTACAAGATATTATTCCCCTTAAATGGGTAAAACACCACCTCAAGTCTTTAGATCTCTATCATTATCTCCCACATTGTCTCTAAGAAACATAAATATTAAAAGGAAAGGATGAAAAGTTCAAAACCATTATATTGACTAAATACAATAAGAATCATGGATCTATCACAATATATTTTGATCCCAAGAATTCATATTAATTAAACTAAGTTTTCATACATAATCATGTTCTAAACAAAGTCTTATTGAATTGTTAGACTAGTATCTCATTTTCAATAAGTAATATATCCTCAAAATAAAATCGTAGTAAAAATATTCACTCCCACTAAACCATTTTTAGACACAAGGATCACATTCATTATTTACAAAAACAAACTATATTATGGATTTTTCAAAGAGAATTTTCAATAAAATGGATGCTTTATTTTATATATAAATTGATATCTATAATTTTAATACCGTTTTATAATATTTTTCTGTCAGAAAAACTTATTTTTTTTATAAAGACATATTTAAAAAGGTTTCCATTAATGAATTCTATTTTTAAATCCATTTTCCAAATATCATACGCATGGTATATTTTTATAAAAATTATGATTTTGATGGATTTTAGTAAAGTAACTGGTGAAAATGTTTTTTCATAGTCTATGTGGTGACACTATATAATCCCTCTTTCAACCATCCATGCATTATAGATACTAAATTATCCCACCATATCTATTTTTTTTCTTAAAAACACATTGAAAACCAATATGATTTATATCCACTAGAGGATCTACCAAAATAAAAATATAGTTTTGGTAAATGGATTCCATATAATAATTTATATCTTATTTCCATTTGGATTTTTTTTTCTATATAATACATCCTTTTACATTATAGGAGTTTCATTATCAACTAATAATGGTTCACTATCCACGATGACTAGAAAACCATATCTTTTAGGTTATCTAACCTCCATTTCACCCTAAAAAAATACTTATGTCTTTGTAACATCCTCTTATATAGGACTCTATGGAATTTTTCTCATGAATACTCTTTTTTATATTGATTCAGGATTTCATTGAATTCTACCTCACAACTAGTATCTCATTTAGATATATGATCACTTTCATGAATGATGGTGTTCTTTATGAGCACACAATTATTATTTGATGCTTTATATAGGTAATATCCTGTAGTTTCCTTATAATATACTATAAATATATAACTTTTACAACAAGGTGAAAGTTTTTTATATAAACATTACTTATAAAAATCTTCACAACCCTACACTGATAAATTTGATAATAGAAATTTCCTTTAACCAAAATGTTCATATGGAATACCATTTATCCTTTTTGTTTGAAATTTATTTAGTATGTGTACCACTATATTCAATTCATATCCCAAAATGGATAATATAAGAACTGAATGAAACTCCATTGATCTCACTATGTCTAACAAGGTGCGATTCCTACCTTCAATTACGTAATTCCGTTATAGTGTATAAGTTAGAGTATGTTGGAATAAAATCTCAAACTCCTATATATAATTAAAGAAATATTGGTTTATAATTTATCCACCATATTCTATATGATGTTTCTTTATCTTATTACCAAGTTGTTTCTCAACTTTAATATTGTATTCCTTTAATTTATCAAAGTGATCCACCTTATACCTCATTAATTATATAAATCCATATCCTCTAAATCCATCAGAAAAATATATGATGTATGAATATCCAACTCTTTCTTCAATGGAAAACAGTCTACACAAATCTATATAAACTAATTCTAGAATCTCTATAACCCTTTCACCCTTTCAATGAAAGGGATATATATTCACCTTTCCTTGAAAACAAGCATGACATATTCTAAGTAGTTTAACTTTATATGAATCTAAATATCTATCTTGGAATACTTTTTTACAGAAATATTCATTTACATGTATTAGATAGTGATGTCAAATTTGGGTGTGATATAACCCATGAATGTAAGATTAATTATTAATTTCTATTAATTGGTTTGTGTATTACAACACATAAAGACCCTTATTTATATTTTCCTTGACATGGAAAATTATTTATTTGTAAAAGAAGAAATATTTATTTTCAAATTTTAAAATATTCCACACATATCAAGATATGATAAAAAAATAATGATTTTGGTAATGAATCTCAGTTAATAATAGTTATTCCAAACCCATATTAATACTCTCAAAAATGTTAGGTGATAGTCTCCAATAGCTACCACAGCGAGTCTAGCTTTGTTGGTGGCTCATAGATCCACATCAACTCATGGAACTCTTGTAAATCTACATGGTTTATAGAATTAGAAACAAATGTAATCACCACAAGCTATATCTAATAACGAATTTTTATAAATAGACATATTTCACTCAATAAAAAACACATATGAATATCCCCCTTTCTTCCTTTTCAAGGTGCAGTTCTTTTTCCAGTGGCCGTTCTTTCCGCCTGAGAAAGAGACGATGAAAAATTCAATTTCTTACCCTTTGATATTCCTTCTCTAGGAATAATTTTTGAACGAGTACATATACTTGGTGTTAGTCATTATGAATTTTACCTCGTCCTTCCTCTCCTTTATTATAATAATAGAAGGCTCTTTATACTTCATATCCTTATCAACCCGATGGAGAAGAGTTATGGTATACAAGAAATAATTATCATTTTCTTCATGTTAAAAATCATAACAAAGATGGATAAAATGTAAGGGAGTAAAGAAATAATGATATCACTACACAATTCATTGGGAAACTTAAACCCTAGAACCAATATATTATTAATATAGACAATAATCTCGACTACATAAGGCCCTAATTCCATACCTTCTCTAAATTTTATCATGAAGATTTCTCTATATATTTAAAACCTTTTATCTCTATCTCTATTCATTTAATGATCACATAGATTCTTGACCATGACATACACATCCATGTTCTAATACGACTTCACAAGTCTTCTGGAAATGGATGATAACATCAAATAATGGAAATCTAATGCATCATCCTAGTGTTTTTTATAGATAATGAGATCTTAAAAACTCACCTAAATAGTATAAAGATCATACATTAGGGTCTCTAGCATGTAAATATTCCATTCATCATGTAATACAATGTAAAATAATGTGTACCATTCCTGAAATTTATTGCATGTAAGGAGACTATACTTCTCTAGTATAAAACATAAGGATATAATGGTCGATGAATTTCCATTTTACTATAACAATATCAATGTGTAATATAAGTAATTTATTTATCACCAAAATATATGTGATGAAATAATTTTAATTTTCTCATTTTCATCCCACTATTTTGTCATGTCTCTATGACCCTCACTATTGGACTCAAAATTTCCTATCAGAAGGAAATTAAAGTGTAAAGGATCCAAATTTCCCTTATTATAACCTAAAAAACGGCATGAAAATTATAAGAAGTTGTTTAGATTGGTAGTATTTCTAAATGATATCTAGTAGATCCTTGATCCATTTACTGGACTCCCTAATCTTAAAATCCTAACTTTGACTTCCATAACACTTGCCTCTAAATTTTTACTGAATTGAAAAAGGACATTAAATCTAATATAATTTTGGTTAGGTTCCCCCACCATATTTATTTATACTTCCTAATAATTAAAATTTCCTTAATAGAGGCTTGAAACGACACTTTAGATATGTGTCCATATTAGATTTTATAATGGAAGGATTTTGACTTAATATTAACTTGAGGGATTTTTTTTATTATTTAAACAATTTCTTATTTTATCATTTTACATGTATTTTTAACATCATGTATATTTTACAAAAATAATTAAACACTTTTTTACCAAAAAATTACACATAATCCATTTATTTTAATTCCATCTTACAGGCTTGTTAATCCATTTATTTATGTGATTGTGGTAAAGCATCCATATAAATTAACAACATATTTGATAGAAATAAAATAAATAAAATGACTTCATCATTATATTTATAATAGATGATTTATTTAAGGAATAATAAATAAATATATGTCCCTAGAGAAATAAGACATGGAGCTCGGCTTGGCATGAGTTCCAACATTCCACCATCAAACTCAGTAATTTATTGGATGGTTTTTCCTCAACATGGGTTCTGAGCTGCCTCCTCTCCAAGTAGCTATATCCTTTACATATTTTACTCACATGTAGGTGATAAGAACAAAGATTATGATATATATAAATAATCCATGGACATGAAGATCCTACACAATAAAGGAGAAGGGATGACTCACATGCCATTATTTTTTATTTAATTAAACATTATTTTATCAAAACCCATCCAAAAAATATTAAATTAAAATAAAAACCTAATCTATACATTTTTCAGTCAAATAACATGATTAGGAACATATAAGAAATAAATATTCATGTAATAAATTAACATTCCTTTTAATAATTTTTAATTAAGGTAAATTATTCTAATAAATAAAAAATATTATTAATTAATTAATTCATTTATCTTAATATTCATCCAAATAGTCCTAGATATTCCCATATAATATAATATAATATAATATAATATAAATAAATAAATTTTATTTTAAATTAATTTAGTGCACGATATGTGCTTGGAGGAAACATTACATGTACCTGTCCGACCTACCTGATGTTTATATTGGTCGTGTATCATGCACTCACATGGAATGTAGAATAAATAACATCTCACATAATTAAATGAAATTTACTATCAATAAATAAAACATAAATCTGTTAATTTCTGTGGTGAGTAAAATTTTTAATGCATGTGGAGTACATTGTGTTTTACAACTATACATGATTTGTAGTTTTGAATTTTACATGAAACATATTTTATCATTTAATTACTTAAAACCTATCACATGATATGTATTTTCAATTATTGAAATAAGAGAAAATGTTTATTATATTAAATAGTACAATTAATTTTACCATTTTATATAAATAGGTATAATATACATTTCATGCACAATCCATCCACACAATGTGTATTCTTCTCATCGTCTATCCGCCATACCCACCTAAGGACTTGAGATATATTTCTCAATAGAAATTTATTTGGTATAAAATTTTTATTCAAACTAAATATAATTTTACCTCTCTGTTTTATAACAACTAGTTCCTATATTCCATGTAATAAATACATGATTCATATTTCACCAGTTTGATACCACTTAAATGTTTTGGGAACAATAAAATTTTTTCAGGTTTATTCATGATAATGGTTTTTCATTTAATCGAATAGACAAATCATAAAGAAATGATGAAGAACAAAATTTCTCATGATTATATCAAAATAATCAAGTGAAATAATTACAGAACCAAAGCAAGGATCCATTACACCAAACTTTAAATTAATTTAAAATTATAAATTACCTCTATCTTTAGTACATCATTCAAAATAGATTTTGATCACGTAACATTGTTTGGGTTGTATAGTTAATGAAATGTTAGGATCCAAGGATATAATACCTATATTGGTGATCCAAAATCTCTCTTTGATTTTAGAATTCCAACGATGTTACTTCAATTGTTAGAGAGGTGGTACTGATCATTATGCATCACCGACCTTTGATAAAAAATAAATCCTTTAGATTGAAGGATTTATTCTTGTTATACATCTCCTAGACTTGAGAGGGAGGTGTTAAAAGAATCTATCTGGATTTAGAGTTGAATCCCTAGAAAATTCTTCGTTTGTTAGAGAGAGTGATCTGGGGATTGAATGTGTTAAACATAATGAATTATTCTTATAACCAAGGTTTCATATAAATGATATAATTGAATATATATATATATATAGATAAATTTGGGAATTGGTAATTTCAATGAGGCCCTTAACAAATAAAATAATCAATAGTGAACCCCACATTCAAATAATAACATTAATATTATTACTTATTTGATGTGAGCATATCTCGTGGATAATATAAATATTAAAAAATTAATTATTATTTATTTATATGATACTTAGTAAATCATTTTCATTATCAGGAAATGAACTCAGTCCATCCACCATCATTGAAATTTACCGAATCTTTAATAATAAATATATTATACATTCAATATTTAAATAAATATTATATTCATGGTCCGGTGAATAAATTTTTATTTTAATATTCATGTATCAAATTAAATATTTATTTAACAATAAATATTATTTATTACATTGAGAATAAATCAAGATACTAATAAATATTTATTATTTGACAGTTGTGTTAATAAATATTTATTTAATATTCAAATCACACATATATAGTGACTAAATAAATTTTATAATTATCCAAACTATTAAATTAAAATATTATTTTACTGAGATTGGAGGATACACTAAGTGTGTGAATCTCTAAGGAAAAATAAATTAATGAGTTATTCCTTAATAAAATATCATTCATGATGCACCTGGTGTATCATACTTTGATGAAAATATATGGTGTCATGGTTTCAGGAAATACATAAAAATATTTGAGTCATGATATGTTATAATAATAATGTTAAAGGATCATTACACACATTCACATACAAGAATATCTAGTGATATGTAAACATGTGGAATTCCTACTTGTCGGTCTATCCTCATAATATCCCATAATAGAGATTACTAAGTGTAAATTTTATGAGAAGATGTCTCATATACTTTTGAGAATCCAAAATATTGTAGTCTATGCCATCCATGTCCCATTAGACAACATTATATAATAATATGACTAATGGTTAAAAAAATCATCATAACATTTCAATGTTCTCATCATATCGGGGAACTAATATAATCTTTCAATGTGAAAAATAATCAAGGAAATTATCACATTAATTTTATATTGATTAATAATAAATCTGCGATGAGATAATTAAAAATATTCAAAATCATTAATATAAAATAAATGAAAATCACAATGTAGTTGGTTCTAGGGTGCCAACTCCAATAGGTAATGTTGGATTGGTGCACCTAGAGTATGTGTGTGTGTGTCTTCTTTATTGTTTATACCACCAACTATAGTCCAAAACTACTATTACTACTATTATTATTATTATTATTATTATTATTATTATTATCTCACGGCAAATACGAGAGAGTTTGATCCATGTGGGGCATCACAAATGCCTTATATTTGAGTCCCATAATGTTTTTTCTATGTCTGTGGGGGATTTTCTTTGTTGTTGATTGTATACCCTTTATTGGCCTTTGTAAAATAATAATAATAATAATAATAATAATAATAATAATAATAATAATAATAATAATATTACTATTTGGTAGAGAGACCCCAATGCACAATGTAGTTTTTCAGGTCCTTTAGTGTTTTTTGGATTGTCGTAGGTTCAAGTATCTTCAGTCTTTCTATAAGAAAAGCTTTATTTATAATTTTATGGTCTCCTCCCAAACCAATTTTTAAACTCAAAAGGATATTTAATGTGAGGTTCCCTAATAAGAGGGGTGAATTAGGGTATCAAAATCATTTTTATTTGAACCCCTTTAACCTTAAACTCTCACTTCACTAAACAATATAAACATCATTATTTGTTGGTTAACACTTATGTACTCATTTAAATGATGTTCCAATTGATATTTTTATTATATAATTATTTACTCATATTGATATATGATCACTTCTTTCACACCCACTAGTTTATGCCTCACAGAAATAAAGTAATTAAGGCACACAATATATAACAATGTATATGGTTCACCCATACTAGGCCAATCCATGGTGCATACAATAAAACTTGCCAATGTACAATAATATATAAAATAATCTTCTTTCTAATGGTTTAGGTTAGGTTACTCTATATCCTATGTTTAATCCCCCTAAAATATATTGTGAGGGATCACTACATCCCAATTGTCACTCCCTTATTCCTCTCCTTAACTAACTTCTCATACTGGAAAAAATCCTTGGTACACAAGCCAAGGAAAAATTTCACTTTTATTTTTTTGTATCACCAAACATAGTAGGTGAATTTTTACATATAAACTTCTATTTAAAATTCAAGATATTAAATCCTTAAAAATAGTGGATTCACATTCCTTGATGATCTTCACCATGCCATCAATGAATCGATTCTTCATATGGAAAGATTTTCATTAAGTTCCTACTAACTTTTTAAACTGTTCACTTATTTTGAATGTCTGAAACATAATTTCACACAACCTCCTATTCATTTATTTGTGCAAATTTTAGTCCGTATTCATGTTATTTCATTCACAAAATACTATTTCTCACAGACAAAAAATGTTCTCACAAAAAATTTATTCCTGGAACTCATCTATTCACACAAGACACTCATGAAACACAATGATTCACAAAACCATTCCACATAACATAATATCGGTGAGAATTAAGAGATTATCCCTATCAATAATCTTTTTTATCTAATTATATCTCTTCTTCTCAAGGTATTGGGTATTTATAGGCCTAATCTCAAACCTTCACATGTTTTGAAACTCTTCCTTTGTGAAACTCCACTTCACACAACCTTCACGTGCACATATTCACTTTCCACGACAAATTCCCTCAATTGTTTTAAAAAAATCACATGTATCTTCCTTTTTTTGAACAGTTAGATCACAAATTTCAATTCACTTTCAAAACTATATTATTGTGTGAGTCCCAACATGAAATTAAAAACACTTTACTTTCTATATTTTTCAATGAAAACTCAATAAACACTTAAAAAACCACTCCACTATTTTAGAATGATTCATGTGATTCAATTCTATATGAAAAATTCCTAAATAATAATAAAAAATACCAAAATATGAATTTATTTATATAAAAATGTATTCACGATCATGGAAATATATCACAGATTTTCCATGATGCAGCTCTATCTTGATGCTCATCTATCTTGGGAAATTATTCGTGTCCTATTGGAGATTAGATATTTGGAATATAAATCCTTATACCATACCACAATATAAAAATTATTATTAAATTATACCAAAAAAATATTCCGATCGAGTCAGCACATTTTATCATGGAATATCCATGATAGTAATTCCATGCTCCATTCTCTATAACCCACTAGTATCCATGAAATATCCATTTGGATTACCATATTTGTTCCTTAAACTATCACTAACCATGTACTAGTTTTATCTAATGGGAATTGAAAAGCCTCAATAAATTGTTAAATTGGTGAATAATAAATCCAACATACTCAAAATCACCATGTAAAGGATTAAAATAAATCAAACACATAATAGGACAAATTCTAATTGGATGATAACAATATACCCCATCGTATTTTTTTTGAAACACAAAGATTACATTCAGTAGAAAATACAATACCCCATTAAAGTATTGACACAATGAGAAACAAATCCAATTATTCTATTACTCAACATGTTAAAGTTAATAATGAATACAATCAAACAGTAGCAACCAATTCCCATTAGTTTAAAAAAAACACCTTTGTAATTATTGGAAACACTACCATGAATCCAAATCTCTTTCACTACCTCATATTAGGTTGGTGTATTCATGACACTTCATACTCCCCATTTTACATCAAATCCAATCTTTATCCAAAACTAAATGTAAAAAATGTATAATATTTGGAAACCCATTACCTATAGAAATAAGGGAACTACATTCATATTTATGCAAAAAATTTCTTATTAATGTAAAATAACACATTTTTTAGACCTTCGATACTAATGAGACCAAGAATTATTTCATTGAACTTTGTCTCCTTTATCAATAATGTGCTTAATGGTATTTTTGATATTCTGACTGTTTCTCACACAATACCTATATCAGATAATAAGAGACTATGATCCCTTTATTATACATAAATCATACACATATTACACCTTATTTGGCCCAAAAACTATTTTATCCTATTATTTAATTTATTCCTCTTTGAATATAGGTTTAAGAAAAATCAAATTCTCAAAAAATTTCTTTCAACTGTAGATGCTTTCTCAATGATTTTCAGTTGGTGAACTTACCACTTAGAAAATATCTATAAACAAAATATATAATCATAAAAATTCATAACTCAGTGTAGGAAATATGAGATGAATTTAATAACATCAATGTAATATATTACACCAACCTCTATAAATCTCAAGAAACTTTAGTAGTTAAAATTTATCATTTCTAGGAATCTACCTAAGAACACAATCACACTACAACAAAATAATTTGTGAATAAATCACGAAACACTGGGTTTATGATTCATACCATATTTTATTTTTAGGGATTAGTTATAGACACCAATCTATTACTAATTGTTGAAAATAATACTAAAATTTTAAAATATTTTCTTATTTCCTTCATTATGTGTCTTTTGTTGGTTGATGGGGATACAAGTTATTAAGTGTTCTTATAAAAAATCTCCCTAATTTTATTATCTTTATCACCAATTATAGAAATTATATTTAATATAAGAGTTGGCTACTAAAAAAATATTTTTATACCCTTAGAACAACAAGATGATATCACATGTTTTCCCACTTTCCATATCAAAGAATATAAATCCTTAAAATTATTTTATTTATTTATTTTTTGTAAAACTTTCCTCTACCATAATTATTATTTTAATATAAAAATGTGATCTTAGAACCAATATTTCATTTTTCCCTTGATATCACCCATGATTCCACTTTTCTGATACCATTTTTTCATAAAATACTGTGTATTGCAACCCTTCTTGTTGCATTCATGTACCTGCAATTCTAGCACCAATATAATACCAATTATACTATTTCGAAATTAATCGATACATCAGAGCATGCCTTGATACCACTTGAATATTTTTATGTAATTTCCCAATGGATCATATCTCCCCCAAAATTTATAACACTTTTTAATAACATTTAATGAATCTAAATTGTGTCACCGCAAATTCTTATAATATGATTACCTTTAATTACATAAATGTGTTTTATAACATTTTCACAAACTAAAACCAATTTTAAAAAACCGCAACATATTAAGAATAAATTATTAATAAACCTGTGATAAACATGAAGACGATTAACAATTAATAGTTATTACCATTATAAAGTAAATAATAAATATAAGTTAATATTGAAAATGTTATTTTCAATAAAATCTGTTTTCATTATAAAATATATTTAGTTTAAAAAAATGATAAATTAAAAAATTTTAGAATTTAAATTTGATATATTAAAATTAATTTTTTATTTTCTCACAACCAAAATATATTTGGATGTGTTATGGATATTTTTAAAAAACAATCGATTTTTAGGTGGATAATAAAAAATGCCAATTTTTATAATATTGTTACTTTTATATGAATTTTATGTTTTTGAAAGTTTTTCTATATAAAAAATAAATATTTCTAAATTAAATAAATAATTTAAAAAAATGGTGTAAATTTAAAAAACCCTTAAATATCATTTTTGAAAATCAATTAATATTCTATGGATACAATTTTTCTTTAGTTTCTTTAATTAATTTTGAACATGGGGAAAATTAGTTTATAGATTTATTTCATCTTAAAAATACAATTATTTTATCAATAATAATATTTATAAAATCATTAAAATCAATATCTATTATAATTTTGTTCTATACATAAACTTTATTCCTAAGAACATAATTTTCTTAAAAACGGGTTTTTACGCGTTACACGTGGTAACATTAAGTTTAATTTACCTAAACATAGAATTTTATTTTGATAAAATGATTCCTAAATATTAGATAATAATTTTAATATTATTTAATATCACCAATTTTATTTTGGGTAAAAATATATATTATTTGGTTTAATGGTAACTACCATGGTAATGGTGATACAATTATTTTAAAATTATCATTTTTTTAATTTAAAGGAATTTATATAATATATATTTAAATTTAAATAATTTAAAAAATTAATATATAATTATTTATAAAATCCTAAATAATTACATTAATAGTCTTTAATTTTCTAATCAATACTACAACAGATTAAGAATCCATAATGGTCAAAATGACATTTTTTCTACTAAAACTGTTTTCCTACACATTATCTGGTTTAAATTAAAATTTAATTTTATAATATTTATAAATTGAATTGAATATGAATGGAGGAAAAATTTAGTTCCATCACTCCCAAATTTAGTTATATGGGTTATATTATATTTTTAATAATACATAAATTCACTATGTTAAAAATCGGTTGCCTTGTATAAAAGTAAGAGTGTAAATTGTGAAACATTAGTGATAAAAACCCTATAAAAAGTTTCAAAAAAGTATGGAAAGAAATTTTTGAGTATTTATTAACCCAAATAAACCAAAAAATCCATTATTTTGAAACTTTGAATCCATTGGCCATGAATAAGTGTCATGGAATTATTAAAATATTAAGGGTGTTTCCAAAAGTGCTATTTTCCTCTCTTATAAAAGGGGATCACTTACACCCTTTTAAACATGAAACTCACATTATAATTTTCCTTAAATTTGAATAAATATCCTCTCATATTTGTCCCTAAAACTCTATTAATTAATTTTTTTCACTATGCCAACATATTCTCTTCAATTCCAAGGAGTTTTCCAAGGAAAGATCAAGCCTCAAACGTAAGTATTTTCTATTTCTTAAGTTTTTATACTTAATATTACTCTTAAAAATATATTACATAAATAAAAATATAATTAATTAATTATCATTATTATACTTATACATTTTTATATTAATTTAATAACCATTATTTATTCGTCTTAATTTGTTAAGAAAAACAAAAGCAGCGTTTGTGTATTGTGTGGACTACTGCCTCCACAAAGTGACGTATTTCGTTTTTCAACACTTAAATTCATGTATGAAGAAGTATTTAACTAATGAATAAATATTATATCTATAATTTAACTTTTATTCTAAAATTTCATTTTATTATTTACCATATTTCTCTCTTATTCGTTGAGAAATGGAAACTTCAATCGTGCATACGTGCGAACTATCAACTCCACGAGAAATGAGTTTCATTTTTCCATAACCACACAAAATGGTTGGATTTGAAAATTTATTTAATATATTAAAAATATTTACATAACAATAATAAATTTTTTTACATTATTAAACTATTTCACTGCGCTTCCTACCATGGTAAACATGCACAAGGAGTTATAAAACATTAACTGAATAACAACAAGTAACCGACATAGGCAAGAGAAATATATAAAAAAATAGAATGTGATAATAAATGGAAAATATTAAATTAAATAAACAAGTATAAGGTACCTAATAATTTATATAATAAAGTTATCTTTATTATTTAGGAAGTTAAGTGCGGGCGTAGAATGAATTTGGAACCAAGTATGGGTTTTCCTCTTAATTTCCCATTATTGAAATAAATATTGTATTCATGAACCCTATTTCAATGTAAATGTGTGAATAATACCAATTTAAGATAATATATCATGAATCAATTTTATTTAATGGAAAAAAATATAAATTTCATGCTTTAACTCTCAATGATTTCTCATGAAAAACATACCAAATAGGTAAAATTTTTTTGTCTAAAAATCCCCTATTTTAAACATGTTTGGTACTATACACCTAATTTTATTTTTATACTGTAAATAATTCATATTTAAGATATCAAATCATGAATTATATTTTCATAATGTTATTTTAGTTTCAATTTAAATCCATATCTTTCAAGGGATTTTTATTAAAGTGTTACTCAAGCAGAAATATTTTTCTTGGTCTCAATTATTATTCATTGAGACATGTTACATGTTAAGCTCCATGTTACATATGTATGGTGTATTAAATTTCCATGTATATGTTTTTATCATTAACTTTTTATTTCATTTGATTTTATATACAAAACATGTTCCCTTATTCATGTGGCTTTTTATACAATTTTCCCCCAGTAGTAAGGTTTTGTGGTAACTTAAATCCCTTTCATTGAGTTATAATGTTTTAACTTGAACATTGTTCTTCCATTAATGGATTTTACAACCTTAATATTTTATTATATTTTATTTTATGATCATATTTTTGAAAATTATTTTCCAATAAAAGTGATATTTTATTAGTTTTATTATAATGTGGGGATTCAATAAAGGTAATTTTAAGTATTAAAAATATCAATTTTATAATCAAATTTTTTGGATCCACATTTCCTAAATAAAATATTATTTTATTTTCAAGGATCCATTATTATATATTATATTAAAATTAAACATTTTAATGATTTTTCACTTAACCTTTGGAAAAAATACTTTTGTAAGTGACTCAAAACTTCCCCTTTTATGAAATGTTAAAAATGTTTTCTAAAATATAATTTAACTTTTCACTTATATTTACCTTTCCATTTTCAATTTTATTTTACCTAATAGGGTTTATGATTCATGATCTGTCCGATAATATATATATGTTATCATTTTTTTTGAAATGAACTAATTCTAAAGAAAATCAAATTCATGATCCCTTCTTAGGTGGTATCATTCAGACATTCTTTTACAAGGATTTTTTTCATCTATAGAAACATACTTCTAGGTTTACATTATTACACTGGAGATATATTGTGTTGAAACAATCAACATTTGTACCATATATGTCTTATGATCATGTTTTTAAAGTATTTACTTATCTATATACCAATTTCAATATACAGTGTGAGAACCACAATTTAATTAATTCAGTTTAGATGACATTCACCTAGAAAAAATGTTATTCTATTAACATGGGTTAATGTATTGATATTTCATAAATTTTTATTAAAATATGGATGATTATTGGAAATATGACTTTTTATTTTTTGACCATCTACCTTTTTTGTCAGGATGGTTTATGATCATGTTATCAATTTTATTTAAATGGAGAAAGGTATTGACATTATTGAGGATTATTGACTACAAAATCAGGTTGATCATGTATTTATATTCCATATTTATCATTATATAGATAGACAAGTTTAATTCAGTAAGAGATTACTTATTTAATTTTATGAATGGTATTGATGAATCTTATGAAATATTCATTGTACTTAATTATGTTTTTTGTGGGGGAATAATTATTTAGACCCTTCATGAATTCATAGGTCTCATGAGGAAAAACATGTTGGGTTTTCTTGTATTCTTCTTTGCATAATTGAATAGTGTATCAAAATAAAGTCTTCACAGTAGTATTTCCTAACTAAAATCTATAATATAAGTAAAGAATATAGTAAAAAGGGATTAATAATAGAATTTTATGTCTAAAATTATGTATTACATCAGTGTGAGATCAATATTATTCATATTGATGTTTTTATTTATTATCATGGTTATATATTGCATTCAGTTTCAAGATGATTATGGATTATTATTATTTATATATTCCTCTAATAATATTTATTCCATGTTTATGTGCTTATTGATTTAGTTATGTGTTTCCATTAATGAGAATTTGAGATCACCCCTTTTTATGCTTCCATTTTCTTAGGCCATGGAGAAAAGAAGAACCCATGATGTGTTTAGAAGGATAAAACATATGAAAGATTTTGTGGGAGATATTGAATTTTTTTCCTGAATTAAGTAGTTTCATATATAATGGGAAAATTTACATTTGATATGAAGAAGATGAAATTTATCAGTTTATGTTGTGTTCTAATTCTTTAAATATATATACATGAAAAGATACTTCAGATGTAAGATATTCAATAATAATTTTAATTTTTTAATTAATTTGGTTAAATCCAAGATTTTAAATATGGAATCAAAGAAATTATGTAAAATATGTGTTTATAGAATTGGATCTGGGGGCATAGGTCTGGGGTATCACATTAATACATAGGGAGATGGGATTAGAAATTTACTCAAGTAAAGGAATGTGGTTAGTCATGTTGATCCAAGCCTTTTATTTTAAAATGTTCTTTTCACATTTTTTAATCCTCTTATTATTTACCATATTCTATGGTAATATTATTCAATTCCATGCATTTGGTTCTCCTTTACGTGATGCCACTTAAAAAAACTTCTTTTTATATGTTTTCTTAAAACATACCCTTTCTTAGCTTTCTATTGTTCTTTTATTCATAGACCATATCATCATATTTTTCTCCAAACCTTATTATTTTTATATTTATACCCATATGAATAAATAACCTTAATATCCCATGCCTTTTTTTGGGATACTTATTTCACATGAACAACCTTTGGATTCCTTTTACTTTTAAAAATTTTATTCTTTCTTTTCTAAGGAACCTTTTTTCAATAACAGATTTGGAACCATTATATAGACCAATTTTAGTATATTGATTTTATTTTTATGGACCTTAAAATATATTTCTGAAAATAATAGATTTTCTATTAAATGCATGAAGCTTTTCATCATTCATTCTATATGAACTTCTCTTACAACTCAATATTTATCCTTCCCATTTGTAAATAATTTATTACGTGTGATTTTATTAGACCCAATATTTTCCTTACTCTAGGAACTCCCATAGTTATTTTCATCTCCTAACTTTGGTAATATTTATGAAACAACTCAATCATGCTTCATGTCTATACTCATTGATAGTCATTAGAGCCACCTAATATTTTTTCATCCTTTATGAATTTCTCTTTAAACACTCATCTATTTTTTCTCATAGTTTTTGGAACTTCCTTCTTTTCCAAAATTTTGTTTTTCATTATTTTTAATAGGGATATTGTGAGTAACTCATAATTAGTGATTTTAAAATCCTTAACTGAACTCCATTACTTCCCTCCATTGTAGTAAATCTGGTTTTTTTGTGAAATATACATTCTTCTAAAAGATAAATTATTTGCATTTTCAATAGGAATAGAGAAAGTTTTATTAAAATTTAGACTATTTTCTTGCCAAAATTTCTAGCCATGGGACCATGGTTATTATAGGTAAGACATCTCATGTTAAAAAATACCATGGATAGTAATTCCTTAGATTAGATGGTTCTGTAGTAGAATTCCTACAATCTTTGATCCCTTGGACTTCTATACACGAACTCATGGTATATCCCTTGATTATATAATAACATCACATCATAAATACCTTATTTTAGGATTGTTCTCTTCTTTAATTTTAAAAACTATTTTACCTTTTCAGTAATACTATATTTTCAAATTTAGGTAGTCCACTTATTATTGTGGCCACAGGGGTGTCCTGATTCTTTTCATTATATTTTTTCAGCCTCTCCTCAAAATAATTGACCTTCTCAAACTTCTCCTTCAGTTATATAGTCAAATACTTCATCCTTGAGAGATATTACTTTACATATTTTATCCTCTCCTCAAGTTGTGTTTTGAGAGTGGTAATAGTCACTATTATCTCTTTTTAAATAGTTGCTTGTTTTTCTATCTCATGTTAAATTTCGTTGACTGGATCCGTTTATACCCTCATCATTACAACCATATTCATAATAAAATCATTTCGGGACACCTATTATTTCTTTAGATTTTGATTTTCCTCAACCAATTCTTCCATACGTGTAACAAGTTAATCCTTCATAGCCTTCAGGTTTTGAACTTATCATCCATAAATTCCATTCTCCTTTGAACTAGATTTAATCTAATTTAACATTATAAAAATTTCCTCTAATCCCTCAACATGGGATTCATTATTTTCCTCTATTCCAATAAACAATTTAATCAAACTTTCATTAAATATTTTCAATTTTTAAACCTTATTCATTATTGATTTAACATGGATATGTTAAGATATATTCTGATTCCTAAACTCTATGTTTTCTCTATTAAGCCCATGATTTATCTCCTCTGATATGTGAAAAAATTCCACCTTTAGAATATTTGAAATATTTTAAGTATCGTCAAAAAATAAAATATCTTTTGGGACATTAGTCTCCTCATCTAATCCTATATAATTTCTAAATAATTTAATAGATATGATTTCATATTAATTCATTACTTTATTCAGAGAGATACTATAATCCTTTATATTCATCAAATATTTCCAAAACACTATTCCATTGTATGTAATTACTATAGAGTTCTACTTAATATTTATATTCTTTCTCTTTACCATTTTATAAAACACATATAAGATGAAACTAAAAATAAATCACAATAACAAAATGGATCAATTTAGAATAGAAAAATATAATAATATAAACATTTTCTCTATTAACACTTATTGAAAACATTAATATTTTGTGAGAGATACTCTAGGAGTAAAAGGGGTGATTCGGGATATGAAAACCATTTTGATTTAAATCCATTTAACATTATATTCTCACTTCGCTAAACGTTCTTTACCTCACAGTTAATATGGTCACTCTTATGTTATCCTTTTAATGATGATCCAATTATTAATTGTTTTATATTCAATATTACTCATATTGATAAAAAATATCTTATTCTAAGCACACCAATTTATTCCTCACAAAAATAAAATAAATCATGGACATAAGACATAATAATTTTAATTGGATCACCCTTATTGGGTAAATCCAAGGGGTATACAACGATTCATGCTGTTGTACCAAAATCCACTAAAGCATTTTCTTATTTGTGGGTTTATGATATATCACTTAATTATCAGGTTCACTCCCCTTATAAGATTTAGGGATATATCACTATCTCCTAAGGGATACTCCCTTCATTTTCTCCTTTACTCACTACTCATTATTGGACTAATATTTATTACAAAGTCCAATGCAAGACTTAATTATATCTTGGTTCCAGAACTTAATATAGTTTGTTTCCATTGACATTTACACTAATATTTCACAATACATCTATGAAATCATTCAAAAAATCATCTTCAATTTCCTTGATGATCTTCATTAAATCTTCAAGGAATACCTTCTTTCTTTTCTAACTACTTTAATAAGTGCTGATTGATTTTATGAAATGTTCACTTATTATGAATGTTCAAAACATATTTTCTAGTAACTTCCTATATGCATAAGCATAGACATGTAAGTCCCTATGTAAGAACTTATTCATGTGAATTTATTCATGCGTGATTGTTCTCCACACAAACAAGAGTTACATAGAAACAATATATTTACAGAACAAAATAGTTTGGACAAGCCACTCATAGAACAAAGTGGTTTTTGTAACCCTTAAAAAAATTAACTTTGTGAAAAATAGAGAGTTTATATATCTAAATAATATCCCCAACAAATTATCTCTCTTATTCCTAAAATAATAGCTATTTATAGACAGAGTATTTACCTTCCACTCAATGCGAAACTTTTCCTTTATGAAACTCCACTCTGTGAAAGGTTCAAGCATGCACTTTCCCTTTGTGAGGAGCCTTTACTCACAAACATCAACATGGTCACACATCTCTTCCTTTGTGAAACAAAACAGTTCTAAAATATCAAAATTCTCATGAAACTCCACACTTTTGTGAGTCACGACATGAATTTCCATAGAAATTATTAAATTTTCTATGAATTTTAACATACAATTTCCAAACACCTCTAAAAATAAAAGAAGAATAACTTTGAATGGGAATAATACCTTTGCTCCAATTTTATATTAAAATGACCTTGAAGCTTCTAAATACATCCAATACCACTCCTTCAT
This sequence comes from Viscum album, assembly GCA_963277665.1. Classification (NCBI taxonomy): domain Eukaryota; kingdom Viridiplantae; phylum Streptophyta; class Magnoliopsida; order Santalales; family Viscaceae; genus Viscum; species Viscum album. The sequence continues at coordinate 703,227,366 of OY728139.1, forward strand.
ATAGAAAGGTATTCATTGCATTGTAACTCTTTATTATCCTTTTCATGAAGAAACTCTTTCTTGTGGTATGCATATCTTAGTAAAGTCTTCACATTTTGTTAGGGACTAAATCTTTATCCTAGATAAGTCTTAAATCCAAGAAAAATATAACACATAAAATTGGATTCCCCCCAAAAATTCTTCAAAATTTGTCATCCCTTATCCACATATAATAACAAGGATTGTTATTTATGGCTCTATTATCCATAACGCACCAGTATCTATGAAATAACTTTTTGGATTCCCATATTTTCACCTTAAACTATCACTAGTCGTGTACTAGTGTCCTAGAATGGGAAATAAAACACCTCGAAGAACTATTGACTTGGTGAAGAACAAATTTCACATGCTCCAACTCATAGTGAAATGTTTGAAAAAATATCCAATGCATAGTAGAACGAATTCTTATTGGATTCTAACACTAATATTAATTGAAATGTAGGGATGCGACCTCCCAAAAAAGAACCAAAATCAAATTTAAATTATTTGAAATTTTTTTACCATTTGATTTGTCTATTTAAAAATTGATATTATATAATTTTGGTTTAGAATAAATCCATAGAGTCTCTATAACTTCCATTGCCATCATAATCAAACTTCAAAATGGATTTTTCGATTAGAACTTTCACGTTTTTCTCAGTAATATGACTAAGCCGACAATTCCACAATTCAAAACATTAATAATTATTTTCTCTAGAAATTACCACTCTATTTGATCTTTTCATCAGATATATACTCTCATCCTTTACTCCCCAAACTGCAGCCTTGGAACCTCAAGTATCATTCTAATATCTATTGGAAAAGATATTATTATATCATGCATCATCAAAATAACTAATAGAAATTAGATTCTTTTATAGTCTTGTGAAGTTTCCTACTTGTTTTAGTTTCATAAAACCTATATTATTCACTTGGATATTGACATATCCTTTCTCAACAACTTCTGAAGATTCATGATTCCACATGTTCACATTATTCAATCTCCCAGATATTTAATTAACCTTGCATCCCGGCTCTACAACTGACTAAAGTAATAATATGGAGTTAACCACCCATGAATCCAATATATCATTGACATTAATTAAAAATTTATTTACCTCATTCAGTAAATTAATATAATTTGAACTTCAAGGAGGAAAAAATTATTAATTTACCATGTGATCCTTGCATTCCCTATTGATATTCCATTTCTTTCCATAATGACAACACGTGAGACTAAGGAAATATGATTTTACTTGAGAATTATCTCTTTATTTATCTTATGGTCATCACCAAATTATTTTTAAGGTGAAAAAAACTTCTTCCAATTGGTATCACATTATCAAAATGGGATTGAACTTCCCTAATCGTGAGTTTTTGGTTCAGGATCATGTTTTGAAAATCCTTAAATACCTAGTTAGACTTTTTATAGGAATTGTTCACTATCATTACCATCACATGAATTTATTCCAAAACTAATGATATTAGTATAAATTTCAAAAAAATCATCCATGAATGTGAACTTGACTATTTTCAGATGGCTATAAATCATGTTTATATAATTAATGTTATCTTTCATACGTATACATTCCGATTGTCTCATACTGGACAATATATGCATCATGAAAACATTATCAAGTGTCATTATCTCCTCATACATGTCTAACAAGATCCTAATCAACTCAATAATTTTCTTTCATTACGAAATTGTATTAGATTCATTCTAAGATATTGAAATCTATGTAATCCCAAGTGATTTATTGTGTAACCCTTTCCACTTTTCTTTGTCTATTTTATTGGGATTGAATCCATTCAATTAACCTCTTATGTCATTATGAATGATATCGTCCTCCATCCCAATTCTATAAAATCCAATGTTTATCCCATTAAACTTGTATACCCACAATTTTCCATCTTATGAAACTATTACATTCAATGAATGTAAAACCAACTAAAATAAAAAGTCAACATTTAAGAAAGAGAGTGGGAATTACTGATTTTATTTTGAGAGTAATATGATATATCTAAGAGACAACTGATTTGATAACACTTGTTAAAAAATATAGAAAATATTTTGAACCATAAAAACCAATTAACTAGAATTTAAACCATTAAAATCTCTCACGTAGTGGAAATAGTGACTTAGGAAATACTTCCACAAGATTAGTATACCAAGACATAGGATGAATTGTGAAAAGACTATTCATGATATGTGTGACCAAAGGGGGGGGGTGAATAAGTGGTTTGATTTTTTTAAAATATTTTCTTATTCTAAAATAAAATCTACCTATGATTAGAGAGAAATTACTTATCTTAAATATAACACACATGAATACTCATATGAACACATAAATTTATAATATTTACTAATAAATAATTCTATATATTCAATGGCATGATCTATAAAAAATATAAGATAACATAATACACTAGAATTTTTTTTTATAATTTATATTAGTTAGGGTATATTCAGAACTTGTGTTTCACTAAATTACTTTAATATTTCATATAATCCTCACATATATAATACGATAAAATATATTTTCAATAATGGAATAAACCACCATGAACCAGCTCCAAAACATCATCGTCATGTTTCATTAATTCTTCATACTCTCCCTTCAACATGTCATATATTCTTACTCTCTGATTTCTTGCACAACAATGAGAAAGAAACTATTTTTTCTTATTATTATCTCTTACTATTATTATTGCACACAAATTTCAGACCACTTGATCATTAATAGATATAAATTATATATCATGAGGTGTTGGTTACCTATTATATTTCTTATTTTTTATAATAATTTTGAAACCACATAAATAATTTCAAATTCAGATATCTAAAATTCATAGATCTACCCTTTATAATAAATTCCATAAGAAACCAATTCCATAACTATTTGTAACTATATATAACATTTCAGAAATTTTCGGTCCAATTCATTACCCTTAAAAACATCATTTGATCCATATTAAATCATCATGTATACATTAACACATGAACTTGATAGTAATGAGATTATGACAACTTCAAACTTGGAATTCTTCCTCATAAATACCATAAAAACTATATCTATTTATTTCTATGATAGTTTCAAAATCCTCCATTTTCAATAAATATTCATAAATCCATGAATTAATTCTAATGTGTTATCCATAATTCATGACACAAGGCTTGTTGCAATACCATATCCCATTTTCCATTCAAATAGTATCAATTACCTCTTCCTGAAGGTGAAATTCATAAAAAACACAAAAAATCTTTCTTCTTATTCCTATAAATTTGATATTAAAAACACATCTTTAAATTCATATTTTCATAAATTAATTTTAATATTTACATTTTATCTCCATTATTTAGTATAGGTTCACTTTTCATCCAAAATAATTCTTCTCAATAATCATGTTATTCATTATCATGATATTTAAACTTTTGTTCTTCACCTTACTTTACGTCATCATATTTTTTTATCATATTTTTCAGTAAATCTATAAGTCACCTAATACATGACACTAATGGTATCTCCACATTCCATGTGACTCAATTTCTCCCCTTATTCACTCATATATGGTTCATGATCACACTCACAGAAGATTTGTGATCCTCATGGAAAATGTATTCTCCTCATGGAAGATCTGTGAATTTCTCAAGAAAGAACAAAACTAAAGAAAGATAAGGTTGATTTTATACTTCTAATGGAAGATATATTCTATTAATATGGAATCAATTTAACTAATATAATATTTGTAATGATTCTAAGGGAAATAAATAATATCATAAAAGGTTTGTTATTCTTTATACAGAATCACATAACATGGAATATTGACTCACAAAAGTATAATACTTGAAAGAAAATACCTTCATGTATTTGACCATCGTGACACAAAAAATATCATTACTTGGAATATTATTTTTTGTTTCTCTATTTAAAATAATATCTATTCCACAGAAACCCCAATCCAAGGAAGAAACTCTCAATAAAAGATCCTCTTTATGGAATCTCATATTCTCAAAATCTTCATTCCAAAAAACTATTTATATAATTTGAATTATGTATTATCAAAAAAATAAAACACTATGATCATTACCACTTCATGTTTATTTAATTATTCATCAATCAAAGAAAAACAACTCCAAAAATCTTAGTCTCAACACCTTGCACCCATGTAACCATAGTATGTCAAACCTAAAAAACACTCTAAACAACTAACATCTCATAGAAACATTCAATAAAGGAAAAAATAAGGAAAAAATAAACTCAAGGATTATATGGTTTAAATTTTAGTCCCATATCCTCAAGATAAAACTATTATTCATTCCATTAGATTTTGAATTTACATGAATTACAATCACAATCGAAAAATCATCCAATCAGATTACTAATCTCTAGAGATTATTCTACACTAGTGTATGTGGTACAACATTACGTTAATAGTGGGGACCATACAACTATCAAGTTTCACCAAATTCATAGTTTAATTTGGCTCTATCCATTTAGTTTAGTGACTATAAATCCCCTATTTCTATTATAACACTAACCACTATTATCGATGAATAGTGACAGTCACCCATCCGTTGTCGTGACATCCACTGGACCATCATTCGACTATCTAAGTCAATGTACATCCATCAGAAGAAGATATCTTATAACCAACCTATCTTTTTTAAATATATATACTATCATTGTATAAACACCATGACTAACCCAACTACTGGTGTTCCTACTTTCATTGGGTTTATTCAAAACATGAAAAATAGACTTCACCATTCCTAAAAGATACTTGTGCATTGCATCATGATGTTTCCATACTTATTTATAAAGGATCTTTTGTACTCACTCAATTTAATGTGATGTAAATGGACTATTCCCTAAGATGAATAATGGAATGGTTCTAAATGTGAATGTAAAGATAATGTTGATGCGTTAGGATTTATTTTTTATGGGATTAACATTTATTTATTTTCTCACACACTTATGGTTAAAATATTCCCCATGGAAGTGTGTAATGGAATTCCAATAGTAAAAATTTCTACTCATGTTTCACTGACTCCCTATAATATACTATAAGTCATGTTAGAATATAATTATATTTTTTGTATGTATCCCTCTCAACAAGATTAAGGGATAATTAAATTCAATATTGATAAATGAAAATAACCTTAATAAAAAACATGATATTGGGAAGAGAATATAGAACCAAATGTTTATTAAATAGGGAATATTAAATCCATGGATTTTGAGGATGGAAAGGTCTATGATTCAATCACTGACCATCATTATAAGTATGCTACATCGTGAGATCATATAAACTAATGACCAATATGGAAAGAGGGATAGGGGTTTCATGTCAAAATACCTAATAAAATTATTTAAGGTTTAATTTTTTAAGATAAATGAATCACAACAACTTTCTATTATAATAGGATGACTATATTTATTTAATTAAATCTTATGGAGGAGTATTTTTGAAGCCAGGGTGAATGATGTATTACTAGACCTAGGCAACCCAATCACTATAATCTTGGTTATTTTTGTTTTTATATTATATTATTTTATATTTATATTGTAATAGGTATTTATTTATTTTAATTTACTTATTATTATTTTTCTTAATTTTCATTTGACCTTGTTTTTTCATTATTTTTTTATTTTGACTGGATCATTAATTTTTTTTCTCTCTTGACCTATTTTGGGTACTTATTCTGTCTTTATAGTATTCTATAATTTTAGTTTTGTTAACCAAATGGTTTTTTGGTATATTTACCCCCTACAAACCATATGTAGACAATAATTTATTTTCATTTAATTTTGATTCCTCTTGATAGGTAAAGGTCATGTATTTTTATGGTCTTTTTATTTAAGAAGTTATAATTATAAGACATCCTCTTTCATCCTTCCCTTCCACTTTCATCTACATGTTATTAATTCTAAAACCCATTACATCCCCTTAATTAAAGGAAATTAAAATATTATTCTATAATGATATTGAACATATTGATCTTTCAAGTGATGACGAAGTATACTAACTAATGATCGATCATGATAGTAATATAACCATTAAAATGGAAAGTAAATTTTTCTGCAGACATCCATAAAATTATTAATTAAGTTATTCATTATATTATATATTTTCATCAATTTACATATGACATTTTATTCAAAAAAAATTCTTATGTTTTTGGTTTAGATAATTTAACTGTTATACTTGTTTTAAAATATATATTTTCCTCCACCAAAAGTAAGGATTTTACTAAATTTTTTGTTTTTTTGTTTTTTTTTTGTTTTAAATAATTTTTATGATATGAAAATAGGAGATTAATAATTTCAATAACATTATTCAATTGATGATAGATCGTCCACCCAAAATCTAGACTTTACTAACTTTACCATCTGATTCCTTATAAACTGTATGTGACACACCCATTGGCTAACTCATGATAGAATCTGAAACACTTCCTTTATATACATCTAACCCCATTAGAGAATCACTGTAGGACATAATATTATACTAGAGATTTTAATTAATCAATAAAGAATTTGGGTTGTCCATTTACCTCATATGGATATTAGAGGGTCATGATTATAGGTAATTTTCATGTAAAAAACATATTACATTTTTGAATAAAATTTATTCATTCTTTTTCAAATAGATACAAACAATATTTTTAAATATTGAAGCATTAATATTTTATAAGATTAGTGAATGAATTATTTCAAAAATAGTGGTATCATTTTATAGTATTATGGTCCTAGCAGAGGATATTGGGAGAATATTTAAGAAGGACTTAGGATAGTTGGATTGTGAGCCAGTGACCTTTCTGATTACTTATTTGAATTGAATTTATATGCCTTTGACTTGGAATAATTAGATATTTGATTTAAAAATAAAGTATGTTTGAATAATTCTATATAATTTTGTTATATTGGATGTCATTATGTGATAATATTTTAACAATATGAATATTTTTTATTGATGTTATTCTATTTTACTATGCTATATAAAATCACATGTTGATGGATATTAAACAATTTGTGTAAAAATTGAAGGATTTCAAATGGAGGTTATGGAATGAGTTCAAGGATATGTTGCTGACTATTCAATAATCGTATGATAAGGTACCTGAAGGGGAACCTTAGGAGTAGTGGAAATATTTCATCGATAGTCATAAAAAAAGAAACACATGGTATTGAATCACTTATTATTATAATATTAATAACATTTTATAAGTAAGTATACAAAATATTTTAATTTTAATGTTATTTATATTATGATGTTTCAATCAAAAATGCATCATGTAGAGAGGGAAAAGTAATCCCTAAAAAAATTAGGGTTGAAGATATTTTTCAAGAAAAAGATCTTTTGTGGTTTTAATTTCTTAGATTAAAATATTTATATGTTGAATATCAAATATTTCCTACGTTAAAATATTTTTATCTTATTTTCATATAAATGATGGATCTATGGAATAAATTTTCTAGGAAAAGAGTATAGTTAGGAATCCACCCCAATTATAATGAAAATTATGAGAATGAGTCACTGAACATTATTGGGATAATTTTTTTTTATCTCAATGTATTTCATTTATTTTTTAGTCTAGTTTAAATTTAAATAATATATTATTTATTGGTAAAAATAATTGAATTGTGGAATTTCAAACCTACGCACTCCTACATGGTTTCCTAGGATGATTCTATTAGCTTATTCCTTAGGAAGAAGCATCCTGGTTGGGTGTACATGATGGGTTCTAAACCGTCCTTATCTAAGGTATTTCAGAGGTCATTAGATTTGTTTATTATTCACAGTTATATTTTTGGTTGTAGTGTTCCACTTCCTTAAAAATTGTAGAGGAAATTGATATTAATTGAAAACATAACATAGGAATGGGGGAACAAAATAATGTAACTATGGAGTCACATAAAAATTTAAGAAGTGAAATTCGTCAAAATATAAAGTGCATTAACTGAATTATATCATAAGATGATTGTAAATGTCTATAATTATATTTATTATATGATTGGAAATATTCAATGGGTGCAGTTTACAATTTCATATTCATTTACATTGGAAAAAAGGTATTCAATGTTGAATATTTACAAAATATTGGTTATGCTCTGGAGAATAATGGAATATAGAGGAATAAATTACTTAACCCAAAAAGATATTGGGAATTTTGTTTTTTATAAATCCACATTTAGTTACATGTTCTAATTTAAAAAGGATTTCGAGGTCAAAAGGGGATGTTTTAAAAAAACCATTATGATGAGAGTTTCCATGAAAATTTTAATCATTACTAGAGTTTGAATCTTTTGCACATATTTTTTGTGAAGACAGAAATTTTATATAAGTTAATATTCATCATATAATTATTAATTAATAAAAAGTGATATTTTTGTAGAATGTTTTGGTATATGTGGAGGTTTTTTTAATAATCTAGAGTAAATATATTATTTTTATAAATAATAAGATGGAAACATTCTCATGATATAATTACATGGAAATATTTTAAATTAAGTATTACATGGTAGAATTTTCTTGAATGAATTATGTGAAAACATTTTCAGGAAAGGAATTTTTGAACAATTGGTCATTTATGAAAGGAATTTAGAAGCGGTGTGTCAACAAAAAATACATATCAAACATGAAAAATATTTATACAAATTCAATTCCAAATAAAGTAAAGGAATCTCATAGAAAAACTGTGTGAGATCACAAAGGAATTTGAAGGAAAATATATTCAAAAAAGTTTAACCTTATATGAAATTTTTAAAGGAAAATTTGAATGTAAAGAATGAGGAAGGATCATGCATGCAACAAATTGAGTGTTTTTTGTGAAAGAGTAATGAAGGTTCTCATGGTTCATGAAAGGAAAATATTATGTGGCCACCAAAAAGTTTGAAAGAAAAAATTGATTTTATGTAAAGTTATTTTATAGGAAGGTAAAAAGTGTAATCTTATATTGAGTGAGTTTTCTGGTGTCATTTTCATATAAATACTCCCCCAAGAATCTAATTTGATGATGTGGTGTTAAATGAAGATTATATTGGGTTAATCTATTCATCAATGGAAAGTAGAATAATATTATTGTTTGTGGTAAATGTAATTAATCACCTCATATATGGGAAGTAGAATTAATATATTCATTTATCATAATGAGAATAACCTCTTAGTTTATAGTATTAATATGAAACCATAAAGAAATTTCATGGAAGGTAGATTGGAACATGTAACTTATGCGGTATACAAAATCATAAAGGAATTATAGGAAATCTATAAGGTATGTATAACATAAATGGTAGATAAAACCTTGAATAATTTACATGGTATAATTATTTGTGTGAAGAACTTACATGGTGAATAATACACTCTACATAACTTTTTTAGTGAACACTGTATAATATAAATCATATACAGAGATCAATATTTTTGTGAAAAACCAAAAAATATATTCATATGTATTTTATATTTTTGTTGGACATTATTCATTGAGACCATGGATAGAAATATATAATCATAATGTATATTTAATTATTTAAATCATAGTACACATTCTTACTGATGTAAAAGTAAACATTATATTGATAAACTAATAAAACAATCTTCTAAATCAGTGAGAGAACTAGAAGTCAATGTCAGTGTCTTGAGAGAGAGGCCATGTGTTAATTGATGAAATAAATTGTACTGGTTTTAATCTTGGCATGAATTTACTTTGAAAAAATCATTGTATCAATTAAAATAGTGTTTCTTAGTGTATTTTTTAATATCAATACATTATCGGTGTGTGCTCTATAGACATATATTTTAGCAATGAACCAAGTGAAATTTTTTTGGATTGTTTTTGTTTTAGTATCTATGATTATGGTAGATGCGTGAAATAGTTAATAAGTACATTAAATTTTGTTAATATGTTATTCATTTCATCCCTTCATTCTTAATAGGTAATTTAGTTATTGGATATTTTAGTGGTAAAGTATCATTTAAATGAATTTTATTAATATTACATAAATTTAATGGAAATTTGAAGTTAATAGATATAATTGTTTTTTTGAATTAAATAAATGGATATTTATTGATAATTTTGTAATTTTTCATTTCGAGACATAAAATATTTCAACTCATACAAGTAGAGAAGAATTTGGAAAAGTCATGGTTCTAACATATGAGGTGTATATAAAAAGTAGAGAAGGTAGAAATTGAAATTATAGTATAAATTTTTATGTATATGAAAAATGTGTTTCCTCATATATAACAAGCACATAAGGTTGAAATTAAAAAGGAAATATGAAGTTTGTTGTATATATAAGAGATATTTCCTCACACATATTAAGTGTTATATGATAAAATATAGAAATGTAAAAAATTTACCTAAATACATAATAGGATACACATCATGCATATTAGGAAGATCCAATATGTAATAGGATCATATTACACATAAGAAGTAGTCTGATATGTTAGATGTAGGCTGGTTTTAAAGAGGTTATTTATTATGTTGGACGATCACAATTGTACTCTATGAGATTTTAGAGAAGATAATTTCATTATTAATGGAGGATTTTGTTGCAATAGTTTTGGATAATGAAAATGAAAGATTTATATTGTTCTCAAACATGAAAACCGACTACAGTCATCCAAAATGATTGAATCATACTAGATTACTCCATCAAATTTGAGAAGGGAAGTTTCAAATTTCAGGCAGGATTTGATACAACTACTTTTAAGTGAGATACTATAAAGAATAAAAACATTAAAAAATTAAAATAAGTAAAAGTATCATGGGTAATGACTGACTGAAGATAAATGGATTGAGGAACTACACAAATAGAAAAATTAAGGATGGGAGTTTTGTGGGGTGTGTGGTGTGATGCTATAGTTTTTTAGTTTTCTCTATTTATTTTATATTTTCTAGTGTTTTTTAATTTTCTCTCTCCCCCCACTATCATCACTCCGTAAAAAGAGGAGTAAAAACCATATATGAATGTTGAAAGGTAAGATTCCTAGTTTTAATTGTGGAGTCTTTAAACTTATTAAATAAAAACTCTCTCTTCCACTAATTGGTATCTGTATTTAGTGGTAGTTTAATTATTTTATATAAAATCATGTTTGAAATATTATTTCTTCTCATTGGTTTATTACTTGAATGAAGATCACTAACCTCCCTTCACATTGGTTAGTATATATATGTTATAATGTTCTGGGAAAAGTGGTGAGTGTCTAGAGATTACTGTAATGTGTGTGAAGGAAGTGGATTTTATTGGAATTGGTTAGGAACACTAGAACCAATTTGGGTATTTCTTGAATAATGTTTAGTGGTATACTATTTATATTTCATCGGTACATTTAAACACATATAGGAATAAGGATAAATTTATTAGTGATTACAGATATATTAATCTTCACCATATTCTTAATCCTAGTGTGATTGATGAAGCGATTATGGATCTATTATTTATCAATTATCAAGAATAGTAAACTATTGAATATGACAATAACATTATATTTGGAAATATAACCCTAACATTTAACTCTCAAACACTATATTTCAATATCATCATTTAATTTCTTTCCGAAACTAATACACTAAAAAACAACCCATTTTCAACTAATAGTGACAATTAAATTTTTAGAACCCCTATTTAGAGGCAAATTAAGGTTTCTACTATAATACATAAATTAAAATAGAGTTTAAATTTCTTTTTTCACCACCCTGATATGGGTGGGTAAAAAAATTATCACTATTATCAAGGGAGTGGTGTTGAAATTATTAGCTTTCTTGTGCATGGGTAGATCTAGTACTAACCAAATTTTCTATCATGACCCTGGGATTGTGAGAAGCATAGTAAAAACTCATAAATTTAAATTTATAAAATTATTTTGAAGTTATTTACCTGTTACACCATAGTGAAACTGAGAGTGTTCATAGTGATCCTATAACCATATTATTTAATCCTAACTAAAAACAAAGAGATTTTTATACACCACACTATATAAACTAAAATAACCAAATTTTTATGTTTTCCTTTGAAAATTATTTTGAAACAAAAACTCTTTTAATCTAGTTTTTTCCAATATTCCATGGTCTTATAGGTAAGTACCAAAAAATGAAAATTAAGGAGTTCAATTTGGTCAAAGAAACACTACCACCAATATGAGTTGTAGTGGAGTAACTGAAATAGAGGGATTTTCTATTCTCATTAGAATTAGGAGTGAAGGAGTGGATGTATTGTTTTCATCTTCGAGAATTAAATAATTTGGATGACCTAAAAATTAGTTTTAAACACTTATTATTCCCTAATTAAAGAATTATATCAACTATAATGAAATATATGCCATTATACAAGCTTCAAGATAGACTATATAAGAGTACTGAGAGTGGTTCAAGAAGTTATTTCTAGTTTCCCTCACTATGAAATAGAATAGCTTTACTTCTTAGAATTTTTCTATAAAGGTATACTTGATATTGACATGAATCTACTAGATACATATTTCTAAGGATATTCCATTGAAAAATTAACAATATAGGATGAATGAATTATTTAAAAGATATCCCAAAACATCTGGGAAATTATTACAAGTGGTACTATAACTAGAGGTCTACACGAGGTAAGATATTTTGAATCCACATTAATAGAATCCATGTTTGAGGACCAAACTAGTTTTTTAGAAAAAAGGATTTAAAATATTCTAGTGAACAATAAAGACCAATAAGTGTATGGGTTTTGTGTTCTTTTTATTATCATTTTACTTGATAATGTGTTGAGGTGTGTAGAATAAAGAGTTGTGTAGATTCTTATCAGCAAAGGCAGTTTCAATAGACAAATCTAGGATAAAAAGACAACACCCAAGTCCAATTTGGATTTTAGAACCGATAGACTAATTCAAGATCACCCTACCAGTAGCAATACTAACTAGCCCAATCATTCCAACAACTACAAAAAAATCCTTTCAACTAAAAGACATACCAACCATACCTATTTAAACAAAAGAAACCTTTTAAACAATTTTTAACAAGTTCCCAACCCAGAGTGAGACCACAACAAGGTTTTGAGGAAAAAGAGTTAAGGAATGAAGTTAAGGAATAAACGAATTATCTTGGAAGACTTATGGAGATAATTTCTAAAAACCCTGGGAAATTACCAACTCAACCAGTCCCAAATCATAATGGAACTCTAATCCTAGGGAAAAATAAAATTAGAATTAATATTCGCCTTATGAACATACACAAGGATATGAAAAACCTTGCCAACATTGATGAGGATGAAGCTAAGTAACATTAATGAAAAACCAATGAAATAGTCTAGTGATAAACAAGAAAAATAAGAAAAAGGAGAAAATTCTAAAAAATAGAGGCGAAAAACCCATGAAAAATATTAATGGTATTATAAGGATATTCCACTTCCATTACTATCAACGGTGATCCAATTGGGGAGAACATAATATAAAGAAATTCAAAAAGAAATTATAAAAACATTCCAGAAATCCAAAATTAACACTACACTCATTGAATCTCAAAATAAATTATAAATTATGTTATGTTCCTCATGGAACATTGAGACAATAAGATGCGGATTCAATGGAATGAGAGAAAAAACTTGGTAAGATTTGTTTTAGCTTTAATAACCCACAACTACTTACAAAGTGTTAAAATATATGGATACTCTCTATCCTTTCTATTATTTTTTCTACGAAAATTAAAGATTATTTATGTGAACTTTGTTCCCTAGTAAATATAATTCATCATTATGCATTTAATTCTTTGAATATGGTATATCTGAAGCCTACAATAGTGGTTTCTTAACTTGTAAATAGATCTGTCATGTTTCTAGAAGTAGTCCTAGAAATTTTCTAGTTATAAAAAAATAAGATCTTTTAAACAGAATTATATATGATAAAATTTGATAATGAGAGGGTTCTAACACATTCAACCATAATTTTGGGTTTTCATATCTTAAGGATAGTAAATACCATCATCTATGAACTTTAGGAAACTCTATTGGTGGAGTTTGGTGAGATTAATATCTATTTCAACATTTTTGATTATATGAAGTACCCCTTGTAGATAAATCAGTTTTAAAATACCAAATACAAATGATGGATATCATGTATAATAATTAGGTAAGTCCAAATAAATTATGCTTTTATGAATACAATTAATTTTTTGGAACTATCGAAAAAATGATTAGAATCCACTTGAAAGTTTTTTATTCAACCTGAAAGAAGTGGTAAACCAGGAATTGGTTGATTGATTTGTTTTATTTGATAAGTAATGGGGAAGATAATATTTCATCTTGTGTTTATAAAGTCTACAATTTTGATGTGATACATCCAAATCTCCTTACATCTGTAGTACAACCCCCAAAACTTTAATTGAAACAATTTCCAATTGATCTAATGTATGTATAAATAATGAAAAGAGAAACTTTTTCTATAATCATTTATATAAACCCATCCTCATACCATGAAAAATGGATAATAGAAATTTTATGATAAAATATAAAAGTACAAGGATATTTTTTAGAATGAATTCCTAGGATAAGACCCCAAATATGTATGGAAATAATTTTTTGTGAAGAGATTTCAAAACCTAATGGACATTCCTATAGAAGACTCAACACAAAAATAATAGATTGATTCAATAAAGATAATGAGAAATTTTAATAATCATGAATAATATAATCCATATCTTACTCATAATGGTTCATCCCCCTACACATATATCTTAAGAGAACTCGACTGAATATAGTAATGAATGATAAAAATGAACTGATCCCTATTAGAAATTAAAATAGTTAGAGATTTCTTTTAAATTAAAAGAGGATAAACCAGTTCAACAAGAAAAATTATTTCCTCATAACTTTTATTAACAAAAATTTGGATAGATTAGAGGAATAACTCATTATTATTTCCAATATATATTTTTAGGTTACTTTTAGGTGACCATTGCACATTGGAATCTAGAGAAGACAACATTTACATGTCCTTATAGGACATTTCCTTACATAAGGATGAAATTTGGATTGTGTAATGTAAAAGATTAATTCTAGAGATGCATGGTAAGAGTTTCACTTATCAACATCCTATTTCAAAACTCTTTAGAACGAAAATATTTCTTCATTTAGAAACTTTTGTCTCAATAACTTCTTTCTAACTCAGAAACTTCAATCTTCTGGGATAACAACAGACATTCTTATACAAAAAAATGTTAGATTTCAAAAAATATGAAAACATTGTTAAATTTTTTTATCACAAAGGTATTTATAATTATTTTATAAATATAATTCAATATAAAAATAAAATAAAGTGATCTAATAAAGTAGTTTTAGTTTGGAATGTTCTCATACGTGGAATTTTTAAAAATGTCCAAATGAGTCTAAAAATGTGTCGAATGATAAAATAACCATGTAAATGGATAAAATTGGAGTTGATTTCAATACCAATACATAAAATAAAGGAATAATGAAATATCATAACAAAGTAAAGTAATAGTTTGAAGTTATTTTATTTGAATATGAGTATTCAAAAGAAAAAACAATAGAACCTCAACATAATGGTATGTAGAGGGTAAGATATGGACCTCAATCACTAAGGGTTAATGAATAACGGATGGGATATTTTAAAGATATATAGATGTTTAGGGATTAAGTTGATAATATGTTTCCTATAACTAAGTTATAGTTTTTTGGTTTTCTTTTCCACATCATATCCTACCATGAAGAGGCATATAAATATTTAGTGGGAGAAGATCCTGAAAGTTAGAAAATAAGAACAATACCATATCCTTTATCTCAAAGAATATTATTTCTATGGATATTGATTTCATTTTTCTAATTTGTAGCATAATTTTTATTAATATGGTAAAATTAAGTAAAAAATACTAACATTCAAGTAAAATATAGATGGATATAAGGAAAACTTTCATGATTCCACTATGAAATATATACTACTAATTGGAATAATAATAAGAGTGTGATTAATGCCTATACTAGAGAGAAATAGGAGATGCCATCTTTTTTTATTAACTCAATTTCACATCACTTAGATGGAAATGAATAATGATGAGTAGGATAAATTAGATGAAATTACTCCCAATTCAGTAAAGAACAATAACATCTAGATCCCTCATAGTGGGTGTCCATTCCAAAGTGCTACAAACATGGATCTCATGAAAAATTTGAATGGAATATTTGATGGAATGTTTTGATTTTGAAATTTTGAATATTTGAATATTGAAGGAAGTGTAAATTCTTTAAGAAAATGTGATTAGTTGAAAAATATAGAATTTATCAATGTGTATGGGTTACAAATAACCTATGGAATTGGAGTTAACTTTTTGAAACTGCGCATGAGGTGAAATTATTTAAAATGGGTGTTTATGATAAGAAATTCCAGGAACACACTCATGAAATGATGTAGAAAAATAGAAATCAATACTATGTGGTTAGTAAATAAATCACTTATATCCTTATAGTTTAATAGTATTACAACCTATGGCATTGGTGGCTAGGACAACATCACAAAAAAGAATGGAAAAATTATCTTTGATGGAAATTACAAACCAAAATAGAGACATTGAAATTAAATGTGATTCATTTATGTGGTAATATATGGTTTGAAATCATTATTGTAAAAAGAATAAAAGGGCATCCATCTTACTTGATCAAGTATATACTGATTTATGTGGTCCACTGAATAAACCTTATACACATGGAGAGTGTTATTCCATCAATTTTTAAGATGATTTTGTTATAGTGGGATATATTATGTGTATAGAGAGAAATAAATAATTCATGTAGTGTACTATGAAGTATTGAAGGAGATTTTAAAATAACATTGGATGTATAATAAAAAATTTCATTCCAAAAATAGAACTGGGTTATAATCCATTTAGGTGAAAAAGTACCTAGAGAAATATAGAATTAAGAGTGACGTATATTTTGTGTGTAATCCTCAATAGAATAGAGTTGTGTAATTATATAATCTAATGATAAAAAATATTTATAATACTTTTCTTCTCAAGATTGGTGGATCTCAACCCTATTTGAATGATGATGTATAAGTTGTTGTGTACACTTAAAACTAGTTATTGATATTCCTCAAGGAGGATAGGATTCCCTATGATATGTCTAATGGATGGAATACTTAACTACTTTTTTTGAGTATTTGTATGTATATTCTATATCTTTAATAAAGGTATAAATCAAGGAAAGTAGGGTGATGAAATAAATTAAGGAGAAATTTTATGTCACTTGATAAATAATAGAGAAGACAAATTCAATAGTAGAAGCTAAATAATTTTATAGAGATAAAAAATATTAATGTCATCGAGGATAAATATGGAAGGATTTCAAGAAGATCAAACTTAGATTATTTTTTTGAACAATATGGAGTCATTATAAATTTTGAAGGAATAAAATTTTCCCCAAATGATGAATATTGCAAGGATGATAAAATTAATAGAGTTAATCTAAAATTTTTAGTAGAAATAGGTCAATGAAAACTGAAACATCCAATAAAATTGGAGATATTTATACACCAACCCAAACATTATTGATAAGTAATGTAAATAATACTACTCTATTTTTAATGGTGTAACCAACATCCTTTGAAGAATTAGAGAAATAAATTTCATGGTTTAGATCCATTAATTATAAATTGGATCAAATTGATATGAATTAAAATTATTATCTCATAGAGAGTCCTGAACATAACAATGTGATCATAATAATGTTAATTTAACAAGCATGGAAATGCGACCCAAGATAAGTCATGTATAGTGTGTAATGGCTATACAAAAGTTGAAGTTGTTGATATTGAAAATAATTTCACAAAAATGGATCAACTTGAGTTGATCAGACTATTCTTGGTGAAGGTAATTCAAAGGGTATTTATTACTTATCAAATGTATGGAAAAAAAGAATTCTTGAATGGTGTATGAAAGGTGGAGGTTTAAATTGAATAGTTAGCGAGCTTCTTAATTGTAAATAAAAAAAATGTTTACAAATTATAGAAGGCCATGTTTTTGGATTTTTTGCTATAGCGCGAACTAATTTTCAATTTTGATTACCTATTTATGTATATTTAGTAAATCAATATTATTGAAATATCTTATCACAATATGATTATTCTTATATGTTAGATTAATATGGAAATTTCTTTAGGATATATATCATATCAATAGTTTATATCAATTTATCTCTATGACGAGATCCATGATGTTTTATGACATATCCAAAAATAAACTTATGTTTAACATAATCATTCTATGATGGGAAACATATTATGTTGACTGTTAGGTGCTTGATACACATAAGAGGGTGGGACTTGATCTCATGAATTTTCCACTTGGTAATCCCTAATATGAGAGATTATATAGACATAACCTAGAGTTGGAATTACATTGATATACATTTAACTTGATATTCCTATCTATAAATTTGTTTTATGGTCCTTAGACTTGAGATTATTATGAATTCATATCATGAGTTTCATACGTTGAAGTATTTCCCAAAACCATTACGTCATATGGTCATGGTGTTGTACGTTATGTTGATTGTGTAATGAGTGATATGGAATTAATGAATAATGTAATAAAGGGTTTTCCATTCCAAGATTGGAAGATGATATCTCTACACTTGAAATGTAACTATCAAACAAAAATCCATGTCCATGGTGTACTGATTTATTCATTTTAGATATTAGAAGATAGAAATATTGAGTATATGGGTTGATGAAACAAGTATTCAATATTCTTGGTGAGATATTGAGACAAAGAGATTATATTACACAGTGGGTGTTCATATGTTGTTGTTTTCTTTGTGACATTAACTTCTTCCTCTGTGGGTTACTTTACATGTTTCTAGACATTGATATTCAAATTTAGGAAATCTCTCCTAATGCTATTGAGAAAGATGCCTAGAGGTCCATACACTTAATGTTTCCATTTATCACAACTAAATTATACTTTAATTTTATTGTTGAAATAAATAATATTATTAAGACCAAGGAATAATATTTACTTATGTTTTTTAACCACAATATTTAGTCTCCTATTATATTCGATTTAGAATATAAATGTGAGTTAAATATTACATAAATATTTATTCTCAATAACATGAAATCAAAAATTTAGTTTACTCATTTTTTATACACAAGGTTATAAGAAAACATTAGTTAGAAAATAAATATTAATTTAATTACGTGGATAATAAAATAAATATTTATTCACAAGATCATGAATACAATATCTATTTTTTATCAATATAAAAATATATATATGTTTATTCTCAAGAATGAGAATTTAATATTAAATTATTTATCAAATAAATCATACATTTTTATTTTTATTAAATGTTTGATAAATATTGAGGAGGATTGTCAGGATAAAAATAGTCATACGACAAGAATGGTATTGGAATGAAAAAAAAATTAATTTATTTATTTAGATAAATGTTATTTGTAATATTGTGGGTTTGATCATGAAATGAAATATTATTATCATTATTATTATCTTGGGAAATGAATTAAGTTTAATATTTTCTGAGGTCTTTATGTGAAATCTTGATATTAATCCCTTGCTATAAATATTGATCCCCTATATCATTTTCTAGGGAAAACCAAAAAAACTTTTTAGTGGAAATCATTTTCCATAATGATGCCCTCCCTAGATATTCTATTAATAATAAAGAAATATCTACGGTTTATTATCTCAAGCATGAGATCTATCTCCTCCCCACTCTATCTAAATATTGATAGAACATGAGTACGCCCACCCTCAACGTTGATGATTGTTTTTACAATCATCATGATTAACATAAGGTAATCATTTCCTCCTCCCTACTCTTGAAGTTTTGTTGGTGATATTTCGAGATAAAGTAGCATGTGTGGATCACTGATTGAGGGAATCTATACTTAGAACCTCATAGAATAATGAAGAAACATCTCTAATGATGTTCAAATGACCAATATATTTAATAAAGAAATAATTTGAATGTCGAGATAATTCTTGTTACAGTATTAATTTTAAATTTAATGCGAAATATCCTATCCCATGGATTTGAGATTCCTTTCATCACAATTCTTGAGATATTGTCAAGAGATATGTTGTTCTTTATTAGGGTTTTATGGTATATTCTTTTGATCCATTGAAAATCCATCATTGAGTATGGGATCAACCGACAATTCTGTTGAGCATGTAACCATCAAGTTGTATCGAATTGGTCACGTTCATAATTATAATTATTTAATTCTTTTTTCAACTCAGTCATAATTTTTTATTGTATTTTCAGTTCGATTATCATTTTGTATCCATAATGATGAGATAAAATATTTTTTCATAATCATATGACCATGAACGGGGAAATAATAGGAAAATAACTCATGGAAATACCATCCATAGTCACTGAAGATCTTGGCTACATGAAAAAGTTACACGATATATAACCTGATGACACACTGTGTATCTTGGTCTAACACATGTGTTTCCACAATTTCACTAATCATTTTATAACATTTTGGAGGTCTTTATGAAGCATGTAAATTTATATTTATTACAACATGTATATACTTCATGGGTGACACGTGATTTGTAGCTTTATATAGCATGTAAGAGGTGTACACACCTTGTAATGCCACTTGAAGTGGTGTTTATGTGGTCAATGGATGTGACATATAATTAATAAAAACATTACATGTTGACTAGAAGCTGAGTAGCATAGAGCCAAATATATTACATGGTTTTTTGATGGCTTACACACTATATACTGAATTATTATTCTCTATAGATTATACATTAAGCCTCTACAAGTGAAACACATAATGGAAAGAAAGGACTTATATGTCATGTAGTAAGTGTGCATCTCATATAATTCATTCTAGTTTATATGAAGAACTTTCTGATCTATGTTATACACCATATAAATTTATTTATGAAGTAAAAAAATTAACTGTAGAATTAAAAATGAAAAAAACAACATGAAACTGGTGTAAATTCCATGTGATGGGGTTTTACATATGATTAAATTCCTAAATAATACTACATAAATTTTGGTACTACACATTCTGTAGTGTTCATAAATATCATGTACATTACACATGAATTTAAAATCGGTTCACACCACATAGGTTAAACATGTGTTTACGCACCATGTAACTACATCACATGTTGTGTATGCTATATTTCATGTGAATACACTATACATGACCACAACAGGAATCTGGTAGTTCAGATTTGTACACATCATGTTTCTTGTAGTACACATCGTGTACTAAAGTAATTTTAAATAAAAATAATTAATTTAATTTAATTGAAAATTATAGTAGAAGAGTATATTAAGTATCTCTATAAATGATCATATTAATAATCAAGATAAGAAATTAATTAATTAATAAGAACATTAATTATTAATTCAATGGAAATTTATCTTAATTAATATGGTGATTTGAAATTTATACTAGATTCTTTGAATGTGATGTAATTTCATGCATGTTACTTATAATGATATTAGACTGACCAGGGTATGTGTTGGGTTTCTATTTATTTCAATATTATTTCATGGGTTTTATTATGTAATAATGTTTTATTAAATTAAATATGATATCTTACGTGACATCCTTATCAGTTTATTATGTTGGAACTATATGTCCTTGGTTTATTTTTATTATCCCATACCCATGATTCCCATATCCTCTGTGTGATAAAAACAAGTAAAGGATGGATCTCTAAGGGGAGGAGGTAGTTTATAACCCGACCTGAGTTGGAAAAAATCAAGAAGATACTGAGGTTGATGGTGGAATACTACAACTTGATCCAATACCAACTCAATGATATTTTCCTCTAGGGTTACAAGTTGATTTATTATCTGCTCAATAAATCAACCATTAAAAATATCCTGATCAATTCATTTTTTTCTAAGTGCATGGATATCTATTTTATACAATTAATGTTTATATGATTTTAAATGTGATAACATAAATTTAATATGATAACAATACATGCATGATAAATTATAAAAATGAATTTTGTGTAATATGTTTTTTAAACACATAGTGAGTCACTTATGTAAAATACAAATAATAATAAATACACATGTGAAGGATAAAATAAGTAAATTTGCACATAATTAAATAAAAAACATCAATAAAATATTAAATCACTACGACTTCCATTTTCAGAGATAAGATGGACACATAGTTAACGTATCTACCATTCCATAATCAGGGGCACTTTTAATTATTGATGAGTCTAGAAAAATATGATGGGCTGGCTTAACCAAACTTTTATTGATTGTAATATACATATTATGTTCAATAAAAATTTAGAGGCATGTTTTGAGGAAATATGAGTTAGGGTTTCATGATTGGGGAGTCTACTCAATGGATCTAGGAGCTAAAAGACCATAGTTTTCAAGAGAACCTACCTAAAAACCATATTGTAATTCCCTTAGAGATAGTTTAGGTTATGAGAAAGGAAATATGGATCCTAGACACTAGAATTTCCATATGAGATTACATTATTATTTTAATTATGAGGTCTATTGGAACATGATAAAATGGCGGGAGACTTAATAAGATAATTAAAATTATTTCATATCACAAATTTTGGAAATCAAGATAAATTACTAAATATTTAATTTTATATTATAATAGAAAATATTAAATTCATTAACCTAGATAACCTTATGATATATAGTGGATAAATATAACTTACTAAGTTGTAGTAACTTCATGGAGTGGGAAAATTTCTTGTGTATTATACTTCACTTGGAATGGAATCTTTAAATGCTAGAATCCCAAGTTCTTGATCTTCCTATGAAGAAGGTAAGTGATGAGGAGCTCATTGTATATGAGAAACACATGGATGATTTTATAAATTTATAGTGTTTTATGTTATCTTCCATTTCTAGTGATCTCTATATGCTTCCTAAAATATGGATGTATATACTAAGTTCACGAATCTCCATGATCTTTATCTGAAGAGTGCTTGATTAAAAAGTATGAGATATATAAAGTACTCTTTAAGTGAAATCTTAGATAGGGTGTGTCAAATGGTCCTCACATAGTAAAGATGATTGGATACATTGAGTGACTAATGATTCTTGTGTTCAAGCTACCCAAAGAATTATGAAAAAATATCATACTTTCTTCACTCCCCCATAGCTTCTCCATCTTTGTTGTGAATTTTAACAAGAAAAAAACTAAGAATTCTCTCATAGATCTCATTAGTTTGATTTTATAGGTAGATAAGGATAAAAAAATTGAAATTCCACAAGTTATTATAGTAAATAAGAAGTAGGTCAAGGGGAAGAACTCTAATAATAACACCAAGTCTAATGATCCTTAATAATAACCAACCAAGAAGAGGAAGATAAAGGGGGGAAAAGGAATGAGATGTCATCTGTTTCACATGTGGTAAGAAGGGAAACTAGAATAAGAGATCTAACTTGTAAAATAAGAAAGGTTATTATTCATGTGAGATTTTTGTAAAGTGAAATATATCAATTTCTAAAAATTGGGTATTAGATACAAATTTTGGTCCTCAAATTCATATATAATAGTAGGAATAAATTTGATTCATAATTTTTTAAAATTATGAGGTTGGTATATGAGACTAAAATGAAGCTAGAGTCACTCCAGTGGATATTTAAGACTACCACATTAAATTTTCAATGAGGTTTAT
The DNA here is from genome assembly GCA_963277665.1 of Viscum album. Lineage (NCBI taxonomy): Eukaryota > Viridiplantae > Streptophyta > Magnoliopsida > Santalales > Viscaceae > Viscum > Viscum album. The sequence continues at coordinate 703,251,061 of OY728139.1, forward strand.
CATTATTTTAAAAAAATATAATTATGTTCTGAGCATTACAAAAAACATTATTTATGTATAATATCTTCATAGGGATGATTTTATTTTACAATTATGGAATAAAATATACTTATTTTAAAAAGATAGAATATTTCATGGTATTCCACATCTTAATTATGATCTTTATGTGTCATATTATACAAACCAAATGTTAATGATTGATAATTTATAGAATTTTCATAACTTACATCACACAAAATTATGGAATCACTAGCTTGGTTATGTAAACAAAAAGAACTTGAACAAATTATATCAAGATGAATATTTATAATTTTTTTAACTAAAACCTCTTGGAATATATCACACCTTTTTACAAGATAAAATAAGAGATTCCCCGTTTAGTGGAAAGGGGGAAAAACAAAAAATATTCTTGAATTTGTGTTTATATATGTGTCTGGAGATTTTCTTATTAATTAAAGGAATAGGTTATAATAATTTATAAATTTTACTAATGATTTTAGTAGATATGGATATGTCTAAATGATGATGTATAAGTCATATTCCTTTAATATATTCAAGTAATATAATAATGATGTTGAGAATAAACCTGATAATAACTTAAAGAAACTTTACTTAGACTATTATAGAGAATATCTAAACCAATAGTTCATTGACTATTTATGGGATTTTGGGATTCCATCTCAAATCACTTCTCCTTATACACCAACATTTAATAATGTTATTGAAATGAGGCACCACACCTTATTAGACATAGTGAGATCCACTATGAGTCATGAAAGTATTTCGTTATCCTTTTGCGGATGTTCATTATAGATAGTAGGGAACATAGTAAACCGAGGAAATAATAAAGTGATAAATAGATTAAAACTAAAGATTTAGTATCAAAGTAAACTTGTGTTGTCATGTATATTATTTTGGGGTTGTAAAGTTTTTGTAAGGAAATATCCAGAATCAAACTTGTTCCCTAGGTCACTAAGTGTTTCTTTATAGGATATCCTAATAAATATAAAGGATATTACCTATATAACCCCTTAGATAAAAGGATTGTGGTTAACATACATCCCAAATTTCTTGAGAGGGATAACACCTCCTAAAGAGATAGTGAGAGTGATATAGACTCTGTTGAAGTCATAGATCAAGATAGAGAAGAGTTTGAATTGGATTATTTTCCAAAAATTCCATTATAAGATGAAATTTCGGGGATACATATACAATGTAGGATTATACGATTTTATAGGGAAACTAAAAGATATGATTTTCTATTCACCTAGGATGGTGACTCATTATTAGTTGAAAATAATGAACTTGTGACATATTAGGAAGCTATAAGTGTAATAGAAAATACCAAATGGATAGTAGCCACGAATTCCAAAATGGATTCCATTTTCCAAAACCATGTATGGATTTTGGTAAATGATTCAATGAATTTAAATCCCATTCATTAAAAATTAGTATTCATGAGGACACAAGACATGGATAGAGGATTTTAACCTCTATGTCATGGATGAATGAAAAAGGGTTTAATCAATATGAAGGAATTGACAATGAATAAATCTTTTAACTAGTTTATATATTGAAATCCATCAAATTCTAATTCCCATTAAATTTTACCATGATTATGTGATTTTACAAATGAATGTCAAAATAACTTTCTCTAATAGGAACCTTTAGGAAGTTGTCTATATTACACCACCAAAAGGGTTTTAAACTCAAATTAATTTCAATAAGTTATAAAAATTGTAGATATCCAATTATGGATTAAACCAATCATCCCTATCATGGATAATTCAATTTGTTAAATCTATAATGAAATTTGGTTTCATAAATAATGAATTTGATCCCAATATTTACAATAAATCTAGTGAGAGTTCGAACATTTTTCACAATCATATATGTTTATGAAATGATACTAATTGTAAATCAGATACTAGTATTATATTCTATTAAGACATTGTCAAATACATACCTCTACATGAAGGACTAAGTGAAACGATATACATTCTTGAGATCAATATTCATCATGATATATCTAAAAGGATTCTAGGGAGAATTACATGTATATATATTAACAAGGTACTAAAGATATTTATTATGGAATAATCCAATAGAGTATTGTTTCTTATGTCCCATCACATACATCTATATAAAAAAATGCGACCTCATACACAACATGAGAGAAAGAGGAAAAAAAGGATCCCATACAAATCAATGATAGGTTCAGTCATATATATTAGTTTGTGTATCGGTCTTGATGTTTCCTATTCTCTGAGTACGATAGATAGATATCATGAAGATCCTAGAGAGCACAATTGGATGGTAATCAAGAGTATCATGATGTATTTTAGGCATACCAAGGTTACATTCCTATTTTATGGAGGGGATTAGGATATAATCATCAATAGAAAAACATTTTCTAGTTTCCATATATATATGGTTTATTTGAAATTGAAATTGGTATATTTATTCACCTTCAATGGAGTATTTTTAAGTTTTAAGACCTCAAAGTAGCTAGTGGTCATTGATTCTATAGCTGATTTTGGGTATATTGGGAATTTTGATATAACCAAGGAAATAGTTTGGATATAAAAATTCATATTGGATCTTTATGTGGTTCCAAGAATTAAATATCATATCACACTATATTGTGATAATACCACAACAATGTATCATTCTAGGGATCCAAGATCATATTAGTGGGTAGAGCACATACTTTTGAAGTATCATTTGTAAGGAAATTTTCACGACCCAAACTTTTATTAATGATACTTCTCCCTTCTTATAATATTATCATGTAGTATAGATCACCTAAAATCACATATAGACCATAATAAAAATTTATAAATGAATAATTAATGAAATAGTAGGTTATTTCAGAAATTAATTAACATATAATAATGAAATAGTAAGATGGCCTTAAGAATAGTATTATGACCCTTATGAATATTAAACCATCAAAATGAATAGTAACCTCACCCATTAATGTATAAGTAAAATTTAGTCATCTTATAAATGAAAGTATGATATAATTATATCCTACTCTATGTAAATATTTTTTTTCAAAAATTATTAATAAAGTGTTAGTATTTTTGTAAGTCATAAATATTTAATTAAAATTTTATTATTAATTTAACAATTTAAAATATTTTCTTCCTAAAATGTATTTATAAATTAGTATTTTGTTATCTCATTATTTTAATATAATTTTATGAGACCTTAATTCTTTTTTTAAGTGTTAGAAAATAAGTTTTAATTTTAAATAATGTATTTTTAGAATAAATGAAAATTTTAATTTAAAGTTAAATTTATCCTATCTAGAAAATTATTTTTAAAAAATGGAGTTCATTTTTTAATTATATATGTTGAAAAAATGGTTAGGATTAATTTTTTGTATTCTTCTAAAATTCTTGAATTTTTAGTGAATAGTAAAATATAGTAATTTACGGTATAAATACCTTATAGATTAAATAAATTGTTCCTAGAGTCACAGATGATTTAAAAACCATAATCTTGAATCCCATTTAATTATTGTAAAATATTTAGTGTTAATTCTCAAATTATTCCTAGTCTTGAGCCAAAATAATAAAATAATTAATAAAAAAATGGGAAAACACCCCTCCCCTCCACTATAAATACCACCCCCACCACCCCTTATCCTCACACCTCTCAGGACTTTAGCCTTATCCAAATTATACTCAAATAACTTTCCAAGACCCTTCCTTGCATCCAAGAGTTTCTGGTCTCAAAAAAATAGCAAACCTAGGTGCCTTAAAGAGGATCTCAAAGAGGAGGATTCAAGAGGTGAAAACCTCTTCCCTTATCTTTTAATTTCTTTTTAGGTTATTTTATTTTCTTATTTTATATACTCCTCCACTCATCAAAATGGAATGATAACTATAGTACCTTATATATACATTAATTCTATCATGTTAATGAAATATCCATCATTAAAATCCTCCCTCTCTCTCCATTATTCTAAAAATTAGATCATCTCCTATGATGTGTCAATTTACTGATATCATGGACAATGCACTTTCATTTTACTTTAATGACTTAAAGGATGTTAATAAAAACATTATAATTGATAATTTTTTTTAAAAATTATTTTATAATCCTTTTTATGTTCTTGAAATAAAATATTTACCTACTACTAAATGATAAAAAAAATCAAGTTCGTTGTGATCGAAAACCACCAAAATTAACCCAAACAATTGTCATTAATTATTTATCTAAAGATTTATTTTCATTCCATATAAAAAATGATACATATAACCATCTAAACTTATTTATGATATTTAATAACCTATAATTTCAATTCTGGAGAGTTATTCCAATTTTACATGAACTCCATACTCATGTACAATCTAACCGATCATTAAAACCATGAAAACAAACACCCCCGAATGATGAAATTAAATCCTATAAATCATCAAAAATTCCATAAATAAACTAAAAAAAACTATAATTTATCAATTGAATGTATAAAAGGTTCTCCATTTGTTAATTAATTACTTTAATTTTATTATCCATGATATTTAAGTGAAGAAATAATTCATACAAAGGTAAGGGGAATTATCAAACCCAACTCCATTTCCTTGGGTTTTTTCTCCTCTTTCACTTCAATTTAATTATTAATATTCCCTCAATGTTCCTTAAATATAATTTATTTTATTACCATTTTCATTTATAGGATATAAATGTTAATTAATTGAGTATATTATAAACAAAATGTTTACCAAAATAACTCTTCTTTTAAAAAGTACACCTTTTAATTATCTTGAGATTATTTATTCTTCACTCAATAATTATGATTCTTATGCAAAGTATGTTTTTCTATACTTATTTTGGGAACCAAAAATTTATTCATGAATTTATGATTTAGGAAATGAAACCCAATCCTTTCCATTGTATATTTTATATCCAAGAATGATATACATTCTATGTGGCATGCTTGATAAAATTTTATGATGTGACTGGTTTATGAAGAAATATATAGTGCATGCAAATGTTATGATGTGATGGGTGTGACCAAAATTATATATAAATCCAATTAATTGTCTAATGTGGTGAATCTCAAGAGACAAGGTGAAATAATCTTGAACAAGATGCTATAATTGTTCACAACTATGTGTGGTAGTTGACCATTAAGACATGATGTCTCATTTTTATGCACTTCCACATTCCATGCCTTTATCTAATGTTTCCTCTCATGATTATGATGTTGCAATTTTGTTATGATATGATGATGATGATTATGCTCACCCATGTTTCATATATCTTATTCATCCTCTTACTGGGCTTTTATCACACCCCTTCTTTTGATGTATATCCTCAGGTGAATACCTATACAAAGGATAACACAAGGGCCCCTAAGAAGCTAGAGAAGAAGGAATTAAATAAATTTTTATTTTTTATTATATAAAAGTTATGTATGAACCTAATTTTTCCAAGACACTAAACCTTTAGATCCTGGTTGTGTAACTATTTTATGATTTTTATCATTAAAATGATTTAATAATCATGTAAGAAAAGTAGGGTCACTTCAGTTGGTATCAAAGAATGGTTTAGTTAATTTGTGAATTATATTTAGAGAACCTTAGTGAAAACCCTTAGTATGAGACAAAGTATATTTAACACACAAGAAGATTTTCTAAACATTTGGATCCCACATGATATTCCATTATAGTTAATTTGATAAAGAAATAAATTTTCCCTGACTTGTTGACTTATGTTTTTTTATATCCTTTTCTATTTTAGAAAATGGTGGGAACCAAGAGAAACCAGACCTTCACATGAGCCTCAGACCAGTTATTGAGGTCTCTCTAAGTGCATCCATGAGACCCAGGTTCAAAACCTAGTGGAGGAATAATTTTGATTTATTATAGCATCACTGTAGCATCACTATGTGGGAACTGTAGCATGCAATATAGAAATTTCTGTAGAAGTTATTGTTCAGTACTGTAGTAGTAAGAACTATTTACCTTAGGCCACCAGTTTGGCCTTGGAGTCTTTAAGGCCTTCGGTTCACCTAGGCCTTTGGGCCAAAAATTATTTTTGGACACTATTAAGGCCTTCGAGCAACCTCAAGGCCATCGAGCCACCTCAAAAGGCCTTCAGGGACACCTGATATGGAGATTCCCAGATAGATTCTACAAGGAACCATATCTAGAGGAGGAATAAAGATAAGGGTACATTCACTAGAGCATGGATAAATAGATTTGGAAGAATGAGAGGTTATGTCATTGCTGTTTGTACTGGTCCTGTGCATATCTGCATATGAAATCTAATCGAATAGCCATGAAAAGGTGGAGAGTTGATCACGATGTAGATGTTAGGGAGGGGTAGTTTCAAGTAGTCATAGTCTATATGATTTCCTTAATACCTACGGGTCCGCTAATGTCTCCAAATCCTACAGTAAATGTAATCTCTTATCCTATTGGACTTGTAAGGGTTCCTCCTCAACCCTTGAAAGGGGGGTTATCAAAATCAATAAAAAAGAAGTCCTTCAAGAAATTCAAGAATGAGAAACCAGACCAACAACCCGTGCGAAGGACAATTATGTGATTTCTTGAAAGACATCCCCAATTAAATTGGAGGTGGAGTTAATAATATCATGGTGATGCTTACCCATTTGTATTAGGTTATGAATAATAACCTAAACAATGTGTAATGACCTCCTTCACCCAAGAGGGAGAAATTGGATATCGATTCCTTAAAGTGGAAACAACCACTGAAATTTGATGGATCTTATGATACCCTAGTCATGGAATAGTGGTTCAACTCAATAGAGATGATCTTTATTGTGATTTATTGTTCTAAGATGGAGAAGGTGACTCCTACCATTTTTTTCTAGATGGAGAGGCCTACCAATGGTGGATGTTGATTAAGAACACCAAGATGAAGGATGAGATTGAAGATATTGAGTGCGAAGAATTTAATATAATGTTTCTTAAAATGTATTTCCAACAAAATCTTCCTAAAAAGTTGGAGAGGGAATCCATAGATCTAAAGAAAAAGTAATATTATTCTATCATGACCTATAAATAAAATTTCACAAGGCTTGCAAGGTATGATTTAGGTTTTGTTATCAAAAATGATGGCTAGATTTATAGATTCTTTAGTGATTTAAAACCATACGTACTAAAGGCTTTTGAAATTAGAAACTTTGGGAGTTAGGAATATTCTATTCTATGTGATATCAAAGTATAGATGGAGTTTGGATAATGGTCCCATGGCTATGGTGATAAGAAAAAAGAATGAGTTTCAAGCCAGGGGATCTCATGGTAAATGTGGGAATAAATACAAGCATCTCACTTGTGAAAAATATGAGAAGAATCATCATGGTAATTTACTCAAAGGGATATGGAAATGAAATAATATTGGGAGAGAATGCAACCAAACTCATGAATGTTGAAAAGACCTGAGGAATAAGGAAAATGTGGTGGAGGAAAATAGAAGACCACCCATGGTTCAATGCTACAACTGTAGGGAGCATGAGGACTATACAAGGTAGTGAACTAAACCTCAAGCCCGCATGGGTAACCAATGTTAACAGCCACCAAATACAAATAATAAAGGTAAGGATTATTCCATCACTACTAATTAAGTGGAGAAATAAAATGAGGTCGTACAAGGTAAACTTCCTATTCACTCAAGAATGAAAAATGTTTTTTTTATTCTGGTTCATTGCAATTCTTTATATCATGAAAGTTTTCTAGAAATATTGAATCAAAGACCCAAAACCTTGAAGTAGATATATAATTAAAGAAACATAATGGTTAGATCATTTCAACCCAAGTGTTGGACTCTTCCCCTGTTGGTGTATGTGGAAATATTCTCTTAGAAATTCTAATAACACTTTCCTTAGGGGAATTTGTTGCTATACTGGGAAATATCTTTTCATATTCCAAACCATCCCATGATCCTCTAAAAATTCAATAAATATCATGAATCTTATTTGGAAAATCCTTCAACGATGTGGATTTTGAATCCATATGAATATGTATACCTCTATCAAATGGGTGAGTTAAAGGAAGGTATCAATTTAGGGAAAATGCCTATTGTGAGGGAATACAATGATTTATTTCCTGAAGATTTACCTAGAACTACCCCATATTTTCATGTAAAGTTTTCAATAGAAATCATACCTGGATATAATACCATCTAATAATTTCCCTTTGGGATGAACCCAATCAAACTGGAGGAGTTAAAAAATAATCTTCAAAGAGCACTTGTTAAAGGGTTCATATTCTCTAGTGAATCACCTTGGGTTGCGCCAATGATCTTTTTCAGGAAGAAGGATTGATCAATGAGGCTGTGTATTGATTATCATGAACTCAATAAGATCACTATAAAGAACAAGTATCCTCTTAAAAGTATTGATGAATTGTTCGATCATATAAGAGGAGCTTAGTAATTTTTAATGGTGGATCTTTGTTCTAGATATCATAAAATAAAGGTGATGAAGGAAGATATCCAGAACATTTCCTTCCATACAAGGTGTGTAAAGTATGAGTTTTAGTAATACCCTTCAAACTTAGTAATCTCCTAAAATATTCATCTATTTTATCAATATAGTCCTCAAACATTACCTTGATATTTTTTTAGTTTTTATCAATGATACTGTCATATACTCTAAGAGAAAGGAGGAACATGAAAAACATCTAATGCTAGTGTTCATGACATTAAGGAAGGATAATTTTTACTCCATGTTTAGAAACTATGAATTTTAAATTTAGAAAGTCAGAATTTTGGGACTTGTGATCCCAAATGAGGGAATTCTTGTGGATGACTTAAAAAAGGCAATTAGGTAATGGCCTAGAACCTCTAGTGTCCTAGAATTATGATGTTTTTTTGGAATTATCTAGGTACAAAATATGTTTTTTGATAAATTTATCATGATTATATAGCCTAATAACTAAGTTAACAAGGAAATGGGTAATTTATTTCTAGATGAAATAATGTGAGGAAAGATTCAAGGAGCTAAAAATAAGGATGATCACTGCACCTGAACTCACATTACAAAAAAGTGGAGAAAGTTTTCTGATATACAGTGGGGATTCAAAGAAAGGAATGGGTTGTGTACTCATGAAAATTGATAATGTGATAGGATTCACATCATGACAATTGAATATCCATGAGTATAATTACCTGATAGATGATATGGAGCTAGAAGCTATGATTTTCCTTTAAAAATATCACATCACTACCTATGTGGTGAGAATTGTGATATATATACCGATCCCAATATCCTAAAGTACATTTTCACACAAAATGAGCTCAACATACATCAAAGGATATGGTTAGAGCTAATAAAATACTATTATTTCCCTATTCACCATCATCATGGAAAGGAGAACAAGGTAGATGATGCTTTTAACATAAAATAACTTTCTAATCTATCCATGTTGCGGATTAAGAAAAACCCTATATTTTTGGATATGGAACATATTGATTTTGAAATTATAAATGTATGGAATACATCCCAAGTAGCCCAAATTATTACCCAACCATATATCCAAGAGAATATTAATGAGGCACAAAGGGATGATCCAGAGTTGCAAAAGAAGGAGAATGCAGTAAAGGAGGGGAAGCTGGAAGAGTTCCATATCGATGATAATGGTCTGATTCAAGATGGAATGAGGCTTTATGTGTTTTAATCCTCTGGTTTAATGAAGGAACTATTGAATAATGCACATATCACAAATTTCTCTATCCATCTCGGGAGTACCAACATGTACCATGATCTTCAAGAACACTTCTGGTGGGATAACATGAAAAATGAGATTGCAGAGTATATCTCAAGGTTCTTGATATGTCAGAAAGTTAAAGTAGAGAAACAAATTCCCAAGGTATGATGAAACCATTGCCTATAACCATGTGGAAATGAGATAATGTCACTATATAATTCATCAATGGTCTCTTTAAGACAAAAAATGAAATGATGTGATATGGGTTTTGGTGGAACGACTCACCAGTACTTCCAACTTTATCGCTATTTAGGAAGATCTCTTGCTCAAAAAAAATTATAAGATATATGTAAAGGAAGTGGCTAGACTACATGGGGTTCCAAATTAAATTATCTCTCATTATGATCCAAGGATCACATATAAATTATAGAGTATCCTTCAACATGATTTGAGTACTTAATTAAATTTCAGCATGACCTATCACCCCCAAACTGATGGCGAATCTGAAAGGACTATTTATACACTAAAATATATGATGAGATCCTTATCATTATAGTTAAATGTAATATGGGATCAAAATATCACATTGGTTGATTTATCATACTATAATATCTTCCACTCAAGTATTTAGATGGCTTTATATGATGCTCTATATGGAAATCGATGTAAAACTCCAACCTGTTGGGATGAAGTTGGTGAAACAAAGTTTCTTGGAATTGATCTTGTGAAAAAATAATAGAGAAGGTACAATAAATCCATTAACATATCAAATCTACTAAAAGTGGTAAATAATTCTCTGTAATAGCCATCAAAGTGACATAAAGTTCCACGTTAAAAAAAATTATTCCTTGAAATATCACCATAGAAGAGAGTCATGTGGTTTTGAAAGAATGGGAAGATTATCCCAAGGTACATAGGCCCCTTTGAAATCCATGATCTTATAAGATCCATTTCCTAATGTCTTAAACTTACACTAAATATGGCTCAAGTTAATGATGTGTTCCACATATCAATCTTGAGGAAGTACATACAAAATCCCTCACATGTATTGAACTCAGAGGTTGTACAGCTGGAAGTTGATCTCTCTTATGAGGAGCAGTCGATGAAGATTCTAGACTAGAGAGATAAGGTTATACTCAACAAGACAAACAACCTTATCAAAGTGTTATGTTGGAACCATAATTATGAATAAGTGACTTCAGAACCATAGGAGGCAATGAAGGAGAAGTACCCTCACAAGTTTATGTGAAATTAAATTTCAAGGGAAATTTTTCAAAATGGGGTGGGGGAAGAATGTAACGACCCAAACATTTATCAAAGATATTTATCCCTTATTATATTAATTTTATATAGTAAAAATCATATAAAATCACATAGATACCTCAATAAAAACATTATAAATTAAGAATGAATGAAATAAGATGCATTTTTCATAAATTAAGGAAACTATACTAATGAAATAGTAACCTGACCTTAGGAATAGTATTATGACCCTTATGAATATTCAACCATCCAAATGAATAGTAACATCAGCCATTAAAGTATAAGTAAAATATATTCATCTTATAAATGAATTTATGATATAATTATATCACAGTATAAGTAAATAAATGTTTTAAAAATTACTATATATGTGTTTTCACATTTCTAAGTCATAAATATTTAATTAAAATATTATGATTAATTTAATAGTTTAAAATAATTTTTTTTTCATAAATTTATTAATAAATTAATGGTTTTTATCTTAGGATATTAAATTAATTTTATGAGATGTTAATTAATCATTTAAAGTGTTAGAAAATCATTTTTAATTTTATGTTCTGTATTTTTCAAGTAAATGATTATTTTAATTAAAAATTAAAATTCTAATATTTATAAAATAATTTTCATAAAATGGAGTTCTTTTATTAAATATTCATGTTAAAAAAATTTCAGGGTGAATTTTTGGGATTTTTCGGAAATACATGAATTTTTTGTGAATAGTAAAATATGGTAATTTATTGTATATACATTATAAATTAAATACACTGTTCCTTGGGTCATGGGTGATGTAAGAACCATAATATTGAATAAAAATTTATTATTTTAATATATTTATAGATAATTTACAAATTTTCCATAGTCTTGAGCCAAAATAATAATCTAATGAATAAAATAACGGGAAAATACCCCAATCCTCCCCTATAAATACCACCCCTCACCAACCCTTCTCATCACATCTCTCAAGCCTTGATCCTTGCCCAAATTATTCTCAAATATCTTCCAAATACCCTTCCCCACATCCATGAGGTTCTGGTGTTAACAAAAGGCCAGACCTAGGTTCCTTAAGGAGGATCTCAAAGAGAAGAATTCAAGATGTTAAAACCTCTTCCCCTTTCTTTGAATTTCTTTTAATGTTATTTTATTTGATTATTCTGTATTCACCTCTACTCATACAAATAGAATTATAACTCTAGTACCTTACTTATACTGTAATTTTATCATGTTAATGGAATATCCATCATTAAACCCCTCCCTATCTCTCTGTTATTGTAAAAATGAAACCATCTCCCTTGATGTGTCAATTTACGATCATCGTGGACGATGCACTTTCATTTTCCATTAATGCCTTAAATTATTTCAATAAAACCATTATAATGGTTGAGAAATACTATAAAATTTATGTTATAATCCTTTTTATGTTTTGGAACGAAAATATTTACATAATACTAAATGATAAAACAAATCAAGTTCGTTGTGATTGAAAACCACCAATATTAACCCAAATGATTATCATTAAATATTTATCAAATGATTTACTATCATTAAATAAAAAATGATATATATAACCATTGGAACTTTTAGATGAAAATTAATAACCTATAATTTCAATTATTTATATTTATTCCAATTTTTCATAAACTCCATACTCATTTACAAGCGAATCAATCAAGAAAATAATAAAACAACCACTGCCAAATGATGAAATTAAAATCTAAAACCCATAAAAAATACAATAAATGAACTTAATAAAACTATAAATAATAAAATTCATGTATTAAAGGTTATTTATTTTTTAATTAATTAAATTAATTTATTATCAATGATATTAAAGTGAAGAAATAATTCAGACAAATGTATGGGGGATTATCAAACCGAACTCCATTTCCTTGGGTTTTTATCCCCTTCCACTACATTTTCAGTATGAATATTCCTTAAATGTTCCTTAAATATGATTTATTTTTTCTCCCCTTTTGTTTTATGGGTTATGCATGTTTTCTTCTTGATTTTATGAAAAACAATATTTTTTTCCAAAATAACTATTCTATCCAAAAAATAAACCTTTCACTTCCCTTGTGATTAGTTATCCTTCACTCAAGAATGAAAATTCTTATTTGATTTATATTGTTATATCTTTATTTTGGGAACCCGAAATTTATTCATAAATGTATGATTTAGGAAATTAAACCAAACATGGGTTATTTTATGTTCAAGATTGATATATGTTCTATGCAGCATGCATGATAATGTAAATATTATGATGTGATAGGTGCACTCGAAATTATATAATGCATGAAAATTTAATGATTTTATAGACCAAAATGGAATTATATATCACTCCCATTCATTGGGTAATATTATGAATCTCATGAGATAAAGTTAAATATACTTGAACATGATTCCAGTGTTGTTCAAAACTATGTGTGGTAGTTGACCACTAAGACACAATGTTTCATTTTTATGCATTGTAAAATTCCATGAATTTATCTAATGTTTTCTCTAATTATTATGATTATGATACTTTTTTATTCAATGATGATGATTATTATCCTCACCCACATTTCATATCTCTTATTCATCATATTACTAGGCTTTTAGAAAACCCCTTCTTTTGATGTATATCCTTAGGTGAATACTTATACTAAGGAGATCACAAGGAACACTAAGAAGATATAGAAGAAGTAATTAAATAAATTTTTATGTTTTATTTTGTAAAAGTTTTGTATGGGCCTAATTTTCTCAAGACACATAACATTTGGATCCTAGTTGTGTAACTCTTTTATACAGTTTATCTTTAAAATGATATAATAATCATGTAAGAAAAGAAGGGTGGATTTAGAAAATTTTCTCAAATAGGTGAGGTTATAGTAATAAAATTATTCATATAGGAGAATGTGGTAGACATGTTGAATAAAACCTTACCTCAAAAAATTCTTAACCATCATTTTAGATTTAGCAAACTCAAAGTCGTTAGCAGTTGTCTCTAGTGAAAGTTAGAGTCAACTATTGGAGTTGGTTCCCTAATACCAGATACTTTCTACTTTTGAGAACCAATTTATATATTTTAAATTACATGAATATTTATGAAATGTATTATAAAATGATGATTATTTTTTAGTTTTAAATTATTGTGATAATATCCTCGGGATATTTTTCACATCTAAAAGACATAATAGTTCCCCACTATGATGAGATCCTTGAAGTGCTATGATATAATCCTAAATATATTTCTATGTTTATAATGAAAAATATGTTATGGGAAATACAAAATATTTATTATTAGGTGCATGATAATCATAAATCAATGGTAGTTCAACTCACTAAGTTCACGCTTTATAATCTATAAGACTTGAGAATATGAGGAAATACCCACCAGTAGGAATTTATATTTTTTATGTGACATTGGATATTCTTTTATAAGAACCTATGTATTGGTATATAAACGTGAAATTATTATTAATGCATATAATGAGTCACAAACTTTGATGTTTTACCCCAAATTGTAACGTCATATGTTCGCGGTGATGTAGGATACATTGGGTGCATCATGAGTGATATGATATAAATGAATGAGTAAATAAAGGGTTTTTTCCTTTCCAATACTGGAAGATGATATATCCATCCTTATATTGAACTAAAACTGCCAAACTAAAATCCATGACCATTGTGTGTTCACAGGTTTATTTTAGATAACCATTGAAAGGTATATGAAACATACGGGTTGGTGGCATTTGTAGGAAACCTTATTAGTGAGAAATTAAGACAAATAAATTATATTACATAGTGTTTCTATGTGATTTTTGTCATTGTGACATTAACATCTTCCTTTATTAGTACCTTTTTTTTGTTTGTAGACACTAATATTAGGTATTTAGAAATCCTACCTAATGGAAACTAGGAAGAATTCGAGAGGGTCACACAATTAGTTTTTCCATTTATCTCACTTAAATTATATTTGAATTTAAAAATTTTAATATATAATATTCTCAAGACCAATGAATAATATTTATTCATTATTTTTCTAATAAAAAATATTCAATCACTCATTCAATTTGATTTAGAATATATATATATATATAAGTTGAATATTAAATGAATATTTATTCAAAATACTATAAAATAGCATATTTATTTATCATTTATTTTATTTTCATGGTAATAGATAATATTTATTTAGTTTTATGGTTAATAAAAAAAATATTTATTCGGAAGATCATGAATATAATATTTATTTATTTATTGAATGGATAATAAAATAGATATTTAGTTTCATGACTGTGAATATCATATTTATTTATTTATAAAAATAAATAATATCTATTTTTTTAATATTCAAAGGATTGATAAATTCCAAGGAGCATTTTTTAGCCAAGAATATTCCTATAATGAGAATGATATAAGCATTAAATATCATTAAGTAAATATTAATTAATTCATTGAGTAAAATAATATTTAATTATTTATTGGTTAGAGAATTAACTAAAATATTATAATTATTATTATTACTATTATTATTAACATGGGTAATCTATGAAGTTTTTCCTTTGATGAGGTACTTATGTGAAATTATCAACAATAAACCGTTTCAATATATCTTCATCATCTATAACATTTTATAGGGTTGACTAATGAAACATTTTGGTAGAAATGATTGCACATAATTAAACTCTAACTAGATATTCTCTCCATAATGAAGAACACTATATGGTTCCTTCTCTAAATCCCATGATATCTCTCCTACTCCCCCCATATCTCAAGATCAAGAGAATAAAAATGTGAAAAACCTCACCCTATAAGGATTTTGTGGAAATCATCATGAATAATTCAAGGAAATCTATTCATCCATGATAGAAAGTAGAGATATGTTAGAGTTATTTTATTATCACAGAGAACATTTGGATCATCTCTAGATAAATTCTATACTTGTATCCTCATTTATAATTGAATAAACAACTCAAATAAAATTTTAACTGTCAATATATTATATGAATAATGAATCTTAAGGCTAAAAAAATTATTGTAATGAAATTAATTATAAGTTTAACATAAAATATCCTCAACCATAGTTTCTTATCAAGATATTACCATGATACATATCATTATTCCTCATGTTTTTATAGTATACTCATTATATCCAATGAAAAACTATAATTGGGTGTGAGATTTAGTATCACTTCTATTACACCCACATCCTTCAAATGGATTGTCTAAAATAAGTACCATGATCATGGTATGTATAGATAGAATAATATTAAATATAGATGTAATTAAAAATTGGTGGGGTAGATCATATCCTATATATAAAAAAATATAAGGGAAAAAGATTCATGGTGCTCGTTTACATGGATGATATCATATTTGGAGTAAGAATGTAGAAATCTATAGGGGATTTCTATATTATAATGTGGTTAGAGTTATAAATGTCTATGATTTGTGAACTCACAATTTTTTTTGTGAATGAAATTGGTTCAAAAAGAGAAATAAACTTTTATATATCAATTTATGTATAAAATATAGATTTAGAAGAACTTTGATATGCATGAATCTAGACCAATTTAATCCTTTATTATGGTTAAAACTAAGATTAGGAAGTATGATGATTGAAAATATTTGGATCCTAGATTTTATTATAGAATAATTTGCATCTTTTTATATTTGAAAACAACTTAGATGGATATTACTTATGATTTGCGTTTTGTGATTGATTTACAATTAAATATTGGGGGAATCTCGTGGTAGTGAAACCAATATTGAGTTACTTACAAGGTACTATAAATTTCATCTTGTCCATTGATTCATGAAATGATAAAATTATCATATTTTTATGATTTGTACTTGAATTGTGATGTGGTGGACTAAAATTACAAAAGTGGTGGTGCATTATTTTTTGGAAATAAATTTATAGGCTATATGATTAAAAAATAAGACAACACATCTCTTAGTATGATAGAAGAGAAAAATATCATAGTAGCCAAATAACACACTCATCTTATATAGATGAATCAAAAATTATAGAATATTAGTGAAGAATTAAGATAACCTATATTGATATTTTTTGATAACAAGAGTGGAATTTAACTCATGAAAAATCATGTACAACAATAATATAGAAAAAATATTTAGATTAGATATCACTTAAATAACAATAAGGTTGATCCAAGACTGATCAAAATAGAGCATGTTAGAACTAATCAATAAGTGGAGGAAATCACGACAAGTCCTCTATCCACTTTAGTTTTTGAGGAGAATATGTTGAATTGTGGTATTAAAACACCTTTGTCACAACCTACCCTCACTGGGAACCCCTCTTGGTATTGTTTTGAAGATGAATCTGACCCACAAATCCCACCTCTAATAGGACATAGGGTGTTAAAAAAAACTAAAAAAAAAACACATATGGGAGGTATTACTCTCATATAACCTATGGAAATATATAAAATCCTCAAAAAACACTATTTTTTAAAATAAAAACCATTATCCCATAATTCATGTAATTTTATATAGATACAAATCCCAAGATAAAATGTCAAATAAATTTTCTAGAAAGAAACTCTATAGCCAATACCCTACTCCAAGATATTACTATCTATCTCGATCATGAAACTCACCATGGAAACATAAAAATAAAGTTTATATATAGGGGTTATAATAACATGTATAATCAGTATGAACATACTCAAGACCTCTCATGAAAATGTGGATGAGTCATACTGATTCCTCATTGAATAATAAATAAAAATCAACCAACACATATCAGGTCAATTGTCTTGCAAAATCACCAAGGATCACTCTTCAAGTAACATAGTCAAATGTAATAAATTATTATCTAATAATATAACAAGAATATAACCCAAAAACAATTACCCACTGGTTTGTAGATCCCATTCCCTAATGTCAAATTTCGTGTTCTCCCAAGTCCCTCTATAGCCTTGTTGTAGCACACCATGTATCATACTATAACAATATCATCCATATCATCCTATATCCACTTCCACATATCACACCTCATTCGTAAATCACATATGTGGTATAGTGGGGTATTTTGAACACAAAGGACATCAAACTCATTCCCACCACTTACCATGAATATCCTCCACCATATACAATCATGTCATCTAACACACAGGGATTACCCATATGTCAAATACTATATCTATGTGATTGTACCTATCATCATGCTAATATCGTACAGGTTCACCTAGTACAAAGAATACAATGCTAGTATAATTATACAAAAATAAATCCACCACAGTTCGTACTACACTTTAAAGAGAGAATGGGGAAGTGGAAGTATCCTAGCATTAATTCCCTCACCAACCTAAATGTTTAAGGAAAATAACTGAAATCTCAAAAATTCCAACATCGTTAAGTGAATCTTACTCTGGTGGGGTTCATTTAGAAATCACAAGGAAAATACATCATATATATATACAACCACACAATCCAAAATTAAGGGAGTCCATTCAAAAATAACACTTCCAAACTTCTATAACCAATACACTGTCACCTTTATAAACAACCATCACTAACACATACAAATTCAACAAATTATCCACACATCCCAGAAAAAATAGCCACATAAAATATCCACAATTACCCATTTAATAAACCCATAATTTTTTAGGTTTACAATTTTCCACCTATATTATGTTAATTAATATCTTTAATTCTATATTTAATGGCAAACCATTCTTTAGAAAATACCCATATTTATTTCAAGTCGTTTTCACTCATTTTATGTATCATTATTTCATTTCCTAGCATGGTTTACTCAATTACATCCATACCCATTTAACATTTACATTATTACCAGTTATATTCTGATACCACTGGGAATATATAAATCATTAACATAATGACCATCCATGTCATCATCCTACATCAACCTTCAAATTACATATTGTAAAGCATGATAAGGCACTCACATCCACACTGCAAAATCCACTTTGATAACTGTACCCACAATGCCACCAATGGAATCTACCACAGAACCTATTACCCAAACTATACCAACAGACCATATCCAAACACCAAATTTACCACATAAAATCCCCCACAATAACCACACAATCATGTCCATATACAACAAGAATTTCTACAACACACAATAATAAATTTTAGCATGAAGAATTTATATATTATTCTACATTCAAAACACACTTTCATGTTAGTTATTTACTTGAAAATAAATGTTTCATTTCTATATTTAAGTATTTATCCCTTATGTAATGTGATTAACATATATTAATCGTAGTATCAACACAAAATTCTGAATAAACACAATTATTTATAGCAGTTTCAGCAACTTGGTTTCTATGAATTGGGTAATATTGTTAAAATAGATAAAATCATATGAAACACCCCCTTCCTAGAATTTTTTTGAATGTGAGGTTCATTATCTAAATTAATAATATCATACCATGCACCCAATTAATTAAAAAAAGATAGTGATATATATTAAAGAAATAGAAGAGAGTCCTTGAACACCCCACCTTAACTGATGCTTCACAAGATACTGTGTGAGAATAAAGTGATGAAAGGATCATCATTGGGATAGAATCATGTAAAAAATCCTCAATGATATAGGAAATAACAATAATACTCATAACAATGTCCCAAAATTATCAAAATTAACCCTAACCTACCTCCACAACCTTCTTAGATGAAGAATATAAATAAACTCAAAAGGAAGAAGGAAAAAAACCACCTCATATCACTACTCTTTATTCGGAATATGATTGATTAATCTAAAAAATAGGGGATAAAATACATATAAAGGTACACCTCAGATCACCTAAGTTATCAGAGTAATTAATGTAAATAAAGGAAAAATAATGGGTTACCAGTTTATATCTACCTATAAAAACATAGAGTCATGGCATGACAGGGCATAGTCACACTACAACTAGTTTGAATCAAATAGTTTCCCAAAACAAATCCATGAATCTACCCATATCTCCCTAATTAAAGAATCTTTCATCTATCCAAATGTAATTAAATCAAGGAAGGTTAATTCCATATCACCATATCACCATATCATAATGATTCTCTAATGACTAAATGTCACCCTAAGGCTCCACACTATCATAGACATGGCTGCATCATGAAGAACACCTCTCAGAAAATATTATACACCCAAAAGTTACCATAACCCTATGAATTAAGAACTCATGCTATGACCAATAAATCAGAAAAGGTAACTTCATAAGATTAATGTGATTTTTGTAAGAGTTATCTTTGGAATGTAAGAATCCCTCCCTTTTCAAAACTGCCCTTGAAATCCTTGTACCATTAAATACCCTGAAAAAATGTTAACAAGAACTATAGAGCCACACATGTACTATTGTTGACCCTACATGTGATGAACTGGACCAACACACCACAAACTCCTACTCATAGTAGTAATTTTGTCTCAAAAAACAGTCGTATTCCTCTAAAATCCTCCCAACACCTAAGTATAATAAATGCATTTTTAAAAAAGGACCATGCCATTACAACCTACCTTTAGTTTAGGAAGTATGGAAATTCACCTCTCCCCATTTGAATATATGGTTTCACATTGTTTTTTAATGTTTAGAAAGTTCTTTCCATTTAGTTTTATATTCAAATGGGAAGAATGATTATAGTGAAATTCCATGAAACATAAGTTAGTGGTGACATTTGGTTACAAGAGGGAAACAATTATTATTTTCATAATATTTAAATTATATGTAAAGACCCATAAAATTTAAGGAAATTTTTTTCTTAATTTTCTTTGGAAATTTACTAGAATGCAGTTTCTGACGGCACCGGATTCCGAGGCCCGGTGTGCTCGGAATCATTTTCCAAAGTTTGGCTCGGGTACGTTCAGTGAACGAACGATCTGGTTTTTCTAACTTTTGAACCAGTGCTCGGAATCAAATTCCAAGGGCACCGATGGAATCGCAGCGCCGGTATTTGCTTAGAGACTCCTTTTCCGGTGTTTCGTTTACTCGGGTGTGGTTTTTAGTTTTTGGGGCCAAGTTAGGAAAATAAAATAAAGTGGTGCGACAACTTTATTTTATTTCACTTAATGCCACTTAAAGCCACTTAAGCCAAGTTGAGCAGATAGGGTGGAACCCAAAATATCCTACCCACTTGGTAGGATATTTGTGAGGTGGGGCCCGCACGAGCCCCACCATTTCTTTTCCTCTAAGTAACGCACCCGCGAAAACCCCTTTTTAAATGAAAGTCAACCGGAGCGTTTTCTTAAATTCTTAACGCCCCTATTAATTGGGCAGTTAAGTTGTTACCATTAATTCACCAAATTAATGGTTCGTTTCTTAACTTTGTTTTTTGTTTGTTGGCATAAGAATAAAATAAGACCAACACATATGGGTGGCTTGTTGAGAGGATTGACTGAAACTCTAAGTTCTTCATCCTCCTTCATGAAGAACACGAAGAACGCGAAGAACGCGAAGAACGCCGAACCCTCGGAGATCGACGATGCGATGCCATGTACCGCGACGACGCGACACCCCTTCCGCGACGTGGCGATCCTCTTCTTCCGCGACGGTCAATTCCGCGAAGAGCTCACGTTCGACGACAACAAAGAGGTAGGGTTTTGTTTTATTTAAATTTTTGTGATTTATACCTACGGCGTTTGTTTATTAAAAATTTTTGGGAGACTTTTAAAACCGATAACGCAGTGGGTGTGGACTAGCGAACAAGTCCGAACCCGCCACCCCTTTCGTTCTTGGTGTGCGAAATGGCGGACGTCGACAAAATCAACCGCACGGGCGATGTAAGGTCCTCGCAGTGAAGGACGGACCCCAGGAGTGCTTTTGGCGAAGACGGTAAGGATTTCCAACCACCGGAACTCGTCCGGTGGTCCGCGGAGCGACCCGCCGGCGCACCGCGCTGGCACGGCGACACCGGCGGCGGAAGGCGGCAGCGCCCGGCGCGCCGCTGTGGAGAACCACCGTGGTTGAAGCCGCGACGGCAGTAGCATGGTCCCGCGACCGTGCGGGACCAGAGGAGCACGGGACGTGGCGGCCCGGTCGCGTCCGCGGGCAAGGGCGGCCCCACGCGGGGCTGCTGTACCTTCACAGAGGGGCAGTGCGCCCCCCGCACCGCTTGGATGTAACCGGCCAAGACGACCGCCGGGCTGGGCCGCGCCCCGTCGGGCCGGGACACCCTGGCCGGGCTGGGTCGCGCCCAGCTGGGATGGACCCAGACCCGGGTCGGGTCGACCCACGGGGGGTTGGGCCGGGTCGGTCCGGGCCCAGACCCCCCCCCCCGTTTTCGGACCTTTTCGGTCTTTTGCTCATAACTTGAGATACGTGCCTCCGATCGACACACCATCAGCAGCGATGTGATCCTTGGATCGAGACGGTCATTTTGGTATATCGTACTCAAGGTTTAGGAGTACTTCGAATTTGGCTGGGTTGGTTCGTACACGAAACCAACCGGGCCCTCGGAGCGGAAACACTCATATCTTGAGCACCGGACGTCCGATTGACGTACCGTCAACTTTGATGGATTCCTCTAAGTGAGATGGATCTTTTGGATTACTCTGCCCGAGGTTTGGATGCAGGTGGAGTACGGTCGGATTGGTTTTGCCTTAAAAACCAACCAGGCCCCTGGAACGAAAAAGCCAATAACTCTCAGACCGGGCGTCCGATTGATGCGCTGTCTGCGACGTTGAGTTCCTATTGAAGATATGAAACTTTTGGATACATCAACTCTGGACTATGTGTCAGTTGGTCTATCAGCCTCTCGGCTCGTGGAGCGGACCCTCCCGAACAAGCTTGCTGTGTGCGGGAACCCCAGAGCTGGCTTTGACTGCGACGACGACGACGACTGTGCAGAGGTCATCAGTGGATTCGACGGTGATGACTACAACACTCAGCGATTGTACGTGGATCAGTGCTACCAATCCTGTGTGGATCCGATACTGTGTGGGTCAGCGCTCAGCGGTTCTATGTGAGCCAGCGCCTACAGATCCTGTGTGGGTCCGATCCTGTGTGGGTCTTTACGGGGGTTAGTTACCTATCGATCCTGTGTGGGTCAAATCCCTTGTAGGTCATTGTGGGGGTTAGTACCTATCGATCCTTTGTAGGTCCGATGACTTAGATGAATCAGTGGATATATCTGATCATCTCTATCGTCATACGAAGAAGTATACCTGTGTGAGCTGAATCCTATATTTCTTTCCTATGTGGATTGTGTTGTGCTATCCTGTGTGGATTTACGTTTTTCTTTTCTGTGTGGACTGGGTTGTACTTGGGCTCGAATGTTGGAGCCGAACGAGAATTGATGACTTTGTATATGTATGGGCATATACCTAAGTAGTGTCAGATGTTACTTCGTGATTGTATCTTCCCTTTGTGGATTTTACTTCGTGGATTCTGGGAGACCTTCGGGGGTCTCAGGGTCCCTACTAAGTAGCTTATACTCACCCCTGCACGGGCTATGCCCGCACTACGTTGTGTTGGTTGTAGACAACGGACAACGCTGATCGTGGTTGAGGCTTGCGGAGCAGGATGGTACCTGGAGGTGGACCACTGGGCAGGACGTACTCAGAGTGGATGGTTGGACCCGAGGAGCTGTGGAGGCTATCTGTACTCACCCTTCAGGTGGGACTTCCAGTGGATGGCTCGACGCTGCGGATTTACTTTTCAGTTGCTATTTTCCCTTTCGAGTTGTACTTTACTTTCAGTTTGGGTTTGTATTCTGGCTCACTTACTTTTCCACACTTACTGTTGTACTCAGTTTTTACTTAGTGTTTACTTCTTCTTCTTGCTTGCTCTGTGGTGTTTGTTTACTTTACAAAGGCAATACCTTCATTTTTTACCGGGATTTATGCCTTGGTGCTAGTCACCAGCCCCTGGCCTATGGAAGGCGGGCTTAGGGTAGTCACAGCACAAGCCCTGAGGATGGGTCATGAAATTATATGCATATCAAATTCTCTCATTGAGTGGGAGTAAATGGTTTGAAATTTAGTGGGGACACAATCCATGGAAAATTAATTTTTTTTTCATCTTGAAGATAGGGGATGTTCTAGAAAATGTAGTACTAGAATGGGATTGAATGATGTGTTTCAAGAGGATCAAAATACTCTCTTTAAATATTTTTTTTATATAATGAGAATTAACCACATATATTTAGAGTGATTCTTGATTTATTATATTTCTATATGAAAGTAGTAAAATTTATATTAGGAATTGAGTTTCAATTTTGACCACCAAAAAATCCAAAGGGGGAGAATATTGGAATCAGGGTTATCTATTATTAAGATTTAAGAAATACAATCCATTATTAGGATAATGATAGAAAACAAAGGATGAAATTATATGGATGATAAATATATTGGTCATATTTTTTTATTATCAATCCACTCTTTATTTACACTTTATTTTTGAAAATGGATTTTGATGTCAAATATATATTTTTAAAAAAAGTCTTCATTGTGATAAAAGTTTACAAGAAACATTGAATTATGAGAAGAGTATAAATGTTTTACATTGATTTGGTTTGGAGAGAAAATTTGTGTGGAAGTCAATATTCTTCTTATACATGAAAATTTAGAGAAAGGGGTGAAGTATAACGAATTTTTGGAATTTATGGTGATGTTTTGCGAAAAATAACGAGTAAAAGTAAAATTTTAATGAATGTATTAAATGTAATTCTGAGAAAATAATTTCAAAAAAATATTTTTTTGAAGGATTTATGAGGAATTATTTTCATGGAACATATACAGATGTTGAGTCATTATAGAAGGTATGGTGGAAGAAGTGTGTGAACACGGAAAGGGAAATCCTTCCCAAAATTTTGGAATATTTATGCAGATGAAATTTCATAGAAAATAAAGGAAACTCGCAAAAGAGATATGTCAAACCACAAAAGAATTATGTGAAGGAAAATATTTTTAGATAGAATAAAACTTATTTCAAAGATGTGAAAGAAATAATTTATTAAAATAAGGTGAAAGATCATACACACTTTAAATTCAACATCGTTTTTGAAAGAGTGGTTCAGGGCATCACAAAATGTGAATGGAATATATTATGCACTCACAAAAAACCATCAAAACAAATTTTTTTTTTATAAAAAATGTTTCCATAAAAAAGTTATAAAATTAATATTTCATAATTACTTTTTTTGTTTTTTGTTTCCTATAAATGGTCCCTTAAAAATACCATTTTGTTAAGAGAAGGAGTTAAAGGAATATTTGATTGGTTTAATCTCCTTATTTGTTAAAACTAGAATAATCACCTCATTATTGGGTATCAAATTGAATATCTTCATTTACAGGACGAAAAATTTATCCACCCATTTGATGAAAACATAGTAATATATATTTTTTAAATGAAAATAGAATAATGGGTAAATTACCTAGAAGAAGGATTTGTGAAAAAAACTTACACAACTAAAAAATATATGAAGGAATTATGTGTATTGTTAATTTTTTTCATAGAACTAATATGGAAGATAGATTCATAATGAAATTACATAAAGTAACTATGTATTTAAGGAACTTATAAGGTGATTAGTACACTAAATAAAACTAATGGGATGAATAATATACAATGTAAATCTTATAAGGAGGTTTGTAGTTGTGTAGAAACCTAAGCATATGTGCATCGAGAGTTATAGATTTTTATTAGATATTATTCATAGAGTTCATAAAATAGAGTTGGATCATTATATTTTGTATTTAATTTTTAAAATCATAGTACACATTCTTGTGGATATGAAATAAACCTCTATGCTAAAAAACTAATACATTGTTCATCTGAACACATGACCGAATAAGGTGTTAGCAGGATTATCCCAATGGTGTTAGTGTGTTAATACATAAAATAAATTGTAATGGAAGTAATCCTTTCATGTATTGAATTTGATAAAAACATTGTATCAAATATATTAGTGAATCTTAATCTATTTTGGAACATTGACACATTGTTAGTGAGTGCTGATTGGAAGTATCCCTTAACGATGAACTAAGTATATTTTTTTGGCTTATTTTAGTATCATTATTTTTCATTGAGGTTGATTTAAAGTTAAATATGATAGTTTTAACGAGTTTATACTAATGCGGGAATAATACATGATGATATGTTGAAACATTTCTCACCATAATTCATCCCTACAATCTTAGGGTTTTTTTGGGCCTCTTGGTTGTAATAATTTTGAATACCAATTTGTATCATTGTAAGTTTATTTTTTTATATAACATAGTTTAATTTTAAAATAAATTACCTCACATACATCAAAATCACATAATAAAGATGGACATGATCAGAATCTCTCATTGAGTGGTGGTCATGAAGGAGATTGATTTTGAACTCTATATTGGTCATATATAATATTGTATAACTAAATTGATGAATTTTATAATATATTGTTTTATTAAACAAACACACACACACACATATATATTTTTGTGTTTGTGTTATTATTGTTTCTTGGATTATAATGGATTTTAGTGATTCTATCCTTATTATTTGGAATATTCTTTTATATATAAATCTCTTAATGAATATGAATCCACTGGTTATATATATATTTTTATTTTTATTGGATAGATCTATTTGAATTTCCTTTTTTTTAATATAGTATAATGAATTAGTTAAACTAACATGAAGCATATAAAATATTTTTCTTGTTTCATTGAATTTACACCAATTAATAGAAATAAATTAGAAGGGGTTGAAACTACTGATAAATAACGTTAGTACTTGGTGGGAGTTTTAACTGCCCCTATTTATTTTAATAAAAAACATAATAAATTTAATGCTAAAAATATAAAAACCATCGTGAAATATTTGTTTTATGACATTTTTTTAAAACTATAGTGAAGTGGATTCTAAAATATCATTTTATATCAATTTAGATAGACTAACATTAAATGTTTTAGTGGTGATCTAAACTCATTCTATAAGAGTATTTTTATTTTTTATATCATTATAGCATCACCAAACCCCATTCGTACTACACAAAAGAAGGAAGTGAAATTATTTCCTGACCATCATACCCTATCTTTAATAGGTCACATGTTGAAGACTAGCTTGAAGGGCATACTCATATGATGGGAGGAATTAAAATTATATGAAAATTATAATCTAAAGACATTAATTATGCATAAAACATAATTAAAATATTACAATATTATATTTTCCACCAAAATAAAACCATAATAATAATATTTTTTAATATTATAAATACAATATTCCTTTTATTCATTTTTCCTGAAATTTAAACAACGCATACTTTCCACCAACCATGGTAATTTCACTTGTCTAATTATATTAATTCATTTATTCACATACACATATAAAAAATTAATGAAATTAATATTATAATAAAATTAAAACCATAATTATTGAATGTTTTTCATATATAAATCTTTAAATAGTAATTATATTAAAAATATTTCTTTTAAAATGAAGTATTTTTTATCAATCACATTTCTAAATTTCTTTAATTAATTGTATAAAATAAAATTTTCATTCTAACCTACAATATTTTTTACCCAATTAATGAATCATTAATTTTTCATGGGGATCTTACAATATGAACCTTGAATTATAAAGATGGAAAGATACCCCAACTAATTTTTTTAATCCAACACCAATTGACCACCAAAATCAAATTACCAATTTGATAAATTATCTCCCGTAGTAATAAATTTATCAACACTCTTTGGTAATTTTAATCTAAAGGATCCTTATAACCCACCACTACATGTAAATTTCAAATTAGTAGTGGGTGTTCAGTAGAGGTTACTAAAACTATAGCTAAATTTTAATATATTTTTATTTTTAAAATATATGATTTTTATAACAACTTCTATACATTAAATAATTTATTTACAATTTACTAATTATTTGATTCATACAATTTCTAAATAGCATTATTTTTTAATTAACAACCAATAAATTACTAGAAGAACCCCCAATTAACCTCAAACCCTAACCCGTTGAACTAGAACAAAAAACCCCCTTCTCCCATTGACTCTGACCTAGACCCCTAACCCCCATGGTGTCCCCCTTCCTTATGACCCTTATCCTTGACCCCCCATCCTCCTCCTGCCCCATCATCTTCGACATTGATCCCCTAGCCCTTGTCCTTCAGCGAGTCAAAAATTGTCCTCTTATACACCCCAACATCCATCCCCCATCTTTCTAACCTTTTACCATGAAATCCAACCCTAAAACCATCAGGTAGTGTTTGAGGGGTTGTAATTATCAATTCATCATTTTAATTTGGAGTAACAATTACATGTTCTAATAATTTTATAGTATATCACCAAAAATTTTAATTTATTTTTTACCTCTTAGATTAAAATTCATTTTCTTATGAGTATAATTTTATTACAAAAGTTTTTTACACAATGTTTTTAATAATTGATTACCACTCCTATCAATATACATTAATAGATTGGGGATGATTTTTTCCTTTTAAAAGACCACAACTTTCCAAACATTCCATAACCAAATAAACCACTAAATTATGAATAATATCAATGAAATACAACACATAGAAAACCCTTTGAATTAAAATAAAACTAAATCAATTACCACAGTAGAAGACTATAAAATTAAATTAAACAATAAAAGACAAAACTCAAAGACTCCAGTGATAAATCCAAAATTCAAACACACTCCAATGATCCATTCCATAAAATATCCCATGTATCATTAAGTTCTTCTAAAGATGTGTGATAATTTACCATTTCCCATGTCATGATACACAACATTATCAAAGTCACTAAACTGAAAAAGTATGGGGTGATTAATAAAACTCAGTAGGTTTTCCCCAAATGACATCCCTACTCATTCCACTAGGATAGAACATATTTGAACATTTTTATAAATAGATTATATAAAAAAATTATAAAAACAGTTTATATCATAATATAAACAAGTTTCATAGTAAACCAATTTTCTCAAGATAACATAAAGTTCCATGGAAAGAAACCAAAAAAATATCTAAAACCATTTCACAAGTTCCATTTTGGAATATCCCATTCCAATCCACACACCCATGCATAAACACATGCATGATTCATTATGATAGTTCCATACTCATGAGTGGGTTGTCATTGATTTACCAAGTCATCACAGGGTAACTAAATCCCATGTTCCATTTCACCTTTGGCACCGAGCACCAAGTCATATTTCCATCAGACCTCATAAATTCAATATGAACCCACACCACCATGTATTCCCCAAAACAATGAAAATAAAATAATTCAAAAACTATTACAATTTGAATTTGATTTTAATTTCAAAACAATTTCAATTAAACAAAAATTTTATTGAATTTTTTTCCATAAGTCGATCTAATAAACTATTTTAAAATGAAAATTTTAAAATCATTTAACAACAAACTTTCCAAAATAATTCCACATTTTCACACAAATATAAAAAATCCACAAACCATTACTAAAGAGGGTTTATACCATTTTTTATAAAAAATTTCACAATCAATTTCAATCAATTTAACCAATTTGAAATTTAACCATAATGTTAAAAGTAGTGGAGCTGAGAGTTAGGCCACCTACCTTGGGTTTTATGATGAAAATGAAGAACAAAACTCAAAATCCAATGAAACCAGGTTGAATCTCCATAAAAACACCTTATATATCTTACCCTAATATCAGAAAGGAAAAAACTAAACAAATTTGGCACTCTCAACCTCAAATATATCCATAGAGGATTTAGATCTAAGAAACGAATATAGATGTAGAATTAGATCAAAGGAAAAACACTAAAAACCACCAAGAATAATGACTTATCACTAGAATCGATCTTTAATGATCCAATAGACACCTCTAGATTTCATCCAATTCGATGGGGAGAGGTTCACCAACATTTGAGAGGAAAAAATACCGATTTAGGGCCATTTTTAGAAAAAAAGCCGTTAAAGGATTAATCTGACAAACATTTCCTTTTTGTGGATCTTGTTTTTAAATCACGCACTGTTAGAAAAATTGTGTGCTAAACATGTTCTAGGATCTGACACAAGAAAGAAATAATATGTTTGGCTCACATAGATAGAAAAATCGTGCCCCAGCCATGTCAAATCTCACTATTGCAAGTTGCATGATTTCTCCTAGGTGGCCACTTGGTTCAGATAGACCGTGTACCTGCCCATGCACCTTACCATTACCTTTGCCTCACTATGAATGATTCCATATAGTAGGTTCATGGTTTTCCAAAACTATAATCAAACTGTGATTTTTTAGAAAATACCCAAAATATTCCAAAAGGTCCCGAAACTTTTCCAAACTTAACCCAAACACTTTATATAATTAATGTAATGTCCCTATTCCGGAAGACACCCAGAGGAGCCCCATACCCGGTTGGTCACATGGCCTCAAGAGCATTTCCACAAATACCAGAGGCTGCCAACTAGCAGCGAGGGCCTTGGGTTGGATAGTGGAGAAAATATGCCCTCATTGGCAGAGTACACAATAGAAGTAAACAAATACATACAATAACGGAAGGAGTAAATATACAACAACGGTAACAGCTAAAGATTGAGATAATGAAACAAGTGGAGAATACATAGATATAAATGATGAATAATACATATATGTCTAGGAAACCATCCAAACAAATCACAATGCTGAATATTGTACAAATCCCAAGTACAAAAGGAAAACAAATAAATAAATCCTCAGAATTGCAAGCTTCAGCTTTGTCCCATGCTCTCCATCTCCAACACAGTCAAGTACCTAAATAAAAAGGGCGCTTACCCCTGCCTATACCTACAACAACATAGTATCTTTGGGACCAAAAGCATGACCCAAACAGGGTGTGAGACTAAATCCCAGTAGGCAACCACCCGACGATTTGTGCCTAACAGTTAGTGATTATATGGAAGGTAAAGTACAATTAAAGTAAACAGTAAACAGTAAACATGGAAGTACTCAGTAGTAAACAATCCACATTTCAAACAAGTATCAGCGAGGCAATCAGCTAATCACAACCAAGGAACCCTCTGGGAAGTACTCACATCCATCCCCTATGGTCCTACCTAAGATGTACAGACAACCCTTCAGGCAAACACTTGGTCTTACCCCTTTGGTTCTATATAAGAATTCAATAAGGACTCTCTGAGGAAGCTCTCCCGGTATATCCCCTTATAGTCAAAATTAAGGAAAGACTCTCCTAGGAAGCTCACATAGTCCATTCCCTACAAATTCTAAGGTAAAAAAGGACTCTATGAGGAAGCTCACATGTTAATTCCCCTTATAGCCCTAAAGTCTAGGACACTCTGAGGAAGCTAACTCCATCAATACCCCTTATAGCCCAGGTCGTTCAAGTCAAATACAGACTCTTTGAGGAAGCTCATGTAGTCTCTCCCCTTTTTGTCTAAATCAATCAAGGACTCTCCGAGGAAGCTCACCCACTCTATCCCCTTATAGTCTATAAATCTCAAAGACTCTCTGAGGAAGCTCACTCGGCCTATCCTCCTATAGTCTATAATGTCTAAAGACTCTTTGAGGAATCTCACTCGGTCTATCCCCTTTTAGTCTACTACACCAGGTTCTCACTTACCCATGTAAGTCAACACATAGTAATGGTATATGGCCAATGTAAACCTGCAAAACTACTTGGCTAATCTGTCTACAAAAAAACAAGCTTTTCAGAATTCAACTTTCCATTCTGCAGCAATAGGCATGGAAAATAGGTAAAGCGGCCAAAGACTTAACAGGACCAAAAAGTCATAAAAAAAATAATTCATGGGTAAAACACACCCAAATCATGGAAATCAACCAAATTCAAATCCAAATTACCTCTACACAAGTATAAAATCATGGAAGGAAATTAACAGGGGTAAAATAGTAAACACGCAATACCCCGTTCAAGGGAATTGGGGTAATTTTCACATAAAACTCAAAAACTTCGAATGGAAAGGCATAAAACCCCAACCTCGGGGTTAGGAGATCAATATACTTGAACCTAAAAGCTTTATTCACCTTGGAACATCGTAGATCTAAGAAAAAATCCAAAACGTTCAACCCATGATAACTTGAAAATGAAAAGGAATCGGAAAACAAGGATTAAGAAGAAGGAATAACTAACCGATTTGATTCCAATGCAATCAACGATGCTTGAATCAGAGGAAGGACAGAGGATCAGGGGCTCGTCGAAGATCTGTGGACACTCGGCACTCTCAGACAAACGAAACCTAAAAGAAGTGGGTTTTCTCTATCAGATGTGACCCCAGTGTGTTTAATGAAAAAAGAAAGTACACGACATGTACTCACCTTTTCCGTAATCCTATTTAAGATTCCTCCAAGTCACTCCCACAGGGTCATCTGTGCGGCTACTACACGACCAACACATGGACTACTGCGACAAGAAAGCACACAATGTGTACTCATAAAGTATATAGCATGTACTTAGAAAATTTCCTGAAATTCCTCTTTTCTCAAAAAATGAACAGAAAGGAAAAACATACCTGAAAATAAGATCAAGGTTCTTACAAGCTTCCCCACTTAATGAAATTTGTCCCCAAATTTCCATAGCACTGCGTAAAAGAAGAAACCCCGAATAGCTCCGGCCATTGTGCTCGTACATCTCCCTCCCTCTCCAAAGTCTCGTCCTGTACTCACCCGTGCTTCCATAGCACTCTTACCAGAGGAACAGACCAGCCACATAGAGACTTTGTACTGCGATTAAAAATCTGGATAGGATGATCCTCAAACAACACATCCACTTTTAGCTCAACCTCCTCGGGTTGAAAGACATGAGACAGGTCTATAAATTAACTTCGGAGTTGAAAAACATGGAAGACGTCATGCATAGCCTGGTACCTTTGAGGTAACTAAAACCGATAAGCAACCGACCCAACTCTCTCCAACACCTCAAATGGCTTGACGTACCTCTATGAAATCTTACCCAGTCTCCTGATCCCCTTGTGTCCCAACCTTAGTGTGACACGTAGGAAAACACGATTCCCGACCTTGAACTCCAGAGGTCCTCTCTGCTGATCAGCATAAGACTTCTGAAGAGACTGTGCAATAGCCATCCTCTTCTGAATCAACTCTATCTTCCCTTTGGTTTCCTAAACAAGATGAGGTCCCAGCAAAGCTACCTCTCCTGCCTCCAGCCAACATAAGGGTGATCGGAATGGCCTACCGTACAAAGCCTCATAAGGTGCCATCTGAATAGTTTCTTGAAAACTATTGTTGTAGGAAAACTCCACAAGAGGTATATGCTTCTCCTAAGAACCTCAAAAATATAGAATTCATGCTCGGAGCATGTACTCAATAACCTGAATCATACGCTCAGACTGGCCATCTGTCTGGGGATGGTAAGCTGTACTCAAAAGTACCTGTGTACTCGAATCCTTCTGAAGCCCCCGCTGGAACTGAGATGTAAAACATGCATCCCTATATGAAACAATGGAGTGTAGAACTCCATGTAGACATACAATATCTCAGATTTACAAACGTACCAAATCATCAACATTGAAGTTCTCCTTGATCGGTAAGAAATGTGAAACCTTTGTGAGTCTATCAATGACAACCCAAACTACATCATTCCCTCGAGGCGACCTTAGTAAACCGGTCACAAAATCTATTGCAACGTCATTCCACTTCCACTCCAGAATGGGTAACTATTTTAGAAGCCCTACTGGTCACTGATGCTCCTCCTTCACATGCTGACAAGTGGAAAAACTCATGACAAACCCAGCAAAATCCCTCTTCATACATGGCCACCAATACTAACAGTGTAGATATCGATACTTCTTGGTGACACCAGGATGAACTGCCCAAACTGAGGAATGAAAGTCCCACATCAGCTCCTCGCATATATCTGCTAGCACCCATATGCGTCCCTAGAAATGCAAGATGTTATCCTCGCCTATGGTCCATCCAAGAACAGGGTCCGCTTCTTACACACTCTCCCGTAGGACGAGACCTTCAGAATATAATAGCTACCTCATTCGAACTCTATCAAGAAGCGTAGAGGTAACACCTATAGAAGAAAGGAAAGTATGAATCTATCTGTCATGCACCTCCAGATGCGTCTCAGATAATAGATCCATAAGCTGCCACTCACTACTGGATTCTCGAACTGCCTATATCTGAGTGCTCATGCTCAACGCATCAGCCACTGTGTTACGCTTCCCAGGCGTATAGGAAAGCTCAAAGTCTAAAGACTGAAGTTACACAACCCACCTTCTATGCCTCAAATTCGGATCACGCTGCGTGACGATGTACTTGAGACTCTTTTGGTCGGTGAAAACCACAATGTTCTCTCCCAGAAGATAATGTCTCCACCAGCATAGGGAATGAACAATGACTGCCAACTCCAGATCATGTGTCGGGTAATTCCCCTCATGTGGTCTCAACTGACGAGACCCGTACGCAATGAATCCATCTACCTGTATAAGCATAGCTCCTAGACTGATACTTGAAGCATCACAATAGACATTGTAGATCTTTCTTGACTCTAGAAAGACTAGTATTGGTGCTGAAGTCAACCTCCCCTTCAGCTCTTGAAAGGCTGACTCACAAAAATATGACCACATGAACTTCACATTCATTTTAGTCAGACCCACCAGTGGTGCTTCTAAGCATGAAAAGTATTGTATGAAGCGTTTGTAGTATCCATCCAGCCCTAGAAAACTCCGCACCTCAAATACATCCTTTTCCTGCTCCCAAGAAACTACTTCTCTCACTTTATATGGGTCTATTGATACTCTAGTCTCTGAGATAACGTAACCCAATAAGTAAATATGGTCCATCCAGAAGTGGTATCTCGAGAGCTTAACATATAACTGATTCTCAGTCAGAGTACTCAGAACGATCTCAAGATATATGGCATGGTCGTGTCGAGTGTGAGAGTACACCAAGATATCGTCCACGAAAACAACGATGAAAGAATCCAAGTTTGGATGGAACACTCGATTCATCAGTTCCATGAAAACTACAGGCGCATTCTTGAGACCGAACGACATAACCATATACTAGTATAGACCATACCAATTCTGGAAGGCTGTGAGATGTATATCCGATGTTCTAATGTGCAATTGATGATAACTGGACCTCAAGTCAATATTCGATAACACCCGGGCTCTTTGAAGCTGATCAAAGAGATCATCAATCCTAGGAAAGGGATATCAGTTCTTGACCTTCAACTGGTTCAGCTTCTGATAATCCACACAAATCCTAAGGGTACCATCTTCCTTCTTCAAAAATAGGACAAGAAAACCCCAAGGAGAAGTACTGGGTTGGATGAAACCCTTGGCCTGCAACTCCTCCAACTACTTCTTGACCTCATGAAACTTAGGTGTAGCTATCCTATCAGGAGGAATGGACACCAGTCCCGATCCTGGCAGAAGATCAATCGAAAATTCCACCTCTCACTCCAGAGGAAAACCTGAAATGTCCTCTGGAAAGATATCTCTGAAATGATCCACCACCGGAGGAAAGTCTAACTGTGAAGTTCCCTGGTCATCAAGATATAGACTAGCAATATGGGCTATAAGTCCTCCTAGAACATGATACTATGGACCCGCTCGACTCACCTGGACATCCCACTCTCCCTTATGAAGAAAAGATCCACCCTCTGGTGATATGAAACTCACCCTGCAGTGATAATAATCGATGACTGCATGGAATGGAACTAACCAGTCTATCCCGAGAATTAAATCATAGCCTGTCATCTCTAGGACATAGAGGTCCTATAAAAAGTGACATCCACCAACCTGTAGGCGGAACTCTCTGAACTGACGTACAGTAGCCGTTCTAATCCGGAACAGAGTGTCTAGTGTCAAAACACCAGTAGAAGAAAAGATGCAGAGCCCAAGGCTATCCACGACAGAAACAGAGATAAATCTATGCGTAGAACCCATATCAAAAAGAGTTGAAGATAAGACTAAGGCTACTAAGATCATACCTCGAATGGTAGAAGGTCCAGGATCCTACTCCTACTAGGTGTTCTCCACTGCAAAGGTCTGGCCTGTACCGCAGCCATGTGACCCTGCCTGACCACTCTGAACTGATCCACCCTAATGTCGCTGAAAACTTAGGGACTGGATACCCGGACCACGACCTCCACCTTGGACTGATCGGCCGAAAAAACTCCAGTTTCTAGACTGGTGTGAAACTGGTGGCGCTGATCCTGAATGAGGAGTCATAGAAGAACCCCTGTCACTAGCTGCTGGTGAGAAGAGCTGACAAAAGAACTAAAGGTTACCCATATTTCCACAAGATTGGCACTCCACTGGGTCTCTCGGGCAACATGGCCTCATATGCCTACCTCACCCACACTGGTAGCATACCACATGTCTACCGGAAGATGCATCTCGACTGCTCTGATCTCCTTGCACATCCTCTCTATGGCGCTTACTGCTATTAGCTGGTGGAGCACTAAATCAGGATGCCGAACCGCCCTGGCTCACAGCTCCAGAATCCTTCAGATTACACTTTGTAATCAGCACCTAGATGACAATATAAGATATCAAAGTCAACCTGAAGATGTTCACTTGTTGTCACGACTCGTCCTCGCGGCCCGTGCTGTGACTACCCCAAGCCCGCCTTCCATAGGCCAGGGGTTGGCAACTAGTACCAAGGCGTAATTCCCGGTAAAAAGGGAAGGCATTGCCTTTGTGAAGTAAACAAACACCACAGAGCAAGCAAGAAGAAGTAAACACTAAGTAAAAAATGATGAAAAATTAAGTTTGGAAAAGTAAGTGGGCCAGTATACAAACCCAAACTGAAAGTAAAGTACAACTAGAAAGGGAAAACAACAACTAAAAGTAAAGCTGTAGCCTTGAGCTGTCCACTGGAAGTCCCACCTGAAGGGTGAGTACAGATAGCCTCCACAGCTCCTCGGGTCCAGCTGTCTGCTTCGAGTACGTCCCGCCCAGTGGTCTACCTCCGGGTACTGACCTGCTCCGCAAGCCTCAACCGCGATCAGCGCTTTCTGTCATCTGCAACCAACACAACGTAGTGCGGGCATAGCCCATGAAGGGGTGAGTATAAGCTACTCAGTAGGGACCCCAAGACCCCTGAAGTCTCCCCGAATCCACAAAGTATAATCTAAAAAGTAAAGATACAATAGCGAAGTAACATCCGACACTACTTAGGTATATGCCCATACA
This sequence comes from Viscum album, assembly GCA_963277665.1. Taxonomy (NCBI): domain Eukaryota; kingdom Viridiplantae; phylum Streptophyta; class Magnoliopsida; order Santalales; family Viscaceae; genus Viscum; species Viscum album. The sequence goes on from OY728139.1 coordinate 703,288,101, forward strand.
TATACCTAAGTCATCAATTCCAGTTCGGTTCCAACATCCAAGCCCAAGTTCGATCACATCTACACAGGATAACACCACACAATCCACATAGGAAAGCAAGTCAAGATTCAGCTCACATAGGTAAAATTATTCGTATGATGATAGAGATGATCAGATATTTCCACTGATTCTTCTAAGCCATCGGACCCACAAAGGATCGATAGGTACTAACCCCCGTAATGACCCACAAAGGATCTGATGCACACATGGTCGATAGGTAACTAACCCCCACAATGACCCACACAGGATCGGACCCACACAGGATCTGTAGGCGCTGGCCCACACAGGACCGCTGAGCGCTGACCCACACATGATCTAACCCACACTAGATTGGTAGCACTGATCCACGTAGGATCGTTGAGTGCTGTAGTCGTCGCCGTCGAATCCACGGAGGATTTCGGCACAATCGTCTCATCGAGTGGTGGTCATGAAGGAGATTGATTTTGAACTCTATACTGGTCATATATAATATTGTATAACTAAATTGATGAATTTTAAAATATATTGTTTTATTAAACAAACACACACACACACACATATATTTTTGTGTTTGTGTTATTATTGTTTCTTGGATTATAATGGATTTGAGTGATTCTATCCTTATTATTTGGAATATTCTTTTATATATAAATCTCTTAATGAATATGAATCCACTGGTTATATATATATTTTTATTTTTATTGGATAGATCTATTTGAATTTCCTTTTTTTTAACATAGTATAATTAATTAGTTAAACTAACATGAAGCATATAAAATATTTTTCTTGTTTCATTGAATTTACACCAATTAATAGAAATAAATTAGAAGGGGTTGAAACTACTGATAAATAACGTTAGTACTTGGTGGGAGTTTCAACTTCCCCTATTTATTTTAATAAAAAACATAATAAAATTTAATGCTAAAAATATAAAAACCATCGTGAAATATTTGTTTTATGACATTTTTTAAAACTATAGTGAAGTGGATTCTAAAATATCATTTTATATCAATTTAGATAGACTAACATTAAATGTTTTAGTGGTGATCTAAACTCATTCTATAAGAGTATTTTTATTTTTTATATCATTATAGCATCACCAAACCCCATTCGTACTACACAAAAGAAGGAAGTGAAATTATTTCCTGACCATCGTACCCTATCTTTAATAGGTCACATGTTGAAGACTAGCTTGAAGGGCATACTCATATGATGGGAGGAATTAAAATTATATGAAAATTATAATCTAAAGACATTAATTATGCATAAAACATAATTAAAATATTACAAGATTATATTTTCCACCAAAATAAAACCATAATAATAATATTTTTTAATATTATAAATACAATATTCCTTTTATTCATTTTTCCTGAAATTTAAACAACGCATACTTTCCACCAACCATGGTAATTTCACTTGTCTAATTATATTAATTCATTTATTCACATACACATATAAAAAATTAATGAAATTAATATTATAATAAAATTAAAACCATAATTATTGCATTTTTTTCATATATAAATCTTTAAATAGTAATTATATTAAAAATATTTCTTTTAAAATGAAGTATTTTTTATCAATCACATTTCTAAATTTCTTTAATTAATTGTATAAAATAAAATTTTCATTCTAACCTACAATATTTTTTACCCAATTAATGAATCATTAATTTTTCATGGGGATCTTACAATATGAACCTTGAATTATAAAGATGGAAAGATACCCCCAATAATTTTTTTTAATCCAACACCAATTGACCACCAAAATAAAATTACCAATTTGATAAATTATCTCCCGTAGTAATAAATTTATCAACACTCTTTGGTAATTTTAATCTAAAGGATCCTTATAACCCACCACTACACGTAAATTTCAAATTTGTAGTGGGTGTTCAGTAGAGGTTACTAAAACTATAGCTAAATTTTAATATATTTTTATTTTTAAAATATATGATTTTTATAACAACTTCTATACATTAAATAATTTATTTACAATTTACTAATTATTTGATTCATACAATTTCTAAATAGCATTATTTTTTAATTAACAACCAATAAATTACTAGAAGAACCCCCAATTAACCTCAAACCCTAACCCGTTGAACTAGAACAAAAAACCCCCTTCTCCCATTGACTCTGACCTAGACCCCTAACCCCCATGGTGTCCCCCTTCCCTATGACCCTTATCCTTGACCCCCCATCCTCCTACTGCCCCATCATCTTCGACATTGATCCCCCAGCCCTTGTCCTTCAGCGAGTCAAAAATTGTCCTCTTATACACCCCAACATACATCCCCCATCTTTCTAACCTTTTACCATGAAATCCAACCCTAAAACCATCAGGTAGTGTTTGAGGGGTTGTAATTATCAATTCATAATTTTAATTTGGAGTAACAATTACATGTTTTAATAATTTTATAGTATATCACCAAACATTTTAATTTATTTTTTACCTCTTAGATTAAAATTCATTTTCTTATGAGTATAATTTTATTACAAAAGTTTTTTACACAATGTTTTTAATAATTGATTACCACTCCTATCAATATAAATTAATAGATTGGGGATGATTTTTTCCTTTTAAAAGACCACAACTTTCCAAACATTCCATAACCAAATAAACCACTAAATTATGAATAATATCAATGAAATACAACACATAGAAAACCCTTTGAATTAAAATAAAACTAAATCAATTACCACAGTAGAAGACTATAAAATTAAATTAAACAATAAAAGACAAAACTCAAAGACTCCAGTGATAAATCCAAAATTCAAACACACTCCAATGATCCATTCCATAAAATATCCCATGTATCATTAAGTTCTTCTAAAGATGTGCGATAATTTACCATTTCCCATGTCATGATAAACAACATTGTCAAAGTCAATAAAGTGAAAAAGTATAGGGTGATTAATAAAACTCAGTAGGTTTTCCCCAAATGACATCCCTACTCATTCCACTAGGATAGAACATATTTGAACATTTTTATAAATAGATTATATAAAACAAATTATAAAAACAGTTTATATCATAATATAAACAAGTTTCATAGTAAACCAATTTTCTCAAGATAACATAACGTTCCATGGAAAGAAACCAAAAAAATATCTAAAACAATTTCACAAGTTCCATTTTGGAATATCCCATTCCAATCCACACACCCATTCATAAACACATGCATGATTCATTATGATAGTTCCATACTCATGAGTGGGTTGTCATTGATTTACCAAGTCATCACAGGGTAACTAAATCCCATGTTCCATTACACCTTTGGCACCGAGCACCAAGTCATATTTCCATCAGACCTCATAAATTCAATATGAACCCACACCACCATGTATTCCCCAAAACAATGAAAATAAAATAATTCAAAAACTATTACAATTTGAATTTGATTTTAATTTCAAAACAATTTCAATTAAACAAAAATTTTATTGAATTTTTTTCCATAAGTCGATCTAATAAACTATTTTAAAATGAAAATTTTAAAATCATTTAACAACAAACTTTCCAAAATAATTCCACATTTTCACACAAATATAAAAAATCCACAAACCATTACTAAAGAGGGTTTAAACCATTTTTTATAAAAATTTTCACAATCAATTTCAATCAATTTAACCAATTTGAAATTTAACCATAATGTTAAAAGTAGTGGAGCTAAGAGTTAGGCCACCTACCTTGGGTTTTATGATGAAAATGAAGAACAAAACTCAAAATCTAATGAAACCAGGTTGAATCTCCATAAAAGCACCTTATATATCTTACCCTAATATCAGAAAGGAAAAAACTAAACAAATTTGGCACCCTCAACCTCAAATATATCCATAGAGGATTTAGATCTAAGAAACGAATATTGATGTAGAATTAGATCAAAGGAAAAACACTAAAAACCACCAAGAATAATGACTTATCACTAGAATCGATCTTTAATGATCCAATAGACACCTCTAGATTTTATCCAATTCGATGGGGAGAGGTTCACCAACATTTGAGAGGAAAAAATACCGATTTAGGGACATTTTTAGAAAAAAAGCGATTAAAGGATTAATCTGAAAAACATTTCCTTTTTGTGGATCTTGTTTTTAAATCACGCACTGTTAGAAAAATTGTGTACTAACCATGTTCTAGGATCTGACACAAGAAAGAAATAATATGTTTGGCTCACATAGATAGAAAAATCGTGCCCCAGCCATGTCAAATCTCACTGTTGCAAGTTGCATGATTTCTCCTAGGTGGCCACTTGGTTCAGATAGACCGTGTACCTGCCCATGCACCTTACCATTAACTTTGCCTCACTATGCATGATTCCATATAGTAGGTTCATGGTTTTCCAAAACTATAATCAAACTGTGATTTTTTAGAAAATACCCAAAATATTCCAAAAGGTCCCGAAACTTTTCCAAACTTAACCCAAACACTTTATATAATTAATGTAATGTCCCTATTCCGAAAGACACCCAGAGGAGCCCCATACCCGGTTGGTCACATGGCCTCAAGAGCATTTCCACAAATACCAGAGGCTGCCAACTAGCAGCGAGGGCCTTGGGTTGGATAGTGGAGAAAATATTCCCTCATTGGAAGAGTACACAATAGAAGTAAACAAATACATACAATAACGGAAGGAGTAAATATACAACAACAGTAACAGCTAAAGATTGAGATAATGAAACAAGTGGAGCATACATAGATATAAATGATGCATGATACATATATGTCTAGGAAACCATCCAAACAAGTCACAATGATGAATATAGTACAAATCCCAAGTACAAAAGGAAAACAAATAAACAAATCCTCAGCATTGCAAGCTTCAGCTTTGTCCCATACTCTCCATCTCCAACGCAATAAAGTACCTAAAGAAAAAGGGCGCTTACCCTTGCCTATACCTACAAAAACATAGTCTCTTTGGGACCAAAAGCATGATCCAAACAGGGTGTGAGACTAAATCCCAGTAGGCAACCACCCGACAATTTGTGCCTAACAGTTAGTGATTATATGGAAGGTAAAGTACAATTAAAGTAAACAGTAAACAGTAAACATGGAAGTACTCAGTAGTAAACAATCCACATTTCAAACAAGTATCAACGAGGCAATCAGCTAATCACAACCAAGGAACCCTCTGGGAAGTACTCACAACCATCCCCTATGGTCCTACCTAAGATGTACAGACAACCCTTCAGGCAAACACTTGGTCTTACCCCTCTGGTTCTATATACGAATTCAATAAGGACTCTCTGAGGAAGCTCTCACTGTATATCCCCTTATAGTCAAAATTAAGGAAATACTCTCCTAGGAAGCTCACATAGTCCATTCCCTACAAATTATAAGGTAAAAAAGGACTCTATGAGGAAGCTCACATGTTAATTCCCCTTATAGCCCTAAAGTCTAGGACTCTCTGAGGAAGCTAACTCCATCAATACCCCTTATAGCCCAGGTCGTTCAAGTCAAATACAGACTCTTTGAGGAAGCTCATGTAGTCTCTACCCTTTTTGTCTAAATCAATCAAGGACTCTCCGAGGAAGCTCACCCAGTCTATCCCCTTATAGTCTATAAAGCTCAAAGACTCTCTGAGGAAGCTCACTCGGCCTATCCCCCTATAGTCTATAATGTCTAAAGACTCTTTGAGGAATCTCACTCGGTCTATCCCCTTTTAGTCTACTACACCAGGTTCTCACTTACCCATGTAAGTCAACACATAGTAATGGTATATGGCCAATGTAAACCTGCAAAACTACTTGGCTAATCTGTCTACAAAAAAACAAGCTTGTCAGAATTCAACTTTCCATTCTGCAGCAATAGGCATGGAAAATAGGTAAAGCGACCAAAGACTTAACAGGACTAAAAAGTCATAAAAATATAATTCATGGGTAAAACACACCCAAAGAATGGAAATCAACCAAATTCAAATCCAAATTACCTCTACACAAGTATAAAATCATGGAAGGAAAATAAAAGGGGTAAAATAGTAAACACGCAATACCCCGTTCAAGGGAATTGGGGTAATTTTCAAATAAAACTCAAAAACTTCGAATGGAAAGGCATAAAACCCCAACCTCGGGGTTAGGAGATCAATATACTTGAACCTAAAAGCTTTATTCACCTTGGAACATCGTAAATCTAAGAAAACATCCAAAACGTTCAACCCATGATAACTTGAAAATGAAAAGGAATCGGAAAACAAGGATTAAGAAGAAGGAATAACTAACCGATTCGATTCCAATGCAATCAACGATGCTTGAATCGGAGGAAGGACGGAGGATCAGGGGATCGTCGAAGATCTGTGGACACTCGGCACTCTCAGACAAACGAAACCTAAAAGAAGTGGGTTTTCTCTATCAGATGTGACCCCAGTGTGTTTAATGAAAAAAGAAAGTACACGACATGTACTCACCTTTTCCGTAATCCTCTTTAATATTACTCCAAGTCACTCCCACACGGCCATCTGTGCGGCTACTACACGACCAACACATGGCCTGCTGCGACAAGAAAGCACACAATGTGTACTCATAAAGTATACAGCATGTACTTAGAAAATTTCCTGAAATTCCTCTTTTCTCAAAAAATGAACAGAAAGGAAAAACATACCTGAAAATAAGATCCAGGTTCTTACAAGCTTCCCCACTTAATGAAATTTGTCCCCAAATTTCCCTAGCACTGCGTAAAAGAAGAAACCCCGAATAGCTCCGGCCATTGTGCTCGTACATCGCCCTCCCTCTCCAAAGTCTCGTCCTGTACTCACCCGTGCTTCCATAGCACTCTTACCAGAGGAACAGACCAACCACAGAGAGACTTTGTACTGCGATTAAAAATCTGGATAGGATGATCCTCAAACAACACATCCACTTTTTGCTCAACCTCCTCGGGTTGAAATACATGAGACAAGTCTATAAATTAACTTCGAAGTTGAAAAACATGGAAGACGTCATGCATAGCCTGGTACCTTTGAGGTAACTAAAACTGATAAGCAACCGGCCCAACTCTCTCCAACACCTCAAATGGATTGACGTACCTCTATGAAAGCTTACCCAATCTCCTGATCCCCTTGTGTCCCAACCTTAGTGTGACACGCAGGAAAACACGATTCCCGACCTCGAACTCCAGAGGTCCTCTCTGCTGATCAGCATAAGACTTCTGAAGAGACTGTGCAATAGCCGTCCTCTTCTGAATCAACTCTATCTTCCCTTTGGTTTCTTAAACAAGATGAAGTCCCAGCAAAGCTACCTCTCCTGCCTCCAGCCAACATAAGGGTGATCTGAATGGCCTACCGTACAAAGCCTCATAAGGTGCCATCTGAATAGTTTCTTGAAAACTATTGTTGTAGGAAAACTCCACAAGAGGTATATGATTCTCCTAATAACCTCCAAAATATAGAATTCATGCTCGGAGCATGTCCTCAATAACCTGAATCATACGCTCAGACTGGCCATCTGTCTGGGGATGGTAAGCTGTACTCAAAAGTACCTGTGTACTCGAATCCTTCTGAAGCCCCCGCTGGAACTGAGATGTAAAACATGCATCCCTATATGAAACAATGGAGTGTAGAACTCCATGTAGAAATACAATATCTCAGATTTACAAACGTACCAAATCATCAACATTGAAGTTCTCCTTGATCGGTAAGAAATGTGAAACCTTTGTGAGTCTATCAATGACAACCCAAACTACATCATTCCCTCGAGGCGACCTTAGTAAACCGGTCACGAAATCTATTGCGACGTCATTCCACTTCCACTCCGGAATGAGTAACTATTTTAGAAGCCCTACTGGTCACTGATGCTCCTCCTTCACATGCTGAAAAGTGGAAAAACTCATGAAAAACCCATCAAAATCCCTCTTCATACATGGCCACCAATACTAACGGTGTAGATCTCGATACATCTTGGTGACACCAGGATGAACTTCCCAAACTGAGGAATGAAAGTCCCACATCAGCTCCTCGCATATATCTGCTGGCACCCATATGCGTCCCTAGAAATGCAATATGTTATCCTCGCCTATGGTCCATCCAAGAACAGGGTCCGCTTCTTACACACTCTCCCGTAGGACGAGACCTTCAGAATATAATAGATACCTCATTCGAACTCGATCAAGAAGCGTAGAGGTAACACCTATAGGAGAAAGGAGAGTATGAATCTATCTGTCATGCACCTCCAGATGCATCTCAGAGAATAGATCCATAAGCTGCCACTCACTACTGGCTTCTCGAACTGCCTATATCTGAGTGCTCATGCTCAACGCATCAGCCACTGTGTTGCGCTTCCCAGGCGTATAGGAAAGCTCAAAGTCTAAAGACTGAAGTTACACAACCCACCTTCTCTGCCTCAAATTCGGATCACGCTTCGTGACGATGTACTTGAGACTCTTTTGGTCGGTGAAAACCACAATGTTCTCTCCCATAAGATAATGTCTCCACCAGCATAGGGAATGAACAATGACTGCCAACTCCAGATCATGTGTCGGGTAATTCCCCTCATGTGGTCTCAACTGACGAGACCCGTACGCAATGAATCCATCTACCTGTATAAGCATAGCTCCTAGACTGATACTTGAAGCATCACAATAGACATTGTAGATCTTTCTTGACTCTAGAAAGACTAGTATTGGTGCTGAAGTCAACCTCCCCTTCAGCTCTTGAAAGGCTGACTCACAAAAATATGACCACATGAACTTCACATTCATTTTAGTCAGACCCGCCAGTGGTGCTTCTAAGCATGAAAAGTATTGTATGAAGCATTTGTAGTATCCATCCAGCCCTAGAAAACTCCGCACCTCAAATACGTCCTTTTCCTGCTCCCAAGAAACTACTTCTTTCACTTTATATGGGTCTATTGATACTCTAGTCTCTGAGATAACGTAACCCAATAAGTAAATCTGGTTCATCAAAAAGTGGTATCTCGAGAGCTTAACATATAACTGATTCTCTGTCAGAGTACTCAGAACGATCTCAAGATATATGGCATGGTCGTGTCGAGTGTGAGAGTACACCAAGATATCGTCCACGAAAACAACGATGAAAGAATCCAAGTTTGGATGGAACACTCGATTCATCAGTTCCATGAAAACTACAGGCGAATTATTGAGACCGAACGACATAACCATATACTAGTATAGACCATACCTATTCTGGAAGGCTGTGAGATGTATATCCGATGTTCTAATGTGCAACTGATGATAACTGGACCTCAAGTCAATATTCGAGAACACCCGGGCTCTTTGAAGCTGATCAAAGAGATCATCAATCCTAGGAAAGGGATATCAGTTCTTTACCTTCAACTGGTTTAGATTCTGATAATCCACACAAATCCTAAGGGTACCATCTTCCTTCTTCACAAATAGGACAAGAAAACCCCAAGGAGAAGTACTGGGTTGGATGAAACCCTTGGCCTGCAACTCCTGCAACTACTTCTTGACCTCATGAAACTTAGGTGTAGCTATCCTATCAGGAGGAATGGACACCAGTCCCGATCCTGGCAGAAGATCAATCGAAAATTCCACCTCTCACTCCAGAGGAAAACCTGAAATGTCCTCTGGAAAGATATCTCTGAAATGATCCACCACCGGAGGAAAGTCTAACTGTGAAGTTCACTGGTCATCAAGATATAGACTAGCAATATGGGCTATAATTCCTCCTAGAACATGATACTCTGGACCCGCTCGACTCACCTGGACATCCCACTCTCCCTTATGAAGAAAAGATCCACCCTCTGGTGATATGAAACTCACCCTGCAGTGATAATAATCGATGACTGCATGGAATGGAACTAACCAGTCTATCCTGAGAATTAAATCATAGCCTGTCATCTCTAGGACATAGAGGTCCTATAAAAAGTGACATCCACCAACCTGTAGGCGGAACTCTCTGAACTGACGTACAGTAGCCGTTCTAATCCGGAACAGAGTGTCTAGTGTCAAAACATCAGTAGAAGAAAATATGCAAAGCCCAAGGCTATCCACGACAGAAACAGAGATAAATCTATGCGTGGAACCCATATCAAAAAGAGTTGAAGATAAGACTAAGGCTACTAAGATCATACCTCAAATGGTAGAAGGTCCAGGATCCTACTCCTACTAGGTGTTCTCCACTGCAAAGGTCTGGCCTGTACCGCAACCATGTGACACTGCCTGACTACTCTGAACTGATCCACCCTAATGTCGCTAAAAACTTAGGGACTGGATACCCGGACCACGACCTCCACCTTGGACTGATCGGCCGGAAAAACTCCAGTTTCTAGACTGGTGTGAAACTGGTGGCGCTGATCCTGAATGAGGAGTCATAGAAGAACCCCTGTCACCAGCTGCTGGTGAGAAGAGCTGACAAAAGCACTAAAGGTTACCCATATTTCCACAAGATTGGCACTCCACTGGGTCTCTCAGGCAACATGGCCTCATATGCCTACCTCACCCACACTGGTAGCATACCACATGTCTACCGGAAGATGCATCTCGACTGCTCTGATCTCCTTGCACATCCTCTCTATGGCGCTTCCTGCTATTAGATGGTGGAGCACTAAATCAGGATGCCGAACCGCCCTGGCTCACAGCTCCAGAATCCTTCAGATTACACTTTGTAATCAGCACCTAGATGACAATATAAGATATCAAAGTCAACCTGAAGATGTTCACTTGTTGTCACGACCCATCCTCGGGGCCCGTGCTGTGACTACCCCAAGCCCGCCTTCCATAGTCCAGGGGTTGGCGACTAGTACCAAGGCGTAATTCCCGGTAAAAAGGGAAGGCATTGCCTTTTTAAAGTAAACAAACACCACAGAGCAAGCAAGAAGAAGTAAACACTAAGTAAAAAATAATACAAAATTAAGTTTGGAAAAGTAAGTGGGCCATTATACAAACCCAAACTGAAAGTAAAGTACAACTAGAAAGGGAAAACAACAACTAAAAGTAAAGCTGTAGCCTTGAGCCGTCCACTGGAAGTCCCACCTGAAGGGTGAGTACAGATAGCCTCCACAGCTCCTCGGGTCCAGCTGTCCGCTTCGAGTACGTCCCACCCAGTGGTCTACCTCCGGGTACTGACCTGCTCCGCAAGCCTCAACCGTGATCAGCGCTGTCTGTCATCTGCAACCATCACAACGTAGTGCGGGCATAGCCCATGCAGGGGTGAGTATAAGCTACTCAGTAGGGACCCCAAGACCCCTGAAGGTCTCCCCGAATCCACAAAGTATAATCTAAAAAGTAAAGATACAATCGCGAAGTAACATCTGACACTACTTAGGTATATGCCCATACATATACCTAAGTCATAAATTCCAGTTCGGTTCCAACATCCAAGCCCAAGTTCGATCACGTCTACACAGGATAACACCACACAATCCACATAGGAAAGCAAGTCAAGATTCATCTCACATAGGTAAAATTATTCGTATGATGATAGAGATGATCAGATATTTCCACTGATTCTTCTAAGCCATCAGACCCACAAAGGATCGATAGGTACTAACCCCCGCAATGACCCACAAAGGATCTGACGCACACATGGTCGATAGGTAACTAACCCCCACAATGACCCACACAGGATCTGTAGGCGCTGGCCCACACAGGACCGCTGAGCGCTGACCCACACATGATCTGACCCACACTAGATTGGTAGCACTGATCCACGTAGGATCGCTGAGTGCTGTAGTCGTCTCCGTCGAATCCACGAAGGATTTCGGCACAATCGTCATCATCGTCGCAGTCGCAGCCAGCTCTAGGGTTCCCACACACAGCAAGCTCGTTCGGGAGGGTCCGATCCACGAGCCGAGGAGCTGATACATCAACTGACACATAGTCTGGAGTTGGTGTATCCAAAAGTTATGTATCGTCAACAGGAACTCAACGTCACAGACGGCGCGTCAATCGGACACCCGGTCTGAGAGTTATTGGCTTTTTCGTCCTAGGGGCCCAGTTGGTTTTTAAGTCAAAACCAACCCGACCGTACTCCAACTACATCCAAACCTCAAGCAGAGTAAGCCAAAAGGTCCATCTCACTAAGAGAAATCCAACAAAGTCGACAGCACGTCAATCGGACGTCCGGAGCTCAAGTTATAAGCATTTCTGCTCCGAGGGCCCGGTTGGTTTCGTGTACGAACCAACCCGGCCATACCCAAAGTTCTCCGAAACCTTGAGTGAAATATACCGAAACGACCGTCTCAATCCAAGGATTGCTACGCAACTGACGGTGCGTCTATCGGAGGTCCGTAGCCCAAGTTATGGGTAACAGGCCGAAAAGTTACGGTATTAGGGGGTTTGGGCCCGGTCCGACCCGGCCCGGTACCCCCTGGGTCAGCCCGAACCGGGTCAACCCGACCCGGTTCTAGGTCGACCTGCTTGGGCGTGGCCCGGACCGGCCTGGGCGCAGCCCGACACACTGGCGCTGGCCGAGCGGCCGCGCAAAAAGGGGGGGACCGCCCTACTGAACGAAACCGCGACCCCGCGTGGGGGATGCCCCTTGCCAACGGACGCGGCCAGTTGTCGTGTCCCTCCTCCTCCGGTCCCGCGTGGTTGCGGGACTGTCGGCCTGCCGCCGCGGCTTTAGCCGCGACGGCTCTTCCCGGCGGCGCGCCAGGTGCCACCGTCTCCTGGCATCTGGCCGGTGCCGGCCGCCGCCTCTTGCCTCCGGCGCCGCCGTGCCGGCGAGGCGCGCCAGCGGTTTTCTCCTCGGACCTCCGAACGAGCTCTGGTGGTCGGATTTGCCTACCATCTTTGCCAACAGCCCTCCCAGGACCGGTTCTTCACTGCGAAGACCTCACATCGCCCGTGCGGCCTGCTTCATCGTCGCCCGCCGATCCGCACACCAAGAACAAAGGGACAGTGGGTTCAGACTTGTTCGTTGGTCCGCACCCACCGCGTTAGCAGTTTTAAAAGTCTTCTGACAAATATTTAAACATATTCCGTGGGTATAAATCACAATGATTTAACTGAATCAAACCCCTACATCGTCGAATTTGATGAGCGAGGATTCATCACAGAAAAGTACGTCGTGGAAGAAGCCGTCGTGGAAGGAGCGTCACGGAAGGGGCATCACGGAAGAAGCGTCACGGAAGGAGCGTCGTTGATTTCCGAGGATCTGACGTTCTTCGCGTTCTTCGTGTTCTTCGTGTTCTTTGCGTTCTCCGCGTTCTTCGCATTCTTCACCAAGGAGGAAGGACTTCAAGAGCCTGAGAATTCTCCCTAGTCTCTCAACACAACCCGTCTAATAAAAAAAGGAGTTGTCTTATTTTTATTTCACAAGCCTTGTGTTTTAAAATTTCAAACGAATGAAACAGTTAAGTGAATTTAATTGCAACACTTAAACCGCCACATTAATGAGGCATTTCTTAACCAGAATAAATGCATGAGTTGACTTCATTAATAGGGGGTGCGGGTGCGTTACTTAAGAAGAAAAGAAACGGTGGGGCTCGTGTGGGTCCCACCTCACAAAATATCCTACCAAGTGGGTAGGATATTGTGGGTCCCACATCATCCACTTAACATAGGTTAAGCGACTTAAATAAGAAAAAAAAACAGGTTGCACCACTTTTATTTCATTTCTTAACTTAACCCCAAAAATTAAAAACCACACCCGAGAAAACGCAACTATGGAAAAGGTGATTCTAAGTAATTACCGGTGCTGAAATTCCATTGGTGCCCTCGGAATTCGATTCCGAGCACCGGTTCAAAAGTTAGAAAAACCTGCTCGTTCGTTCACTCAACTTACCCGAGCTAAACTTCGAAAAATGATTCCGGGAACACCGGGCCTCAGAATCAGGTGCCGTCAGAAACTGCGTTCTTGTAAAATTCCCAAGAAAATTAAGAAAAAATAATTTCCTTGAATTTTTCAGGTCTTTACATCACTCCCACCTCAGGGCTTTACATCCCCGTAAAGATGCATCAAAAACTAGGGAAACAAAAGTGGGTACTGAGCACGCATCTGAGCCTCCCACACCCAAGTGCTCTCCTGGAGGTTCCCATGATGCCATCTGATGCGCACTCAAGGAATAAACCATCCATGTAGGACCCACTCTTGTCGATCCTCAATCTCCACCGGGACCTCCGCAAAAGTCGCCCCATCATCAACGTCCAACTCTCCGTGGTCAATGATATGCGTCGGGTCGTGCACGTATCTCCTCAGCTAGGATACGTGGAAGACGTCGTGCACTCAGTGCAACTAAGGTGGTAGAGCTAGGCGATATGCCACCTCACCAATCCTACTGAGGACCTGGAATAGTCTGATGAAGCGTGGAGACAACTTGACTCCTTGGCCAAATCTCCGTAATCCACGTTGAGGTGAGACCCACAAGAAGATGTGGTCGCCATCATCGAACTCTAGTGGCCTCCGCCTCCTGTCATCTTAAGACTTCTACCGGATCTGAGCTATCCTCATCCGCTCCTAGATGACCTGGACCTTCTCTTTCGTGGCCTGGACCATCTCCGGTCCCACAAGTGCTGACTCCCCAGGGTCTGTCCAGCACAGAGGTGATCTGCAAGGTCGTCCGTACAACGCCTCGTATGGTGCCATCCCGATGGTGGAGTGGTAGCTGTTGTTGTACACAAACTCCACCAAGGGTAGGTGGTCCTCCCAGCTGCGACCAAAGTCGAGGACACATGCGCGGAGCATGTCCTCGAGAGTCTGTATGGTCCTCTCCATCTAACCATCTGTCTGAGGGTGAGAGTCGATGCTCAGACATAGCTGCATCCCGAATGCCTCCTGCAACCCCTTCCAAAGCCAGGAAGTAAAGCGATCATCTCGATTAGAGACGATAGATGATATCACACCATGAAGCCGCACAATCCCCTGAACTTAGAGGTGTCCCAAGCTCTCCACTGAGCCCTGCTCTCTGATGGGTAGGAAGTGACCCGACTTGGTGAGTCGGTCGACAATCACCCAAATGGAGTCATGACCTCTGGAAGTGCGTGGAAGTCCAGCCACGAAGTCCATAGATATCTCGTCCCACTTCCACTCTGGGACCTCCAAGGGTTGTACTAAGCCTGATGGTACCTGGTGCTCTGCCTTCACCTGCTGGCAGGTGAGGCATCGAGAAACGAACTCTGCCACATCCTTCTTCATGCCCGGCCACCAGTGCTGTCATCTGAGAATCCTGGTACATCTTCTCCACTCCAGGATGTACCGCCAAAGGGTAAGTGTGAAACTCTCTCAGAACCTCCTCTCGTAAAGCAACTGGTACAAAGGTACGTTCTCTAAAAAGGACGTCGTGCTATCCTCTAAAGGAGAAACCATCAGGTGCCTGTCCTGAGGATATCTGTGCACGCTGCGTCTCACAGTCAGCGTCCCCATGCTCTGCCTCTCTGACCCGATGCAATAGTGGAGGAATGACTTTGAGTGACTGAAGAAAGGATGCTCCATGTCTATCCACGAAGGATATCTGCAAAGTGGCTAGCTGCTCTTTTGCCTCCCCAAGTAGCTGAATTCTCGCCCTTCTGCTGAGAGCATCGGCTACTACGTTCCCCTTCCCAGGAGTATGGACTATCTCAAATTCATAGTCCTGGAGGAACTTGATCCATTGCCGCTATCTCAGGTTCAGTTCCTTCTGAGAGAAAATGTACATGAGACTCTGATGGTCAGAATAGACTGTAAAGCGTTCTCCCATCAGATAGTGTCGCCACATCTTCAGAGTGAAGACCACTACTGCTAACTCCAGGTCATGGGTAGCATAGTTCTGCTCATGCAGCCTCAACGGATGTGATCCATAGGCAATCAATGCCCGCTCCTACATAAGGACACATCCAAGTCCGGTCCCTGATGCATCGCAGTAGACTACGTGCCCTACCCCCTCCTTCGGTAGCCTCAAGATAGGGGCGCTGGTCAATCTCTGTCTCAGCTCCTAGAAGCTCTGCTGACATCTGTCTGACCACAAAAAGGGTTTCCCCTTCTTCGTCAAACCTGAGAGTGGAGCCACAACTCTGGAGAAGTCTGACACAAATCTCCAGTAGTATCCAGCTAGTCCCAGGAAACTCCGCACCTCCATCACGCTCTTAGGTGTCTCCAAAGCTAACACTGTCTCGATCTTCACAGGATCCACCGAAAATCCCGCCTTAGAGATGACATGTCCCAAGAAGTGGACCTAACATATCCAGAACTGACATTTAGAGAGCTTTCCATAAAGCCGGTGCTCTCGGAGTGTGTCCAGTACAACCCGCAAGTGGTAGGCGTGCTCCTCCTTAGTGGTCGAGTAAATCAAAATGCCGTCGATGAAGACCATGAAAAATCGATCGAGGTATGGTTGAAAGATCATGTTCATGAGGCCCATGAACACTGCGAGAGAATTGGTTATGCTGAAGGGCATAACCAAGAACTCATAGTGGCCATACCGACATCTGAAGGTCGTCTTCTGTACGTCCTCGTCCCGAACTCTGAGCTGATGATAGCCTGACATGTGGTCTATCTTTGAGAACTACCATGCTCCCTTGAGCCGATCGAAGAGGTCATCAATCCTCGTTAGAGGATACTTGTTCCTCACTGTCACTTGGTTCAGGTGATGATAGTCAACACAAAGTCTAAAGCTCCCATCCACCTTCTTGGCGAACAATATCGGGGAAGCCCAGGGTGAAACACTGGGTCGGATGAATCCCTTGCCCTGTAAGTCCTCCAACTGTACCCGTAGCTCTCGAAGCTCGGAGGGAGCCATCCGATATACTGGGGTGGATATCGGGGCTATCCCGGGGTATAGATCAATATAAAATTCTACCTCTCTACGAGGAGGTAGTCCTGGAATTTCTTTGGGGAAAACATCTGCATACTGATCCACCACTACAGGAAAACTTGGACTCCGCACGTCAACTGCTCCTAGGATGAGGCTAGCCAACTGATGAGTGATGGGCTGTCCTCTCCTCTGCGGAAGTCCATCCTGTGCTACGAAGGCTCCCTTCTCACCGGTGAAGGTGAACCTGCTCTCGTCGGTGCGTACACACTGCACCTTGCGCCTAATACAGTCAATCTGAGTATGGACTGTAGATAACCAATCCATGCCCAAGATGACATTGTAAGGCCTCGAAACCACTACAAGAAGATCCCAGCCAAAGCTCTCGCCTCCTAGAGTAAGCTCACACTGCCGGTACTAGTGCGTAATCGTCGAGTCTGCTCCCGTAGGAGTCTCTAGCCGTAAGGATCGAGCCAACGACTCTGTCAGAATCTCCGAGCTCCGAATAAGGACAACAGATATGAAAGAGTGACTCGCTCCTGTGTCTATAATAACTGCATCAAGGGTGGAATAGACACAGATAGTACCTCGAATCATCTCGAGTGCGCCGTGGTTGTAGGCCTCCGCTTCCTGGAGTTGTGCCTGTCTCTGCCTGCCAGCTCCCTATGGTCGGGGTGGATCTCCTGGTGGTGGTGGTGGTAGAGCCTCAAAACATCGCCCACCACCTGCTGCTCGACCAGCTCCTCTGCCTCGTCCGCCTACTCCCTGCGGACCGCCACGATCGATCCTCTGCCTCTGCCTGGGTGGCCCCTCAACCGTCTTTTTCTCCTGGATGAGCACCGCATGGAAGGTGGTTGGGACGAACTACGAGAGAAAAAGGCTCTCAAAGTCCATCCAGAGGAGAGATGCCTCATCTTGCACCCGGAGCATCAAGCTCCACCATCTGCCTGCTGCCATGTGTAGTAGGATCACTGCGAGGATCACCATGAGGTCTTCTGGTGTCCTCACTAACCTGAAAACCCATACAACTGTCTCCAGCCAATCCTCGGCTGCCTGGGGGTCCGTCTCCCCGTGGAACCTGGGTGGTCACTGGTGCTGAAACTCGTGAAGTGCACTAAGGAAACGTGCGTCGTCAGCGGCTGGGGCTGGTAGCATCGGTTGCTTGGAAGGTAGAGGTACCACCGGTGCCTCTACTGTCAAAGGGCCATGTACCGAGGCCTCATCGCTCGGTAGGCTGTCGTCGCTCACAACTCTCGGAACCCTAGCTGGTTGCCGTCGTGGGGCCATCCTGAAAAGAGACAGGTGCGCCACGGTTAGAACAGTATACCCGGCGAGCTGACACAAAGTAATCACAAATAAAACTTGAAACACACATGCAATCAATGTTTTCGTGCATTAAGTCATGAATCAGAAGTCAGGGTCCTGGTGTACGGATACGTCGGCCGCCGCACCAACACTAGACTCCCTGGACTGATAACCACAATCAATACCCTTAACACTATTGCTTCACATAGAAGAAAGATCAGTGTCCTGAGTTATGCGGTAGAACCGAACTCCTCTGATACCAATTTCTCACATCCCGTCCTCGGGGCCCATGCCGTGACTACCCCAAGCCCGCCTTCCATAGGCCAGGGGCTGGCGACTAGCACCAAGGAGTAATTCCCGGTAAAAAAGGCAAGACATTGCCTTTGTAAAGTAAACAAAAACCACATAGAAAGCAAGCAGAAGTAAACACTAAGTAAAAACTGATACAAAAGTAAGTGCGAAAAAGTAAGTGGGCTAGTATACAAACCCAAACTGAAAGTAAAGTACAAAAAGAAAGGGAAAATAGAAACTGAAAGTAAATCCACAGCCTCGAGCCGTCCACTGGATGTCCCACATGAAGGGTGAGTACAAATATCCTCCACAACTCCTCAGGTCTAGCCGTCCGCTCCGAGTACGTCCCGCCCAGTGGTCCACCTCTGGGAACCGACTTGCTCTGCAAGCCTCAACTGCGATCAGCGCTGTCCATCATCTACAACCAACACAACGTAGTGCGGGCATATCCCGTGCAGGGATGAGTACAATCTACTCAGTAGGGACCTCGAGACCCCTGAAGGTCTCCCAGAATCCAAAAAGGATAATCCACAAAAGACAGATACAATCACGAAGTAACATCCGACACTACTTAGGTATATGCCCATACATATACCTAAGTCATCAATTCCAGTTCGGTTCCAACATCTGAGCCCAAGTTCGATCACATCCACACAGGATAGAACCACACAATCCACATAGGAAAGCAAGTCAAGATTCAGCTCACATAGGTAAACTTCTTCGTATGATGATAGAGATGATTAGATATTTCCACTAATTCATCTAAGATGTCAGACCCACAAAGGATTGATAGGTACTAACCCCCGCAATGACCCACAATGGATCTAACCCACACATGGTCGATAGTTAACTAACCCCCGCAATGAACCTCACAGGATCAAACCCACACAGGATCTGTAGGCGCTGGCCCACATAGGACCGCTGAGCACTGACCCACACAGGATCTGACCCACACATGATTGGTAGCACAGATCCACGTAGGATCTCTGAGTTCTGTAGTCGTCGCCGTCGAATCCACGAAGTATTTCTGCACAGTCGTCGTCGTCGTCGTAGTCGCAGCCAGCTCTAGGGTTCCCACACATAGCAAGCTCGTTCGGGAGGGTCTGCTCCACAAGCCAAGGGGATGATACATCAACTGACACATAGTCCGGAGTTGATGTATCCAAAAGTTTTGTATCATCAATAGGAACTCAATGTCACAGATGGTGCGTCAATCGGACGCTCGGTCTGAGAGTTGTTGGTCTTTTTGTCCCAGGGGCCCGGTTGGTTTTTAAGTCAAAACCAACCTGACCATACTCCAACTGCATCCAAACCTCAAGAGGAGTAGTCCAAAAGGTTCTTCTCACTAAGGGGAATCCAACAAAGTCGACGACACGTCAATCGGACGTCCAGAGATCAAGTTATAAGCGTTTCCGCTCCGAGGGCCCGGTTGGTTTCGTGTACGAACCAACTCGGCTGAACCCAAATTTCTCCAAAACCATGACTACAATATACCGAAACGACCGTCTCGATCCAAGGATCGCTACGCAGCTGACAGTGCATCGATCAGAGGTCCGTATCCCATGTTATGGGTAATAGACCGAAAAAGTCTTGTATTAGGGGGTTCGGGCCCGGTCCGACACGACCCGGACTGAGTTGACCCGACCCGGGTCCGGGGCGACCTGCTTGGGAGCGGGCCAGCCCGGCCCGGCCTGGCGGTCCAGCCAGGCGGCTCGGCTCAGCGCGCTGGTGCTGGCCGAGCGGCCGCACAAAAAGGGGGGGACCGCCCCCCTGGACGAAAACGCGGTCCCGCGTGGGGGTCGCCCCTTGCCAAAGGACGCGGCCGTTTTCCACGTCCCGCCTCCTCCAATCCCGCGCGGTCGGGGACTGCTGGCCTGCCACCATGGCTTCAGCCACGGTGGCTCTTCCCGGTTGCGCGCCGGGCGCCGCCGTCTCCTGGCGGCCGGCCGGTGCCGGCCGCCACCTCTTGCCGTCGGCGCTGCCGTGCCGGCGTGGCGCGCTGGCGGTTTGCTCCGCAGACCACCGGGCGAGCTCCGGTGGTCGGATTTGCCTTCTGTCTTCTCCAACGGCCCTCCCGGGACCGGTTCTTCACTGCGAAGACCTCACATCACCCGTGCGGCCTGCTTCATCGTTGCCTGCCGATCCGCACACCAAGAATGAAGGGACGGTGGGTTCAGACTTGTTCGTTGGTCCGCACCCACCGCGTTAGCAGTTTTAAAAGTCTTCCGACAAATATTTAAACATATTCCATGGGTATAAATCCCAAATATTTAACTGAATCAAACCCCTACCCTGTCGAATTCGATGAGCGATGATTCATCGCGGAAAAGTACATCGCGGAAGAAGGTGTCGCGGAAGGAGCGTCGCGGAAGGGGCGTCACAGAAGAAGCACCGCGGAAGGAGCGTCGTTGATTTCTGAGGATCCGACATTCTTTGTGTTCTTCGTGTTCTTCATGTTCTTCGTTTTCTTCACCGAGGTGGAAGGACTTCAATAGCCTAAGAATTCTCCCTAGTCTCTCAACACCACCTGTCTAATAAAAAAAGGAGTTGTCTTATTTTTATTTCACAAGCCTTGCGTTTTAAAATTTCAAACAAATGAAACAGTTAAGTGAATTTAATTGCAACGCTTAAATCGCCACATTAATGAGGCGTTTCTTAACCAGAATAAATGCATGAGTTGACTTCATTAATAGGGGGTGCAGGTGCGTTACTTAATAAGAAAAGAAATAGTAGGGTTCATGTGGGTCCCACCTCACAAAATATCCTACCAAGTGGGTAGGATTTTGTGGGTCCCAGATCATCTACTTAACGTAGGTTAAGAAACTTAAATAAGAAAAAAAAAATAAAACCGGTTGCACCACTTTTATTTTTTTTCTTAACTTAACCCCAAAAATTAAAAACCACACCCGAGCAAACAAAACTCCGAAAAAGGTGTTTCTAAGCAATTACCAGTGATGTGATTCCATCGGTGCCCTCAGAATTCGATTCAGAGCACCGTTTCAAAAGTTAGAAAAACCTGCTCGTTCGTTCACTGAACGTACTCGAGCTAATCTTCGGAAAATGATCTGGGCACACCGGGTCTCAGAATCAGGTGCCGTCAGAAACTACGTTCTTTTAAAATTCCCAAGAAAATTAAGAAAAAAAAATTTTCTTGAATTTTTTGGGTCTTTACACTTGTGACCGGATGTCGTTCCACAAACCATCCTCAAAATTATGTGTAAGGAACAACTCATCACCACCTGGGATAGGCATGTAACACTGCAGCTCTGGGAAGAGAGAGTAATACTCCATAACAGAAGGATTACCCTCCTCCAGACTCATAAAATCCCAAGCTCTATTAGCCCTCAAGGTATCCGGATAGATTTAATTGTAGAATATGCACCAAAACTCATCCCATGCCATATTCTGTTGGCGTCCCACCTACGAGACCACAACCCACCATCTCTTGGCAGAGTCTTGGAGCATGTAGGTATCATGATTCACCCTCCTCTCTAGAGATATTTCTAGATGCTTGAAAATCGTCAGCATGGCCTCAAGTTATGAATCTGTAGCCTGGGGTCCTCCATCCCCTGAGAAATTTAGAGGATGCTACTGCTAAAAGACCCGCGTCAATTCTGTGATCAACGGGGCAGGAGAAGGTGCTCCCTGAAATTTTTGCATCATCCTTATAAAGACCTCCATGAATTGTGCATCAGAACCTATGTCAGGTACAACGGATGGTTCTAAGGCTGGCACAATGGGAGGATCTGCAGGTAGTCGCTGATCAGCTATATCCTGTGTCTGATCACCGTCTGGAAACAGGCATACAACTGGAGGAAAAATCAGTGGAATAACTCTGCAAGTTCAAATGAAAACATTAGATCAATATATCAAGGACTGAAATCAAGGAGTCTAAGAAGAGAACATGAGAAAGAAAACATTCAAGTTTTACAAAACATGACTGTACGGCGTGTAAATTTCTTACACAGCGTGTTCCCTGAAGTCATTCACATTGGTGTGTGCTTCTGCCACAACTGGTTGTGTAACACCCCAACCAAACGACGTGTTGTCCCTATACATGGCGTGTACTTGAACTCTATTCCCCATATCGAGTCTCCTCACATGGATAACCCATATGGTCATCTTAATCGAAGAATGCACGGCGTGTTAATAATAGACACATAGTGTACTAGATAAGCTTCACCCAACTCGTGTTGTTAGTGACACGACCTGACACACAGTTGACACTACATGGCGTGTTCTAGACGGACACGTCGTGTATGAGAAAGGATACCACTAGCTATTGTTGTTAGTTACACGGCCGAGTACTTAGGTTATACGACACGACATGTTCGATCCTGACACGGCGTGTATATCTCAAGTTTCCCTCATATGTGTCATTAGTCACACGGGTAGACACATAGTCACTACAACACAGAATGTACATACTATATACGACGTGTTCCTACAAGATTTTTACGACCCCGTGTCCCTGCTCACACAGCCAGTGACACAGTTATAGACTACATGGTGTGTATTCAAACACTACACACCGTGTATTCTGGGTTTTTCTGGACAATAGCCTTAGAAACTGCTCCGGATCCCATAGAACATAGAAAACGAGCGTTAAGGTGCCAAATTCTGATCTGTGAGGGCCCATACTCCCCGTGAGTCTATGCTTGGAATCTTATACATGTTATAAACAAGCAAAGACAAGCTAATGAACCCCTAAACTCCAATTCATGTGGGCCCATAACACCTCAAGAACCAAAATTTGACATTAATCCAAACAAGACTTTATACAAAGAAATAATTATCAAAAACAGTATTATATCAAGGCATCTATCAAAACAGTATTCATATTCTACACGACACCTATCACAACAACATACAATTTCTAATGCACCCTAAATGGCATGGAAAAAATGCATGACATGAGATTTATAACAAGTTACTATATCATGCATTAGATGGAATGCCCTCATCTCATCGGGTTGCAATAGAAATAGAACCTCAATAACATCAATAGTAATAACTCAAAACATGTGAATCACCAAATGGTGAAATAAAATCAACTGTAAAATTGAAAAACCAGAAAATTGCAATATACAAGGTAGATTGGCTTTTCCATGTACATGGGTTAGCTTCTCCCAAGCACAAATTATTACCAAGTACCTATTCCTCCCTATCCCAGTATAAATGCTCGAAACAGTAAATCAAGAGAAAAGAAAGCCTCTGATACCACGTTGTAACGTCCCGGTTCCGAAAGCCACCGAGAGGTGCCCCGTATCTGGTTGGTTATATAGCTTCAAGCGTATTTCCCCGAACACGAGAGGCTGCCGACTTGTAGCGAGTGCCTTGGGTGTGATAGTGGGGAAACTATGCCCTCATTGGCAGAGTACACAGTAGAAGTATAAAAATACATACAATAACCAAAGCAGTAAATATCCAACAACAGAAACATCGGAAGACTGAGATAACGAAGCAATTGGAGAATACATTGATATAAATGATGCATGATACATATACGTCTAGGAAAGAATCCAAAAAAGTCACAATGATGAATATAGTACTAAACCCAAGTAAAAAAGGAAAAAAGATAAACAAATCCCCAGGATTGCATGCCTCATCTTGGTCCCATGCTTTCTATCTCCAAAGCAATCAAGTACCTCAAGTAGAAGGGTGCTTGACCTTGTCTATACCTGCAACAAAAGAGTGTGTTTGGGCCCAAAAGCATAACCCAAACAGGGTGTGAGATGAAATACTAGTAGGCAACCTCTAGAATATCTGTGCCTAACAATCAGTGAGTATATAGAAGGTAAAGTACAGTAATAGTAAATAGTAAACAGTAAATAGGAAAGTAATCCGCAATAAACAATCCACAGTTCAAACAAGCATTAGTGAGGGAATCAACTAATCACAACCCAGGAACCCTCTGAGAAGTACTCACAGACATCCCCTCCGGTCCTACCTAAGAAGTACAGACAACCCTCCGGGCAGCACACTCAGTCTTACCCCTATGGTTATGTATAGGAATTCAATAAGGACACTCTGTGGAAGCGCTCTTCGTCTATCCCCTTATAGTCAAATGTAAGGAAAGACTCTATAAGTAATCTCACACACTCCATTCCCCTCATAGTCTAAGTTAGTCAAGGACTCTCTATGGAAGCTCACATGTTAATTCCCTTTATAGCCCCAAGGTCTAGGACTCTCTGAGGAAGCTCACTCGGTCAATTCCCCTTATAGATCAGATCGTTCAAGTCAAATACAAACTCCCTGAGGAAGGTCACATAGTCTCCCCCATTTTTGTCTAAAGAAATCAAGGAATCTCTGAGGAATCTCACTTGGTCTGTCCCCTTATAGTCTATAATGTATAATGATTCTCTGAGGAATCTCACTCGGTCTATCCCCTTTTAGTCTAATACACCAGGTTCTCACAACCAAGTTTATGTTTACAAATAGTAATGCTATATGGAAGATGTAAACCTACAGAATTACTTGGCTAATCAGTCTACCACATAACAAGTATGTTAGAATTCAACTCTCCATTCTACAACAATAGGCATGGAAAACAGGTAAAATATCCAAAGACTTAAGATGACCAAACAGTCATAAATAGAGCATGCAAGGGCATAACACATCCAAAGCATAGAAGTCAACCAAAGTCATATCCAAATTACCTCTACACAAGCATGCAAGCATGGAAGGAAAATAACAGGGGTAAAATGGTAAACACACAATACCCCGTTCAAGGGTATTGGTGGAATGTTCACATAAAACTCAAAGAATTTGAACGTAAAGGCACAAACCACATACCTTAGGGTTAAGAGATCAATATACATGAACCTCAAAGCTTGATTCTCCTTGTAACATCGTAGATCTAAGAAAAATTACAAAACGTTCAACCCATGATAACATGGAAAATAAATGGAATTGGAAAACAAGGATAAAGCAGAAGGAAGAACTCACCGATACGATTCCAATGCAATCAACGGTTCTCAAATCGGAGGACAGATGGAGGATTGGGGGCTCATCAATGATACGTGGATACTCGGTTCTCTCGGACAAAAAAAAACAAAAAATAAGTGGTTAATGTCGGTCAGATGCGACCCCGATGTGTTTATGAAAAAAAGAAAGTACACAGAGTTTGCTTTTGGAGTACACGGTGTGTACTAACCTTTTTCATACTCCGCTTTAAGTGGTCTCCAAGTCTCTCCCACACGGCCATGTGTGCGGCTACTACATGAACAACACACGGCCTGTTGTGGCAAGAAAGTACATGACCTGTACACATAAAGTTCATGGCGTGTACTTAGAAAATTTGCAGAAATTCCCCTTTTCTCCAAAAATGACCAGAAAGGAAAAACATACCTAAAAAGAAGATTCGGGTTCTTACAGACTTCCCCCAATTGAATAAATTTTTCCCTGAATTTCCCTAGAGCGGCGTAGAATATGAAACCCCGAACAACTCTAGCCATTAAGCTCATACATCAGAATCACTCTCCCAAGTTTCATTCTGTACTCACCCGTGCTGCTATAACAGTCGTACCATATGAATAGACCGGCCACATAGAACATTTGTACTGCGATCCACAATCCGGATAGGATGCTCATCAAACAACAAATCCATTTTGAGCTCAACCTCCTCAGGTTGAAAGACATGAGATAGGTCTGAAAAGTAACGTCGGAGTTGTGAAACGTGGAAGACATCGTTCATAGCCCGGTACCTCTAAGGTAACTGTAACTGATAGGAAACCGACCCAACTATCTATAATACATCAATCAACCTGACATACCTCAGCGAAATCTTACCCTATCTCCTAACCCACTTGTGTCCCAACCTCGGTGTGACACACAAGAAAACCTGATTCCCGACCTCAAACTCTAGAGTTCGTCTCCGCTGATCAGCATAAGACTTCTGAAGAGATTGCGCAGTAGCCATCCTCTTCCGAATCAACTCTATCTGCTCTATGGTTTTTTGAACAAGATGAGGTCCCAACAAATCAACCTCTCTTGCCTCCAGCTAAGATAAGAGTGATCGGAATGGCCTACCGTACAAAGCCTCATAAGGTGACATCTGAATAGTTTCTTGAATACTATTGTTGTAGGAATAATACACAAGAGGTATATGCTTCTCCCAAGAACCTCCAAAATCTAGAATGCATGCTCGGAGCATGTCCTCAAGCACCTGAATCGTACACTCGGATTGGCCATATGTCTGGGGATGGTAAGCTGTACTCAAAAGTACCTGTGTACCCAAAGCCTTCTGAATCCCCCGCCAGAACCAAGATGTAAAACTTGCATCCCTATCTGAAACAATGGAGTGTGGAACTCCATGTAGACGTACAATCTCTCATATGTAAAAACATCCCAACTCATCAACACTGATGGTATCCTTGATTAACAAGAATTGAGCAACCTTTGTGAGTATGTCAATGACAACCCAAACTGCATCATTCCCTAGAGGTGACCTCGGTAAACCAGTCACGAAATCCATCATGATGTCATGCCACTTCCACTTAAGAATGGGTAACTACTGAAGAAACCCTACTGGTCGCTGATGCTCCGCCTTCACATACTGACAAGTGGAACAACTCATGATGAACCCAACAATATCCCTCTTCATACCTGGACACAAATATTGAGGGTGTAGATCTCGATATATCTTGGTGACTCTAGGATGAACTGCCAAAATTGAGGAATGAAATTTTCACATCAGCTTCTCACGTATATCTACAGGAATCCATATGCGTCCCTAGAAATGCAAGGTCTCATCCTCGCCTATGGTCCATCCAAGAATAGGGTCTTATCCTGACACACTCTCCCATAGAACTAGTCCTTCAGAATCTAATAGCTGCCTCATTCGAAGTTGATCAAGAAGCGTAGTGGTAACACCTATAGAAGAAAGGATTGTCTGAACCAATCTGTCGTACACCTCTAGATGTGTCTTAGAGAACAAAGCCACAAGCTTCCACTCAATAATAGCTTCCCGAACTACTGTTATTTGAGTCCTCATACTCAACGCATTAGCCATTTCGTTTCCCTTCCTAGGCATATAGGAAATCTCAAAGTCAAAAGACTAAAGGTACTCAAACCACCTTCTTTGATTCAAGTTCAGATCATGCTACATGAAGATGTACTTGAGACTCTTATGGTTAGTGAAAACCACAAAGTTCTGTTCCAGAAGATAATGTCTCCAGCAGTGTAGGGTATGATCAACGACTGCCAAATCCAGATCATGCGTCAGGTAATTCCTCTCATCTGGCCTCAACTGACGAGACCCATACGCAACAAATCCATCATCCAACACAATCATAGCTCTTAGACCGATACTTGAAGAATCAAAATAGACAGTGTAGCTCTTTATTGGATCTACCAAGACTAGTATCGGTGCTTAAGTCAACCTCCCCTTCAGCTCCTGAAAGGCTGACTCACTAGAATCTGACCACAGGAACATTGAAACCTTCTTAGTCAGACCCATCAGTGGTGTTGCTATGCGTGAAAAGTTTTGTATGAAGTGTCTGTATTATCCAGACAACCCTAGAAAACATCCCCACCTCAAATACATTATTTGGATGATCCCAGGAAACTACTACCCTCACTTTATCTGGGTCTACTGATACTCAAGTCTCTGAGATAATGTGACTTACGAAGTGAATCTGGTCCATCCAAAAGTGGCATTTCGAGAGCTTAGCATATAACTGATGCTCTCTCAGTGTACTCATAATGATCTCAAGATGTGTTTCCTGGTTGTGTCGAGTGTGAGAGTACGCCAAGATATCATCCAAGAAAACAACCACGAAGGAATCCAAGTATGGATGGAACACTCTTTTCATAAGTGCCATGAAAACTGCAGGCATGTTCGTGAGACCGAACGACATAACCATATTCTCATATAGACCATACCTGATCCAGAAGGCTATGAGGGGTATATTAGATTGTATAACGTGCAACTGATGATAAACAGACCTCAAGTCAATCTTTGAGAACACCCGGGCTCCTCGAAGATGATCAAAGAGATCATCAATCCTAGGAAAGGGATATCGATTCTTGACCGTCAACTGGTTCAACTTATGATAATCCACACAAATCCTAAGGGTACCATCTGCCTTCTTCACAAATAGGATAGGAAAACCCCAAGAAGAAGTACTGGGTCAGATGAACCCCTTGTCCTGCAAGTCCTGCAACTATTCCTGAGCTCCTGCAACTCAGGTGTAGCAATCCTATAAGGAGGAATGGACACCAGTGCCGCTCCTGGAACAAGCTCAATCGAAAAGTCCATCTCTCACTCCATAGGAAAACCTAAAAATTACTTTGGAAAGACATCTCTAAAATGATCCACCACTGGAGGAAAGTCTAACTGTGATGTTCCCTAGTCATCCAGATATAGACTAGAAATCTGGGATGTAAGTCCTCTTATCCCATGATACTCTGGACCCTCTCTGCTCACCTGGACATCTCAGTCACCCTTATGAAGAAAAGATTCAACCTCTGGTGATATGAAACTCATCCTGCATCGATAACAGTCAACTACTTCTTGGAATGGAACTAACTAATCCATCCAGAGAATGAAATAATATCCTGCCATCTCTAGGACATAGAGGTCCCATAAAAAGTGACATCCACCAAACTGTAGGAAGCACTCTCTGCACTGTTGTACACTAGCAGTTCTAATCCCCAACGAAGTGTCTAGCATCAAAATATCAGTAGAAGAAAAGATGCAGAGCCCAAGGCGTTTGACGACAAAAACAGAGATAAAGCTATGCATTGTACCTATATCAAACAATGCCGTAGATAAGACTGAGGCTACTAATATTGTACCTTGAATGGTAGAAGGACTGGGATCCTTCTCTTGCTGGGTCTGCTTCACTATAATGTTCTGGCCTGTACCATGGTCCTATTACCCTACCTGACCACTCTGAGCTCATTCACCCAAATTTAGTTGAAAACCTATCCACTGGCTGCCATGACCACGAACTCCACCTCGGCCTGAATGGCCCGAAGAACTCTAGTTCCCAGACTGGTGAGAAACTGATGGTGATTCTTCTGAATGAGGATTCATAGAAGAACTCCTGTCACCAGCTGTTGGTGAGAAGAACTGACAAAAGTGCTAAAGGTGACCCATCTTTCCACAATATCAGCACTACACTGGGTCTCTCGGGCAACATGGCATCGTATTCCTGCCTCACTCACACTAGTAGCATACCACCCGGCTACCGGAAGATGCATCTTGCCTGCTATGATCTCCTTGCATAGCCCCTCTGCGGTGCTTCCTGCTATCAGCTGGAGGAGCAGTAACTCTGGATGCTGAACCGCCCTGGATCGAAGCTCTAGAATCCTTCAGAGTGTGCTCTGTAATCAGCGCCTAGTTGAAGATAGAATATATCAAATCCAACCTGAAGATTTTCACTTGCGACCTGATGTCGTCCCTCAAACCATCCTCAAACTTCTGTGTAAGGAACAACTCATCACCTCCTGGGATAGGCGTGAAACACTGCAGCTCTATGAAGAAAGTAGAATAATCCATAACAGAAAGAGTACCCTACTCCAGACTCATAAACTCATGGGATTGATCGGCCCTCAAGGTCTCAAGATAGACGTAATCGTAGAAGCTGCGCCGAAAATCATCCCAAGACATATTCAGCTGACATCCCACCTGTGAGACCACATCCCACCATGTCTTGGAGGAGTCTCAGAGCATGTAGGTAGAAAGCTTCACCCTCCTCTCTGTAGGTATCTTCAGATGCTCGAAAATCGTCAGCGTGTTCTCAAGCCATGACTCTATATCTTAGGGTAATCCATCCCCTGATAAAATAGGAGGATGATACTACTGAAAGACTCGCGTAAATTCTTCCTTCAACGGGGAAGGAGACGACACTCCTTGAAAAGTTTACATTATCCTCAGAAAGCTCTCCCTAAGCTGTGCATCAGCACCTATGTCTGGCACAACGGCTGGTGCCAAGGATGGTACAACGGGAGGATCTGCAGGTAGTCCTAGATCATCCATATTCGGTGTGACAGTGGGGAAACTATGCCCTCATTGGAAGAGTACACAGCAGAAGTAAACAAATACATACAATAACGGAAGCAGCAAATATCCAACAACAGTAACAGCGGAAGACTGAGATAACGACACAACTGGAGCATACATAGATATAAATGATGCATGATACATATATGTCCAAGAAATCAGCCAAAAAAGTCACAATTTTGAATACAGTAATAAATCCAAGTACAAAAGGAAAAAGACAAAAAACTCATCAGCATCGCATTCCTCAGCTTGGTCCCATGCTCTCCAGCACCAACACAATCATGTACATAAAGTAGAAGGGCACTTTTACCTTATCTATACCTGTAACAACATAGTCTGTTTGGGTCTAAAAGTATGACTCAAACATGGTGTGAGACTAAATCCCAGTAGGCAACCACCCGAAGATCTGTGCCTAATAGTCAATGAGTATATGGCAGGTAAAGTTCAATAACAGTAAACACTAAAAAGTAAACAGGAATGTATTCAGCAATAAACAATCCACAGTTCAAACAAGCATCAGTGAGGCAATCAGCTAATCAGAACCAGGGATCCCTCTGGGAATTACTCACAGCCATCCCCTCTAGTCCTACCTAATAAGTACAGACCACCCTCCGGGTAGCACATTCGGTCTTACCCCTTTGGTTCTATATAGTAATTGAATAAGGACTCTCTAAGGAAGCGCTTGCGGTCAATCCCCTTATAGTCAAAAGTAAGGAAAGACTCTCTAAGGAAGCTCAAAGAGTCCATTACCCGCATAGTCTATGGAAGTCAATGACTCTTTGAGGAAGCTCACATGTCAATTCCCCTTATATCCCCAAGTTCTAGGACTCTCCGAGGAAGCTCTCTTGGTCAATTCACCTTATAGCCAAGGTCGTTCAAGTCAAATACTGACTCTCTGAGGAAGCTCATGCAGTCTCACCCCTTTTTGTCTAAATAAATCAAGGACTCTCTGAGGATGCTCACTCGGTATATCCACTTATAGTCTATAAAGCTCGAAGACTCTCTGAGGAAGCTAACTCGGTCTATCCTCCTATAGTCTATAGTGTCTAAAGAGTCTCTGAGGAATCTCACTCGGTCAATCCCCTTTTAGTCTACTACACCAAGTTATCACAGCCCCGTGTAAGTCAACACATAGTAATGCTATATGGAAAAAGTAAAACTACAAAACTACATGGCTAATCAGTCTATAGTATAATAAGCATATCAAAATTCAACTCTCCATTCTACAACAATAGGCAAGGAAAACAGATAAAGTAGCCAAAGGATTAATAGGACCAAACGGTCATAAACAGAGCATGCAAGGGCAGAACACATCCAAATCATGGAAATCAACCAAATTCATATCCAAATTACCTCTAAACAAGCATCAAATAATGGCAGAAAAATAACATGGGTAAAATGGTAACCACGCAATACCCCGTTCAAGTGTAATGGTGGAATTTGCATATAAAACTCAAATAATTTGAACGAAAAGTCACAAACCACCTACCTTAGGGTTAAGAGATCAATATAATTGAACCACAAAGCTTTATTCTCCTTGGAACATCGAAGATCTAAGAAAACGTACAAAACATTCAACCCATGATAACTTGGAAAAGAAAAAGAATTGGAAAACAAGGCTCAAGAAGAAGGAAGAACACACCGATGCAATTCCAACGCAATCAATGGTGCTCAAATCGGAGGACAGATGGAGGATTGTGGGCTCGTCAAAGATCCGTGGATACTCAACGCTCTCAGATGAACGAAACCTAAAATATTTGGTTTATGTCCTTCAAACGCGACCCCGATGTGTTTAATGAAAAAACGAAAGTACACGGCGTGTACTTTTGGAGTACATGGCATGTACTCGCCTTTTCCGTACTCCACATTAAGCGGCCTCCAAGTCACTCCCACACAGCTGTGTGTTCGGCTACTACACGGCTAGCACACAACCTGCTGCGGCAAGAAAGTACATGACATGTACTCATAAATTACAAGATGTTTACTTAGAAAATTTCAGAAATTCCTCTTTTCACCAAAAACGACCAGAAAGGAAAAACATACCTGAAAAGAAGATCCGGGAAATTACAATTAATATAAAAAAATGAGGGGTAACTTAATTAAAATCAGAGGTGCTATATTCTCCCCACCATTAGCATTTCCATCTTTATAATGTAGAAAACCATTGGTGTCCCAATAGTGTTCGGGCCATTACTTGATAATTTACTTCACATGTTCCCAAGTCTCTTCCTGAATCTGACCATGTTTCCAAAAAAGGTTTACTAGACTGATGATTTTTCCACACAAGACTTTATCTTTCCAATCCATAACCCAAAATGGAATGTACACCAATGAAGCATCTGGATCTTGTTCAACATGATCTCATCGAATCACATAGTCCAGATCACGATGATAATTTTTAACTGAGATACATGAAACATATTTTACACCACACTAAACCATGGTGGTAATTCCAAATGATATGCCACCACACCAACCTGTTCCAGTATCTCAAAAAATCCTATGTATCTTGGAGATAAATTGTTATGCTTCTCAAAATGATGATGTCCAAGACTTGTAGATATCCTTAAGAAAACATTATCACTCATTGAGAATGAAAATAGCCACTTTCGATGATCCTAATATGATTTATAATAACTCTAAGACATATCCATCCAATTCCTAATCAACTGAATCTTATAATTTTGTTATTGGACAAGTCTCATCCTAACCAGTGAAGTATGACTTGTTTCCACCAAACATAGTGGAGAATGAAAAGGAATACCATACAATTATTTAAACAAATACATTTTTATTGAGTCTTAATAACTATTGTTATATGAGAACTCTACTAATGGTTTGTGCTCATCCCATGAGCCACCGAAATCCATTACACAAGCCCAAAAAATATCTTCAAAAGTTTGTATCATCCTTCTAGATTTCCAATCCATCAAAGGGTGATACACCATACTCATAGTCTACTAGGTCCCAAGGGATTTCTGTAAGGAAATACAAAAATGAGAGTTAAACCTCATATATCTATTTCATACTATTGAAATTGGTACACCATGGGTCTTTACAAGTTCCTAGATATATATTTTTTACAATTAATCAACCGTATGAGTTTATTGAATAGGAATGAAATGAGATGACTTTGTGAGCCGATCCACTATTACCCATATGGAATCATTTTTCTGAACTATTATTGGGAGACCTATTACAAGATCCATAGATATCTGTTCCTATATCCAACCAAGAATAATAAAGAACTATAATAAAGATATTGGTCATTCATGCGATGCCTTAACCTACTGACAAGGTAAGAATCTTGAAAGAATCTCATCCACTTTCTTTTTCATGATGAACCACCAAAACTATTCTTTAAATTCCTTATACATATTCTATATTCCCAAATGAATAAACCATCTTGAATGGTGGTAAGCATGAAGGAATTTTCCTGAATAATTATAGGTACGACAATCTGATTTCTAAACCACAAACCTGAACTACACTTAAGCATCCATCCCTTAATGGTTTCCCCACCTTTGATTTTTGACCGCATATCTATACATTATGAATTGGATGTCTATTCCTCTTAAACCATCTTCACCAAATCAAGAAAAAAAAAATTAGAAAGAAAATTACAAAAAAACCTCGATTTTCACATTCCAAGTTCATGTTAGCTATCATTAAAATCAACTACAACTCATCTAATGCTTATTTATCCAACAGAGAATATAAATTTCTACTTAATTCATCAACCAACAAAATTCATTTTCTCATTGTATACATCATGTCAATGTCAGTCATTTTTAGGTACTCCATCCATCTTCTTTGTCTCAGATTCAAATCATTTTGTATAAAAACATTATTTAGGCTTTTAAAATCCATGAACAAGTAAATTTATCACCCAAGAGATAATGATGACAAGTATTCAATGCATGGACTATGAAAGCTAATTGAAAATCATGTGTTGGGTAGTTCTTTTTATTCCACTATAACTATCTTAATCCATAAGCAACAACATGATCTACCAGCATGAGAACACATGCAACCCATATCTTGAAACATCACAATACACCACTTACCCTTATAATTATTCTAGAAAAATCATGATCTAGGATGTTGTTAGGTAAAATTTAAGCTCTTTAAAAGGATTCTAAAATTATTTATTCCCTTTTAATGGAGCATTATTCTTTTTAAAATATATCATTGGCAATACTTGTCTTGAAAAATCACACAAAAAGCATCAATAATAACCATCCCATCCAAGAAAACTATGTATCTCAAAGACATTGATCGATGGTTTCCAAAAGATCATAACATAAATATTTTTTGGATCCATAAAAATTCCTCTTTCAAAGATAAAATGGATAAGTAAGCATTCCTATTGAATCTAAAAATTTCACTTTGATAATTTGGAATACAAACGATGATCTCTCAAGATTCTTAACACAGTCGCCAATGGTTTCTCATGTTCATCCCTTGTTCACGAATACACTAATATGTCATCGACAGACAACAATAAAATAGAATACAATTATTTTTGAAATAAATTATTTATCAACACCATAAATATTGTTGGTGCATTCATAAGACTAAAAGTCATTACTACATATTCATAATGGCCATATCTTTTTTTGAAATATGTATTTTGAATATCCTCCTTCCTAATCTACAATTTGTGATATCTTGATGAGAAGTAAATTATGGAGAACCACTGAGATGCCATCAATTTATTTAATAGATCATCAATTCACAGAAGTGGATACCAACCATTTATCATAACTTGGTTTAGCTTACAATAATCTGCACACAACCATACAGTTCCATATACCTTTATCCTAAATAAGATTGGTGCTGTCCACAAAGATGTGCTCAGAAAAATGAACCCTTTTAATTCAGTCTCTTCCAACTATACTTTTAGTTCCCTTAAATCTGTTCGTTCCATTTGATAAGACAGAAGGAAAATAGGACTGGTCCCTAAAAGGAGATCAATTGTAAACTACCCTTCTCTTATAGGTGGTAAACCTAATAAATTATCCGGAAAAGCATCTAGAAACCAATCAACCACTACTGGTAAACTGATATCCTTAATCTCCTCCATAGATGATAATGTCAACAATACCAACTTATATGAGATCATTCCAATTGTTGTTTCTAACAAACATGTTGCACCTGCCTTTACATTCTAGTATCCTTTAAATAAATTCTCAATGACATCATCCATCATGAAACTAAATGTTATGCTATAACATTCAATGCGAGACTTGAATATTGTCAACCAATCCATACCCATGATTATATAAAACGCATACATATAAAGAACAGAGAAATCCCATTTCATCTCAACTCCACTAGGGGTTATAGAACATGCTCTAAAGAAAAAGGTTTGACACAATCATTGACCAAGAAGAGATTAAAGTTTTATCATAGAAAGAATCATATCAACATTTAAAAATAGAAAATCAATAGAATGAGAAGAAATAAAAGAATGGGAAACATCCCTATAAAAAAACAATTGCATAAGGGTAGAATTAAAAAGAAACGTACCTTACACCGAAGATGATCTAGACTGATCATCCAAAATAACCTCCTCACCTCCATATAATTGTTTTATTGCTACACTTTGTTCTCTATTTCCATGTTGAGATTTTACTAGTTCAGGAGTCATGGTATTCTTAGATTCACCTTGGATGAATCTTTTATGTTGATGATACTGATTCTTCTTTCCTTATCCCACTGAAGCATACAACGCCGATGATACCTAAGAAATGTCCCAAACACCCGAAATCATAGAAATGTGACAATAGCACTGAAGATGCCCAATTTTTTTGAAGTTGTGGCATGATCTCAGTGGTTCCACACATTCTCACTTCATTTGGTTGAAGGAACCACATTGGAAACATCTAAATTTAGTCATCATTCTTGAAGGAGGATTCATTGATCCCACTATCTAGTTTTTATTCATGCACCAAACAATGAAATAGTGTTTCCCCATCCACCTATTCCTAACATTAGAGTTTCTACCATTTACCTTAGGTATCAACATAATTACTCATCCCATAGCACTTGAGATGAACCCTTTAGCCACCGTCTCTCTATTGACTATCTCTATATAATCCATAATAAATAGCATAACAATATTTGAGAGAATCTTGTTTCTCATTCCCGATTCAAAGATGAATGTATTTAAGGATTCATATGGGGTACCCTCAGGTGAAAATTTAACTAAATTCATGGATTTATCCATATACTCTATGATAGAAAGATTTTCCATATTCTAGCAGAATAAGTCTATTGTTTTTTGAATTCCAATCAAAATTGGATAATTTTTTTTTGTTAAACAATACCTAAAAAAATTCCCAAACAACACCATGATCTAATTTAACCTACACAACTAAATCCCACCACTAGCATGAAAGATATTCCAGCATATACGTCACTACCTTGTATTTTAGCTTCGTTGGTGTATCGATGAAATTGAAGAAATGATTCAAAATATTCAGAAACACCTATGGATTTTCTGTTTCAAAATAATCCAGAAATGTGAGTGGATTTTAATTCTAGAATTGGATGGAATGATCCACTTTCCAGGACTGATATCTCCTATTCCTACTATCCACAACTTGAAAATATTGAACTATACTATAAACTGGCTATTGGTTCCCCTGTGGCTCAGGTGAAACCATGTTTTCAACAGCTTCTTCCAGTTGGGTTCTACGATGTCTACCTAGTTCCATTTTCAAGAAAAACAATAGAGTCCATAAGATTCACTCTCTATAAACCTAAGTATTAATAAATTTTAAATTCTATAACATCATACTAAAACAATATTTTTCTCTAAAATTCAACATTTCATATTCAACCATTTTTGAAAATATCACAATGCTTTTGAAAATCCAACCATTTTCAAAATAACCATTTTATTCGTTTTCAAAATATCACATTTGAAAACAACTTTCCCAATTTTCAAAAACTAATTTTTTTAAACAAAATAAGAAATCATTACTCAGAATGATGTATTCACTCCTAGTAGGAATTCATTTCTATAATTCATTTCATGGTCAGTTCATTAGCTAAACCCATGAAAATGAGATTCCAAATCATATAAGTGTCTCCAAAACACTTATCTACCCAACTCCATGGTATTTATAAGTTCATCATAAAAAGGTTAACTATGTATTTTTATGCTCTACATTTCAAGTTCTAAAAATACAAATCCTTTTCATGATTCCAACTCAAGGAAATAAACTGAATAAATTTTTAACTCTAGGACCAATAACTAATACCATGTCAAAGACAACTTTTTCTATAAATATACTTGGAAGGACCAAGATGATACCGCTTGTAGCATCCCACTCCTCCTAATTGTCTTAAGAAGGAGGTGCAATGTTACTTGTCCTTAAGAGACTTCCCCAAGGTTCCAAAGGATGGAAATAAATGTCAGGGGATTCATTAATATATGAGTGAAAATTTTCACTTTGAAAATAAAACAACTGAACAAACATGCCATAAACAAATAAACAACTACATTCTTCATGATATCAATGAAAGAAAAATCCAATAAAACCATTTATATTAAAATAAAACTAAACTAAGTAACATAGTGGAAAACTAAAATATCAAAGTACCCAGTGGAAGAAAGTACTCAAAGATGCCAATGATAACTCCAACCTTCAAACATGTTGCAATCTCTATCTCCAAAAAAACCCATGTATAAAAAAGTAGTGCTAAATATGTGTGATGCTTTTCCATTTATCATGTCTCAATAAAAAACACCTGAAAAATCCCCAAAGTTCTAATGTAGGGGGTGTGTACTAAAACTCAGTTGGATTTCCCCAAATAAATTCCCTACTCATGATACTTTGATAGAACATGTTAGCACATTTATATAAAACGGATTATATAAAATAATTTCTAAAAAAAATTTATACCAGAATATAAAAAAGTGTCCTAGTAAAATATTCTTAAGATAACATGATATTCCAAATAATGAAACCAAACAGTTCTCTAAAACCATTTCAAAAATTCCATTTTGGTGTATCCCATTCCAATCCACACACCCATGCATCCACACATGCTTGATTCATTATCAAAATTCCATACTCAAGAGCGGTTTCTCATAGATAAAATAATTTTTCATAAGGTAATTAAATCCCATGCACCATTGCACCTTTTTCACTAAGCATCAATTCATATTACAACTATGACTCATAAATACAATATGAACACACACCACCATGTAGGCCAAAAAACCATGGCAATAAAATAATGCCAAAACCATTCCAATAAAAAATCCATTTCAATTCCAAAACCATTTCAATAAAACAATATTTTTGTTTAAAACTTTTTTCCATAAGTCTAATTAGGGAAATATTTTAAAATCAAAATTTTAGATTCATTTATTAAAGAACTATCCACAACAATTCCACAATTTCACAAAAATAAAAAAAATCCACAAACCATCACTAAAGAGGTTTCTACCAGGATTTTCACAACAATTTCAAAAATCAATTTAATTCAACTTAATCAATTTGAAACTAAACCTTGATGTTCTAAATAGAGGTTTTGAGAGTGAAGCCACCTAATATGGGTTTTATGATGAAAACAAAGAATGAAACTCAAACTCCAATGAAACTGGGTAGAATTTCCATATCCCCACCTTAGATCTCCTAAAATAACATAAAAAGCCAAAAATAAACATATTGGGAATCCAAAACCTTAGATATATCCACACCAGATGAAGATCTAAGAAACCAATAGATAAGAAGAAGTATATCTAAGGAAAACCATAAAAAACACCAAGAATGATGCCTTACCATAATAATCGATCTTCCACGCACCAATAAACACCTCTGGATTGTTTCTATTTCAGCATAGGGGAGGGGGGGGAGAGGTTCTCCAACATTTGAGAAGGAAAATCACGAGTTAGTACTATTTTGGGGGAAAGGTGAGGGTTTAAAGTCTTAATCTTACTTACATCCACTTTTTGTTGATCTTTTTTTTTAAATTGTGCACAATTATTCATACAGTTAGGAAAATCGTGCGCTAAATGTGTCTTAGGCTATCTCCCATGGGAAACCTTTCATGGTTGGATGGTATAGTTAGACAAACCATGCACCGATCATGCTAAACCGCACTGTCCCAAATTTCACAATTTCTCCAAGGCGACAAAAAAATTTGGACAAACTATGAACCTGCCTCTGTGCCTTCCCCGTAGGCTCTATCTAACTATTCAAATTTTCTTATAGGAGTTACATGGTTTTCTTAACATGTGATCAAACGATTAACCTATATAATATACCCTAAAACACTCTAAATGGTCCCCAAACCTTTCCAAAATTAACCCATACACGTTATATACTTAAAATAAATAAATGAAGTGTTACTTTATTGAATTTGGGGGCGATACAAACAACAATGTTGTTTTTTTATTCATTATATCTATATTTTTCTTTGGATCTTAATAATTCGTTTTTGGGATTGGCTTCTAATGATTTAAAAACTTTTGTTACTTTAAGTGATAATTATAACATATGGCCAGTTGTTTTTATCCTCTATAATATACCTCTATGGATGTGTACGAAGATGAATCCTTTCATTATTTCTATGATTATTCCATGAAATCAAATGTTTGAAAACAACATTGATGCATACGTTCACCCTATAATCAAAAATTGAAAGAATGATAATATTATGGTGTTGAAAAATTTGATGCATCATTGTGATAACTATTAAAAATACATTTTTCTTTAAGGTGTAAAATTAGTGAGTTTCATGGACTAGGAAACTTATTCGGTTGGAACACTCATACCAGTTTAACTTGTATAGTTTTTAATTTTAAATTATTCAGTCTGAACACTCATACCAATTTCAATTATTCTACTAAAACACTCATTTCATACATTATATTAAAAATGGTTCTTTACGTGTCTTCACCAATTTCTTTATTTATCATAAAATTCTGTTTTAACAAGAAACATTTCAATGGAGATATTAAATTGGGAAATTCATAAATTTTTTACATATTTCATAAATATTAAGAAAATTAATGAATTTCACTATAGGTTTTTGAATGTGTGATAAGTTAAAATAAGTGGAAAAATTCTATATGGTACAACACCCAAATAAGTAAGAACAATATAGTGCAAGAAAATGAGTATATTTTTTGAACCTTTTTATTGGGATTTTAATTCTCTACATCATATTATTTACCCAATTTATATTTTTGATAAAATCTATTACAATGTAATTTTTACATTGCTTTACGAGTAGAGTAAATTGAAGGATCACACTAATGCACAAAAGGGATTAGAAACAGTGAATATAAACCATGGTTTCTGGGAAAATGAGAATAGAAAGTACCTTTCAGCTATTTTTGAATGATAAATAATGATAAATATATATTACGTCAAACAATAAAGAATGAAAAAATTATATACGGATATTAAAGTAACAATTAATTATGCATTGACTTGAAACATAAAAATAAATATAGATTTAAAAATCATGGATCACATATTCTGATGGAGATGTTTCTAACCTTGAAATTGTTCAATACGTTACCTAAAAAATTAACTATAGTTCTAGTTTAGTTGTCAAAATTATTCAAAGTGATTTATGAAAAAAATATCAATCCAAAGACACTTTATGAACTTATAGAAACAATTATTTTTATAGTTTTTCCTTTGGAGATGTTATTCCCCACTTCAATTTTACTATTATTATTCATTTGACTGTTCAATTAGTTGGGTAATATAAACATAGTGGAATAAGAAAATTCATATAGATATATCAAATTTAAAGTTATGTTAATATTATTTTTATTTTAATTAATTATTTTGATTTTATCAAATCATTATGTGAATTAAATTTAATACACTTCTTATATTTTTTTCATCTGGTACTTTGGTCTTTTGAAGTCACATATAAGGAATAAATCTCATCCAGAAGGCTCTATTACTGAAGGTTACATAACTGAATTGTGTATAGCCTTATATTCTAGTTATTTCAATGGAACTGAAACTATATTAATTCATGTCTAACATGTTCATGACATCTATAATAATTATCATTCTAAAAAACAGTCATCAGTATTTCCAATTATATGAAAACCAATTAGTAAGGGCTCGAAATTTATACAAATTGAATTGGAAGTAATAAAACAACAAAGATATGTGCTACTCAATATTCTTATAATAGATCCAATTTTTGAATAATTGACATTTCAAACAAAGATATAACTAAGAAATCTTGAAATGAGATAGAATTAACAAAAGCTTCAAATAAGTATATTATTGAATAGTTTTCATATCATGTAATTATATACTCATAGTCATACTAGGAACATATTTTTATCTTATCTATGTTAAAATTATAACTTATATGTTCTTGTGAATATAATTAATTTAGAGAATAAAGATGAAATTTCAATTGATTTTACGTTTTTGGATCGAGGACCTATAAGGAAGGATAATAGATTTGATGCCCACAATAGTAATGGATTCAAGTTTCCTTCAATTGATCATGTATATGGATTAGAAATTAAAAATAATAGTTTATTTACACATTCAATGGAGTGATGCTATAAAATTATGGTTTATATCGTCAAATTAAACTATCAGGGTTAAATTTTAGTTGTCTTATCTAAATGCTAGTGGGTAAACATTAACATGGGTATAAATAATGATTCATTACATTTTAATTCTATAAAATCGTCTCACTCGATCCATATCAGGGATCAGGAAGAGAATGGTATATATATCTTAATTTATTATGTGGAAAATTAAGTGAATTAATGTTGGAGTATTTTTGTACACTTATAAGAGAGAGACTTGTATGATTTAGGTGAAGAAACCCAATTGGTAATTTGTGGTAGTGATCCTCATCAAGAACAAAACATTCAATAGTTTTCC
This sequence comes from Viscum album, assembly GCA_963277665.1. Lineage (NCBI taxonomy): Eukaryota > Viridiplantae > Streptophyta > Magnoliopsida > Santalales > Viscaceae > Viscum > Viscum album. Next base: position 703,330,268 of record OY728139.1, read on the forward strand.
AATAAATTTTTGAAATAATATAACTTTCAAGAGATATTGAAAATGAAAAAATACTCTTCACAATGGAGTTTGATAACAATAAGGAAAATGAAGATAAAGATAACATAACGTATAAAATGGTAATAAAACTATATTATAATTTCACATCAATAATGTTTATATATATATATATATATATTTATATATACAGTTTTCTAATTTGTTTTTTTACCTTATAAATATTTTTATTATAATTTATTTTGCATTGAATACATTCTAACCCTGTTTAAATATAGGAATAATGAGGAAAAAAGTTCAAGATACTAGCCGATCATTATCTCATAGAACGCTACCTCTACCTTATCCTTCAGTGGATCTAAGTGATTCCACTATACAAAATACTTTTAGGGATCCACTAGATTCCCTAAATGTTTTTTGGTAAATCACCATATAATGAACCTCTTATGGTGGATTAGTTGGTCACACCTCAATATATGGGATATTGGATGGTTACCATTACTGGTATGCATTTCATTATAAAAAAACCAATATATTTTTATTAACTGTTTAATATATTTTTCAAAAAGAATTGTACTTCTCCTCTACCCAAGACTCTCTCATGATATCCACCCAAATTCATGGTCATCTTTACTAATTTTTCTGCCCTAAACTTTCCTCTATGTGAGTTGGAGCAGACAAAACATCATTCCAATGAGTGGTGTGCTAAGACTATCTGAATAAGTCAGTTTTTAATGATTTTATAGACTTTAAAAACACGAATTATGTGGTATAAACTAAGAAAAAATCATAAATTTACCATTAAATCATATGAAAACACCAATATATTGATATTTAAAATGTAAGAATTTACGCCATGTCAATCTGAGTTTTTATTTGTTCGGGGTGATCAGAAACACATTTATAGTGTTTTAAAACATTAAAATGTCTATCTAATGGTAAAGAACATTGAAGGTAACCTCATATTACTTTAAAATCATATAAAAATAACTTTTAGGTTTTTTTGATTTTTTAGATTTGACAAAACATCAATATGATGTGTGGTGTGCTCAGAATTACTGATTAAGCTGCTTAAAAGATTTGGCAGTCGTTAAAAGCATGCGACCAGGGTAAAAAAATAAAATGACATATGATTTCCATGAAATCATAGTAAATCAAATGATTATTTATTTTTAAAATTTATTTACTTAAACATTATCAATATGTATTGAGGTTTTCATATGATTCCCACAAATGTATTTTTTTTATTGTGTTACAACACAAAAATGTGTTTGCAACAGCCAAAACCAAAGTTAATGACCTCAAATTGATGTAAAATCATAAGAAATCTATATTTCAAATATTTTTTTATTTGAATTTGTACATTAAAGATCAATTCATTTTTTGGGGATCTCGAACTGGATGAATTAGTCATTTTTAAGGATTTGGTAATATTTAAAAACATGTATTATGTGGTAAAAATCATGATAATGACATCTAAATCTATTAAAATCATATGAAAAACAACCAAAAGTTCATTTCTTAAATTTAGAAACTAAATTCATGTAAATATAAGTTTTTGTTTACTTGGTATGATCTAAAAAATATGGTTAGTGTTTTAGAACACAAAAAAGACTTATCTAATGACCCCAAATTTATTTGAAAACATACAAAAACAATCTTTGATTTATTTTTGAAGTGTTCAAGTAGATAGAACATAAATATTCCATGTGTTTTTCCCATAATGATTTAATACACTATTTTAAAGAATTACAAATCTTTAAATTCTTGCATTAGGGTTTGAAAACCAATAAAATGACATTTTACTACCACGAAATCATAGTAAAACAATATTATATTGATTTTTTAAATGTAGGAACTAACACCATATCAATTTAGGTTTATGTTTTCTAAAGATGTTGAAAAAAACATTTTATTGTTTTAAAACACAGAAATATTAAAGTAATGATAAGAAAATAGAAAATGACCATGAATTAATGTGAAATGAAAAAAACTATCTTTGTATTATTTGTGACAAGGATTAGTATATGACACACCAATTCAATCTGATGTGTGTTCTGAATGACTGAATATGTTTTTTTAAAGATTTGATAATCATTAAAAATATGCATTAGTGGGTCAAAACTGAGAAAAATACCTCTCATTACCATGAAATAATAGAAAAGAAAATTCATAATTATTTTTCAATTGAATTAACTAATGCAATTCCAATCCTAGTTTTCATTTTTTTCAGATGACTAAATGCACATTTTTAGTGTTTTAAAACACAAAAACATGCATTTAATGGTCACAACCATAAAAAATGACCTTTTACTGATATATAATCCTTGAAAAAATATCTTTGAATTATTTATGATGAGGAATAGTATATGAAACATCAATATGATGTGGAGTGTTTCCGATTTGAATGATTTTTTATTGTTTTTAAAGATTTTATAGTCTTTAAAAAAACATATCGGGAGATCAAAACCTATCAAAAAACCATTTTATACCATGAAATACTAAGGATAATTACTGTATATTGTTTTTTAAATATAAAAACTATCTCCATGTCAATTTGATTTGAATCTTTTTCTGGATGGCTACAAACATATTTTTTGTGTTTTAAAACCCTAAAACATGTGTGTAACGGTAAAAATAATAACAAAAAACCCTGGACTGATGTAAAATCCATTTAAATTTATCCATTAATTGTTTTTACATGTATTAGTAGACAACTCATTAATATGATGTTTTCTCCTCTTGGACTAACTAAATAATTTTTTACAAAGATCTCACAGTCTTTAAAAACACCACCCATGCGGTCAAAAATAAGAAAATGACCACTGATTTACATAAAATCATAATAATAAATATATTTATTTTTAAAATTTAGGAATAGATGCTACATTATCCCATTTTTTTCTTTTCTTGGGATGTTTGAAAACACATTTTTAGTTTTTTAAAACACTAAAGTGTGTGTTTAAGGGTAAAAACAATAGAAAACGACCTCTGATTGATGTGAAATCATAATACAGATGTATTTTAATTATTTGAAAGTTTTTTCATGTGGGGTAGGAGGTTGGATAAAACATCACTAAAAAACCAACAGGAATCAGAAGCAAGTAGTGATAAATGAAAAGTAATTCCGGCAGAAGTAGGAAACAAGAAGTAGAAGCAAATCAATTAGAACATGAATATATAATAAAATAACAATGTTGAAAAGTAATGAACATAATGTATTTATTTGTACCATAACATGTTGGTTCTGTATTCTTGGAAAGAACACTACAACCATGATGATTTGTTATTATGAAAAATAAAATATCAACAAACATACAATATACAAGATGAAGTAAAGAGAAGTATATAGAGGCCGTAGATTCTATCTAAGCATAGAAACCTCATCAATCTATGATCTAGCAGTTAAACTAGGATTGAATATGGTATCATATTAACTTGAACCAGATATACTCTTTCACACAACCCCACAACAATAGAGAATAATAATAAATAAAATACAACACAACATTGAAGATACAAAAGGAAACACAAGTAGACTTACAGTTCCTAGCCAACACCAAGAACTTGAGATTTTAATCATTGGAACGGATAACTAGAGATGTCAGATTTGGGACTTATTTAATGGTTTTATTATTGAAACTGTTCTCATTGATGGTTTTGGATGTAATTAAATCACCTAATGGTCCTATAAAGAACTCATCTTTTGTTGGATTTAATATATCATCCACAATGTACATGACATGAATTCTGTGACCAATGAAAATTTTAAAAATAATATCGACAAAAACAATTCACCCAATATAAGAGAGAAACCTTTAAAATTAATTTTTAATTACATTAATATAATGAAAAATACACCAGTATTTATTTCATTCATTGATGTTGGTATTGATTTTCCAATGGCCATTCGGTTTTATTTTTTATTGCGTTGATGAGGACCTAAAGTAGAGTCCCTCTAGCGATTATCCACACATACTCCTTTAATATATAAACATTTTCGATGGTTCTCTGGGTGCTATCCTAGTGGTACCGATCATCTTTTATCTATCCCTTGATCGCAACTATGATCCCTTTGGTTTAGAAAGGGTTTCCTCATGAACTATCCATCTTGAGAGAGATAAAGGAAGATAAAATATATCGAGTTTGAGAGAAAACTCAAAAGAAGTTCATCATTGTTATTTAATTGTATAGGGAGGGGAATTTTTTGCATGAATATCACCCTCTTATAATTATCATAATTTTATTTTTATAGCCACGCGGTTAGGAATTTATATTAATTAACTATACAATGGGCCTTAGTAATAGATTAAACCCAAAATGAGCCCCAAGCCTTGTAAAATTAGAATATAACTATTTTATTCCATAGTGTGTGCTAATCCATAGAATGATAAATTTTATTTATAGAATGGTAAATAAATATTAATCCTCAGACCAATAATTGAGTCAACTCATCCTCCTTTACATTTATTAAATTTATGAACAACTATCACAAATAAATATTATATTCATGGTTTGATGAATAAAATATTTATTTTAATATTCATGTAATTAAATAAATTATTTATTAATACATAATTATTTATTTTATTTCAAATAAAAAGAGATAAATATTATAAATTCACTAAATAAATAAATATCATATTCATAATCTGGTGAACAAAATACCTTTTTTATATTCAGGTAATTAAGTGAATTTTTATTAATGAATAATTAATTATTCATTACCTTGGGAATAATAAAAGATAAACTAATATTATGTATTTGTGTAATTAAAAAATTTCCTTGTGACAAAATATTTACTTAATATTTTTAATATTTTAATAAATCCATAATAAAATTTACTTCTTATTCTTGATAATAACATTAATTGAAACTGTTAAATATAAATAATATTTAAGTAAGATCAAAGGAAAAAATTTATGTGACCTTTTAGTTCTCTTCCTTAGTGGAATTAGGTGGGATTTACTAATATCCAATATTAACATATAACAATGGGTCAAGGAACCCATAAAGGAAGAGTATATGTTGTAATGTCAACAACCACATAAAAACACTCATTGTGTATAATAATCCCTTTGACATGATATCTCATAAAGATGGTTGCACACCCATGTAATCAACCTACATGCTTGATGGGTCTTTCCTTGACTATCAGAAATAAACTTATTGTTATACCATGGCCATGGAATTTTAATGTGATGGTTCCTTTTCAATCAAAGGGATGAAAAATCAACTTCCATAAATATGAAAGGGACATATCATTTATATACTTATTAATTAATAACACATCATTTTTTTATGAAACCAACATACCCAATTTATTTATGAATTTTATCATCATGTTTTATGGAAATAGATCTAATTATATGAGTTATGACATGCATTAATAAAAATCCTAATGTCTAAGGACTATTACACATGCTCACAAATAGAAATATATGATGAACCATAAACATGTATAATTCTTATAGGTGGTACTTTTCACCAGGTTTTCCATCTTGGAGATTACCAAGTGTGAAATTCATTAGGTAATGGCTCATCTGGTTACGAGTACTTACATGTAAAATTCAACATATTATGTGTCCCTTTATAGAATGTTATTTAACCATAGAACAATATTTAAGGATATCTTCATGGAATATTGTGGATATCATCATGGTGGGAAAATTATATAACTTTTTAAATGTGACATATATTCTAGGACATTATCAAATTATTATTATGTAGAATAAAAAATAATTATATGATAATGTATTAGTATTCAAATCCCTAAATATACAAGAAATATAAACTAAAAAGTAGTTTGTTTTATGGAACCAACGCCAACAGAATCCCACTTAAACTAGAGAAAAATTATAATGATCGGTTTGTTAAAAAATGTTAAACATTATTCTTCTTGGTATGACTATAACTACTGGGCCTACCAAATTTATGTGGTTGGGGTTGCTTTAAACACAAGACTGTGTGGCCAATCTTCTTATTGCAACACCAGAATATTGAGAGAATACTTCATGTTGTGATATTACTATGCACCCATCTCTTGTTCCCATTTCTGATACCTGATATCCTGATTAAGTAAATATTCTATTCTTAAAATAACAATGATTAAACTTATACTTTTCATATAAACCAAAATAGGGATAGGAAATTTCTAAAAAGATCTTAAGTAGCATTAGAAGCCACAACATTCATTGATATTTTAGATATGGTATCCACTAACAGTAATACTTTTTTTATTATATATTACCTTATCCATACTATGATACTAGATCAAATTGAACTAAATTAAGACAATTGTTAAATTCCCTAGATCAATAGTAATTCCTCTTCTCGAGACACTAGTAACTGATCCAATACTATTTTGTTAAGTAATTTTAGTTAGTCATCACTACAAGCTGGTTCAGTTATGTTAGATCTATTTAATATTCACAAGTAATTTAAAAATCATAAGTAATATAAACTTTCATTACATATCATGGAATATGAGATAAATTCATAATATTTAATCTTGTGATATTATTGTAATCTCAGTAATCTCTAACTATGACAATGCATGTTCATCTAGATAGATTATATGCCAACAATATTTCAGTCTTGAATTTTTTTATCTTGTATTTTTCAATACTTTTATAATATATTTAAAATGACTAGTTGTATTAAATTGATGGATCTATTTTTTAGATCTTGTTTCACAGAACATGGTTTCCACTTTAAATCATTCTTATATAAATTTATTCTATAGTCTTAACAAACTAGTGACACATAACATTGTTTTTCAATTTATTTTCAATATATCTATTAGGAACACTTATAATGCTCCCAAAAACATGTTAGAGACACATGGAACTTATTCATTTCAAAATTAATATTCTATGATCACTATCCATGATTTACTCATAACTGAATTTCTATAATCTGTATATCTCAATGAAATTTATTTCTATCATTGACCCTTTTTAGTTATAAAATATATAAATATAACAAAGTTTCTTATTTTAGTTTTGTCATATATACATCTTCCATAAGGTTTCCTTTAAATGCGGTGGCCTTGACAATTAATTTTTAAATATTATGATAATAGAAGTATGATTTAACAAGTATAATTCAAAATTATTTAAATCATGCTGATTGGTGTAAATATTTTTCATTGAAAAAGACTAAAAATATAAATAATAAATAATGATTTATTGGTATAAACTATTCCATCCATTTCCAGTCTCTCTTGAATACTCACTAACTATATAAAGACATAGAAATATTCAAAATATGTAGTCACTAAAAATTGAAACATATAATCCATTACTTGAATTCACACATACGTGTAAATATTATATTGTTTTTATTTGCTACTTTTTTATTGGAATATAATGTTTCACCCACCATGGTGAATATGAGACACATATTTAGTTATGAAATCCTATGTAGTATGTGTCTCTAGAACAACTCCTCCCACTATGCTAAGTGAATTCCAGCATTCTGACGCCAACTCATGTGCATCCAGAGTACTAACCCATAGAATTTAAGTCTACTCCCATTATCCTTAAAATGATAGGTTTAATTTATAGAAACAAAATCAATCTTCAATAGATATAAATATCCTTAGTGTCTATTAGATTTTTAATTAATATGAACAAAGTATTTAATGTTCATATGTATCTTAATTCAAATTTTAAAAAATGGGTTTCACTAAACACTTTTGTTAATGTCCTAATAGATTATAGTCATATCATAATTTCTATGACATCCATTAGTCAACATTGTTGGCATATAGTTAGTTTTTAAATTATATTCACAAAAAATGTCTTATATGAAATTATGAAAGAATTGAAATATATATAATACTCTTAATTTTTCACCCTTTTAATACCATCTCTATATTTATATATATAAGGAAATGTGAGTTTGGGAATATGTTTACTCCAAAAGTTTAATCAATGATTATTTTCATAATATTTTCTCTGACAAGCCATCTCAGAGGTTCCTTTATCATTTTCGAGTGAACTCATATACTTCACTGAGAATTAATAAAATATTTAAAGGAATTTTATGAAGTACATGAATTTACCTCTAGCTTTAGAATAGTTCACGTGGTCTTATTGAGATAACTATAAAATCAGAGTGAAATACATTAATTTCTAAAGGTTTCTTTAGTAAAATCAAGATAATTAGTTTTTTATTATGCCCAGTATCTTATCTCAATAGATACTAAAAAAAGTTTTTTTGGTATAAATAATTCATCTAATTTTAGTTTTATTTGACCAATAAATATCTTCACACAATTAAGTAAGAATATTTTATTTTATATTCAACATTTATTACAGTGGATATATTTGACTCAAGATTTATTGAACCATTAGTTTAGTATGAAGTACTATAAAATCATTTATTCTAAAATGAAATAATTTATCATTCTATGTAGATATAAAGTGAGATAAATGTTTTTTATCACTCATTACAAAACAAGAATCAATCCATTATTGAAATTTAGAACTCGTGACTTCTCACTACTGACATAGGAGTCACCCTTTCCCATCCTATGGGAGAATTCACCCCACTTCTAATAATATTTCTGAAATTTATTAATTATTGAATGAGAATATATAAAACACATTTTATTAAATTTATAATAATTCTAGTGGAAATATTATTTTCAATAATGAATATTCCAAAATTCTATAACCACTTTTATTTTATTAAAATTATTTAAAATAAATTTTTTTTCCACATGAGATGTAAATATCCTTATGTTCATTTCCCTCCCTCTAAATAATTTTTCTCTTTGAAATATGTTGCAAGGAAACGATTTTCTTCAAAATTTCATGGCCTATTTAAAATTTTAGTTAATTATTTTTACCATAAAGAGTGAGGATAAAGTTTCGACCAGTCTTTATTTTCTAGTTGAAGTATGGAAAACAAATATTTAAGGGTGGCTTCTCCATACTGTTAATTTAGATTTGGATAGATATGGATAAACTTGGTGGTAAGGATGATAACAAGGGATTCATGGATAATTTATTATCCAAATGGAATATCTACTCTAAATAATGGACTTCCATACAAGAATTCATGATTTTAGGATAATCTCCCCCTTTCCAGTTTACACTAAAATACTATAGTGATAATATAATTTATATTTAATCTTATATTTATTTTTCTCGAGATATATAAGATACAATATCATAGAGAAATAACCGTTTATATATTTTATATAGGAATCATTTTTCACTTCAAATTGGTGGGAATATGAATAGGTTTAGGGAATTCCAACACATAGTACAAATTCTATGATTAAAAATTAATGTAAAACATCTTTTCCACACCATGAAATTTATGCATGTGAGGAAATACCCTATGTTAAGGATTTATGGTAGGTTTTTAATGGGTTTTATTTTCCATTTCTTTTATAAAAATTAAAACAGATTATTAATACATTACATGATGACCAAATAAGTGAGACAAATTAATTTTATTAAGTCTCCCACTATTTTTAAAGTATCAACTGATTTCAACCTTAAACATAGAATTTACCATTACTTTATACATCCTAGTGATAATAATCCAAATATACCTTATTATAATCATTAAAAATTCAATGAAAAGTACCAAATGGTTTTAGGTATGCGTTCTTGTCAATTCTGGGATTATAAATCATTTTATTATTGATTGGACACCCCAATCTTAAAATCCTCACTCATATTTCATCATAACTTACCAACAAAATTTGTATGGAATAGAAAAATTCCTTTAAATCCTATAATTTTTTTAACTTATCCCACCATTATTGTTTAGATTTCATGATAATTTAAAGTTCCTTAGATAAAGGTATGAACTGATATATTAACTATAGGTCCATCTTAACTCTTGTAATGAACACCATAATGAATTAATGATAACTTGATGTATTTTTTTATAATGCATAAATTTTAATAATTTATTTTTAATTTTTTTAATACTAATAGTAATTTAATTTAGAGATTAATCATGTAATGATAAAATATTTATGCATAATAATTTTTTTAATTCCATGTTTCCATATTAATTTATTTATTTCTATGATCAAAGACTTGCATCAAAAAAATAATTCATCAATCAGAAAGCAATAAAATAAATAAATCATAGCATTATCATGATCTTTAATGAGTATTTTTATTTATTGAGAATACAATTAACACACCATTTACTCTAGGGGAAAACAAATCCTTAATCCAGTTTGGGAACAAGTTTACAACATTCCATATTTATCCTTTGTATATCTTTGGTTTGGTTTCTCCTCAAATATATCTTACACCAACTCCATTTACATAGGAGATCCAACCTTATAATTTTCATAATTCACATGAAATTGAAGGGAACTGTAATGGGGGTTTTCATAAACAATCCTTAAATATGTAGGTCGATATATAATAAAAATGGTGGGATGAATCGTAGTATATCAATTTATATTAATAAAATAGTTCCAAAAAATGAAATAATTAAATGAAAAGAAACCATACACATACACATTCCAGCCTATGCTCATGATCATCCACTAGTGGAATGAATACAAATTAAAATAACCTGCTATAAATTATTATGATTTGCTCTTTTTCAAAGATAAAAATGTGTAGACTAATTCTTTTAATTATATAATTAATATATTAATTCAATTTATCATAATTTACATGAAATATTTCATGAAGATACCCATCCTCTATGATTTTAAATAAATTAAATAAATAATTTTTTTTGAAACATAATATAATAAGTTCAAAACTTGTACTTGGAAGTAACTTGGAGGGTACCAGTTTGAACTATTTAGTATGTGTCAAGATCATATACAATCTACTCATGCATAAAATAGCATACATTTTTTTTCATTTAATTACATTGAATGTGTGAGAAAATTAAATGAAACACAAAATACATGTTAATTAATTTTTTCTATAATGATTTTAAGGCATGGAGAGTAGTTGATATATTGTGACTATACGTTGTATGTGGTTCAATTTTTTTGAAAAAATAAATTAATAAGTTAATATCATATATAAAAAATCATATGGAATTTATTAGTGAAATAAATTTCAGATGAAAAAATTAATTATGAGGTATATGGATTAATAAATTAATTTTAATTTTCTACATAAATAGGTTGGTTACCCAACAAGTACATCTACCTACAAGACTTGTATCTTTGTCATCATATGTCTATGATACAAACCTAGGGACTCAATGTGTATTAATTAAAAAACATATGTGGGGTACATGGAATCTAAATATAGTACACTCAATGTAACCTTCATGTTACATGGTAGTTATTCCCTATATGTCATATAATATCACTTGATGTGTATTTTAGTATTTGTTTTATAAAATGAAAATATGTGGACTACATAGTGTGTAACCTATTTATACGGTGTGCAGTCCCATATGTCATGTGATAGACTAGTTTGGAGAACAAATAGAGAATTTAATGCATCACAGGTTCTTTCTTTCAGGACATGATGAATAAGTTCACACTACATCCTGGTACAACGAATTGGGATATAAGATGTGTACATTGGCTACCCATCTTGTAATCCTGTGTTGTCCAACCAAAATTCTAAGTGCATCTAAATGGGTTATTTGGATGTTTTTTAATTAATAATTAATCAGATCTAGATTAAATAATTTATAAATTAAGCGAGGAATAAGATATCTCAAAAATAAAATTATAATAATGAATTTATTGAAACAGAAACTAACTTTTAAAGTGTAAAAAATCAATGTAAAAAAATTATAAAATTAATTTGATCCTTCTTATACCGCATGATGGTTTTGGATGTATTGGAAGTTACTCATGGGCCTATAGATAACTATTTTTTAGATTCAATATATGTTCCACAATTTACATGACATGAACACCATGAACAATGACATTTTTCTAAATAATATTGGAAATTTTTTTCCTGAACAAAGAGAGGATCTTTTCCAAATTAATTTATAATTCCTTTAATTTCATGAAAAAGAACCTAGGTCTTCAGTTATTTTTTCTATATAGGAATTTATTAAATGAATGTTGTTCAGTTTTATATTACTTCCATTAGTGAGGACCCAAAGTAGAATCCCTCTACTAGTGATTCACATGTACTCCATTGATATTGGAACGTCATTGATGGTACTACAGGTGCCAGAATGATTATATTGATCATCTTTCACAACTCCCTTGATCACAACCACAATCCCTTATGTATAGAAAAAACCATCTCTTAATCTCTATATATTGAGAGAAATAGAGGAAGGGAGAATCGCTCTGCCTTGAGAGAAAACCTTAGAGACATTCTTTGTTGATAGAGAACTCTCTTGTGAGGAGAATATTGTGCATGACCACCAACCTCTCACAATTCTCATAATTTCATAGTTATAGACATAGGGTTATGGTTTTATATTAATTAATTTCACAAATTCCTATAATAATATTTTAAAAAAAATTAACCTCAATCCAGGTAAAATAAAAATATAATTATATTATTTCATGGCTTTCGCTAATCCGTGGGATGATAAATATTAATTTTATTCTGGTAAGTAAATATTTGTCACTGGACCACTAACATGGTCCACTAATCCTCATTGAGATTTATTGAATTACCATTAAAATATCCGAAAAAATATTAAATTCATGTTCTAGAAAATAAAATATATTTTTTAATATTCCTGTAATTAAATAATTTATTTATTAATAAATAATTATTTTTTACCTTGAAATTAAAAAGAGATAAATGTTATGAAATAAATAAATAAATAAATGTTATATTTAATGTTTTGTTAATAAATTATTTATTTTTATATTCACATAATGTAATACTTTATTTATTAATGAATACATAATGTTTTATTACCTTGTGGATAACAATAGATAAATTAATATTAAATATTAGTATAATTAAACAACTACCATATGGATATATATTTATTTATGATTTAAGACCATTTAATAAATCCAAAATACATATTAATTTTTGGTTTGTAGAATAATATTAATTATAACTATTAAATATAAATAATATTTAACTTAGATAAAATGAAACACTTTGTGTGTGACCTTGTAGGCTGCTTCCTTAGTGGAATTAGAAAGGTTTACCTAAAATCCAAGAGTACTCTCTAGCAATGGATCAAGGAACCCATAGAGAGATAGTATATGTTATAATGGGAACAATTATATATGAATTCTCACTATGAAATTAATCCCATTTTAATTATATCTCATTAATTAGGTTTCACACCTTTGTCATCAACCTATATGATTGATGAAAATTTCATTGACTATTTGAAATAAACTCTCCATTAAACCAGGGATAGTTAATTTTAATGTGATAGTTCAATGTCAATAGAATTACCAAGATATCAAATTTCGAAAATATATAAGGGGTAAATCCATCTTTGACGTAATAATTAACAACACATCATTCGTGAGACGCCCAACATACCAAAATTCACCAAGAAATATTGTGCCATGGTTTATAAGAATATATCTAAGTGTATGATTCATGACATGAATTAATAATGACATTAAATTTTATAGACTATTACACACCCTTTCAGATAGGAATATTTGTTGACACATAGGCATAAAAATTTCCAATAGGTGGGTATTTTATCATAAACTTCTATCTATGAGATTATTAAGTGTGAACTTCATGAGATAAAGCCTCGTATACTTATGAGTACACACAGCTGATAGTAAACATAATATTTTTTCCTTCATAAAATGTTATCCAATAATTGAAAAATATTTAATGACATCATCATGGATCTTCAAGGTTATCATCATAGTTGGGAACTATTGTAGCCTTTTCAATGAGATATCAATTCTATGACATTATCATGTTAAATTTATATAGAATTGCAATCAATATGTAATAAGGTGTTAATATTCAAATCAATTAATATACATGTAATATAAATTACAAATTATTTGGTTCTAGGGAACCAACATCAAAACTCATAAGAAAAATGTTCTCCACCAAAGATCATCACTAGAACATGGGTGCATTGTAGAAATTGTGAAGGAGGTCTTATCTCTCGAGCTCTCTTCTCCATAGTATATAATAGGTGAAAAAATATCGAATAACTAAAACACTTAAATATCAAAAGGATGATATCACCCACATCAACTAAACTAATGGAGGTTAGTAACAATGGATGAACAAGAATTGTGTCAGGTAGTGTGATAGGCATAACAACCAATGTATAACACGTGTAAGGTTCTTCGAAAGTAGAAGGATCTTAATGGAAAAGATATTCTAATAGATTCAAACTAATCATGGTCCACCCAAATACTGTAAATATGCCAAAAATATGAGGGGTAGATAATCCTCAAAAAATTAGTGTAAAAAAACACATAGAGAAGAAATAAAACATGCTCCCTCATAAACTTCCAACAAAATTCCTCAAGAAAGCAGTGAGATCAGGCCATGAGCAGCGGGCCAACCAAAAAAAGTTCACCACAACCCAATAACTAGGAGACCAAATAAATTTACATGGATCCATATCCTATTTTAAATCCAAAATATAAATTTTCTTAAAAATATTCATAAAAAAATTGAAAACATTTTTGCATGGGAAAAAAGCAACATTTTAATTCAAAAAAACTAAAAAAATTCAAGAACTCTCCACTTGAGATCAAATGGCTCAGACCCACCCTAAAAAACACCCTCTCTTCCTAGCAGGGGGGATATGAAATACATGAAGGTCTAGTAATAGGAACATAGAAAAAAGGCAACCTAATGTATATGATTAACTATAAAAATGTTCTTGAAAATATAAATAAATGTACATTTTAGTGGTGTTTCATGAGCATACAACATTTGACAGGTCAATATTACCTTTCACTTTTAAACCAGGGAAATATATTTTAATATGATGGGTTTTACCACACTAAAAAAACTTAAATTTCTTAAATAATTTATTATATTTACGTTCTATATTATTAATTTACAACTAACCCATAAAATGAATTAACTAGGTTTTAAATTTCACCCCACTAAGATCCTCCTTTAAACCATGTTTTTAAATATCACGGGACAAAACAACTGACTTAACAACTTTTAATGTTGTAGTCTCTCTTCCATACATCACGAGTCAATTAATGTGTTATAGAAATCCTAAAGAGAAGTCAAAATAATTATTTCTTGATACTCATTAGTAATACATACATAAATATTATCCCATTAAAGAATAATCTTATTGAAATTATTAAGAAGAGCATGAATTGATGATCATAGGGTTATCTTGAAAGTATAAAGGTGCATTTTCTTAAAGTAAAAACCAATAAGTGAAATAGATATATAATGATTCCATTGTTTAATACATATATACTTAGTTGTGGTTTCCTGAATTACTTCAAGTAAAAATTTATCCCCTAAAGTCAACAGGATCAGGCAATGAGATTTTTTGAGAATGATATGGTCAATGTCAACCTAAGTGGTGGAAGACTATCATTTGGTAGAAACTACCACCATGGGATTCTTGGGACCTAAGAGAGAGTCTGTGAGTCCATTTTGGACAAGAAACACCCTCATCATAACTCTTCAAAATTTAAACTTGTTTTAACCGTTGAACTTCTATACTTTTAGACCAATATAAATCATCATTAACTCGAAATAAAATAACTGATACTAATTATGAGTGAAGAGGTCATACTGAATGTCACAAAAAAAACAACGAAAAAATGTGATTGAGCAATTTCAAGTGAATTGGGTAGAAGAAGAAAACAAGAAACATAAGCGGATCATTGAAAACAAGAGAATACAACAAAAAGTAAATGAGTAAAAGAAAATATCACATAGTATTTATGTGGTTTGGACCTTGTTGATATTATGTATACGAAACAAAATCGCCATTATGATGATTTGTTATTATGAAAAGAATATCAATATGCATTCAATATAGACTATTAAATAGAGAGCAACAAACATGGACCACAAAAGCTCTCCGAGCATATGGACCTTGTCACTATATGAGCCAGTGGTGAACCCTAGATCATAGATGATAACATTCTCCCTTAGACTGGATGGAATCACAAAAATAACCCCACATTGATGAATAATAATAACAAAGAAAATATAAATACCCTACAATGATATAAATGGAAACACAAGAAATCTTGCTACCCCAATCCCACATTAGGAACTTAAGAGGGTTATCCTAAAAAAAGATGACCAGAGCTTCCTTGTAAGAGACCTATTTAAAGATTTTTTGGTCAAAAGAATGATCTCAAAAACTAACAGCTCACTGAGAGATCATCTATAGAATAAGGGTGCATATTATCCTTCAGGTCGGAGGTCCTCACTCGCGAGATGTGTTCTCTCTATAAAGAAAGTAGTGAAAATGTGTTGAAGAATTGTAGTGATGGGAGATTAAATGGTTGAGTCCACCCATTAAATATGAAATGATGGAGGGTATTAATAATGGTAGATCAAGTGAAACATCAAGAATGGTGTTAAGAGTAACATCTGAGGTTATACACACATATAGAGCAAGGTGGTTGGAAGGACCATGAAGGCATATATTTCAAAGTAGTTTAAACTAAAATCGGGCCACGTGGAAGCTGAAGATAGGTGGAACAAAAGAAAATGCGTTTCATGCTTGAAAATAGAGTGAAAATAGATATATGGAGAAGAACAAAGAACTACCCATTCATCTATTGGATAAACCATCATCAACAGTTTAGAAAACACCCGAGGGAAGTTGTGTGATCAATTAATGAGAAGTGTATAACAACAACAAGTGTACCACAACCCATCAAGAAGGAATCCAAATTGAGGCCCATGGTGCTAGATCCCACACAGAATCAAAAACCTGAATATTTATAAAAAAATATTCATAATAATAAAATTGAAAACATTTTCTTCACGTCAAGACAAAAAACATCATTTTAATTTAAAAATAAACAAATGAATTTCAATAATTCATTTTTTGGAGTGAATTTCAAATATATGGATTTAGGTTTTAATGGATATTTCAAATTTTATATCCTCAGACTAGGAAATTGTGTGGAGGGAATGAATGATTTTAGTTGATTCTTTCATTGATTTAATTATGATAAATAAAGATCAAACCATATCTAATTTACTAATATTGGTGTATTAGGTAATAGTTTGATAGGATTAGGCAGTGAACTATAGAATTTGTTATAAATTCTTTAAAATTAAATTCATAGTAATGGGGAATCAGATATAAAGTCTTATATTTTTATAAACTCATCAATTTTGAATTCCTTTATAATATGTTAAATAGGTAATTTTATGTTTTCATAGTGACATGGGTGAGCTAAAAGGATTAATATCATAGAGAATTTTCATATCAAGATTTAATTTTTGATGTGTGGGATGATATATAATTTATTTTGTTTAAAAATTTCATTGTTTGATTAAAGAAATTATAAATTTTATTTTTATAATTTTGAATATATTATGTGTATATTTTTTGGGTTTCCTTTTATAAATATTATAGTTTTTATTTCACATGAGAATGGTTGAAAGTAGGGTGGAGGTTGTATATTCTTATCCACAACAGTATTCAAAAGTTAGTTGTGATGATTAATAGATTTTGTGGTATGGTTAAATATTACCGTGGATTATAATATAATCATTATTTATTTTGTTCAGTTGTTCTGATTTATACCTTTGTTTTGTTTTATTTGGTATGTTAGTGATGTATTCCATTTCTTGTACACCAAGCTCAGCAAAGGCAGTGGCATGTTGTTATCACTAAAAAAAGTACATTTTGAGGAGGTTACTCTTTTCATTTAGAAGGGGTTATAAACCCATTTAAATTCATTACTAACATAGTACAATTAGTATAGTTTTTTCATAACAAGTGTAAAAGAAACTATACCCACTATATATATATATTTATTAATTAATTTTAGGGTGGTTTCTAACAACCCCTAATATTTTTTTAAAACCCTTATGTCATCAAAATCGATTGGTAGCCCCATTTTTTGGCTAAAACCTTGCATAGTGCCCCACACCCACTAACCATCAAAAGAAACATTTCCCTCACACTCCATCCTCACCTAGAAAATTTCTCGCTAGTACCACCCCTGAAATTGACTAACACCCTTACCTTGCTTTCCGACCTCACCTACACAACTACCATGCTCACCTTCACACTTCCCCTGCTTGCTGAACATGAATGTACCACCCACACCATCTCAAACAAGTGATTTTTAACATTTAATGTACCATATTTTACATGATGTTCTAGTGAAAATTGATAATTTAGAAACCTATTTTCTGTGCATGTAAGGATCAACATTCAGTGGAAATATGATGGAACTATTATCTCCTATTTAGGTAAGGTTCATATCCCTCTTCTTACTCTTCTTACCACACTCATTGCAGAAGATCTTCACACCAACAGCCATGGTCGGTCCCTCCCTCATTGTGGTTGATCTTCACACCGGTAGCCATGGTCTGTCCCTCCTTCATTATGGTGTCTCTTCACTAATTCTTGGATATTATTCTGATCCCTTCTCCAACACCTTCATCTTATTTCTAAACATGTTGTTGTGAATCTTCACATTTGTGTCCATGGTTGGTACCTCCCTCATTGCGTTAGATCTTCATGTCTGTATCCATTGTTGGTCCATCCATAATTTTGGTGTCTCCACACTCATTCATGGAGATGATTATGATCCCATATCCGCCTCCTTCATCTCCCTCCAGCACTTGTTTCAATATCTCTTCAAACCAGTATCCATGGTTGGTCCCTCCCTCTATTTATTAGATTTGACTGTATCATTCAATCTATTTGATGTTTTTTCAGACTATTTTCTTTTTCATCAATTTACATAGGCATTATAGAAGAATCTATCCAACCTAGTGTGAAAAATAAATGTTTAAATACTCATCCTAAAAATCCCTTTACAAAAAAGTAGCAATAATCTGGCCATGGAAGCAATGGTGCCATTCCCGAATCCAACCCTACGAACTGTCATTTTCAATAACCCTCGCTTTCATTTGATTCGTTTTCGATTTACCAGTGCTAGAGGAATTTAGTAGTTGGAGCCCTATTTTCTCACAATGTATGTCTTTAAGCATGTATATTTTGACTATATAAATAATTGTTTTTCTTACATGATATAAAAATGGAAGTTCCATTTTCTCCTTTTCATTAGTTATGTGCGATGATTAGTGAGATACACCATGATATATTTCTCAATTAGGTGAAAGGAGTATGATCTTATACAGAGTAAATTCTTTGATACATGATGTTTTTAATTAGGTTTACAAGAAAACATCAATATTATAATCATGTAAGCTGACAGAATCTGCATCTAAAAGCATCTTTTTGTTTCTATGTAAGAAATGATTTTATTTAAATTTTTTATCCAATGATTCCACCTTTATGGTGAATGACATGTAAAATATTTTGACAATCTCCACAATTTATTTTTTTCATCCCCATTAATTTTATAGTATAAAATCACTTCTAATATTTAGAAATAAATGGGTTGTTCCAAAATTACTCACAACACAGATCAACCATGATTATTCTCATGGAATAATTGTCAATTGAGGCTTGATTGTCATTTTTTGGTTGTATTTTCACTTTAATTTCAAATATTTATCATTTTGAATTGGTAATGCCAACTATCTATGTTGTATCACATGAATATTACACTGGAATGGTTCCAATTTTATAAAGTTTAACTATTACATGAATTGACAAAATCGATTAAATGTGGCTGCACATGTTGAATTAATTATAGATTATAATGAATTAAAAAACTATTTTATTCAATATTTACATAATATTTTATATCATTATTCGTGAAGGTTATTTTCATGAAAATGAAATTAATGACACTAATATTTATTATATTTTTAATCATTAAAAACATTTTTTCCTTACATATTTATTGTAATGTTAAATTTTGATCCTGAGTGATTTTCTTATACTTAGGAGTGTAATTGATCTAGCATGCTAGATTATTCCAAGTTGAAAAAAATTATATATAATGGTTGAATAACATTTAAATAGTTTTAAATTATTACTATATTTTTTTTTCTTATTTCTAATAAATCTCCCCATGTTTATGGGGTCTTTTATTTTCTCATTTCAGGTATGATCCTTCAAATATCCTTTATGGTATGGACTTCTATGTTGTTTTGGAGTGGATGGGATATCATATTAGATGGTGCTGGTGGTGAAAATCCTAAATCAAGATACAAAACTGGGTTATGAAGGAGGATGAAATAAAGTTTTTCCAAGTGAAATAAAATGTTGTCATCCTTAAGAAATCTCCTACACTAACTGAATGACGGTGCTGGTGAGTCATTTTTGTTGCTTTGTTTTATTGCACCCTCAAGATATTATATTTAAAATGATGTTATTGTAAGTTTTTTTCATGATTTTGTTCCATTATTATCCATAAAAAACTTAATCCCATTTTATGTTAAAAACTTTACTCCTTTTGTGTAACACCCCAAGCTTCCACGATACGTTTCCCTTTAAAGAATGCAATAGCTTGCATTGTACACAATTTCGAGATTCTAACACACCGTGACCAATCAAACAAGCCATTATGAATAGTAATACCCACTTTTTGAAATTTTATAAATTTTATCCTTCAAAATGGAATTTATTTTTGGATTTGAAATATCAAAATTAGCCTAGGGTTAATTTTTGGTATTTTTCTGAAAACATTCAATTTTTGATGAATAGTGAAAAACACCGAGTTATTGGTTAAAACTGACTTTTTATTTAAATAATTATTTATTTTATTTAAATTTATTTTAGGTCAAAATAGATAAGTAATACATATATAAGTTCAATTTAATTCATTGGAGTCAGTTGTTAATAATTTTAGACATATAAAAATTTTATTGAACTTTTCACCGTCTTTTACCCATCTCCTAGAAGAATTTGCAAATTTACATAAAACATAATTTTACTGCTTCTGTGACTGGAATTTTGAAAATCAGAGAGACACAGTTAATATCAATGAGTAAAATGTGGCTCAATAAGTTAAAAATAATTTTTGATGAATAGTAAATTTTTACTTTTATTTACCATGGTAAAAAGTAAATAGGGTAATTAAGGGTAAAAAGGAAATTATTATTACCCTAACACATATACTAATTCTATTGGATAAATATAATTCGACCAAAAAAAAAACCTTAAGAATAAAATATGATCCTCCTTGGTCCACTTGTATTAGTTTAGGACATTTATTATTATTTAATTCAAAGAAGAGTTAAATCAGTTAAAATAAAAGTTTAATAACTAAAATATTTTTAATATAGGGTTATACATAAGATAAATTAGATTATAAATATTCATTATAAAGATAAAAATATTTCCTACATAATGATATTTTATTTATAATTTTTAGATATTAAATATTTTAATTTATTTATGACACAATTGTGATGCAGTAATTACCTAATTAATGAAATATTAAAATAATTGATATTATAAATATCCAAATAAATTTAATTTGAGACATTTTATGAATTAAATTTTTTTAAGGTAAATATGACATATTATTATTGGTTATATGAATTTTATTTTAAGTAATAATGATATTATGAATTTATCAAAAACAAAATACCCAATAGTGTCAAAATTGACATAAAAGAGTTTTTAAAAGAAATATTATATTATTAATTGATATTGTATTCCTAAAAATATAAGATTTAGCCAAAGGACTTATATAATGATAGGTGTATCATTAATAGACCACTTGACAGTCGCTTTGAAGTATATAGTAATTTTACTAACTATATAATATAAAAATACCAAGAGACATGGTAAATGTCAATCTATTTGTCTAAGAGTTAAATCTAAAAGATAAGGTTACTTTAGTGACTCAAACCTGTCTAAAATCTATTGGTTGAGTGGGTTTAGACCCATCCACACCTTAGAATTTTAATAATACACTTTTGAGCCATTATAAACCGAATATTATTTATTATAAATTAATACTTTAAGTTTTTCATAAAGAGCCCCTCCTCCCCCTTATAAAGAACACCACTTATAACCAATTAGTCACATTTATAAAGCCTTTTGGATCGTCCAAACTCTACCCAATTAATCTCTCTACATCCCTCTCCTCCTCCTATAAGCCTTACCTTAGGAAGAAGTCACTTTAAGAGTCCTTTTTGGTTCAAACCAAAGAGAGTTTCCCAAATTAAAGGTAACGATTTCCCTTAGCTTTTTTTCTTTTATTTTACTTCTTCAGCCCCTAAACTCATCTTATTATTTTCTTTTGTAACAAAACTTGTATCCTAAATATACTAGGATATTGTTATGAGAAGTATTAGAACTACACTTACACACACCTCCATCTAATGGGTGAAGAACATAATGTTTCTATGGATGGAAACCAAACGCCTCACGAAACGATGATTGTTCAATTATCTCATACCACCTCTCATGATGGAAATTATAATGGAACTATAATTAAATATGATATTAATGATATTTATTTTATATATAAGCTTCTGTAATTCCATTTTATAGCATACCATTATTCGTTTCATGTTTTATATATATACGATAATTTACTTTTAGGAAGTGCGGACTACCTCCCCCTCAAAGTGATATGACTCGTTCATAACATACACGAAAGGTATAAATAATGTTGTTAATGAAATTAAGTAACATATATAAGATATTATATTATTCTGTAATAATAATATAATATGTATCATTTGGTATTTATTTATTTTAAAATGAAAAATGAAATGGAAGTAGCGTTTGTGAGTACGTACGGATTACCGTCTCCACGAACGCGATGAGATTTATTTCCCCAACATATCCATTCAAGAATAATTCTTGTTTTATAATTAAAAGTAATGTTTTAGGACTTGATATCATTCTGTATATGAATAAGATACAAACTATCCATAAAAAACATGTCTTACATAACAAAGCATATAAAGGAAAACGAATCAGTTAACACCCGAAACGACGATAATACTAAAATATTATTAACAAAGCAATATTAAAAGATCATATATGATATCATATTTATGTATATTATTCTTGTATAATTTAATAACAATGATTTAACTATTATACAAGAGGTTAACCTATACTCTATCAGGGAAAAGTACAAGGTAAGGGTTTATTTCACAATCTCTTCATTAGCTGAGGCTGTTTATACATAATTATCTACTTTGACCTCTTTATCATCCACATCCATGTTTCTTAAAAATTTATTTCAAAACATTCTTACTATTTTACAGAATATTTATTAAAGTCACTTATAACCTTGTTTTACTTTTTATAAGAAGTTTATAAAGGAATCTTTATGTCATTTTCCAAACAAGGATCTTTTTAACCTTTTCGACAAATTAAGGTAAGAATGTATTTTTTTAACTTATACGGAGGGTGCGGCTATTTTCAACCATTGTAAAATCCTTGAAGCTTCCTTTACAAGCTTATAAAAATATTTTCAAAGTAAATTTATTATTTTATAATTATGTGACTTTTAAATGATTTCAAAAAAAGATATATTTCTCTCAAATACTTTTGATTTCATCTGTGTCAACATCCTTTGATGGATTTTAAGCTTATTTGGAGTTGATTTATTATGATACAAAACTTCCATATTGTATTGAAGGTTTTGTGATATGTTTGACTGTTTATGTGTTATTTTTATACCATTCATGGTTTATAGAGAAAGTATTTACATTTCTTATGCTAGTTTTAATACGAATGTTTATGTTATGTTTAAACCTGCTCATATGAGGAATGCCTTGGACTTAGTAAGTGACAGGTGGATCCCGCTATAGCTTCTCGATGCATTGGTAGGTCTCATGAGACAAACTAGTGTCTTGGCACAAGGCTTTGACAAAATATTATTTGTAGTCTTGGCACGATGCCTTGGCTATGTGGTTATGATAGTATGGAATTATGCATTCCATCATTATGAAAGTGGTTATTGATATTTCAAGTGATTATTCGACTAGTAGAATATCCATGTGAATAATTAAATGACATTATTTTATTTTATTTCTACCATATTATGCTGAAGTTCATGTTTAAAAAGATTTTGATTAAGTTATACATTGCCTTAAATGTTTCTTGTTATTTATGAAAGTTTCCTCTATATTGTTATCCTTACTGGGCATTTGGCCTCACCCCTTTCTATGTTTTATTTTTTCCATGATGTGAAGAAGTATTTTATGAATGAAATGAAGGGATAGTATAAGGGGATATGAGTTTGGAGACAAAATTTTGATGTAGTTTTCACTTTATGATGTAATGTAAAATTTATGAATGTATCTAGTGTTTCCAAGGCTACTAAACTAATTGGTATTTCTAGACTTGATATTTTGTGATCATGCCAATGTTTTGTAATAATGAAATGACTCTGTGTAATTGGGTTCGAGGGGTTACAGTTGGTATCAGAAGAAGTTTAGTGCAAACCATGAAAGCTAGATTTAGATAAACTCTGATTAGAGCATATAGACCTAAGATGGACTTTGAGGATTAGTATAGAGGAACTTCCTAGAATTTTGGTATTGCAGAGATTTTGTGAGTTTTTTCGCAATAAATCCCTATCTGGATATGAGTAGGTAGAGGCGGTTCTGGAACATATGTACCTAGGGGTAAAACCCAAAAACTCCGCTTTGAGCTAGACTTGAACGGGAACTGGTGCATGACAATGGGCCTTGCTGCACTCTTGGTTACGATACTCCCGGGGGATATACTTAGGATAATTTTCATTTTATTTAAAATCCATTATGAAGGGTTTATGATTATATATTTCCTCAATGAAAACATTTTTTTTATGATTATATATTATATCCATAAATAGTCAATTTATGTTAAGAGATTTACAAGTATGGAATTATGTATTTTGATTCATAAACTGATCTAGTTTATGCCATTGTTTATAAATTGTGCCTAGTGGAAGGAATGGAAACCATATCAATTAACGAACTCCATGTAGGGATTTAGCTCCTGCTCAAGATAATTATAGTGGAACTGGTGATGCAACTGGTGTGGATTAGCTAATCACCATACTGGGACAACTCACTCAGGTTATGAATAATAACCTTACCCGTATGGGGTACCCCGATCTGCAGTGTGGAGGATCAATGTTAGATTGCTTCATGAGGCTGCAACCACAAAAATTCAATGGGAGTACAAATCCATTAGTAGCTGAGAAATGGATAAGTTCCCTAGAGAAAATATTTCAGGCTTTGGGAGTAGTTAAAGGGAAGAAGTTGTCATGGCAGTTTATCGCCTCACTGGAGATGATGATCAATGGTGGTCATTGATAAAAAACAAGAAGGAAGATGATGGAGTATAAAATATGTAATGGAGGTAGTTCAAAGAGATTTTTGTAGAAAAATACTTTCATTGTGACCATTGAGCAGATATGTAATGGAAATCTCTGAGTCTGAGGCAAAAGGAGGATGAGAATGTCGTAAAGTATGATGCTAACTTTACAAGGTTAGCGAGGCATGCATCAGATTATACACGTAACCAAAGAAGTAAGATTGATCATTTCTTTTATGGGTTAATTTTTTTTTCTTTCAAGCATTAGTCTCACAATATTTCTCGTCGTATGAAGATATTGTCTCATGTGCTATCAAGACAGAAAAAAAATTCGCTAAGTCTTACGACTTTAAGGCAAAGCAAGAGAAGAAGAGATCTGCTGAACACTATGGAAATGGAAATAAAGGGAAGAAGGGAAAATTTGATTATCTATCCTGTAGTAAATGTGGGAAGAAACACCCCAGTACTTGCTTGAAGGGAATGAGAGTCTGTTACAAGTGTGGTAAAAAAATTCCACCAAGCTCATGATTGCAAGGGAAAGAGAGTTGCTATCAACATGGAATTATATAATTGTAGAGATATGGTACATTATGCAAATGAATGTCCTAAGCGTTGAGGGAACTTTCCTCAGAAAAGGTCAAGGGATCAAGGCCAAGCTTATGCTATGGCCACTACTGAGGTAGAAGCTCCGAAAGACGTGGTGGCAGGTAATTTAATGGTTTCCTCAAGTGTAGAAAATGATTTATTTGATTCTAGATCATCACATTGTTTCATATCTTCCCTGTTTTCTAAGAAAATTAGATATTTCCAATTTGATTTAACAAGATATATTTCAGTTAAAACTCCTAAGGGAAGTATCATTGTAACAAAGTTTTGTAAATCAGTCCCCTTTAAATCACAAAAATGTTCTTTATCCGCTGATCTCATCATCATACCTATGATTGAGTTTGATATAAACCTTGGTATGGATTGGATTTCAAACTATGATGCAAAGATTTATTGTAAGAAGAAGGAGGTTACGATTTTTGATGATGATGATATGGAACACCATATATTTAGAGAAAAATCATCACTACCTAATTATTATCTAGATCCACCCCCAGTAGATCAACTAAATTCAATTATTGGGGAGGAAGAGAATGAAGTGACTGTGGGTGAGGAAAGGAATGTTCAAATAGAGGATGTACCTATTGTGAAAGAATATGTAGATGTGTTTCCGAAAGATTTACGTGGACATCCTCGAGAATAATAAGTTGAGTTTTCCAATGATTTAATTCCTAGATCAAGGCCTATATCGAAGACCCCTTATAGAATGGCCACTATGGAATTAGTTGAACTAAATAAACAACGAGAAGAATTGAGTAATAAGGGATTTATTCTACCTAGTGTTTCTCCATGGGGAGCCCCTTTTCTTTTTGTTAAAAAGAAAGATGGATCTATGAGGTTATGTATCAACTACAGGGAGATCAATGCTATAATAATAAAGAACAAGTATCCCATACCTCGCACTGATGATTTATTTGACCAACTGCATGGAGCTAAATAATTTTCAACGATTTACCTTGGATCTGGATATCATCAGTTGTGTGTGAAGATGGAAGACATTCCAAAGAAAGCATTTCGAACCAGGTACGAGCATTACGAGTTTACTGTAATGCCTTTTGGGCTGACTAATGCACCCTCTATTTTCATGGATCTAATGAACAGAGTTTTCAAGGAATACCTCGATTATTTTGTAGTGGTATTTATTGATGACATCTTGGTATACTCCAAAATCTACTAAGATCATTAAAATCACCTGCGCATTATCCTGAAGACTCTGAGAAGACATGATTTATATGGGAAGTTTAGCAAGTGTGAATTTTGGCTTCAAGATATTTCTTTTCATGGCCATATTGTCTCTAAGGATGGAATCTATGTTGATTCTTCTAAGACAAGAGCAATCCAAGAATGGCCAGCACCAACGAGTATAACCGAGGTACGTAGTTTTATTGGTTTAGTAGGTTATTATCGATATTTCATCGAGAATCTTTCCCGATAGGCAAACCCATTAACAAAGCACACACGTAATTGGGATAAATTTGTTTGGAAAAAGATTGTGAATAATGTTTTGAATAAATTAAGAGAAGATTAGTCAATGCTCCAATATTGACACTGCCATCAGGGAATGATGGGTTCGTTATTTATAGTGATGAATCGAAGAAAGGACTTGGTTGTGTCCTTATGCAGAATGATAGGGTTATTGAATATGCATCATGATAGCTAAAAATTCATGAGAAAAACTATCCTACTCATGATCTCGAGTTAGCTGCTGTAATCTTCGCTTTGAAGATATGGAGACATTATCTCTATGGTAAAAAATGTGAGATATATACTGACCATAAGAGATTGAAGTATATTTTCTCACAGAAAGAACTCAACATGAGGCAAAGGAGATGGATTGAACTACTCAAGGATTATGATTGCACGATACACTATCAACCAAGGAAGGAAAATAAGGCGGCAGATGCTTTGACCAGAATGGATCATGGAGTTTTGAACGTGATGAGAATTGAAAGGGATATTATTTTCATGGATCTAGTGAAGATGGATATGGGAATTACCATGGAAGGTGAAACATCGATACTTTTTCAAATGGTTTCCAAACCATATTTACTAGAATTTATATTGAGTTCTCAGACCGATGATGATGAATTTCAAAAGAAGATTAAAGCTGTGAATGATGGGAGATTGAGTGACTTTGTGTATGAAGATGGAATATCGAAATTTGGGAAGAGACTTTGTGTTTCCGATATACTTGATCTAAAAAGGGAATTGTTGGATGATGCTCATAGTTACAATTTATATATACAACCTAGGAGCACCAAAATGTATAGATATTTGAAGGAAAATTTTTGGTGGGACAACATGAAGAGGGATATTTCTGATTTTGTGTCAAGATGTATGGTTTTTCAACAAGTGAAAGATGGAAGGAAACAGCCTGGAGGAGTCATGCAACCTCTTCCCATACCTGAGTGGAAATGGGATAATATTATGATGGACTTAGTCATCGGGTTACCAAAGACTCCTAGAAGGAATGATTCAATATGGGTCATTGTTGAGCGTCTTACTAAGTCATCACATTTTCTTTCTATAAGAGAAGATCTACCACTCGAACTTCTAGCAAGACTATACAGTAATGAAGTTGTGAGACTTCATGGAGTACCCCTATCGATTATTTCTAATCGTGATCCCCGTTTTACTTTAAGATTTTAGAAAAGTCTTTAGAATGCCCTGGATACTGAACTTCATTTGAGCACTTCCTACCACCCCCAAACTGATGGACAATCAAAACGGACTATTCAAACCTTATAATACATGTTGAGATCTTTCTCCCTTGACTTTCAGGGTATGTGAGATCAATATTTACCTCTGGTGGAATTTTCCTATAATAATAGCTTCCATTCAAGTATTCGGATGGCACCATATGAAGCGTTATACGGAAAGAGATGTCGCACACCAACCTGTTGGGATGACGTTGGTGAAAGAAAACTCATAGCCACGAACTGGAGGGGGAAACAATGGAAAAGGTAAAGGTAATCCAAAACCACATCAAAGAATCTCAAAGTAGGCAGAAGATCTATGCCGATAATCGAAGGAAGGATTTGGAATTTCTTGTAGGAGATAATGTTTTCTTGAAGGTATCTCCATGGAAGGGAGTTATACGTTTCAGTAAGAAAGGTTAATTGAGTCCCAGGTACAACAGACCTTTCGAAATTCTAGAATGAATTGGGGCTTTAGCATACCGTTTGGCAATGCCGCCAAATCTCTCCAAAGTTCACGATGTGTTCCACGTATCACTTTTGAGAAAATAAATTCCTAACCCAATGCATGTACTCACCTATGATGAATTAGAATTGGAACCTGATCTATCTTATTGTGAAGAGCCCATCAAGATTCTTGATACAAGAGAACACGTGCTGAGAAACCAGACAAATCGTCTGGTAAAAGTTTTATAGAGAAACCATAAGATGGAAGAGGCAATGTGGGAACCCGAGGAACTTATGATGAAGAACCACCTGAGTCTTTTTAAGCAATAATATTCTAGAAATTTTGAGGAAAAAACATTTGAAGGATGGGAGAATGTAACACCCCAAGCTTCCATGCTACGTTTCCATTTGAATAATGCAATAGCTTGCATTATACGCAATTTCGAGATTCTAACACACCATGACCAATCAAACAAGCCATTATGAATATTAATACCCACTTTTTAAAATTTTATAAATTTTATCTTTAAAAATGGACTCCATTTTTTGATTTGGAATATCGAAATTAGTCTAGGGTTAATTTTTGGTATTTTTCTGAAAACATTCAATTTTTGACAAATAGTGAAAAACACTGAGTTATTGGTTAAAACCAACTTTTTATTTAAATTTATTTTAGGTTAAAATAGATAATTAATACCTATATAAGTTCAATGTAATTCATTGGAGTCAGTTTATAATAATTTTAGACATATAAAATTTTTATTGAACTTTTCACCGTCTTTTACCCATCTCCTAGGAGAATTTGAAAATTCACATAAAACATAATTTTACCGCTTCTGTGAGTGGAATTTTGAAAATCAGAGAGACAAGGTTAATATCAAGGAGTAAAATGTGGTCCAATATGATAAAAATATTTTTTGTTGAATAGTTACTTTTACTTTTATTTACCACGATAAAAAGTAAATAGGGTAATTAAGGGTAAA
Source organism: Viscum album (assembly GCA_963277665.1). NCBI lineage: Eukaryota > Viridiplantae > Streptophyta > Magnoliopsida > Santalales > Viscaceae > Viscum > Viscum album. Next base: position 703,360,260 of record OY728139.1, read on the forward strand.
AATGAAATTATTATTACCCTAACACATGTCCTAATTATATTGGATAAGTATAATTCGACCAAAAGAAACCTTAGGAATAAAATATGAACCTTTTTGGTCCACTTGGATTAGATTAGGACATTTATTATTATTTAATTCAAAGAAGAGTTAAAAGAGTTAAAATCAATGTTTAATAACTAAAATATTTTTAATATAGGGTTATAAATAAGATAAATTCGATTATAAATATTAATTTGAATGATAAAAATATTTACTACATAATGGTATTTTATTTATAATTTTTAGACATTAAATAATTTTATTTATTTATGACAGAATGGTGGTGAAGTAATTACCTAATTAATGAAATATTAAAATAATTTATATTATAAATATCCAAATAAAAGTAATTTCAGACTTTTTATGAATTCCAATACTTTTATTGGTTAATATGACATATTATTATTGGTTATATGAATTTTATTCGAAGTAATAATGCTGTTATGAATTTATCAAAAACAAAATACCCAATAGTGTCAAAATTGACATAAAAGAGTTTTTAAAACAAATATTATATTATTAATTGATATTATATTTCTAAAAATATACGGTTCATCCAAAAGGCTTATATAATGATAGTTGTATCATTAATGGACAGCTTGGGGGTCTCTTGGAAGTATATAGTATGTTTATTAACTATATAATATAAAAATACAAAGAGACATGGTAAATGTAAAACCATTTAACTAAGAGTTAAATCTAAAAGATAAGGTTACTATAGAGACCCAAACCTGTATAAAATATATTGGATGACTGTTTCTCGACCCATCCCAACCATAAACTTCGAATAATACATTTTTGATCCATTAGAAACACAATATGAATTTATTATAAATTAATACTTTAAGTTTTTCTTAAAGATCCCCTCCTCCCCCTTATAAAAGACACCACTTATAACCAATTACCCACACCTATAAGGCCTTTTGGATCGTCCAACCTCTACCCAATTAAGCTCCCTTCATCCCTATCCTCCTCCTAGAAGCCTTAACTTAGGCAGAAGACACTTCAAGAGTCCTTTTTGGTTCAAACGAAAGGGAGTTACCCAAATTAAAGGTAACGATTTCTCTTAGCTTCTTTTCTTTTATTTTACTTCTCCAACCCCTAAACTCTTCTTATTATTTTATTTTGTAACAAAAACTGTATCCAAAATATACTAGGATATTGTTTTGAGAATTATTCGAACTACACTTACACAAACCTCCATCTAATGGGTGAAGAACATAATGTTTTTGTGTATGGAAACCAAATGCCTCACGAAACGATGATTGTTCAATTATCTCATACCACCTCTCATGGTGACCATTATGAACGCACTATAATTAAATATGATATTAATGATATTTATTTTATATATAAGCTTCTGTAATTCCATTTTATATCATAACATTATTCGTTTCATGTTATATATATACACGATAATTTCATTTGAGGAAGTGCGGACTACCACCCCCTCAAAGTGATATGACTCGTTCATACCATACATGGAACGTATAAAGGACGGTTTTAATGAACATAAGTAACAAATAAAAGATATTATAATATTCTGTAATAATAATATACCTATTTATCATTTGGTTTTGATTCCTTTTAAAATGAAAAATGAAATGGAAGTAGCGTTCGCGCATACGTATGGATTACCGTCTCCAGGAACGTGATGCGATTTATTTCCCCATCATATCCATTCTAGAATAATTCTCATTTGACGATTAAAAGTAATGTTTAAGGACTTGATATAATTCTGGATATGAATAAGATACAACTTATCCATAACAAACACGACTTACTTAACAAAGCATATAAAAGAAAATGAATCAGTTAACCCCCGAAACGACGATAATACTAAAATATTATTAACAAAGCAATATTAAAAGATCATATATGATATCATATTTATGTATATGATTCTTGTATAATTTAATAACAATTATTTAACTATTATAAATGAGGTTAACCTACACTCTATCAAGGAAAAGTACAAGGTAAAGGTTTATTTCACAATCTCTTCATTATCCGAGGTTGTTTATACGTAATTATCTACTGGGACCTCTTTATCATCCACATCCATGTTTCTTAAAAATGTATTTCAAAACATTATTAATATTTTACAGAAATATTTTACAGAATATGGGTTAATGTAATTTATACCCTTGTTTGACTTTTTATAAGAAGTTTATAAAGGAATCTTTACATCATTTTCCAAACAAGGACCTTTTTATCCTTTTTGACAAATTAAGGTAAGAATGTATTTTTTTTAACTTATACGAAGGGTTTGGATATTTTGAACTGCTGTAAAATCCTGGAAGCTTCCCTTACAATATTATAAGAATATTTTCAATGTAAATCCTCTATTTTATAATTATGTTACTTTTAAATGATTTCAAAAAAAGAGATCTTTCTCTCAAATAGTTTTGATTTCATCTATGTCAACATACTTTGATGGATTTTAAGCTTATTTGAAGTTTATTTATTATAATACAAAACCTCTATATTGTATTGAAGGTTTTGTGATATGTTTGAATGTGGATGTGTTATTTTTATACCATTCTTGGTTTATGGAGAAAGTATTTACATTTCGTATGCTATTTTTAATAGGAATGTTTATGTTATGTTTAAACCTGTTCATTTGAGGAATGCAATGGACTTAGTAAGTGACAGGTGGAGCCCGCTATAGATCCTCGATGCATCGGTAGGTCTCATGAGACAAACTAGTGTCTTGGCATGAGGCCTTGACAAAATATTATTTTTATTCTTGGCACGAGGCATTGGCTATGTGGTTATGATAGTCTAGAATTATGCATTCCATCATTATGAAAGTGGTTATTAATATTGCATGTGATTATTTGATTAGTAAAATATCCATGAGAATAAGTAAATGGCATTATTTAATTTTATTTCTACCATATTATGATGAAGTTCAAGTTTAAAAGGATTTTGTTTTAGTTATACATTGCCATAAAGGTTTATGCTTATTTATGAAAGTTTATGCTATATTGTTATCCTTACTGGGCATTTGAGCTCACCCCTTTCTATGTTTTATTTTTCCCAGTATGTGAAGAAGTATTTTATGAATTTCCTTCAGGGATATTATAAGGGGATATGAGTTTGGAGACAAAATGTTGATGTAGTTTTCACTTTATGATGTAATGTAAAATTTATGAATGTATCTAGTGTTTCAAAGGCTACTAAACTAATTGGTCTTTCGAGACTTGATCTTTTGTGATCATGCCAATGTTATGTAATAATGCACCGACTCTGGGTAATTTGGGCCAGGTCATTACATTTTGGTTGGTAGATATGGTTGTGATAACCAACCATTTATCCAAATTGATGATAGGGGAAATTGTTTTTGTGGTTTATTTCGCTTGATTTAATTTATTTTGTGTTTGTAAAATTTATCAAGGTTTGTTTTTTAACTTTATTTTATTGGTTATTGTGTATTTTTAAACCCCCATTTTGAACATTCTTTTGTTGGGTCTTGTTTGGGGGTTCTTTTGGATAAATTTTGGAAAATTTTGAAAATTTATAAGATGTGAACAGTTGGCACATAGTCCTCCCAAACCATGTTTCCAACTAGTTAAAACTATGAAACCATGGACTATGGGGTTTTTATAGTTTTCCCATGGTTTTAAAAGCCATTGTACAACATATTAGAAACTGGGAACCCTAGTAAAGGGGTGCACAATTAGGGAACACAATTTTTCTAACCCTACAACCCTACCCAGCTAATTGTGCATGTAAAAACATTTAATTCAGAAAATTATTTTAAATTTCCCAAAACCCCAATATGAAGTCATTATCAACCATAACTCAATTTATCTAAAATTACTATGTCCTTGAGGATCTAAATTTCTAATTTTATCCCGTAAAAACTCCATCTTTGATGAATTGAAGCATCGATGAAAGATCTGATCCACGCTGGGTAAGTGGATCTCCTTCTATTCTTTCTATCCCTATTTCTATTTATTTAATTCATAGAGTTTTTTAGATAATATTTATCTTGGTGGATATAAACCCTATTTTTTTCTTGAATCTAGGATGAATTTACTGATCTTCTTTTCCTTCATTCGTAATTGGAAAATCCCACTATGGTTGTCGAGTTTTGATACTATGATTGAAGGTTGGTGGTTCAATTTGAATTTCACCAAATACTTAAAATATTATCTGATTTATTTTATTTAAATTGATTCTAATTGATTTATGAATATCCAATTTCCAATTAATCTTAATTATGGTTTGATCAAACATGGAATTTTGGGAAAAACCCAAAATTCCCACGAGTGGGAATTTGGGACATGAATTTAAAATTGATGGAATTTATTAATTGATTTGAGAATTTATTTTAGAAACATTACTTAAAATGAATTGATAAAAACCTATGATTTAATTTGGTTTGGAAAGTAATGGAATGATGAAAAACCCATGTTTTGGTTTTCAAATTTTATTGGCATTTTGAAAAGGGAAATTCGGTAATTGAATTGTGAACAATGATTGATTTGAAATTAAATGATTTTCCCTTATTATATTGATCGATTGAGTACATGAGAGCCTCCGTAGTTAAAGGTTTATTTGGGACAAACATACAAGTATGGTAATTCCCTCCAAATGGATTGGTAATGAAAAATATAACAAAAAACTAGTTAGGCGGATCATATCATCGGTGGGATATAGATGAGTCTTATTCTTCTTAAGCTTGAGGGAAGTGTGTACACATATTTCCATGATAACTGATATGAGAGTTCAATGACCCTATAACTAGAAAAAATTATACTTCAGAAAAGATAAAAATAGTTTTTATTGTGAGTATTTTGATTACAAATTCCATTGATATTGAAACGATTTTAATCATGCATATAAATTTATATAAACTGTTTTATATATTGTTTTTATTTAATCCATGTTCAAAATGTTTTCTACAATTTTTAAATGAATTCATTTTTTAATATAAAAATGTAATTCCATGCCTTGTTTAATATAAATTTAAATCATTTTTTGGGTTATTATTATGGAATCTTTATTTGGAACACTTAGTGAAACCCTACTGGAATTTTACATAACTCCCTACCTTTGCCTTCAGGCCTATATAGATTTTCTTATGATGGATCTGAGGAAAGAGAAAGTGCCACTTGGAGGAGGTTGATGTTCTTGATCATTTGTGTTTGGAGTGATGTGTCCTTTAAGAAATAAAGTTTATATTTTATTCTTTAGAGTAATTTTGATGATGTATTGCTTTGGGTTTTTTATATAACTATTTGGTTTCTGGTACTATATCTCTTTAGAGTTTTGAGTATAATAATATGTATCTTTATATTTGTCTAATTTTTTTTTGAAAAAATCATCTCCTCTTTTATCTCATATGATTCCAAGTGCTTGTAACCAACTCTTGAGGATCAAGAATTCTCTTCGGGCCATGTCAGTGTGGACTAAGGTATTAGAGTACTAGGGTATTCATGATAGTTCATAACAAAAGTGTATCAGAGGTAGGTTTAGAACCATTCCTTTAAATTAGTATACATTTTGTATTTTCATTCCTAGAATTTAGATGCAGTTGCGAATGAGTATCTAGAAAACTCACATCATAAATAACCTTAAGACACGATGGATATTTTCAGAATTTTTTCATGGGGAATAATTTGATCTAGTTCTAGTATTATATCTACTTTTGATTTGGATAGATTGAAATCCAAATCTTGTTATTTTATCAAATGGGTTTAATTTCTCTATTACTCTAGTTTGAGTTCATGATCTAAATGACCTTATGATGCCTTCAATGTTATTTTTTGATGTTGTGTAGCACCATGAAACTGAGAAGACGTGTAAATAGGCTCTAATAGGATGCTTATAAAGAATCAAAACTATCAAATCCTCCCATGGACCAAAATCAGATTGAGATTATTGTACATGCTATCCATGCTCTATGACAAGAACCTACACCCATTCATGTTCAATATCTAGTTGTGGAGTCTCATAGGGATGAAACCTGGAATCATAATCATGATTTCCTTCATCAGAACCAACTAAAATTCCAAGACTCTAAAAATCCTCAAGGGGATTAGGATTTGATAAGAAAGATTAAGATTTTGTTTGAGTTCTTAGAACCACTTGATTCGATCAGGGTAAAATGTTCCACCTTAAAACTAGAAGTACCTATCATAATATGGTATGAATTGATGGTGATAGTGGGGAAGAACATGGTTTTATAATGGAATGAATTTAAATTTATTTTCACTGATAATTTATATCTAGAGTCTATGATGTTTTCTAAGGATATGAATTTTTTCAAACTTGTGCAGGCTGTCAGGACCATGAAAGAATATGGGAACCGATTCTCTAGGCTTATTTAGTTTTCACCTAAAATTTTATAGAATGAGAAGAATAAGACTCAATGGTTTGATATGGGATTTAAATATGATATTCGTTCTGATTTTTTATTTATGAAGGTCACTAATTATGATAACATGAGTGATAGTGCACTTATGGTTGATCTTGAGATGGCTGGTAAGTTAGGGCTGATGGGAGTTCCTTTTTCTCCCAATAGAAGTTCTATGAGTTCCGTTAAAGGAAAGTTAACATGTGATGATTATCATGTTGTATCTCAATAGAAGGGTTCTTCCAGACCTCCTATAGTTCCCGAAAAAGGCCCTTTGACTTGATTCAAATGTGAAAATCCTAGGAATTTGAAACAAGTTTTCTCTGAGGCACCCAAGATATGTACTTCATAAGGATGTTCAAGAAAATTTCAAAAATTTTGTTATATATTTTCTTCCCAAAGTGGTATGGTATCATCAACACAAAAAATTACTGAAATGGAATCAGATTCTCCAGAAAGAACTAGTTTCAACCCCATGCATATATAATTAAGCTTCTTCATACAATGGAACAGTCTCTAGAGGAAGTTGATAAAGGTCCTATGACTATGATAGGTACCATAACTAGCTTCATATTTATTGAATACTTTATTCGATATTGTAACATCTCATTCATTCATATTGACTTGCATTGTGAACCTACTAAGTATTTCTATAGTGATTTTGTCTTATGTAATGTATATTACTACACCCCTCAAAACAGGAAGAGAGTAGGGTCTCCATTGTCCATCTTGTTTTTACTATTTATCATAGTTTTATCTTTCTTGGGATTTTTTAGTTCTCAACATTAAAAATAATTCCTTTATTTTTATGATTGATTGAGTCATTACTAACAAATCATGAATTGATTTTTTTCAATGGGTCTCCATTTCTACACTATATGGGGTGTGTTGTATGTTTCAGGGAGAATGTGAATTGAGTCTGAGTAGGTCTAGGACTTCTCATCCATATTTGGGGAAAGAAATATAATTTTTTTCTTTTGATTTAGAGTTAGAAAATTTGAGATATGATCTCCCTCTAGATTTCATTGATTTTCTCAATGTTTTCCTTCTAACTTCTATGATTTTACAACAGTGAGGGAGGTAGAGTTTTCTATTGATTTTGTGCCTGGTACTTATAGATTATCTAAAAATTATTACCATATGGAACCAAATGAAATGAATAAGTGGAAAAATTTATTGGATGATCTGTTAGGGAAAGGTTTTATATGCCCAAGAGTGTCCCCTTAGGCGACACCTATTCTCTTTGCTAACAAAAATAATGGAAGACTTAACCTATGTATTGATTACCAGAAGTTCAATTGAGTTACGATAAAGAAAAAGTATCTATTTATATGGATTGGTGATCTATTTTACATGTTGGAAGGGGTGAAGTGATACTCGAGGATTCATCTTCGATATAGTTATCACCAGTTAAGAATAAAAGAATCTTAATTTTATACTACTACCCTATAGAGTAGGTATAATTATTATGAGTACCTTGTCATTTCATTTGGTCTAAAAAATTCTCCTAAAATATTTATCAATTTTATGAAAATGATATTTGATGATTATCTTGACAGATTTTTTATGGTCTTTATGTATGACATCCTAGTTTACTCTTGTTCTAAGTAGGATCATATTCTTCATCTAAGATTAGTTATATAATTATTGAGAAATTAAAAAATTTATACAAAGCTATAAAAATGTGATTCCTTAATTTTGGAAGTGTAGTTAATGGGACATGTGGTCTCGAAGCATGGTATCCCAGTTGATCATATGAAGATGAAATTTGTTTTGACATGGGAATAACTATGGAATGTTTTTGAGATTTGGATCTTATTGGGTTTAGGAGGGTATTATCATAAGTCTATAAAGGACTTATCATATTTGGATTCTCCGATGGTCTCCATCACTCAGAAGGGGTAATGTTTGTTTGGGATGAAAAATTATAGATTTATTTTACTCGGATGAGATTTATTTTAACATCTGTGCCGATTTTGAATATTCTAGGGGCCAGGCTAGGCTATTTTGACTTTTTGTGATGCATTAGGTTTTGGACTAGGATGTTTTCATATATTGGGGGACCACATGGTATGGATCTTGGAAGATTAGTCCACATGAGAAGATTTATCTAACCCATGACCTTGAACTCCTAGCTATGATGTATGCACCAAAGAGATGGCGAAATTACCTTTTTCAGAGAATGTTTTTCCCTGACCACATGAGAATGATTTATATCTTTTATCAAATTTTTTTGAATCTCTTTAAGAGGTGTAGGGTAGATTATATGTAGTATATTAATTTTGACATCGCCTATACCCTGGGGAAAGGGAATGACATCACTGATGCATTGAGCTGGAAACATCCAACCCAGGATATGAATGAATCATCTTAAGAGTGGAACTTGACGGATATTTTGTAGATTCTTATTTAGGATCCAAAGAAATATATGCTGAGGTTGTGTTGGATGGTGTTTAGTTTACCTATTCTCTTTTTGAGATGATTATTCAAGAAGAACAACTTGATGATGAATTTTATGGTATTAGAGCATCTCTTCATGGTGGGGATCCCATTTCTGAATGGTATTTCTCCATAAAGGTTATTCTTTGTTTTTAGAATCCGTTTTTTGTTATGTTATTTAGGAGTAAAAATGTGATGGAGGATTTTTGTAATTCACCGTGGGCTATACAACCAGGAACCACAAATATGTTCTATGACATTTGTCATTTATTCTTGTGGTCTGCTATTAGACGGAGCATTTTTAATTTTGTCTCACTGTTATATGTTCCAATAGGCCACAGTCGAGCACTAGAGACCTTCAGATTTGCTTCTGCCACTTCTAGTGATGACTTGGAAGTGGGATGAGATTTCTAGGTACTTTGTGGTTGGATTTCTACTTACTGAGAAAAAGAAGAACGTGAAATGGGCTATGACCGATCGTCTTACAAAATTGAATCACTTTACCCCAATTCATGATAAAACCAATTTGGACGAGCAAGAAAATCTCTATATGAGATAGATTGTTCATTTTCATGGAGTTACATATACTATAGTGTGTGATAGGGTTCCTTATTTTACTTATCCCATTTGGATATGCCTTTCGGAGGAAATGGAATCTCATGTTCATTTGATTGCAATATACCATCCATAGATGGATGTACAGATAGGGATGGCTATACAGATTCTTGAGGATATGATATATTCATGTGTTCCCGACTCTTGTAGGGAAAGGGATGACCATTTAGGAAGGTTGAGTTTATATATAAAAATTGTTACTATTTCATGATCAGAGTGGTTCCTTTTGAGGCATTTTATGGATGACCTTGTAAATCTCTATTATGTTGGTCAAAGACTAGTGAAAGCTAATTGCTAGGACTAACCACTATCCAAGAGATGATAAAAATGATTTAGTCAATTCTTCAGATAATGTTGGTGGCACAGTTTCAGTATAAATCTTATGATGATCATCGTCTTAGACCATTGGATTTTTCAATTGGTGACCAAGTGTTCTTGAAAGTTTCACCCTGTTTAGTTCATCTATGGCATGGGAAGCAATAGAAACTTTATTCTAGTTTTATGGGACCTTTTGAGGTTGTTGAGATGGCGGGGAAAGTGGATTACAATTTAGCACTTCCACCATAGTTGACATCGATACATAATGTATTTCTTGTATCTCAGCTACAAAAGTATCTTTCTGATCCATATCATGTTTTGATTTGGAGTGATCTTGATGTTGGGAATGATTTATCTGTGATTGATCATGATGCCAGGATAGTTTATTTTACGATGAAGGTACATTGTGGGATGACGATTCCTTTGGTTCGTGTGTTATAACAACACTGTTCTAATTCACAAGAGACATGAGAGCGTCAATACAAAAAACATCGTGATAAGAGGTTGTTTTTAGAGGGGCTATGCACAACCCCATATAAATCCATTTTTCTTGTTTAAATTAGATGGGGTTCTGAACACCCCTTGGTAATCATCGAATTCATAGGGGGTTCACAACCCCATCTAGAACTTTTATCTTTATTTCTGTAATATCTGGTTGGATTTTAGAGACGATTATTTCCAAAACAACACTAATTTAATAACCAGTGGTGCTATATGTTCGGTTATATTTTAGAGGCGCTATATATATATATTTGATTTTAGAGGCCATATGCATATATATAATATTCGTTTGTATTTTAGAGGCTATATATATATAATGAATTTTTTTTAAAGAAATAGTGGGGGTTCATAACCTCCACTAATCTATTAAATCAGAGAGGGTTAATGATCTTTTGGTAATCACTTATATTGGAGGGGATTTTGAACCTCATCATATTTAAGATATTAGAGGGGGGTTTAAAACCACTATAATTTAGGACATTATAGGGGTTCGTGAACCCCCACTATTTTGATAAAAAAATCTTTAATATATATATATAATTAAAATATAGTATATAAATAAATTTAAATACAATATATATATATATTATGTAAATATTATCATATAACATATTTATGTGATTATATTTAACGATATTAATATATATACATAAATATAGTTGTATAATGTGTACATTAATATATATTATATCATATAATATTAATTATAATATAAAGCCCAAATATATTATTTAAATACATACATGAAAATTATTTATTTTAAAAAACGTTTCAGATAAAAAGACTTTTAGTTTTAAAATTTTATAAAATAATAATAATAATGGATTAAATAGATACTTACACAAACATGAATATAAATAAGCATTTATGTATTAAATTCATAATGTATTTCATAGTTTTTATATTACATATATTTGTATGAATAATATATAATATAAATACTTTTAATTATATACATAAATGTGTAATATATTGTATACATACATATACATATGAATAAATATATAAACACATTATATATATAGACAAATATATAAATAAATATTTAAAAATAAATAAATGAATTTATAAAAATATTGAAATTAATATTGAAATTAATATATTAAATATATATATGTATACATTGTATAACAATATATATTTAAATATAAATATATGTATAAATTTATTTAATATGTAAATTTTATTTATATATAAATATACATAAAATTTCTTCTCTATATAAATATTTTATTATATTATATGAATATATATATTATAATATTATATATATACATAAAAATTAATTTAAACATATATTTTATTACATATTTTTATATTAAATATAATATAATATAAATATATTAAATTGAATGCACATATTGATATATAATATATATATTTATATACAGAGAGATATATTTATAAAATATATAACACATATCAGTATTCATATAAATATGTAATATATATTATTATTTTAACTCTATACGTATAAATATAATATATAAATATATAATAGAGAAAATATAGAATTGTATAAACATATAAATATAGTAAACAATATATAAATATATTTTACAAATAAGATTTTATGATTGATATTTTTGAGTTGTATAGGTATACATGTATTTGTATATATATATATATATATATATATATATTTCATCAAAAATGTATTATGATTTATATATTGAACTATGAGATTTAAATATATTATAAAATTAATACATAATAAAAATATGAATATATAAATGTATATATAGGTTATATATTAAAATTTATTTAAATATATTATAAAAATAACATTTATTTGAATAAAAAAATAATATATATATATATATATGTATATATAAATATATTCATGGGTATATTATAAGTTGAAAAGTAAAATATGACATAGTGGTAAGAGAGGAGGATGCTGCGGACACTGGGTGTTGATTGGTCGAGGGATCAATTCTCTCTGAAGAAATTTTTAGACTGGGCGGTCTTCGAGGACTTTACAAGGGTATGCATGGGACCAGAGGGGGAAGTGGTGAGTATAGGAGGGATTGTTGGATAAGAGGCATGGGGAACTTTGCGGGGGCATGACTAGGATGGATTTATTGAACTAGAGGGGAAAGTGGGGAGCGTGTGATAGATTTATGGGACTTGAGGGGATAATGGTGAGCACAGAGGGTGGTTCAGTTGGAACCGAAGGAGAGGTTCATGCGGGAGTAATTCCCGAATGGTGGTAAAATTTTTGAAAAAAATGAAAAATATAAAATTGTGATAATTTAGAGGTGGTTTTCATTTGACTTTAATTAGAAATTTGTAATAAAATTATCCAAAATTAGAGGGAGTTTAAACCCCCTCTAAACTGATACAAAAATTAGAGGTGGTTCAAATAGCCTCTAATTGAGCTGTTTCTTGCATATTTATACGAAATAAGATGGGGTTTAAACCCCCTCTAAAATAACTACCTCAAATACTACACATTCCTTACCAGTGGTTTATTACAACCCCCTCTAACAAGATTTTGTAGGAACATTAGTTATGGTTTTTGACAACCAACACTAATGTATTTAGAGGGGTTATAACCCCCTCTAGTATAAAAATAACCACATCTAATTTGGAGTGTGTTTTTTTGTAGTGTGAGAGGCTTTGATGGGATAAAAACGACTTCATATTTTTTATATGAATTTTTTTTGGCAAGATTTTAGGGGACGTAAAGTTTCTATGGTGGGGAGGTTGTAAAATAATGTTACTATTAATCAGGTATTTCTAAACCCACTTTTTATCATTCTTTTGTGGCTTCTTTTTTAGGGGTTCTTTGGGTGAAATTTTGGAATCTTTTGGAAAATTTCAAAAATTTATGGGTTGTACATGGTTGGATAAGGGTTTCCCAAACCTTACTCCCAAAATGTGAAAACCATAAAACTATGGAAAGTGGGGGGTTACCATGGTTGGTGAATGGGTTGACTAACCATGAACCCACATAGTAGAAATTGTGCATGCCACTAGAGGGGCACATGGGTAGGGCACATAGTTTGTATAATTGTGCGACCCTGCCCATCTAACCACACAAACACAGATTTTTAATTCTAAAAATTATTTTAAAATCCATAAATTCCCCATTTGAACTCATTATCAACCCTAACTCAAGATATATCTAACTAATAGGTCTTGAAGGAACTCAAGAACAAATTTTCCCTTCCAAACCCCATCTACAATGAATCGAATTGCCGGTGGAAGATCTGATCCATCTCTAGTAAGTGGATCTATTCACATTATTTATCTCTCACTCCTCTCTCTATCTCTATCTCTATTTCCAACATATATTTTGATAGATAATCATGTTTTTGATGGATCTAAACAAAATTTTTGGATCTTGAACCCAAGTTTTATTACTTGATCTTTGTTGTCGTCGTTCACCATTGGAAAATACCACTATGGGTGTTGAGTTTTGATACTGTGATTAAAGTTATATGGTTCAATAGGAGTTTATCTGTATAATTAAACCTTGATTTTATTGATTTGATTTAATTTACTTTCAATTTATTTATGAAAAACCAATTTGAGATTAATTATAATTGGGGTTTGAATTAGCATGGAATTTTTGGGGAAGCCCCCAATTCCAACAGTTTGGAATTTGGGGTGTAAATTTGAAATTGATGGAATTTGGTAAATTGATTTGATAATTGATTTTAGAATAATGGATTAAACTTAAATGATAAAAAACTATAATTGTTTTTGTTTTATAAAGGCATAAATTGATGAAAAATCCATGTTTTCTTTTTGAAGTTTAATTGTTATTTTTAAAAGGTAAGTTGGGAAATTTTATTGTGAATGAGGATTTATTTGAAATGAAATGATTTTCCATTTTTCTATTGATTTATTGAGAACATTAAAGCCTAGTTAGTTAGTGATTTAATTGGTAAAATCACAATAGGATGGTAATTTCCCAAAAATAGATTAATTAGGGAAACACTAAAAAACATAGTTTGGATGATCGTATCCCCGATGGGATATTGATGAGTACTATTTGGACATATCCCAAGGTATGTGTGTACACATATTTCCATGGTCACTAATATGAGAGTGTTGGGATTCTATAACTAGAATCTATCATACCATAAGGTAAATGACCATGGTTCATATTATGACTATTTTGATTATGAATCACATTGATTGTGAAACTAATTTACTCATTCATAATTATTTACATAAACAATTTTATATAAAGGGTTTATTTTATACATGTCTGTAAAATTTTCCACCATTTTGAAATGAAATCATGTTTTGTTTTAAATATGAAAATGTACCTCCATTCCATGATTTATATAAATTGATAGAATGATTTGGTTTAGTATTGTAGAATATTTTTATGGATCACTTGGTTAGACCCTACTAGATTATAGATCACACCATTCCATTTCCATTTGGCATTTATTGATTTTATTCTTCCATGTCCAAGTAAAGGGAAAGTGCATCTTGGATGAGGTGGATGTTCTTGATGCTTTGAGCGTGGTGTGATGTGTCCTTTGGGATGTTGAGTATATCTTGAATTATTTTGAGGGCATTGATGCTATACTGCTTTGGGTTTTTGATATACGTGTTTGGTTTCTAGTACTTTATCTCTTTAGTGTTTTGATCATAATGATATGTATATTTTTCATTTGCTGTTTTTTGGGAAGCATTATTCCTTATTTTATCTTATATGATTCAAAGTACTAGTCCCCAACATGTGGGGATGAAGAATTCACTTCAAGCCATGTCAATGTTAGCTTAGGTATTAGAGTATCAGGGTACTCAAGCCAGTTTGTGATAGTTTAAATTTTTATTCTACAAATACAATTGGTTGGACCTAATAAGATTGAGGGAACTAAAGTTGAATTTGTTTAATAATCATAAATTTTGATTATTTTTCTTTATTGTTAAAACACATTACCCTAATCATATATTTTACTGTGGAACTTCCACTATAACTCTTAAGGGATTGATATTTTTTTTACAAATTTTATAAAAATATATTCAATATTTCTTATAAGTTCATTTTTAATAACTTTTCTTAACTACATAAATTTTATATAATTTTATATTCATGTATTATTTTCATTTTTAAATGGTAAATTATAATTTTAAAAGTTTTATATAAAAAATTTAATACACATGATATATAATTTCATTTAATATAAATATATTTATTAAAATTTAAATTTTATTAATTTATTTTGAATTATAATAAATACATACTTTTTTATATTATGGATCTTCCACTAGAACTTATAATGGAACTCTTAATGAATTTATAATTATTATTTATACAATTTTTTAAAAAAAGTATATTAAATATATCTTATAGAGAATTTATTATAAATTTTCATAAATATATACATTTTTATTCAAGTATTATTTAAAATTTTAATGGTAAATTATAACATTTTTATAAAATTTATGTAAAAATGTAATAATAATGATGTAAAATAGCATTTAATTTAAGTATATTGATTAAAATTTAATTTTTGGAAATACATTGTATAATTTTATAAATATATATATTTTTTTCATTGTGTAACATCTAATATAACTTCCAATGTAACTCTTAGTGGATTTATGATGCTTATTTATATAGATTTTGTAAAACCTATAATCAATATATCTTGTAAGTGCATTTATTATTAATTTTTCTAAATGTATACATTTTCTTTACATTTTTATTCAAGTATTATATACATTTTTAAATTGTGTATTACATTATTTTTTATAACATTTATACAAAACATGTAATTCATATTATATATAATTTAATTTAATGTTAATATATTTATCAAAATTTAATTTTTATAATATATTTTTTAGTTTTATAAATATATACATTTTTTGTATTTTGGAACTTCCAGTAGAAATTCTAATAGAACTCTAAATTTATTTATATATTTTATTTATAGATATTTTGTAAAAATTATATTCAATATATATTATAAGTGCATTTTTTATAAATTTACCCAATTATATACACTTTATTTA
The DNA here is from genome assembly GCA_963277665.1 of Viscum album. NCBI lineage: Eukaryota > Viridiplantae > Streptophyta > Magnoliopsida > Santalales > Viscaceae > Viscum > Viscum album. The sequence goes on from OY728139.1 coordinate 703,376,527, forward strand.
CATATTTATTGATGTATTATATAAATAATTAAATGGTAAATTATATTATTTTTGTAAAATTAATGTAAAAAAGAACACATATTATATATAATTACATTTAATATATATAATTATGTTAAAATTTTATTTTTATTAATATATTTTGTATTTTTATAAATATATAATATTATTATATTATGGAACTTCCACTCGAACTTCTACTCGAACTTCCACTGGAACTCTTAGTGAATATACAATTATTATTTATATAGATTTAGTACAAAATATATTCAATATATCTTATAAGTTCATTTATTATAAATTTTCATAAATATATAAATTTTTAACATTTTTATTCGTATATTATATACATTTTTAATGGTTATTTATATTATTTTTATAAAATTTATATTAAAAATGTAATACATATTACATATAATTTAAGTTACAATAGATATATTTAATAAAATTTAATTATTATAAATATATTCTGTAGTTTAATAAAAATATTTTTTTGTACTTTGGAACTTCTACTAGGACTTACAGGGGAACTCTTAATGAATTTATAGTTGTTATTTATACATATTTTTTAAAAACTATTTTCAATATATCTTATAGATGAATTAATTATAAATTTTCCAAAATTTATACATTTTATCTACATTTTTATTCATGTATTATATATATTTTTAATTTGCTAATTATATTTTTTTATAAAATTTATGTAACTTCCACTGGAATTTGTATTGGAACTTCCACTAGAACATCCACAAGAACTTCCACTTAATTTAATTATAATTATTTTTAATGAAAATTTCTAACTTAATCAGATTATTCCATTTAATTTTTTATGATGAAGCTTAATTTTCAAAATGATAAATGAAAATTTACAATGAAAGTTATAGTGGAACTTACAGAGAAAGTTCCATTGGAATATCAAGTGAAATTTCCACTAGAATATCCAGTGGAATTTACACTAGAACATTGAGTGGAAGTTCCACTCAGACATCAAGTGGATGTTCCACTGGAACATTGAGTGGACATTCCACTAAAACATTGAGTGCATGTTCCACTGGAACATCAATTTGATGTTCCAATTTAACTTCTAGTGAAATTTCCAAAGAAACTTCCACTGAAAGTTCCACTCGAATCAAAGTTCCATTGGAACATCCATTTTAATTTCAACTAAAACATCCAGTGGAAATTCCAGTTGAACTTACAGTGAAAGTTCAACTCAAATTTTATAGTTACTTAACTTTGTTTATACTTAGTTTACTTAACATTATTTTTCCCTAACATAAATTTCTTTTTATATGTATTTAAATTTTTTCCATACACTTTTTTAGTTTTAACCCTATATAACTTTATTTTACCCTTACATAACTTTAATTTAGCATTACATAACTTTGTTTTAACCTTACATAACATTGTTTCTACTAAATGTTCCACTATAAAATTGAGTGAAAGTTCATCTAGAACATCAGGTGAAAGTTCCACTAATACGTCTAGTGAAATTTCCACTAGCACTTCAAGGTAAATTTACACTTTAATTAAAGTTTAACTTCTATTGGAATTTCAAGTGAAACATCCAATTGAACTTTGAGTAAAAGTTATAATGAAAGTTTACTATTACTTAACTTAATTTTTACCCTTATTTTCTACTTAATAAAATTTATTTTACCCTTAATTAAATTTATTTGAATCATTACCTAATTTTTTTTAACCTTACTTCACTTTAGTTTAAACCTTTCATAAATTTATTTTACCCTTTCATAACTTTACTTTCACCTTAGAAAACATTATTTTACCTTTATTTAAATTTGTTTTACCCTTATATAACTTTAGTTTATACTTAACTTTAGTTTAACATTACTTAACTAATTGACTTTGTTTTAACCATACATAACTTTATTTTATCCTTATTTAACTTTAGTTTATCCCTAATTAACTCTTTTTTACATTTACATAACTTTATTTTACCTTTACTTGATTTTATTTTACCCTTACAAGATTTTTTACGTGCAATTAACTTTAGTTTTACCCTCAGATAACCTTTTTTACCCCTACAAAACTATATTTTACCCTTACATAACTTTTTTTTATAATTAATTAACTTTTGTTTACCCTTAAAAAATTTTATTTTACCTTTATTTAACATTGTTTTACTCTTAATTAACTTTGATTTACCCATACTTAACTTTAGTTTACACTTACATAATATTGTTTCAAACATACTAAATTTTAGTTTACCCTTTTTGAACTTTAGATTACACTTACTTTTTTACAATTTCTTAACTTTTTTCTTAATTTTTATACCCATTCATAACTTTAGTTTACCCTTAATTAACTTTATTTTTCCCTCATGTAACTTTAGTTTTAACCTTAATTAACATGTACTTGTTTTTGTTTACCTATACTTCACATGTGGAAACTCTATCTTACCTTGACTTAACTTATATAAAATTTATATTACCTCTTGAAAAAAATATTGTTACATTTACTTATTAGAATATTTCAATTACCCTTATGCAACTCAAAAATATAGGTGGATCATGTTATTTTAATTGAATGGTAGAGATAAATTTATAAAATGTGGCATAATATCTGCTATACTAGATATTTAATTAAAACAGGTTAACAAAATATGATTTGAAAGATCAAACTTGGCCCTGCAGGCACTTCTCGATGACACCCAAGTATAAATTTGTGTATAATATATCTATGTATGTATATATATATATATTATCACACATGCAAAAATTTATAATATATATAATATTCAAATAACTAATATATATATATTTATATTATATAAATATATATACACAAACACATAAAATAAATAATATATATATATATGTGTGTGTGTGTGTGTTTTTTTTCATATTATTTTTGATAATATAATATATTTGTTTATATTTATATAATATAATTATATTTAAGTATATAAATATATATTTATAAATATATATAAATACATTTATATTTTCGTATATAAATAAATATGTATTTGTGTGTGTGTCGATTTATTTATATATTATATATATATAATATATATATATAATATATATTTATAAGTAAATATTTATTTGTAAATAATTACTTTTATACATGATTATATATAATATAATGAAATTATTTGTATGTACTTATATATTTATTTAATGTATTCTTTTATTTAATATACTAATTTAAATTTATTTTTTATATTTAATAAAATCATATATAGATATATCTGTGCATACCATGTTTTTTTGTGGTACGTTTGTGATACATTGACCCATACCTTGGATTTTTGAGTTTTAGGTATGCAATAATCATGGAAAAATAGGGAATCAATATATTTTTACCAGACATCGGTGTTTCGCCGTCATTATTTGTAAAAAAACCTAATACATCATATTCTTCAAATGTTTGGTTTTGATAAATATAATTTTTTTGGACTTACTTGGGGTTGATTTGAAAACATTTTTAACCCATTATTGTGACCCCATGAATGTTTTTTCGCAGAATACACACTATTCTATGATATTTGTCAATGTTTTTAGCAAATCATTGGGTTCAATAATTTGAATAAAATATTCCATGAGGAGCCTCATGTGTAGTGCCAGGGTGGACACCTGAAGGCAGTAGAAGAGAGATAGGATTATACCCTTTCCATCAGTATGTCCTTTTTGGTAGTACCAGATCCACCAATTTTAGTCTCCACTGAATAAGGTGTTAGTTTTATACAATAGAATCATCATATATTAGTTGTTGATTTCCTATTTATAATGGGATGATATAGGCTCCATGAGCATCGACATGGAGCGTATTGACTGTGGATTGTGAATAACTCCACCCTCAAGGAGTACATTTCATAAGGAATTCATGATCTAGGATGGAAAACTTTTGGGAGGCCATGCATCTTTGGTACCAATGGATGTTGTTCATCCTATAATAACATCTCACACTTCATTCAAATGAAATTACTCATTAGAAAGCTGATTGTGCACAAATAGATTGAATATTATGTGAACATCAAAGGAAGCAGGGGTTGTATTTGTGTCGGCTAGTTTTAAGTACATGGAAATGTCATTTTCCAGTCCTCAGCTAACATCCCCTCTAGGTAACACTACCCAAACTATTTCCATTTGTATGCACTAGATTCAAACATATCAGAGGAGATGTAGTTTATGGAGTATCAGTTGAGAACATAGAAGTGTTTGATTTGGAAGATGAGATGAGTTGAGGGTGATGTTCATGAAAGCCATAGCCTATGTCTCATGTTTTCTTAGATGTATAAATAGACTGAAATTATGGCTTATTTTACAAAAAAGCTGAAGAACACGTTCAATAGAAAAATAAAATGTGAAAATAAATTAATAATACATGTTTACCAAACAAAATAAAGTAATTAGAAATATAAATTAATTTTTTAAAAAACATGTTCACAAACAGAATACACGTCCTGAATTTCACTTTTGGTAGATTTTTATATATTAAAGGCTACCTTTTATAAAAATTTAAGCCACCACACTGTTGGAAAAAATTGAATGATACGAACATGAAAACAAAGCGAACACATAGTGGAAATAAATTTTTTTCCCTCCAGACAAGCCCAAAAAACTAAAAAGATATGCAGTGAGCAAATAATATGTGTAAAAAAAAATTGGTCATTGAAATTTTAAACGTGGAAACCCCAATGAGGGAGAAACCATATGATCTAGTCCAGAAAGTGATATACTCAAATCGTAAGAGTTGGTGTCCTAGAACCAACTGGTCTCTTTTTTTTACATGGATATTAATGTATTTAAATATTAATCAACTTATTACATATTGTTCATTATTCTACATGACTATTATGTAATAATGTCCTAGAGTATTTGTTGTATTGATAAGGTCATATAAGTTCCCCAATATGATGAGGACCTTGAAATGATATAACAATATTCTTTAATATTGTTCTATAGTTTGATGAAATACTATTATGGGACACATAGCATGCAAACTCTCATGTGTGAGTACTTATAAGCATATGAGACTTCCTTTCATGAAGTTCACACTTGGAAATATTCTAAAACAGGATATTCTAAGAATATACCCGGCAGTAGGAATTCTTCATCTTTTTATCTCATCATATATTTCTATCTGTGAGCATGTGTAATTATCCTTATACTTTAATATTATCATTAATACATGTCCCAACTCGTGCACTATGATTTTTTGACGAAAACCATCATACAGACAGTTGGTGGGAAGTAGGGTATGTTGGGTGCATCATGAGTGGCATGTTATTAATGTATAAGTCATGGAAGGATTTATACCTTCCATTTATAGAAGTTTATATCTCTACCCACTGATTAAATAGAACCGTCACATGAAATTCAATGGCCATGGTCTAACAACAAGTTTATTTCTGGTAGTAAAAGAACTAAAAATCAATAATAAAAGTTGATAACACTATCATGCAACCCGCTTGATGAGATATTGCGACAAAGGGATTATATTAAATTGTGACTGTTCTTATAGGGATTTCATTGTTGCGAATTTAAGTTCTTTCTCTTGGGTTCCTTAACTCATTTCTAGAAAATATTCTTGGAGTTTAGGCAGGCCCGCCTAATTCCAATGAGGAAGAATCCTAGAGGTTTACACACTAAGTTTTTGTGGTGGTCTCGGTTAAATTCTATTTGAATTTAATTACTAAATATTATTATCAGGACAATGAAATAATTTTATTCAAGTTAAAATGATTTCCTAAATTAAATAAATATTTATTCACTGGATTGCTGGTAAAATATATTTATTTATTTTATTGAACATTTAATAAATATTTATTTACTAGTTTGTAAATAAAATATTTATTTAAGAAAATAAATAATTTTTTTATTTATTCAGGTGTTCAATTAATGTAAGTAGAGTTCAAGAGGACCAAGTTCAGTCAAGTGGTAAAATAATTATTTGCAAGATGATAAATAATTATTTAACTAGTTGGCACAAATTAAAATAACATTGCTATTATTTTGTGACACAGAATAATATTAATAATTCTATTTTTCACAAGTTGGCACACAATAAATAATGATGTGGTATTATTATTAATAACATTGGATTCATCTAAGGATATTATTGTATTTAATTTCTATTACAAAATTAATATTTTTAACTGAAGACCCATTTCAATAAATAGACACATACTTCTTTTGTGCCATGGACCATCCCGTACACCCAGTGAATTGAGAATTGTTGAGCTATACAATTTCTGTCTCGAATCCTCTTCCTACCACTCTCAAGAATGAGAGACGTTCTTCAAAGATGAAGAACAAGTGATTAATAACGACGGACAGAAGACACTCGCTTCTCCATGCTAGCACTCAGAGAACGAGCAATGTTGATCAGAGGTCGTCGGAGCAGGTGTAGATCACCACTATAGGTATTCGAATTTGGATCCTTGCAAGCGCAACAAGATAATCCATAAGGGTCATTTTGGATGATCAACATCATCATGGAAGAAAATACCTAAGATCTATTAATTATTTTCTTTATGAAATTAGTTAAATTAATTATATACATGATGTGAAAGATCCTCTCCAAAGGTTTCATGTCTCTTTCTTATTTATCTAAATCATTGATTCTATTCTATGGAGACTAGAGTTCATTGTCATGTTGATCCTAGAATAATCATTGATAATAGTAAAACTCATTGTTGTCAGCTAGACCAACCACACTTCCGCTGCGCCCTAAACCTTCAAGTGGTATCAGGGTGGTTACATCATAGTTTGTAATTATTTAATTATTTTGTTAATGATTTATGCATTTAATAATTTAGTTGTTTCAATTCAAGTTAATCATTCTGTAAATCTGAATCTTGAGGTCTATACCTCCACTTTTTTTCTTATTCACTTTACAACAACTATATTTTCTTTTAATTTTGATTAAAATAAAACATAGGATCTCATCCAAAGGTTTTAAAGGCTCCTAGCTAGACAACACCAGAACACACTACAAGTATTCAGCATTACACGCTGTGTAGACAATGTTCAATGCAACGGGTATGGTCCGCCAAAGCAAGTTGTGTCATTGGAGTTTTTCTATGTATTAATGACTCAGTGTGTTGACCAAGAACATGTGGAACACAGTCTTTGGATTAAACACTGTGTTACCCACTAGACACCACATGTAGTATCTTTAGGTTAGGGTTGGACCGTGTACCCCATACACGGCTTTCCCGATTGGAGACCACGTAATGAGAAAATACATGGAGTGTGGCCCACTAGACATGCTATGTACTATGAATATTTTTGATGTACACTCACACTTTGTTTCCCTGGGCATGTACTTCTAATGGATGGTGAAAAATAGTTCATGCCATGAAGTTAGAGCTACACCCCATGTACTCATCCAAATTACATAGATTTATTAAATTTTTTTATTATATTATACAAACCCCTGATACGTGTACCATCATGAAAGAATAAAGTTGAGTCACAACATGTGATATGTGTTTTATATATATGTGTTTAATTTAACATATGTTTAATATTCATTTGTACTAATTGGGTAGTTATGAATAGGAATTCATCGGGTTGCCTCCAGGGTAAAAGTTACGTACAAAGATAAATTTAAATGAATTTATTTGTTTAAAATTATGATGGATGAGAATCTTAAGGAAATTAAGAAAAGGGTTTTAGATAAAAGGATTGATTAATTAAAGATGATAACTAATTGATTCGAGCGTGAATCTTCTTAAAAAAGGACGATTAATGAATTGAATGCTAGATTTATTTATGAGTATATATCATTGCATGTAAGGATGATAATGAGCTAGACCAAGACCTTTTTATGTGTATGGTTTATTTTAATTTATTTATTTAAATTAAATTTGTTAGACTGCGAGCCTTCTCCTCATTAACATGTATAGCTCACATTCCCAAGGTTTCTTTTTTTTTTGTAAAATCCCTTTTTACCCCCCCCCCCACTTTCATCTGAGTTAAAAAAGGCATATGTAATAGATAGAACTCCAAATCTAGTAGAGGCGGTTCAAGATGGACCTGAGATGAAAACAATCCCAGGAGATATAGAGGTGGACAGGTGGAAAACTTTAAATAGGAACCCAAAATGTTCAGGATGTTTTTCCCCTAGGTCAGGGTTAGTTTATCAACTGCAAGATAAACTAACCATTAGAAAAGATTATGATCATTCACTTTAATTTATTATATTTCTATCAACTGCATGGTTTGTCATTATGGATGTGTTGTCATGATCAAATAATTAATGAATTAAACAGGAACACAATATGGAACTAAAATAAACTAGACTTATACGTAAATATTATCAATACATATTTAATCACTTAAGTAAGTTACACTTAATATTAACAATAATGTGATAATGATAATAAGAAATTCATGCAGAAGAGATAAAAATACCTCAAATAAACTATTAAGTCAGACCAAGCCTTCCATTACTTGATTAAGGAAAAGACTCAATAAAACTATGTGCTTGACCAACCCCTGTTGAGACACTTACTTTTATACAGGAAGCCCTTATGGAATGTATCAGGTTGACTTAACCATATTACATCAAGAGGAGTAGCCATTGCTCAACTTGGTGTAATATTGGAGGAAAGAGTTAAGGAAATCCAAAGTCATGATTTCATGATTGGGGAGTCCACTCAATAGATCAAGGAGATGCAATCCCGTAGTTGGAAAAGAAATACCAACCTAAATACCTTCTAATAGATTGACCAACCATTTTTGGGGTTATGCGAAGGGGAATATGGATCTTTTCCACTAGAATGTTATGAAAACTAGACATTCTGAGTTCAATGGTGAGGGCCATTAGAACATGATAAAATAGAGGGATACTTAATAAAATTTATTATTTTTAATAAAATGTAATCAAGAAAGTACTAATGATCCACTCTTTTAATTTTATAGTAAAAATGATAAAATCGTCAACCACACTATCCCTGTGATCAATTATGGATAAAGACAACATCCTCACAGGCAGTACCTTATAGGAATGGTTTAGACACCTTTGGTTTATCCTTCACAAAAAATGGAAGTCTTACGTGCTGGAGTCAGCATTACCTGATCCTCCTGACAAATAGGTGAGTGATGAGAATTTCCTAGTCTATGAGAAACATATGAACGACTTAGTTGACATTCAATGTTGAATGCTATCATCAATTCCTAGTGAGATTATGAAGTATCATGAAAACACGGATGCTTATAGGTTGCTCAAGAACCTCCGCAGTCTTTACGAGGAGAGAGATAAAAAAAAGGTTTTAGATCTCTAAGTCACTCTTTCAGAGTAATCTTTAAGAAGGTTACCCAGCTAAGCCTCATGTAGTCATGCTCATTGGCTATATTGAGCACCTAGAGATTCATGGGTTTAAACTCCCTGATAACTGGGTACCGATCTCATTCTCGCATCACTCCCTCATAGCTTCTCTAACTTTGTTGACAATTTCAATATGAAGAACATTGAGAAGCCTCTATCTGATGTTCTTATCCTCATTCGTCAAGTGGAAAAAGATATGAAGCGTGAAAATCCTTCAGTCCTTATGGTTAATAAGACTAAAGGGAAGGCGAAGAGATTTATGCCCATGGATTCTTCATGTCCTTCTAAGAAAAGGAAGATAAAAGGGGAGGAAAGGGAACAAGAGGCTATTTGTTTTTCATGTGGCAAGAAGGTCTAATGGAAGAAGAACTTCACCCAGCCTAAGAAAGAAGGGGAAGCTTCATGTGCATTTTTTATTCAATGAAATCTATCTATTTCTACAAATTGGGTATTAGATACAACTTGTGGTGCTCACATATGTATCCAAATAAAGGAACCAAGTATATTCATAAAGATTTACCAAGGGGAGATAGATCTAAGATAAGCCAACAGAGCCAAACTTGCTTCTATAGCTGTTTGGGACTACCACATCACATTTCCAACTAGGATGATCATGGTGTTAAAGGGTTGTTGTTATGTGTCATCTGTTACTAAAAACATTATTTTTGTATCCAGAGTAGATACAAATGGATTTTCTTATCGTTGTAAATTAATGTTGATTCTTTTACAAAGATATTATTTGTTTCGGTAGGGCACATTTATACAATGGTCTTTACATGTTGGATTAGACAAACCAAGTAATGGAGATAGATAACAAAGATACTTCAAATGAGTCATACCACACCCAACTTTGGCATCACCAGATATGTCTTGTAAACAAGAAACTCTTGACAATGTTGCATCCAGATGGATATTTGGATTCTTTTGAACTAAAACCACTAGGCGTATGTCATGCATGTTTGCAAGTCAAAATGACCAAAGCCACATTTAATGGAAAAAATGAAAGAGCTAAAGAAATTCTTGAATTGGTTCATATTGATGTGTGTGGACCATTTCTAGATGAAGAAAGAGGAGGGTACTCAAACATCATAACTTTTACTGATGATTATATTAGATATGGATATATCTACTTAATTAGGTATAAGTAAGATTATTTTGATAAGTTCAAAGAATACAAGAATGAAGTTGGGAACCAGCTTGGTAAGAAGATTAAGAAACTCTGATTTGACTGAGATGGATAATATCTTAATCATTATTTAATTGACAAATTAAGAGAGTTTGGGATCCTATCCCAACTCACTCCTTCACACACACCCCAGTGTAATGGTGTGAGTGAATGGGGGAACTGCACCCTACTGGACATGGTGAGATCAATGATGAGTCATGTGAGTCTTCCATTGTCCTTTTCGGGATATTGGTTACAAATAGTGGCACACATACTAAACTAAGTACCTTCTAAATCAATAAATTGCATTCCATAAAAGTTATGGAGTGGAAGGAAATCCATATTATTGAATTTACATGTGTGGGGAATCGATGCATTTGTTAAGGCATCTTCAGGTAACAAACTTGTACCTCGATGATGAAAGTGAAACTTTATAGGACACCCTAAGGAAATAAGGGGATATTACCTATAGAACCCCTTAGTCAAAAAGGTTATAGTGTCAAGAAACACCATATTCCTTGAGAGGGATCACATCTCCAAAAGAGATAGTGGGAGCAAGGTAGACTTCGATGAAGTTGAGGCTCAAGGTACAATATAGTTGGTACAGGAACAAATTCCAAAAATCCCCGTGGAATAAAGAATTGTTCCAGAGACACAAGAGCTACACATGAGTATAATATAGGTTAGAGAACCATAATGGAACCGTTTTCTAGTTATCATGGATGGTGACTCATTATTTGTTGATAATAACGATCCTTTAACCTACACGGAAATAGTAAGTGGAATAGATCTTTCCAAGTGCAAATAAGTCATGAATTATGAAATGGATTCAATAAACCAAAACCAAGTCAGGATTTTGGTAGATCCTCTAGTTGATGTAAATCATGTTGGTTACAAATGAGTATTCAAGAAGAAACTGGATATGGAAGGAAAAGTCAGTACCTATAAGGCACGACTGGTTGCCAAAGGGTTCAAACAATGTACAGGCATTGACTATAATGAAAACCTTTCACCAGTTTCAAATGCTGAAATCCATCATAATTCTACTATCCATTTCCTCTTACCATGAAATTTAGATTTGGAAAATGTATATCAAAATATCCTTCCTTAACATGAACTTTTAGAAATATGTATACATGACACAACCTGAAGGGATTATGACTCCAATGGGTGCCGATAAATTATGAAAGTTGCATAAATCCATTTATGGATTAAAGAAATCATCTATGTTATAGAACATTCATTTTGTTGAAGACGTAATGAAATTTGGTTTTACCACAAATGAATGTGAGCATTGTGTCTACAAACAGTTTAGTAGGAGTACATTTACTTTCCTAATAGTATATGTTGACTACATATTGCTTATTGGAAATGAGATACCAGTATTACAATATGTTAAGTCATGGTTGAACCAATGCTTCTAAATGAAGGACTAGGGGGATCCGGTATATATTCTTGGGATGAAGATCCCTCGTGATTGATCCACGAGATTGTTGGGTCTATGTCAAAGTAAATACATTGATAAGATACTAAAGAGATTCATTATGGAAAAATCCAAGAGGGGATTGATTCCAGAATGACATGAAATTCATCTTTCAAAGAAAATGTGTCCTCAGTTACATAAGGAAAGAAAAATAATGGAAAGGACTCTATACACATCAATGATTGGGCATGTCATGTATGCCATTTTACATACTATGCTAGATGTCGTCTATGCATTGATTGTGGTAAGTAGATATCTAGAAGACCCATGCTACCATCATTGGATGACAATCAAGACTATCTTAAAGTATCTGAGGCACACTAAGGAAATGTTGTTGGTTTATGGAGGAGATGAAGGACAAGTTATCATAGGATATGAAGATTCTAGTTTCTAGACTAATCAAGATGACATGGAGTCATAAAAGGGATACATATTCACTTTTAATGGTGGCGCATTGAGCTGGAAGAGATCAAAGAATAGTTTGATCGTAGATTATACAGTAGATTCCATTTATATTGTAGCATCCGAGGAAGCTAAAGAAGTAGTTTTGATGTGAAGATTCATCTATAAGCTGGATGTGATACCTAAAAATAAAGATCCCATCACATTGTACTGTGATAATACTACAACGGTGGCTCTCAAAAAAGATCCAAGGTCACGTCAATGGATGATGCACATAATTCGGAAGTATCATCTCTTGAGGTATTTTTCACAGAGAGGTGAAGTTACTGTGATTAGTATTTTCAGGGAAGACAGAATGGCAGAACCCTTGACTAAAGCCTTGACTCAGCAGAAAGATGATCACCATGTGAGGTCTAGCAGACTGAAAGTTGTAGGCAATTGGCTTTAGTCCAAGTGGGAGTTTGTAAAAGTTGGTTTCCTAGAACTAACTGGTCGCACTTTGATTATGCAGATATTTAATGAAATTAAATATTAAACATATTATTACATATTTTTCATTGTTTTTCATGACTATGATGTAATAATTTCATGGATTATTTGTTGCATTGATAAGGTCAATGGAAGTTCCCTGCTATGGTGATAAACATGAAATTATATAAAAATATTTTTAAATATAGTTATATAGTTGGATGAAATAATATGTTGGGAAACATAGAATAATGACCGCCAGATGTGAGTACTTATAAGTAGATGATACTTCCTATCACAAAGTTCACACTTAGTAATCTCCAAGATAGAAGATTATGAGAACACACTTGCCGATAGGAATTCCATGCGTTTTCTGTGTCATCAGATATTTCTATCTATGAGCGTGTGTAATAATACATAGACTTTAATCTTATAATTAATATGTGTCATGACTTGTGCACTTTGATTTCCTGACGAAAATTGTCACGCAGACAGTTGGCGGGATGTAGGGTATGTTGGGTGCATCACTAGTGGCATGTTATTAATGGATAAGTTGAGGAAGGATTTGTCCCTTCCATTTATAGAATTTTATCTTAGCCCTTTTATTGAAACAATACTGTCAAGTGAAATTCCATGGACATGGTGTAACGATGAGTTTATTTGAGGTAATCAAAGAACAACATATCAAGCATAAAATTTTATGACACTATCATGAATCCTGCTTAATGAGAGATTGTAACAAATAGATTATATTACATAGCGAGCGTTAGTATGTGGAGGTCGTTGCTGAGCCTTTATATTATTTCTCTTGGGTTCCTTGACCAGTTACTAGAGAAAACTATTGGAATTTATCCAAGCCCACTTAATACCAATAAGAAATAATATTAGAGGATCACACACTAATTGTTTCTAGTGGTCTTGGTTAAATTATATTTCAATTTAACTAATAAATATTATTATCAAGACAATGGAATAATTTTATTCAAGTTAAAATGATTTCATAAATTAAATAAATATTTATTCACTGGATGTGGGTAAAATATGTTTATTTATTTTATTGAACATTCAATAAATATTTATTTAGTTTTTTTTAAATAAAATATATAAATGGAAGTGGAGTTCGAGAGAACTAAGGACAGTCCGACAGTAAATTAATTATTTGTAGGATGATAAATAATTATTTAACTAGTTGACAAAAATTAAAATAAATCTAATATTATTTTGTGACACATAATTTTATTTATAATTCCATTTTTCGGAAGTTGGGATTCCATAAATAATGATGCGGTATTATTATTAGTAACATGGGTTTTTTCTAAGGTTCTTGAATGTATTTAATTGCAATTATGCAATTAAATATCATAAATGAAACCCCATGTACATAAATAGACACATACATCTATTGTGATACAAAATTAACTACACACCCGGTGAATTGAGAATTTTTGATCCAAACAATTTCTCTTTTGAATCCTCTTCCCACCCCTCTCAAGAACAAGAGACGTCCTTCACGAAAAAAGAAAAAGAGATTAAGAACGACTGACACAAGACACTTGTTTCACCGCGCTAGCACCCAGAGTACAAGAGGTGTCAATTAGAGGCCATCAGAACATGTGTGGATCACCGCTAGAGGGATTATAGTTTGGATCCTTGCAAGCACAACAAGATAATCTAGAAGGGTCATTCCATATTATCAACATCATCAACGAAGAAAATACCAAAGATCCTGGTATTATTTTCTTTAAGAAATTAATTAAATTAATTATAAACATAATGTGTAAGATCATCTATGAAAGTTTATGGCCTCTTCCTTATTTATCTAAATATTTGATTTTATTCTATGGATACTGGAATTCATCGTCGTATTGGTCCCAGAATAATCATTGACTATGGTAGAAATCAAAGTTGGGTGCTGGCCCAACCATGCTTCTACTTCACTCAGAGCCTTCACTAATAATGATTGAGTACATGTAGAGACTCCCTAAGATGAGTGTGATCTAAAAAATTATAATCAGATAAAATAAGGGATTAAAGGGGAAAGTAGATGTAGTCTAAAGCCAACCTAAAATGGATAATACAAACTAAATAAGAAACTCAAATAGATATGACAAGCTAAAGCGTGAGTCCTCTGTCCAATTAAAATGTTTAGATAAAAAAAGAACTAAGATCAGATCAAAGACAACCACTGATGAGATTCGAACAGAATAGTAGTGTTTCTTTATTTAAATATCTAAAAATGAATTGTTAAAACCATAACTGCACTGCATTGCAGATTGTGAGGAGAACCACACTTCAGATATTGAGAGACTTCTCCATATCTCAAACACTTCTGGATTCTATCTTTCTGGATATATCTTTCCAGCACACCTTCAAAAATATGTTACCATATCCTCTTATATAGACACTAAGTCCATATATACATTTAATGCATTCAATATTAAGTTGTCCATCTATTAATATTTGGAATTAAATCTCTTTTAATGTTGGGATAAAATCCTCTATTAATGTTGAGATAAATCAATCCATTAATAATTTTCATTTTCTTAATTTAATGTGTTGAATCATAATAATACCCCCTTTAGCATGTCAATGAAGGGAAAACATCCAAAAATGTCAATTGGAAATAAAACAGGTTGGTATTTCACCAACCATTATGATTTATAGAAAACAAGATGGCCCGATTTTTCACTTCAGACAAAAAACTATCATCTCCCTTTTCCAAGAGAAATCTGAATGCCAATGTCATTGTCACATCTATATTGCTAACATATTCCTGAAAAAAATAGAACCAAAAACATCAGGCTCCCCCATAATCATGATCACCACATAGTCTAGAGAACTAGCCAAAATTAACTACACCACCTGGTCAACATCCCCTCAGCGTACATATGCATAACTCTCTCAACACTCTTTTATATCCAAACCTTATTCTGCATCACACATGAATCAATGATCCTATCATAAACTTCCATAATTCTCATGTAAAATTGTAAGAATAGACCTTAACCATTGATACCATATTTTGGGAAAATGTAAAACAAAGAATGTAGAGACAATAAAAAAAATGTGCAGAAGAAATAAATTTCATTCCCTTTAAATAGATGTGGATGTGCAGAGACAAAGAAAAATAAGTGCCTAAAATAAAAGTAGACACCATAAATTTTCAACATGGAAAACCCAGTGATGTAAAAAACCACATGACCTATTCCAGAAAGGGGGATCCAATAAAAATTAAGAGTACAAAGTAGAGACTCCCAAAGATGAGCGGTATCTCAAAAATTATACTCCGATAAAAACATTGGATCAAAAGTGGAGAGAATAAGAAGTCTAAAGAAATATGATAATCGAACAAAGTTGATCACCAAAATGAATTTTCTCCCACAGTTTAGGTTTGTGTATTCCGAAGAATAGTATACCTCACTTTTATAATAAATTTTTTCCCATCAAAACTCTGAAACACATTTATCAAAATGTGTCTTTCTGTTAAAATTTTTCAAATCAAGGTGCGCACCATTTTGTGTACCCTTAATAAACATGTAAACCACCACATCTCCACATTTCTCTATTTCAAAGCTGCGTGTGAACCATTTGAGGTTGCCTTTTAAAAAAAACGTGTACACATAAAACACACTTCCCATATTTTCCATCATGCATCTTTTTAAAGATTAATGGATACTTTTTAATAACATTTAAACCACCAAACCTCCCAACTCCCTCACATTTGAAAAAAATCCATTTATATTTTTTATAAAAACACTTATCTACATTTGAAATTTTAAAAAAATACCAAAAACATTAATTCTCATTCAACATGTCAAATATTTCATCATTCCCTTCATCTCCCAAAATCCATCCCTCTCCGGATATCAAAATTCATACCACACACTGATGACTCATTTCGATTTCTGATCAAAACTCTAATTTTTCTCACTCCATTTATATTTCCAATGAAACATTCATCCCATCATCTTCACCATTACCCCTCAACCCCAAACCCACATCCCCACCATAATTATTTCCCCTTAAAATCATTTTATTTTAAAAAATTTATCCTTTTATTACCTTGTCAATTATTTATGAATCATTTTATTTTTAAATTTTTTCCATTTTTTTACTTTTTATTCCTTTTTTTACACCCAATAATTGACATTGTTTTTCCTCTTTTCAGTACCATTATTATGTATTACCTATGTTTTAAAGTCTCTCTATCTCTACATTCTCATGGAAGAACTACAAAAAATACTTATACAAACAGAAATTTAGCAACATATTTTTTGGTAAAAATGAACAATTCCAACTGATATTAAATTTTAAAAATATTTAATTTTAGTACCAAAATCTATTTTTACTGACCTATATATCTATTGCTCTTAATTTTTAATACCAACATATATATATTTAACAATAATTTAATTTGTTAAATTATTATATTAATACTGATAATTGTTTTACCAATAAATCATTATGTTATTATTATGAAATTATTAACGATAACTTTTTTCCAATATATAAATTTTTAGATATTTTTTATTCAATAAAAACAAATTATTTAACAATAAAAATTGATATTACTATTAGATATAACTTTTCTAAAAAAGTATATTGCTATTAAATTAACAAAAATACTTTTATGACTAAATTCTAATTTAATCAATCAAAATTATATTTTTAATAAAAATAAAATTTTGAAAATATTTAGAAAAAATTGATAATTTTAACTAATTTATATATTATATTTGGAATATAATTAAAATTATTTTTAAACAACTTTTTATCCTAATTGAATTTTTAGTGTAAAAAATAATATAATGAAAAAAATACAATACTATAAATAAATTAAAAATATATATTAAAAAGGTATTATCCAATGCTATGTCTTCCCCCCCACATCCCTTCTTTTCTTCATCACCTCCCCCACACCTGTGATCTATGCCTACACTCAAAAACCTAGTCCATCACCATTCCCCCTATTAATGGATCTCCCTCCCATTTATTTCAACTTCTTCGTCGGTTCACTGTTCGCTCACATTAAGTGAAACATTATTCTCCTTACATGTGATGCAATGTAGTGATGGTCTTGTTTGGTGATTTTGGTGTTATTTAGGATTCTTTTGGTGTTTTCTTTTTTAGGGTTTCTTCTCATCGAATGTATTTGTCCTTCCATTTCCCTTTTTATCTTTGAGGTATGTCAATTTACACTTTAACAAGTTTTTATTTCCCTATTTAATATCCTTTTTTGGTGGTAAGATCTCAATAATGGTTGTAATTATGGATGGATTAAAATTTCATTTATGGAATCCCCAATAGATCTTAAAGATGGTACTCCCAACATAGAGTGGTGTTGGTCTGTCTATATTGATCCAATACGAACCAGAGTATTCTTCAATGTCATACTCCCGATAGTGAAATGTAGGAAGGTTAGTTCTTACTTTTGGGTTTCATTATTATATTTTATGCAATGCATTAAGTTGGTTGGGGGGATGTAATTGGGGTGATTTTTGTTGTATGTTATGTTTTTTTCTCAAAATTATTGTTAAGGGAGTGTATTCATAACAACTGTATAATGGTGTACTTGTTAAAGAATTACCTAGTTTGATTTGGAGGTTTTTTGAAATTCAAGGTTTTCCGTTGTGATTTTGGATTGAATGAATATTTTTGTATACTCATAATTTCCTTTTATCTGGTACACAAGATTTTAAATCAAAGAATTCATTGAAAAATTAAGATGGAAGTGATTTTGGAATGAATTTGACCTCTTTGGATTGGAGGGAGTAGTTGATATCTTCACCGACCAAAGGAGTTTTCTTTTGAGGAAATTCTTGGTACTAATGTGGTATGTAGTTAGTGTTGAAGTAAGTTATGATCTTATAGTGATGCTGATTAAATGCTGTTTCTGCATTTATAATTTGTGAAGGATTGGTGTTTTTTTTGGTTTTTTTGTGACATGAAACTTTTTAAGGGTTCCCACTACACCCCTAAAAGCGGTCTTTCTTTAAAATAATAATATTTAATTAGATTGAGTAAATGATTGAGTCTCTTCTAAGGTAATAACTTTTTCTCTTCATGTTTTGAGACCTAAAAATCATGGGTATCAAATGTTTAAATTGAATAACTGCTACAGTTTTAGTTAAATTTTTATGAAATATTTTTCTGGCCTTTTTTTAGATCCACTCGGGTTATTTGTGTCAGGCCTCACCACTTGTACGCACATATTTTCTTTGCATTGTTTTCTATTTTATTCACTAGTCCCATAAAGATATTGATTAACCATAGGATGCAATAAGGGACATCATTTGATTCATCCCACTATTCTTTATCTAATTTTACATTAGAATGTATATCTTTTTTAGTTTATTGTTGATTTCGTATTTCATTTATAATAAATTTGTTCTAAAAATATAATTCCATGGATTTATAATTTGATAGAAAGCCTTATTCTCTACATTTTACAGCATTTTCATTACTATTTCCATATCTACAATATATATTGTTCAGTTTAAGCCATATTTTTCTAAGGTAACAAATAGAAATTTACAGTCCATCTTTTAGGTGATTTAGTTATTTTGTTGATGTTTTATCCACATAGAGTATTCTTGTAACAACTTATTTAAGTAGAAATTTTCCTATTTTCATACACGATGATGATTTTTCTATGCATGTTGATGTATTTTATGCATGCGTAGATTATTTTAGAAAATATTACTAAGATAATAAAGGTCATACGTAATGAGAATATTCTCCAACCATTTATAATGTAGCAGCACTGAAACCATATTATATTTCTCATTATAATTTCTTTTTAAGAAAATTAGAATCAATTTCTTATATTACATGGTTTTTTAAATATGAATATTTTACCTTATCAGAGTTAATTATTAACTTTTTAAAAATGGCTTCTTAAAACATTGTATCTAATTGGTCATAAATCTAATTAACAAGTTCAAATCAATCAGTAAAATTGGGATAATGTATTTTACATGTATTTAATTTTTTAAATTTATTTAAATCATCTTCAATATGATCTTAAATTTAAAGTTGACATCTTTTTTCTATCAGGTTAATTTTTTCCCAAACATATTGCTCAAATAATAACTGATGTTCAATCCTAACATTACATTTATGGAAACATTGAAATATCGATGATCTATTCCATACAAACATCTTGTATACATTATGAATAACCAATTATCATATAATTGATTATTCATGTTCCATAGATCTAGGTCTACATTATAAACTATTTGTAGTAATTGGTCATATGTTTTATTATTCCTGGTTTTCTATTTCAGGTCAATACCTCAGTCATCTTCCCAACTTATCAGCGCAAAATTAAAATCATTTGTGACTACATGTTTGACTATAAAAATATTTCATAACAAAAAAAATCCAACCTATGATTAATTGATGTTTTGAGGTATATACTATCATCATAGAGTTTTCTATTGTCACATAAACTTAAGAGTCTTTAATTTTATCTCTTTCCATATTTTACTATTATCAATTTTCTCTGACATATTTTGAACAATTTACCATAATTGGTAACTACTAGATGTAATTATTGTCACTTCATGCCATACAGTTCCATTTTGGGACTACACAACTGTTTCTATAAAATTATTTCCCATCATCTTGTCTATATATTGGACTTATTCCCCTTAAAATATGTTTTTAATCTACATTTAAATTAAAATTATTTTATGATAAATATAACCAACACCATTGTTCTAATGTTTTTTTTAAAAAATTACTATTAAAGTAAAGACCAATAGTTTTAAGTATTCCAAACAAAGATGCGAGCTGTTGTTTTTTATTGATGTTTTCGATATTTATAAGACCAAAATAGATTAATAATGTTTTTCTAATAAATTTTATATTCTGAATAATTCTTTATTTTATTATGTATTTACTTCCAGAAATAGTCTTAAGTTATTAATTTTAAACCCTGTTTTTAATTCATTATTTCTGTCTAGGTAATTTAGAAACATATGAGGATTTTATATCATAACCCAACCAGATGGGGCATGGGTCACAACTCCTTAAACCCACCTCTAATAGGAAAGAGGCTGGAGACTAGTTTTGAGTAGCAATATCAGACTGATGGGAGGTCATTACCTAAATCACCTATACACATGCACCCAAAAGCACCTCAATGAAAGAAAAAAAAATATAATTAGTAGGAATCTAAAATACATGCATACATCTATCCCCAAACTAGAGAATAATAGAAGTTATGAAAATTTAAAGGAAAAAAACTAACCCATCAAAATAAAACTGTAAAATCATCCAACCAGCTCAAAATGAAGGGATCACTTTCAAATTAAACTGCATGAAAGCTCCTTGACCCAACTCCAGAAACACCTCAGTCGATCTTGCTCACTAGGATTTGGATTCGTCAGGTCTCATGGGGAATCCGCTGAAAGTCATGTGGTCTGCAAAAGACATGACACATGTGGGAAAAGAACATGTAGGGGTGAGTATAAGGATATTGATTAGGCATCCCAAAAACCACAAAATAAAAGGGGGAAACTCAGAGACATCAGTCCACTCATCCTATGAGGGGAAAATCCATCTCGAACCATACTCATCTATAAATGACTTTTAAACTTAGTACATAATGGGTTTCAACCAATACACATGACCAAACTGAAAGGACCTCCAGAAATCACCCAGATATACTCGTCATAGAATCCATGTCTCATGAGGTTCTGACCTCAAAGCAATAAATAAGGATCCAAATAAAGGATCCATTAAGATCAACTCTACCATTCCCAATTTTTTGTTTGAAATAATTTGGTCTATTGGGACTAACCTACAATGTAAAGCTCTAGTTCCCAGCACCATAGGACTATCATCACTACCATGCGCCCTGCACAAGGCTAAAGAAAACCATGTTAAGAGGCCCTCCCCTCACCAATTCACATAGTTGAGGGATCACAAATCTATAATATGAACCATGTGAATCCTATATAATGAGAGATAATGGAGGGACCCATGCCTTTCTATATCCAATAGTTTATTGTGTATTATCTCTAAACTAACTTGAAAAACATTCATCTCTCCGGTATGGAGTGGCTAGAACCTCATTCCTTTGAGGGAGCACTGACTTCTAACCAATATGCAAAACCTCTATCACTCATGTATGAATTTACTTACATATCATTATATCAAGGGATAAGTAACACCTAACTAGAAATCACCCATATCTAGTGGAGTGTCCTGCTCCTCATAACTATACTAAAAACATTGGAGCTCCAACTAATGGGCGATCTACACCCTGAAGACACCGGATGAAGAGGTCTAGCTTGTTGGGCCCTTCCTAAGAAAGATCACTAGTATCAGAAGACCCCAATAGAAAGATAGGATTTGATGCCCAGAATAGCTAGGGGACACCAAAAATCTAATATATATCAACCCACTAAGTAGGGGATCGTATACCAAAAATTCAACAAACCCGACTGATACGACTTTCTAGATGAAGGATCAACATCATTCTTAGGGAGGCCATACCGATTCTTCAAACTCAAAATAAGTAAGAGAGTATGATAGAGGATTGTTCTCTAGTTTCATGGAGGGATACCAAAACTCTATATAAGACTCAACCTCTAGAGGGGATCACAATTCAGTGATACAGATGTAATGTTGCACTATACCCTCAAGGAAAAACGACCTAGGGAATATAATCAACCTATACTTGTCCAAAATAAGAAAAGGAAGATCCATGAGAAATATTTAAAAGATTATATGGCATGTAAGAAAATTTCCATGACTTCCTATGTGCATGTACCAAGGTATTGTTTGATTATAAGTACATGGGGAGCACTGTAAAACTATAAAAATGATATGGGGAACCCATGCACTAATCTATCATGGGAGTACCAACCCCGGAAGAACTACCCAAAAGTATATAACCCACATCCATGATGTGGGGAGTCCCATCTCAACAAAAATAGATATATAAGGGAAACCCACACCCCGATTCCATATGGGAGTAATAGTCCCAACTTCTCTCTTGAAGAACCAAACCGATCTACAAAATCAGTCAATCATAACTGAAAGGAGTTTCATTCTTATCATATCTCATGTTGCAACCATACCATGGGTAGGGTACCCACACACTGATCCAATAGGGGAGTACCAATCTACTGATCTAAATAGTCTAGGAGGGAAACATACTAAAGTGGAAGGGAAGGGTAATGACCCTAATATAAACCCAGTGATTCACCGTAATCACTACCCAAGGTTAAGCACTCCTACACAAGAGTCACACTCGAATCAAGCCACATTATAACTATTAGGTATAAATAGAGGAAACCATCTTGTTCTATGTGAAAAAATGCTCAGGATAGGATACTCATAAGACATAATATAATTTCTACAGAATAATATATATATAAGTTGGAAGATATCATGAAGAACCTCAAGAAGTAAATGACCCACACCAAGGTCCACACGGTGTGTGATCCTACCCATACAGTTGTCTGTGTATCCAGTTTACACAGTTTCCAACCCATGTAGGCGTACATGTCATGTCTATCATAACTTTTCCACTAGATGTGTTCCTCTTCCACATGACCGAACAACCGTGTCCCTCACACAATGTGTATCCCATACTACACGACATGTTCAAGCTAAATGACCACGTGGCCACGTGTTATACCCATGTCAATGTTTGACACCCCGTGTCTATGTACTTTGACCATTTACTTTTACACGACCAATTACCATAACATGGATAAGCTTGACCATGTCCTCTTTCCACATGGTTTGGGTCACTACATAGTGTGTAACCTTGGTACATGGCATATAGTCCTCAAAATCCGTTCTTCATGAATAGGAAGGGCTACACGACGTGCCTCAATGGACTACACTCCATGTATATGCTAATTCTAGCCATGAATTACCATTGAAAATGGCCAATTCACAATAGTTTACCTTGAATCAAGTGGGTCAACCAATGAGGGGTCTCTAGAAATTTTATTTGGGCTATAAAACCTAAAAAATTCATAAAATTGGGGATTGGGACCAAACTAAAATCCTTCTACCTTGAAGATGAAACACCAAAGTTTAGTGTGTAGAACAACATCTGGATCATGTTTCTCCTCGATATGATGATGACCAGAGTTAGAAACTGAGATTAACAACAACTAAATGCATTGGTTCAGCCTTGATTTCATATTCACAAAAGGGGATATGAGAGGATATCTTCTTTGGTGTGTCTTTCACCCAATGTGAGGGTTATGGGAGGGATTATGTTTAGGCATTAATTAATTGTTTTTATCTAATTAATTAATCCGCCTAATATCGACCCACAATCTCACTTCCATAAAAAAAATAGGGTGAAGATAACTTTATTTCATGATTAGGGTAAAAATGAAATTCTGAACTCAACCGAAGCCTCAAATTTCTGATATGAAACACCTAACAGGATTTATTCCACATTTCAAGAGAAATTTCATGTACATGGAAAAATATATTTAATATTTTTAAAATCACACTTCGCAGGCTCTCTGGGCCATGTATTCATGAGTCCAATCAGCGCCTGGATTCAGAAATATTCTTAGGAATATTCCAAAGTCTTACAATTCAAAAACCCAGTCATTAAATTCTACCCAACATTGGGAATTTCATCCCTATAAAGTTAAATCCTAGGAACAAGGGATAAAACTAATCTCTACACTGGAACTCCCACTATAGGGAGCTCACCAGGGTTCCCATGCTGCTTCCAAGAACACACTCAGGGGGAACCACCAAGTCTAAACCACACTCACATCCAGATTTAACTAGGTCAAAATCATGAAACAAGATACACATGTCTCCCAAAATGTGAAAGGTGTAAATGAATCAAGCACCATGTTCCATCTACTATCATAGTGTCTAGCGGTACACCACCTCACTAACCTAACACATATACAGATGAAAAAAACATAGTTTACATCCAACCTTTGATTAAATGAACCATAAAATCCTCATGAATATTGCATTAAAAATTAACAATGATCATTAAAGGGTAATAAAAAACAATACATGGCCCAAAAAGTGGAAACACTAGGTCTTACTAGACCCTTCGTTTGTGAAAATCTAGCAACAACATAGATTTCCAAAACAAAAATACTACCAGACCAAATAATGGAATCCCAATTTAGTATGGATGGTAGGAAACTAGTCAACATTTTGGAAACATAATTGCATCTAACTTTTCTAGTATATAATGGTTATAAGTATGGTTATCCCTCCACAAAATCTTCCATGAAAAAAGGGTCAACCAGAAAAACTCCAATGGAAAGGCTGGGACATGATCTAAAACTCTAGTGCTCAACCATTACCTATACACAGAAGTCTAATTAAGTCGTTCACCAAACCTTGACATTGTCTTCTTTTGACGAAACTGACTCACCAATATGGTTTTGATCACATCACAAAAATGATTCTCGGTGGGGAATGTGTCCCTTTTCCTCATGAGTCCAAAGATACCTTAAAACACCCCACATCCTCATATAGCATATCACATTAAGTGATTATGAAAATAATATGAGGTTAATAAAGAATAGAAATGGATTCCCAAATGCTCACACTGGTTCCTATCAGACCCTCTCTCGTAACCACCAACAGAGTGTTCTACCAAAAACCTACGTCACCTTGGATAAACCTCGAGGAAGTAGAATAATGAAAAGAGTGCCTCACAAGAGTGCCTATAAATTTCAACTATAATAAGTATAAAGAACATAGAGAATACCTCTATTCATACAAGGAAATTATTGGGTCAAAAACCTATATGGATTGCAGCTGACCTCATCCACGTCCTCCAGCCCTCTAAGCCTAGAGTGGACCACCTGGGGTGGTGGTGGAAACACCTCGAACCTCCTGCCACGAACTAATGCAATCCAAGTTTTTTTATATCATCATCCATATCATGGATCTCCTTTCTCAAAATGTTTCCTCTAATAATGTGTCCTGTTGACTGGCTCCCTCATAGTAGCATGGCAGGTTGGGAAATCACTAGCAAGATTTCCTTGGATGTCCCAAATGTAACAGCTCCTCTCCGGTGGCTGACCTGATTCTCGATGCTTCTTCATGATATAGGCCCACAAGCCTATGTTTTAGCATTGTAATGCATCATATCATATACCATATCATTGCTATAATAGAATCCTCTGCCTCAGGACCAATAATATGGACCTCATCTTCCTGACCCTCTACTAGGAAGCTCATTATGACCAGAGATCACTCCAGTAACCCCAAATACTTGGAGAAGCACATGGGGACCCCACAGGCTCTGACATTTCTATGGTGTCCCTACTCAAAGGTATTAGATCCCAAGAATGGGTATTGCATCATATATAGTGAGTTACTCAACCGGTTTGTGAACCTCGTAGAGTACTCCGCCATAGTCATGCTACCATGTCGAAGATGTAGAAGTTCTCTGATACACACCAACCTAAACATGGCTGGGTAAAACTCTTCCCATAAGGGTCACTCTAACTCTTACCAATTCAGTATCACCTCATCGTGGGACATCATCACTAAACTCCACCATCACCCAATGAAACACTGGATAATCCTCACCGTTAGGACCACCATCTGATTGGGATGTTTCCTCACCAGGAAAAAAATGCATGATTGCCTCAATCCATTCATCATTAACTAAATTTTCAAGATCAGCTCAGTAGATCATAGGTCACTGTCTTAGGATCTCATGCCACACACTCATCTTGTGTGTATATTTGGCCTTAATTTTTAGTAAAACTAGAAACTTAATGGTTGGTGGATCAACTAGATAACCACCTCAAGGAAATGCCTTAGAATGAGTGTCCTATAGTGAATCCTCACCATGAGGAATATCGTCACCATAATACAACTATGGAACCCTGTATAGATGGATTTATGGTGGAATCCTGAAATAAAATTCAAGATGAACCACTATCAAAGTGTATACCTAAGGAGATTACTCAAGATGGAACATGAAAAACCAAAACCCAGTCATACATGATTTATGCATCATTTATTTCCCTATAACCAATTTCCTATTCTACCAAGTCAAAATGTAGGTTATCCGAGTCCAGGTTAATGGATATGTCAGTCTTCATACCAAAATTGTAACCTATAACTAGAGAGACGAACTTGAAACACCCTAACAATATCACTATGTATCCCAAACCAAGCTCAAAACATTGCAGTCTGAAAGTGAAACCCACTCTGAAGCCACTTTGTCATGATCTAACCTAACGAGGACCATCCCACAACTCCCAAATCCCACCTTCAATAGGGAATGGGATAGAGACTTGTGCTGAGTAGTAATATCACATATATGACAGTCATTTTTTGAATGCACATTCATGAACTAACCAACAAACACCCTAACGCAACAGTGCAGAGATATAAAAAGATGGAAATTGAAATGGTTGAATACATCCATCCGAAACTATAGTATACTTGATGTACTAAAAACTTAAAGGGAAAAAACACACCCACAAAAATAAAACTATAAAATTTCCCAACTTACTCAGAAGGAGGTGATCACTACCAAATGGAACTATAAGCAATCTCCCCATCCCAGCTTTGGTAAACATCTCAGTCATTCTAGCTCACTAAACACTTCCTTCTTTAGGTCCTCCCGGGAATCCATCAAAATTCTTGTGGTCTACAGAAGACACAACATATTTAGGAAAATCCCTTGCAGGGGTGAGTACAAGAATACTCCATAGGCACCCCCAAAAAACATAAAATAAAATGGAGAAATTAAAAGGAATAATATTGGTCGACCCAGCCAGAGGGAGCCATAAATGAGAGAGAAACATCATCTCTAACAATCCTTGTCTATACATGATTAGTCATCTCAGTCCAAAATGGACGTCAACTCAAAAATGTCACAACACCAAAAGGACCCCCAGAAATATCCGAGATATACTCATCTTGGACTTTAAGTCTCATGACGTTCTGACCTCGTAGCCCACAATAAGGATTTTACTAAAGGATATAATGGTAACATAAAACCAAGATAAAAAACTCCATGAGATCAACCATACTAGATGGAAACTGTCAAAAAGATACACTTAATTTGTAAAAAAACATTCGATTCATAACGGTATGCTTGAGAGAGAGAGAGAGAGAGTTCTTCATCAGGAACATCCTCCTAGGTCTGGCTCTAGCACCCAGCACCAGAGGTCTTTCCATCTCTACCGTACTCCTTTCATAAGGCTAAAGAAACCCAAATTTAGAGGCTTTCCCCTCACCACTTCACATTGTTGAGGGAGAACTAGTTTACACTATTCACTACATGCATCCTATCTAATGAGAGAGAATAGAGGAACCCAAACCTCACCACTTCCCTATAGTTGAGGGAGTGCTAACTCTTAACTAACCTAAGATACCTTTTTAAATCCTGTATGGAGTGGCTCTCACCTTAGTATATCAGGGGAGAACTAACCCCTAACCAATAATTACTCATATCAAGTAGAGGGGCCTACTCCTCGTAACAATACTCAACAACAAAGGGAGATCCAACACATGGAGGACCTACTCCATGGAGACGCTCGATGAAGAGTTTTAGTAAATTGGACCCAACCTAAGAAATATAATTGGTATATAATTACCATGATACACAAATTGGGGGGTCATGCCCAGAACCATTTGGGGACATGAAGAACCAAATATGAATCATCCGACTACATAGGTGATCCTATGCCAATGATCCCACAAACCTTACCGATATAGCCTGCTAGATGGAGGATCAACATCCTACTCCGGGATGTCACACCAATTCCACAAACTCCAACTTGGGAATAAATGATGATAGACGATCATGCTCCAGTCTCACAGAGGGACACCCCAACTCTACCAGATACACAACCTCTATAGGGTATCACAATCCAAATATATGGATGTAATGTTGCATTGTACCCACATGGAAAATTGAATAATGGAATGTAATCAACCTAAGTTGGTTCAAACTATGAAAACAAAGATCCAAAATCACTCTCAAAAAGGGTACATAGAATATCTATAAATCTCCTTTCCTTCCAGTTTCCTTTTACCAAGGTTGTATCTGAGTATAAGTACATGGGGAGAGTTGTAAAAATATACGAACGATATAGGGAGCCCATGCCCTAATCCATCAGGGGAGTAGCAACCCCAAAATAACTACCTAAAGGTATAATACCCACACCCACAATGTGGGGAGTCCCATCTCTAACAAGGAAATGTGTCAAGTAAAACTCGTGCAATGACGCCATAGAGGATTAATGGTCTCAATGTCTCTCTTCAAGAACCATAATGATCTACAACATTGGACAAGTATCACTGAAATGAGTGTCACACTTTACATATCTTGCGTTGAAACACTTCCATGGTTAGGGGAACCACACCCTAATCGAATAGGGTAGCACCACTCTAATAGTATAAAGATTCCATGGGGCCGACATCCTAAAGAGGAAGGGAAGGGTAAAAATCTCGATGTCAACCTAGTGATTCACCCTAATCACTACTCAAGGTTAAGCACCACTACATAATAAACACATTTAAATAACACCACCTCATAACTCTGAGGACAAAACAGAGGACACTATCATATTCTATGTGGAAAACAACTTAGGATAGGCTTGTAATATTCTGGAATCTGAGTCCCATAGAAGAAGTTACATAAGGTGAAAGATATGAAGAAGATCTTCAAAGAGTACATAATGTGCACTGGGGTCCACATGGTATGTGAGCCCACCTGAGAACCTATCAATTTATCTTATTTATATAGTTTTACAATCCATGTAGGGTTAACCATTGTGTATTTCCCATTCATAGCATGTCTTGCTTCATCCGACCCCTGGCTGCATTCCTCTTCCACATGATTGGCCAACTGTGTCCATCACAATTTTTGTTTCCCATACAACAGGACATGTTCAGGCTAAAAAACCACTTCGACATGTTTCTTACTAGTGACCATTTCCAGCATCAAATTTCCATGTACATTGGTTGTGTGTTTTTATATGGCCATGTACTATTACATGGCTAACCTTGGATAGGTACTTTGGATATACCATTTGGGTCACCACACAACATGTAACCCTGATACATGTTGTGTGGTCCTCAAAAGTCATCATCCATAAAAAATAAGGGATACACTTCATGTATCACTAGGCTAAACACTATGAATATGGTAATTCCAGTTGGTTATTACCTTAAAAAATGCACGATTCATTCCGGAACATGAAGATCAACCTTGGAGGGATCTCAAGCAATTTTATTTGGGCTCTATAACCTACTTGCCAACTAGTGGAGGGCTCTAAGTATGGATTTCAAAAAGGAACTCTATTATCAAACAAGAAGAGCTTTGAGTAGGTCCTGTATTCAAAATGGCCAACTAGATAGTCAATGGGACTTCCAAAAATATGGGCATTCTACCTAGTGCCATTGGCCTATCGATGGACTTCACTGGCTAGCCTATGGCACTGAAATGAATGAGAAAACCTAGGGTAATATCATAATTATATTTTATTTAATCTTAATTTAATTCTAGTTCACTTATATAAAATTTCAATTAATGTTAAACCTTGTTCGGGATCTCTAGAGGTATTTTGTATCTTCCAACACCGTTTCTTCAAAATTTGATGCATCAATTAATTTGTTGGATTCCCTCGTATAAGTGTAATAATTTTTATATTCAATATAATTATTTCCAACATTATCTATTTATTTTAGAGTGGTGATCCCTCATGTATTTTATGTATTTCTTTTTAATTTTTATTCTATGATTATCCTTTGAGCATTCAATCCCTCAATTATCTGTTAGTGGATATCGTTTGGGTGTTTATCAATCTTGATTGAGTTTTCTGGTTCAGTATATAAATATCTATCAATTGAAACATTTTATTATTATTTATTTTAAATTTCATTAATAATGAATTTCAAATTTATTAATTAATACTCTTGATGAAATATTTGAAATGGATTGATTTTCATGATGAAATCCCATGAAAAATACATTTGAAATAATGTATGTTTTTTGTGAAAAATGAGTTTATTATGAAAATATTTTTTGACAATGGTTTTGATGAAATGAAAGGCATGAAATGATATATACTTTTAAATATGTTTTTTTAAAAAAACCATATTTTTTTATAAAAAACATTGACAGATAATTTTCTAAAAGAATGTCATGTCTTGGAAACTTCTTCTTGGGTCTGATTGAAATGATTCTTTGAAACTATTGAGATTGCTGGAATTTAATGATATCCCTATATAAATGTATTTTAATTACCTTAAAGAAACTGGTTTCTTGGATAGTTAGTTATAATGAGCTCGAACATGGAATTTAAAAAAGTTTCCTATAAATTAATTGATGATGACAATGCTACCTAAACTATCTTGATGGTAGGGTGATTAGCCCTTTTAATACTCCCTTTTACACCATATTCCTAGGAATATGAACGTGTGAAAAATAATATCCTTACTACATTGATATATATTTTAATCCCAAATATAATCCTACATTTTTCATTTTTACCATTTTTCTATATTTGAAAATGACTGAGAATGATTGAAAATTACATGAAAAGTGGTTGATTGACTGTAAATGATTTAGTCATGTATATTTTTATTAAAATGACTATAAATTAATTAAAATTATTCTTATATCATTTCTATTTTAAGGAAATTCACATTAATCATGTTTCATTCTGGCTATTGGAATTTCTAGAAATCATGTTTTATCAGAATTGGGGAATGATTTAGAATACATTAATTAGCTAAAATTAAGAAAATATACTTTATTCATTATATATTTATTTTTAAATTCTTGGTGAGAACTTAGAAGTATTTTCCTTATTTCTCAATATATACTTTTACCTTCATAAGTTTGTAGAGTTTATTATGACGGGTCTACAAAAAGGGAAATAATCTCTTAAAGGTGGTGGATGTTCTTGATTAGCATCATTTGGGATTTTGGTGCTGACTGATGGAATGTTTGAAAAAATAGTAATATATAGTTTCAAGGATGATGTAGTGAGTGTATTTTTTGATGAATTTGGTTTATTTTCCATCAATGAGACTTTTTTCTTACTTTTGGTGCTTTCTCTATTGTGGAGTGTTATAAAATGTTGTACCATATAATGAAACTTTTATATATAAAATAGGTGGGATTTCATAGTTTTAATCCTATGAGGGTGTATTTGTTTGTGGAACTTTTTACTATAAAACATTATTAATATACCATGTAATACGTCAGTAGAGAGGAAAAAATCCTATCTTTTTTATTGAGGTTTTAAGAAAGTAGTTTCTAAGAAATTAAATTATTTTTCTGGATACTACAAGTGGATGTAGTTCTGGAAGTACTATACATAGGGGTAATAACCTAGAAGATGAATCATTGGGTGTGAACTCAATCATTACCTCTTTCAAGATAAAGTGGTATGTCTAAACACCTCGTTTGACAATCCCTGGATATATGATTTATTTATACCAATGATTTTTAAACCAATATAAATAATATATAAAAAATGTATTTTCATTAGAGGATATTTAAGAATGATGTATTTAAAGAATATCATTTTTGGAATTAAACTACCTTTGGAATTACAATCTTCTAAAATGTAAAAAAAATTTCACTAAGGTTTTTTTCTATATGAATAAACATAGAAAATAGGTGGAACCAAGTAACTAATGAGTGAAATAGATAATTATTTGATGGCCTTCCTAACATGATGGAACCTGGAATATAATAATTCATGAGGTTGATCAATCAACTATCTGATTTTTTGAATAAAAATATCAATCTTGCTGAGATCAACGATTCACCTTAACGGGGATAAAAAATTTTGTTCCCTTAGGGAATCAATTACTACCTTATTTTGGTGGTTCTACTAATCCATTAATGGTAAAATAATATATTTTCACTATTAAAAAAATATTTCATGTACACTTTTACTCACATTTAGTGAAAATAACAATATTACTATACCTCTGATAAGTAGAAGATGATCTGTGGTGGACAATGATTATGAAAATGAATCAAATTGGGGATATTAATTCTATTTAATATGAAGATTTTCCAAGAATATTTTTCAATAAGTATTTTTACCATTCTATGTGATCAAAAATATATAAGGAATTATTATTTCAGAAGAAAAAGGAAAATTATCAGCTGGAAGTTTCCCAATGAACAAGACATTGGTTCCTCAATACACCTCTAATTTTGTAATGGATTCTAAGGGAATGGTTTATAGGATCTTTGAAGAAATAATACACCATTAATGGTGGAACATAGAAAATAAAGATTAAATTTATGAGGAGATATTGTGTAGTAATATGAAGGTTGAAATTGATTTTTTAGAGACATAGTGGTATTAATGGATGATGGAAAATAAAAAAATGGGGACATACTTATTGAATAATTTGAACATAGAAGAGATGGATAGAAACTACAAATACATATTTTTGGAAAACATGGGTTAAATAATTCATAGTGTAGTTTTAATGAATGTGTAAACTTCTATAATTGTATAAGATGTGGCTATATAGCATGATATTATCATGGTGAGGGGAGTACTCAACATATTGTAGTGAACATCAAAGGGAAGATTCTATAATCACAACAATATATTAAATGTTTCAATTCTATAATGCTTTGGAACAAAACAACTCAATGTCCAATTCTCAAAATCTAGTAGTCACTCCCATGGTGGAATTGAAAACTATATTAGGGATGTATTAGCAAATTATCCAACAATATTTATGGATTTTATGAATAAATTCATTAAGGAATACCCTAAAAAAATTTGTGGTGGTATTTATTTAAGACATCAAGATATATTTAACATGTTTTGAAGAGTATGAGGATCTTTTAATAGTAATATTTCAATATCCACAGAAAATTATTTTGTAAAATTTAGAAAATGTGATATTTCATTACAACAAGTCACATTATAGGGAGACATCAGGACCAGAGAAGAAATACCAGTAGACCCTCTAATGAAAATATTCATAAAGTAGTTTTCATTTACTAATATAATAACTAATATTTCTTATTTTATTATCCTAACATGATCCTAGAGATGATTTATAAAAAAAAATCACACTTATCTAATAAACTATTCAAGATAACATAAAAATGAGTTCATTTTATATGAAATAATGAGTGATAAAAATGTATTAATGAATTGAAAAATAATATGGTTAGTTCAACTATGATAATTTTAGTTGTAGTTAATTTTTCGATGAATATATGGTGAAACTATATTTAGGGGAAAATGAATTACATATACACAGACCACCAAAGTTTAAATTATACATTCAGAAAATAAGAACTGAAAATGAGATGACATATATTGTTAGAGCTTCTCAATGACTATGATTTTTAAATTCATTATCACCTAGTAATAGTGAAAATGTCACATATGCATTAACGTGGAAATATAATATTGTTGTTGCCATGATGATGTTTAAAGGAGATCCATTGATTGAAGTCCCAGTAATGTTGGTCATTGGAATCATAAGGGAGTGGAAAACATAAGTACTTTCGCAAATTATTTATCTACCATCATTACTATAAAATATAAAAAAATCCCTGTTATTTTATCCTTTGATGAAAAAATATATAAATTATATGAAAAATGGGAATTTTACAAAAAAATATGGATCACGAAAGTCTACTGAATCATGGTAAAATGATATGCATCTCATCTATTTTGGGGATAAATAAGTAGATGATAAATAAATCTCATAGCTCAGAATTCTGTATACATACCTAAGAAAAATAATTGCATTGGGGAATTTTTTCTCATTATTTGATCTATAATATCAAAAGAGATGTTTCTGATTAAATTTAAAATTTTTGGATGTGTCAAAAAGTGATGGTGACCCGATGAATTCCAAAAGGTGTATTGAAACCACTACACTTTCCAATATGAAAGCAGAACAACATCACTATGGATTTTTTTTCTATTCTATCTGAAACATACAAGGGAAACTATTATATTAGTAACCATTAATTTATTGATCAAATATCCACGTTTCATTTTTTATAAGATATAATTTATCCCAGAATCACCTAACTTGACTCAATATTCCTGAATAAGTGAGTCTCTAGGGAGTACTTTTTTTGATTTTCACTTAATAATCTCTAATATTTACTTTCAATTTCTAGGTGAACCTTTAAAAGGATATTAATATATATATAAACCTGATCATAACATATTATCCTCAAACTAATGGGAAGTTTGAGAGGAAAATTCAAACTTTGGAAAACCTCTTTTTATTTACTCACATAATGGTCAAGAATTTTGGGACCAACATCTTCCACTTTTTGTATTCTAATATAACAATAGTTTCCTAATCCATTATTAAAATGGAACATTATGATGTTCTATAATAAAAAATGACTCCAATGTGTTGGTACAATGATGTAGAAGGAAAATTGTATGGACTGAACATTATGAAAGAGACTATTGAAATGAGGCATGTGATTAAGAAACAAATCAAGGCTACTCAGAGTCGATAGAAATATATTACATATAACCAATGTAAGGACATATAATTTCATTTTGGGGATCCTTATTTTTCCATGATATCACTATGGAAATGATTTCTATGTTTTGGAATGATGGGGATGCCGAGTCCAAGGTACAATGGACCATTTATGATTGTGAATAATGTTGAAGTGGCATCTAATTATTTTTCAACTATAATAAAATATTTTAAATGTCTATGATATATTCCACATCTCTCTATAGAAAATGTACATTTTTGAAAAAACATATACTTGATATTAAGGGTCATAAATTGTAAATCATCTTGTCAAATGAAGTGGAAGTGATGTAGATTCTTGATAGAAGGGATCATGTATTGAGGAACAAGACAACATTTCTTGTGAATGTATTTTAGAGAAATCAAATGTTTGATGAAACTAGTTGGGTACATGATTATGAAATAAAGGAAAACTACCCCCATTACATGAAGTAGGGAAGAAATTTTGAGGAAGAAATTCTATCAAGGGGATGAATGTGAACAACTAAAAATTCCATCATCGATTAATTAATTAAATCCCTTTTTTATAATTACCATTTTATTATATTAAAAAATAGAATTATATAAGAATATTATTACAAAAATAATTTTATATTTTAAGAAATAATAGATATTAGACAAATTAATACTTTCACAGGGACATAAAAACAAACGAATATAAACAATGAAAATATATACATCATATGATCCAACACTTCCTTAAAGATTAAAATATCCATTAAAACTATTAAAAGAAAAATAAACATTAAAAAATAATAACATTATTGGAGGAATTTTAAAAATAATTGTGAATGAAGTAATAAATGTAGATGTTTGGTAGTATATATATATATGATATAATAAGAAATGTGACCATTAGGATATGGTAATTATATTACATTAATATGATAGTTGGTTAAAATTAATGATGGAAAAATACAAATGATGGGAATTTTATATCATAGTAATAATTTTACTATGATAATTAGTGTTTATAAAGGATATGGAAAAAATACTAATGATGTAGAAGGGAGAATTGTTTTCCTAAACTACTAGTATTATTCATTTTACAGTCTATTTATCAGAACTTGTGAGGAGTGTAGCTTTATTGGCGTTCTCCCATAACAAATAAGGGGTAGAGCTTCAACAAGTAAGGCTCATGATGAATCAACTGTGAGAGAATTTCAAGTTAGTAGAGAGCACCACTATGTTAATGTTAGTGCAACCATCCCATGACCCCACAAAAGTTACACACCATACCCTTATGGTTTATGCTGGTGTAATAAAAGGTTATATTTCCAGACCTTAGTATAATAAAAGTGTTATTTGATTTGTATAGGTTAAATAATTATTTTTTCAATTATTTTTTTAATTATTTTATTTAAAAAATACAGATGAGAATAAGATGAATTTTATAGGTAAAATTATAAATATAAATTAAAAAAATAGTATTTCCAAAAATTATATACACTTTTATAACAAATTAAAGTATTATAAATAAATGTTATTTCCATGAAATTGTTTTATAAAATAATTTTTTTTAACTATAAAAGTTAAAATAATTTTATAATGTCCTAGGAAATTTTGACCAGTGTTAGAAAGTTCAATTTGTCGTAAAGAATTTAATTTTTCAACAAATATGGGTTTTTTATTTAAAAGTTAAAATTATAAAAATTTGGAAATTATTTTGATAATATAATGATTATGTTTGAAATAAAAATTCTAAAATTATGAGAGGAAGAATTTTTTAGTATTCTCTTGAATACTTTATTCGGTGAATAGTAAAAGTATAGCTTTGTTTTTTGGGGTGTTTTATGAATTAATAAAATTGTAATAATGATGTAATAATTGATAAAACATAGTCCCTAAAAAATAGATTATTTTAATAATATCAGTTGTTTTAATAGATTATATCAACCCACAAACCTATAAAAGACATTTAAAAGGTAAATAGATTATTGTTATTTTAAAAGTAATATTAAGTAAAAAATTTAGTTTTTCTTGGTCAATGTGATATAAAGAATTGGATTTTTGTTATAATGAAATAAAATTTTAAAAACATTACCTGAAGGTCTAAAATCATGATAAATATCCATGGGTAAGAAAAAGTTCTTCATGTTTCCCATCCTAGAATCTAAATATCTATATTTATAAATTATTAAAAAAATTCCTCAATTTTTTATAATAAATACCCTTCAATCACACCATTATTATACACTCAAAATTATTTATCCATATTATATTGTCATCTATCATCCCAAAGAGTCCCTATAAGGTGTCCTTAATGCCTTACAGTTCCATCATAAAATTTTAGGAAGCAACTCTTCATGATAATGGAAATATCCTCTCCCACTTTTTCCATTCAAGTAGAAATTTTGTTGGATGTCTTCTAAATATTTAATTACATTATTTTTATACAACTTTTATTATTCAATTACTTGAAAGAAAGTGCTTTCCTATTGGCATGTATCCTTTCACTCTCATTATTCTCTCTCATTAATCCACATTATATAGAAGCCATACGACTAAAATCATTTCATGAATTTTTCTATTTTTATAATAAATTTTCAGATGTTGTGGTTACCTAGAACATTTATATATTTATGGTTTTTAACCAATATATGAATGTGATGAAATTATTAGGTACTTTAAAATGTGAATTTCCCATTCCTTTATAATAGGATAAAAATGATGTAGTTTTCATGTCTTTATGCATTTACGATTTCAATGAAATTTATGTGAAACTCATTCATTTGTTCCCATGGGGTTTTAATGAATTTTTTTCTTATGATATATTCATAAAACATGAATTCTGAAATATGTAGGGTGCACATTGATAGAGCTCAAATGCATTGCGTAAGGAATTAATTGCCATAGATAACATGTTTTAGGACATCTTGGTGAATAACCTTTGTAAATATGTTTTATAAAACCTTGGTGATGAACCATGGGGATATTATTATGAATGTATATTCTTTATTTTGTGCCCACAATTCCATTTTATTCTTCACGATCAGTAAATTATTATATGCCTAATGTTCTTATTATTATCCTTTATTGTTATACCTCTTGATCACATGATATGTATTGGCTTACTACACCTTTATTAGGATTTAGTCTCATAGATTAATTTTGATTCTTGTCCCCAATATATGATATTTAGTAAAATTAACCTATTATTAATCAATTAATAATTAATTCATTTTTATTAGAATAATTGTTATGTTTTCCTTGGATTATGTTCGGAGTTTCCATCAAACTTAACCTCAAAATAACTTCTATGTTATTAAATTTTATATCATGTAATGAATGTTTTATGTATAAAATTACTAATATTATCGAACAAGAACCATTAAGAAGTTTCTAGGAGTTTAGGGTGTTATTTTTTTGTAGTTTTTTCTAAAATAATAAGCTTGGGGTGTAAGGGTATGTGGGGTGGTGATGGATCATTTTATAAAGAATATGAGTTGCATTATTAAAATAATAATAAAGATATATTCACTATTAAAATGAAACATGGATCCAATAATGAAATATAATAGAGTGGTGAAACTGGTAAGGTCTATAAATCCTAAAACATAGATGCTCACACATATTTGTAATATGTTTGAAGTCTTTTATTCATACATTTTTAATTATTGCATTTTTGGTTTTTACCATGGTAACTAATTTTTTCCCAAGTTATTACTTTTGACCCAAAAATATAAAATATACCTTATTGAAAAATTTTCATATAATGATTCCAAAGATTAAATGAATTTATACATGTAATATTTATAATGGAAATTAAGATGTTTTTTAAAAATAGTGCGCATAATGAATGAAAACCATTTTTATAAAAGTGTATTTTTATGCTAAACAATTTTGATTAAGATAAAATTATCATTGTTGTTTATATTTATGACACGGAGTGGTTTATTATTAACCAAATACATGTTATTTTTATTTCAATTTAATACAAAATAATGTTCCACCTTGTAGATCCATAGAGATGAAATTGAACAATAATTAATTTTATTAAATAAAATATAACTTATATTTCCAAAATTTTAAACATTTTTTTATAAATTAATCATTTTATTTTTAAATGATTACTTATAATTTATAGATATATATTTTTTATAGAAAAATGTTTTCACAAAAATTGAAATCATTATTATATTTTGAAGAATTCATAAAAGTGATCATATCATCAAAATTGATATTTTTTCACTTTTCAATGATAAATTCAGCCTTTTCACGAAAAGTCTAAAAAATTTCATCTTTTGATAATTTTTTATAATAAATCAAAATATTTTGTTAATTTAGAGAAAATTATTTTCTAAATTTTTTTATTAATATTTTTAATGTAAATATAAAATTTAATGAAAAAGAATTTTTACTAGGAAAATGATTTTTTAGATATTGACTTATTGGTATTATTTTTTTATATTATTTAATAATAAAATTCGTGATATTATATTACTCATATTTATAATATATTTTTTCATCATTAAAAAATAATATAAGACAATACAAAATCCCTAAAATTAATAATTTTTTAGAAAATATATTTTTAATCATAAAAACTTCTTATTAGGAACAAATTTTATTTTATCAATGAATAAGTTTTAAAAATTGATTTTTTTATTTCTAAAATTATTTCATAAGTTGATTTCGACTATAAATATACCTGCCAAGTCAATATCCACATCATCATAATTACATTTAAAATTATGTGTTGTGGTTCTATTTGGTTCAGTGATGAGAAATAAATGAAGGCATTTAAAATAGTGTACAATTAAAGGAAAATATACACTATAGTATTATGGTATTACAGAAATGAAAATTTATAAAGGAAATCCGTGGAAATTAGAATTTTATCAATCATGAAAAATTGATATCAAATAAGTTGATTATTTTTATAATAGAAATCTCTGTGTATTATAAAAAATTATAAAAACCCCATGGAATGTAATCAATGATATCACCTTTATTAGGAGAAATGATAAGAGTTTTGAACTATGTATTGGTCATATCTTCTATATAATATTTATATATCTTATAAAAGAGAAAATTAAATAGTAAAATCATAGACCTGTTATAATTCCATAAATCATTGTCTCTAATTTCAACATATTGATTCTAGAATAATAATTAAATTAGAAGTTTGAGATGTAAAAAAAATATAATATTGTGGTTATTGATAACAAATTTAGCACATGCGGCTTACTTGAATTCACATAAGAAAAAGGGATAGTTTTTTAAAAATTGAATACATTCCAAACAACAAATCAATATAATGATCAATCATAGAGAGTGAGACAAAGGAAAATATGATTGGATGGATATAGTGACCCAACCATTACATATATAAATAACACTTATTTTTAGTGGAATATTCATTATATATCAATACAATATAAGCCATAACAATAAAGGTTTAGTGTATTTGAAATAATGGATACATAAAAAACTGGTACATAAAAGTTATTAAAAAATTACACATTAATAAATTAAAAAATTTAACCCTTCATAGACATGCCATACATAAAACCTCTCTTCACAACCAGTAGAAGGGAAACATAAGAAATAATGAACTCAAATGCTAAGTAATGTAAAAAATAATAGATATTATTCAATGATCATGGGAGAATATAAATAATCTTAATGGTTGGAAAATAATATCACAGCTTACTATAATCATAACATATCATTCAAAGATATTTAGTCACGAAAATTGTCATAAGGTTTTGTCATAAAAAAAAATAAATGTATGGAACCATTAATAGTCAATCCTTGTCCATGAGAACATAACATAATAATAAGTTATATGTTTTTGGAATGTATGTAGGAATATAAAATCATAACCTTAGTCAAGGATCACAACCAAAACTATAATAGTTTCTTGGGTTCACACCCCATTAAATAATTACCTTATTGAAGGTTCTATCATACACTAAAAAAAGGTCATTGGGGGGGGGGGGGGTTGTAGACTAGTGGATGTTTGAACCGCCTCCTAATAGTATATCATCAGTTAAAAAAATACCACATATTACATAGTCTCGATTCAATTAGAAATAGATTTTTAATTTCATGTCTGTTTTGTTAAGTGTTAATTTTTGATTAGTTTTGGTTTTTTATTTAGAAAATATCTTTGGGAAAAATAAATATAACCAAACTAGCAGCCGCTGAACAAATTATAAGAGATTTTTTTAGTGGTGGTTAATTGAAACCTCCACTAAAACATATTTTATTTATTATCTTTAGTGGGAATTAATAAAAATATCCAGTAAATTAGAAATTTTAAATTATTTCGTAAAAACTATAAATATAATGAAATGACCTGCAATAGAATAAAATGTGCATATATTATAAAACAATCATATATACATCAAACATCTACAGTCATATATAAAAACATCCACATTCATCATAACCTCAATCTCATTCCACCCATACCCCTGTCAACGAATATCTTGGTCATGGATATATACATATAAAATATGTCCAACAACAACTCATGCGTAATATACATCAACATCACGAACACCACTTCATCTGTCTACCTCTGCATCATCTCATCAACTGAAACTGACCATGTCATCTCATTAGCTGTAATAAAAATGAAAATGAAAAGTACAAGTAAAAAAAATAAATAATAAATATAATAGAAACCCATAATAATGTTTTAGATTGGAAAATTTAACTTCTTATCAACTTCCATCATCTGATACCTTTAATAAAAATGACAACATTTAAAAAATGTAATGCCAAATACAAAATACACAGAATATATTCAAGATACTACATATAAAAATAGTTAATTTCTTTATAAAAATATGGAATTTTAACAAAAACCAAAAAATATATCATGAAAAACACTTTGAAAAGAAAAACTTACCTATTTGTGATATGATTCAACACATGAAAAAACAGATAAGTAAATATTCTAATTTATTTTTAAAGTAATGTGGAGTGTGCTTGAAAATGACATAATAGAAAAATTATAATGAATATCATATCACAAAATGTATTATATTTTATAATATACTCCACCATGGTTGTTCA
This sequence comes from Viscum album, assembly GCA_963277665.1. NCBI lineage: Eukaryota > Viridiplantae > Streptophyta > Magnoliopsida > Santalales > Viscaceae > Viscum > Viscum album. The sequence goes on from OY728139.1 coordinate 703,418,886, forward strand.
ATGATTTCACATTAATTGGAGGTCATTTTATATGGTTTCCACCATTCTATAAATGTTTTATTGTTTTAAGACACTAAAAACGTGTTTACTTCCATCATGGGAAAATCGTAATTTGTAATCACATGCTGTCAGTTCATGCATTTCAAAATTTATTCTATGATAATTGTCTCTTTATTTTAGGGAAATATGATGTCGTCTTCCTAGTTTTGATCCCATGACACATCTTTTTGAAGGATTTTATCCCTTTAATAAGTGTTTATAGAGTAATTACGACAACACTGAATGTCATATTTATTTGTTTTCTATGATTACTCATAAAAAAACTTGGTGGTGGTTTTCCCATAATTTTACATCAATATGAGTTCATTTTATATGGTTTTGACCCTTCCATTCATGTTTTAGTTTTTTAAAACACTAACATTGTGTTTACAATCATCCATGGAAAACTGTAATTTCGAATCATGTTTTGTTGGTTCCTGCATTTCAAAATTAAGCATACATTTTACTTCACCTAATTTTATGGAAATATGACATCGTTTTCTTGGTTTTGACGCCTCTAACACTTGTTTTTAATATCTTTATTATCTTTAAGAAGTTTTTACCATGTAATTCTGAAAACACCGCATGTTGAATTGACTTTAGGTCTCTCTATACACATAAAAAATAATTCAATGGCAGGTTTTATAGGATTTAACATCAATATGATGTTGTTTTATGTGGTTTTTTATTATTCCACTAATGTTTTAGTGTTTTAAAACACTAAAAAATGATTATGACCATATTGGAAAAAATGTAATTTATAATTACATTCGGTTGATTCCTACATGTCGTAACAAAAATTTGGATCCTTTTCGTAATTTATCAAAATAGAAAAATGTGTTTTATTGTTTTTGAGTAGGTTTATTTTCTTTATTACTAAAATTTAAGAATATTTGAAATAAAAAGACACAATTGGATTCATACAAGTCACACTGTGTGTCATAATTAGGTGCGACAAATTCATACACGTCTCAAATGACTTATGGATAATTTTACTAAGGTATAAAAACTATATGATTGTGTTTACTCAATTTTGAGCATGTAACTTTTCTTTTTAACACAAATTGAATTTTGAATTGGGAACATGCACATTGATTCATATAGATCACTTCATGTATCAGTTTAATGTGGGACTGATTCCTAAATATCAAAAATGACTTATGAATCTATGTCCTTAATTATCATGAAAATCCTATTGTGTTTTCAGGTTTTTTAGTGAGTGACAAATTTTTAACTAAAATATCAATTTTAAATTGATAAGAAACATATTGAGTCATATCAGGCACATCATGTGTCAGATTAAGATTTTTTTATTATTACATAACAATAGTGACTTTTGAATCGTTTTCATAAATTATCAAAATAATCTGAATGCATTTTCTCAGTTTTAAGTTGGTTAGTAGTATTTTTTTGCTAAAATGGATGTCAATTTTAAATAATAAGACACACCTGGAGTCATAATGGACACAACCCATATTATATTGAGGTATGGTTGTTTCTTACACATCAAAAATTTCTTATGGATTGTTTTCAGAAAGTAAACAAAATGACGGAATTTGATTGATTTTGAGTAGGTGATTTAACAATTTTACTAAAATAGATGTCAATTTTAAATAATATGACATACATGGAGTCATACTAGTAAAAATATTCATTGGATTGAGGTGTGGTAGATTCCTACACTTAAAATAAATTAGGGTTCATTTTTATATAGTTTCCAAACAATCTGAATGATTTTTCTTGATTTTGAGTACATCACTTGTCGTTTTTACAAATTTTTCATTTTAAATTGGAAACACGCATTTTGACTCACACTAACTACGTCGTGTATCATCATTATGAGATACTGATTCCTACACATTAAAAATATCTTCTAAATTTATTTATAAAATTATCAACAAAATATTTGAGAATTTTCTCTAATATTAGTGAGTGAATCTTTTTGAAGTAAAATTTGGATTTTAAACTGATAACGGACTCATTGAGTCATAATGAGAAAATCATGTATCAGATTGAGGTACGAATGATTCTTGAACATCAAAAAGGATTTATGGACTATTTTAATAAAGTATCAAAACAATCCCAATGAGTTTTTAAGGTTTTGAGTAGGTATGTTTTCCATTTTTCTAAAATAGATGTAAATTTTAAATAAAATGATCCACTTCGAGTCCAAACAAGAACAACATGTATCAGATCAAGTTATAGTTGATTAAAACACATAAAAATTAATTATGTATCATTTTCATAAAGTATCAAGACAATATGAATACGTTTTTTGATTTTGATAACGTCATCTATATTTTTACTAAAATTGAGGTCAATTTTAAATAAAAAGATGTGCTTGGAGTAATACCGGTCACACCATGATTCAGTTTGTGGCGTAACTGATTCCTATAACATTCAAATGAATTTTGGATCATTTTAATATTGTATTAAAACAATTCTAATGGGTTTTCCGGGTTTTGAGTACATTAATTCTATTTTTTTACTAAATTTACATTTTAAACTTCATACCTGGAGTTTGAATCATACAGATCACATCATATATCGATTTTTTGTGGGTTTAATTCCTACACATAAAAAATGATTTATGAATAAATGTGCTAAATAATATAGAAAACACGAGCATGTTTGTTTTTCAATTTAAGACACTTTTTGAACAAGAATGTCTATTTTTAACTGATAATGGATACTTTGAGTCATAATAGGAACATCGTGTATCAGATTAAGTTAGGACTCATTCATACACATCAAAAATGAATTATAGATTATATAATTAAATTATTAAAACAATCAGAATATATTTTCTCCATTTAAAAATTTTCAATTTTCTTTTTTACTAAAATAAATTTAAATTTTAAATAAAAAGAAGCACTTGGAGTCACAATTCTCACACTATGTATCAAATTGAGGTGAATTTGATTCCTATATATACCAAACTCTCAAAACAGTTATAATTGCCAATGTTACCAGAACTTCTATTTCCATTCTTTTTCAAACATCCAACACTACATATTGACTCGATGTTCATAAATGAAAAACCATCCTCGTTGATGAAATCCAAACAAGTAGAGAGAGATCATGTTCCCATTATATGACAAGAACTCACCACAATGGGAGTATGATATTCACCTAATCATCTATTTTTAACAATGAGAAATGATTTTCAGTTAAGAACATCGACTCAATATGTAGTGTTGGTTGTTCGAAAAAGAAAGGTAATGAATTTAGAAGTAGTGGTAACATTGGAATAAATAAATATTTTATCTCTTTTTTTCCTTTTTAAAGATAGTTGAAAACAATATATAAATTCCTAACAGACCTCTGAAAAAACTGAATATGTATTTAAAAAAATGACAAAGAAATCATCTTACAAAAATTAGACAAATTGACATCAAAATTAATTAAATATGTCGTATGAATTCACTTTTTATGATGATTATATAAATTCTTAATGCATTTACTTATTTACATTTTCTCAGTTGTAGGCTCTAAGTCCAATCTCTCACGAGTATGAGAAGCTTTAAACCATCCACCCCAACTTGAAAAAAGAATCCACATGTATAAGAAAACAATTATAATATGATTAATACTACAAATAAATAAATTTAATATAAATAAAAAACAAATAAATTTTAGTAAAAAGTAATCCCATGAACATTCTAAAAGATATCAAAAATATATTATTAAATTGAGATTTGGGAGATGATGGGTCTTTCTCGGTGATGATTAATTATTTTTTCTAATATATTTATTTTTTTATTTTTTTTATTTTTACCTTGGTAACATATTTTTACCTTAATACAAATTATGTTTTAATAAATATAAAAAATAACCCCTATAAAAAAATTTGTGTGTGTTCATCCTTATTTTTTATGAATTTATTTTAATTAAATTTATAATCATGATAAAATAGACATTTAAAATATATCATTTTATCTATCACAAAACAATTTTCTTAAAAAATGATATTTTTATTATTATTCTTTATTAATATTACTACACAATTATTACCAATAAAATTTATGTTAATATAGTTATATATTTTTGTAAAAATCATTATAGTGTCATTATTTTAAATACATAAATCAAATTTATTAGTTATATGTTACAAACCATTAGAAAAGTCATTTAAAATAATTTTTTTAATATTATCATGGTCATAAAAATTAATCATAGTAATTATACATTTATTTCCAAAAAATATAGTAGAATTATTTGAAAATATGATAATATAGAACTAAAATATGATGTACATTTTATGGATATAATTTCAGTAGGTGAAGAAAATTACTTTTCTTATTTAATCATCTAAATCATTATTTTTTTAATATATTACAAATGTTTGAAAAATAATAAATAAGTGTTTTATAAATACAATAATGTATATTTTTTTATTTATTAAATATAATTTTTCAATGTAAATAGTATTAAAAAAATTTAATTCAATATTACATAATATTAAAGTTATTAAAAAAATGTTTCATAATAAATGGAAATTTTCCCTATTTATCTAGTGAAATATTATTTATTAAAATTACCAAAAATTGTTCATAATATAATATTTATATTTTTGAATCAAAAGTTGATGTTTTTTTATAAAATAAAATTTAATAAAATTTATAATAAAATTAAATACATATAATGAAATTTGTTTTTATAGGAAATTTAATGATATAAAAATAATCAACTCTATACGAGATCTTGATATGTCACGGATACCCAAAACATTCAACAATGTATTCGACTATTGCTGTAAAATATAACACACACTATTCTATAACAATATATGATGCCCACTAGAGGACCTAATTTGTTTGGGATATATCTATTGTCTTTATTTATAATTTTAAAGCTTTCATAGATTTTACCAATGTAATATATTATTTCATTTTTCTGGAAATCCCCATTTGAGGAAAATCTGAAAACCATAAAAAAACAGAATAAAAATCTTCTGTAATAGAAACCCAAAAAACCAAAAAAACATACCTCACTAGATAGGCTTCCTAGTTGGATCCACCAAGTACATCTTTGGTATATATTTGATATTTATATCTTGGTGTGAGGTGATGAAGCCCTCTAACTTTATTTAAATAAAAATAGTTGAATCCATAAGAAATATGATGAAATTATAATGATTTATAACTACAAAAGGGTAAAATTATATTGGAACTCAAAAATTAAAAATTTATTAATAATTTAGATATATAACGAATATTTTTGTCTATTATATGGAAGAATATACTAAATGATATATATCCAATTAATCCATGGAATGAATATCCTTTAAGATTTATAAGTAAGGCCACACCCATAACACCTTTAATCCCCATATCATATTCTGTATACAAATATACAACCTATGAGGGAGTTTACTGGAAGAAAGAAAAAAAGGGAACAACAACACTTTCATATTCACAATCCAATAATGTGTAATCTAATACCATTTATATAAAAAATTAGAACTATAGATAGAAATTACAATAAAATAACCCCCATGAGGAATAATATATTTGGAGTGAATATGGGAAGGATGATTCAACTTTTAATGGGGGTCTGCATTAAAACTGAAGAGGCTATCGGAGCCGGTGAGAGGGTGGTCGGAGGGGGTCAACATCTTGGTTGATGAGTGGTACCTATCCAGGAATAGGGAGGTATGATTAGGGGTTTACATCATCGCTAAGGAGGGGAACTGAGAGGGGGTTCACAGGAGTCACGGTCTCTGATGAGGAATGAGGTTGGTCTGAGGGGTGGGGTGGAGGGGGGGTCGCTTTTGAGGTGGTGGGGTGAGGTTCATAGTCATAGAGTTGAGAGGAGGAAGTCGTGTGAGGGTATAGGGCTATGAGTTGAGGTCATATATAGGGAGGGTCTGGAGAAGAAATATAGTTTTTTTAGTAACATTTAATGGAGTTCTCAATTAAAATGCCGCTAATTATATAAATAAAAAATAGCTCCTATTTGATTAAACTAACCATATATTATATTTGATGTAACTATAATAAATTTTTGGAGTTTAATACAACTGATATCATCATATCATCACTCGTGGAAAGGATACAAGATTCCTAAATATTTCATCATCATTATCATAAATCATCCATATAATAAATAAGGGTGGTAAATATGGATCATATCCACATTAAATAATATGAACCATCAAATTAATTTTCAATATATGACACCAAAGTAGAAATATTACCAGACCATATCATGACAAAAATACACTTTTGATTTTAAAATAGCTTATTTAAAATATGAAAAATAAAAACATATGAAGGAAAAAAATTTATTTTAAAATTAAAACATAATCATTTAAAGAAAGATTCAAATATTCTAATATTGGAGGTGGTGTTGAATTTTTTCCAAATAGTGTATGTTAAAACAAAAATAAACTACATCATCAGTAGAAATTCAAAAGTACCACATTTGTAAAATGACAAGAAGATTTATTTTAAACCTTGGTAATGAAAGTATAATATTGTTAAAAAGAATTTAAATAATCCTTTTATTGTATTAAAACATTCTTGAAATTTTTTTAATGACAATATTTAAATTTATGATAATATATTCGACTGAATTGTAAAAAAAACTCTGTTTTCATTAAAAGCATTATTTTGGTCACTTGAGTACATAAATAGAGGAAATTGAAATGAAAAGATGTATTGTACATAAAAAATCATAGTATATGAAAATACATAATATTTATAAGATATATACCATGTAATTCCATTATTAGAAATTTTAGCCTAAACAATCCATGTTAAAAAATGAGGTTGTAACAAAGAACCATACTACATTAGTAATATTTGAATCAAATTTAATTGTATTATTTAAATTCATATGTATCTATAAATCTAATTAATTAACTCAAATTTTATTCCAAATTATATTATTAAGAAGTGTATAAACCACTTATATACAAAATCTGTGTATAACAATAAAACATGTATTAATGAAGTGAAATTGAGAGGAAAGACTAATACCACAAGTCTTCACTGATTCATAAGTGATCCAACCTCTTATATAATAAATTTATTTTTATTAAAATTCTATATCTTAAAAATAATAATACATATAATATAATACATGGTTCACTTGTAACATATTATCACATGCTAATTAACAATCATTCATTAACAACACTATTTCTGGTGTTTACTACTTCATTTTTCATGTATAATTTGGTTTGGCAATTACGGTCCTTGAACATTGATCATGGTTCTTTAATATAAATAATTTTAATAGTGATAAAAATTTCATATATATTAACTATATATATATAAACACATTATTATCATACATATATATTACATCATTTTAGATCAATATTAAATATTTTACATAAAAACATGAATGAGGACTGTAATCATTTAGTATCTTTTGTGAATAAGTGAATAATATCCCAATTCAGTCAATGATCTTCAAAGTATCCCATAAATATCATCCCCTTTAGTAATATTCAAAAAAAATCCCTACTTAAATCCATTATTCATAACCCAATGAAGGAACACATAATAAATTGTGAGATTAGATGCTTAGTATGGAAAATAAGGTAAATACGTAAACATTACATGAGCATAAGGGAATGAGAACATGGGAATAACATTTGAAAACCATAACTTGCACATCAAAGATCATAATCATAATTCATTGTATAAATATTGGAATTTCAAAATACATGAATCATAAGTGAATCAAATAACATTAGACATGAGAGGAAAACATTGGCATAAGATATAGATTTGGATCAAATACAATAGATTATAAAATTGTGAAAATGTAAAAATAGAGATATGTTCCCACATAAATTAAAGGACATGAAACGAGTCCCAAAATATAAACTTATGGGCATGAAATAAGGTCGACTCATAACCTTATAGACATGAATGATAGGTCCATACATAACACTATGAACATGTAATCAAGATCATACATAACATTTTGAACATGTAATAGGGTCCATGCATAACATTATAAACATGTAATCAGGTTTATTCATAACTTAGGTAATCATGATTTATCCATATTTATGCAGTTAATTGTGGGGATATATATGTCCCAAAAATCACATAATAATTATAATATTTATATGTTTCACAAGGTTATAAACCTTCATTATATCATAAACCATGAAATGAAATGGTTTTCATAAAATTTCAACAAATTATAACCTATGGAAAAGAGACAGGATTCATAATCATTTCATTATTTCATCATAGCTTAACCAATTAAAATAATTTAGTTTGATAAGAATTCTATCATGGTGTAACCTTATTAAAAAATGTGAGGGATTCTTATGAATTCAATCATTGTATAACCCATGGAAAAGGAAGTGTTTTTCAATGAATTTTATCATGGTATAAAACATAGAAGAAAAATGGGTTTCATAATCATATTTTCTATGTAAAAAAATAATATTAAGAATATTAATGGTATCATTGGTTTATAGCCTCAATAAATTATAATCTAAGTCAAAGGATTTCATCTTAGATGGAAAATTATTATGAAAGATAAATCATCTAGATTGTTTCTTATAGAAAATAACACTTATTTGAAAATAAATTTTCCAAACTAAACATTAACAATACATTTTGGAAGTAAATTACTTTGGAGATTATCTTTAAATATAATTTAAATACCTTCTTAAGTAAGATAGACTTTCCACTTTAAAAATAAGTGTAACATAAAAATTTTCATAATCCTTTTAATTTTTAAATAATTTATTATAAATATAAAATTTTCAAAAGTATAAAGGAAAACTTTTTGTTTGAAAATAAATTTGAAATAATATAATATAATATTTAAATCATTTAGTGGTCATGATAGTGGAAAATACGATCCATTTCATCTACATTAAAACCAATGATTGTTTTCTCATTTTTAGTAATAGGCTAATGAACATTGATTAGAAAAAAACATAAATATTCCTTAAAAAACCTTCTAAAAAGTAAATCATGGGAAAAAATTTATATATTATATCATTCCTATATTGTTAATAACATGTTTCAAAAAAAATTTACATAATATTGCTTTGGAATAAAATGGATTTCGATCGAAGAGAGAAATAAGGATGATTTTTATTAAAAAAATATTTTGAACTCTTGAGTACATAAAGAGAGGGACCTGAAGGGAAATTTTATTATCTAAAAATAAATATATTATAATAAATTAATAAGTTTATTTAGTTGTAGTTCGTAAGATTCCATCATTGGAAGAAAACTGTTAAACAATCTCGATAAATGATGATATTGTATTATAAAACCCATACAAATTTTGTAACGTTTAATCATTATCCCCAAATAAATAATAGAATTAAATTAAACTTAAAATATTATGAGAATAATTAAATTAATGATATTAAATTCCAATATAAAAATTAAAAAACATCGGTAAATATTATAACATGTCTCAAATAAAGAAAAATTGGACAAAAAAATCATTACCATATTGGGAATTTTTGAACCATAATGTAACACCCCGGGTAAATAAAGCATATGACATTTTTATATTTATCCCTATTTGTGAATAAAATGTGAATATTAATTTAAATGGAATGCTATGCTCGATGGCTTACCCAATACCCAACAACGAGTTCCTTTGAAATCATACGTTGCACTCTAATAATAAAGTAATATTATTTAAAATGGTAGTTAACACATAGTCGTTGTATTGTCAGTAATGAATAGAAATAACTATAATATGATTATATATGTTTGATAAATGTTTTTACTTTTTTCAAATAAATTTTAGAGGCTTAAAATACAAATGAATCTCATCTTAAGCATTGAATACACTAGTATTTTTATAAGATTGTTTTACTACCTTTTGATGGCAAACCATTTTTTTAAATCAAACTTTTGACAATTTTATAAGATATATTTTTCAAAATAAATATATTATTTATGATTGGGACATTGAAATTTACCTCGGGTTAATTTTTTGTATTTTTCTGACAATGTTCATTTTTCCATGAATAGTGAAAAATACTGCATTTTACATCAAAACTGCTTTTCCATATAATTTAATTATATGGTTATATTATCTTTTTAATTTGTTTTAAAGTGTAATTAGAATATATTTTTACCATGTAATTCAATTATGGTCATTGGGATTAATTTCAATTTGGAATTATGCATAAACAAGTGCCAAACTTTTCATAAATATTGTTTCTAAAAAACCCACTATTTGTTTTGACAACGGGAAGTTTTTTTTAATTTAATTATTGAAATTTATGTGTTTGTATTTTGGTAAAATGGATTAAATATTTGGAATCATAAGTTCCAAATTATGTAATTAATACTCTTTTGTTTTTGGACATTATGAACAGTAACGACGGTAATTATCTTTAATTATCTTGATTAATGAGTAATCAGGTAGTTAAAGATAATAAAATAATATCATAATAATGAAAAATGACCACAACATGTGTCCTAAGGATACTGGTTGTATCATGGCCGACCATGGGATGCCTTGTGTCAAACTTGGGGGCCCCATGGAATCACTTTTGTGAGGAAGTGACTTTTTATCTTTTTATTTTTAAAGAATGTTAAATGTAACAAAGAAGGTATCACCTAAGTAAAATATTTTTAATTTTGTCTAAATAAATGATATTTTGGACTATAAATATTCATTAGAAATATAAAAATATTTCCTACATCATAGTATTTTTTTTATAATTTTTATACATTAAATATATTAAATTATTTATGACATCATGATGATGTAGCAATGACCTCATTATTTAACGATTTAAATAAAATCGAAAGATAATGTAAAAACAAAGCCCTACACATGTCAAAAACCTATTGGATGGATGGATTTCGAACCCTTATCACCTTATCATCGAAACACATCAATGTGGGACCACTAAAATTTGAAACTCATTTGAAAATAAAGTTACATTTTATACCTTTCCAAGAGTGCCCCTCCTCTCCTCTTATAAAAGGCCCCCAACTCTACCTCCTTACACACACTTCATAAGCCTTTTGCTTGGCCAAACCCTTCCCATTTTGTCTCTCCAAATCCCTCTCTTACTCTTTGAAGCCCCACTTTGGGCAGAAGTCTTCCCAAGGAAGCCTTTGAGCACAAATCTAAGAGAGTTACCCGATTTTAAGGTAATGTCTTCACTTGAGTCCTTTTGTTTTATTTTGCTTCTCCAACCCCCTAAACTCTTTTTATTCATTTCTTTTGTAACAACTCCAGTATATTCAATATAATAGGATGTTTTTATAAGAATTATTCGAGCTACACTTACACACACCTACATCTAATGGTTAAATAACAAACTGTTTCTGTGGATGGCGAATTTCTGCCTCCCGGAACAATGATTGTTCAACATTCTTTTAACACATTAAATGGTGGCCATTAAGATGAAAATATACTTATATATGATATATAATATTTTTATGTTTTACTTAATCTTATGTATTTTTCATTTATGGCATACCTTTATGGTTTCCATTATGGGTAAATGCGATATCTTCATTTAAGGAAGTGCGGACTACCGCCCCTCAAAGTGATGTGATTCGTTAATGCCATATGTGGGACGTATAAAGGATGGATTTAAAGTTATTATATATGATGTTATACTGGAATTATAATATACCTTTATATCATTATTATATTTTTCCATTAAAGTATGAGATAGAAATGAAAGTAGCGTTCATGCGTACGTACGGCTTACCGTCTCCATGAACGGTGCATTTCATTTCTTATCCCCAAATATAATGTATTATTATGAATACATATATATAATGGATATATATTATGTATGTTACATCTAAATGATTACTATAATTCTGGAATTAAAATATACATACCTCTCATATAGTTTTAATTCCATTAATATGACATAGAAATGAAAGTAGCGTTCATGCGTACGTACGGCTTACCGTCTCCATGAACGGTGCATTTCATTTATTTCCTCTAAATGATTATGTGATATTATAAATACATGTATATTCTGGATATATATGATATATATGATATCAAAATCAGGAATTTCATTCTGGATATAAAGAAACTTTGACCCCACGAACAACATGTAATTGTAAGAAGTCCACTTTCGACTTAAGAACCAAATATCAACAAAACAAACATTATTAACTTAATGATTACATAATGTTTATAACATGGAAATAAGTTATATAAAAGGAATAATAATATTTAAAAACGTTCTTAATCAATTAGAAATTAACTCAAGTTTATTATTCAGGAGATTAAATAACGATCGAGTCAAGTCGGACCCGAGGTAAGGGATCCTACTCCTCTATTTCTTTTTAAGTACGCTCTTTTATGTCATTCCTTTTAAAGATCATATTTCTTGTTCTTGGGAAGTTATTATAATATTACTCGTACTGTAATTTTTATGTTCATATGATGAGAGACCCTATTTTCTCTCATCAATCCATTTTGGATGTTTTGACTGGCGCCGTTAGGCTGCCGAATTTTCGTAAGAGATCTAACTTCTCTCTTTCTTTTTAAGTACTCTCCTTTATGTCACTTCTTTTAAGCTCCTCTTTGTTATGTTGGGGGATTTTATTTTAAATTACTATTTCTATAAACTTTATGCTAATATGATGAGATACCCTATTTGATCTCATCAATCCATTTTTGTAAGTTTTATGTGGCGCCGTTAGGCTGCCGAGTTTTCGTAAGAGATTTTTCATCTCACTTTTATTCTCATGAGATTTATGCTACATTTGCCACAATTTACTTTGAGTGGTGTATGTAATGCCCATTATTCTACTCTTTGTGTAATATAATTTCGTTTATGAGTATTTACATCAATGATGTATTTTCCTTCTTTCATGGGGTGTATGTTTTGAAAGATACCCAAGTCGGTAAGGGAACCTTTCACCCTCCTCTTTTTAAAAGACTTCTTTTGTTGGGTCTTTTAATTTACATATTTTTATGTTGGGATATGTTATCATATATCCTTATTGATGTAAATTTTATGTCCATGTGATGAGATACACTTTTTATCTCTCATCAACTCATTTTGATGTGACACCGTTAGGCTGTCAAGGGAACTTTTTAACCCAATTTCGATTTCTTTGGGTTCAATATGTAGTTATTGAATATGTCATCCTTTGAATATGTGTGAATGAAGTTTGATTATTTTACACTAAATATCCACTTATATTTTGTGTATTATTTTTTCACACATAATTATGTAATTGATTTATCCTTAAACCAAGGATACCATCTTTGTATGGGACTTCGTCTCAATCTCCTTTCATTGAGGCATATTTTGTTTTATACACAACCTTCTTTTATACGGTGTATAAAACCCTTTGACATTTACATTTATTCAAAAATAATCTTTTTTATACGAAGCATTTACTAAACTACAAAAGGGAATGTTTTGGTCGTACGTATGCGGTGACAACGACTTCTCCACCGCCATGACCATTACTTGAGTTTCAGCTTCCTCTACAAGCCATACCTTTTTTTAAAGAAAAATAAATACCATGTTTTACTTTTATTTTATTTTGGTATTGAAAATTATTTCATAATATTTTTATATCAATGTGTGGTATTGATATCTTGTGATTGAAAGGTGGAAATGTTATGTTTCCTTTATGCATTTTTTATGTGATACTATTATGTTGAGGTTCTTGGGTATTATTATGAAGACGGGTGGTTCCGTGATAGGCTAAGGGTAGGTGAGCCCGATATAGCTCTCCAATGCATTGGGTAACGCGAAGGAGTGAAACGTTATGGTTTTTCTGAAGAGATTTAGGGAATATACTGTGGTGGGTATTCCAAACGTAACCAAGAGGGTTACTCCCTACGTATGAATGTTATGAATGCCTCAAGTTACCTTTTATGTATTATGACTTCTATGATTTATTCATGATTTGATGAGGTATGTTAAAGTGCCTATGTTTTATGGGCAAAGTATGATTTCATTCTTATGTATATATGAACTCATGTTTCCTTTCCATATTTTTTATAACCCTTAATGAGCTTTTTATGCTCATCCCAAGTTTTTGAAATGTTTTTCACAGGTCAAGGGAAAGGTACATGATGTGATGATAGTGTCAAGGATGTGTCAAGAAATAATCTGTGTTTTATTTTAAATATGTTTCCGTTGATGGGAAGAATGAATACTGTCTTTTATGTAACCACTTTTTTTAAATGTGGAATGTAATGCAAGTTTCATGATCTAATTCTCTAAAACTCTAAACCTGAAAATATCCTTAATGTGTAATCTTTTAATAACTCAACATTAAGTAAGGATTAAGGCTGGGGACTTATAGTTGGTATCAGAGGTCGGTTTAGATAACTTTAGAGGTTTGGGTATTCTTTAATCATAAGTGACATTACCATAATGGTTAGAAATTCAGAAAGAGTACTAGTTTTAGCTAAAGTGAATGAGTAAGTATATCTTAGTGTTTATCTTCCTCATTAGTAAATGATGGTTTTGTTGATATACTCACACTGACCTTTTGGGTTTTAGTAAATGGTTGGATCTAGAAGGCACCAAAGTAACAGTGGATATGAAGGAAATTGTGACATTTTTTTTGAGCAAGCAACTGAATGATATGGGAGCTGCAATGAGAAATCTTGTGATTATCCTCAACCAACTATCTCGAGTCATGATTGACCACCTAAACCTTGGTGATTTCTCTAAGGCATCATATATGCGAGAAACAAATCCCTACGGAAGTACAGGTAATAATCATAAAGGTAAGTGTGTTCAAAAACCTATGTGTCAAAGATGTGGAAAGAAACACCTAGGAAAATGTTTCAAAGGGACAGAAATATGCTATAGATGTGGAAATGAAGGTCATAAAGCATGAACCTGCCATGGAAAAAGGAATCATCCAGTTGACTCGAGGAAAGGGAAAGAAGTTCTTTCTGAGGGATCAATTGAATGTTTTAAATGTGGTGTGCATGTTCATTATGCAAACACATGTCCTATGAAGATGTTTCGTGAATGGGATCACCAAGATCGTACAAATGTTCGTTTACCAATATCTAATGCCATTCCGATTGAGGATGAAGAAACTGACAATGACCAATCAAAGGTATGGATTATTTCATAACTATTGTTTTCATATTTTGGAATCTTAGGATATGATTCATGATTTTGTTTGTAGGATAGAAATATTTCAGAATAAGTTGGAAAGGAATGGTTAATGGATCATGAAGAATGTTGAATGAGTAAGAAGTCAACATATAAGGGCTTCAAGAGTTATGGTGAAATTCTTAAGAGTATTAAGTCTCTTTTGATAATGGGGTTACATTAGAATACTTTTTATAGTATGTGTAACCCTGATGTTTAATATATGATAATTTTATTCAAGGAATAGTTATTTGTTCTTTTGTGGACATAGTTATAAAGAACCATTTGGGTTTATATGATCCTTACTTTTGAGGTAATTATGGGTTACTATATGTTATGATGGAAGTGAAAGGCATGAGATAAAATTGAGGTTAAATGATGTCATGGTTATTTTTTATGATTTTATCTCTTTTTGGGGAATGATTTGAGAATTATATAGTTTTGGAAAAAGGACAACACGCAGACCGTGTGACAACCCGTCGTGTCGGACAAAGCTGTGGGAATCGAACCCACAACCAAAGTGCAACTGGTATATATCGCCTACCACTGGACTACGTGAAGTCCCTGGTTAGTTTCACTGATTCTTTTAAGTTAGATGATTTTATGAATTAAGAGTAATTTGATTTTGGGTTATCTATGGAAATTTATTAACCTATCATTGAGGATATGTGATTAGGTTAATTACTTTTCAATACGAGACATTAAGAGCAACTGATGTTGTTTGGAGATAAATGTTACGATTTAACTTGGAAGACTATGTGACTAAATCCTTCAAATATTTGGGTTTAAATCTTAGTTTTTTTTACTTTGAAGAATTTTATGGACAAATTGTTTATCGAATGGTCCTTGTTGAACTTTGGGTTTGGTTGGACAAATTTTGGAGATTAAGAATAGATTTTCTTTTTATAAAGGGATATCTTTTTCTGGATTATCTGATCTTGTACTACCCTTTTTGGTTTTGGTTTTGGTTAGAGTCTAAAGACATGGGAAGTATATAGTTATCTATTGTGGATTAGGTGATTCTCTATAAATTGTTTATAGTACTCTTAATGTGAACAAGTCTTCCTAAATACTCATCTTTTGGAGAAAATATGAGTTTGTGTAAGGAATCTAATAAAAGTTGAAAGTCAACATGATAAGTGACTATGTTTCCTTATGAATAAATTCCTCAATAAAAAGTAACTTAAAAAAATGTTGTCTATTATCTTTTCCTACTGGGGAATCGAATACCGTTTAACCCATCACAAGTTTGTGATTTTCTTGTGGTTAACTTTCTCCTAAACATGTTTTCTATCAATCTCCATCAGAACATGACCCTATGTTTTCTCCTCCATGTCCATGTTTTCCTACATGGAATCCTAGTATGGGTTAACTCGGGTGAGCTCTGTACTTATCTTCCTTTATTTTAAAGTGATTGTTTTACCGAATCTTATTCCGATGTGGGACTTTCAAGGATGTTTCCAAGCTCAATTTTAAAATTGTGAGGATGCAATTCCCAAAAGGGGGGAAGGATGTAACACCCTAGGTAAATAAAGAATATGAAATTTTTATATTTATCCCTATTTGTGAATAAAATTTCAATATTAATTTAAACGGAACGCTGTGCTCGATGGATTACCCAATACCCAACAACGAGTTCCTTTGAAATCATACGTTGCACTCTAATAATAAAGTAATATTATTTTAAATGGTAGTTAACACATAGTTGTTGTATTGTCAGTAATGAATAGAAATAACTAAAATATGATTATATATGTTTTATAAATGTTTTTACTTTTATCCAATAAATTTTAGAGGCTTTAAATACAAATGAATCCCATCTTAAGTATTGAATACACTAGTATTTTTAAAAGATTGTTTTACTACCTTTTGATGGCAAACCATTTTTTTAAATCAAACTTTTGACAATTTTATAAGCTCTATTTTTCAAAATAAATATATTATTTTTGATTGGGAAATTGAAATTTACCTTGGGTTAATTTTTGGTATTTTTCTGACAATGTTCATTTTTCAATAAATAGTGAAAATACTACATTTTTCATCAAAACTTCTTTTTCATATAATTTAATTATATGGTTATATTATCTTTTTAATTTGTTTTAAAGTGTAATTAGAATATATTTTTACCATGTAATTAAATGATGGTCATTGGGATTAATTTCACTTTGGAATTATGCATAAACAAGTGCAAAAATTTTCATAAATATTGTTTCCAAAAAACCCGCTATTTGTTTTGACAACGAGAAGTTTTTTTAAATTAATTATTTCAATTTATGTGTTTGGAATTTGGTAGAATGGATTACATATTTTGGAATCAGAAGGTACTAATTATGTAATTAAGACTTTTATTTTTGGACATTATGAATAGTAACGACGGTAATTATCTTTAATTATCTTGATTAATGAGTAATCAGGTAGTTAAAGATAATAAAATAGTATCATAATAATAACAAATGACCACAACATGTGTCCTAAGGCTACTGGTTGTATCATGGCTGACCATGGTATTCCTTGTGCCAAACTTGGGGGCCCCATGGAATCACTTTTGTGAGGAAGTGACTTTTTATCTTTTTATTTTTAAAGAATGTTAAATGTAACAAAGAAGGTATCAACTAAGTAAAATATTTTTAATTTTGTTTAAAGAAATGATATTTTGGACTATAAATATTCATTGGAAAGATACAAAGATTTCCTACATCATAGTATTTTTTTTATAATTTTTAGACATTAAATAAATTAAATTATTTATGACATCATGATGATGCAGCGATGACCTCATTATTTAACGATTTAAATAAAATAGAAAGATAATGTAAATTAAAAGACCTAAACTTGTATAAAACCTATTTAATGGGTGGATTTAGAACCCTTATCACCTTATCCTAGAAAAACATCAATGTGAGACCACTAAAATCCGAAAATCATTTGCAAATAAAGTTACATTTTATACCTTTCCAAGTGTGCCCCTCCCCTCCTCTTATAAAAGGCCCCCACCTCTACCTCCTTACCCACACTTCATAAGCCTTTGGCTTGGCCAGACCCTACCCATTTTGTCTCTACACATCCCTATCGTACTCCTTGAATCCTCACTTTGGTCAGAAGTCTTCCCAAGGAAGGCTTTCTGCTCAAATATAAGAGAGTTACCCGATTTTAAGGTAATGTCTTTACTTGAGTCCTTTTGTTTTATTTTGCTTCTCCAACCCCCTAAAATATTTTTATTAATTTATTTTGTAACAACTCCAGTATCTTCAATATACTAGGATGTTTTTATAAGAAGGATTCGAGCTACACTTACACACACCTACATCTAATGGTTAAAGAACATATTGTTTCCGTGGATGGCGAATTTCTGCCTCCCGAAACGATGATTGTTCAAAATTCTTTTAACACCTTCAAAGGTGGACATTAAGATGAAAATATACTTTTATATGATATATAATATGTTTATGTTTTACTTAAGCTTCTGTATTTTTCATTTATGGCATACCTTTATGGTTTCCATTATGGGTAAATGTGATATCTTCATTTAAGGAAGTGCGGACTACCGCCCCCTCAAAGTGATGTGATTTGTTAATGCCATATGTGGGACGTATAAAGGATGGATTTAAAGTTATTATATATGATGTTATACTGGAATTATAATATAACTTTATATCATTATTATTTTCTTTCCATTAAAGTATGAGATAGAAATGAAAGTAGCGTTCATGCGTACGTACGGCTTACCGTCTCCATGAACGGTGCATTTCGTTTCTTATCCTCAAATGTAATGTATTATTATGAGCACATATATATAATGGATATATATTATTTATGTTACATCTAAATGATTAATATAATTCTGGAATTAAAATATACATACCTATCATATAGTTTTAATTCCATTAATATGACATAGAAATGAAAGTAGCGTTCATGCGTACGTACGGCTTACCGTCTCCATGAACGGTGCATTTAATTTCTTTCCTATAAATGATTATGTGATATTATAAATACATGTATATGCTGGATATATATGATATATATGATATCCAAATAAGGAATGTAATTCTGGATATAAAGATCATTTGACCCCACGAACAACATGTAATTGTAAGAAGTCCACTTTCGACTTAAGAAACAAATATCAACAAAACAAACAATATTAACTTAATAATTACATAATGTTTATAACATGGAAATAAGTTATATAAAAGGAATAATAAGCTTGAAAAAGGTTCTTAATCAAGTATAAATAAACTCAAGTTTATTATTCAGGAGATTAAAGAATGATCGAGTCAAGTCGGACCCAAGGTAAGGGATCCTACTCCTCTCTTTCTTTTTAAGTACGCTCTTTTATGTCATTCCTTTTAAAGCTCATCTTTCTTGTTCTTGGGATGTTATTTTATATTACTATTACTTTAATTTTTATGTTCATATGATTAGATACCCTATTATCTCTCATCAATCCATTTTTGAAGTTTTGAGTGGCGCCGTTAGGCTGCCGAATTTTCGTAAGAGATCTAACTTCTCTCTTCCTTTTTAAGTACTCTTCTTTATGTCACTTCTTTTAAGCTCCTCTTTGTTATGTTGGGGGATGTTCTTTTATATTCCTATTTCTATAAACTTTATGCTAATATTATGAGATACCCTATTTTATCTCATCAATCCATTTTTGTAAGTTTTATGTGGCGTCGTTAGGCTGCCGAGTTTTCATAAGGGATTTTTCATCTCACTTTTATTCCTGTGAGATTTATGCTACATTTGCCACAATTTCCATTGAGTGGTGTATGTACTGCCCATTATTCTACTCTTTGTGCAATATAATTTCGTTTATGAGTATTTACATCAATGATGTATTGTCCTTCTTTCATGGGGTGTATGTTTTGAAAGATACCCAAGTCGGTAAGGGAACCATTCACCCTCCTCTTTTTAAAAGACTTCTTTTGTTGGGTATTTTAATTTACATATTTTTATATTGTGATATGTTCTCATATATCCTTAGTGATGTAAATTTTATGTCCAAGTGATGAGATACACTTTTTATCTCTCATCAACTAATTTTGATGTGACGTCGTTAGGCTGTCAAGGGAACTTCTTAACCCAATTTTGATTTCTTTGGGTTTAACATGTAGTTATTGAATATGTCATCCTTTGAATCTATGTGAATGACCTTTGATTATTTTACACTGAATATCCACTTATATTTGGTGTATTCTTTTTTCACACATAATTATGTAATTGATTTATCCTTAAACCAAGGATATCGTCTTTGTATGGGACTTCGTCTCAATCTCCTTTCATTGAGACATATTTTGTTTTATACACAACCTTCTTTTATACGGTGTATAAACCACTTTGAATTTTACATTTATTCAAAATGAATCTTTTTTATACAAATCATTTACTAAACGACAAAAGGGAATGTTTTTGTCGTACTTATGCGGCGACAACGACTTCTCCGCCGCCATGACCATTATTTGAGTTTCATCTTCCTCTACAAGACATACCTTTTTTTAAAGAAAAATAGATACCATGTTTTACTTTTATTTTATTTTGGTATTGAAAATGGTATTCATAATATTTTTATATCAATGTGTGGTATTGATATCTTGTGATTGAAATATGGAAATGTTATGTTTCCTTTATGCATGTTCTATGTGATACGATTATGTTGAGGTTCTCGGGCATTATTATGAAGACGGGTGGTTTAGTGATAGACTAAGGGCGGGTGAGCCCGATATAGCTCTCCAATGCATTGGGTAACATGAAGGAGTGAAACGTTAAGGTTTCTTCGAAGAGATTTAGGGAATATACTATAGTGGGTATTCCAAACGTAACCAAGAGGGTTACTCCCTATGTAAGAATGTTATGAATGCCTCCAGATACCTTTTATGTCTTTTGATTTCTATGATTTATTCATGATTTGATGAGGTATGTTAAAGTGCCTATGTTTTATGGGTAAATTATGATTTCATTCTTATGTATATATGAACTCATGTTTCCTTTCCATATTTTTTATAACCCTTAATGAGCTTTTTATACTCATCCCAAGTTTTTGAAATGTTTTTCACAAGTCAAGGGAAAGGTACATGATGTGATGATAGTGTCAAGGATGTGTCGAGAAAGAATCCATGTTTTATTTTAAATATGTTTCCGTTGATGGGAGGAATGAATACTGTCTTTTATGTAACTACTTTGTTTAAATGTGGAATGTAATGCAAGTTTCATGATCTAATTCTCTAAAACTCTAAACCTGAAAAGATCCTCAATGTGTAATCTTGTAATAACTCAAGATTAAGTAAGGTTTAAGGCTGGGGCCTTATACATAATCCTCATTAAAGATATATAATAAAAATTAAATGAAATTATCGATAATTTAAAAAAATAAAATAAATTCAATTCAATTGTAGTATATACAACACAAAAAGAAAACATGTGGTTAATATGGAATGTTTCTCACAAAATGTAAAAGTGTGATGAAAATCCCTAACCACTTTGGTAATCTTATGAATCACAGTTCCCAATAAAGAATAACATTAAATGAAACATTAAGTAACATTAAAAAAATATTATTATGGATATTAAATTTCAAATGGATAATATATAAACCATATAAAAGAAATTACTGTTGAATTTTCATATCTCCATGAAATAAATGAGAGACTAGAAATCCTTTACCTTAAATATCATCTTCCTTCATAAACATTAATGTATGATTTATAATAAATATAATTTTATCATAAATATGTCACGACCCGTCCTCGGGGCCCGTGTCGTGACTACCCCAAGCCCGCCTTCCATAGGCCAGGGGATGGCGACTAGCACCAAGGCGTAAATCCCAACAAAAAGGGAAGGCATTGCCTTTGAAAAGTAAACAAGCACCACAGAGTAAGCAAGCGGAAAAGTAAACACTAAGTAAAACTGTACAAGCTGTGCTGAAAGTAAAAGGGGCCGGAAATACAAGCCCAACTGAAAGGAAAAAAAAAACAGCAACTGAAAAGGGAAAACTGCAGCGTCGAGCCGTCCTCTAGAAGTCCCACCTGAAGGGTGGGTACAGATAGCCTCCACTGCTCCTCGGGTCCACCTGACCGCTCCGAGTACGTCCCGCCCAGTGGTCCACCTCCAGGTACTGTCCTGCTCCACACGCCTCCTCCACGATCAGCGCTGTCTGTCGTCTGCAACCAACACCACGAAGTGCGGGCATAGCCCGTGCAGGGGTGAGTATAAGCTACTCAGTAGGGACCCCAAGACCCCCAAAGGTCTCCCGAAATCCACAAAGGATAAATCACGAAGAAGAGGTACAATCACGAAGCAACATCTGACACGACATAGGTATATGCCCATACATATACCTAAGTCATCAATTCCCCGATCGGCTCCAACGCCCGAGCCCTAGCACAACCCAGTCCACACAGGAAAGCAAAACGCATACCCACGCAGGATAGAACAACACAATCCACAAAGGAGAGTAAACAGTAAATCCGCACAGGATAGCTCAACACAATCCAAAAAGGAGAGGAAAACATAATCCACACAGGAAAACTCAACAGATAAATCTCATAGGTATATGCCCATACATATATCGAAATTATCAGATAACCCATCTAAATCAAGAAGAAACACAAGGATCATTGATTCAGCTCAAACCAGGATTTTCATTATCAAAAACGTGACTGCTGAAGAGCCCCATCTCTGAAGTGTACAGTGGTCCTGTCACGACTCCGAGGTACTTCTCACTAACCTAAGACTGCTGAGGTACTCCTCCTGTCGAGTACCGCGGGTCTGCTGCCAACTACCGGGCGCTCTGTCCGCTGAGGGTCTGCTGCCAAATACCGGGCGCTCACCGAAATAGCCTACAGAGGTACTCCTCCAGTCGAGTACCGCGGGTCTGCTGCCAACTACCAGGCGCTCCGTCCGCCGTGGGTCTGCCGCCAAATACCGGGCGCTCCTTCCACTGGGCTAGTCGACTCACTCCAAGTCGAGTCGGTCGAGAAGTCTTCAGGTCTCAGCCGGCTACACGGTCTCCGTACTCCGTACGCTCGTCTCCAGCATCGCGGGTCTGCCGCTACAACCAAGCGCACCACCTCTATCGAATAAAACAGAAGATTCAGCTCACACAGGTATACTTCTTCGGATGACGATAAAGATGACCCCTGATCCATATAAGTCGTCGGACCCACGAAGGATCGATAGGTAACTAATCTCTGCAGTGACCCACACAGGATCGGACCCACACAGGATCGGGCCCACGCATGACCTGAAGCCCTGATCCACGTAGGATCGCTGAGTGCAGTAGTCGTCGCAGTCCGCTGAGGATCTCTGCACAGTCGTCGCCGCAGTCCACTGAGGATCTCTGCACGGTCGTCGTCGGAGTCCACGGAGGATCTCTGCACAGTCGTCGCCGCAGTCCACTGAGGATCTCTGCACGGTCGTCGCTGTCGAAGTAGCAGTCGCAGCCAGCACTAGGGTTCCCGCACACAGCGAGCTCGTTTGGGAGGGCCGCTCCACGAGCCGAGAGGCTGATACATCAACTGTCACGAAGTCCGAAGTTGATGTATCCAAAAGTTCTGTATCGTCAACAGGAACACAACGTCGCAGACGGCGCATCAATCGGACGCCCGGTCTGAGAGATATTGGCATTTTCGTCCCAGGGGCCCGGTTGGTTTTTAAGGCAAAACCAACCCGACCGCACTCCACCTGCATCCGAACCTCGGGCGGAGTATGCCAAAAGATCCGTCTCACTTAGAGGAATTCAACAAAGCAAACGACACGTCAATCGGACGTCCGTAGCTCAAGATATGAGCGTTTCTGCTCCGAGGGCCCGGTTGGTTTCATGTACGAACCAACCCGGCCGAACCCTAAGTATTCCGAAACTTTGAGTGTGATAAAGCAAAACGACCATCTCGATCCAAGGATCGCGTTGCCGCTGACGGTGGGTCGTTTGGAGGCCCGTAGCTCAAGATACGACCATTTGAACGAAGTCCGTCCGAAGACGGGGGGGGTCCGGGCCCGGGCCGACCCGGCCCGACCCCCCCTGGTTGGCCCGAACCGGGTCGGGTCCGAATCGGTTGGCCCGGCCCGGCCCGGCCAGGGCCGGTCCGGCTCGGCTCGGCCGAGCGGCCGAGCGGCCGACGCGGGGGAAAGCCGCCGCCCCGCGTGACACCCCCGCGGCACCCGCGTGGTGTCGGCCAGACACCCGCGGGGTGCCGCGTGACAACCCCGCGGCACCCGCGGGGTGTCGCCCTGGACACCCGCGGGGTGCCGCGTGACAACCCCGCCGCACCCGCGGGGTGCCGCGCGACAACCCCGCGGCACCCGCGGGGTGTCGCGCTGGACACCCGCGGGGTGCCGCGCGACAACCCCGCGACACCCGCGGGGTGTCGCGCTGGACACCCGCGGGGTGCCGCGTGACAACTCCGCGGCACCCTCGGGGTGTCGCGCTGGACACCCGTGGGGTGTCGCGCTGGACACCCGCGGGGTGCCGCCGCCTCCTGCCGCCGCCGCCGCCGCGCCGGCGACCCGCGCCACCACCGGATTCTGCGTGCTGCCGGAGTCGCTCCGGTGACCCGTTTTTCTTCCCGTCTGCACCATTGTTCCTCCCGGGTTCCGTTCTTTACTGCGGGATCATCAAACACCCGTTGCGGCACGTTCCGTCATCGCCCGCCAAATCCGCAAAACACGAAGAACGACGGAGGGTTGCCGGGCCGTGTTCGTTTGACCCGCACCCTCCGCGTTACATAAAAACAACGGGAGAAATTGTTCAACACATGAACTGAAAATTTTAATAAAATAAAATTGTTCATTTGAAACCGGCTCTTAAGTTTTTAAAGAACGTTCACGGGAATATAAAGAGGGGTATTCCAAAATTATAAAATCCCTACCTCGTCGATCGTCGCGCGCGGGCGTTCTTCGCGGAAAGGATCGTCGCGGAAGAGAGGGATCGTCGCGTCGTCGCGGGGAGGCGTCGCGTCGTCGCGGAATCCGGCGTTGAGTCGACGAGCTCAACGAACCAAGAACAACAGATTTAAATTATTAATATTTAAATCTGTGTTTCGTTAAAAACCAAAAGAAAGGAACTTTTGAGAGGAAATCCGAAATCACTCACCTCAAATGGTCGGTGATCGGAGATCGGAGCGTGGAAGAACGTCACGGATGGAAGCGTCGTCGATTTCCGGGTTCGGCATTCTTCGCGTTCTTCGCGTTCTTCGTGTTCTTCGCGAGGGAGAAGAAGAACAAGAATCCTCTCAAACCTTCTCCAAAGATTTGGGTTGGTCTTATTTTATTAATATGCCAACACACGAAACAGGTTAAGAAACGATTGAATTAATTCGTTGAATTAATTCAACGAAAGAAACAGGCCATTTAATTCACGAAAGAAACAGCCCATTCAATTCACGAGAGAAACAACCCAATTAAATGGTCTGTTAAGAATTTAGAAAACGCATCGGTTGACTTTCATTAAGACGGGGTTTCACGGGTGCGTTTCTTAGCGGAAAGAAACGGCGGAGCACGTGCGGGCCCCACCTCACAAATATCCTACCAAGGGGGTAGGATATTTCCGGATAGCATCCTATCCAGTTCAACTCAGTTCAAGCCGCCTTTAAGTGGCTTCAAGTGGCTTCCAAGTGGCTTAAATGAAATAAAATAAAGTTGTCGCAAAATTATTTTATTTCTTAACTCTATGCCCGAAAATTAAAAACCACACCCGAGAAAACGCAACTCCGGAAGAGGCGTTTCTAAGCGAATACCGGCGCTGCGATTTCATCGGTGCCCTCAGAATTCGATTCCGGGCACCGGTTCAAAAGTTAGAAAAACCCGCTCGTCCGTTCACTGAACGTACCCGAGCCAAACTTCGGAAAATGATTCCGGGCACACCGGGCCTCGGAATCAGGTGCCGTCAGAAACTGCGCTCTTGTAAAATTCCAAAGAAAATTAAGAAAAAAAAATTCCTTGAAATTTACGGGTCTTTACATTACTCCCACCACAGGGCTTTACGTCCCCGTAAAGCTTCAACACAAACTAGGGATACAAGGCGGTACTGAGCACGCATCTGAGCCTTCCGCTCCCATGTGCTCACCTGGACCTTCTCTGTCGTGGCCCGGACCACCTCTGGTCCCACTAGAGCTGCCACGATTTCTTCCTTGCCGATAAGAGAAATCTGGTCTCATCCCCTGGATAAACCACGTTCTTCGCCTAATACGGTCAATCCTGACATGGATGATACTAATCCATACCAAGGATGACGTCGTAAGGCCTCGACGCTACTACCAAGAGATCCAACCGTTACTCTCGCCTCCAAGGGTTGAGTCACACTGTCGGCTTTAGTGTGTGGTAACTGGTCTCCTCCAGTAGATGTCTCACAAGTGAGGGTCAAGTCAACAGCCAAAACTGGAACCTCTTAGTAACATCACGAAAGAGGACAGGAACGAAAATATCACAAAGGTATGCGTCTTTTATTATTGCAGCTCATAATACAAGACGCTACACAAAAGCAACAAGGAACCAGATGTACAAAGGACGTATCCACTAGTTCTGCTCCTGTCCATCTGCTCCCAGAGCTCCATGATCGAAGGCCTCGGCTGCCTGAAGCTGAGCTCTCGCATGTTCACCTACTCCCTGTGGTCGGGGCGGACCTCCTGCTGCGCGGCCAGCTCCTCTGCCTCGTCCGCCTCCTCCCTGCGGACCACCACGGTCGAACCTCTACCTCTGCCTGGGAGGTTCTTCACTTAACTGCTGATCATCAGCATGGCGGGTCGGACAGTCACGCGCCATGTGACCAATCCCGCCACAGGAGTAACACTGCCCACTCTCGGCACGCCTGGATCTGACTCCACCCCGGCTCCCCCGCAAAACTGAGCCTGAGTCGTGCAGTCGGCCACCGGTAGGTCTGGTCTGCCTGGAACCCTAAGTCATCCGTTGGCTACCTGCTGCCGATGGCTCCGCTATCTGCCGCCCTGCGGCAGGTCTCGCTGTGGACTCAGCCAGGAAGCTCTCGATCAGAAGGGCTCTCTCTAGCACTCCTGCCTGGGTCGGGATGTTAAGAGAGATCAGCGATGCCCTGATCTCATGTCTCAATCCCTGCTCGAAGGTCCAGGCCCGAAAGAAGGGGTCCCGTACCATGTCTTTCGAGTACCGAGAATGGTCGGTGAACCTCGCCGCGTACTGAGCGACCGTCAAGCTGCCCTACCGCAGCTGAAGAAGCTCATGGATGCGCACCGCACGGAGGGTGGCCGGGACGAACTCTGAGCGGAAGAGGCTCTCGAAGTCCGTCCAGATGAGGGTGGCCTCATCGTGTACCTGGAGCATTAGGCTCCACCGTCGTCCGGCTGCTGCGTGCAGTAGGCTCGCCGCGAGGATCACCATGAGGTCTACTGGTGTCCTCACTAGCCTGAAAACTCGGACGACCGCCTCCAGCCAGTCCTCGGCTGCCTGGGGGTCCGACTCCCCACGGTACCTGGGTGGTCGCTGGTGCTGGAACTCGTGCAGAGCTCCGAGGCGTCGTGCGTCGTCAACTGCCAGTGCTGGAAGCATCGGGGGCTCGGCGGGTAAAGGTACCGCCGGTGCCTCTTCTGTCAACGGGCCCTGTACCGAGGCCTCGTCGCTCGGCGGGCTGTCGTCGCGCCCTACTCTAGGAACCCTAGCTGGATGCTGTCGTCGTGCCATCCTAAAAAAGAAACAAGTGCACCACGATCAGAACAGTATACCTGGTGAGCTGACACAAGTAATCACAAAGAAAACTTGAAACACACATGCAATCAATGTTTTCGTGCATTAAGTCGGGAATCAGAAGTCAGGGTCCTGGTGTATGGATACGTCGGCCGCCACACCAACACTGGACTCCCTGGACTGATAACCACACTCAATACGCTAACACTATTGCTTCACATAGAAGAAAGATCAGAGTCTGCGGTAGAACCGACCCCTCTGATACCAATTTGTCACGACCCGTCCTCGGGGCCCGTGTCGTGACTACCCCAAGCCCGCCTTCCATAGGCCAGGGGCTGGCGACTAGCACCAAGGCGTAAATCCCAACAAAAAGGGAAGGCATTTGTCACGTCCCGCCCTCGGGGTCCATGCCGTGACTACCCCAAGCCCGCCTTCCATAGGCCAGGGGCTGGCGACTAGCACCAAGGCGTAAATCCCGGTAAAAAGGGAAGACATTGCCTTTGAAAAGTAAACAACCACCACAGAGTAAGCAAGCGGAAAAGTAAACACTAAACAAAAGCAGAGTACAACTGAAAGTGCGGAAAAGTAAATGGGCCAGTATACAAACCCAAACTGAAAGTAAAGTACAACTCGAAAGGGAAAACAGCAACTGAAAAGTAAATGCCGCTACACCGAGCTGTCCACTGGAAATCCCACCTGAAGGGTGGGTACAGATAGCTCATCTGCTCCACAGGTCCCGCCGTCCGCTCCGTGCACGTCCCGCCCAGTGGTCCACCTCCGGGTACCGTCCCGCTCTGCAAGCCTCAGCTAAGGTCAACGTTGTCCGTCGTCTGCAACCAACACAACGTAGTGCGGGCAAAGCCCGTGCAGGGGTGAGTATAAGCTACTTATTAGGGACCCCGAGACCCCTGAAGGTCTCTCAAATCCACAAAGGATAAACCACGAAGAAAGGTACAATCACGAAGTAACAACCGATACTGCTTAGGTATATGCCCATACATATACCTAAGTCATCAACTTCAAATACGCTCTAACCTCCGAGCCCAAGTACAACTCAGTCCACACAGGAAAGTAAAAGTATTCCACATAGGAAAGAAAAACGTAATCCACACAGGATTGCACAAAACAATCCACACAGGAAAGCAACAGGATTCAGCTCACACAGGTATACTTCTTCAAGGACGATAAAGATGATCTCTGATCCATCTAAGTCGTCGGACCCACGAAGGATCGATAGGTAACTAACCCCCGCAAAGACCCACATAGGATCGGGCCCACACAGGACATGTAGGCGCTGGTTCACACAGGACCGCTGAGCGCAAGGACCCACACAGGATCAGACCCACACAGGATCGGGCCCACACAGGACCTATAGCACTGATCCACGTAGGATCGCTGAGTGCTGAAGTCGTCGTCGTCGAATCCACACAGGATCTCTGTACTGTCGTCGTCGCAGTCACAATAGCAGTAGTAGCAGTAGTAGCAGTCGCAGCCAGCACTAGGGTTCCCGCACACAACAAGCTCGTTCGGAGGATCCGCTCCACGAGCCGAGAGGCTGATACATCAACTGTCACAAAGTCCAGAGTTGATGTATCCAAAAGTTCCGTATCGACAACAGGAACTCAACGCAACAGACGGCGCGTCGATCGGACGCCCGGTCTGAGAGTTATTGGCATTTTCGTCCCCGGGGCCCGGTTGGTTTTTAAGGCAAAACCAACCCTACCGTACTCCACCTGCGTCCAAACCTCGGGCGGAGTATGCCAAAAGATCCGTCTCACTAAGAGGAACACAACACAGCTGACGGCACGTCAATCGGACGTCCGTAGCTCAAGATATGAGCGTTTCCGCTCCGAAGGCCCGGTTGGTTTCGTGAACGAACCAACCCGGCCGAACTCAAAGTAATCCGAAACCCTGAGTGCGATATACCGAAACGACCGTCTCGATCCAAGGATCGTGTTTCCGCAGACGGTTTGTCAATCGGAGGTCTGTGGCTCATGTTATGGCCAAAAGACCAAAACTGCTTCGAAACGGGGGGTCCGGGTCCGGGGTGACCCGGCCCGACCCCCCCCCTGGGTCGGCCCGAACCGGGTCGAACCGAACAGGGTCCGACCCGGCCCGGCCGGCCGGCCGGCCGGCGGCGCGGCAGCGCGGCGGCGTGGCGGCGCGGCGGCTGCGGCGGCCTGGCGCCGCACGGAGGCAGCGCGGGGGGAATTATTTTCCCCCGCTGATTGGGATGACGGCGCGGCTATATGCCGCGCCCCTTTTTGCAAAACCGCCCCCCCCCCCCACGTGGGGGGCTTGATTGATAGGAAACGGGGGGCCTCCTTCCCCCCTCAAAGAAACTGCCCCCCTCATTAAGAGGGGGGTTTTGATTGCTGGCCGGGGGATTAATTCCCCCGGAAAAAATACCATCCGGCCGGCCAGCTGGCCGGCCGGTTTTCTCCAACTGGACCGGAAAATCCGGTCCCCTCTTCGGCTTCCGACGCCGGCGGCCCGGCCGCCGGTCTTCTCAAATCGCCGCGGCCCGGAACCGGCCGCAGTGTTCGTCGTCCGGCGCGGTGCGACGACACCGCGCCCCTCCGCCGCACCTTGATTTCTTTCAACGCGGCGCGACGGCGTCGAGTTCTTGATGTTTCTTCCATGGTGCGCGCGCGACGGCGTCGCGTTCTTGATTGGGTGAATAACCGCATGGTGCGACGGCACCACGCCACCTTGATTCATCCACAAATTTAAACACCAAGAATGGAGGAGGGGGTTCGGCCGTGTTCATGCGGTCCGGCCCCCTCACGTTTAAACACAACTTAAAGTATTCAAAATCCACACGTTAGACATGATAGATCCACGATCAAGAATGGAATAATTAAACAATAAAACAACAACCCCTACCTTGGTATAAGGTTCGAAGATTTGTCTACGTTCCGCGGAAGACGACGTCGCGGAGGTCGGGCGTCGCGGTCGTCGTTCGTCAAATTCGATGATGAAGAGGTGCGTCCGAAGAGGCACGTCGTTGGAGAAACCTTGTACGCCGACGCAGGTTGTCTGAGGAAGAAGCGGCGTTCCCTCTTGTTGACACGGAAGACGAAGAAGAGCGGAGCGGCGTTCTTTGTCGGAAATTGAGCGTTCTTCGTCAAGTTGAGCGTTCTTCGTGTTCTTCGTCTGAGTTGAAGAAGAAGAAGAAAAACTCCCAAAAGCTCTCAAGATGACCAAAGTGTTCTAACCCAAAAAAAAATAAGAGCTTATTTTATTTACAAACCTAACAAGAGAATTTCAAAGGTTTGAATTTCAAAAAGATTAACTCCAAAAATTAAATAACTCATGTCATTTAATGAGGGGTTAAGGAAGTTGGGAGAAGATGAAAGGTTGGGAGCTTCGTGTGGGCCCCACCACACTTAATCCTCCCAAGGGAGGTTAAGTGGATGTGGGTCCCACTTCCAACCCCCTTTGGTAGGATTTTTCAAGTTAAAATAA
Organism: Viscum album; assembly: GCA_963277665.1. NCBI lineage: Eukaryota > Viridiplantae > Streptophyta > Magnoliopsida > Santalales > Viscaceae > Viscum > Viscum album. The sequence goes on from OY728139.1 coordinate 703,450,114, forward strand.
AATTTGTTCTTCACAAAATTTTATTTAACTTAAACCAAAAACCCAAAAACTAACTTTCAACCCGCAACAAACGCAACTTCCGAAAAGGTCTCATTAAGCGAATATCGGCGCTGCGAGTTCATCGGTGCCCTCAGATTTCAATTCCTAGCATCGGATCAAAAGTTAGGAATTCCCTCTCGTTCGTTCACTGAACGTACCCGAGCCAAACTTCGGAAATTGATTCCGGGCACTCCGGGCCTCAGAATCAGGTGCCGTCAGAAACCGCGCTCTTGTAAAATTATAAAGAAAATTAAGAAAAAATTTCCATTGAATTTTACGGGTCTTTACATTACTCCCACCTCAGGGCTTTACGTCTCCGTAACGATACATCAAAAACTAGGGAAACAAATGAGGGTACTGAGCACGCATCTGAGCCTCCCGCTCCCATGTGCTCTCCTGGAGATTCTCGTGCTGCCATCTGATGCGCACAAGAGGAATCGATCGCCCACGCAGGACCCACTCCTGTCGATCCTCTATCTCCACCGGGACCTCCGTAAAAGTCGCCCCATCGTCAACGTCAAGCTCCCCATGGTCAATGATGTGCGTCGGGTCATGCACGTATCTCCTCAGCTGAGACACGTGGAAGACGTCGTGCACCCGGTGCAACTGAGGTGGTAGAGCCAGGTGATAAGACACCTCACCAATCCTGCTGAGAATCTGGAAGGGTCCGATGAAGCGCAGAGATAACTTGCAGCCTCGACCAAATCTCTGAATACCACGTCGAGGTGAGACTCGCAAGAAGACGTGGTCACCATCCTCGAACTCCAGTGGCCTCCGCCTCCTGTCAGCGTATGACTTCTGCCGGCTCTGAGCTGTCCTCATCTGCTCCTGGATGACCTGGACCTTCTCTGTCGTGGCCTGGACCATCTCCGGTCCCACTAGTGCTGACTCCCCAGGGTCTGTCCAGCACAAAGGAGATCTACAAGGTTGGTCATACAACGCCTCGTACGGTGCCATCCCGATAGTGGAGTGGTAGCTGTTGTTGTACGCGAACTCCACTAAGGGTAGGTGGTCCTCCCAGCTACGACCAAAGTCGAGGATACATGCGCGGAGCATGTCCTCGAGAGTCTGAATGGTCCTCTCCGTCTGACCATCCGTCTGAGGGTGAAAGGATGTGCTCAAACGTAGCTGCGTCCCGAACGCCTCCTATAACCCCTTCAAAAGCCGGAAAGTAAAGCGGGCATCTCGATCGGAGACGATAGATGATGGCACGCCGTGGAGCCGCACAATCTTCTGAACGTAGAGACGTCCCATGATCTCTACTGAACCCTGCTCTCTGATGGGTAAGAAGTGTGCCGACTTGGTGAGTCGGTCAACAATCACCCAGATGGAGTCGTGACCTCTGGAAGTGCGTGGAAGTCCAGTAACTAAGTCCATAGATATGCCGTCCCACTTCCACTCCGGAACCTCCAAGGGCTGTACCAAGCCTGCTGGTACCTGATGCTCTGCCTTCACCTGCTGGCAGGTGAGGCATCGAGAAACGAACTCTGTTACTGCCTTCTTCATGCCCGGCCACCAGTGCTGACGTCTGAGATCCTGGTACATCTTCGCCACTCCAGGATGTACCGCCAAAGGAGAAGTGTGAAACTCTCTCAGCACTTCCTCTCGCAAAGCTACTGGTACCATGGTACGTCCTCTGAAAAGGATGTCGTGCTCTGCTCCAAGGGAGAAACCATCAGGTGCCTGTCCCAAGGATATCTGTGCACGCCGTGTCTCACAGTCAGCGTCCCCACGCTGTGCCTCCCTGACTCGCTGCAGTAGTGGAGGAGTGACTGTGAGAGACTGAAGGAAGGCTGCTCCATCTCTATCCACGAAGGATATCTGCAAAGAGGCTAGCTGCTCCGTCGCCTCCTCACGTAGCTGAATGCCCGTC